>CM060689.1:5302857-6628571 GCA_030686995.1 Artemisia argyi
TGTTCATTTGCTATTTTTCATAATTTAAATTAGTTTTTAATAATTAATAAATAGTTAATAATTAATAATAATTAGATAAAAAGTCTTAAAAATATATTTTCTGTTTTAAAACTAGTTTTATATTATTTTAGATTTTTCCACGGAGTATTGGTTTAGACTGTTTGACTTATTAACTATTACTTGGTTGATATTTTCTGACTGTTTCAGACCAATCAAGATTACATTCACCATTTCTAACTTGTTTTTAAAAGAGAGTGGAGTTTTGGTGGTATGTTGTTGAAAGTTAGTTCATATTAAAAGTGGGATCTAAATCATGAGAAATATGTGTTGTTTCCCAAGTGTAGAGCTCAACACTCTCGTTATGACAACCGATCGCCAAGTGCCAATGTCGATCATGAACCGGTGACTCAACCTACATGTCCCGATAACAACTTTATGTTTTTGGGAAGTGTCACTGATGACGAGGTCATTAAAGATATTCGTATACAAATATTCGTAAAAGTGACTTTATTTTTGGGGTGCTTGGTATTGATCTATTTCAGTTTCAATTAATAGAAGTCTTTCCGGTGACAATGTATCGTCTCTAGTGCCTAAATTGTTTGAAACAACTATTGAATGTCTTAAAATTTACTTAAAATCCAGGACACATCCAACTCTACACTGCATGTATATTGCAAACGCTAAACTGCATCCAATTCTACCAAGGACGGAAGTTGACAAGTTTTATTGGATGTGCCAAAGTATAGTGTATTGTTTTAGAGGGGGCAATTTAATATTTCTTTTAATATTTGGACTAATAATGTCTGCCACTACAAAGTATAAGGGTTATAAATGCACTTGTGGCTTAAAACTTTTGGAAGCCACAACCCCTCCCGATCTCCACTAAGGAGTGTTTACTAAACTAAGGATTTTTTTTTTTTCGTTTTTTTTTTTGCTGGCTAAGAGAATGGGTCAACAAACCCATTTAATATTATTTCTTTTCTAAGCGTGACTCAATATTTCACTTAGTTGGTCTATATAAACAAGGCATGAATTGTAATAATCTCCCCAATAAGATTATCTTTATCAACAATTTATTACAACCTAATCTCTTAATAAAAGATTATTTTCTCTTTCCTCCACCTACACAACCAATGCATACAACCAATTTATATTTTTTTTTTACCATTTATCAACAAGCCAACCTAACATGTAATATTATTTCTTTATATTTAATTTAATTACTTAAAAGTTTTATATAAAACTATATATTTAACAAAATATTTACTTAATAAAAAATATATATTTATCCATTTATACAGTGACATGTGACATTTTAGATAAGAAATTAAATAACAATAAGTTTTGCTATATTTTTTGTAATTTTTTATAACAAATATAAAATAGTACTAAATATTAAAAATTAAGAAAAGAAGAAAAAAATAGCCACAAAGGCAGATCGTGGGTTGGGACCTTGGGTTGCCAAGTGATCCAGATTGCTAATGCTGATTATATACAAGATTATAAAAGTAATATATTTGTATGTATTTTCATTAGATTGAGTTGTCAGCCCTCCCAATAAACATAGTCTATGGGGGTGTTTCTTTTTTTGTTAGAACCTCTTAATCACTATTAGGGCTATATAAAATTATTTCTTTTTTCATTTGTGTTCACCAATTCCCTTGCATTATCTTAATCCATGTGAGTGTAAAAATATCAATCTTCCTCATTAAGTGGTTGTAATAGAAAGGGGAAGCCTCTTAATCTAAATAAAAATGAAACATACCCTAAGTGGCTCATGTAGATGTGGACCCCAAACACTCTCTTAGAGAGAGAGAGAGAGAGAGAGAGAGAGAGAGAGAAAAAAAACATCTCCTAAGTGGTTCTATAAGGGTCTATATTAGCCTCTTATTGGAAAGAGCCAAGCTTTAATGCTTCTCCCACTTAAGAGTCATTAAAAGTTTTCGGCCCACTTTTCTCTTTACTAAGAGAAAAGTAAACACCTAAGTTCCTTCCTTGAACTTTACATTATATTTAGAGTAAACCGCAAAATCATCCTTGTGGTTTGTGGTTTTTGGCAAGTATCATCCTTATCTCAAACCTTTGGCATTAATCATTACTAAGTCCTAAAACTATTGCCACTAATCATCCCTGAGCAGTAACATCGTTAGTTTTACCCGTTAAATACTCCACATACATATCACGTGAGGGATGATTAGTGCCAAAACATAAACCATAGAGATTATTTTCACAGTTTTACTAAAAAACAAATAAAACCTATTATTGTTGTTATTATTAGCTTTCACCGTAAATGGAGAAAAGATCAACTTATCCTCGTTCTTAAACAAGGCCGGCTGTAGAGGGGTGCGACACGTGCATCGGCACAGGGCCACCAACCAAATAGGGCCACCAAAATTTCGATTCATTTATTATAAATATGTATAGTATTTTATATCGTATATAAGAGAGATTGAGGAATGAGGATTATAATTTACATAATACTACCTCCGTCCCATAAAAACTGTCCAGTTTGACTTTTCAGAGTCAAATTGGTTCAACTTTGACCTTATCTATTTTTGTGAGTATTATATAATACTTTATGAAAAATATATGAATGGATTGAGTTTTAAGTGTGTTTTTCATTGGTATAATTTTTCATCAAATATCATATAAAAGATAAAAAATATTTACGGTAAAAGTTGAACCAGTTTGACTTTGAAAAGTCAAACTGGACAGTTTTTATGGGACGGAGGGAGTACTACGTATAATACTTAGCTTTTTATGGGTCCAATAAGGCCTGAGGCCCAAATCCCAATAGTATATATTATTATATTGACAAAACCTGTCCCATTATATAAATAAAAACCAATACCAGTTTGGAGAGATACGTATATTGCGGCAATATTCTTTTATGCGAATTGCGATCGATCCTATTTTCTTCAATTTGTAGTACTTTTGCCATTAATTGCTCCGGTAACCTTTCAAACTTAAACTTTTATATTAAAATTTTTGTTTTACATAATACACTTTATTTAATCTTTTATGTTTTAATTTAAATGTTTAATCGTTAAGTGTTTAGCAATCATTAATTGGATTAGTCATTTACTTCTTTCGTAATAAAAAGGTAGCATTGTAGTACTAATTAGATATTTGTTGTTATTGTTTCTATGTGTTTTAGAAATCATGGCACCTAAATTGAGAATACACGCATCTAGACATTCAAAACGTAAATAAGAAAGAATTTGGATCAAATAAAAGGGAAAAACCGAAGAGTCAAATAAGAAATCATGGCACCTAAATTGAGAATACACGCATCATGGCATCTAAATTGAGAATACACGCAATGGATATTTTTATTTATATTTTTACTTTTGGTATTTAGTGGGGCCTCCGTTTTGTCAAGGCACAGGGCCACTGAAATTCACGAGACGGCCCTGTTCTTAAAGAATCAGTGAACCATTTGTTATATATGTTTTTTTAGCACAACTTGCAGTTGCAATACGGAGGACTACATAGTAAATACAAAAATTGGAGTTAAGCACATTGGACTAGCCGTATTTATAGGCCCAAGCTAATTGCTGTGTTCTTTTAGTTTCCAAATTGGGAAAGTTGAGAGATACAAAATCCGCAACCCTAATCGTCCTGAGTCTCAGCGATTAATTTCGATACTTTGGCTTTTTCCGTCATCTGCTAACAGGTTCTCAATTTATTTATTTAATTTGTATAATTTTTAATGTTTCCAAACCTGCTCAACGATCAAATTGACTGTTATTATATCATATAAAATTTTGAATAAATATCATGCACTAGCTAGTTTAAGACATGTTGCATTAGAATTCGTTTAAACGATACTCTAGCAAGGTCAAAGGCCAAGTTCGTTTCTAATTTTGATATATACATACATGGTAAATCCTTGTGCATGTTTAAGTGTTTTAATTAAATAAACTTCTATAGTTAAAGTTAAAAATCTTCATAAACCAAGTTAAGTGGTTTAATCAATTGGTCAAACAAAGCTAAAAATAAAAAAACATTAGCAAGAAAAAGTTAAGACAAATATAAACCATTATTTACCCTTAGGGTAGGGATACAATGAAAGTTACTCCTTCGCAGTTATTAAGTCACTGTATCACAGTTATAAAGTTAGTGCATCACATTTATAATTTTTTAGTGCATCATAAACTTTTTATCATTCTCATTTTAAGACCCTTTTTATTGTATCCCATAACATTTACCCTAAACAATATAATATCACGCATTACGTACCCTAAACAACATAATATCGCGCATTAAAAATTCACAACACAATGGAATTATGTTTGAGTGTACTTCTAATGTGCTTAACTTGAACTATTTTATTATTGGACGAGCATCTTGTGTATATTGGATATTTTATTGAATTGTGGTCTCTATGTTATAAAATCATATTTTATTTTATTAAATTGGGGTCTCTATGTTAACTTAGGGACTTAATATTTTTTTAACTCTTTTGGTACCGATAGATGGAAGGAGTGAAAAGAATCAAACTGGTGAACACACGTCAATTAGAAGATGTTCCAGAGTTGCTGCATCATATACAATCACTGTTACCGGTAAAAGAAGCCGCTCGCACATGTGTCTTGTCCAAGTCATGGCTACTCTCTTGGTCTACCATCCCTACCCTAAGGTTTCGTCAACCCACAAAGAATTTAAACAAACAACAACAAACAGAATACATGAACATGATTGACCGCACTCTAATAAGGTATCTTTGGGACAACATACCAATCACAAGTTTTAAACTTCAATTGGACATCTGGGGCGAAACATTGGCTTCTCATGTTAAAAAATGGATTCGGCAACTGGGTTCGAGAAGTTGCCTCAGAGAGATTAACCTCAAATTAGTGATTCACCTTCCTAGTTTTCAGTTGCCGGCAGAGATATTCTCGGGTGAAAACCTAACAAAGGTGAGTCTTAACTTGTGTACTTTTTATGATTTGAGTTGGCTGCATCCTGTATCTTCACGCAGGACCGATCAATTATTAAGCATGAAAGAATTATTTCTAGATCTCGTGGTGATAGATAATACATTTCCCGAGATAATACATTCCAGGTTTCCATGCCTCGAGAGTTTGACCCTTAAATTTGAGAGTATAGGGATGATGCAATTGTTGAATATCACATGTGTATCGTTGAAGAAATTGATTATAAAAGTACGGGAAGACAATCCAATCTGTATCCATGTTTTTGCTCCAAACTTGCTTATTTTCCGTTACACCGGGGGTGTGACAATTCCTAATTTCGTATTTCCAGCCATTGCTCCTTTGAAAATTGAGCTAAAGCTAAACCTGAAGTTAACGCGACCCATGGATATTTCCTTCTTTCTTCAAATGAGGGAAACACTAAATTTATCAAGCAAGTTTAACATTTTAATAAGTATTAGTTGTGATTATATAAAGCATTTCTACATTGGCATTGATGATTTGAGGAGACAGGTCCCAAATCCGGCTAGGAATGTTCAACAACTATCGTTTAAATCATGTCCAGGTGAAGACTTGTGGGGGCACTCGGAATTCTTCGATTCGTTTTTTTCGATTTGCAGGCCTAGTCAGATAAAGGCAATACCGAGTATTAATTGGCCCAACCTGGAAGATGCTGAGATAAAAAAATCCAGTGTAAATGGGAAATGGCCATCCTAATAAAGTATCTTGTCTTTCTTTCATTGTTTGGATGGTGTCTACTCGAATTCTGTAGAGAGCAACTGTTCTATATAGAAGCTGATCGTCTCATGTCCCATTATGTAATTTCTATCACTGTTTTATACCATTTTATTCAATTTAGTTTGGTTTTTATGTTTTGTTTTTATGTATGACATTTTCAAAAGCCTACCGGTCTAATCAATGACCGCCGTTTCAAGTAATCGAGCTCCTATCTCTTAGGCTAGAATTGATAATCAAATAGTTTCAATGCAACACGTACATCCAAGTATCTAACAGCCTAAGACGTCTAACTGGAAAGACCAGGCTGCTATAGATTTGGACGAAAAATCGCTAACTGCCAAACCACAGCTAACTCCAGAAGATGCGGGTACCATGATATAAAGACATCTCGTAACAATGGACTCAAAAAGTGATTTAAAAAAAATGCTCAAACTCTCAAATACAGTGGTAATTCACTAATTTGGTAGCCAGTAACCTAAGTTTCAAGATGTTGAAGACTGGAGTATTGACCGCTCTCTTATTAACAAGGAACATCAGAACCGGCTAAGGCTTGGCTTCTTTAGCACGGATGCTTGCCAACGGGTCAGTCCCCCATCGATCAGACTCCAAGGGCTCAAGAATATAGACTCCGCCATCAGAAAGCCCCAGTGCAATCTGATGGGGGTTACATGGATGCGCAGCAACGGCCATTGGAGGCACGTTTAGTGTACTGCAAATAAGTAGCATGATGATCATCAAATGTTACATCAGACGGGAAAGTGATCTCCAAAGTATATATCTCTGTTGATATAAAGTTTGTATATTACCTGCAGTTGGACGGTACGTATGCCGAGTAATTAATTCTACACTTGAGCGAAAGTTGACAGGCTTCAAGTACACACACACTCCCGTCTAGGATGCTCACAAATATAGATTTACCATCACAAGAAAAGACCGCATCGGTTATCAACCCCCTAACAGGTGGCTGATGCCACTGGTAACACGAAATTAATAATAATAATTAGACATCTTGTATAAGCTTTAGATTTTGTGAAAGGTTTACTTGTTCAACGTACCTCAAAGAAACGGTCGAGAGTGGTCGGGTGGTGGGTGGCAACATGAGTTTCGTGTATTACTAGCAGGCGTGTCTGATCATTGTTTGAGTGTAGCCTTGTTCCAGCAGCACTTGGAGTGTTGGTTCGTCCATCTGGTAGCTCTAAGAACTTGCTGGTATTATTATCCCAGGTCTCTAAATTCCAAACGCATAACTGAAATTCAGGAGTGTCAAATGAGCAACTGTCCTGAGCATATATATTCCGAACCACACTATCTAGATCATATAAACAAACCTGGTCGTCTGCTCCGGAAGATATCAAAACCTTCGAATCTATGAAATATGCTAGGCCAGTTACACGCTTTCCATGACCACTTAGTGTTTGTAGGACCTATATACAGCTCAAGATTTTTTTTTGACAAAATTAGTGTAATCAAATGACTATAGGTATTTTTGGTGCAGAAACGTACCTTGTTCTGCCGGGCATCGTAGATCTGCACACTAGCATCTGACAAACCAACAGCTATCGTGTTGTTGTCTCGTGGATCAAACATAAGACATGTTGCTACTGGCGGTGGGGGTATGATTGATGCCTCCCGCTGCATCAGGTTAATAAAAAGGTATGATCAATAATTGTTTTTCGGAACAACTGATGATAAGATTCATCTGATCCTAGAGCAAGCAATATACACGAAAGGGAGTTACAATACATGGATTCCAACAAAATAAACACATGGGGGGGGGGGGGGATGCGGCAATACCCAACACCTTTTCATATATTTATACGCGAAATTCTTAAAAACGCCATACATAGGAGGGTTTGAGGCCTAAGCAAGGTTTGTGAAAAAACACACACACATGCACACAAATGAAAAACCACATTTCATTTACCTTGAATGATGACAACTTGAAAATGGATACCCTCCCACCAGATGCTGACAATACTAATTCAGTGTCATTCGATATGGCTAGACAAGCAACTGGATTTCCCATTCTTGAACTTGTTGTCTCGTTATCCAGCGAGATTCCAACAGTCTCTGGTTCCAGACTAGGAGATGCCTGTTTATAAAAGTTAATAGGTTAAGCTGCAGGATTAAAACATTGCTTATGTACCGCTGAATAATTATATAATATGTTAACTAAAGAAACAAATACCATTCCAGCTCCCCATCTCCAAACTTTGTGGGAAGCAGTAGAGGTAAGGGCCACCAGAACACAACCAGTCTTTGAATATAAAAGCCTCGATATCTGATGCTGCCAATACAAACATAAGAACAATCATCATGCACAGTCAATCGCTAACTTCACTAAATCTAGGCTGGAAGATTGAAACTTACAGAAGAATCACTCGACAGCCTCAATGAACGCATCTGAGATGGAACATTGATTTCTTTTGTCTCACCCATAATCGTTATTTCTGAATCATCTGAATCCTCTGGCTGATTTGAAAAAGTAGGACGAGCATTCAATACAGTTGAACTATTAAAACCCATGCTTGCACCTGCTGCTGAGAAGGATGCAACATTTGAAGACAATGTATTGGGCTGCAAAAGATGAAGAAAAAAATAAATTAAAAAATAGAAGTACGCGTGAAAAGCATATCGAACTATTAGTATACAACGAGGTATCTTACACAACCTTTTTAATATTTTCAGAAGAATAAAGCCTAGTAGAAGCACCCTCTGTTCGGTTAGAATTTGCAAGCAGATAACCTTTAGCATTCCCAAGTACTTTCAAACAGTTCTCGTGAGCCGTTACAGCCAAGAATGTCCCATGTTTGCTCAATCTGACAACGGGGAACTGCTGAAAATCAATTCAGAAAGCATATAAGGAATATACTTCAGTAGACTCGGATATCAATTAAACAGAATCTAGAGTATACCGGCAATCCGCCATTTGTAGTTGTAACATGCAAAGGCTGCACACGATCAATTTCCCAAAACTTTACACACCAATCAAAACCAACCGTCACAATCTTATCGTTACTGTCAAAGGAAAATTTAGCAGCATCCCCGCTACCTACTCCAAGGTATTCAGATTTGAGACTAAGAGCTACATTATCTTCAGTGTAGGCCAATTCTCGCACCAAAGGATGTTTCTCCTGGTTAAACCCATTCGAAAAAAGCCTACAAAAACATTTCATTCACATTAAGAGAGCCAAAAACAGAAAAACGGTAACTTGTAAATGATAACCAGAATTACCTAGAACTGTTGCATCGAACTTCTGAGAATGAACACCCGGGCATATTTATTGTAAAGCTTTCAAACACTGAACCAGCCGCCATTCTCCATGCCGTCAGCCCACCAAGAGAATCTGCTGCATAGATGACATGCATCTGTTGCTTCTGAAGGACACATACTGATAATACAGAAGCTGGTGCTTTAAAAGTTGACACACTTTCACCATCTGCAGCATACCGAATCTGCGAAAAAACATGAAGTATTAGTAATTCATAATACTACTAATAGCATCATGTCATCTTTTCTTTTTTTCTTGAAGTATTAGTAGACAGACCTTAATAAAGGCATCTTGTCCACATGTTACAATCAATAATTTCTTGTTATGTATGAAAAAAGCAACATCAGTTACAATGCCCTCATGAGCCTCCATCTCAAGAGTAAGCTTAGGTATCCCACGATATTGGTAGGTATATAAGTGTACGAGAGCCTTCGAGTATGAAACACCTGTTGGAAGATACAAAAGTTATGCTAACCAACTTAAGATAAAGGTTTTCTATTTGCAAAAAATTCAATACATACCCAAATGATCTCCAGCGGGACTCCAGACTATACGAGTGACATAAACATCTTGTCTATTGATTAATGCAGCACGTAAAGCAGGTGAATAATATTCTATCTTACGCGGATTGAAATTTATACGTGCATCCCGAAACTTGTTGCCTACTCTCCAAAGGAAAAACTCCCCAGTCTTCGTTCCAACTGAAATAAAATTACAAATCGCATGAAAATCTGTAATGTTAGTTCAAAACAATAGCTTAAGAGTAAAGTGAACTAACTTGCTAGCACATCTTCGTGCATGGGGTTAAAATCGAGACATCTAACGACCGAACCCACATTTGTAGATGAAACAATTTTCTTTGGGAGGTTGTCGAAAAGACTTGAAACTCCTTGACTATCTGGCAAAGCATATGATCGAGCTACACATTCAATAATGGAGTAGTTAGTAAAGTTGAAAACCGTAAAGCCATGAGATCAAGCATAATCTAAAACCCCAACTCCCAGAAATTAAATAACTTCAAATAGCATAACGGGCTATTAGAGCCCAAAATCCTAATTCACTAATGAAAAACCTAAAAACAGAAGAAACGGAGGATAAGAATACATGATTCACATACATGTCATGTTACCAAAATCCCTGTGTTGAAAAGCAAAAAAAGAAAAGAAACAGAGGAATTGAACAAGTTCACTTTAAACAAAGTTACCTCCAGCATTAAGACCAGTAGAAGACGGACCAACTCTCGTATTTGTCAGCGACGGAGGGTTGACTGTCACTCCAGGTACTAAATTGTGTAGCTGAAAGCAACATAAACGTATTTCATTTGGTGGAATCATAGTTCAACAACACATATTGCTCAAACAAAGTTCAACAACACCTACCTGCTGGGAACCATGTATAAAAGGGGCTTTCAAATTGGGAGATAATACTTGAGCCAGAACAGGATTTGGTGTCTTGCAACGATGATTCTCCAGCAGACTTGTGTACTGTACAACAGGGTTCTTATTCTGACACTTTGAGTGCTGCCAATCAAGGCTGCAACGTTGTTGTTAAATGTAAGCACATAAGAAAAAATAGCAGTGGCCGCAAATTTGTTTTGCAACAATACCTCTGCTTGCATAAAAATGAAAGCCTTGACCCATCAAACTTAGGAAAACGACATATCTCAGCAAGACGGGGGTGTTTCTCAATCATATCCCTAACTCGAACACCCAGCATATCCCTTGATGTAGCTATGTCAGTGTCCTTTCCAAAAAACTCATCTCTCCTGATTTCAAATATGAACATATAAACCAACATGAACATACATGTAAAAAAAGCTTTGTATAATGTTACTGCTGTTGCGTTTACATGTTGTATTCAGACCTAATTCAAAAACATTGAGCTATTTGTAATGCTACAGTCTGACATTATAGATGTTTGATTGGGAAACTCGTATGTGACTCCCATCAACAACATTTTTACACTAACCACAAGAAAGTCACATATTTTAGTTGGAAACCACATAATACTCTTAAAAGCATCTATTATAATTTATTAATTGCGGCTCTTTTTTTTCCATCATAGAGCAACCATCTTGCCAGCTACTATTTAAATAACATGACGTACCCAGCTTTATCTTTTATGAGAAGATTTGCCATTTCAGTCTTGTTAAAAAACGTCTCCAGACCCACCATCTGTTTCGTCAGAATGAGTAAGGCTTCTTCATCTCTTTCTCTGTAAAATAAAAAACAGTTGGAGTCATTTAAAATAATCAAAAGGCATAACTTACGGACAACTAATAAATTATAACTAGAAATAACCGGGCAGACTTACTGTTGCAGAGCCTCAAGTATCTGTTGGTTTTTTATCTGACATAATATAGCCATTGACTCGGCATCTTCGCCCACCCTGATTTTAAATCCGCCCAGGTAACTTTCAACCTTATCCCAGTCTCCTGTGGTTATCAGGTTCTGAACATAATCGATATCACAATAAAGCCCCGACTCTGACTCGAGCCTGAGATGAACATTATTGTTATTATTATAACACTTGGTGTATATTAATACATGAAAAACATTTTATCATAATTTCAGCTATAATTAAATGTTGTACCAGTGCAAGGCTTTGTGAAATTTTCTCTCTCTGAGGTACTGCATTGCCAGATACACATAATCATTATCCAACCTGTCCATGTCTAATAAAATCATAGAGAAAACTGAATTAGATTGCAGCTATGAATTGATCCTATAATAGTTCTAGAAATGCAATTGTGTGTAAATCTACTGTACAGGAAACGAACTTTTATATAAAACATTGATAGCTGTATATTCAATGTTATTGAAAAGTATAGGCATGAATAGCAAAGTGAAAAATAATAAGCAACAGACGGCTTTAACAGTAATGTGTGTGTGTGTGTGTGTGTGTATGTTCATTTTTGATAGAAACAGTAACCAACAATACACCAAGGAAACAGCAAAGTATAAACACCTAACCTAACCGTTCTGCCTCCCACAAGAACCGAAAGCCCCTAACAAAGAGTATTAAGTGAAAACCCAACATGACCAGAAATAGAGATGATTAATTATAAAAGACCACACAAACCACAACACCACAAGAACACTGAGACATATTTTGATTAGTGTCATGCATTGTGTGTACTAAGGGTATTTTTCGCAAAATTAGTTGTAAAAAAATAAGACAATATAGGTTATCTATATCTAATATTTATTTATCTATCTATATCTACAAAATGAAGGACACGCGCATAATAACATGCAGCGTTGCTATCTCAATAAAAGTACGTTTCATAATAACAAATTTACTTATAACGAGACATTTCGTCACTGGCCTAACTTATTTATCAAAGGATACATAGAGGGGATAGAGCTGGCCTTACAAGGGTTACATATCCACTCAATTCACTTAATAGGAATTTTTTTTTTTTTTTTTTTTTTTTTTTTTTTTTTTTTTTTTTTTTTAATTACAAACGTACTTTTAATGAAATAGCAACGCAGTATGTCCTTCATTTGTTACACTCAGGGCCGTCTCATGAATTTATGAAATTTTTGAGGGCCCTGGACGAAATTAAATAACGATAAGGAATATCACCGTTTATAAAATATAATGCAATTAGTTATCTAAACGTTCTAACATATTACTCATTTAAGATATTTGATCATCTAAATACTTTTTTCTTTGTGAAAAAAATGGGGCCCTGAGCGGTCGCTCACCTTGCCCAGCCTCAAAGACGGCCCTTACACTATATATATATATGATTAGGTTGATGTTTACATGCATAATTCGTTATCACTAGCTACTCGCAATTAGATGTACAACTTAGTTACCAAACACTTTAATAATACAAAATAACTAATTTTGCCAAAATTTAACAATACATATGAGAAAGAGCAACGGATATTTACAAAGCCAAGCACTAGAAAATTTTCTACATAGAAACCCTAAATCATATAGCATTAATTATCCATCAGCTATTAACAACACAAAATAAATAAATAAAAACTGTAATAAAATTAATTAATTAAGGTATGTGTTAATTTATTTACGGAAACTAATAAATAATATTTTATGCTAGATTTGCGTTTATAGATATGGTAAGATATTTTACCCAAATGATCGAGAGAGAATCGGATCCCTAAGAGTAAGAGTATGAGTGTGAATAATAAGTAAGTGTGTGCGTGTGATTAAGACAACACCCTATTTTATAATTTGGTGAAACTGTTTGTTTTCGGGATTCAAATTGATATCCTTATCGATACCATAAACTACTAACTAATGGGTGGCCTTTTATTTGCACGAGAAATTAATAACATTGCTCACTGGCCA
The DNA here is from genome assembly GCA_030686995.1 of Artemisia argyi. Lineage (NCBI taxonomy): Eukaryota > Viridiplantae > Streptophyta > Magnoliopsida > Asterales > Asteraceae > Artemisia > Artemisia argyi. The sequence goes on from CM060689.1 coordinate 5,316,128, forward strand.
ATGTTTAATATAGCTTGTACTTTGTTAAATAAAAAATAACATATATTTAAGTTAATTTTTATGTTTATTTATTGTGCATCAAATGCATAATTACTTTAAATTTAAAAAAAACAGATTGTTTAATGCGAAACCTTTATTAATAGTTTAATCATTCAACAAACCAAAATTACTATGTTTACATGTTACTAGTAGTTGATATTACTCCCTCCGTCTCAAAATTATTGTCATGAGAGAGAATACACAAAGTTTAATAAAAGTGGAGACACTTTCATTTTCAACCACTAAAATGGAATATTCTTCCACTAGATTCTCTAGTTTTTACTAAATAGAGAAAGTGGACAATTATTTTAAGACATCATAAAATAGAAATATGGACAATAAATATAAGACGGAGGGAATAATAGTTTCCTAAATTTATGATGTTTACCAAACTTGTCATTAACTTATATAGAAATAAAACTATTTAAAGAAACAAATGTGTTCATTTAATGCTCTAAACTTGTGTCATCATGGCACAAGTTAGAAAAACCCAATTAATAATGATAGATTAAGTGAATTATAGCAACGAAACTTTAGAGTGACAGATAGCTTTATTGATAAAAAAAAAAATAGTTTATGAGTTATAAACGAAAACTAATAAAAGTTTGAGGATTGGGTGGTCGAACCGTTCCGGTCGAAAAACGAGTCAATTTAAACACGGTCAAACCGACAGGTTGCGTCAAAAAATGGGTCAAATTAAACCGAGTCAACCCCCGGGTTTGAGGCATCCCGGGTCAACCCGATTTTCGATATGTATTAGTAGTAGTTTCCTTTTGAAACATATGTGTGAACATTTCATTTTTTACTTTTAACATTTTCTTTATTGTGATGTTTTAAGTTTTTTCTTATCTAATATAAATTTTTTGACATTTGACTTTTTCACTTTTTTACATTGACCATTTTGTTTTTATATGTAATATAGATTATATAATTGTATTCACATAATGATTTAGCAATCAAATTTAAGAAAGTTTATGATGTACCCGGCCCTCTGTCTTAAGATATAATTCTATTTTGATTTTTTGAATTCAATTTTGACCCTTAAATATTATTGTTAGCATTATATAATATTTGATAAAAATTATATGAAATGTATTTAAAACCCAATCTATTTATATATTTTGAATCAAGAATTATATAAAAATATTTAAGGTTAAAGTTTGATTCAAAGAGTTAAAATGGACTTATATTTTGGGACGGAATGAGTAATATGATTGGACCACTACACTTGCCAAGTCATTGTGTGAATATAATAATTTTGTAAACTCTTTGTGCATGTTGCATATATTGCTCTATTTGCACACCCACATGTACAATATTTTAAAGCGGCATATAATAAATGTATAATTGTTTATTGCATAAATTGATGTGTGCAAATAAAAAATGAGGGGCGTGTAAATCAATCCCTAAATGAAGTGTCCAAAGTATAGGGAATTGAATATAATATTTAATTAAATTGTATAATTACATATACATTCTTCTTAGAGTTAATTACATGAATCGCCCTTGTGGTTTACCCAAAGTTGCAAGTTTCGTCCTTAACTCTCAAAAAGTACACCAATCGTTCATGTGGTTGTCCATTATGAGTTGACCGGACGACCGTTAGTTTTGGGCATCATCTCTGATCATGTGCGGGGCACGTGAGGGCAAAATAGTCCTTTCACATCTATAGGGACATGAAACAAATCTTTAAATTTTTAGTTTTTCAGATTTTTATATTTTTGGGCAACGAGGATGTTGATTGGGCGTGCAATAAAATTTCAAAATTTCACCCGGTAGGATCTCAACACGCGACCTGAAGGTTGTGAAACAAGGGACTTATCACTATGCTAAGTGGTAAGTCCTTGCTACTACATGCAAGCTATATGTATTTAACCTTTCTTTACGCTGAAGTTTGTTGCAAATAAATGAGTATTGGTTGCGCCGGCCGGTTCCGGGTGAGCCAGGCTGGTTCTTGGAGCGGGGTTGGATCCTTTGGACTCGTTTTTGTTCTCTTTCTTACAGTATCACGGGGCTTCATTTGAACTTCTTTGGACATCGATAAATATGTAAACGTGATCGATACTCGTCCGAATTTTCACGTTTTTGCTTCGTTTTCAATCCTTCATACATAAAGCATATAAACATGTGATGTAACTAACTCTATATGCAAGCATAAAGCAATTGGTTTAAGTCCAAGCATCCCCTACTAATAATGTATACTTAAGTCCCTCAAACCATCACTTTGATACCATCTTGAAACACCTAAATTTCGTAAAAATCAAAAACTTTTAAAACTGGTCTGCAGAACTACGATAGACCTGCAGTCAGAATGAATCTATCTTGTGGTGGGAGCCACAACCGACAGCCAAATAGGTTTTGATGTTACACCCCGAGCCCAGTTTGACTAAAATTTAAACTTTTATGCGGAAACGACCCAATATTAACGTACCTTCCGGTACTCTTTGAACAACTGACAAAATTCCATTACAATTCAACTCTTGAAAGTATTTTTAAGAGAAACTTGACTTAATTACCTTCGAAATGATGGGTGGCACGACCCGTAACGACTTACGGATTAAAAGATACTAAATTTGGAAATTTGACAAAAACAGGAAAAAAATCTCATTTATACTCTGACAGGAGCATATGTCCATATGCTGAAATTTGATATGGCCATATGCCCTTTTACAATATCCTTGATGGAACCATATGACCATATTCTGAAAATTTTATATGGCCATATCCCTACTGCAGATTTTACAAAGAAAATTATATTTGCTCTAATTCCGGAAAGCCGGCGTCTATAACTCGACATGACACCAAAACTTCTGGAACTCATTAAAATAACATAACAAATCATTTCCATAACCATTTGACCCGTATGCAACCCAAAATAGGTATAATTACACTTATTCCAAACACCCCTTTTATCATAAGTATAAACACTTAAACCCGTTTATATAACGAACAATGATACATACTCAAGTTAACAACATAGACATAACTTTGACCCACATCAACATACATACAATCCAGTTAAGGACTCATGGGGGCATCAACTTTGACACGAGCTCGGTATTCTATACTAAGCTCTTATATTCATTACCATAACCTTCTAAGTGGCACTTCCAAACCTTAATCCATATTCCAAACATTACATCTCCATCATACATAAACCTACAAAACATTGAAACACTAAGACGTAAGCTTTCGCTTAGTAAGCAACTAGATTAATACATGATTAATACTTCAATCCACACATATGCATCATGAACACTTTTAACCATTTAACTCATGAACATCCAATCTCATATCCATCACCATAACAACATCGTAACTATAACACATGAACATGATAACTTTTAACACATAACAATCATAAGCATACCTTAAACTTTCCAAAACCATGATCTATCACTTGTATCTTACTCACTAAGCATACTTCTTAATCATCCAACTTACTAATCCAAGACAAAAATCCTATAAACTCATTCAATAACATATAACATGAGAATATTCATATTAACATAATAATCATAGTTACTTACCTTGATCATCCAAGCTAAACTACCATATTATTATATCACCAACAAGATCATCATCATCATCATCTTTAGCTTATGTGGCCATAATACTAAGAACATCATCATCTTCATCAACCTTCTTCCTTGATTCCTAACCAAGGATCATCATCCTCTTCATCCTTGTTTCTTATGGGGAAATTGCTATAAGCTTAACCTTGCATTAAGACCTTGGTTTCTTAGCTAATCCTCACCAAGCTCACTTTTCCTCCCATTCTTTCTCCTTAGAACCGACACCATCACCCGCATACACACAACTCTTATCTAAAAATGAGATCACTAGAAAAGTCTAGAGAAATATCTAGACTTAGTTAGGTGTGGCTTGGCCTAATTGGCAACTTAAGTCCTTTTAGTCCCCTTCTTTCTACTTTGACCACATAATACATATAACTCATTTATCACTTGGCAACTTTAGTCCTTTTAATCTATTTTCATTATGTTTGTGATACAACATAACACGTTACACATTCATTCACTATTAGATCGGCTATCGGGTTTGACTAGCTAATCACATGAAGTCTTAGTCAATTTTATCTAGGGTGGGGTCTATTTGTATCCGGGATACGGGTATAACAGCCTGGTTTGCACATGACATATTTTCGTAAAGCACGTTTCTACTAAGCGTAAAAATCTGAACTTCTGAAAACTCAATTCATTTATATTATATAACATGTCTGCAAATAGAATACATTGTTTTAACAATCAGAAGCGTAAGTTTTACATAAAAGAAGGCTTATGCCAAACACCCTTTAAAATTCTAAACTTGTAAAATACATGTCATTGACTTTAAAACATGGTACAGGAGTTGACACTTGCTTTGGGGGTATTCCAAATCGATAACATAAGATGGTGATGAAAAGCTCATTACCTAACCCGCGAGCTATACCATTTTGACCCATTATACCCATTTAACATATACCTTGGTTTCATCTTCCACCTACAAAACATGAAACAGAGAATGGTAAGTCCTTGCAACTTAGCGAGATAACGGAATCTGAACTGAAACATAAATTGAATATAAACATCATATTTATGCATAAGACCGATGAGCTGTAGTTTTATACATTTTCTAGGGGTTATTTAGCCTTTTTAAACTCGTATATTTATTTTATCATTTATTGTCTTAAATTGCTACTTTTTGAGTTTTAGATGCTTGGGAGAGCAAACGTTGGAAATGTACAAGTTTTGGGCTCGTTTGAACAAAGAACAAAGAAAAAACAAAAAATTCAGCAACGTGACCGGCATCTCTGACGTGGTCACCAATTCGACCTAAAAAGTGAAAATTCAAGATTATTTGTGACGGCTCAGTGTCCTGAGATGGCCTTCCATGACGGCGTCATAATTGCAAGGTGACGGCGTATCCAAGTAAAACACTCGTTGCGTAGATGGTTTTTACTCGGCCTCTTTGGAGAGAAGATGGCATTGTTTCTAAAAGCAAATTAATATATTATTGTGTCACCGTATCTAAACTTTCTTTATGTTATTTTATCGAAGCTGATAGTTTCGGTTGTTCATTTGTTAAATTTACAAATGACAAACTATCAAATATATTGAGTTTAGTTGGAAAAAAAAAAGTATAAAACAAGAAAAATAGATATTGCGCTCAAATTAAACTTTTCCAACATATTCTCTACAAAACACAAAACATGCATTTCTCAACCAAACAAGGAAAAGTAAAAAAAAAAAAAAAAACATATATTTTTTATGGGAATATATTAACTACAATTGTATTGTAGCCAACACGCTACAATTTCCAACAAAGAATGCGAGTTCGAATCCGTTCCACAACATGGTTGGGGTATTGGGTGGAGGTATTTCACAGGTATCAAACATTTGATGGGTAGGGTTGATGGGTACTATTATGGTACAGAGGGTTGAGGTGTCACTTCCAATCTACACTTTTGATCCAACACGCTACAATTTGTGCTATAATATGTGGTCCCTGAGTTTTTTTGTGTGTCCCCAATTATTTTTTGTGGGTCCTTTATTCTTTTCTCATGTAATTTATATGGAGGATTGTAGCTAATTGGTTACAAAAAATTGTGGCTAAGTTATCCTCATTTTTTATTCCGTTTAACTTCCCTTCTTTTGTTCAAAATAAAAAAACAGTGTGACATGAACGCGTTTTTTACGTTTTGTGAGAAACTTACTCCCTTCTTTTTTTTACAAAAAAAAATATATATATATATAAAAAAAAAAAAAAAAAAAAAAAATATCTCCAACTAAACGCTCCAGCTTTCATGTAAGGGAAAATGTCGCCTAATAGTAATCAAGTTTAATGAATGTTCCATTAAAGTCATTCATACTTTATTTCAACTATAAAAACCACTAAAGGTTTTAAACTGTTTAACTAAAGTCAATAAATTGTCAACCCTTGTTTTCTGTTACTTTTAAGAATGGAAGTAGTTCTTGACAAATTTCCTAGCGTAATAGCCTAATAGGTGTTCATTTATTTTTATGAAGGTAAAATTCTTAAAAAAATAAAAATAAATTAAAGCACTAGGTATCATTGTCTTGTCGCATCGGTTTTTGTACATATAACATTAATCATGTAACACAATACAAAAACATGCTCACTCAAACTTGGTTTGATCAAATGATAGCTTCTATGACAGCAAGGCAACAACTAAACATTAGTAAACGTTTTAAGCCATTGCTGATAAATTAAAACAACTTGAAAGAATTCAAGAGTACACAAGATAGGATCCAGCATAACGAATTACTAACAGAATCCAAATAAGAATGACACAACTATGCAACAATTCTTAGTTCTTAGTTCCATGTCAACAACCATGAACAAACGTCAAGCATTTTGTAGCTTTAAGATTATTCAGGCCGTTGAGTTTGGTATATGATCAAAGACGGCAACAAGGAACCAAATGTGTTGCAAAGAAAAATGCTATTATATGTTGCTTTTTACAAAAGTCTAAATCGCTTTAAATCATAAGAACAGACGTGCAACAAACTAGGCTTTATCAGCATTAGAATTTTGAAATATAAACACATCAAAACCAAACATTCTCCGGTTATGCAAAGTCTTTCTGGGAGGTGGAACACAGCTACAACAGTACATGCAAGAGAAATAGTCAACTCACACCATTAAAAACTATGTATTCGATAAAGAGACTAACAGATTATCCACGTTTACACCTGAAAATTTTTATGAGAGAAGGGACTATATAATCCACAACACAAATCACATCAGGTTTGGTTAAGTAAAGAACATACGATCCAGTAACACCTATCGAAGAATTCTTTAAAGCATATAACAGTCATCATTTAGTCAAGAAACTAAAATGTAGCCTTCGACCAATCTAAAATAACTCCCAAGGCTTCACAGGTTTGCTGCTTGAGGCAATGGATCATATCCCCACTGATTTTCTGATTCTAAAGGTTCAATCACATACACTGCACCATCCAAAAACCCCAAGGCAAATTGATTCGGACAGGAAGGATTCGCAGCAATCGCTGCAGGACACGCCTTTGGAAAGCTGTAAACAAAATGTTTCATTATGAAATGGAAGATCATCCCCAATAAAAACATGGCATTTAATGGTAGAAACATTTGCATATACCTGGGGTTAGATGGCATATAGGCCTCGTAATTGATACGACAATCGGGGTAGAGTTTATCTGCAGCTAACACACACACACTCCCATCCTGGATGACTACATATATCCACTGCCCGTCACACGAGTATACAGCATCGATTATTAATCCCATTGATGGTGGTGGCTCCCACTGGCGACACATGATAAAGATAAAATTTCAACATCTTTTCAACACTAGAAAAAGTGAAATGTTTACTAGTTCAATATACCTTCCTTATACAATCCAGCTTAACAGGGTCGTAGGTGGCAACATAAGTTCCATTAATGACCAGCATGCATGTCTCTCCAGGGTCGGACTGTACTCGTGTAGCAGCCGACTGTGAACTGTTGGTTTTATCAGGTGGTAGTCGTAGAATCTTGCTTTTCTTTTCCCATGAATCCAGATCCCAAAGACACAGCTGAAATACACAGGTATCAGATTTTTCGTATATAAGAAACAGGCTATCTTGTTCAAATAAATAAACTACCTTATTCCAAAAAAAAAAAAAAACAACAACAACAACAAACAAACAAACAAACCTGGTCATCTGCTCCAGTTGATGCTAAAACTTTCCCATTAGTAAAATATGCTAGACCCGTAACGCACTTTCCGTGACCACTAAGCTTTTTAAAAACCTATAGTGCATGGTTCAAGATTTTCACAGCAAAACTAAGATTATCAGAAACTAAACAGCACTATCAATAAAAAGTTTTGTGCAGGGGAGTACCTTGTCAGCCCGAACATCATAGATCAGTAAAGAGCCGTCTTCCATGCCAGCACAAACCATGTTGACGTTTCTTGGATCAAATGCAAGGCATGTTACTACTGGCGGCGGGGTTATAATTGATGCCATGCGCTGCATCTAGAAAATAGGAAGGCATAAACAATATGTCTAATGCATAAAGTAATCTAAAGCTTGAATTTAGTTACCGTGTTGGATATATCAAGCACTGATACTTTCCCCCCTGACGCTGACAGTGCATGTATTGTGCTTTTTGATATCGCTAGGCATGCAACTCTATTTTCGCTTTCTGGAGTTGTATCATTATCAATCACAATTTTATCTGATTTAAGATCTCTAGGCGGCATACTTGTAGTTGCCTACAAAGATATATAAAAAGAATATTGAAAAAGGGGTGAATAATCAAGCAACACATTAAAAACTGAATAATCAGTACCATGCGCAGTTCCGGCCATCTCCATAGTTTGTTGACAGCGGTAGAAGTAAGTGCCAAAAGACCACAGCCATGGATTGCATACACAAGCCTCAATATCTGAAAACAAAATCAACCGATCATGATGCACTAAAAGTTGTCATATTTTGTCAGTTTAGCCTAAAAAGACTCAAACTTACCGACGAATCATATGACAGCTTCAGAGAACGAATCTGAGATGGCATGCTTAAAACCCGTTCCATACCAACAAAAGTAACATCTGCATTGTCATTCTGATTCTGAGCAGCAGAACGAGCCTCCAATAAAGGTGGACTACTACAGCCAGGAACACCTGCTGCCGAGGTGCAAGCAGCATCTGGAGTTAACTGAAGTAACTAAAAATCAGAAAATAAATGTAAGCAACATGTCTAACTCGGGGTTGGTATAAAAAAACAGAGTAGATCAGACCTTTGAAAATTTTGCAGAAGAAGAAGGTTTAAGAGCCGCCTCCCTTGTTCGAGTCTCTAGTACATTCCTCGCACCTTTATCATTCCCAAGTATAATTATCCTGTTATCAGATGCTGATAACGCCAAAAATACACCATTCTTGCTGAACCGGAGTATGGGAAAATCCTGAAAGAAAAATGTTTCTGAAAATATGTACTTCAGTAAACACATATATAAATAGAATTCCTAACATACCGATAATTTACAAGCTGTCGTTTTAGTAAACACGGGATTTTCTTGATCAATCACCCAAAATATCACTGAATTATCATAACCCGCTGCCAGCAACCTGCCACAATTGTCAAATGAGAATTCACAGCCACTCCTCTCTCCAAGCCCAGAATAGTTTCGTTTGAATTTCATGCGATTCTCTGCATCTGTCCATTCTTGTAACAAAGGCTTCTTGGACGGGTTATGCCCACTCGTAAAAATCCTACATCATTAGAGACATATCAATATTGAAAATTGAAGGTCATTCATAAGAGGAAAAGGCAACTTGAAGATGTTGTGATATACCGAGAACCATCACTGTTAAAAGCAATTTTCTTCACAATAGATCCCTGCGGGTCATAAGTAAACCTCCGGACAGGATTACTCAATTCCCATGCCATCACTACCATCCCGATGGCATCTATTGCATAGATAACCTGCATTCGAGCCCTTTGACAGAGAGATATTGAGCAAACAGCTCTATGACCACTTTGTAAATTGTGCCGAATGAGACCAGTCCTGGCATCCCATATCTACAAATACACCATGTATCAGAAATTCAATTTATTATAGTCTCGTTTATTTATTTAGTAGTTAACAGAACCTTAACATTGTTCTCATTTCCACAAGTTGCGAGCAGTAAGCTGCTATCCACTGTAAGAAATGCAAGATCGGATACATGGCCAGAGTGCGCCTCTATCTCAGTGAGCTCTTTAAGGTCACTGCCCTTGCAATCATACACATGCACCAGATTCTTGGAGTATCCAACCCCTGTTAAAAAAGGAGAAAGAAAAAAAATATACTAAATGCAATTCAAGATCTATTAAAAAAGGAGAAAGAAAAAAATATATATATACTAAATGCAATTCAAGATCTCTTATGAAAAAGACCGATGCATACCCAATAAGGACCCATCCGGACTCCATTTGATAGAACTAACACTGACAGCCTTTGTGTTGCGCTGGTGAAACCAAAACAGATGACATGAGCAAAAATGTTATAAGAATATAATAAAATAAATTTTATATAATTTTATATGTTCCGAATGAAGGAGCGATGCCTGAAAATCCAAGGAATAAGAAATACGATCCCATTGCTTGAAACGTCCACCCGGAAGCCTGAGCTTTTTAGCGAATGAATAAATGAAAACATCACCAGCCTTTGTACCAACTGAAATGAAGTAATCTTGCATGTAAAATCTGCGTTGTTACTTCTAAATAGTTATTGAAAAATAAAAAGGAACTAACCAGCAATCACATCTTCATGGATGGGGTGAAAATCAAAGGCTGTAACCGGTGAATCAAATCTTGGTGCTGTAACCACATCTTCGCGGATGGGTATGTCAGGCATATTATAGGGAACGAGTGATGGAGCTATGGGTGCTCTGTGTGGCTAAATGAACCAAAACAATAGCATTCGTAAATAGAATTAAAGTTGATATTTTAAACATCATGTTACCAACCAAAAGTTCATAAACACCTACCACTTGTGGCCCACAAGTGTGATCCTTCAGGATAGTGTGAAACTCTATAACAGACTTCGGATCAGGGCAACGCGAGTGCTGCCAATTCAAGCTGCGCAGAAAGTGTAATTAAAAGAGCATACATTGACTAAGATATCAGCAGCAGCATAAATTTTTGCAGAAGTACCTCTGGTTGCATAAGATCGAAAGCCTTGACGGTTCAAGGCCAGGGAAATGGCATTTTTTACTTAGCACAGGATGTTTCTGAATAATCTTAACGAGCATCATACACAACCTAGCCCTCGATCTATCTATGTCAACAAATTTGACAAAGTAGGCATGCTCCCTGATTTGAAAAGTGAGCATATGTTGTTAGACATGTGATTATCTTCTCTTACAGAGCACATACAATGCATATGATAATTGTGTAGCCTATAACAACCTCTAAATTTAGATAATATTGATCGTTATGCTTTAGTCTATGTATAAGTGTCGTTTGTATGGTGTCCTCAATTGATGATGACACGATATCTTTAACACCATTCTCTTACTCTGTTGTTCCCTTGTTCATAAATAAATCAACCCATGAACATGCATAATATTGATTTGCATTTACACTACGTCTGTCGTGTTTTTTCCATGTTAAAACAACTAATTCACCATCCTTTAAAAGAGTGTAGTGTACCTAGCTTTATCTGTTAGGAGGAGTTCACTCATGACAGTTGGGTCGTAAAACATCTCGAGACCATTCATCTCCTTTCGAAGAATGAGCAAGGCCTTTTGAGGTTCATTGCTGCAAAATATTTCAAAAACCTGTTTGTGAGTAATTTAACACAATCAACACAGCTAAGTTAAAGTCACCTAGCTAGCAAGGAAATTAAAGCTGAAAATAACAGTACAAAATGATCAGGACTTACTTTACAAATGCTTCATATATTTTTTGCTTTTTGATTTCAAAATGTATCTCTTTTGAAGCATCATCACCAGCCGTAAAGAAACCTCCAAGATAATCTTCTAACTCATTCCACGATCCCCTCTTAATGAGCGTTTCAGCATATGGGATATTAAAAGAAACGGCCGACTCTGACTCAAGACTGCAATTAACATAAATATTTCAACAAGCTGCTTGCTAATTAATATATGCATAAAAAAGGATGTAAGGTATGTAGTTTCACCCAAGAAGAAAGATGTAAGTACCAGTGCAAGGCGTTGGGATAATTTTTCTCGCTGAGGAATTGTAAGAGCAGAAAGACCTGATCATCTTCAAACCTGCCCATGACTAATAACACGCGTAAACAAAACGGATTAGATGCCAGCAAACCTCTCATATATAGTCTACAACTAGAGTAGATTTGTGATCATATATATACAACAAGCCAAAGCATGAGTGACATTCGTCATTCAAAGATGGATGAACTCATCAAACACGTACAATCACAATATTAAAAGCAGGTTGCGCAGCTATAACAAATAAATTGTACGTGATTCATCACCAACACATAATTCACAAAAAATAAGCTCGCTCATGAACCATAACAAAACATTATATAAGCCCCAAATGTGGTGTAAGGTAGCATATATATATATATATATATATATATATATATATATATATATATATATATATATATATATATATATATATATATATATAACTTGAGTGTTATTAGGCGCGGGTACTTAATAAGGCGACAAACACAAATCTATCAAACCAAAGCCCTAAATGTTATATACATTTTGCGCGCGCCTACTAATAAAACACATAAAATTGTATTATCATCTCTCCTAATCTAAATAAACCATCAGCTTTTATATAGTACATTGTTATGTAATATCATTTCTCCTAACAAAATTCATGAGCCAAACCCTAATTACAAACGGAAAATTCCTTAATAACGATTAAAATGAAATGATTCAAAAAAAAAAAAATATATATATATATATATATATATATATATATATATATATATATATATATATATATATATATATATATATGTGCGATTAAAATGTACAAGTGTAACGTTAAAAAAATAATAATAGAGTAATTAAGGAAAGTAATTAGAAATTCATACCTAGATTATTTCCTAAAATCTCGGGAGAGTGAGACAAAAACGTTTAGCGAATTCAAAGTTTGTTGTTTCTTGTTCACGAAGTTTTTGTGTGTTTTGTTTTGTTCGGTTTGGTTTGGTTGGTGTGATATTTTTTGTTTTTAAACAAATGATTGTTGACTCAACTTGACTTTATATATAAAAAAAATATTCCTTTTAGCAATCAATTTGCAAAACTTCTTTTAGAAGCTGGGTTGACCCGGTCCGCTCGGGTGACCGGAAGACAATTTTTGAACGAAAAACCCGTCAGTTAAACCTCTTGAACCGGGCCAACTAAAAAACTTTTTTTTTTTTTTTTTTTTTTGATAACTAAAAGGGAAGGGATACAGTGATATATGGGTCCGTTTGGTTGGTGGGATTTTGATGGGTTTAGGATTAAAAGTTACAAATACTTTGTTTGGTTGTGTTTTTAATTTTTGGGTTTAGATTCATATGTTAAATATTTGGGGATAGGTAAAAGGAGGGGGTGGTAAAGGGGTTTATGACTCCGAGCTTATTCTCCTCCTCATATTTTTTCTTTTTATACTTTAATATTAACATAAATAAATTTTAATTTATATTTTAATATATAATATATTTTTAAATTTATTTTTTCTCTCATATCTCAAATCCAAATTTAAATCCTAAACCAAATTTAAATCAAAATCCAAATCATAATCATAAACCCATCTACAAACCAAACGGGCCCTATATATACCTCATTTTTTATTTTTATAATTTTATTTTATTGTAAAACTACATAATTATAAATATAAAATTTGACAACTCAAAATTATTGTATTAAAAGGCAAAAATTACGGATCAAAAACTAATAAAAGTTGCAATAAAATGTATTATATGTAGAGACTCATGTTTTAATGTATCCCTAATAGCATTTGTTTGATTAAATTTGAGGTACAAGATCATCGTTTGTGTGGTTGATGACTTTGGTTCCGTCTCTTTGGTCTCTTTTTATTTAGATTTAATTGGTTGACAAACTATATGCTAAAATACCAAGCATAGCTAACAACACTAGTGATGATGGATTCCCACATGAACACAACATGTTGGTTGGAGAAAAGATAATGTCAAAGTTTGTTTTTTCTCAAGTTAACATCATCAAAAGAAGTCATGCATAGTTGGTGAAAGAAATGTTTCATCACCCGGAGCTTATTAGTTTCTTTAAAGGACTTCATGAGTGAAACATGTATCTTAACTACATATAAAAAGAAAATGGTCAAAGTGAAAAATGTTGAGTGTTGAAAGTCAAGTGAGAGAGAAACTTAAAAAATGCGAAAGTATTGAAAGGCTAAAAGGAAATGCAGCAAGGGAAAGTATTGAAAGGCTAAAAGGAATGGTTGAATCCATCAAAGGAAAATATTGAATCAGTAATTAACCAATTCAAAAACAGCTAATCAGTTACAATTGTACAATTAATTCAAAGCATTCAATCCATGTCCTCCGATTCAAAAACACACCATTCATATTATCAAACTTTTTGATCTGCGGGGTTTTCCGGCGTACTTTTCGCGTCGTCTTGACTCCGGCCACCAATAGTAAGTCTCATCATATCTTTTTTAAAGTTTTAATGAATTTTTAAGTATTTGACTTTAAATCTATACCCTTCAGAGCTTTTATATAAAAGATTGAAACTTTTAGATCCGTGGGGCTTTTATTTTGCATGTGTGAATTTTTTTGAGGTAAGGAAGATGTACCGGCGGCAAGAATTCAACCTGATGTATAGGTACTTTTTTTTCAACTGTATGGTGTAATTTTTTTATGTAGCCATATTTATATTCACAAAACTTTATTAGTATAAATGGGGTGTTTGGATTAGCATTCTAAAGTGACTATCTTCTTGTGCATAAGTGTTTTTAATGTTGAGTGAGCGAATAAGTAGGTTCATTTAAATTCTCAAATTTGATTTGACCCGAAAAATAATAGCATTAGGTTTTGGCATAATTTCTGCATATTACATAAGCTAGAAGTATGCAATGGCAGGCTTAAATATGCTTATCTGCTTAAAAAAAGAGACATGTGAGCACTTCAATAAGCAGTAAAAAACAGCATCACAGGATATAAGTTGTTTTTAGAAATGCATTTTGCTTCCCAAATATGCTTATCTAATTCCCAAATGCATCCTGTGTGAGCAGATAAGCATAGCTTATAGAAATGCATTTTGCCACGGAATTGCGTATATTAATTACTAGAGTATCACTTCTTATGCACTGAACGCAACAACGAATAAAGGGGTCAATGGCAACAAGAAATTAGAAGTGGACAAGTAAGAAAGAGGAATTCTCGTGTGCCGGTGTTGAAAAGCATGGCCTTGGTTAAGTCATTTTTTTGGGTGGTTTGAGTCGTTGAAAAATGGGATTAGTGTTGAACAGAATTTGTGTGAGGAAGGGAATAATAGAGGAGCGTATCCGCGGGAATTTTATCAATTGCCTGTGAATATGATGACAATTGTTAGTATGCATACGGTTCATTCAACAACTTTTGAAGGTTTTCTTATATAGGTTTGTATATTTTAATTGTAGTTCTTACCTTTTTTAAACGTTTTGGCATTTTTTCTTGTTTCAGTCACTGCTGTCGGTGGTGGTAGACGGAGTCCGACAAATTCAGTGGCGGTGGTTGAAGGCCGCATAGAAGATGTTCGATGGAATGTGTAAGAGAAAGGTAAATGTGGGAGGTATTTGTTACGTTAGTAATTAGTCTCTTGTGATTTTTAGACAGTATGTGCCTGCTAGATGTTAAGTTTTGTATACGTAATTATTGTGGTTTTGCTTTTTATTTGTGGATTTGTTTTTTGTTACGTTAGTAGTTAAGATGTTGTGATTTAGTTGTGTATATGTGAATTTGTATTCGTTATGTTGGTAGTTAAGATGTTGTGTTTAGTAGATATTATGTGTTGGTTGAATTTTGTGGTACGTAAGTAATTAAGATGTTGTGATTAGATTAGTCAATTACAATGAACTTTTGTGTGCGAGTGGTGCTCAAATAGAATCCGTTTGAATCAACCGAGTTGCAATGCATTAGTTTAATCACGTAGTTGCATTTTTTTTTTTTGGAGTTGTTGTTTTTGTTGTTGTTTGCAGGTAGTGTGAATTATGTTGCTAAAGCCTGTCTCAAACCAAGATATATACGTCGTCTGAAGGTATAACAGATATTAAAGGGGAACCAAATTAGTGTGTTTCAATTCGTAGTTTTTAGGTGTAAACGGTAGTTTTTTTTTTTTTTTAATGTTTACAATAAGCACATATGAGATGTTTTGAAGTTTTGTACTAAACTTAGAATGAAATTGTAAATTTTGCATGTCTTAAAGCATCCCCCAATATGTTTTATTGGATGTTATTTCATACAGGGTGTAGCTGGATTAGTTGCATATGGGAAACTGATTGTTGCAAGAGCTTAATAAAGTCCGCAACTACGAAAGGTTGTCTCGGTTTCCATTTTTTTTTTGGTTACTTAGTATGCCATTAGTCGGCTTTTAGATAGTTTTTTTAAGTATGGTCTTACCGTATATTCGTGAGAGTATTATTTGTGTTTAGATAAATTTGTTCCATTTCTAAGTAAATGAAGGGTGTTTGGAATTGCAGATCTATAGAGATCATTGCCTTCTTTTGTTTTTGTAAAGAAAAGAAACACTTTGAATTGTTTGGATTAATAGAGGCTATTCTGATTACATTTGAATAAATGACGACAATGTTAATAGTTACTTCAATGGGACTTATAAGTCATAAGTGTGTGGTAATGATATGCAATCCAAACACCCCCATGACTGGAAATAATTTGTTTCTTACTTGGCTCAATTATAATAAAGGTGATGTTGAATTTCTGCAATCAACTCTACTCCCTAACCTTATAACGGTAAAAATTAATCCCTTTTTGGATTGTATCTTAGTGAAATTTACATGCTTCGTCTGATCATTGATTCTTCATTTACTATAGGAGGGATGACCTCTTCATTTACTATAGGAGGGATGACAAGGTTCAAAAAAAGGTTAATGGTTTACTTTGAGTTAAGGCGGCTATTGTCAAGATCCGAGTTTCCTTTTGCTAAAATTGCTCTTAAATGTGGATTGGGTGATGTTGTTCAAGTGACTCTATAACCGAAAGTAATCTCCAATTTCTTTTGGGTTTTGATTTTTTTATATGAATTTGTGGTTTTCGGTTATTTTTATTGAACATATGCTAATTAGAATGTATTTCCTCCGTTTGCAGATAAGCCAGGGAAACAATGGAGGGAGTTACTTGATAGCAATGAGAATACCAGGTTTGTATTTCATGTGAACTTTCGGTTCCCTGTTTTCTAACTGAGTATTTGGACTTAGTTTTCTCACATGCCTGTTACAACTTGTGTTCAAACATCAATTGTTCTGCTGTCCAAACATGACATCAAAGTTGTAAAATAGCATCATCTAAGCGTGTCCAAACAGCCATGTTTGGTGGTGTCCAAACAGAATATAGGAAGTGTAAAAAAAGCATTTAAACCTATCCAAATAGCGTTTAAAGGCTATGAAAACCTTTAAAAATCCTTACGCACCAGTATAGAAAGTCGGTGGTAAGGGTGATTGTGTGGCTAGAATTTTGTGATGGTGCCGCTACATTGTTTTCATGAGCAGAACTAGGAAAGTAACACAAGAGGGAAAATTAAGTATTACTAAATATTATGTTTGGACAGCATCAAACATGGCTGTTTGGACAGGCTTATAGGTAATCAGTGGTATTTTTTTTTCATACACTTTCTTATGTTTAATGTTATGCGGCATGTGAAATATGCAGGCCTCCTTTGGAATTTTGGTAGCCTTTTACACCGGGGTAGCATATCATTAGTAGAGGTAATATTTTTGGAGTATGAGTTCCGGTAAGCAAACCAACCACAAATCATAAACAGCCATTTGCACTTTGAACATGAAGGTGACCTTATTTGGTCTTTGTGTTTTATAAAAGAATACAAGTACTTTCAAGTATTAGGTTAGTCTTTGTTTTGAATTGACACAAATTTTGGATATCATTGTAGTCAAATACGCTTGAAACTTTTCATACAGGTAAAAAATTAAGTATTTACTTAAAGCCATTGAGAAAGGCAGTTCATAGTTAAGTGAATGATTATGAAGCATGATGTGGGGTATGAATATGAAAAGAGGCATAAGTCTAGCTATAAGAAATATTCCTACTGCAACCCTCGTAGCAGCATGTATTAGAGCCGAAATAGCAACCGAATAGGTAACGTATCTTAAGTAATTGGTGTGAGTTATGAATTCTCTTTTCAAGTATTATGTTCACTATATTGTTTGCACAAATATTCTCATTTATTAAGGTAACAAACGCTGGTACATGGCATTGCAGTGTCCTATAATATGTGTCTCTTTTTACCTTTTGATAAAAAAGCTATTCCATAGTGATGTTCACACTTTGTTTCTAGCTAGGCGCAATAAGTATAAAGCATTTCATTGGTTAGATTAGATATAGCAAGGTCTGTAACCATTCCAAGGCGCAGTATGCTAGCCTTAAAATTTCCTTTCTAATATACTTACTTAGCTAGGGCAGGACTTAAAACGTGTTTCAAATGAGATGTTTGGTTGCTATTTTTTTTTTTTTTGTCAAAATAGGGTGTTTGGTTGCTGTCAAAAGAAGATCCATTTAATTGTGTCCTATTTGTGGTAAAAGAAAGTGTTTTTGGCTAAAATTTTTTCTGTCAATATGGCCTATTTGGTTTATGGTATCTCTGTCCAATTATGGGTTGTTTGGTTGATGTTTTGGGCTATCAAAAATAGCTTATTTAGTTGTTTTGTTGTCTAAATGGGCAGTATGATTATTGTTTTTGGCTGTCAAAGTGGCCGTTTGGTTTATGATAAAAGTGGAAAGTGCTTTACCGTGTGACACCTACTATGGCCATTTAACTATTTATCAATTTCTTATTGTTGTAGGCGTTCCTGGGGACCCATAGAATAACCGTGTAAGGTTGCGCACAAACAGTGAACGTGTACAATCTATGGGGAAAAGTTCACGATAAGTGGTTCAAGGTATATTCAGGCGCTAGGCACTACTACACTGGATGAAGGTTCCGGCTACCTATACAATATTCGTTGTTATCATATTTTATTTGACAGTATTTGAGATCCATTTGTATATATGACTTATATAAGTGCCATTAATGTTGTAATAAGTTTATAGATATTTTAAATTAATAAAATTGGATACTTCTCGTAGTTGATGTTTTGCTTTTTAAGTTGTGATTTCCATCTAAAAGCCAAACAGGTCTAACTGGAATGTCTGACCCATACACAAATTCGGTTGGTGTACAAATGGAGTACTTCTAAAAGATACATTTACTTTTTTGTAAATTGCATGAGAAAACTGTTATTCCATCAAACTTTGTTTAATTTGCGAATTGTGTTTCCGACTGAAACACCAACAAAATTTAAGACACATTTACACATAGCAACAACAAACGATAAACACGAAAACAAAAAAGTCAACACTATCGACAGCACAATCCCGCGGCAACGCGCGGGCCACCACAGTCGTTATCTTTTTTTCGTTTACAAAATGCTTTTATTTGTTCTTTTATACATGTTAAAAAATTTTGCTTGAGTTGAATTATCGCATGTTACAACCATTTGCAATTACATTTTGACATTTTCGCGTTCTATTTTGAATGTTACATGAAACTCTTACTACAATATCGCATATCGTTAATTGTTTTCCGCTAAGAATTTCCGTTGCTATGCACGGGTACTCGCCTAGTATTTCAAATGATCAGTTTTCTCAAACGTTGTCTCAAGTAGCTAGGTTTGTTTCTATAATGACTAGTTTTTTTTTTTTTTTTTTTTTTTTCCTGTCTCTCTCTCATGGTTAGTTATACGTGGTTATCTCATAAGTAAAAAAGCAAACAATGTCTCAAAGTAAATTATTGCGACAGGAACAGTGACTATAGCGATAAAAACACCAATGTTGCATACAAACAAATACTGCATATATGATGAGGCGAAAAATGATCCGTTTTTAGGGGGTCATTTAAGCCCGAATCCGACTTTATTTGATCAAATATTGCCCTAAATCGTTCCTTTTGTGATTTTAGGTGTTTGGAGAGTGAATTCTGGAAAAGAAGCCATTTTGGACGTTTTTGGAGCATAAAAGTGAAGAAAACGGCAAAGTACCAAATTTCCATGCTGAAGATACAAGGTGACGGCGTCAAGAGTAATATCTTGACGGCGTCAGCCATGATGAATAAAATACCTTAGGTGGTGACGGCGTCAAACGCCTTCATGACGGCGTCAAAGTGGCAAGAATAAAATACCGTGGTTGATGACGGCGTCACATAGGCCGTCATAAGTGGATCAAGTCCGTCCGAGGAAGTATTTGGCGGCGAGGTGACGGCGTCACATGTAACTCTTGACGCCGTCAGCCTACTTTTCCTATATATAGTTTTCTAGTTTTTTCATTAAAAAGGGAGAAGTTTTGGTGAAACCCTAAAGACGATTTTGGTGTATCTTTTAC
The DNA here is from genome assembly GCA_030686995.1 of Artemisia argyi. Classification (NCBI taxonomy): domain Eukaryota; kingdom Viridiplantae; phylum Streptophyta; class Magnoliopsida; order Asterales; family Asteraceae; genus Artemisia; species Artemisia argyi. The sequence goes on from CM060689.1 coordinate 5,336,251, forward strand.
AGGTTTTTCAAGGGTTCCAAACCCTTGAGACCTTGCATTGTAATTGAGATAAGTGTTCTTCCAATTCAATCAATATGTCTATGTGTTGGTTGTTTATATCTTGTTCTTGTCTCAATTCCATTATGCTAGGCTAGATCTCTTTTGTGTTTGCTTAGATCTAATGAAACCTAGATGTTGATTATGTGTTGATTACTTGTCTATTCTTGTCTTGGATGAATGATTTTATATGTTAGGCTTAAGAAAACTGGCAGATCTCCAAATGGTAACATGCTTGAACGTCTTAAGAAACATGAACCGAGGCGTACTAGGTCTTTATTGGTTGTATTTAATGCATGAGCCACTGTTTACAATCCCTATAGTTGTGCTGGGTCATGGTGTAGGAGGAGATAAGAGCTCATTGAGTTGGGGAGTTATGTATGCCACCCCACGAATGGTATTAAGGAATACAAACCGTCATCCATACAAGTATAACAAGTAATTAACGTGTAAAAGATATCTAGGGAGTAGTGAAGTCTAAGTAAACACAATTTCTCCAATTACTGCTCACAACCTTGGTATAATTTAGTTTAATTTCATTTTTAGTATTTTATTTTAATTATATAATAGCTTTGGGTTAGTTGATTAGCAACTAATTCCGCCCACTCTTCCAAAACCCGAGATTTTACTTGCTTTCATAAAAATATAAAAATACAAAAATAATCATCCCTCACCTTTAGAACTATTAATTAGGTTTTCTAATCCTAACGACACTATTCCTAAGCTGAACGATCAATCCCCCGGTACTTGTCACTATACTATACTACAACGATCAGGTACACTGCCTGGTGGGGGTTGTAAGCTTCTCGAGATCCCTCGAGAGGTAAAGCAAGGTGCGATTCCCACGCATCAAGTTTTTGGCGCCGCAGCCCGGGGAATAGTTATTGTCTAGGTTAGGATTTCTTTTTATTAGGTCTACTTGCTAGATTCCTTTCTAGTAAGATTTTTATTTTTATTTTTAGGTCTTCTTTAGTCTATCTTATTTCTTCGTGCTTTTGTTCGTAACTCTTTACCATCCGACATCATGGAAGGTGGTAACATCTTTGAACCCATCATCCCACCTCAACAAAACCCACCATTAGAACCCCTTAGGCCCCGAACCTTAGGAGAGTATTCCCGACCTAGCCACCAAGGCTACCGAAACACCATTGAGCTCACCGGAGACAATGTGACCCCCTTGCGATCCGACACCATCCGGTTGGTGCAAAGCGGATGTGCATTCCATGGACTTCGTTCCGAAGATCCAAACCAACACCTTAAGGACTTCCTCAAAATCGTAGATTCCATAGACCTAGGTGTTGAAACTAGAGAGACTACCCGTTTACGCCTATTCCAATTCTCTCTACGGGATCAAGCTAGTCAATAGCTTGAGCGTTTACCCGCGGGATCCATCACCACATGGGATGATCTCACCACTCGTTTCCTTGCTCAATTTTTCCCACCGGGGAGAACTACTAAGCTTAGGAATGACATCTTGATGTTCCAACAACGTCAAAATGAATCTCTTTATGAAGCATGGACTCGTTTCAAGGACTTACTCCAAAAAGTCCCTCATCATGGCATAGATCTTTGGCTCCAAGTCCAAATCTTCTATGACCATATCGACATCTCCACGAGGCGAACCATTGACCAATCGGCCGGTGGTAAGCTACATGATCTTAGTGCGGAACAATCATGGGAACTCATAGAAGATCTTGCTCTCTATGACAATGAAAGTTGGAATGATCCCCGTGATTTGAACAAAACGGTCAAGGCAATATCTTTGCCTTCGAACAATTCAAGCACTCCCGACCGTAGGATCATGGAACTTGAAGACCAAGTCAAGTTTCTCATGAAATCTTACGAAGCTCTGAAGCATTCAAGCCAAGTGAACAAAATCACTTCTTCATGCGAATTATGTAGTGGTCCCCATGACACTCGTGATTGTGTGGAACTCCCCGGAACAGCTTTTGCGGACTACGCATCCACGTGTATCGATGAAGCGGGAGATAAGTGGTACACTTTCAAGCCCGAGCCAAACACATACGGTGATTCATACAACCCCTCATGGAAAAATCACCCAAACCTTAGGTGGAAACAAAATCAACCAAATTCTTCCAATCCGCCTAATCGTTACCAATCAAACGGTCCACCATCCAACCGTACTTTCAACAACAATCCTTCTAACAACTATGGTAGTACCAACAATCTTGAAGGATTGATGTCAAAATTCATGGCATCTCAAGAAGCCCGCATAGCTAGGTTCGAAACCGAATTCAACCAACAACAAACGAAGATGACCAACAAGATCGACAACTTGTTGAAAGCCCTCAACAACCAAACATTAATCACACCTAGGAAGGACACTAGGGACACCAATAGTGGAATCCAAGATAAGGACCCCTCATCATCCAAACATGTCCACTTTGTCAATGTTGTCACCATTAAGCCGATAGATAGGGAGATAGAGGAGAGTGACAAGGATGAAGTTAGAGTAGAAGCCAATAGTGAGGATGAGAGTAGGGAAGTTGAGGTTAATAAGGATGAGGAATTGGAGGAGATAGAACCTATAGAGAAATACTTTGATAAGTTGCCAACCGAGGAAGAACGGGAATACCATAAGGATTTATTCGATAGTCCCGAGAAAACGTATATCTTTGGCGACCCCCTGATCAAGATGGGAGACCCCTCCAACATTAACATCCCATGTAATATAGGGCACATGCATATATGAAAAGCTTACATCGACCTTAGATCCCCCGTGAACATCATGACTAGGACCTATTACAATTGGGTGATGAAGAAGCAACTCAATTTTAGGATGATGCCCGGAAAAAATTGGATAAGTAATTTTGCAGGAAGGGTTAAGGGAGTACATGTGATTATAGGAAATCTCACCTATGAGATTGATTTTATGATAGTGGAAGACACTCGTCCAGTGATAGATGCTTGCCTAAGCCAAATTATATTCGGAAAGCCATTTGTTGAGGCCACTAGGATGAGTTATGATCCGACTTTAGGGATAGTTAGGTTCAAGAAAGATAATGATGAGGTTGCTTATCAAATGCCCTACAAGATCGAACAATACCGCCTTCTCTCTAATTTCGAAAAGGAACATAAGCAAGCGGCTTATTATAGGAATGAGGAGGATAGACATAGAGGAGTAGAGTATGTTAGAAATAGGATGCTTGGTTTCTATAAAGAATGCTTGCAACTAGGTCCGGAATACAAAACTGGTTTAGAAGACGACCTAGAGAGTGGAACCAATGATGAGATCACGTAGTAACCCATGACTTTGAGTCTAGCTACAAGACTCGTAAATAAAAAAAAGCGCTTCTTGGGAGGCAACCCATGTTTTGTGTGATTTTATTTGTTTGATTGTTATTTGCTTCCGTATGCATGTTTTATTTTTATTGTTGGTTGATCATGTTTCTCAATTAAAATGTGGAAATACTTTATTATGTTGTTTGGCCTAGTCTTAACTTCAACCTAAAGGTATTTTTGCAAAAGATAAGTGTAAGGGGAAACCCCAAATATGTTTTTAAGAAACAAACCGATCATGATTCTCCACAATATTAAATGAACATGTATATTCGTATTTGTTAGAGTCAAATGCTTGTATTGAGTCATAATGAAGTTTTGCAGGATTTTCCAGGAAGTAGGACAAAGTTTTTCCAGAAATTTTCCTGAAACTTAACATAAGAATTTCTGCAGGTCCATTCTGACGGCGTCAGAGTATTACTCTTGACGGCGTCAGGAGTTAAAATCTGGAAATTTTACCGGTTTTGTTTTTCTAACGGAGTCTTATGGTTTTTGTGAATTATTAAGTTTTATAATCTCCAGGAAATCTGCAAACTTCATTCCACAAGCATTATATCTTACTTTGTTTTCTAGGATTTAGTAACTTATATAGGATGCCGCCGATTTTACGCGAGGTTGCCTTGTCTATTGTTGTCAGGATTTACAGGTTATTTATGACAAGAAGATGATTTATATTCTGGAAGGGAAGCTTTGATTGTTCATTTTCTTGGAGGAAGATTTAACCTGGTCAACCTATAATCCATACCGAGCGAATCAGGGGAGTATTTGATTTCATTCTCTTTACTTCTTAACTTTTACATTCTTTACTTGAACATTGGGGACAATGTTCATCCTAAGTGTAAGGGGAGGGTAAAAAGATGATACCTTACATATGCACTTTCGCTTGAGTTTGTTTTGTTTGATAGTAGATGTGTAATAAAACTATGAGAAATACTTGTTAGTGTAATTTTAGCGCCAAATTTAAAATTTTTTACAACATTTAGGAGTGAAACTTTAGCCATAGCAAGCATCTCATGGATAGGAGGTTGTATGACTAGCACATAACCGTATACTCAAAAAAATTTTCTACCCAAAAATGTGAGGTTCGCCTTTAGATTTGATAGGAAAAGCATTTATTATTGGTGCTTATGAGTGTACCGGTAGCATTTAGATTCTAGAACTTGCGTTAGTGATGCATCCCAAGACCGCTAGTGAGACTACATTCGTGTGGTAGGATTTACTACATGATAAGAGGCATTAGGATCACCATTGTGTTAAACCCGTATCATAATTACTTGACCATTTAAGTCATATTACTTGGCTAGTTAAGTCAACTAATTTTTCCCACACCCTTTGCGTTGTACTCATTTTTAGTACACGATACCCCTAGTACACCCCTCCGAGCCTATCTTTTCGTTTCTAACTTTAAGCATCTTACTTAAAGGAAGAATTTGTTACACCCCACTTAAATGTACACCCAAATCGCCTTAGCCTTCCGTGTATGCGCTCATTTTTAGTGCATTATTGTTATTTGTTAAACCCTAAAGTTAACTTTCTAATTGATTACATGATTGCTAAGTCGAGTCATATCCTTGTACATATTGTTTTGGGATGATTGGGACTCATGGGTAAGTACTTATTTTATGGAGTAATGGGGAAGAACATCATATTATTACCCCCATATGTACGTTAATCTTAAAAGTGCTCCAAGTGTTTTGATTTTCTTAATTCGAGTCATTAGAATAGTTTAATGTAAAGTATGTAAAGATTCAAGTGTAAGGGGAATGCTCAAACCCCTATGATGTATTATTTTGGATGGTAGGGTAAGAGTATATGCAAAAAAAAAAAAAAAAAAAAAAAAAAAAAAAAAAAAGAAAAAAAATCGAAAAAATTAAGAAAAAAAATAGAAAAGGAAAAAGAAAGAAAAAACATACGGACTACCATCCCGTTTTCATTCTATGTTTTTGTTATTTTGTATTTATTAGCTTAAGTCGAGTCTAGTCTTGGCTTAGCAACGGCATCTTGTATATGTAATTAACCAAGATTGTTAACTCGCCACCAGTAAAACTTCCTTTATCTAACAAAACCGTGTAATTCATATCCCTACACCTAACGTTACAACCCTTTAAAAGACCTCTTTGATAGTTTATCCTAGGTGCTTACGCCATGTGGTGGAGGTTTGATCCTTTCCCAAGCCTATGGTAATCTATTTTGCTATGACAGGTAGTGAGAGATATCTTCTATTTCCATAATGTTATATTACTTTATTACACCCGGTACTTGTCACTATACTATACTACAACGATCAGGTACACTGCCTGGTGGGGGTTGTAAGCTTCTCGAGATCCCTCGAGAGGTAAAGCAAGGTGCGATTCCCACGCATCAATATACTTCAACACTTTTATGCATTATCATTTGCTACTAGCCGGGTACCGCACGATGCGGCGGCGGATACCCGTATAATTTTATTTTCAGGCGAAGTCTTTTTTGAAGTACTTTTTATAATCGCATAATTTTATAATCGCATAATTGGTTGAGATTGAATTAATGATAGATTCATGTATCTACAAAGAGAAGTACAATAAAATTAGCGTTAAAGATGATAGAAAGATATTTTTGACACATTGTGCTTATTGTAGAAAAGAAGAAGAATGACTTATGATTCTACTAATTATAGATTTTTGGTTTCAATGGGCAATCAAAGGTTAGTTATGGACTTAAAAGTTACCTTAAATAATTTAAGTCCTAGCCGAGTGTTGATCTAATCAGTCATAAGAAAAGCTAGTAAGTTTATGGCAAGGTTAAAAGTTACTTGCTTTTTCTTTTTAATTTCTTAGCTAGTCAGTATTAGTTGTAGAAACTAGAAGGTGTTGAATAGTTCTTTAAAATTACGTTTTAAAAGTTTTTTAGTTGTTTTAAGTTCTTTTTGTAAAACCGTTAGATTCAATATATAGTTATGTGATATCTATGAACACAACAATAATATATAAAGTAGTTAAAGTAAAGACAATAGATGAGGAAATTAAAAAACACAACCACACGGAGACGCCGAGATTTATAGTGGTTCGGCACGAATCTCACTCTTCGCCCCACTCCACTGCCCAAGTGCCACACTCGAGAGTTCACAATCACTATATCAACACACTCCCTTCTTGCGGAGCAAACCGTACACAAAGCTTACACCAAGTTTAACGACACTAAGCGGAATGTCGAGTCCTAATCCTAGCTAGGACCAATCTACACCAAGCCCACGTGGTTACATGAACAAGCACTCTTGTCCTCTTTAATTTACACACAATCCAAGTTTTTACACAAACGATCACCCCATCCAAATCTTTACACGAACGATCATCCCGTCCACTTGAAGCTTCACTCGATCCAAGTCTTCACGAACCTTCACTAGGTCCTAGTCTTCACTTCTTGGATTCACACCAAGTCCAAGTCTTCACACACACCGACACAACGACTTACACACAGTCCTAATCTAGATACAACACTTCACGGACTTACATTTTGTCCGTATTTGTCCTAACACACCTACTCACGACTCACACACAAGTCGGATACACAAATTCACACTATTTACAACTTAGAGAGTTTGGGGGGAAGAAGAGAATCGTAACACTAGTCACGTTTGTTTGAGATGACTCTAACACTTCATTTCTTGACGAATACGAGGGTTCTTCCCTTGCACATTGATATAGAGGGTGATGGGCTCACTTATAAACACATATCGACACGTTATAGTGATCAAAGAAAGAAGGAAGAAAGAACAGAAAGTGTTGTGCAAAGAGGGTTGATTTTTCTTAGAAAACAATGCAGTATTTATAGGCATCAGGAGGAGCAGGGGACGGTCCCTTAAAGCTGGACGGTCCCATGTATATAAGGGACCGTCGCCATGTGTATGGGACCATCCCGACATACGCTCCTATTTTTGTCCTAATGTGGTGAAAGTTTATCTAGTTAAAAACTTATCTAATTTTAGGCGGGAAAACTAGCTGTTGGAGAATTTGAAATTCAAATTTATTTTCTTAATAAAAAATTCTTTAAAATTACAAAAATACTTTTGTAAAAAAGTGAAGTTTTGAGAAAATAAAATCTTTGATCACTTTACTAATGTCAGTATTGTGTTTGTTCATGCCTGAAGTGATTTTGTAGTCGATGCGTTGTCGAAATAATTTTTCTCGGTTAAATTTATCAAATGTAGTTTTACTTATCGTGTTTTTATATTTTGTGATTATCAAAATGTATAGAGTTCGAATAATGCAAATAACGTTTTTGATATTATTTGTATTAACAAGTATTTTGTTGAACAAAGCAAGACAATGTAGTCACTATTCAGACGCAATGAATAAACGAAGGGCCTAGCCTTTGCAAGGTTTTTTTTTTTTTTTTTTTTTTTTTTTTTTTTTTTTTTTATTTAAATTTTCCACACCTTTAGTTCAAAACCAAATGAAAATCATAAACTGATTAATCACCATTAAACATCTTCTTCAAACATAACTCTTGAAAATAGAATCATTTTTCTTCAAACAGCTAAAGAATCATAAGTTTAACCAGAAAGTTCATCATCGCCATCAAACTTTAGCAAAACAAACAATTTATTCCATAAAATATCATGTCTACATATAAAACAAAAAACTTTAGCACCAGCGGTGCATAGTATTAGACAAATTACTGTTGCGTCGATGATTTTTGTTTTTTTTATGTGTATTCTTGGGTGTAGTTTGACGATTATAGTAGTTACGTTTGCCCTCTTTGGTTTGAGAATAAATAAATAAATAAATAAATGTTGCTTTTGAGTATTTAATGGTCATATTTCAAGTCAATCAAGGATTTTTTTTTTTTTTTTTTTTTTTTTTTTTTTTTTTTTTTTTTTAACACCAATCAAGGGTTAAATATTGATTTTGATTGAGTTTTTATATATAACTTGTTATTAAGTACTTTTACGTTTGTTTTTATGTAGCTAGCGTCAAAATAAGAAAGAAACTACATCCATGTAAAATTTATTTTGTAAATGTCGCATAAGTCAAAGAAAAAGATTCGATGCCTTGTTCGATACAACAAAAACAAGCATTGAAAAAGATGTATTTTGCTAGTCAACTCTTTCAAATAATTTGCTAGAACAACTCTCAATCTAATCTCAACAATTTGCTAGAACAACTTGCACGTCAATCTTAAAAGTCATACATCATTGTCCTCTATTAAAAAAAATGGCTCAGATGCCTTCATAGTAGAGGTGGCAAAACGGGCGGGCCTGGCGACCATGGGCTACGGGCTATGGGCAAAACGGGATACGGGCTAAACGGACTATGGACTAAACGGGCGCAGGCAAAACGGGCGCATGTTATACGAATTGCTTTAAAAAAGACCTAAAACAAAAAAAACAAAAAAATTCTCAAACGTAACACCTCATTTATAAAATATACTATATCCATAAGTTTTTCATTAAAAACAATTTAAATGTTCTCCAATTGAGAGAAAAACATGTGCCCATTATGCCCATTTAACTTCTAAATGGGCAATATATGCCCATTTCAAAAAAAGAAGGAGCCAAATGTGCCCAAATCGTCTAAAAATTTGCCCATTTAGCCAATTTTTTTTTTTTTTTTTTTTGGGCACAAATTGCCACCTCTACTTCATAAACAATTGGTTGAATCATAAAATACAATCCGTTTATTGCCTTTCCAGTTACCACTAATCTAATGAATAAATCATATTGCAACAAAGTGACAACAAAAGGTAAGCATTTAAATAGTTTCATGCTAGTCAATCTATCACAAAACTTTACGTACAAACATTAGAATCAAGCCTCATAGAACACCATAAAACGTCACATAAACCGTACCCGCGCTTAGGGGTGTTCATCGGTTCAGTTTTCGGTTTCATGGGTTGTACGGTTCAGGTTTTCGGTTTCATGCTTTTGTGGCATCGAGGGCCCAATCTTTGGTGCTACAAGACCACATCTTACGTGACAGTGGCATATGTGGTATGGATGTTGATTATGTTTCTGCTTTGGATTGTCTTCGTGATACGATTCCAAGCTTTGATTTTTGGGTTCACTAATAAGGACACCGTCCCCTCTAAAGCCCAACAAACACTGGCGAGTACCCTTTTTAGTGAAATAGTAAAGGATATGGAAGTTCATTTTGACATGACTCTGAGACAGAAAGCTGTTTTTGAGTGTCTACGCGCACCACATGCTCAAGATTTTTTATTAGCTATCCCCATAGACGGGCTAGGTCAGCATATGTCACCGGTGGAATATCGTACTATCCTTAAGTATCGCCTTATGATTCCATTATTTCCGGTTGATGAGATATGCCATGTTTGTCGCAAGGCATGTTTGGATTCCTTTGGGGAACATGCGGTTCATTGTAAAGAGCTCTCGGGCTTCAAGTACAGACATGATTTTGTTAGAGACGTCCTTTTTGATGCATTGAAAATCAACACGTGTTTATTCCTTTCGCGTTTGATACATTTGGTTTCCTTGCACCTGAGGCGGTGGAACTACTCAGCAGAGTCCAACGAGTTATGAACAGTAATGTTATGACACATATATCCACAAATTTAGTTTTCAAAATAGTTAGCTTTGCAATTTAAAAAGGGCTAGCGGCGCAGCTTGTTGCCCGTTTGCCTTCAACTAATATGTAAATTCTATTTTGATGAAATAAAAACGTTTACTAAAAAAAACAAAACAAAACAAAAACAAAAAAAACAAAAAAACAAAAAAAAACAATTATAGAACGTATAAAACCAAACCATACACTAATTTAGAATTTGGTTTGGTTTCGGTTAAACCAAGAAAACCAAATTCAAGTAAACTTTTAAATGTAATCTAAAAGTCACAAATAAAAACCTAAAAGTTCAAATAAAATTACCAAATCAAAAGGTCTCACAAAGTATTCAAGTAAATCAACAAAACAAAAGTTTAAGAAATCAAAAGGTTTCATAACTTAACGGAAATATATGAAAGCGAAATAAGGTAAAAAGTTCTTCGACAAAGGTCTACATAAGTCTTATGCTTGAATATTCAATCTTTAAGCATCCTTGATTTGAGGAGTGATTAGTTTATAAGATATTTTAAATTTTTAGGATATTTGTTAGGAAGATAAACATATAAAGTCTATATATATATATATATATATATATATATATATATATATATATATATATATATATATATATATATATATATATGATGAGGCAAAAAATGATCCGTTTTTAGGGGGTCATTTAAGCCCGAATCCGAATTTATTTGATCAAATATTGCCCTAAATCGTTCCTTTTGTGATTTTAGGTACTTTGGGAGTGAAATCTGGAAAAGGAAGCAATTCGGACGTTTTTGGAGCATAAAAGTGAAGAAAACGCCAAAGTCTTAATTTTCCATGCTGGGAACAGTGCATGACGGCGTCAAGAGAAGTTCCCTGACGGCGTCAAGAGTAAAATTCCATGACGACCCAGAAGAGTTTTGACGGCGTCATGAAGGTAGGGCGTCAAGAGTTAAAGTCATGACGGCCTGGAAATGTATTGTTCTTGACGGCGTCAAATGTAGATCTAGGCAGTCCGAGGATTGTTTTGGCGGCGAGGTGACGGCGTCACCTATTTGGTCTTGACGCCGTCAGACCCCTTTTCCTATATATAGTTTTCTAATTTTTCACATAAAAAGAGAGAAGTTTTGGGAGAAACCCTAAGTACGATTTTGGTGTAACTTTACAGGTTTTTCAAGGGTTCCAACCCCTTGATACCTTGCATGATTAATCAAGATAAGTGTTCTTCTAATTCAATCAATATGTCTATGTGTTGGTTGTCTATATCATGTTCTTGTCTTAATTCCATCATGCTAGGCTAGATATATCTTGTGTTTGCTTAGATCTAATGAAACCTAGATATTGATTATGTGTTGATTACTTGTTTATTCTTGTCTTGGATGAATGATTTATATGTTAGGCTTAAGAAAACTGGCAGATCTCCAATTGGTAACATGCTTGAACGTCTTAAGAAACATGAACCAACGCGCACTAGGTCTTTATTGGTTGTATTTAATGCATGAGCCACTGTTTACAATCCCTATAGTTGTGCTGGGCATGGTATAGGAGGAGATAAGAGCTCATAGAATTGGGGAGTTATGTGTGCCACCCCATGAATGGTATTAAGAAATACGATCCGTCATCCATGCAATTATAACAAGTAATTAACGTGTAAAAGATATCTAGGGAGTAGTGAAATCTAAGTAAACACATTTTCTCCAATTACTGCTCACAACTTTAGTATAAATTTGTTTATTTTCATTTCTAGTGTTTTATTTTGATTGCATCTTAGTATTGGGTTAGTTGATTAGCAACTAATTCTGCCCAAATCCTTCAAACCTGAGATTTTAATTTGCTTTCCATAAAATATAAAAACACAAAAATAATCATCCCTCACCTTTAGAACTATTATTTAGGCTTTCTAATCCTAGCGACACTATTCCTAAGCTGAACGATCAATCCCCCGGTACTTGTCACTATACTATACTACAACGATCAGGTACACTGCCTGGTGGGGGTTGTAAGCTTCTCGAGATCCCTCGAGAGGTAAAGCCTGTTGCGATTCCCACGCATCAAGTTTTTGGCGCCGCAGCCCGGGGAATAGTTATTGTCTAGGTTAGAATTTCTTTTTTTTTAGGTCTACTTGCTAGATTCCTTTCTAGTAAGATTTTATTTTTTTTATTTTATTTTTAGGTTTTCTTTAGTCTATCTCATTTCTTCGTGCCTTTGTTCGTAACTCTTTACCATCCGACATCATGGAAGGTGGTAACATCTTTGAACCCGTCATCCCACCACAACAAAACCCACCACTAGAACCCCTTAGGCCATGAACCTTGGGAGAGTATTCCCGACCTAGCCACCAAGGCTACCGAAACACCATTGAGCTCACCGGAGCCAATGTGACCCCCTTGCGATCCGACACCATCCGGTTGGTGCAAAGCTGATGTGCATTCCATGGACTTCGTTCCAAAGATTCAAACCAACATCTTAAGGACTTTCTCAAAATCGTAGATTCCATAGACCTAGATGTTGAAACTAGAGAGACAACCCGATTACGCCTATTCCAATTCTCTCTACGGGATCAAGCTAGTCAATGGCTTGAACGTTTACCCGCGGGATCCATCACCACATGGGATGATCTCACCACTCGTTTCCTTGCTCAATTTTTCCCACCTGGGAGAACTACTAAGCTTATAAATGACATCTTGACGTTCCAACAACGTCAAAATGAAACCTTTTATGAAGCATGGATTCGATATAAAGACCTACTCCGAAAAGTCCCTCATCATGGCATCGAACCGTGGCTCCAGATCCAAATCTTTTACGATAAGGTTGACTATCAAACAAGGAGAGCCATTGATTATGCATCCAAGGGTAGGCTAAATAGACTTAGCGTTGACGAGTGCTGGAAAGTTCTTGAGGGGTTGGCATAATATGAAGAGGAAGGATGGGAGGACCCGATGCTCCCAAGAAAGGTAAAACTTGATTATGCATGTGCCACCCAAGAACAGTTGTTAGGAAGCATCGAGAAGCAGGTAAATGAATTGATGAGTATTGAGAAACTTGCTGCTGAACCCGTGTGGAATCATAATCCACGTAGGAATATGGTTATCAACCAGAATTTTCCTGAACGCTCACGACAAGAGGAATTCGAATGGATAATGGTGACCTTCATGAATAATCAGGAAAAACAAATCCAGCACCTAGAGGCACGCATGGAAAGCACTCATAAAGCTTTTATGAATTTCGCAGACCAATTCATATCAAGGGTCAAAGAAAAGATCAAAGAAAATTCCGTACCTAAAAAAATTGAAAAAGTCTTCGAGGTGTCAACCCCTTTGGTGTTTAACCAAGAGGATAGCGGGAAATTTTCCCCAAGTGCTTTACCATTAACTACCCCCCGTTCTCATGAGCACCCCCATGCAGAGAAAAGTTTGCAATTCCATAACATTTTCGTTGGATGTTTGCGAACTACATTCCCGAGCTCATCAAAAAAACGTTCTTATGGTTTTAAACCCGGTGTAAAGAGGTCGCACCTCAAAAACACCACTGATTTGAAACCCTCTATGGAACAACATCTCTCTTTTCACACCAATGACCCGTGCACAGGGTTCGACTTAGCCAAAACGTCATCCAACCCCTTCTACAACCTTACCTCTTTCCGTGACAGTAATGAGATGTTCGACCCTGGTGGACCTCGTTAACGGAATAGCTACTCATGGGTTTTACTAATGTTTAGCTATTCACGCGAAGTGCAGGGACTAAACATGGAACTACTCCAATTCTCACCTTACACGGGCATATGACGGCGTCAGATTTAACTCTTGACGCCGTCAGCTCGATAGATCAGCAATTTTAACCAAAAACCAATCACTTTCAACCCATACCCCACAAATCTCACCCAAGGTGCTGCTACTACTCCGATTCTCCACCATCCAATTCGACGTCTTCCGCATCCAATCTCCACTTGGTAAGTAAGTTTTCTTCATCCTTTTTCGATCAATTGTCCTTAGGACCCATCAATTTGGAAAACCCCTTTCGCCCGAAACCCCACTCTTGACCCATTATTAACAAATCGTAATGCCATCCATTTGGTGATTTGTAACATGGGGGTTACCCGTTGATTATGTTATCTCACTCGAATTATGCATTAGATTAGGGAAAGCCACTCATGCCACGGATTCTTTGACCCCCCCACCCATGTTTTCTGATTAAAGGAGCATTTGGGTAATGGGTTAAGAGTTTGAAAATTGTTTTTTCCCTCGCATTTGCATGATTCGGATTCTGATCCATCTGACGGCGTCAGGATTACTCTTGACGGCGTCAGATGTGTCTAACTGCATAAAGTTCATCAAAATTCTCGTTCTAATCGTTTCCGTTCACTCCACCTTTTTCCAGGAAAATGAGTAAAAGATCTCGTCAACATAAGGGCAGTTCCTCTAGATCTCAAAGGGTCAATTATGGAGAATTAGTCCATAGTTGGAGCGAGTTTGACAATGTTGGTGCTAACACCAAGTATGCGGAGTTGTGTAACCACCATATTGATGCTGGGGCTGTGGTTGACTGGGATTTTCTAAGAGCCCAAGGGTTGGAGGCTGCGTTTTTAGGGAGGATCCACACAGATGGGTTTGCGGGTCCACAGTGGGAGAGGTTGTTTAGGATTAGAAAGACAGTATATAGTGAGTTAGTGAGGGAGTTCTTTGCGACCTTCCGTTTTGATCAGGCTGAGGCTAGGACAGATATGGGGGCACCACTGTGTATTTTAGGCTAGGGGGAGAGTTGCGGTCATGTTCAGTGGCTGAGTATGGTTGGAGGATTGGGTTGTATACTAGAGAGGAGGTTGATGGGACTTTTATGCAGAGGTTGTTACATGGAGAGACTCAGAGGAGTGAGATGAGGTGTATCACTTTTTGGCCGACCATAGTGAATGGGGTTTACACCTCGACTACCGGGGCAACATCCATCAGGGACCCCGTAGCTAGGCTAGTCCACAGGTGCATCACATACAGCCTGTCAGGATGTCATGGCACCATTCACCGTGTCACGGCTTCAGACCTGTTCTACTTGTACACCATCTTTTCTGCGGATGTCTACTACAACATCCCATTTTGGGTGGCCAGTTATTTAAGGACCAGTGTCGGTGAGAGGGATATTGACAAGGTGTATGGGGGGATGTTCGTGACCCGGTTGGCTCGTTCCTATGGTCTTCTTACTCCTCAGATCATAGGGTACTTGAGCGACTGCGGGAATTGTAGGGTAGTGAGGGCTAAATCCCTCAGGCAGATGAGCATTGTGATGCCAGAGAGGAATGGGACCTATACTTGGTACGAGGAAGGGGGGCCAGATATTGAGGAGGATGCTGATGATGAGGTAGACCCCCAACAGCATCAGTTCCAGGGGTATGAGGAGGGGACGGCTGACTACTACCGACACATGAGTCGGGGAGACTGGCAGGCACACCAGGGTACCTGGATGGGTCAGATGGACGCATGGCGAACCACCACTGACCAGCGCTTTGATTGGATGTACGATCATACCATCTGCCAGATGCAGCACCTCTCCACCCGAGATCAGCTTGAGCCTCACCTACAGATTGATCCCTTCCCAGGCCGCGAGACTGACTACCCTCCCTACGGGTACACCGGACACCTCCCTCCTGGCTATGACTACCGCTTTGGTCCTCCTCCCCAGTGACTCCTCTTGATCACCGTTGTCTTTGAACTATTTATTGATGGTTGTGTAATTTGAAACATTTGGTACTGTAATAGCTTAGGATGCGGCCTCTGTTAGCCTTGAACAATTTACTTTCATGTTTACGTTTATTTGAAATAATTGGTGGTGCTCATGGTGACATTATTCATTTCGTGTATTCTTATTTGTGTGATTTTATTTGTTTGTTTGTTATTTGCTTCCGTATGCATGCTTAATTTTTATTGTTGGTAGATCATGTTTCTAAACTAAATAGTGGAAATACTTTACTTTGTTGTTTTGGCCTAGTCTTAACTCCACCTAAAGGTATTTTTGCAAAAGATAAGTGTAAGGGGAAACCCCAAATATGTTTTTAAGAAACAACCCGATCATGATTCTCCACAATATTAAATGAACATGTATATTCGTATTTATTAGAGTCAAATGCTTGTATTGAGTCATAATGAAGTTTTGCAGGATTTTCCAGGAAGTAGGACCAAGTTTTTCCAGAAATTTTCCGGAAACTTAACATACGAATTTCTGCAGGTTAATTCTGACGGCGTCAGGGGTTTACTCTTGACGGCGTCAGGAGTTAAAATCTGGAAATTTTACCGGTTTTGTTTTTCTAACGGAGTCTTATGGTTTTTGTGAATTATTAAGTTTTATAATCTCCAGGAGATCTGCAAACTTCATTCCACAAGCATTATATCTTATCTTGTTTTCTAGGATTTAGTAACTTATAAAGGATGCCGCCGATTTTACGCGAGGTTGTCTTGTCTATTTTATCAGGTTTTACAGGTTATGTACGACAAGAAGATGATTTATATTCTGGAAGGGAAGCTTTGATTGTTCATTTTCTTGGAGGAAGATTTAACCTGGCCATCCTATTATCCATACCGAGCGAATCAGGGGAGTATTTGATTTCATTCTATTTACTTTTTCACTTTTACATTCTTTACTTGAACATTGGGGACAATGTTCATCTTAAGTGTAAGGGGAGGGTAAAAAGATGATACCTTACATATGCACTTTCGCTTGAGTTTGTTTTGCTTGATGGTAGATGTGTAATAAAACTATGAGAAATACTTGTTAGTGCAATTTTAGCGCCAAATTTAAAATTTTTTACAACATTTAGGAGTGAAACTTTATCCATAGCAAGCGTCTCATGGATAGGAGATTGTATGACTAGCACATAACCGTATATTCAGAAAAATTTTCCACCCAAATATGTGAGGTTCGCCTTTAGATTTGATAGGAAAAGCATTCACTATTAGTGCTTATGAGTGTACCGGTAGCATTTAGATTCTAGAACTTGCGTTAGTGATGCATCCCGAGACCGCTAGTGAGACTACATTCGTGTGGTAGGATTTACTACATGATACGAGGCATTAGGATTACCCTTGTGTTAAACCCGTATCATAATTACTTGACCATTTAAGTCATATTACTTGGCTAGTTAAGTCAACTAATTTTTCCCACACCCTTAGCGTTGTACTCATTCTTAGTACACGAAACCCCTAGTATACCCCTCCGAGCCTATCTTTTCGTTTCTAACTTTAAGCATTTTACTTAAAGGAAGAATTTGTTACACCCCACTTAAATGTACAACCAAATCGCCTTAGCCTTCCGTGTATGCGCTCATTTTTAGTGCATTATTGCTATTTGTTAAACCCTAAGTTAACTTTCTAATTGATTACATGGTTGCTAAGTCGAGTCATATCCTTGTACATATAGTTTTGGGACGATTGAGACTCATAGGTAAGTACTTATTTTATGGAGTAATGGGGAAGAACATCATTTATTACCCCCATATATACGTTAATCTTAAAAGTGCTCCAAGTGTTTTGATTTTCTTAATTTGAGTCATTAGATTAGTTTAAGGTAAAGTATGTAAAGATTCAAGTGTAAGGGGAATGCTCAATCCCCTATGATGTATTATATTGGATGGTAGGGTAAGAGTGTATGAAAAAAAAATCGAAAAAATCAAGAAAAAGAAAAAAAAATAGAAAAAGGAAAAAGAGAAAAAACATACGGACTACCAACCCTTTTTATTCTATGTTCATTTTATGTTTTTGTTATTTTTCATTTATTAGCTTAAGTCGAGTCTAGTCTTGGCTTGGCAACGCCATATTGTACATGTAATTAACCAAGATTGTTAACTCGCCACCAGTAAAACTTCCTTTATCCAACAAAACCGTGTATTTCATATCCCTACACCTAACGTTACAACCCTTTAAAAAACCTCTTTGATAGTTTATCCTAGGTGCTTACGCCATGTGGTGGAGGTTTGATCCTTTCCCAAGCCTATGGTAATCTATTTTGCTATGACAGGTAGTGAGAGATATCTTCCGTTTCCATATTTTAATTTACACTTTATTACACCCGAGAGATGTGAGTATCTAAACACTATTTGTGAGGTGCTTGTGTATGACCTCCGTGCTTGTCTATTGGTCTTTAGTGGAACGATTATTTGTTGTAATTACTTTTATATTAGTGTTAAATAACCCCTAACTTGTCTTTTGAGTAGAATAAAAGCGCATTTGCTTGAGGACAAGAAAATCTCAAGTGTAAGGGTATATGATGAGGCGAAAAATAATCCGTTTTTAGGGGGTCATTTAAGCCCGAATCCGAATTTATTTGATCAAGTATTGCCCTAAATCGTTCCTTTCGTGATTTTAGGAACTTTGGGAGTGAAATCCGGAAAAGGAAGCAATTCGGACGTTTTTGGAGCATAAAAGTGAAGAAAACGCAAAAGTCTTAATTTTCCATGCTGGGAACAGTGCATGACGGCGTCAAGAGAAGTTCCCTGACGGCGTCAAGAGTAAAATTCCATGACGGCCTGGAAATGTATTGTTCTTGACGGCGTCAAATGTAGATCTAAGCAGTCCGAGGATTGTTTTGGCGGCGAGGTGACGGCGTGACCTATTTGGTCTTGACGCCGTCAGACCCCTTTTCCTATATATAGTTTTCTAATTTTTCACATAAAAAGAGAGAAGTTTTGGGAGAAACCCTAAGTACGATTTTGGTGTAACTTTACAGGTTTCTCAAGGGTTCCAACCGCTTGATACCTTGCATGATTAATCAAGATAAGTGTTCTTCTAATTAAATCAATATGTCTATGTGTTGGTTGTCTATATCATGTTCTTGTCTTAATTCCATCATGCTAGGCTAGATCTATCTTGTGTTTGCTTAGATCTAATGAAACCTAGATATTGATTATGTGTTGATTACTTGTTTATTCTTGTCTTGGATGAATGATTTATATGTTAGGCTTAAGAAAACTGGCAGATCTCCAATTGGTAACATGCTTGAACGTCTTAAGAAACATGAACCAACGCGCACTAGGTCTTTATTGGTTGTATTTAATGCATGAGCCACTGTTTACAATCCCTATAGTTGTGTTGGGCATGGTGTAGGAGGAGATAAGAGCTCATAGAATTGGGGAGTTATGTGTGCCACCCCATGAATGGTATTAAGGAATACGTTCCGTCATCCATGCAATTATAACAAGTAATTAACGTGTAAAAGATATCTAGGGAGTAGTGAAATCTAAGTAAACACATTTTCTCCAATTATTGCTCACAACTTTAGTATAAATTAGTTTATTTTCATTTCTAGTATTTTATTTTGATTGCATCTTAGTATTGGGTTAGTTGATTAGCAATTAATTCCGCCCAAATCCTTCAAACCCGAGATTTTAATTATCTTTCCATAAAATATAAAAACACAAAAATAATCATCCCTCACCTTTAGAACTAGTATTTAGGCTTTCTAATCCTAGCGACACTATTCCTAAGCTGAACGATCAATCCCCCGGTACTTGTCACTATACTATACTACAACGATCTGGTACACTGCCTGGTGGGGGTTGTAAGCTTCTCGAGATCCCTCGAGAGGTAAAGCCTGTTGCGATTCCTACGCATCAATATATATATATATATATATATATATATATATATATATATATATATATATATATAAAATTTAAACTTTTTTGTGTGGATAGATATATATTCGGTTTTTTCGGTTTAGTTTGATTATGTATTTGTCAAACCCAAAACCAAACCAAACACCAATTAAATACTTCGATTTGGTTTTAAACCTAACCATACACCACTTAAAATTTCCGGGTCCGGTTTTATTCAGTTTCGGTCCGGTTTTTATTTCGGTTTGTTCGGTGTCAAACCAAATACAAAACACCCCTACCCGCGCGGTTCACAATTAGAAGCCGATTTACCACCGCCACTATCGAACATAACACCAAAACACCACACGATCATGAAAATTATAGATCTAGCACGAAAACATAAGATCTACCGTTAATTCTGAAAAACAATTATGAATCTAGAACAAAACCTTTAGATCTATTGTTAGATATACAAAATGATGATGGATCGGCAGATGGCGGCATACTAGTGGTTATTGTGGCGGCAGTAGGTGGCGGCTGTTGTTGGTGGCATCGGCTGATGGAAGTTTACATGATGGAGGTTTACAATGAGGGTGGTCTAGACTGAGAGAAAAGAGAGTTATCGTGTGGATGTTATTATTATTATTTTTCTTTTTCTTTTCTTTTTTTGTGTGTGACTGGAGTGGAAGTAATGAAAGAGATAGAGATAGGAGATTTTTACATGTGATGCGAGTCATAATTTTTGTTTTAAATGGGTTGGAGGATTGTTACCAATTTACTATAATGTTGATAACGTTTTGAAATGGGCTCTTAATAAATCTTAAATGGGTTGCATGAAAGTTTGGACTGTTACAAACTTACAACAACGAGGATGGCTGGGAGCCGTCGCGTTATGGCGGGGCAACAATCGGCCATTTGTATGTGTACTCGGGACCGAGAATAGATACGTATACCGATAACCACATTGTAAACTCATAACTTTAACAGATACCATAATCCTAATATATTATAGGAATTTATCAACAGACAAATCATCATTAGCTATACCTTTGATGCGTGGGAATCGCAACAGGCTTTACCTCTCGAGGGATCTCGAGAAGCTTACAACCCCCACCAGGCAGTGTACCTGATCGTTGTAGTATAGTATAGTGACAAGTACCGGGGGATTGATCGTTCAGCTTAGGAATAGTGTCGCTAGGATTAGAAAACCTAATTACTAGTTCTAGAGGTGAGGGATGATTATTTTTGTGTTTTTGTATTTTTATGAAAGCAAGTAAAATCTCGGGTTTTGGAAGACTGGGCGGAATTAGTTGCTATTCAACTAACCCAAAACTAATATATAATCAAATTAAAATACTGAAAATGAAATTAAACTAAATTATACTAAGGTTGTGAGCAGTGATTGGAGAAATTGTGTTTACTTAGACTTCACTACTCCCTAGATATCTTTTACACGTTAATTACTTGTTATACTTGTATGGATGACGGATTGTATTCCTTAATACCATTCGTGAGGTGGCATACATAACTCCCCAACTCTATGAGCTCTTATCTCCTCCTACACCATGACCCAGCACAACTATAGGGATTGTAAACAGTGGCTCATGCATTAAATACAACCAATAAAGACCTAGTACGCCTCGGTTCATGTTTCTTAAGACGTTCAAGCATGTTACCATTTGGAGATCTGCCAGTTTTCTTAAGCCTAACATATAAAATCATTCATCCAAGACAAGAATAGACAAGTAATCAACACATAATCAACATCTAGGTTTCATTAGATCTAAGCAAACACAAAAGAGATCTAGCCTAGCATAATGGAATTGAGACAAGAACAAGATATAAACAACCAACACATAGACATATTGATTGAATTATAAGAACACTTATCTCAATTACAATGCAAGGTATCAAGGGTTTGGAACCCTTGAAAAACCTGTAAAAGATACACCAAATTCGTCTTTAGGGTTTCACCAAAACTTCTCTCCTTTTAATGAAAAAACTAGAAAACTATATATAGGAAAACTGGGCTGACGGCGTCAAGACAGCCATGTGACGCCGTCACCTCGCCGCCAAATACTTCCTCGGACGGCCTTGATCTACTTATGACGGCCTATGTGACGCCGTCACCAACCACGATATTTTATTCTTTGTACTTTGACGCCGTCAGGATGACTTTTGACGCCGTCATCAACTACGGTGTTTTATTCTTGATGTCTGACGCCGTCAGGGTGTAACTCTTGACGCCGTCACCTAGTGTCTTCAGCATGGAAAATTGATACTTTGCCGTTTTCTTCACTTTTATGCTCAAAAAACGTCCAAAATGGCTTCTTTTCCAGAATTCACTCTCCAAGTACCTAAAATCACAAAAGGAACGATTTAGGGCAATATTTGATCAAATAAAGTCGGATTCGGGCTTAAATGACCCCCTAAAAACGGATCATTTTTCGCCTCATCATATACCCTTACACTTGAGATTTGCTTGTCCTCAAGCAAATGAGCTTTTATTCTACTCAAAAGACAAGTTAGGGGTCAATTAACACTAATATAAAAGTAATTACAACAAATAATCGTTCCACTAAAGACCAATAGACAAGCACGGAGGTCATACACAAGCACCTCACAAATAGTGTTTAGATACTCACATCTCTCGGATGTAATAAAGTAATACAACATTATCGAAATGGAAGATATCTCTCACTACCTGTCATAGCAAAATAGATTACCACAGGCTTGGGAAAGGATCAAACCTCCACCACATGGCGTAAGCACCTAGGATAAACTATTAAAGAGGTCTTTTAAAGGGTTGTAACGTTAGGTATAGGGATATGAATTACACGGTTTTGTTATATAAAGGAAGTTTTACTGGTGGCGAGTTAACAATCTTGGTTAATTACATGTACAAGATGGCGTTGCTAAGCCAAGACTACACTCGACTTAAGCTAATAAATGAAAAATAACAAAAACATAAAATAAACATAGAATAAAAATGGGATGGTAGTCCGTATGTTTTTTTCTCTTTTTCTTTTTCTTAATTTTTTCGATTTTTTTTTTTTTTTTTTTTTTTTTTTTTTTTTTTTTTTTTTGCATACACTCTTACCCTACCATCCAAAATAATACATCATAGGGGTATGAACGTTCCCCTTACACTTGAATCTTTACATACTTTACAATTAACTAATCTAATGACTCGAATTAAGAAAATCAAAACACTTGGAGCACTTTTAAGATTAACGTACATATGGGGGTAATAATATGATGTTCTTCCCCATTACTCCATAAAATAATTACTTAACCATTAGTCCCAATCGTCCCAAAACAATATGTACAAGGATATGACTCGACTTAGCAACCATGTAATCAATTAGAAAGTTAACTTAAGGTTTAACAAATAACAATAATGCACTAAAAATGAGCGCATACACGGAAGGCTAAGGCGATTTGGGTGTACATTTAAGTG
Source organism: Artemisia argyi (assembly GCA_030686995.1). Classification (NCBI taxonomy): domain Eukaryota; kingdom Viridiplantae; phylum Streptophyta; class Magnoliopsida; order Asterales; family Asteraceae; genus Artemisia; species Artemisia argyi. Next base: position 5,359,151 of record CM060689.1, read on the forward strand.
GGGTGTAACAAATTCTTCCTTTAAGTAAAATGCTTAAAGTTAGAAACGAAAAGATAGGCTCGGAGGGGTGTACTAGGGGTTTCGTGTACTAAAAATGAGTACAACGCAAAGGGTGTGGGAAAAATTAGTTGACTTAACTAGCCAAGTAACATGACTTAAATGGTCAAGTAATTATGATACGGGTTTAACACAAGGGTGATCCTAATGCCTCTTATCATGTAGTAAATCCTACTACACGAATGTAGTCTCACTAGCGGTCTCGGGATGCATCACTAACGCAAGTTCTAGAATCTAAATGCTACCGGTACACTCATAAGCACTAATAATGAATGCTTTTCCTATCAAATCTAAAGGCGAACCTCACATTTTTGGGTGAAAAATTTTTCTGAATATACGGTTATGTGCTAGTCATACAACCTCCTATCCATGAGATGCTTGCTATGGCTAAAGTTTCACTCCTAAATGTTGTAAAAAATTTTAAATTTAGCGCTAAAATTACACTAACAAGTATTTCTCATAGTTTTATTACACATCTACTATCAAACAAAACAAACTCAAGCGAAAGTGCATATGTAAGGTATCATCTTTTTACCCTCCCCTTACACTTAAGATGAACATTGTCCCCAATGTTCATGTAAAGAATGTAAAAGTGAAAAAGTAAAGAGAATGAAATCAAATACTCCCCTGATTCGCTCGGTATGGATTATAGGTTGGCCAGGTTAGATCTTCCTCCAAGAAAATGAACAATCAAAGCTTCCCTTCCAGAATATAAATCATCTTCTTGTCATAAATAACCTGTAAATCCTGACAACAATAGACAAGACAACCTCGCGTAAAATCGGCGGCATCCTATATAAGTTACTAAATCCTAGAAAACAAAGTAAGATATAATGCTTGTGGAATGAAGTTTGCAGATTTCCTGGAGATTATAAAACTTAATAATTCACAAAAACCATAAGACTCCGTTAGAAAAACAAAACCGGTAAAATTTCCAGATTTTTAACTCCTGACGCCGTCAAGAGTAATACTCTGACGCCGTCAGAATGGACCTGCAGAAATTCTTATGTTAAGTTTCCGGAAAATTTCTGGAAAAACTTTGTCCTACTTCTTGGAAAATCCTGCTAAACTTCATTATGACTCAATACAAGCATTTGACTCTAACAAATACGAATATACATGTTCATTTAATATTGTGGAGAATCATGATCGGTTTGTTTCTTAAAAACATATTTGGGGTTTCCCCTTACACTTATCTTTTGCAAAAATACCTTTAGGTTGAAGTTAAGACTAGGCCAAACAACATAATAAAGTATTTCCACATTTTAATTGAGAAACATGATCAACCAACAATAAAAATAAAACATGCATACGGAAGCAAATAACTATCAAACAAATAAAATCACACAAAACATGGGTTGCCAAGATTAACCATCAATAAAAATTAAAAGCTGAACATGCATAATATTTGTTAAAAGAACAAAAATAGAAAGTGTCCAAAGCCAACAAAGGCTGAATCCTAAACTATTACAAGACCAAATGTTTCAAATCATACAACCAAGAATAAATTGTTCAAGAATCACAGATATCAAAATGAATCACTGAGGGGGAGGACCAAAGCGATAATCATAGCCTGGTGGGAGGTGTCCAGTGTACCCATAGGGAGGGTAGTCAGTCTCTCGGCCTGGGAAGGGGTCAATCTGCAGGTGAGGCTCAAGCTGATCTCGGGTGGAGAGGTGCTGCATCTGGCGGACGGTATGATCATACATCCAATCAAAGCGCTGGTCAGTAGTGGCTCGCCACGTATCCATCTGACCCATCCAGGCACCCTAGTGTGCCTGCCAGTCTCCCCGACTCATGTGTCGGTAGTAATCAGCCGTCCCCTCCTCATACCCAGCAAACTGATGCTGCTGGGGCAGTCCCTCATCATCACCATCATCATCCTCATCATCAGGCCCTGCTGCTACGTACCATGTGTAGGACCCATCCACCATCTGCATCACAATGCTCATCTGCCTAAGGGATTTCGCCCTCACTACCCTGCAGTTCCCACAGTCGCTCAAGTACCCCATGATCTGAGGAGTAAGAAGATCATAGGAACGAGCCAACCGGGTCACGAACATCCCCCCCATAAACCTTGTCAATATCCCTCTCACCCACACTAGTCCTCAAATAACTGGCCACCCAAAACGGGATGTTGCAGTAGACATCCGCAGAAAAGATGGTGTACAAGTAGAACAGGTCCGAAGCAGTGATACGGTGAGTGGTGCCATGACGTGCAGACAGGCTGTATGTGATGCACCTGTGAACTATCCTAACAATGGGGTCCCTGATCGATGCAGCCCCAGTAGTCGAGGTGTAAACCCCATCCCCTATGGTTGGCCAAAAGGTGACACACCTCAGCAGAAAAGCCCCAATACTCAGCGGCAAGTTTCTCAATACTCATCAATTCTTTTACCTGCTTCTCGATGCTTCCTAACAATTATTCTTGGGTGGCACATGCGTAATCAAGTTTTGCCTTCCTTGGGAGCATCGGGTCCTCCCATCCTTCCTCTTCGTATTGTGCCAACTCCTCAAGAACTTTCCAGCACTCGTCAACGCTAAGTCTATCTAGTCTACCCTTGGCTGCGTAATCAATGGCTTTCCTTGTTTGATAGTCAACCTTACCATAAAAGATTTGGATCTGCAGCTATGGTTCGATCCCATGATGAGGAACTTTTCGGAGTAGGTCTTTATATCGAATCCATGCTTCATAAAAGGTTTCATTTTGACGTTGTTGGAACATCAAAATGTCATTTCTAAGCTTAGTAGTTCTCCCCGGTGGGAAAAATTGAGCAAGGAAACGAGTGGTGAGATCATCCCATGTGGTGATGGATCCCGCGGGTAAACGCTCAAGCCATTGACTAGCTTGATCCCGTAGAGAGAATTCGAATAGGCGTAAACGGGTAGTCTCTCTAGTTTCAACACCTAGGTCTATGGAATCTACGATTTTGAGGAAGTCCTTAAGGTGTTGGTTTGGATCTTCGGAACGAAGTCCATGGAATGCACATCCGCTTTGCACCAACCGGATGGTGTCGGATCGCAAGGGGGTCACATTGTCTCCGGTGAGCTCAATGGTGTTTCGGTAGCCTTGGTGGCTAGATCGGGAATACTCTCCTAAGGTTCGGGGCCTAAGGGGTTCTAATGGTGGGTTTTGTTGTGGTCGGATGATGGGTTCAAAGATGTTACCACCTTCCATGATGTCGGATGGTAAAGAGTTACGAACAAAAGCACGAAGAGATAAGATAGACTAAAGAAGACCTAATAAATAAAAATAAAATCTTACTAGAAAGGAATCTAGCAAGTAGACCTAATAAAAAGAAATCCTAACCTAGACAATAACTATTCCCCGGGCTGCGGCGCCAAAAACTTGATGCGTGGGAATCGCAACAGGATTTACCTCTCGAGGGATCTCGAGAAGCTTACAACCCCCACCAGGCAGTGTACCTGATCGTTGTAGTATAGTATAGTGACAAGTACCAGGGGATTGATCGTTCAGCTTAGGAATAGTGTCGCTAGGATTAGAAAACCTAATTACTAGTTCTAGAGGTGAGGGATGATTATTTTTGTGTTTTTGTATTTTTATGAAAGCAAGTAAAATCTCGGGTTTTGGAAGAGTGGGCGGAATTAGTTGCTATTCAACTAACCCAAAACTAATATATAATCAAATTAAAATACTGAAAATGAAATTAAACTAAATTATACTAAGGTTGTGAGCAGTGATTGGAGAAATTGTGTTTACTTAGACTTCACTACTCCCTAGATATCTTTTACACGTTAATTACTTGTTATACTTGTATGGATGACGGATTGTATTCCTTAATACCATTCGTGGGGTGGCATACATAACTCCCCAACTCTTGAGCTCTTATCTCCTCCTACACCATGACCCAACACAACTATAGGGATTGTAAACAGTGGCTCATGCATTAAATACAACCAATAAAGACCTAGTACGCCTCGGTTCATGTTTCTTAAGACGTTCAAGCATGTTACCATTTGGAGATCTGCCAGTTTTCTTAAGCCTAACATATAAAATCATTCATCCAAGACAAGAATAGACAAGTAATCAACACATAATCAACATCTAGGTTTCATTAGATCTAAGCAAACACAAAAGAGATCTAGCCTAGCATAATGGAATTGAGACAAGAACAAGATATAAACAACCAACACATAGACATATTGATTGAATTAGAAGAACACTTATCTCAATTACAATGCAAGGTATCAAGGGTTTGGAACCCTTGAAAAACCTGTAAAAGATACATCAAATTCGTCTTTAGCGTTTCACCAAAACTTCTCTCCTTTTAATGAAAAAACTAGAAAACTATATATAGGAAAACTGGGCTGACGTCGTCAAGACAACCATGTGACGCCGTCACCTCGCCGCCAAATACTTCCTCGGACGGCCTTGATCTACTTATGACGGCCTATGTGACGCCGTCACCAACCACGATATTTTATTCTTTGTACTTTGACGCCGTCAGGATGACTTTTGACGCCGTCATCAACTACGGTGTTTTATTCTTGATGTCTGACGCCGTCAGGGTGTAACTCTTGACGCCGTCACCTAGTGTCTTCAGCATGGAAAATTGATACTTTGCCGTTTTCTTCACTTTTATGCTCCAAAAACGTCCAAAATGGCTTCTTTTCCAGAATTCACTCTCCAAGTACCTAAAATCACAAAAGGAACGATTTAGGGCAATATTTGATCAAATAAAGTCGGATTCGAGCTTAAATGACCCCCTAAAAACGGATCATTTTTCGCCTCATCAACCTTCCATCTTAGGATTATGGTAGAAGACCTTGATAAAATGATTGAAAACTACATAAGAAGTAAAACTACATAACAAGACCGAGAATAGATACGTATTAATATATTTTCCAACGGATAATTAACCGTATATTAATATAATCCTAATATATTATAGGAATGTCGTGTTAGGAACAATTTAAGTGTTGTCGTTCTCTTATATAAATTTTCCATTGCTTAGAATAGAAAAATGATTATCTAATTCCAACTAGTAAATATTAGAATGTCTGGCATCTTATTTAACCTTGATAGATTTAATTTATGTACGAGACATGTGAGCTTTGCCAATATCTATCGAGTCTTTAACTTCTCGCGGAGGATTTACTTGTTATTTAGACAACAAAACGATATGGATTTATTCATAGTAAGTAATTGGGATTGATATAATGTGCAATTGCTTTTTCTTAATGTACTTGTGATGCGGGCCTCTAAGGTCATCACAACAACATGGGCTTCAACCCATGCAACCGAACCTAATTTGAAAAATTACTTTTGGCTCGATTTTGAACCATAAACGAGTTGTTGCAATGCAAGGGTGAAAGAGATTTTGTTTCAACAAATTGTGTTTAGCAAAACTAACAGGAAACAATATCATTTACATTTCAACACTTATTTGAGAAGCAATTTTTGTGCTCCAAGTGACCTTCCTAAATCATGTCTAATTTTGTAAAAAGAATGGATTTATATTCTAGTAAATCTTTTGATAAACTGGCCACGTATTTTCTATTTATTGGCAGGTTCGGAAAGCACATTGAATTGAAGCCATATGCATTATTTAGTTGAAAGCATTGGGGTTGGGTATACATTGAACTTTTAAATGGCTAAATGCATTATTTCTTATATAACGAGGCCACTTTCTATTTAAAATTAGTTTTTGAATGCCTCATTATGATTTTTCGTTCGGGTCCCCAAAATCTCCAACAGCCCTGCTCTTCAATTCATCCATCTACGGGTACAAGTATAATAACATCATATCAGGTACAAACAAACAAAATAAAAGAGGCGGTGTTTGGATTTCCTATAATCGATTTGAAAGTGCAACTGTCAAACAGATCATTTGTTCCGAACGAACTACTGTAAAGTTTTTTCTATAAAAATCTCAACAATTTTACTTTAATTCAAACATCATAATAAAGATGATATGAACATGAGAATAAATATACATGTGGTCCGGTTTCTATAAATTGATAGGGATCAAAATTACTAGAGGAATACACTGGTCACTTTTTGGAATTAATGGAGATCAAAATGATTGAACCCCCGAGTTAGAAAAAAGCCAAAAGAATATTTGATGAGCGATGAGCGACAATTGCAAAATTTTAACCAAGAATCGGAGGGGTGAGCCATGCAAAGGCAGTAGTGCAACGCCAAAGCGACTCGTAAAGACCCCAATAGCAAGCTATTGTGGTGGGTCTTTCCCCATAAAAAAATAAGATTAATATCGAGTGGCTCACATATCAGATATTAAACCGATAAGAACAGATACTACACTTGATCTTAGCCAAAAGGCCGAGAAAGGTTTGCTCTTCCCCTTCTTGGACCTCTGTTTTTAGAGGCAATCATCTCTTACTTAGTTCTGTTGGTCAGGTGATATGGGATGCAAAGATAACAAATATGAGTTTTCATTTATAACAAGCATGTCTACAAATTCATTGCCATACAAAGAGCCAAAAAGGAATAGGGAATAACCTCCTAACTCTAACACAGTACTAACAAACATACGATATCACAAACAAAAGAAACTGTTGTTAGTGACCATTGAGGAACCTACCACTTAAGCCCTTGACCGTTGGTGTGTGGTTCGGGGCTCGAGGTCGTTAAGGCGTTGAACCACTAGAAGAAGCTGGTCGATCCTTTGTTATTCACTGTAACACCCCCTAAATTTCAACTAGAGCAGCGAAAGACTTTGTGGGGTATTACTTAGAGGATCGAAGTCAACGTCATAGAAAACGACTCAAAGAGACGTTTTTAAAGTTATGTTTATCATTCATTTAAAAAGCAAGTATTCAAGTACAAAGTTGTTCCATTAGTTTTAACATATCATAGAAGATATGAGTTATTAAAAGCGAATGACAAAACATTTGATTTAACACCCATATAGGGGTTTGGTGCCCTCTCCATGCCTTAAGCTCCTTCGCATTAATTTCCTGAGATAAACATGCTAAAAGTCAACAAAAGTTGAGTGATATTCATAGGTTTAAGTTTAGTAGTTGAACACAAGTTATAGTGATAATTGCATCGAATTACAATTATAAGTTGAAAATCATTTATTATTGCATTAAGCTCATGACACTCATCCGATTAATAGATCTCATCATAAATGATGGATTATAGTAACAGTGGCCCTCGGGATAGGTCCTTGCCAGTAACCTATTAGATTTCAAATAAAGTGCGTTTGGTAGTTTTCTCGAACGACCAAACGGGGATTGTCAATCCCTAATAGATCTATCCACAATTATTTACGTTCACCCTACGAGTGACTAAGGTTCATGATATGAGGGGCTTTTGGCAATAAGGGACTTAAGCAATAACAATTTCAGGCATAGTATAAGAAAAATAATTGTGTTCAGATTTTATAGCATGTATCTCCCCACGAAAACAGTTTTATAAAAGTGGGCTATGAACTCACCTTAGTGGTATAGTGGTAAAATTATCGATACTCAGTTTGCAAAAAGGGAATGGCTCCACACACGACCTAGATAATATATAGCAAGTTTTAGTGTTTGATAGTCTTAATGTTTTAATCGCGAGTAGTTTTTGGATACTTGAATTGTTAATTTAACGATAGTAAAACTTGTGGTTTTATAATATATCGTAAGTTTAGTTAAGTTATATATATATATATATATATATATATATATATATATATATATATATATATATATATATATATATATAGGGTAAGGTTCTAGAGAAAAGTCCACTTTGGTAGAAAAGTGCGAAAAAAAGTTATAGGGTTTAATTTGAAACATCTCAAACTTCAGGGGTATGTCTTGAAACATGCCCTCACCCCACCTCACCCCCCCAACCCCACCCCACCCCCCAAAAAAAAAATTTTCCACCAAAAAAATTTTTTTTTGGGGCAAAAAAAAAAATTTTTTTTTTTTTTGGGCCAAAAATTTATAACCCAAATGCACCTTTTTTTTAGTGCATCTCAGTTATAAAAATTGGTGAATCTCAGTTATAACTATGATGCACCAATTTTTATAACTGAGATGCACTAAAAAAAAGGTGCATCTGGGTTATAAATTTTTGGCGGGAAAATTTTTGGCCAAAAAAAAAATTTTTTTTTGCCCAAAAAAATTTTTTTTTTGGCGGGATTTTTTTTTTTTTTTTTTTTTTTTCGGGGGGTGGGGGTGGGGGTGGGGGTGGGGGGTGGGGTGCAAATTTACAAAACCTCTTTAAAGAATGAAGGAAAATACAATTAGGTCCCTGTAGTTTGGTGTGAAAAAAAGGAGGGGCTGATTTGTATATTTTTCTCACTTTTCTACCAAAGTGGACTTTTTTCATGATCCCACCTCTATATATATATATAACGTAAAGTTTAATAATAATAATAATAGTTTGAAATAAAATGTAACGTCGTGATGTGAAATCGTAAAAATGGAAAGTAAAAATAAAAATGTAAATTTTAGTATATGGCCCTTGTCTTTTTCAAAATTTTACACTTTTTACCCTAACGGCGTTAGCGTTACACTGTTAGTCCAAAATTAAATATATTTACGTTTTATGTCCTAAACTTTATAATTCTTACACTTTTCACCCAAAAATTTATAAAATCAGTTTTTCATCCTTAAGTTTGTGAAATGGTAGTTTATACCTCAACTTTGAAAAATTGACACTTTTAACCCAAAGTTTATAAAATTTGCAAATTTAGTCCAAAATTCACCAATTTCAAAACTTAGTGTTTTTATTTCTTAATTACTTTAAAAATAGCTTATTTAACTTTTCATAACAACTTATTTTTCGAAAAGCTTATTTTATAGCTTATGGGCTTTTAACGAAATAACTAAGGCCCGTTAAGCTTTCTAAATCCAATGGGCCTACGAGGGTTTTGGGTTTGGTTTTGGGCTAACATTAGGATTATAAAAACTTTACTAAACAGCTTATCAAGTCAGCTTATGTGATTTGCTTATTTTCAGCTGATTGGGCTTTAAGGCCCAATCGTTGGTTATTAGTTTTCAAAATAGTTTTCAAGTCGATTTGCTTTGTGTCGTTTACTATGTCAAGATGTAAGTATTTTTACTAATGTTCTATATGAAAGTGATAGTTTGTTAGGGGGTCTATTGGTTTGTGAAATAAAATAGCATGCTCGTTAAGTAGATTTTAAAGATATACGTTCGTTTTAGGCTTGCATGGAACGAGTTTTTAGAAGTAAAAGACTTAGAAAAATTTTAAGAGTTTTCACGACTAGTTGTGATACGTTAGAAAGGTATTCCAATATAGTTTGTACGTAACTTTTTAGGTTCAAATCTTTATATTACTTGATTGTTAAGGTAGGAAATATATAGACGAAGGTAAAATATGTATGTGTCGTTTATTTAGTTTACTAGTAATAAGGTGCAATCGTTTGTGTTGTATACGAAAATATATCAAAATGTACACTTTAGATAAATAATGAAAAGGGTCGTATAGTGTTGGGAATTATTCTATCAGTTACCACGGCTAGTGAAGATATTACAACTGCAGAAGATTGTACTTGCAGTGGAAACTCATTACCACTGCAAGAACAAATATTACCACTGCTCACTTGTTAACTGTTAGAGAAACGCGCATAGATAAACATAGAAAAGATTTTGTGTATATCTTATTCTATTAGTATTATACTTATCTTGTACAAGAGGACTCCTTGTTGTATAAAAGGAGATCCTAGATCATAGTTAGAATATATCTTTCTAATACGTTTTCTTAGATCTTCAAGGTGTAACCCTAGTGATATCCTAGATCACTCGTATTATTATCATTAATAATATTGGAGCTATTTGTTTTGTTACATACATTGTTCACACATACAATTGTTTCATTTACAATCAATCTTCTAAGTATCATTAAGTAGATTCCGCATACTTGGTGGTATCACTCAAAGTATCATTATTAACACAAGTTCAAGGTGTTCACGATCCAACAAGTGGTATCAGAGCAAGGCTTTGATATTTTGATTTAGAAGATCCTATGGCAGACTCAAAAGAAACAATGGAGACAGAAACAAGCCAATCAAACATTGCTGCAAAGCTTCCCAAGCTTAAAATTAATGACTTTGAGATGTGGAGGCTTATGATAGAACAATTCTTTATGGTTCAAGACTACACATTATGGGAGATCATAATGTGTGGAAATTCATTCAAACCTGGTACAACTGTAGAGCAGGTTGGTGACAAGACAGTAACAAAAGTTAACACTGGTCCTGTTACTAATGAAGAAAGAAGCCAACTAAAGAATGATTTGAAGGCTAGAGGTTTGTTATTGATGGCTCTACCCAGAGAACAAGTTCTGGCTTTTAGCAAATACAAGTCTGCAAAGACCCTCTTTGATGAGATCTGTGAAGTGTTTGGTGGTAATGACTCTACCAAGAAGACTCAAAAGACTTTACTGAAGCAGACCTATGAGAACTTTGGTTCAACAAGTAATGAATCTCTTGATAACATATTCACAAGGCTACAAAAGATTGTTACTCAGCTCACTGCTTTTGGAATTGAGGTGGAAAAGGAAGACCTCAATCTTAAATTTCTAAGAAGTTTACCTGCTGAGTTTGATACCAATGTTGCTGTTTGGGAAGATAAGTCAGATCTTGAGACCATGAAGCTTAATGATGTGTACAATAATTCAAAGTTATTGAACAAAGATTAAAGAAAGCTGGCAAGTTAAGAACAAGTTCTGCAAGTGTAGCACTCATATCATCATCAGGTAATGATAGTTCAGATGATGAAAGTGATAGTGATGATGACAGTGGTAACATGATTGTTTCCACTGGTAATGGAAATGTTTCCACTAGGAGCTCAAAGAAACAGGTTGCAGGACTAAGTGATGCTACTTTCTATGCCTTTATATCAAGCCATGTGGGTGGTTCAATTCTCAATCATGAGGACTTGGATCAAATTGATGAAGATGATATGGAGGATATGGACATTAAATGGCAGGTGGCATTACTCAGCTTAAGATCAAAGAAGTTCTGGAAGAAGACAGGGAGAAAGATACATATAAGTGGTGATGAGACTGTAGGTTTTGATAAAAAGAAGGTGGAGTGCTATGATTGTCACAAGAAGGGGCACTTTGCAAGAGAATGTAGAAAACCAAGGAAATCTGACAATAAGTCAACTTGGTACAAGAAGGAAAAGAACAAAGAACCTACAACAGAAGAGCCAAAGGTGCTATTGGCTATTGATGGAGTGAGCTTTGATTGGAGCTTTATGTCTCAGAATGGAGAAGATGATTCAGAATCTGCAATGATAGCCACTGAGCATGCACTCATGGCTTTCTCTGACTCTGAGGTATATACTGATAATGCTTGTTCTAAAAATTGTAAGGATGTAAAAGAGTTAGTTTCTAAAACACAATATGATGCACTAATGCTAGATTTACATCATACTAATTATAATTTAGCAAATCATAAAAGAGGTCTAGGTGTTTTAGAAAAACAGATAGAGCATTATAGGGCTAATGAATCTAAGTTCAGTGATGACATTGCTGTTTTAAAAAGAGACTTAGATTTTTATGTTGAAGTAAATAAAGCTCTTAGGGAAGAGATTGAAAAAGTTAAAAAGGCTAGTGAGAACATTCAGATAACTAAGAAAACACTAGACCATCAATCTAAGAGCATTGACAAAATTTGGGAAGCCCAAGTTGTGAGCAAAGCTAAATCAGGTCTTGGATACAAATCTGTTCCACCACCTCTAAGAGGTGTTCCAGCACCTCCTAGTATTGACCTAGCTCACACAAGCTTAGAAGAGTTTCAGGATCCTCTCATGACCTATGGACCAAAATTTGTTAAACCAGTTGAAACTGAAAAGGTTCAGGTTGAGGTTGAGACTTTTGATAGTGCTAGTGACTCATCACTTAAAGATGAATGTTTGAATGTTGAGTCTAAAACTAGTATTACTGAAGATGTTAAAGTTAAGGAAAGAAAAAGTATTCCTGAAGAAGTCAAAGAGAAGCCTATAACACAGTCAACTTACACTAGGCCTACTACTAGGTATGCAGAAATGTACAGGGATAGGTCTAAATCACCTAGAGGGAACATGAGAAGTTGGAATCATGTTAAGACTAGGCAGTTTGGTAGTGATTTTGTGTTCAACAATAAGGCTTGTCATATATGTGGTAGCTTTGACCATCTAGCTAAAGACTGTACATACCACATGGGAAGAAGGGAAGTTTTTACAAGGATGAATGGATATAATTATAATAAAATGACTCACCCAAACCCCCTAAGCAAGATGGTTCCCAAGTCTGTTATGCTTACCACTGGCATCAAACAAGTTTCCACTGCTAGACCAGCAGTTACCACTGCCAGAAGTAATAACAGAGTTTATCCTAAGTCCCCTGTCACTTCTCTTGTTAAATCTTATCAAACAGGTAAAAAGACTTATTTTGAAAAGAATGATCACAAGAATCACATGTGGAGACCAAATTTTTCTAATTCAGCAGTTTCCACTGCTAGGCATGCAGTTACCACTGCAAGACCAAATGTTTCCACTGATGTTCATGTGAATAAGAAAAGGGTAAACTTGGGAAAAGTTGTTAAGGCCTCAGCTCGTTGGGAATGGAAACCAAAAGGATCAATAAACAATCCCAATAGTGTATCAATGACCTTTGATAGATACAATTATATTGATACACGAGGCAGATCCAAGTCATTTGTGGTTTGGGTCCCCAAAAGGTACTAATTCCTTTATGTTGTGTGCAGGGACAGTCAAAGACTACAAATGATTATGAACGACTTGATATTATTTTATGAGTTTCACTAATATGTTTTTCAAGTTGTTTGGTATATGTCTGTTCTGCAAATGTTAATGAAATTGCAAGAAGTGTGTTGCAGTCACCAAGAGGTGTAGCCAAGGAATGTGATCTAATAAGCTGAATTTAGTCTCTATTGCAAACATAATAATGCTGAAGGTCTTACATACTGAGTAAAGAAGATCTTTTCATTCATTCCAAGACATAAGTTACAGCTTACATTCAAAGTTCCAACTGGATTACAAAGATCATTCCTAATACATTTGGCTAATTGTGTACTACTAGCTTCTATCAATTATTACATAATACTTGAGGCTATGACAAGTACAATGAAGAAGCTGAAGATGAAAATGGAAAAAGAAGAGAAGGAAGACTGTGAAGATGCTCAAGTACCAAAGTCAAGAAAATACTCACAAACTTTGGTCCTTGGCAACATTCATCAATCATTTACTTCTGCTTCTCCTTTCCCTTATGTGTGATTTGAGCTTTATTGCTCTGTCCAATATGCTCTTGATGCAGAAGACAAGGTTCTGGAGCAGGAAGATCCACCATCAAGTTTGATGATGTTGGGAGAGATGGATCTCTCTTACTTGATCTTGGTTGGGATCTCTCTGGTGTGGAAGGAGGAAGAAAGGTTGGATCTTCATTCTCTTCCTCTGAAGATTCTTCATCAGATGTCCAGATGAAGGGAGAGACAAGCTCAGCAGGATTTGTATTACGGCTTGATTCACCCTCTATGTATGCATTCCATTTTTTGTCTTCCACATCCCATCGTTTCTTTATCTCTCTCTCAAAATCAGAACTTTCAAGTCCCCATGGATATGGTGGTACCTCTTCTTCTGATGTTGGAACAGAAGAGTGTTGATCAGAGGACTCAGGGTTTGATGACATGGTTTTGGAAGAAAATTGGTTTTGAAATTTTGTTTTGGGATATTAGGGTTTGAAAGATTGTTGGTGACTGAGATGTGGTGTTTGGAGGAGGTTAAATAAGCCAAGGTTAGGTGTTATACTAATTAATGAAGATTATTTACTTCCATCTGTTTTGGTTGGTTTGAGGAGTAACTGTGGTTTGACTTTTGAGAAGATATTTTTGTATAGTAACTTGGTTAAAAAGTTACTTGGGTTAATCTTTGTGGGTTAAGATGAGACTTATTTTGTGTTGGTGTATATCATTGGAGTAATAAGGTGTGTATCTTAGACACACAACAAATGGTTATTGATTCACCATGTCTAACCCACATAAGAATCAGCTAGTCCATAAGCAAACGGCTTCTGGTAAAGACTTATCAAATCCGTTGATAGCTGATAGTTTGCTAAAAACTATGATAAGAGCAGCACATTTTACATGTTTTACTTACCACTGCTCTTTGAAATTTTGTTGATTTTTACCACTGCAAGTTCATTGTTTCCACTGATAGTGTAAATTTTACCACTGATGAACTAGCCGTTACAATTGTGTGTCAGTAATCTTATTTTTACTAGCCGTTACCAATATAACTGTCTTTCCTTATTAATAGGGTAAAATTTTTGGGAATTATCTACTTACCAAATTGTATTTCTTAAAGATACATCTTTCTATAGATAATTCTTCATACGCGTTTTTCTCAAAACCCTATTAGTATAAATTGATTTTATACGGCTTGCTTTTTATTCACGATTACTTACACTTTCATCTCTCAAATCACAAAATCATGGTGACTCTCAAGTTTGCAGATGAACACAATCAAGTGGCTTACCTACAAAAGTCAAACGACAAGAGTGGACCTATTTTTCATCAGATTGTGGACTTCCTAAACACAACTCATATAAGGTATGCCTTAACTATGAATCCCACAATCTTTGTTTCTCAAATCAAACAGTTTTGGAACTCTGTGGAGTCCATCACACTTGAACAGGGAGACATACATGAACCTGTGGAAGCTCTTAGAGCCACAGTAGATAGGGTAACTATTGATGTTACTGAGTCATCTTTGAGGAGAATTCTCCAATTAGATGATCTCAATGGTATCATCACATTACCTAATTCAGACATATTCCACTACATTGATTTGATGGGGTATGATACATCTGATCAAAAAGTAACTTTTAAGAAAGGATGTTTTTGTCCCCATTGGAGATTTTTGATACACACTCTGTTGCATTGCCTAAGTCCTAAGAAAACTTCTTATGAACAATTTGGATCAACCATGGCTTACCCTTTAGTTTGCTTGGTTTCTGATAGGACTTTCAATTTTTCAAAGTTTATATTTAATAACATGAAAGGCAATGTAACAAGTTCATACAAACTTTTGATGTATCCAAGGTTTGTGCAAGCAGTGTTAAATGAATTTCGACTGCAAAATCATAATAGGATTTATGACACTCCATGTCTTAAGCCAAAAGTATTTCAAAACATGTGTAAGGCTTCAGATCTTTGGAATGGAGTGACTCATCCTCTTTTACCAAACATGCTTGCAAAGATTTCACAAATACAGGGTGAAGATGCAACAATCCCAGTTGTATCCCATCACACACCCACTATTTCTATTCCACAAATTCAACATTTTCCTGCTGTAACTCAAACATATGAAAGGAGGCAAAAACAGCCAACTCCTTCCATGACAACATTGCATGTTGCTGATCCTTATGGTTTAGGAACAAGCAGTGGTGGTTCAAGGTTTCAATCTAGTCCAACTAGAGAAGAGCCTGAACCAATGCCTTATGATTCACCTCTCCCAACAGGTAACACAGTTGGAAGTGTTGAAGGCAGTGTGACACTAACTGAATTGATGGAATTATGTACCAAATTAGCCAAACAGGTTCAAACTCTGGAGAAAGATCTGGCACAGACCAAAGTACAACATGCCACAGAGTTGAATCTATTGAAGACTGAGATCCAAAAGTTGCAGGATGAAGTTGTGGATCTCAAGAAGAAAAGACATGTTCAAGTTGTGGTTTCTTCCCCATCATCATCACATGATGGTCTTTCTGCAGGTTCTGGTTATGCTTTGGGAACTTCTTCCAAACAGGGGAGGAAATCAGATGCAGAAATTGAGGGGAGGAGTACTAATCTTGAAGATATGGATGCTCAAGCATATGATGATGTAGCTGAGATTGAGGGGAGGAAGTTGGATAAAGATATGGTTATTGAATCTGCTCAACACTTTTCCACTGAAGCAGAACATGTTACCACTGATCACATAATTTCCACTGCAAGTGAAAAAGTTACCACTGATGTTCCATTACTTACCACTGCAGAGGAAGAAGCTGCCAGAAAAAGATCAGTTAAAGGTAAAGCTATGGTGCTTGATGCAGAACAAGTTCTTACAAGGAAGATTTCTAAGAAAGATCAAGCTCAAATTGATTTTGATGCAAGATTAGCAGAACAATTTGAAGCTGCAGAAAGAGAAAATATGAAAAAGCAAAAGGAGATGGATGTTGCTAGTTTTATGGAAGCACATAGGCTAGGTAAATTTGAAGAAGTAATGGTACAACCACTCTCAGTGATTCCACCAACCATCTTACATGAGAAACCCCCTATGTTCTCATATGTGCCATCAGATGAAGAAATTGAGCATATGATTAAGCATGATCCAGTTGTAAAGAAGAAAGCTATTGAGCTTGTTGCTAACAAGTCCTTAACTGAAGAACAAAGAACAGCTCAATTGGTTGATTTCATTCAAATGAAGAATCAACAAGCACTGGATGAAATTATTGGAAACTTCAGAAAAGGTCAAAAGAAACAAAGACAACCTACAAAGGCACAGATCATTCATGAGATGAAAGTATATTGCTGTCATGTTGGAACTTGGAAGATGGCTGATTTCAAAGGTATGTCTCATGAAAGAATTGAAGGTATCTACTACAGAATTAAAAGGCAAGATAATACCTTCAGACCTATTGATTTTGAAGAAGTTGAAAGATTCAAACAAAGTAAAAGGAAAGCTTCAACAGTTGAAGATCATGTCACCAAAAGAATGAAAGTTCCTCAAGAGAAAGAATCTCAATCTGAGAAATGTGCAGAAGATCTACAGAGTGCAATTATCATTGTTGAAGAAGAAGATTTCTATCCAGATCCTTCACAATCAAAACATCAAATTATTGATTGGGAAGTGTTTACAGCAAAGAATTTTGCTCCCACTAGGAAAATTATAAGACTGGGAGGAGAATCTTCATCATTCATTCAGTTTGAAGATCTTCTTAAAGCATGTGACAGAGATGATCTTGATACTCTTTGGAAGCTAGTAAATGAAAGATTCAAGGCTGATACTCTCAAGGATATGAAAGAAATGCAGCTATGGGTTGACTTGAGAAGATTATATGAACCAGACCTTAATGATAAGTATTGGAAGTTTAATTCATCAAACTTGAATACTACATGGACATATTTTGATAAATGTGAGGTTCATCATGTTTCTACAACAAATAAAGTGGATGTGTTTATGTTTGCTGAGAAGGAATATCCACTTAAAGCTACAACTCTGTCTGCAATGTTGATGTCAAAGTTAAGAGTTTATGCAGATAATGAGAAGGTTAGAGCTTTGATTCAGAAGATTAAAGATCAATATGCAAGAGCTGATAAAGGGTTGAGAAAAACAAGATAAGTGTTTGGAAGAATTCCCATATCCTCAGGTTTATTGTATACTTGAAGAAACTTGTTGATTTACAAGTAAATCATAAGTTTAGGGGAGGATTGTTGGGAATTATTCTATCAGTTACCACGGCTAGTGAAGATATTACAACTGCAGAAGATTGTACTTGCATTGGAAACTCATTACCACTGCAAGAACAAATATTACCACTGCTCACTTGTTAACTGTTAGAGAAACGCGCATAGATAAACATAGAAAAGATTTTGTGTATATCTTATTCTATTAGTATTATACTTATCTTATACAAGAGGACTCCTTGTTGTATAAAAGGAGATCCTAGATCATAGTTAGAATATATCTTTCTAATATGTTTTCTTAGAGCTTCAAGGTGTAACCCTAGTGATATCCTAGATCACTCGTATTATTATCATTAATAATATTGGAGCTATTTGTTTTGTTACATACATTGTTCACACATACAATTGTTTCATTTACAATCAATCTTCTAAGTATCATTAAGTAGATTCCGCATACTTGGTGGTATCACTCAAAGTATCATTATTAACACAAGTTCAAGGTGTTCACGATCCAACATATAGGACTTACTACACCAAAATGGTGGGGTAAAACGAGATGTAGAGTCGAGGAGAGTGTAGTATGAGTGTGTAGCGTGAATGGTTGCTCGACCAAGGTTCACAAACAACGACTTGTTCCTCCTAAACACCACCCGATTACTTTGAAATCCTACCCAAGCTATTCGACCCAAGAACTATACTAGAGACTTAGTATTTTTGGTGAGTTTTGCTTCGAATGAAAGTGAAAAACGAAAGCTTGCATGCATGGCGTTTATATATGAAACTTAGTGTATCCTAGTGACTAAAGTTTAATGAGATGGGATGGTTACGTGCATTCAAAAGTCATGAAGTGTAAGGAGTAACATGCTACTCAAAGTCTTTGTTTCTAGCATGTCGACATGCCTCCATTTTCAAAAGAAACGTGGGTTTTGGATTTTTAAAATGGCATGGTACTTGTGAATTGGTTTTAAAAATTCATGTATGTAACACCCCCTAATTTGAAATGCGGCAGCGGAATAGAAATTAGGGTGTTACGGTGAGGATCGAAGTCATAATGATAGAAAACGACTCGAAGAGACGTTTTAAAACATAATTTCATTTATAAATATTTAAAATAAAATAGGTCCTTATCAGAGTATTATAAAAACTTGATGTTTTGAACTAAATCAAACATCATTTATTTTACATCATTATTGAAATAAAGTAAACATAATTTGAAGATTTTTGCCGCCCGTTCCATGCTTGCTTCCCCTGTTAAATACCTGAGATACATGCTTAAAAGTCAACAAAATTGTTGAGTGAAATCATAGAGTTTGAATTTAATAATCATTTTGATACACAAGTAAGATTGTATCAGAAAATACAATCAGTTTGAAAACATTGATATTGCAATTCATATATTGCACTAAGTCTCATGACACGCAAACGTTAACAAATACTGTAAACGGCGGGTGTTTATCAAATAAATGATAAATTTGCCCTCGTGTAATAGGTGATTTGCCGGTTCCTATTTTTACTCAAATATAATTATCACGACTAATACGACTAACCACATGCATAATGGCATTCCGTTAAGTATTAATGGGACAGGCTGTCAAACCTTAAATAGATCTATTCATTATATTCGCGTTCACCGTAGTGATTAATGGCTCATGAATAAGGGTCTTTTGGCAATAGCTAACTTAGGCATATATCAGTCAGGAAAGCATACAGAAAAATACTTGTGATCTATTTATAACATGTATCCCCCTCACGGAGTTTTGAAAATAATTAAATGTGAGGCTATGACTCACCTTGGTTGATACTGAAAACGAAGAAAATAAAGTCGGATGAATTTTATGAAAACGGCTTCGAAACACAACCTGATAAATAAATTTATCTAAGAAATTGACCAAAAACTATTCGGTAATTATAAAGAAAATAACGAATATTAGATATTCGTTATGACGATTAAGTGACGTGCAGTGAAAATATTGTGATATGCATGATATGACAAAATATGATTTTTAAAATTATCCATCGAAGTTTTTCCTTTTTAATCGTAAGTAAAACCTTAACTTTTTAACTATCGTTATATATATTATTAACGTTAAGTTAATAATATATATATAAATAAAAATAAAGCTTAAACATGATATGAAATAAATTGACGAAAATAGAAAATAAATAAGAATGATAAATATGTTATGTTTAGCCTTTGTCTCCTTTTCCAATTTTACCATTTTTATACTAACGATACTTGCGTTACACCGTTAGTCCTTTTTATACATTTTTCAACTATTGTCCTCTACTTTGTCCAATAATCAATACAAACCTTCTAATATTATTTTTTTATCACATTTTAACCTTAGATTTCTGTATTTACAGGTTTAGTCCTTGATTTTCAATATTTACACATTTAGTCCTTCTAGGTGTCGTTGCGTTACATTTTTAGTCCAATTTTACAAAAATGATTATGGAACTTTCTAAAAATTTTCCGAAGCTTATTTTAACTGCTTATTTATTTAAAAGCTCATTTTTATAGCTTATGGGCCTGAATCGATCCAACTTAAGGCCCGTTAAGATTTTTGGAGGCGAGGGCATAGAAAAAGTTTTGGGCTTGCCTTTGGACCATTTTTATGATTCTAAAAACATTTCTTATAGGCCCAGTGGGCTTACGGATTTCAAATGCTTAGTGGGCTTTAGTTAAGCCCACTCGACAAGCTTAAGGTTTTTATATGAAATTTTTAGTTGGAAAATTCGGTTTGAGTCATTTCAAAATGGTTCGTATATGGTGTCAAGATGTGATTATTTTTACAAGTTGTTTATACGAAAATGTTAGTTTTCTAGGTGGTCTATAACGTCGTGTAATAATATAGTATTGTTGTTAAATGAAATTTTGAGTTATACGTTGGTTTTGAGACATGGTTGGGTCGATTTTATAACTTGAAAACTTGCAAAATTTTCTAAGTGTTTTTCATAAATTTAAATCGATGGATGTAGATTAAAATGAATGCATGAAATGATTATAACGTTACAACTAAAGTGAATGGTGTGTGCTACATGATTCCTAGGCCTTCCAAGATAGAGGCTAATCACATTTCGTGTACTAAGAACAAATATATACGTGAATTAAACGTGCAAAGTGTAGACGTTCGAAACAAAAACCACAAAGTGCATGACTATATAAATACGTATGAAATGGATTAGAAATGAATGTAGGGAACTTACAAACACCTTAGAGGTGATCTAGAGTCGAGATAGGTAGAAAAGGAACACAAGAAATCACGTCAAAGCTATATAACCCAAACGTTATATATTTATTTCAAACCCGATTTCTTTCTTTGCTTCCAATACGATACTACACGACTTATAAGCCTTAAGAATGGTTCGAATACTATTTTATTTCAGTGAATAAGTGTGTGAAAGATTATGAGAAGTATGCATGCAATGAACGTACATATATTACAAATATATATATCGTTTAGTGGAAAATTTCAAAGAGAATTCTTCATACACTATTGCATGTCAGGACTAGACTCTTAGATGATGATATTATAATGGTTTAGGGTGGTTTGTGAGTGCATAAAATGAGGAAGGTGTTGGGTGATTCATGCTATATATCGACCATGCAATTTCCCTTATATACGATTTACTAAATCATACACAACTTATTTATACATGATCATCTTTAATATTTGAGCTTAGAATCATCTTAGGAATAATAATAGGAACGTTTAGAAACAAACTAGATTCAAAACGGTTAAGTTTTGAATATAATCTAAATCGATTTGGGTTTGCTAAAGTCGAATACAATGCCTCTTAAAAACATATCAAAACTCAATGTAGGAACGCGAGACTTGACACACTAATTGTTGGCTAGTAGGTTAACGAGATGAGAAAATAAAATATATAGGTCGTGTGTAAAATTTAAGAATAAACGATGCGATTTGGAGGTGGTGTGAACTATGTCGATCGGATGGAAATAAACAAATTTGGATTTTGGGCTTTTGTGTCGTGGGCTTAGTAATAGTGTGGGCCGAAAGTTATTAAGGGTCTGGTTTGAGTTAATTAAGTAATTAGTGAATTTTAATTATATTTAATAAATATAATTAGGATTAGGATTTAGGTTTAAGATTAAATGAAAAGTTTAAGTTTCGTGTAACGTGTCGAGGATTAATTCCGTCATTTCGGGAATTAAATTATTTTGTGAAAATCGCCAAAATAATATAATAAGAAAAATTTTAAATTTTTCCGAGAAAATGGGAATTAGAAACGATAATGAAGGATTATATATTTATTAATGATTTAATTACAAGAAATTTTTACAGGGTTCTACAATGTAGTACTTTCCTAGGTGTATAAAATATGCATGTGAGTGAGCATGAAAAAGGGAAGTACTTGTTTGTTTTAAAACTTCATGTCGACCACCATTTTGTTTTGTAAACCGATTTGTAAATCGTGTACTACATGGTGACAAACCATTAAGCGTAGCATTTAAACATTAGATTGTGTTAGAATTGGTTTTAGGACCTTATAGAAGCAAACGTGGTTCAAAATGGTTTGGTTTTTGATTAGTTGAAATTTTATGAAATCGTTTTTAGACACAATATTTTGTCTCGTAAAAAGGTGGCTAGACTTGACGTGGGAAGCTAAAAGTCGACACACTCAATGTTGGCTAGGGGAGGAACGAGAATGTATAAAAATATGTGCGTGTCGTGTGTAGGATTTTGGGCTTACGAGATTCATTTCTTACTTGGTCTAGTCGAATGGTACGAAAATAAAAAGAGAGAAAATGGGCCTAAAATGGTGTGGGCCGTGAATAGTAACAGGCCGAAAATCATTTTGGGCTTAGAGTGAAATTAAGGGTCCGGTTAGGTGTAATTTAGATTAGTAAAATATAAATTGTGATTAGTGATAGGTTTAGTAATTATTTAGTGAGACGTTTATGTGAGTCCGGACGTTGTCGAACGCGTTTTGTTAAAATATGTTACGTAAGTTCGTATGTGATAAAAGTTTAATATTCTCGCGATTTTTAGACTATAGTGGTACATGTGTGAGCATTGTTCCGAGGAAAAAGGGATTATAAGTATCGTAGTGATTTCGAGTAACATAGCATATTTAAATAAAAAAAAATTTGTTATTGGTAAAAACGTTATTAATTAACGTAATGATATATTAGTCTTTGATTAACCTTTACTAATCATAGGGAAAATTTACGGGAGATTACAGTACCTACCCCTTATTCTGAATTCCGTCCTGGAATTCTAGTCTAAGATGGTCGTCAGGGGTGTCTAGGAAAATAGATGGGGGTACTTGGCGCGAATTTGGTCCTCGCGTTCCCAAGTGTATTCCGGTCCTCGCTTGGAGTTCCATCGAACCTTGACTATGGGAATACGATTTTGTTTTAATTGTTTGACTTCCCAATCCATGATTTCTACTGGTTCTTCTATAAAGACAAGTTTATCATCGAGTTGAATCTCTTTGAGTGGGATGACAAGAGATTCATCGGATAAACACTTCTTAAGGTTAGACACGTGGAAGGTAGGGTGTACTCGGCTAAGTTCTTTTGGCAGCTCTAGCTTATATGCCACTGGTCCAATCCGTTCTAGGATTCTAAATGGTCCGATGTATCTAGGGTTTAACTTTCCACGCCGCGTATCATTCCTTTCCAAGGGGACACTTTCAACATTACTCTATCTCCAACCTGAAATTCCATAGGTTTTCGTCTTATGTCGGCATAGCTCTTCTTCCTGTCTCTTGCAGCTTGCAGCCGTTGTTTGATTTTAACTATTTTCTCCGTTGTCTCATGAATGAGTTCGGGCCCGATGAGTTGTATGTCACCAACTTCGGCCCAACAAACGGGTGATCTGCACTTTCTTCCATACAGTGCTTCGAATGGGGCTGCCTTAATACTAGTGTGATAACTATTGTTGTAGGAGAATTCTACCAACGTTAAGTGTTTGTCCCAACCTTTTCCGAAGTCGATTACACATGCTCGGAGCATGTCTTCTAAGGTTTGGATGGTTCTTTCACTTTGCCCATCGGTCTGAGGATGGTATGTTGTGCTCATGTCTAACTTAGTACCTAGGGCTTTCTGCAAAGATTTCCAGAAATGAGACGTGAATCGACTATCTCGATCAGAGATGATGGAGATAGGCACTCCATGTCGGGTAACAATCTCTTTTAAGTACAACTGTGAGAGTGTATTCATTTTGTCGGTTTCTTTGATAGGCAGAAAGTGAGCGGATTTGGTGAGACGATCAACGATGACCCATATGGTATCATATCCTGTTGACGTCTTGGGTAGTTTGTGATGAAGTCTATTGTAATCCGTTCCCATTTCCACATGGGAAGTTCGGGTTGTACCAACAATCATGATGGTTTCTGATACTCTGCTTTTACTCTGGCACAAGTCAAACATTTTCCGACATATTCTGCTATGTCGGCTTTCATGTTTGGCCACCAATAGAGTTTCTTAAGATCCTGGTACATCTTGTCAAAACCTGGGTGAATGGAGTACTTTGATTTGTGCGACTCATGCATGATGAGGTCACGTATACCTCCATAGAGTGGAACCCAACTTCTTTCCTTAAAACAGAGCATTTCGTTCGATCTTCTCACAAAACCATTTGAGTTTTCCGGCATGCCGTAGATTCTTTCATTTGGTCTGTTCTCTTCTCGAAGGGCTTCGGATTGCGCTTGAAGTATTTGCGATGGAAGAGGCGAACAAATCGTCATTCCCAAGGATCGGACCCTGAGAGGTTTTATTCGTTCTTTCCTGCTTAAGGCATCTGTCACGATGTTTGCTTTTCCCGGATGGAAACGAATCTCACAATCGTAATCACTAAGCAATTCTAACCATCGGCGTTGCCTCATATTCAACTCCTTCTGATCTAGGATATGTTGAAGACTTTTGTGATCTGTGTATACCGTGCACTTGGTGCCGTATAGATAATGTCTCCATATCTTAAGAGCAAATACTACTGCTCCCAATTCCAAATCATGAGTTGTATAATTCACTTCATGCGTCTTGAGTTGTCGCGAAGCATAAGCTATCACTTTGTCTCTTTGCATTAGTACCGCACCTAAACCATGGTACGACGTGTCGCAGTACACTACGAAGTCTTCACTTCCTTCCGGTAGTGCTAAAATCGGGGCTTCACAGAGTTTCTTCTTTAACAACTGAAAAAGCCGATTCCTGCTTTTCTTCCCAACTGTACTTCTTGTTCTTTTGTGTTAACTCGGTCAAAGGCTTGGCGATTTTTGAAAAACCTTCAATGAATCGCCTGTAGTAACCGGCAAGACCTAAGAATTGGCGTATTTCCGTGGGGTTGGTAGGAGATGCTCAATCCTTAATGGCCTCAATCTTTGCCGGATCCACATGGATGCCTTGACTATCGATAACATGACCCAGAAATTGTACAGTTCTAATCCAGAAATCACACTTAGAGAACTTGGCATACAACTCTTCCTTCTTGAGCAACTCTAAGATGATCCTCAAGTGTTCCGCATGTTCTTTCTCATTGCGAGAATAGATTAAGATGTCATCTATGAATACTATCACAAATTTATCCAAGTATGGTTTGCATACTCGATTCATCAAATCCATAAACACTGCGGGCGCATTGGTTAAACCAAAGGGCATCAATTGGAATTCGAAGTGTCCGTATCGAGTCCTAAAAGTTGTTTTGGGAATATCCTCCTCTTTAACTCTTAGTTGATGGTACCCTGACCTTAAGTCGATCTTCGAATAGACACTCGATCCTTGTAGTTGATCAAACAAATCATCAATCCTGGGTAGTGGATACCGATTCTTCACGGTTAATTTGTTTAATTCTCGGTAGTCAATGCACATTCGGAAAGTTCCGTCTTTCTTCTTAACGAATAGGACTGGAGCTCCCCAAGGTGATGAACTTGGTCGGATGAAACCCTTATCTGACAACTCTTCTAGTTGTTCAGCCAATTCCTTCATCTCGGACGAGGCTAACCTATAAGGTGCTCTTGCCACCGGTCCTGCTCCAGGCACGAGATCTATCTGGAATTCTACTTGGCGGGTAGGTGGAAGGCTGGGTAAATCGTCAGGAAAAACTTCTGGAAATTAACTCCTTGACGACGGGAACGTCCTCAAGTCGTTTTTCATTTGATTTATCTTCCGTTACTCGAACCATGAATACTTGACAACCTTGATTCATGTAGTTCACCGTTCTGAGGTACGAGATGATGCCGTGTCGTGGTTTACTCTTATCGCCTTGGATAACGAGAGTTTCACCATTAAATGGAATGTGGACTGCTTTCTCATCACAGATGATTCTAGCATGGTGTTTGGATAACCAATCCATTCCGACGACGACATCAAAACTACCTAACTGAGTAGGCAGGAGGTTGATGGGAAAAGTTTCATTTTGTAAGGTTATGGTGCAATTCTGAATTGCGGTGTCTATGCCAATTAAATCTCCGTTGGCCATTTCGATATCATAGGCAGTATCTAACTTAGAGGAGGCAGTGTTAAGTAAGGGGCAAAGGAAGTAGACACAAAACTCTTATCGGCTCCGGAATCAAATAATACTTTAGCACTATGATGACTGAGTAGGAACGTACCCGTGACTACGTCTGGGTTCTGTGGTGCATTTCCTTCTCCCATCACATAGGCTCTCCCACGAGCGTTGTTTGTCTGACCATTTCCTTTGGTGCATTGGCTCTTGAAATGGCCAATTTTTTCACAAGTGTAGCATGTTGGGGTCACGGGTTGCAAATTGCTCCCGGTAGCGGGGACCTTGCAATCCTTGGTTTGATGGCCCACACTCTGACACTTTTTACACTTAATGGTGCACTACCCATAGTGGTGTAACTTGCACTTGTGGCATTGAGATTTCGGACCCGCATATCCCCCGCTTCCAATGGCGGTATATGCTTTGGCAGTCTCTTGCCTAGGGTTCTGTTGATTGTTGCGGTTGTTGTAGTGGTGGCGGTTTTGATTGTTGTTCCTAGGGTTGTTGTTGGAGTTGTTGTTGTAGTGGTTGCCACTGTTGGTGTGAGTGATCCTTTTGTCATCAAGCTTTCGCTTGATTTCTTTGTTACACTTGACCTCTCGGTCCAACAGCTTCTGAGCGAGGGTCATTGCCACTTCTAGAGTTGGTGGGTTCGATGAGGTAACATCTCCTTTGATGCTCCGAGGGAGTCCTTCGACTTATTTCTCCAAGGTCCTTTCAAAATCTGGCACCATCGTGGGGCATAGTGCCAATAGTTCTTGGAACCTCCTATTCTATGTCCTGAGATCAATCCCTTTCACTATTAACTCGTGAAATTCATCTTCCAACTTTCTCAGCTCAGCACGGGGGCAGTACTTCCTCAGTATTTTTTCTTTGAACTAGGTCCAGGTGAGTCGGAATGCTTCAGTCATTCCCATAGTTTGGGTGATAGAATTCCACCAAGACAGGGCATCTTGCAAAAGTGTTCCAGTAGCAAAGGTGACTTTGCAATCCTCCGAACAACCACTCCTCTGAAAGACTGTTTCGGTTCGCTCAAACCATTGAATAAGTCCAGTCACTCCTTCTGTACCCTTGTAGAAAGCTGGTTGACAACCTATAAAATCTTTAAAGGTACACTTGCGGGGTACAGAGGTTCCACTTCCTCCTGGTGGTATGCTAGTGCCGCTATTACGTGCATTCGCTTCATTTTGTCTTTCCAAACCAGCGGCGACACCGTCAGCAATTGCTTTCTCGATATCAGCTGGAGTCATAGTTGGTGTGGTTGTTTCGGTTACAGGTGTTGCGGTTTCAGGTGTTGTAGTTGCAGCCGCTTTCCTTGTCTTAGCCATGACTCTATCAATATCATATATATAACCATGTTATGTTGAGAAATTATCGCGTAAAATTTATAACATTATAAATAATCATCACGACATGCTTGAATAAATCACAACACACAATAGAAGTATAAATGATTGGTTTGGTTTGTATGGACTGACATTCCCTGTGACAATATGTATATGAGAACACAACAACGCATAAAGAAACAACCATGGAAACATAGATCAACATCAATATATTACAATGTAACTGACAACATAATATTAATAATGTCTCTTTCATTCGTTTTACAAGAAAACATAACAATACAAGATTCCTTTATTAATGCCACATTGGCAGGCTAAGATAGTTCTTAGCTATAATGACATATCCCTGATCTATGGATTCCATGGTGCATCCCCGAGTATGCGCTGAAGGTCTTCAATCATAGTCATCATGGACTCTATTGTCAAGTCTCTGGCTCTCTCTCTAGCATAGGTGTCTCTAATCATACTCCTCAGGTTTAGGACCTGAATGCTGATCCTGTCGATCTCGTCATCCTGTGACTCGATCTCTCCTTGCATCATGATAGCAATACCTCCCAAGGTACGTATCGTCTCAGTAGCCCCTTGCAGATGAGTGCTCATCAGTTCAAAACTCTCCTCCATTGCCAACTGACCAATCTCAAGGTTTCCTACATCTTCTCCTATAGCCTCTATCTGCTCTAGTGGGAAATCATCGATAACTCTGATAATGTCTGATGCGTGGGAATCGCAACAGGCTTTACCTCTCGAGGGATCTCGAGAAGCTTACAACCCCCACCAGGCAGTGTACCTGATCGTTGTAGTATAGTATAGTGACAAGTACCGGGGGATTGATCGTTCAGCTTAGGAATAGTGTCGCTAGGATTAGAAAGCCTAATTACTAGTTCTAAAGGTGAGGGATGATTATTTTTGTATTTTTATGTTTTATGGAAAGCAAGTAAAAATCTCGGGTTTTGGAAGAGTGGGCGGAATTAGTTGCTATTCAACTAACCCAAAACTAAGATGCAATCAAAATAAAATACTTGAAAATGAAAATAAACTAATTTATACTAAGGTTGTGAGCAGTAATTGGAGAAAATGTGTTTACTTAGACTTCACTACTCCCTAGATATCTTTTACACGTTAATTACTTGTTATAATTGTATGGATGACGGATTGTATTCCTTAATACCATTCATGGGGTGGCATACATAACTCCCCAATTCTATGAGCTCTTATCTCCTCCTACACCATGTCCAGCACAACTATAGGGATTGTAAACAGTGGCTCATGCATTAAATACAACCAATAAAGACCTAGTACGCCTCGGTTCATGTTTCTTAAGACGTTCAAGCATGTTACCATTTGGAGATCTGCCAGTTTTCTTAAGCCTAACATATAAAATCATTCATCCAAGACAAGAATAAACAAGTAATCAACACATAATCAATATCTAGGTTTCATTAGATCTAAGCAAACACAAAAGAGATCTAGCCTAGCGTAATGGAATTGAGACAAGAACAAGATATAGACAACCAACACATAGACATATTGATTGAATTAGAAGAACACTTATCTCAATTACAATGCAATGTATCAAGGGTTTGGAACCCTTGAAAAACCTGTAAAAGTTGCACCAAAATCGTCTTTAGGGTTTCTCCAAAACTTCTCTCCTTTTTTAATGTGAAAAACTAGAAAACTATATGTTGGAACCTGAGTTTTACTATTTTATCAAGTCTCGGTCATTTGTAATAATGTTAGGTTGCTTAACTATTATTCACTTTCATTTACTAAATGTATTAAGTTTGCTAGGCTTAAGGAATGAAACCCATGGGCCTCAAAGCCCACGTTAAGGATGAATGGAAGGAGAGGGAGTGTTGCCCTAGCTCCTTCCCTATATATAGATGGCTTAGGTCTTTGTAATATTTGGTTGGTTATTTCACTATCTTAATCAAACTCTTGCTTTTCTTATTCTCTCCTTTCATATAATCAACCATCTCTCATTCTCATCTCTTTTCTATCATTCTTATACTTGTGTTTACATAAAGTGTGACCTAACAAGTGGTATCATTCGCCGGAAGAAGGTGTAGTTATTGTTTTTTCATTGATTTTGATCTTAAACTTGTTTTTTTTAAATCGAATTTTAGTAAAATTTTTTGTACTTTCTTGTTTGTTTTTTGGTTTTTATCACATCTTTGCTTACAAACTTGTGTTAAAAATCAAAACAAACCAAAAAATTCCAAACTTTTATCAAAAAATTCGATTTGGAGATTTGTACTATTTATCTAAATCTTTTTCATTTTTGAAAAAGTTAATAAAGTTTTCAACTTTCTTAAAGATCTCATCATTTTATACTTAAAAGTACAAGAATCTTGAAATAAAAACGAGTTTTTGGATTGCTTTCTTTAAAAACAAAACCTACCAAGTTATCGAGAACCTGCTAGTTACCATTTCGAGATCTCCTCAAAGTGCACTGCCTCGACTTCGTTTGTGTGGACTCGGTATTTTCTTTCTTGTATAAGAAAGTTAAGTACTTCGACTTTTGGGAAAGTTTTCGAAATTGTATAATTTCGAAAACTGTGTTTCGCAAATTTTGTGTTGTTTTCGAAAAACTTACATTTTTTTCGAAATCACAAAGTTATCGAAAAACTTATTCAAGTTTCGAAATCATTTTTTTTGATAACCTGAAAAGTTTCGAAAACCTTGTTTCTCGATAAAAGTTGAAAAGTTTCGAAAACCTTGTTTCTCGATAAAAGCTGAAAAGTTTCGAAAACCTTGTTTCTCGATAAAAGCTGAAAAGTTTCGAAAACCTTGTTTCTCGATAAAAGCTGAAAAGTTTCGAAAACCTTGTTTCTCGATAAAAGCTGAAAAGTTTCGAAAACCTTGTTTCTCGATAATCTGGCCAAGTTGTGCTAAGTTTCTCGATAATTGGTTAATTCTACACTTTCTACAAGATCCATAATTACACAAGTATCTTTCTAAAATTTTCTTTCTAAATCTCTCCTTACTATCTTCAAAAAAAAAAAAAAATTTGAGTAAAATTTAATTTTTACAGGAGACTAAACGTTCAATTTTTACGCGAAATTTCAATTTTGGTATAACGTTGAAAATTTTGGCCCAAAATTCAAATTTTTTCGGTGAAATTTGGCGGCAAAATTTTTTAAACTCAAATTTTTCCTGTGACATTTGAATGGCATTTTATAGTGATTTTCAAAATTTTGGAACAGAAAATTTTTCAAATTAATTTTGGAGGGAAAATCTGATTTCACTATTTCGACCTTGAGTGTGACATTTTCTTTGATTATTTCGATTAAGTCGCAACAATCAAGGGGGAGAGTAATGTCATCAACAATGTCTCAATCACATTCTTCCAACTACCTTCCTCATGAATATTCTCATCAGCAACAGTCATCAGCAATAGGACATTCTTCCAACTACGTTCCTCACCAACATTCTCATCAGCAACAGTCATCAGCAACAGGACATTCTTCCAACTACCTTCCTCACCAATATTCTCATCAGCAACAGTCATCAGCAACAGGACCTTCTTCCAACTACCTTCCTCACCAATATTCTCATCAGCAACAGTCATCAGCAACAGGACCTTCTTCCAACTACCTTCCTCACCAATATTCTCATCAGCAACAGTATCATCTACAACATAGTCACAGCTCCCTCATTCGCCATGTTCTGCTCTTTGGCAACAGTATCATCTACAACATAGTCCTCACCAATGAATCAAGGCCTCCGATGTTGCTACCTGGAACGTATACTGTGTGGAAACGGAGATTTTTACAATGGCTCACAGATCGTCCTGCTGCAGATCTCATGCTTAAATCCATTCAAGATGGTCCATACAAAATGATATTTCTTGCTGACTCAACTGGGATTATCAGAATACAAACTGATGAAGATTTGAATGCAACTGAACTTGCTCAGTACGATGCTGACCAACAGGCTGTATGGTTCATAACAGTGGCACTTCCCAACTCAATTTACATGTATATGGACTTTCAAGCCAGTGCTTATGAAATGTGGAAATATCTTGAAGCTATGCATCGTACAGAAGAACTTCATCACATCAGAATGATGCAAAATATTGAATCCTGTTTAAGCATGAATCCTCTGAAGACCATTCTCCCTGCTCCAGCTGTTGACCATGGATCCTTAATTTACACTCCAAATGGTCTCTTCTTCAATCCTCCGAATGCACCTGAGCCTTTCATCATTCCACAATACCATCCTGCAACACTACATAATAATGTGCAATCTCTTCTGCAAAATCTAGTGAAGATTAGTCAAGTATCTTCCAAGAAAGGCAATGGCGATATAACTTCAACTTCTGAATGCTTAAACACAATGAAAGATACTGATGATGAAGAAGATCTTATCGTACCAAGCATGGCATTCTTGGCATATACAGAAAATATTGCAGATGAGGAAGCTCAGGATTATGATTCAACTCCAGTCTTTGACGATAATGTTGAATACAATGCCACACTTAGTCAAATGGAAGTTGAAGGGAGTTATCTCAATGAGGTTTTGCAAAGTGTCATGGGAGATATTCCATCTGATGATGAATATGCAGATTTGAAATCCAATACAGCAGATTTGGAAACCGATACAACAGATGTGATGTTAATGGCAAACATGCAGGAATCTCACATGAATAATACATGCCCAGAGCATGATTCTGATGATTCTGAAGATCCAATTGTGAGATTAAACGGAGAGAAAATGTATCAATCAAGGTCGCTGATGCATGAGTTAGAGACATATTTAGTGAAGAGATGCATGGAACAGTGTAGATCACTTAAGTCACACCTTAAGGTCCTCTCAATCAAAGACTTAGCAGGAACTCGTTCCGAGTATGGATTCAAACGGGCATTTCCATCACTCCTTGGAGAAGACTTTGACATTTTCACGAACATGATGTTCGAAAACGTGAATCAACTTGAAAAGCAGCTTGCATTAGAAGAAGTTCACGAGAATGAATCCAACGCCACCTTCAGAGTGATCAGGGAACAGTTTCAGCAGTTCATCAAATCCCGAATCGAGGATGAAACTTTCAAAGACATATTGATACGAGATTTGGATTCGATTGAGAAGGCAATTCTTCACAGAAGAAATTATGTCCAAAGAATGAATGAACAGAAGTTGCAGATTCAAGAAGAGCAATCTAATATGGTTGATGTGATGGAAGCTAATTTGATTTTCATGGATTACAATGGGACAGAATCAGAAGTGCAGGATGACAATGATACAGATCCAGACTGTGCAGAGATCATACCCTTCTACGACTCAGAGCCCAACTTTGACAAAGAACAGATGGATGAGGAAGATGTCATACCCATCTATGACAAAGAACCAAACTTTGACAAAGAGCACATGGATGAGGTACAATCTACTGTTGATCACATTATACCTGCTAATGAGAAACAACAATCTGAGCAACCTAACTTCAGTAATGAAAGAGAGGTTGACCAGAATGCTGTTCAATGTCTTGACAAACGTTCTGAGTCTGAGTCCTTACCTGATAATCCAATAGCTGAAACATCATACAAAACTCTTGAGTCAGAAAACATTCTTCTCAAAAAGACCATTGCCCAGTGTCATAAAGATTTTTCAAAACTAGAGGCACATTGCATCTCACTTGAACTTCAAATGCAAAACGAATCTATAAACTCGGGCAACAATGGTCAATTTCTGAATGAACAAAGAAAACGTGTGGATACATTAGTTAAAGAAAATGAGCTTTTAAAAGGTCAAATTCAAGAAAAAGTGTTTGCACATGCTGCATTACAAAACAAATTAAGAAGACTGACTGGCCAGAGTGTGGATACTAAGTTTGCAAAACCATCAATCTTGGGGAAACCGCCTTCTCAAACAATCAGAAAACAAGCAATGGTTAGACAACCTACTGCATTTAAATCTGAACGATCTAAATTTTCAAAACCTCGGTTTGCCTCCCAAGTTGTTGAGAATAACAATTTGACAAAACCAGTCACTCCACAGTCTTGGCCTAAGGAAAATGCATCTGTGTCTGCTAAATCTCAACACGTGATTATACCTGGCTCATCTAGGATTAGTTCAACCACAGTGTCTAAAACGAGCATTAAAAGTAAAAAGTCTTATGACACATATGACTTGTACAAGAACTATGATCTAGAAAAGGCTAGGAAAAAGGCGCTACTTCAAAAGGATGGAATTCTAGGTTCAAAACCCCAAGTGATGCCTTCCACTGTAGTACACAAAACTGCTTGCAGTAGCACACCAAAACCTAAGAGTAATCTACAAACTAATAGGAATTGGTTAGCTTCTAAGAGTAGTTGCGTAAATAATCATGTTGTTTGTGCTTTAAAATATCTTCAAAAGGGAAATTCACTTGAAAAGGCTCAATTGACTAAGACAAACAAACCCGTTGAACCAAAAGTCATAAGTCAGAAACCTAAGAAGTGGATCAATATAGGACGTAGGTTTTCTCAACGTAGTGATGCACCCACATTTCATTCAACTGCATCTAAAAGGAAAACATCTCCTAGATCTAACACTAGGTGGGTACCCACGGGTAGAATTTTCAAATCAATTGGTCTTAGGTGGATTCCTACAGGAAAGATTTTAGACATTTGCACCAAAACTAATGTGATCTCCACAACTTCTACCTCTGAGACTAGAATGAAAACCATCGGTATTGTCTGTTCGAGTGTCAAGAAGATAATTGACACTACATCTTTATGCTTCTAACATCTGGAACCCAGTTACTCTTGGGGATCCTTGTTCTCTGTTTTCTTGTCTCTTCTTTCTTATGCAGATTCAACAGGTATGGCTTCGGAACAACTCAGTTTCGGACCCGAGCTTAATGGATTGGCTTCTGAGCACAACAGCTTAGGACCCGTAATCAACCGTTTAAAAGTACTTCATCTATGGCTTCTGAGCACAACAGCTTAGGACCCGCAATCAACCGTTTAAAAGCATTTCAGCTATGGTTTCTGAGCACAACAGCTTAGGACCCGTAATCAACTGTTTAAAGCACTTCAGCTATGGCTTCTGAGCACAACAGCTTAGGACCCGTAATCAACCGTTTAAAAGTACTTCATCTATGGCTTCTGAGCACAACAGCTTAGGACCCGTAATCAACCGTTTAAAAGTACTTCATCAATGGCTTCTGAGCACAACAGCTTAGGACCCGCAATCAACCGTTTAAAAGCATTTCAGCTATGGTTTCTGAGCACAACAGCTTAGGACCCGTAATCAACTGTTTAAAGCACTTCAGCTATGGCTTCTAAGCACAACAGCTTAGGACCCGCATCCAACCGTATAAACTTTCCGGATTCTTCGGCTGAACCATTGTTACTCTCTCACAAAGAATTGGAAACCCTGTTTGTTCCATTGTTCGATGATACGATTGAAAACCGTCCTTCTGAGGTCTCACCAATTTCCGCTGCACACCTTGATCATAATCAAGTACCTGACACACCTCAACAAACAACAACTACTGTTGATAAAGACGGTCATCCAATTGCATCTCCAACAACAGTAGGACAAACCGCTTCCAACTCCAGACAATCAGCTGAAGATCCATTACAACTATCAGTACCACAACTTGCAGATTATGATGGAAATACTTTCTTCAATCCATTTGCACCGACTCCAACTGTTCCTGATATAATGGAGTCGTGTTCTCGCAATTAGGATCCGTCTGATATGCATACGTTCTACCAACATCACCCTTCGACACATCATTGGACTTAAATGGATTTGGAAAACATGCTGGACGCAGAAGGCACATTGATTCGCAACAAATCTTCTTTAGTTACAAAGGGATACAGTCAATGAAGCAGGATTGTAAATCACTGTCATCAACAAAAGCTTAGTATGTAGCCATGCCTGCTGTCTGTGCTCAAGTTATTCGGATGAGAACTTAGCTCACGGACTACGGCCATGTATTTGACTAGATCTCAATGTACTGCGACTCAAAGTGGGCTTTTTTTGCAATCTCTTGCAACACCTTTCATCATTCCAAAAAAGTGCTCTCCGCTACCATTTCATCTCAGAGCATGTCGATAAGGGTATAATTGAATTAGAGTTTGTGGGTACTAAATACCAGTTGGCGGACTTGTTTACAAAGGCATTACCTCCTTCAAGGTTTGTTAATTTAGTTCACCATATTGGTATGCGGTGTTTGACTCCAGATGATTTGCAAAACTTTTTTTTAAAACCTAAAAGAGTCAAACATCAAATTTTTTTTAAATATTTTATCATTAAGAAAATACAAAATCTACAAATAGACTCTTCTTTCTCTTGTACAAACTTCTAATCTTCAAAACTATGTTCCTCCATTAAAACAAATTTTGCCTTACACTGTCAAAATGGAACATGTTTTGAGGGGGAGAAAATCATGAAGTTTGTACACCTAACTTTTATTCTTCAAGGATAAAATGTTTCTTCATCATTCGGATTGAAACTCATTTTTTTCAAAAACTTCTATGATCTCTCGAATTAAATTGTACAAAAACGTTTCACAAAATATATGCTAATTCGAGGGGGAGAAAGGAAATTCTTTCTGCAATGATTCCAAGTTAACCTTGTTTGGACTTCAAATGGTAAAGTAATTAACCTTTAATTAGTAAAGGTCACAAAAGTCTTAAACTTAGGTAAAAGGACCTTGCATGGAAAATAAAACAGGCTCTAATCAATGTTTTCACATATGTTCTCAAAAGTTGCACCCATGATTAAAACCTCAACAAATCAGACTAACGATTTTTTCCTCGATTTTATCCACAATTGTGAGTTTCAAATTTCTTTATAGTTGTTGTCTAATCATTCCCTAAATGTTTCAAGTGTTTTCAACGGTCAAAAGGGCATAATTAGAAACTAGGGTTATCAATCAGGGCTTTCATTTTTTATGTGTTTAGTCTAATTTACTAGTTTATATAGCTTTAGAGAATACTAAAGAATGCTCGATTGGTGTGTTTGCACGATTAGATACAACATAGGTTTGAAATCAAGTGATTTAGGGTTTGAGATGTCGATGTCTCTGCTGCTACTACTAGGGCGTTTGTTTGTACAATATTCTTGCATTTTGATGCTAACATGCGTGCAAAGTCTCAATTCATGACCCAAAACCATGACAATAATTGGAAAATCTCGAGTGATAGAATGAATTAATCTGTGATCTTGTGTGTTAATTTGAGAATTCTGAGCATTTTGGTAGATTTAGAATGAGTTTCTTGATTCATCTGTATACTTGTTTGTGCCTAATGCATTTTCTCTGTGTGCGAGTACATGTCATCCCATTGAAAGTCAAAATTTCAACATTCGACAAAATGGTTCTTATGGAACATATTTTGAGGTCAAAGGGTTAAATGTGTTTAAAGGCTAAACTGGTAAATGTATTCAAAATGGTGAGAAACAAATTTTTCCAAACTCCACACTATTGTTTTACACCGGTAAAGCAAGTGTGAAGACCAAAGCAAAGTTGTTCTAAAACCTTTCATCTGGAATGCTTTGGCTACAATAAAGAATGACTCTGATTTGGGCATCCCAAATACCGGAAGTTTTCCATTCATCACAAAAACAAATCTTCAAAAAAGAACCCTTGAGGTTCATCTTTAGATGGAAATCTTCTTCTTCAGATTTTAAAACTCAAAAAAGAGACTCCGGGTCTCAAACAACTTTTCAAAAGAAAAAGAGTTTTAAATTTCCATTGATTCGACGAGTGTTTTATCAAAATGAAACAAAGATTTTTCAATCCTCGTTGAAATTCAACATTTTTTTTGGATTGACACAACCTACAAGTGGATTTCAAATTTTTTTTGGTAAACAAAGGTTGTTAGTTCTCAAGGTTGTTGTCTAATCTGATTTTCAAGCATTCTTTGTTGTACAATACTTGATTGTGTTTTCTAAAACCTTGAGCAGAATCATCTCACGAATTTTCTTAAAGTATTTTTTAAATACGATTCAATATTCTGCTCAAGAAGACTATCTCTCGAATAAATTTCATTATTTGAGGGGGAGTATTTTGTTAAAAGAAAACTAATTTTGTATTAAAACAACGACTTGTGCACACATTTCAGTGTACAACTCGGGTTTCAAAGAAAGGAAAGTGCCTTGCTAAACCATTCTTTAAAACGAAACGCGCACTTATCCTTAAAAACAAGAAGAAGTTTTCATGCAATGCTTATCTAAAAACTTCTTAATCTTGAGCAAAATTTATTCAAAATTTTTCAAAAGGTTTTTTTCAAAACTTTTCAAAATTTTGCTCAAGATTTTTTCAAAACCTTTACTCCCCAATTCGCTCCAAAGTTTAAAAATGTCAAAACACATGCTCGTTTTGAGGGAAGTATTCAAAATCAAAATGATTTGTCAAAATCATGTTTTAATGGCTTGTGCACACATAACAGTGTACAACCCGTTCTTGTATAGAAAGGACCCTGTGGTACGCTTCAGTGCCTCAATCCTAACATAAAGAGCGAAGGCTTCTTACTTTTGAGTAGAATTAATCAAACCTTTTCTGATTTTTCTAAAATCTGCTCAAAAGACAGGTATTTCACCTCAATAAGTATTCACTTGTTGAGGGGGAGCACTTGTGCCAAAATCATCGTTTGAAACACAAAAGTTCTTGTTGGATTCTCCCCATAAGACTCAAAAAGCATATTTTAATCAAATGTTTCTCAAAAACAACATCTTATATGCTATTTTTGAGGGGGAGAAAAGAAAAGTGATTAAAATATGGAAGTTCAAAGTTGCTTAAAGATTGAATATCATGCGAGCTAGACTCAGATTCACCCAGGAATTGACGAAACATAAAAGTTAGTAAATTCGAAAAGACTTTTCCTCGACGGGTAATAACATCAAGTTAGTTACTAGAGCTAGTTGTCACCTAAAAGCTGACAATGGACCTCCTTAACTAGCCACGTAAGCGTGTCTCGAAAAGGATTTGTCTTAGTAGATATGTACCGTCTCGAGAAATTTTTTGTGGACTCGACCAGGCCGGGTAATAACTTCAAGCTAGTCTAACTAGTGATGTAAGCGTGTCTCGAATCGGTCTTGTTCACTAAAAGTGGATCAATTCAAAAGTGCTTGCTCCTCCCGCATGTGCAAATTTATTAAATACTTATGAGCACATGTGCAGGGGGAGCCCTTCATAAGAAAACACAAAACTTTCAAAGTGTTAAACAAACTGTTTGATAAACACAAACACTTTGAGAGATTTTTCAAAGGTTTCAAAGGCAGTTGTAGGATAGTCATGGAGTTATAAGGTGACTGAGGTTAGGAAATAACCGTCCTATGATCCGCCTAAGCCGGAGGGATCTACCCAAGGACATCACCAATAGTTAGAACTAGAAGTCCTTAGGTATGATATGAAAAAAGGAGAAAAGAATGAAAGGAGAAAGAAGGGGTTGAAGAATTAAAAAGAAAAGTAAAGAAAAGGGTGAAAAGAAATAGCCCTCCATATGATTCAACCTTAGGGCAGACACCGGGTTCAATTCATATGCTACTGGTTGTTGCTAAGGCAACGTCGGTATTGAAGATAAAGCCGTCATGGACCCAGTGACGCACTGCACTTAACCTTCTAGCCACTCAAGTTCTCTTAAAAGAACTTGTTTCATTCTCACAGGGAACCCGTGTAATTTAGAAACTGGAGACTCCTCCCTAGTCTCCGCTTAGGAAACCTAAGTGTGCACTTATTGAGTCTAGAGCCATGAGATTCATCAAAAGATCTCTTAGGAACACTTAGTACTTCTACATTTGGTGTTCTACATCAATGGACACCAGATGTAAATTATCGAGTCCTTCGCAGATCTTAGCAATCTGCCGAGAACGTTTATGAGAGAATTACGTAAGTATTTCTCAATGATTGAACGGAAACTCCTGTCAGGGTCAACATCTAACAGCCTTGACAGGTCACTTCGGTAACTCCTCGTGAGTTACGCTTAGTGTTTGCGGTGGTTTCTTATCGGTCTACAGTCGTGGAGTGATCCCCAGCGACTCACCCAGTCATTGAGCTACCTAGTAGGTCTCGTAAGCTCCTTCGGGAGTATCTGATATGGGAACGGCCTGGATAAGGATTAGAAGGAGTCTTCACACTATGCTGTTGACGAGCTCTAACTCCTTATCTGTAAGTACCGGATGTTTTATTGCTAACTGTTTTAACTGCAGGGACATATCATCTCTATGGAGACTGATTCCGCATGCTCATACATACATCTTGAAGTCAACATAAGCTCCCTCAAAGATCTATGCAACACAAAGTTCAAAGATAGATTCTACGCCAAAAAGGAAGAATCTACAAAGGTTAAAGACTAAAGATCTATGTGAAAGAAAGGGAACAACGTGCATGTAAAAGTCTCAATTCAAAGGTGTATGAGCATGTTGGAATGGCCGACAACCACCACAGACGCAGAAGTGACGCTTGGCAGATAACTCCATAACTTGATCACTATCACAACAACAAAGAACAAAGAACGATGAACGATTTCTAAGACGTCTAAAGCTATGAAAGTCAAAGATTAAGACGAAGACGTCAAGCAACCTTGATGACCGACCCTTAGGGGGAGATTGTTGGAACCTGAGTTTTACTATTTTATCAAGTCTCGGTCATTTGTAATAATGTTAGGTTGCTTAACTATTATTCACTTTCATTTACTAAATGTATTAAGTTTGCTAGGCTTAAGGAATGAAACCCATGGGCCTCAAAGCCCACGTTAAGGATGAATGGAAGGAGAGGGAGTGTTGCCCTAGCTCCTTCCCTATATATAGATGGCTTAGGTCTTTGTAATATTTGGTTGGTTATTTCACTATCTTAATCAAACTCTTGCTTTTCTTATTCTCTCCTTTCATATAATCAACCATCTCTCATTCTCATCTCTTTTCTATCATTCTTATACTTGTGTTTACATAAAGTGTGACCTAACACTATATATAGGAAAATAGGGGTGACGGCGTCAAGAACAAAGGTGTGACGCCGTCATCTCGCCGCCAAATACTTCCTCGGACGGCCTTGATCTACTTCTGACGCCCTGTGTGACGCCGTCATCAACTACGGATTTTTATTCTTGGGATTTGACGCCGTCATGAGTTACTCTTGACGCCTTCATGTACTGTTCCCAGCATGGAAAATTGAGACTTTGCCGTTTTCTTCACTTTTATGCTCCAAAAACGTCCAAAATGGCTTCTTTTCCAGAATTCACTCTCCAAGTACCTAAAATCACAAAAGGAACGATTTAGGGCAATATTTGATCAAATAAATTCGGATTCGGGCTTAAATGACCCTCTAAAAATGGACCATTTTTCGCCTCATCAATGTCATCAAGACGATCCTCATGGCGGGCTATCCTGGCGGCTAGTAAAGGTATGGTATGGTGGATGGGTTCTTCGGTAACTGGAAGAATCCTAGAAGCAGCTGAAGATGAATTCTCTCCTAGCTCCCTAGCACTAGGAGCACCTTCCTGAGATCTCCAGTACTGAAGGAGTGGGAGTAAGAAAGACCATCTTCGAGCATCGACCCTCCTGCGGGTCTTAGGACGGGAAGTAGCCTCGGTTACGGTTTGCTCACCAAGGTCAGATAGAGATGAAACCACAATATGTGGCCTCCTACGAGGTGGAGCTGATAGTGAGGTAATGGTTGGTGAATCAGGTGTTGATAAAGGTACAGTGGTGGTTTATCGATAAAAGACAGTGGTTGGTGGAACTGGGGATAGCCGTATAGTCCTAGGGTGCTCAAGGGATGAGGACGGTGATGGCCTAATTCCAGTCATAGGTGATGTGGGAAATATCACTGGTGCCGGTGATACGAATGGAGTAGGTAGGGGTGGAGATGGCGGTGGTATAGGTGGAGTAGGTGTCACATGCACCCATTTCCGAGGAGTGTGCTTACAGACAGGACCTCCTATGTAACGTCGGAAAGGTTTACCAAAGGGTTCTGGCTCGTAAATCTGGAGTTGACGCACATGCCTATGCCTGCGATTCTGAGCAGGTGATGGGGGTGGTGGTATTGGGAGAGAAGTTTTCGAGTCCGAGTCAGATGAAAAGGTGATAGGATGGGAAGATGACGACATGGTATTGTATTAATCCTGAATAGTAAATGCAAGTCATTAATATAATCATAAACTACATTAACATTATAAAAAGTTCATATGATAAATAACATTTTCTAACCGTTGTTACTGCTGCGAAGGCACGGAGGGCGTAACATGACTTTCGTAAAAATGGTCCGTTTTAAAAGCGTAGTTATAGTCCAGTGTTTTTAAAATACACCTGGTTCTCTATAACCTTGGCTCTGATGCCAATCTGTAACACCCCCTAAATTTCAACTAGAGCAGCGGAAGACTTTGTAGGGTATTACTTAGAGGATCGAAGTCAACGTCATAGAAAACGACTCAAAGAGACGTTTTTAAAGTTATGTTTATCATTCATTTAAAAAGCAAGTATTCAAGTACAAAGTTGTTCCAATAGTTTTAACATATCATAGAAGATATGAGTTATTAAAAGCGAATGACAAAACATTTTATTTAACACCCATATAGGGGTTTGGTGCCCTCTCCATGACCTGAGCTCCTTCGCATTAATTTCCTGAGATAAACATGCTAAAAGTCAACAAAAGTTGAGTGATATTCATAGGTTTAAGTTTAGTAGTTGAACACAAGTTATAGTGATAATTGCATCGAATTACAATTATAAGTTGAAAATCATTTATTATTGCATTAAGCTCATGACACTCATCCGATTAACAGATCTCATCATAAATGATGGATTATAGTAACAGTGGCCCTCGGGATAGGTCCTTGCCAGTAACCTATTAGATTTCAAATAAAGTGCGTTTGGTAGTTTTCTCGAACGACCAAACGGGGATTGTCAATCCCTAATAGATCTATCCACAATTATTTACGTTCACCCTACGAGTGACTAAGGTTCATGATATGAGGGGCTTTTGGCAATAATGGACTTAAGCAATAACAATTTCAGGCATAGTATAAGAAAAATAATTGTGTTCAGATTTTATAGCATGTATCTTCCCACGAAAACAGTTTTATAAAAGTGGGCTATGAACTCACCTTAGTGGTATAGTGGTAAAATTATCGATACTCAGTTTGCAAAAAGGGAACGGCTCCACACACGACCTAGATAATATATAGCAAGTTTTAGTGTTTGATAGTCTAAATGTTTTAATCGCGAGTAGTTTTTGAATACTTGAATTGTTAATTTAACGATAGTAAAACTTGTGGTTTTATAATATATCGTAAGTTTAGTTAAGTTATATATATATATATATATATATATATATATATATATATATATATATATAGATTTGGGTTAAAATAAAAAGGGTCTTAAAATAAAAAGAATAAAAAGTCTGATGCACTAAATTTATAACTATGATGCAGTGAATTTGAATGTGATGCAGTAACTTAATAACTGCAATGCACTAACTGTGATATCGTAACTTTTTATAGCTATGATGCAGTAACTGTGATGCACTAAAATTTATAACTGTGATGCAGTGACTTAAAAATGTGATGCAGTAACTTTGTAACTGTGATGCACCAAAATTCGCCTTCCTAGACTTTTTATTTTAAGAGACTTTTTATTATAACCCTACCCTATATATATATGAGTCGAGTTATATTACAAACCAAACATTCCTCACATAACAAGGGACTCATCCCCACCATCCATCTAAAAAGGAAATCAATGGTTGAGATTAAAAGGATTTTATTATTTCACCCATTTTTTATAATTTAAATATCTCTTAAACCGTTAATCGTTAAGCGAAAATAATTACACCATCGCGACGGACATTTAATTATCTTTCTATAGACGGGCACTTTGATATACTTTCGAAAAAAGAAAAAAAAATCGTTTTTTTCACGTTTTTTTTTCCTGGCCGAAAAAAAATCATATATGATATTGCATATCATATATGATATGCAATATCATATATGATATTACATATAATATCATATATGATATTATATGTAAAATCATATATGATATTGCATATCATATATGATATGCAATATCATATATGATTTTACATATAATATCATATATGATATTACATATTATATATGATACGTAATATCATATATGATATTATATGTAATATCATATATGATTTTTTCGGCCACGAAAAAAAAACGTGAAAAAAACGAAAAAAATTTTTTTTGTCGAAAATATATCAATTAGCCTATCTATAGAAAGATAATTAAATGCTCGTCGTAACGGTATTTTTTTTTCGCTTAACGATTAACGGTTTGAAAGATATTAATATTTGAAAAAAAAGGATGAAAGTGGGTTTTTTAAATTGTTGGGATTAATCTCATCCATTAGATCAAATAAAGATGGAGGGTGGAGATTAGTCCCTTGGTATGTAAAAAAAGTTTGGTCCTCAAATGATCTTTACTCTATATATATATATATATATATATATATATATATATATATATATATATATATATATATATATATATATATATATATATATATATAACGTAAAGTTTAATAATAATAATTATAGTTTGACATAAAATGTAACGTCGTGATGTGAAATCGTAAAAATGGAAAGTAAAAATAAAAATGTAAATTTTAGTATATGGCCCTTGTCTTTTCCAAAATTTTACACTTTTTACCCTAACGGCGTTAGCGTTACACCGTTAGTCCAAAATAAAATATATTTACGTTTTACGTCCAAAACTTTATAATTCTTACACTTTTCACCCAAAAGTTTATAAAATCAGTTTTTCATCCTTAAGTTTGTGAAATGGTAGTTTATACCTCAACTTTGAAAAATTGACACTTTTAAC
This sequence comes from Artemisia argyi, assembly GCA_030686995.1. Lineage (NCBI taxonomy): Eukaryota > Viridiplantae > Streptophyta > Magnoliopsida > Asterales > Asteraceae > Artemisia > Artemisia argyi. Next base: position 5,403,196 of record CM060689.1, read on the forward strand.
CCGAAGTTTATAAAATTTGCAAATTTAGTCCAAAATTCACCAATTTCAAAACTTAGTGTTTTTATTTTCTTAATTAGTTTAAAAATAGCTTATTTAACTTTTCATAACAGCTTATTTTTCGAAAAGCTTATTTTATAGCTTATGGACTTTTAACGAAATAACTAAGGCCCGTTAAGTTTTCTAAATCCAATGGGCCCACGAGGGTTTTGGGCTTGGTTTTGGGCTAACATTAGGATTATAAAAACTTTACTTAACAGCTTATCAAGTCAGCTTATGTGATTTGCTTATTTTTAGCTGATTGGGCTTTAAGGCCCAATCGTTGGTTTTTAGTTTTCAAAATAGTTTTCAAGTCGATTTGCTTTGTGTCGTTTACTATGTCAAGACGTAAGTATTTTTACTAATGTTCTATATGAAAATGATAGTTTGTTAGGGGGTCTATTGGTTTGTGAAATAAAATAGCATGCTCGTTAAGTAGATTTTAAAGATATACGTTCGTTTTAGGCTTGCATGGAACGAGTTTTTAGAAGTAAAAGACTTAGAAAAATTTTAAGAGTTTTCACGACTAGTTGTGATACGTTAGAAAGGTATTCCAAAATAGTTTGTACGTAACTTTTTAGATTCAAATCTTTATATTACTTGATTGTTAAGGTGGGAAATATATAGACGAAGGTAAAATATTTATGTGTCGTTTATTTAGTTTACTAGTAATAAGGTGCAATCGTTTGTGTTGTATACGAAATATATCAAAATGTACGCTTTAGATAAATAATGAAAAGGGTCGTATAGGACTTACTACACCAAAATGGTGGGGTAAAACGAGACGTAGAGTCGAGGAGAGTGTAGTATGAGTGTGTAGCGTGAATGGTTGCTCGACCAAGGTTCATTAACAACGACTTGTTCCTCCTAAACACCACCCGATTACTTTGAAATCCTACCCAAGCTATTCGACCCAAGAACTATACTAGAGACTTAGTATTTTTGGTGAGTTTTGCTTTGCATGAAAGTGAAAAACGAAAGCTTGCATGCATGGCATTTATATATGAAACTTAGTGTATCCTAGTGACTCAAGTTTAATGAGATGGGATGGTTACGTGCATTCAAAAGTCATGAAGTGTAAGGAGTAACATGCTACTCAAAGTCTTTGTTTCTAGCATGTCGACATGCCTCCATTTTCAAAAGAAACGTGGGTTTTGGATTTTTAAAATGGCATGGTACTTGTGAATTGGTTTTAAAAATTCATGTAGTACTTTCCTAGGTGTATAAAATATGTATGTGAGTGAGCATGAAAAAGGGAAGTACTTGTTTGTGTTAAAACTTCATGTCGACCACCATTTTGTTTTGTAAACCGATTTGTAAATCGTGTACTACATGGTGACAAACCATTAAGCGTAACATTTAAACATTAGATTGTGTTAGAATTGGTTTTAGGACCTTATAGAAGCAAACGTGGTTCAAAATGGTTTGGTTTTGGATTAGTTGAAATTTTATGAAATCATTTTTGGACACAATACTTTGCCTCGTAAAAAGGTAGCTAGACTTGACGTGGGAAGCTAAAAGTCGACACACTCAATGTTGGCTAGGAGAGGAACGAGAATGTATAAAAATATGTGCGTGTCGTGTGTAGGATTTTGGGCGTACGAGACTCATTTCTTACTTTGTCTAGTCGAATGGCACAAAAATAAAAAGAGAGAAAATGGGCCTGAAATGGTGTGGGCCGTGAATAGTAACAGGCCGAAAATCATTTTGGGCTTAGAGTGAAATTAAGGGTCCGGTTAGGTGAAATTTAGATTAGTAAAATATTAATTGTGATTAGTGATAGGTTTAGTAATTATTTAGTGCGACGTTTATGTGAGTCCGGACGTTGTCGAACGCATTTTGTTAAAATATGTTACGTAAGTTCGTATGTGATAAAAGTTTAATATTCTCGCGATTTTTAGACTATAGTGGTACATGTGTGAGCATCGTTCCGAGGAAAAAGGGATTATAAGTATCGTAGTGATTTCGAGTAACATAGCATATTTAAATTAAAAAAATTGTTATTGGTAAAAACGTTATTAATTAACGTAATGATATATATTAGTCTTTGATTAACCTTTACTATTCATAGGGAAAATTTACGGGAGATTTGATGAGTGTGTAAGTACTCATCATTTCTGTCACATTTAGACTGCAAAAACATCTGAAAACACACAGGAATGCCTTAAAATACATAAAATATCTCTGGATTGTGTTTTTATGCAAAAGGATTGAAAATTGATGAAAAACGACATATTTCACATAATTTACAGTTTCAGTACCTAAACATTGACAAATTGGCAAAAATAGTCCTTGGTAATCCAAAACTTGTTAAATATCATCTAAGGTCCTTAGGGATTAGTAAGTTGTCAAAACTAGTCCTTTAAAGTTAAAATTTTCAAAATGACAACTTTAGTCCCTCAAGTTTGAAAAATGTCAAAATTAGTCCTTAAGGTTTTAAAAATGGAAAAATATTTAAAATAAACCTTGTACTATTCTTTAAATGGCATAATTGGTCCTTGTGATATCTATGGAGAAATTACATGTTCAACCCTTCAACTTTCAGAAAATTACATGTTTGGTCCCTGGTGTTTGAAGATTTAGCAGAAAAGGTCCCTGGTTATTAAAATTTGGAAAAATGGCATCTATGGTCCTTATATTATTCAAACTTGGCAAGTTTCTCCTTTGCAAGTACTTTGGGATAGTTACATTTTCAGCCCCCAACTTTCGGATAATTGCAAAATTGGTCCTTGTTTATTACTTAACCAAACGGACCCTTTATAATTAAACCACAAAACCAAATCCAATCCAAAACAAATCCAAGCCCAAACCCTTACCCCTGGCCCAAAACACAACCGGCCCACACCCTTAATATTTAAAACGGGGTTTGACCCCGTTTGACTACCCCAAAACCGCCAAACCATCACCATTGTTCACTCTCCCTCTCCCTCACTCACTGAAACAAAACCACCCTTCCACCTCCCTGGTATTGCCTCCACCTCACACCCCCAGCTGTCTACCCACTCCTTTCCACCTCCACAAACTCCCAATAATCCTTAATTGCAAAATTTCGGCCCCAAGTTACCTCCAAGACTTTTGGCGCTAAAATTGATCCAACGATCAATAATGCTCAGAAGTGATCCAATGGCCATAAAAATTGATGGGAAATGCTCAGAAGCATGTGGGAAGTAAGAAAAATCTATAAAGATGAAGGGAGATGCAGTGTTAGAAGATATCTAGTTTAATTTTAATAAATGTATGTCGACTAGTTAAATTCTCAATTTCCTTTGTATCTTTAAGTTTTTCAAGTTGTATTTCTTGAACATCAGTGTATCTTAAACCTTTGGTAATAATAAATTTCAAGTTTTCTTTATAATTCTCAAATATGCATTTTGCCTTTTTACTCAAAATTATCAAATAGCTTAGTTGTTGTTTGTAGTGGATTACAAGGACTCAATAAGCTCACTTAAGCTTTGACAAAGCTTAGATAAGCTTTTAGAAACATTAAATCCAAGTGTAGTACTAAAACAGAAAAATACATAAAAATCAAGAAAAATTAGTAAAAAAAATAAAAAATCATGGTACATGGTGATCAAGCAATGGAGCAGGGTGAATTATTGATGGCCCTAGATTAGTAGGCTTGTGGAAGCCATTAGGGATTGTTCTTTAGTCCTTGGTTTCATGTTTACTGCTTGGAAGACTTTGTAAGCATTTCTCCTTAATTTGGCATATCTACTGTATTCCATCTTATAAATCTTAATATCTGTGTTTTTGTGATTATTTGGTGTTTACTATTGATGATATAGTTTAAAATTGTATGCTTGTTTGTTAAATTTCAAAGTTGCTTGAAATTCCATTTTCTTGTGAAAATGATAATTTGGTGATTCATGGGTAATTGTTGTTATAAGTATTGTTTATCTGTCCATTTATGCTTTCTATATGATATTATGAAGTTTGGATTGAGTTCCATGATGTTAATCAGTGTTACACTTTGAAATTAATAAAAACAATCATTTTAAGTAGTGTTTGGATTTGTGGATACCAAGGTGCTATACTAGTTGTGTGTTGTTATTTGTGACTGCTATCTGTCACTTAGATAATATTTGACTCATTTCAGTCATTAGATTTGCATTTTTAACACAGAAAGTCAAAATTTCAATTCTCAATACCACCACAGTCCACTGTTGGATCTGTTGGTGTCAATCCTCACCATTTGGGTTTCAAACTTGTTCATTCATCTTAATTAGGTCTTACATTAACATATTACAACTTATTTAGTTTGTATGATTAAACCAAAGTTCAATTAAGTCAAAGTTTTAAGTTTTCATAAAAAGTCAAATTGTGCACACCTCATATTTTGCAAAACTTGCAAGATTTTTGTGGAATTTTGTGTTGAGAGTTAAGACCTGAAACTTTCACTAGTTAATCTCCCCCACCTCAACTTTGAGTTCCTGGCATCCTTTCATTTTTGTGAATTTTTCACAAGGCCCCACACAGGCTCAAACACACTTGCAGGGGAAGAAGCTCCCCTGCTACACAGACCACCACCACCACACCCACCACTTTGGTGGTTGATTATGGCCACCTCAGTGGGTCCCACTAGCTCCAAGTTGGTTCTTTCAACCCCCCTCCTACCCACCTTCAAGTCTTGAGCTTGGTTTTTAGCTCAAGCTCACTGGGTCCCACCTGAAACCATCCCACAACTTTGTCCCATTTCTGTCTCAGTCACCCAATAAGCAGTTGCTTATTGTGGCTTATTAGCTTATTCAGTGAGCTTATCTTATCAAATCTAGCTTAAACAAGTCTAACTAACTTAGGTAAACCAGAATCCATCCTTGTGGACCCTACATAAGCTCATTTGAGCTTATTTCTTAGTTTGGTCAAACCTAGTCAACTGTCAAAGCTAATAAGCACTCGCAGTGCTTATTTTTGATTTCCAAGTTAGTTGTTTTTACAAAAGTTTCATATTTTTAGTATTTTAATAGCTCTGTAAAAGAAAAATTAGAAAAAGCCAACTTTTAGGAAAGTGATAGCTTCTATTTAAGCCATTTAGCTTATTTTCAGCTTATTTCAAAAGCTTTTCTCACTTTTATAATTATCATAACTTCTAGTAGTTATAAAATAATTTTATAAAAAGTTTTAGATTTTTCACTGTTCATTTGCTATTTTTCATAATTTAAATTAGTTTTTAATAATTATTAATAATTAGATAAAAAGTCTTAAAAATATATTTTCTGTTTTAAAATTAGTTTTATATTATTTTTGATTTTTCCAAGTTTAAATTTCATTTTTCTAAGTTGTTTTCATATTTTCTTGTATTTTAGTGTATTATTAAATAATTAAATAATAGTAATTAATTAATAATGAATACATAAATAGTGTGAAAAATATAATTTTAGTTTTAAAATAAGTTTTATAGTATTTTAGACTTTTATAAATTTAAATTTTATTTTTCTAGACTTATTTTACATTTTCTTACTTATTAGTGAATTATTAAATAATTAAAAATAGTTATTAAATAATAATAATTAATTAAATAGTTATAAAAATAATTTTAAATTTCCAATAATTTTCTTATAAGTTTAGGATTCCAAAAATTTAATTTTAACATTTGTGGGTGTTGTATTTGACAGAATTCACGTTTAGTTTAGTACGTTTACGTTTATTCAAATTTAAACGTACATTTTATTTCTTTTTACATTTTTAGAATTTCTTAATTTTAAAATAAGTTAATAATTATAAAATAAATATTTTAAGTTTATTTAATTTGCATTCAAGCCCCTAAGGCATACAAATTCCTACTATAGTTAAAATCGTTTTTGTTGTTTACGTTTAAATATTAAACATACGCGTTTTCCAGTTCCTTTTCATTTGTGCTTATCTGATTTAACGTATTAGTTGATCTAGCTTATCAAAGCTATTCTAACTTATATTTCAGTAGTACAAACACTTGAACCCTTTTTCTGTTCAAATCACCTGATCACGAAGTCATTTTATTTCAGATTTCACGCCTCGTTAGGATCTAACGACCTGGGGAAACACTACAATCCATAGAGTATTGGTTTAGACTGTTTGACTTATTGACCATTACTTTGGTTGATATTTTCTGACTGTTTCAGACCAATAAAAATTTGGGGATTCTCACGGATTCAAACAAATGTTCCATCAAGCACCCTCATTTGATCAAAATTTAAAGTTTTTTCTCACTTAGAAATGCAATAAATGGTTATCAGTCCACCATGTCTAACCCTCATAAGGATTGGCTAATCCAGGAGCAAACGGCTCTTGGTAAAGATATCTCAAAACCGTTGATGGCTTGCAATTTGGCCAAAATTGTATGGTAAATCAACTCGCCAAATCCTAAAAAGTGAAAGAGTTGGCTAGCCCACAAGATTATGGCTTGTGGTAAAGGTGATGAGTGTCTAAATACTCATCATTTTGTACCAATCTAAACTGCCAAAACATACAAAAACACTCAAAAATGCATCATAATACTTAAAATATATCAGAAGAGTGTTTTATATGTTTCAAATACAAAATATGCAAAAACAAATGAAAAACGTACAAAGTTTGCATAATTGGCAGTTTCAGTCCCTCAAGTTTCAAATATTGTCAAAACTAGTCCCTGAAGGTTTTAAATGAATAAAAAGTCAACTTAAGTCCTTGGGAACTCAAAAATGTTCACAAAACATCCCTGGATAAAAGTTTACACAAACTGGTATTTAAAACTTGAAATTTTACAAAATATACCCTTGTACTATGCATGATTGACAATTTGGAACAATTTGTCTAACTTTTGGGAAATTACAAGTTTAGTCCCTTAAAAATCCAAATTTGCAATAAAGGTCCCTGGAGTTTGAAAAATTACAGAAAAGGTCCCTTGAATGTTTTTAAATGAAAAAAACATAAGTTTGGTCCTTGGTTTATCATTTTTTGGCAAGTTAAGTCCTTGAAAATACTTTGAGAAAATCACATGTTCAGCCCTTTAACTTTGCCAAATTTACATTTTTGGTCCTTGTTTACTAAAAACCAATCCGGACCCTTTTTTATAAACCAAAACCAAATCCAACCTAATCTACCCAGCCCACACACACCCTAAGCCCAAAAATAAGCCCAGTCCACCCCCTGCGTTATTTAAAAACGCGTTGACCCAGTTTGACCCACCCAAAACCGCCAAACACTGTTCACTCTCCTCCCCCACCCCTGCTTCACCAATACCAGGTGGTTTTACCACCACCTCACCACCCTCCAGCTCACCCTCACCTCCTTTCCACCTCACACATCAAACCACATAGGCATTTAATGCCTTCTCCACAATTTTTCACTCCAAACTACATCTAAACCTCTGTTTTCTTCAAAATAGCTCCAACTTGCATAAAACATCACCTTTTGCCTCCTGACACATCCACAAACCTCCAACAATCTTTAATTACAACCCTTTGCCTCCACGTTAACGTGGAGGACTTTGGCGCCAAAAAGTGAGTTTAAACGGTGGATATCAATTGGACATAATGGATGGCTCAGATGAAGTGGGAAAGGCTCAGAAGATATTCCTAAACCTAATTGAAGCCTATAAAGATCAAGAGAAGCAATGTGGAAGCATATCTAGTTTTTAATTAAAAAAGTGTATGTCGTTTAATTTGTATTAGTTGTTCAAGTGTAATTTAAAGCTTTCAAAGTTTCAGTTAAGTATTCTCAGTGTATTGTAACTCTCTCTAAATAATCAATTTCAAGTTTCTTTAACTATTTCATGTTATGCAATTTTAGTTTCAATTTTCTAAATCTCAAATGCTTATTTGTTGTTAATGTGTAATATACTGGACTGATAAGCTCACTTAAGTTCCTAGATAGCTTATCTAAGCTATTAGTAATAACTAAAAGCAGTTTAGTAAACAAAAAAAAATCAAAAACACAAAAAGTCAACGAAAGTCAAACTGTCAAGTTATTGGTGATAAGCAATGGAGCAAGGTTGATTTTGGAAGGCCTTGGGTTAGTGGTTCTGTGGAGAGCCTATAGGTTTGGTCTTGGTTCTTGATTCATTGTTTGAGCAGGAAAGCAATCTTGTAAGTTCTCAAAATTTCATATCTGTCGTATTGCTATAATCTTGCTTATTGCTTGTTTTTTTCAACTTCTTAATGCTTATTCAGACTTAGTTAGTGATAATACAACATAAAATTGGCACCTTGTTTGTTGGAATTAATAAATACAAAAAAATAAAAATCAATCAGTCAACATAGCTTATTTTGTGTTCTTGCATATCTGTGGTTAAAATCTGTTTCTAAGCACTTATTAATACTTAATATAGCATAATAAGTTATGTTGGATCAGTAGAATAAGCTCTTGTAACCATTTACTTCACAATTCACAAAACAGTCTAGATTAGGGAGTGTTTGGAATAAGCTAGTAAGCTAAGTTCTTGTTGTTATTTGATGTTTAATTGTGTTTCACTAGACTGCAGTAGTATAATATAGGTTAATTAAGGCATAAAATTGTGAGTTCATACACCCAAAGTCAAAATCTTAGTCTAATCATCTCCACAGTTCACTGTGTGAGATTTGGGACCTCAAACCCACACCATTAGCTTAAATCTTATAACTCTAGCTTAATATAAGTACCTTATAGCTTATTATAACTTAATCAATCAGTATCAGTCATTAGAAATCTAAATAAGTCAAAGTTTGTGTTTTCATCACAAAGTCAAAAGTTATATCTCAGATTTTTCCAAATATTCAAAGAATTTTTATGATTTATGAGATAAGAGTTAGGACTTAAAACTTGTTCTAGTGTGAGTTTACCAGTTGAACTTTTGATTTCCATAGTTTTTATATTTTTGTGAATTTTATTTTTGGACACTTTTGCCCTTGGAACACACCTGCAGGGAAGAAGTACTCCCCTGCACCAGCTTACCACCACCATACCACCAACTTTAGTGGTGGCTGCAGCCCACACCAGTAGGTCCCACACCTCAAACTTAGCTTATTACAACCCCCCTCCTACCCAGGTTCAATAGTTGACCATTAGTTTGACCTATAGATCAGTGGACCCCACCTTAACTTGTCCCCAATCTCTGTCCCATTTCTGAGTCAGAACTCAAATAAGCAAGTGCTTATTTGAGCTTCTCAGCTTATTTTAGGAGCTTATCTCATCAAGTTTAGTTTAAAATAGTTCAAGTAACTTAGGTAAATCAGATTTCACCATAGTGGACCCCACATAACCTCAGTTTAGCTTATTTCTTAATTTGGTCAACCTTAGTCAACTGTTTAAGCTAATAAGCACTCTTAGTGCTTATTCTTGATTTCCATAGTAGTTGTTTTTGTAAAAGTTTCATTATTTAAGTATTTAAATAGTTTTATAAAAGAAAAACCAGAAAAAGCAAACATAAAAATAGTGATAGCTTCTATTTAATAGAAATTATCTAATTAATTTTCATTTTAGCTTATTAATAAGCACTTGTCTAATTTTATAATTTTATAAATTACTTAGTACCTTAAAGTAGTTAAAATAATTTTCTTAGAATTTTCCTAAGCAGTTTACTATTTATTAGATTTAAAACTAGTTTAAATAATTAAATAGGTAATATTAATAATTAAATAGATTTCTTTAATTTTAATCAACTAAAGTAGAATTTTATATTTTTCCTAAGTTTTATAAAGTAGTTAAGACTTTTAAAAAATAGTTTCATAATTTCCACTGTTCATTTTATAATTTATTTAAATTAATTAAATTAGCTTAGAATTAATTAATAAGTAATTAATTAGTCAATTAGCTTAAATATAATTTTTAGCAATTTTTTATAATTTTGTAATATTCCTGTAGTGTTTAAATAGTTTTAGAAATTTTATCATAATTTTCTAAGGTAATTTAGTATTAATAGTAATTTAAAATAGTTAAAATAGTTTAATTAAGTTAAATAGTTATTAATTAATAAAATACTCATAAAAAGACAAAAATATCTATTTTCATTTTTTATACTTTCTTCAAGTTCTTAGTTAGGTTTAAAAATTATTTTTATAAATTTTTAGGTTTATTTGTAATAGTTGATATTTTTAGTTAATTTAAATTAAGCTTTTAATTAGATTTTAATTAGTTTTATTAATTAAATAAATATTAAATATTATAATAATAGTTTCCATAATTTCAATTTCATTTTCTATTTTCTTTAATATTAAGTTTTCAAAAGTTTCACTTTTAACCCCTGTAGTTTGTAACTTGTTAAATACCACTTTTCTCTGTCTGTTATCTTATTATCTGATTTTGTGCTTATATCTGTATTTCTGTTATAATTTCATATTTTCCAAATATCAAGCAATCAGTAGTGTAATCAACCCTCAAATCATATTTGTTACTGTCCTCAGTACCACTCACTCTCATACTCGTTTACAAATACAATTTCAATCTCGTTGGGATTTAACGACCCGGGGATTTTCCTGTACTTCCACGGTCAATATTAGCTTGCACTTTCTCCCAGGTGGGCCTAACAGCTGCACACGGCTGACTGGTTGGTTTGGGAGGAGTCAAAACTTGGCGCCGCTGCCGGGGAGGTTGTTGCGTATTTCAAAACGGTAAAAGTTTAGTGGTTTTCAAAAACCCTCCTGTACAAATATCACCACTTTGTAAATTTTCAAGAAAAGCAAAATCATATCTGAAAACGTTCATTAACATTTCTCCTGAAGTGTTAACAACACCAAACAAATCATAAACAACAAAACAAACTGTGAAGTTAAATTACTTCGTATCTTTACGATTACAACCTATACAGTTGGTTTAAGGTAAGTTCTGACATTAAATTGCGAACTTAAGAGGGATCCATTTATTTCCTCCCGCCAGCCTGCGAGTAATCTTAAAGGAACGATTTCGGTTAACGAATCAGTTTCAAAAATATTGTCCAAGTTTTTTCACCCATACACGAAAAGCCAAAAACATTTTACTGTGAATATAGTTACATAAAAGTTTACCACCGCAAACCAAGGCAGAACACCTACCAACTGGGGGTGTGAACATAATAAGTTCCCAAACCTAAGGTTCAAAACTTACCATTGTATCCTTGTGGATAGTGTACCTTTTTTAAAGGAGCTGTTCATTTGTGATTATTGGGTTTAAGTTCACTGTAGTTTTGCCTCGCTCTTGTGTTGAAAACTAATTTTTGTGCATGCGCACTCGTTCACAAACAAAGAATAAAAAGAAGAAAAATGTACCCGAGTTACGTATTGTTGAAGAAGAACACACACTAAAAATGAACGACGAGCCCCCATTCCTTCCCAAGGATGAGCCAGTTCCTGACACCCGAACTATGGAGGAACTGTGTCAACCTACCATGCAAGGGAGGGGTGGACCAATTGCACCACTCACTATTGGAGCCACGGATTTTGGATTAAAACACCACATGATACAACAGATCCAGAATATGTGCCAGTTCCACGGATTGCCGGGTGACGATGCCAACAGGCATCTCGACAAATTTTTAACTGTCACCCAAAGCATGAAACAAAATGGCGTCACCGAAGACGGCCTACGTTTATACTTGTTCCCCTATTCTCTCACTCATCATGCAACTTCATGGTTCGATCGACTTCCAAAGAATTCGATCCACACTTTTGATGAGATGATCACTAAATTCCTAGCAAAATACTTTCCACCATCTATGGTCACAAAGCTGAGGAATGATATCAGCAACTTCAGACAGCTTCCCGAAGAGTCCTTATTTGAGGCATGGGAACGCTACAAACTTGCCATTGATCGGTGTCCTAATCATAACATGCTTCTTGTCACCATTATTGATACCTTTTATAATGGTTTGACACTCCGTCATCGTGACACCATCAATGCTGCTGCTGGGGGCACCATTATGAAAAGAACCCCTGAAGAGTGCTATGACTTAATCGAGAACATGACTGCCCATCATAATTTTTGGGACTCTTCTGCTGAGAGGAACGATTCATTTAAGTCAGACACTCCGGCAAGCAATGAAATATCAATCCTAGCTAAAAAGCTGGATGATTTGTCTACAGCAGTTTTGCGTATCCATCAGAATAATCCTAATCAGGTCAAAACTGTTAGCCCGAGTTGTGAAACTTGCGGTGGTCCACATTCCTACACAGAGTGCCTAGCCTCCGGTGGCTTTGCTCGTGAAAACATATCCGCAGCTCAAGGTTCCTATAATACAGGAGGTAATTCTTACCAACCGCAAGGAGACCGAAACCTTTTGAGCTACCGTTCTAATAACTATATTGGACCACCAGGGTTTAATCAACCTCAGAATAGGAACCAGAACTTTAACCAGAATCAGAACCAGAACTGAATGAACCAAGGTTATAACAACCAAGGGAATTTCAACTCTAGTCAAAACCAGGTTCCTCAAAATCAGAACCAAGGGAACTATAACCGTAATCAAGGTCAGAACAATTACCCACAGGGTAATTCTCAACAACAAAACCACTTCCAGGGTAATAACAACCAGCAACATGGGAATTTCCAGAACAATCGGGCTCAAAATTTTCCAAACCAAAATCAAGCCATTGTTCCAACTGGACCATCACATGATGAGTTATTAAAACAGTTTATGAAATCCCAAGAAGAACTGAACAAAATGCTGGTTAATCAAATGTCCAACTTACAGAAGTCTTTAAATGATCGACCCTCGGGCTCAGGTACAACTTTACCTAGCAACACGATCGCTAATCCGAGGGGCGATGTAAAGGCGATCACCACAAGAAGTGGAGTTTCTTACCAAGGACCTACAGCTCCCTCTACCTCATCTCCTATCCCTGTAGAGGAATGTGAAACTGAGGATTCTACGGATACGGTACTTCCTAAAAACAACGGAGGTACTAATGACATCCCTCCTCCAGTTATCCCGGTCCCAACTCCCTTTAAAAAAGTCAGGTTTGAAACTACCGAAGGTCCTGTTGAAGATCCAAAATCCAACCCAAAAACAACAATTCCATATCCCTCACGATTGCAAGACCAAAATCTCCGTGAAAAAGCCAATCATCAGATGGAAAAATTCTTTCAAATTTTCCAAGAACTACACTTCGATATTAGTTTCGCGGACGCTCTTCTTTTAATGCCCAAATTCGCATCGACAATCAAAAACCTATTGAGCAATAAAGAAAAAATGTTTGAAATGGCACGAACTCCACTTAATGAGAACTGCTCTGCGGTTCTGTTAAAACAGCTTCCCGAAAAGCTAGGAGACCCCGGGAGATTTCTAATACCATGTACTTTCCCGGGTATGGTTGAATGCTTTGCCTTGGCCGATCTTGGTGCAAGCATCAATTTAATGCCTTATTCAGTTTGGAAAAAGCTCTCTCTTCAGGCACTTAGTCCCACATGCATAACTCTCGAGCTTGCAGACCGTTCAATTTCACGTCCCCTCGGTATTGCCGAGGACGTATTTGTGAGAGTGGGAAAGTTCCACTTTCCGGCGGACTTTGTTGTTGTTGATTTCGATGCTGATTCAAGAGTTCCTCTCATTCTTGGGAGGGGATTCTTGAGAATAGGGCGTGCATTAATCGATGTTTTCGATGAGGAAATAACGTTACGAGTTGGAAATGAAGCTATAACGTTCAACCTTGATCAAACCTCGAGATACTCCTCGAATTATGATGCTGAATCGGTCAACCGAATTGATGTCATTGACATTGCATCCGAGGAGTATGCTCAGGAAATCCTTGGATTCGCTGATAATTTTTTGAGTGGCAATCCCACTACTTCTTCTGGTCCCGTAATTGCTAATTCTTCTCCTTCCCTCACTCCGTTTGGGGGAAGTGATTTTGTCCTTGAGGAATTAGAGGCCTTTCTCAAAAGTGATTCAGTTCCCGAAGGAATTGATTACCAAGAGATTGACCCGGAGGGGGATATACTTCTCCTTGAGGAGTTATTGAACAAAGATCCTTCTCCCATTCCTGTTCTACCTCCACAACTTCATAAGGTGGAAGTCAAATATGTTGAGAAAAATGATGACTTCCCCGAGGTTGAACTTAAGGACCTGCCTCCTCATCTAGAATACGCATTCTTGGAAGGTAACGATAAGTTACCGGTCATTATTGCAAAAGATTTAAAGGATGAGGAGAAAACCGCGCTGCTTAAGGTTTTAAAGTCCCACAAACAAGCAATTGCTTGGAAACTCTCAGACATAAAGGGTATTAACCCGGATTTTTGTACACACAAAATCCTAATGGAAGAGGACTTTAAACCTACCGTGCAGCATCAAAGAAGGGTAAATCCAAAAATACACGAAGTTATAAAAGCTGAAGTTATCAAACTTCTTGATGCGGGATTGATTTACCCTATATCAGATAGTCCTTGGGTTAGCCCAATTCATTGTGTTCCAAAGAAGGGCGGCATTACAGTTATTACAAATGAGGACAACGAGTTAATACCAACTCGTTTGGTTACAGGGTGGCGAGTATGTATTGATTATAGAAAACTTAACGAAGCCACCCGCAAAGACCATTTTCCTCTGCCCTTCATGGATCAAATGCTCGAAAGACTAGCGGGAAATGAGTATTATTGTTTCCTTGATGGCTTCTCGGGTTACTTCCAAATTCCCATTGATCCACAGGATCAAGATAAGACTACCTTCACATGCCCTTACGGGACATTTGCCTATCGTCGCATGCCTTTTGGGTTATGCAATGCTCCAGGCACTTTCCAAAGATGCATGATGGCTATTTTCCATGATATGATTGGAAAAACCATGGAGGTATTTATGGATGACTTCTCAGTCATCGGGAATTCTTTCAACTCATGCCTCTCCCATTTAGAAAAATGCTTCAACGTTGTGAAAACACTAATCTTTGTCTAAACTGGGAGAAGAGCCATTTTATGGTTAAAGAGGGCATTGTCCTCGGCCATAAAATTTCAAAAAGTGGGATTGAGGTCGATAAGGCCAAAATTGATGTTATTGCTAAACTACCTCATCCCACCACTGTTAAAGGAATAAGGAGTTTTCTCGGACATGCTGGGTTCTATCGGAGATTCATACAGGATTTCTCAAAAATAGCCCGGCCTATGACTCATCTTCTTGAAAAGGATGCTCCTTTTATCTTTTCCCCCGAGTGCATCGAAGCTTTTTCTATTTTAAAGAAAAGACTTACTGAGGCACCAATCCTTGTTGCCCCCGACTGGGACTTACCTTTTGAACTTATGTGCGATGCTAGCGATTATGCTATTGGTGCAGTTCTGGGGCAACGCAAAACCAAACATTTTCAACCAATACACTACGCAAGTAAGACCGTGAATGAGGCTCAAACACACTATACCACCACAGAAAAAGAATTATTAGCTGTGGTATATGCCTTCGAAAAATTTCGGTCTTACTTAATCTTAAACAAAAGCGTGGTGTATACAGACCATTCGGCTTTGAAATACCTGTTCACTAAACAGGATGCAAAGCCAAGACTACTCCGTTGGGTCCTGCTCCTTCAGGAATTCGATATTCTCATAAGAGATAAAAAAGGAGCAGAGAACCTTGCTGCTGATCACTTGTCCCGGTTAGAAAATCCTCATCAGGATATTCTCGAGAGAAAAGAGATTAATGAAACTTTTCCTCTGGAAACTCTAAATCTAATCTCTACCCGGGATAACACCACCACCCCATGGTTTGCCGACTTTGCAAATTACCGTGTGGGAAATTTCGTTGTGAAAGGGATGTCGTCCCAACAGAAAAGAAAATTCTTTAAAGATGTAAAACATTACTTCTGGGACGACCCCTACTTGTTCAAAATATGTGCGGATCAAGTCATCCGACGGTGTGTCCATGGCCAAGAAGCCATGGAAATTCTTAAAGCTTGTCATGATGGACCCACGGGGGGACATCATAACCCAAACTACACCGCCAAAAAAGTGTTTGATTCAGGATTCTTTTGGCCCACGATATATAAAGACGCCCATGAACTTATCAAAACCTGTGAGGCTTGCCAGCGTCACGGGAATATTTCCAAAAAGAATGAGATGCCGCAAAACGCCATCCAAGTCTGTGAAATATTTGATATGTGGGGCATTGATTTTATGGGGCAATTCCCGTCTTCACGAGGGAATAAGTATATACTCGTCGCTGTCGACTATCTGTCAAAATGAGTTGAGGCAAAAGCCTTACCCACCAATGATGCCAGAGTAGTTTGTAAATTTTTAAAATCTCTCTTTGCCAGATTCGGGACTCCTCGTGCCATTATCAGTGATCGTGGTACTCACTTTTGCAATGAACAATTTACGAGAGTAATGCTGAAATATGGTGTAACTCACCGTCTTTCTACAACATACGACCTCCAAACAAGTGGGCAGGTGGAGGTCTCAAATCGGGGTATTAAGAGAATTCTCGAGAGGACGGTTGGTGAAAACCGTGCCTCTTGGTCGGATAAGCTGGACGATGCATTATGGGCTTTCCGCACTGCTTACAAAACACCCATTGGGTGTACTCCATATAAGCTAGTGTACGGGAAAGCATGTCATCTTCCGATTGAATTAGAACATAAGGCCTATTGGGCCTTAAAACATGCAAATTTCGACCTTCAGACAGCAGGTGATCACCGTAAAGTTCAACTAAACGAACTAAATGAATTACGTGATCAAGCTTATGAAAATTCTTTAATCTATAAAGAAAAGACTAAGAAGATACATGACTCTAAAATAAAGAACCGCGTTTTCAACGTTGGTGACAGAGTTCTTCTTTTCAATTCAAGATTGAAAATTTTCTCGGGTAAACTAAAAACCCGTTGGTCTGGACCATTTACCATAACCAAAGTATACCCATATGGAACTGTTGAGTTATTGCAACCCGACGGTCCCAATTTTAAAGTAAATGGTCATCGGTTAAAACACTATTTTGGAGGGGACATACAACCAATGGTTGTCCCGGATCTCCAAACTTACCCCATGGACCAATAAATTCGGGGTCGAGTCAAGCTAGTGACTCGGTTAACAAAAACTAGTTTCCCCAAGGACAATTTTAATTCGGGGTCGAGTCAAGCTAGTGACTCGGGAATCAAAAACAAGCTACCTCAAGAACAAAAAAATTCGAGGTCGAGTCAAGCTAGCGACTCGGTAATCAAAAACAGTAGCAGTATGGGTTTTCACCCATATTTCTGTCTTCTCATCCCTTTCTACCACCCTAGTGTGGGGGAGACGAACCACATGTTGTACATATGTAAATATTTTTTCAAAAAAAAAAAAAAAATGGTATAAGACATATAAAAAGAAAAAAGTGAGTTTGTATGTAAATAGAGTAAAATAAACGGTTAATAGTATTACCTTCTTACGTTCTAAGTCTTGGTGGGACACCAAGTACTGTGAATATTGAGGGCAATATTCAGTTCTAAGTGTAGGGGAGCGTTCTCACGAATGCAAATTACAACACATGTTCCATCAAGAACCCCCATTTGATCAAAATTACCAGTTTTTTCACACTTAGAAATGCAAATAATGGCATCAATCCTCCATGTCTAACCCACAACAGGATTGGCTAGTCCAGGAGCAAACGGCTCTTGGTAAAGACATCTCAAACCCGTTGATGGCTGGCAATTTGCCAAAAATTGTACGGTTCCTCAACTCCCCAAAAACAAATGAGTTGGCTAGCCCGCAAGATTATGGCTTGTGGTAAAGGCCGTGGAAAAACCATAATTGGTAATCAGCTCACCAAGATGTTGACTATTCCATCAAGAGTTGGCTAGTCCAGAAGCAAACGGCTTTTGGTAAAGACAAATCAAATCCGTTGACAGCTGGTGATTTGCTCAAAATCACACGGTTATCAGGTGTGCCACAGTTCTTACACCTGGCTACTCCAGAAGTGATGGCTTTTGGTAAAGAGATAAAATCCATTAATTTTTTCTCAAATAGATTGCTAGGGACTAGCAATAGTTTAGTGTGGGGGATTGATGAGTGTCTAAATACTCATCATTTTGTACCAATCTAAACTGCCAAAATATACAAAAACACTCAAAAATGCATCATAATACTTAAAATATATCAGAAGAGTGTTTTATATGTTTCAAATACAAAATATGCAAAAACAAACGAAAAACGTACAAAGTTTGCATAATTGGCAGTTTTAGTCCCTCGAGTTTCAAATATTGTCAAAACTAGTCCCTCAAGGTTTTAAATGAATAAAAAGTCAACTTAAGTCCTTGGGAACTCAAAAATGTACACAAAACATCCCTGGATAAAAGTTTACACAAACTGGCAATTTTTACCCCTCAAGTTACAAAATTGGCAAAATGGTCCCAGGGTATTTAAAACTTGAAATTTTACAAAATATACCCTTGTACTATGCATGATTGACAATTTGGAACAATTTGTCTAACTTTTGGGAAATTACAAGTTTAGTCCCTTAAAAATCCAAATTTGCAATAAAGGTCCCTGGAGTTTGAAAAATTACAGAAAAGGTCCCTGGAATGTTTTTAAATGAAAAAATCATAAGTTTGGTCCTTGGTTTATCATTTTTTGGCAAGTTAAGTCCTTGAAAATACTTTGGGAAAATCACATGTTCAGCCCTTTAACTTTGCCAAATTTACATTTTTGGTCCTTGTTTACTAAAAACCAATCCGGACCCTTTTTTATAAACCAAAACCAAATCCAACCTAATCTACCTAGCCCACACACACCCTAAGCCCAAAAATAAGCCCAGTCCACCCCCTGCGTTATTTAAAAACGCGTTGACCCAGTTTGACCCACCCAAAACCGCCAAACACTGTTCACTCTCCTCCCCCACCCCTGCTTCACCAATACCAGGTGGTTTTACCACCACCTCACCACCCTCCAGCTCACCCTCACCTCCTTTCTACCTCACACATCAAACCACATAGGCATTTAATGCCTTCTCCATAATTTTTCACTCCAAACTACATCTAAACCTCTGTTTTCTTCAAAATAGCTCCAACTTGCATAAAACATCACCTTTTGCCTCCTGACACATCCACAAACCTCCAATAATCTTTAATTACAACCCTTTGCCTCCACGTTAACGTGGAGGACTTTGGCGCCAAAAAGTGAGTTTAAACGGTGGATATCAATTGGACATAATGGATGGCTCAGATGAAGTGGGAAAGGCTCAGAAGATATTCCTAAACCTAATTGAAGCCTATAAAGATCAAGAGAAGCAATGTGGAAGCATATCTAGTTTTTAATTAAAAAAGTGTATGTCGTTTAATTTGTATTAGTTGTTCAAGTGTAATTTAAAGCTTTCAAAGTTTCAGTTAAGTATTCTCAGTGTATTGTAACTCTCTCTAAATAATCAATTTCAAGTTTCTTTAACTATTTCATGTTATGCAATTTTAGTTTCAATTTTCTAAATCTCAAATGCTTATTTGTTGTTAATGTGTAATATACTGGACTGATAAGCTCACTTAAGTTCCTAGATAGCTTATCTAAGCTATTAGTAATAACTAAAAGCAGTTTAGTAAACAAAAAAAAATCAAAAACACAAAAAGTCAACGAAAGTCAAACTGTCAAGTTATTGGTGATAAGCAATGGAGCAAGGTTGATTTTGGAAGGCCTTGGGTTAGTGGTTCTGTGGAGAGCCTATAGGTTTGGTCTTGGTTCTTGATTCATTGTTTGAGCAGGAAAGCAATCTTGTAAGTTCTCAAAATTGCATATCTGTCGTATTGCTATAATCTTGCTTATTGCTTGTTTTTTTCAACTTCTTAATGCTTATTCAGACTTAGTTAGTGATAATACAACATAAAATTGGCACCTTGTTTGTTGGAATTAATAAATACAAAAAAATAAAAATCAATCAGTCAACATAGCTTATTTTGTGTTCTTGCATATCTGTGGTTAAAATCTGTTTCTAAGCACTTATTAATACTTAATATAGCATAATAAGTTATGTTGGATCAGTAGAATAAGCTCTTGTAACCATTTACTTCACAATTCACAAAACAGTCTAGATTAGGGAGTGTTTGGAATAAGCTAGTAAGCTAAGTTCTTGTTGTTATTTGATGTTTAATTGTGTTTCACTAGACTGCAGTAGTATAATATAGGTTAATTAAGGCATAAAATTGTGAGTTCATACACCCAAAGTCAAAATCTTAGTCTAATCATCTCCACAGTTCACTGTGTGAGATTTGGGACCTCAAACCCACACCATTAGCTTAAATCTTATAACTCTAGCTTAATATAAGTACCTTATAGCTTATTATAACTTAATCAATCAGTATCAGTCATTAGAAATCTAAATAAGTCAAAGTTTGTGTTTTCATCACAAAGTCAAAAGTTATATCTCAGATTTTTCCAAATATTCAAAGAATTTTTATGATTTATGAGATAAGAGTTAGGACTTAAAACTTGTTCTAGTGTGAGTCTACCAGTTGAACTTTTGATTTCCATAGTTTTTATATTTTTGTGAATTTTATTTGTGGACACTTTTGCCCTTGGAACACACCTGCAGGGAAGAAGTACTCCCCTGCACCAGCTTACCACCACCATACCACCAACTTTAGTGGTGGCTGCAGCCCACACCAGTAGGTCCCACACCTCAAACTTAGCTTATTACAACCCCCCTCCTACCCAGGTTCAATAGTTGACCATTAGTTTGACCTATAGATCAGTGGACCCCACCTTAACTTGTCCCCAATCTCTGTCCCATTTCTGAGTCAGAACTCAAATAAGCAAGTGCTTATTTGAGCTTCTCAGCTTATTTTAGGAGCTTATCTCATCAAGTTTAGTTTAAAATAGTTCAAGTAACTTAGGTAAATCAGATTTCACCATAGTGGACCCCACATAACCTCAATTTAGCTTATTTCTTAATTTGGTCAACCTTAGTCAACTGTTTAAGCTAATAAGCACTCTCAGTGCTTATTCTTGATTTCCATAGTAGTTGTTTTTGTAAAAGTTTCATTATTTAAGTATTTAAATAGTTTTATAAAAGAAAAACCAGAAAAAGCAAACATAAAAATAGTGATAGCTTCTATTTAATAGAAATTATCTAATTAATTTTCATTTTAGCTTATTAATAAGCACTTGTCCAATTTTATAATTTTATAAATTATTTAGTACCTTAAAGTAGTTAAAATAATTTTCTTAGAATTTTCCTAAGCAGTTTACTATTTATTAGATTTAAAACTAGTTTAAATAATTAAATAGGTAATATTAATAATTAAATAGATTTCTTTAATTTTAATCAACTAAAGTAGAATTTTATATTTTTCCTAAGTTTTATAAAGTAGTTAAGACTTTTAAAAAATAGTTTCATAATTTCCACTGTTCATTTTATAATTTTCTTATTTAAATTAATTAAATTAGCTTAAAATTAATTAATAAGTAATTAATTAGTCAATTAGCTTAAATATAATTTTTAGCAAGTTTTTATAATTTTGTAATATTCCTGTAGTGTTTAAATAGTTTTATAAATTTTATCATAATTTTCTAAGGTAATTTAGTATTAATAGTAATTTAAAATAGTTTAATTAAGTTAAATAGTTATTAATTAATAAAATACTCATAAAAAGACAAAAATATCTATTTTCATTTTTTATACTTTCTTCAAGTTCTTAGTTAGGTTTAAAAATTATTTTTATAAATTTTTAGGTTTATTTGTAATAGTTGATATTTTTAGTTAATTTAAATTAAGCTTTTAATTAGATTTTAATTAGTTTTATTAATTAAATAAATATTAAATATTATAATAATAGTTTTCATAATTTCAATTTCATTTTCTATTTTCTTTAATATTAAGTTTTCAAAAGGTTCACTTTTAACCCCTGTAGTTTGTAACTTGTTAAATACCACTTTTCTCTGTCTGTTATCTTATTATCTGATTTTGTGCTTATATCTGTATTTCTGTTATAATTTCATATTTTCCAAATATCAAGCAATCAGTAGTGTAATCAACCCTCAAATCATATTTGTTACTGTCCTCAGTACCACTCACTCTCATACTCGTTTACAAATACAATTTCAATCTCGTTGGGATTTAACGACCCGGTCAATATTAACTTGCACTTTATCCCAGGTGGGCCTAACAGCTGCACACGACTGACTGGTTGGTTTGGGAGGAGTCAAAAGGCAGTGGAAAAACCATAATTGGTAATCAGCTCACCAAGATGTTGACTTTGTCCATCAAGATTTGGCTAGTCCAGAAGCAAACGGCTTTTGGTAAAGACAAAACAAATCCGTTGACAGCTGGTGGTTTGCTAAATATCACATGGTTATCAAGTGGACCATAGTTCTTACTTGAACTGATACATTTGGCTACTCTAGAAGTGATGGCTTTTGGTAAAGAGACAAAAATCCATTAAAATTTTCTCAAAAGATTGCTAGGGACTAGCAATAGTTTAGTGTGGGGGATTAATGAGTGTGTAAGTACTCATCATTTCTGTCACATTTAGACTGCAAAAACATTTGAAAACACACAGGAATGCCTTAAAATACATAAAATATCCCTGGATTGTGTCTTTATGCAAAAGGATTGAAAACTGATGAAATACGACATATTTCACATAATTTACAGTTTCAGTCCCTGAACTTTGACAAATTGGAAAAATAGTCCCTGGTAATCCAAAACTTGTTAAATATCATCTAAGGTCCTTAGGGATTCATAAGTTGTCAAAACTAGTCCTTTAAAGTTAAAAATTTCAAAATGACAACTTTAGTCCCTCAAGTTTGAAAAATGTCAAAATTAGTCCTTAAGGTTTTAAAAATGGAAAAATATTAAAAATAAACCTTGTACTATTCTTTAAATGGCATAATTGGTCCTTGTGATATCTATGGAGAAATTACATGTTCAACCCTTCAACTTTTAGAAAATTACAGGTTTGGTCCCTGGTGTTTGAAGATTTGGCAAAAAAGGTCCCTGGTTATTTAAAATTGGAAAAATGGCATCTATGGTCCTTATATTATTCAAACTTGGCAAGTTTCTCCCTTGCAAGTACTTTGGGATAGTTACATTTTCAGCCCCCAACTTTTGAATAATTGCAAAATTGGTCCTTGTTTATTACTTAACCAAACGGACCCTTTATAATTAAACCACAAAACCAAATCCAATCCAAAACACATCCAAGCTCAAACCCTTACCCCTGGCCCAAAACACAACCGGCCCACACCCTTAATATTTAAAACGGGGTTTGACCCCGTTTGACTCCCCCAAAACTGCCAAACCATCACCACTGTTCACTCTCCCTCTCCCTCACTCACTGAAACAAAACCACCCTTCCACCCCCCGGTATTGGCTCCACCTCACACCCCCAGCTGTCTACCCACTCCTTTCCACCTCCACAAACTCCCAATAATCCTTAATTGCAAAATTTCGGCCCCAAGTTACCTCCAAGACTTTTGGCGACAAAATTGATCCAATGATCAATAATGCTCAGAAGTGATCCAATGGCCATAAAAATTGACGGGAAATGCTCAGAACCATGTGGGAAGTCAGAAAAATCTATAAAGATGAAGGGAGATGCAGTGTTAGAAGATATCTAGTTTAATTTTAATAAATGTATGTCGACTAGTTAAATTCTCAATTTCCGTTGTATCTTTAAGTTTTTCAAGTTGTATTTCTTGAACATCGGTGTATCTTAAACCTTTGGTAATAATAAATTTCAAGTTTTCTTTATAATTCTCAAATATGCATTTTGCCTTTTTACTCAAAATTATCAAATAGCTTAGTTGTTGTTTGTAGTGGATTACAAGGACTCAATAAGCTCACTTAAGCTCTGACAAAGCTTAGATAAGCTTTTAGAAACATTAAATCCAAGTGTAGTACTAAAACAGAAAAATACATAAAAATCAAGAAAAATTAGTAAAAATAAAATAAAAAATCATGGTACATGGTGATCAAGCAATGGAGCAGGGTGAATTATTGATGGCCCTGGATTAGTAGGCTTGTGGAAGCCATTAGGGATTGTTCTTTAGTCCCTGGTTTCATGTTTACTACTTGGAAGACTTTGTAAGCATTTCTCCTTAATTTGGCATATCTACTGTATTCCATCTTATAAATCTTAATATCTATGTTTTTGTGATTATTTGGTGTTTACTATTGATAATATAGTTTAAAATTGTATGCTTGTTTGTTAGATTTCAAAGTTGCTTGAAATTCCATTTTCCTATGAAAATGGTAATTTGGTGATTCATGGGTAATTGTTGTTATAAGTATTGTTTATCTATCCATTTATGCTTTCTATAGGATATTATGAAGTTTGGATTGAGTTCCATGATGTTAATCAGTGTTACACTTTGAAATTAATAAAAACAATCATTTTAAGTAGTGCTTGGATTTGTGGATACCAAGGTGCTATACTAGTTGTGTGTTGTTATTTGTGATTGCTATCTGTCACTTAGATAATATTTGACTCATTTCAGTCATTAGATTTGCATTTTTAACACAGAAAGTCAAAATTTCAATTCTCAATACCACCACAGTCCACTGTTGGATCTGTTGGTGTCAATCCTCGCCATTTGGGTTTCAAACTTGTTCATTCATCTTAATTAGGTCTTACATTAACATATTACAACTTATTTAGCTTGTATGATTCAACCAAAGTTCAGTTAAGTCAAAGTTTTAAGTTTTCATAAAAAGTCAAATTGTGCACACCTCAGATTTTGCAAAACTTGCAAGATTTTTGTGGAATTTTGTGTTGAGAGTTAAGACCTGAAACTTTCACTAGTTAATATCCCCCACCTCAACTTTGAGTTCCTGGCATCCTTTCATTTTTGTGAATTTTTCACTGGGCCCCACACAGGCTCAATCACACTTGCAGGGGAAGAAGCTCCCCTGCTACACTGACCACCACCACCACACCCACCACTTTGGTGGTTGATTGTGGCCACCTCATTGGGTCCCACTAGCTCCAAGTTGGTTCTTTCAACCTCCCTCCTACCCACCTTCAAGTCTTGAGCTTGGTTTTGAGCTCAAGCTCACTGGGTCCCACCTGAAACCATCCCACAACTTTGTCCCATTTCTGTCTTAGTCACCCAATAAGCAGTTGCTTATTGTGGCTAATTAGCTTATTCTGTGAGCTTATCTTATCAAATCTAGCATAAACAAGTCCAACTAACTTAGGTAAACCAGAATCCACCCTTGTGGACCCCACATAAGCTCATTTGAGCTTATTTCTTAGTTTGGTCAAACCTAGTCAACTGTCAAAGCTAATAAGCACTCACAGTGCTTATTTTTGATTTCCAAGTTAGTTGTTTTTACAAAAGTTTTATATTTTTAGTATTTTAATAGTTCTGTAAAAGAAAAATTAGAAAAAGCCAACTTTTAGGAAAGTGATAGCTTCTATTTAAGCCATTTGGCTTATTTTCAGCTTATTTCAAAAGCTTTTCTCATTATTATAATTTTCATAACTTCTAGTAGTTATTAAATAATTTTAGAAAAAGTTTTAGATTTTTCACTGTTCATTTGCTATTTTTCATAATTTAAATTAGTTTTTAATAATTAATAAATAGTTAATAATTAATGATAATTAGATAAAAAGTCTTAAAAATATATTTTCTATTTTAAAATTAGTTTTATATTATTTTAGATTTTTCCAAGTTTAAATTTCATTTTTCTAAGTAATTTTCATATTTTCTTGTATTTTGGTGTATTCTTAAATAATTAAATAATAGTAATTAATTAATAATAAATACATAAATAGTGTGAAAAATATAATTTTAATTTTAAAATAAGTTTTATAATATTTTAGACTTTTATAAATTTTAATTTTATTTTTCTATACTTATTTTACATTTTCTTACTTATTAGTGAATTATTAAATAATTAAAAATAGTTATTAAATAATAATAATTAATTAAATAGTTATAAAAATAATTTTAAATTTCCAATAATTTTCTTATAAGTTTAGGATTCCAAAAATTTAATTTTCACATTTGTGGGAGTTGTATTTGACAGAATTCATGTTTAGTTTAGTACGTTTACGCTTATTCAAATTTAAACGTACATTTTATTTCTTTTTACATTTTTAGATTTTCTTAATTTTAAAATAAGTTAATAATTATAAAATAAATATTTTAAGTTTATTTAATTTGCATTTAAGCCTCTAAGGCATACAAATTCCTACTATAGTTAAAATCATTTTTGTTGTTTACGTTTAAATATTAAACGTACGCGTTTTCCAGTTCCTTTTCATTTGTGCTTATCTGATTTAACGTATTAGTTGATCTAGCTTATAAAAGCTATTCTAACTTATATTTCAGTAGTACAAACACTTGAACCCTTTTTCTGTTCAAATCACCTGATCTCGAAGTCATTTTATTTCAGATTTCACGCCTCGATGGGATCTAAAGACCCGGGGAAACACTACACTCCACGGAGTATTGGTTTAGACTGTTTGACTTATTGACCATTACTTGGTTGATATTTTCTGACTGTTTCAGACCAATCAAAATTTGGCGCCGCTGCCGGGGAGGTGTGCTGCGTATTACGACTTTTGAAGCATCTGTGATTTTTAATTAATTCACCATTGTTATATATCATCTTTGTCTATATTTCTATATTATCTTATAAAAACAAAAATCCAAAAAGATTTTTCTTTTCCATTTTTAATTTCCCATCACTCTAAGGATTCTTAGAGTCGTCTCTAGTGCATGCGCACTCGTTCTTCTAGGTCAACAAGCCCTTTCCGTGAGCTTGTCAGAATTCCTCGAAGACGCCGTAGACGTTCTGCCCCAACAACCGTATCTGAGATACGTGCTGTTTCCCCAAACAAAGTTATCATGGCGGAAGACCGTCCGATGAATGAGCTTCTCTAAGCACCCATTGAGGGTTACGGAGACGCTATTGTTATTCCAGCCATTGTGGCTGAATACTTTGAGCTCAAAACCGGGTTACTAAATCTAGTAACCTCAAGCCAATTTTATGGTTTTGAGAGGGAAGATCCTCATGCTCATATTCGATGGTTTAACAAGATTACATCTACCATCAAATACAAAAACGTCCCTTCCGAAGCAGTCAAGCTTCTTCTATTCCCATTTTCTCTTGAGGGGGCAGCCCGGATTTGGCTAGAAAAACAACCTCCTCGTTCAATAACATCATGGGAGGATTTAGTTACCAAATTTGTAAATGAATTTTTTCCCCCGTCCAGAACGACAAGTCTTAAAAATGAAATCATCAAATTTACTCAAAGGTTTGATGAATCGTTTGGTGACGCATGGGATCGTTTCAAAGAATTGCTTCATCGATGTCCTCATCATGGTTTCACTGAATTAATGCAAATTGACACTTTCTATAATGGTGTGAGTCAATCTGACCAAGATTCTCTCAATGCCTCTGCGGGAGGTAATTTTTTGAGCAAAACCACTAAAGAAGCTTTAGAAATCATTGAAAATAAGTCCAAGGTCCGCACTACACGCACAAAGCCATATAACTCCCAAGTGAGTGCTGGTCCTTCTACTTCATCTCCCGTGAGTACTTCTAGCACCGATGCTAAGATAGACAAACTCACGGATGCTATTCAGTCTTTGGTTATCTCAAACCAGAAGAAAGTCACTTTCACACAAAACCCTTCACATGCTGAAGTAAAAAAGGTGGAAGTTTGTGTCACTTGTGGTAGCCCACATGCATACTACAACTGTACTACCACCGATGGTAGTCCTTTTGAAGCCAATGCCTTAGCCGGTACTACAAATCAGGGAGGTAATCAATACCGTCCTCAAATGGAACCAAGTTACCGTGCTAACACAAATATGGGACCACCCGGTTTCAACCAAAATTTGCAAAATCGAAACCAGAACCAACCTCGAATGAACCAAGGTTATCAAAACCAAGGGAATTTCAATCCTGGACAGAATCAAGGTTTCCACAACCAAGGAAACTTTAACAAAAACAATTTCAACCCGGGAAATCATTTTCAGGGAAATGGTAATCTAAATCAGGGAAATTTCCAACCACAACAAGGTTATAATCAAAATAACCGAGTTCAAAATTTCCCTAACCAAACACAAGCCATTCTCCCAACTCCACAACCATCATCTGATGAGTCGTTGAAACAGTTCATGAAAACTTAAGAAGAGACAAACAGGTTGTTGGTCAGCCAGATTTCTGAAATCAAGAAATCTTTAAATGAACAACCCTCGGGCTCTGGAAAACTTCCGAGCAACACGATCGCAAACCCGAGGGGCGATGCAAAGGCGATCACAACCAGGAGCGGAGTTTCATATGACGGACCTACTGTTCCCACTACCACTTCTCCTCCTTCTCCCAAGGTAGTGGAAAATAAAGCCGAGGTAAATAAGGACGAAGTACTTCCTACTCATAAGGGAGGTACCCAAGACGTCCCACCTCATGTTGTCCCGAAACCCAAACCAAAACCTAGAGTTGTTTTTGAACCAAATGATATCCCAGTTGAAACACCTAAGTCCAAACCTTCTACCTCCTCTATTCCTTACCCCTCACGCTTGAGTGAGCAAAAGCTCCGCGAAAAAGCTAGTCACCAGATGGATAAATTCTTTCAAATCTTCCAAGATTTGCATTTTGACATTAGCTTCGCGGATGCTATTATTCTGATGCCCAAATTTGCATCAACAATCAAACACTTGTTAAGCAACAAGGAGAAGCTGTTTGAAATGGCAAAGACTCCCTTGAATGAGAACTGCTCAACAGTTCTTTTAAAGAAGCTTCCCGAGAAGCTGGGAGATCCTGGAAAATTTCTATTACCTTGTGTATTTCTAGGAATGGTTGATTGCTATGCCTTGGCCGATCTTGGTGCAAGCATCAACCTAATGCCTTACTCAGTTTGGAAGAAACTTTCTCTTCCGGATCTTACTCCTACCTGCATGACTCTAGAGCTTGCAGATCGATCGATATCTCGTCCTCTTGGCATTGCCGAGGACGTTTTTGTAAAAGTAGGAAAGTTCCATCTCCCCGCTGACTTTGTGGTTGTTGATTTCGATGCTGATCAAAGGTTCCCTCTCATTGTTGGGAGGGGATTCCTTAGAATGGGTTGTGCTCTTATCGATGTATTTGAGCAAGAAATCACCTTGCGTGTGGGTAATGAAGCTGTTACCTTTAACCTCGATCAAACCTCGAGGTACTCCTCAAATTATGATTCTGAAGCAGTTAATCAAATAGACATCATAGACATTGCTTCAGAGGAGTACTCTCAAGAATTTCTTGGTTATTCTCATAATTCTGTGAGTGGGGATTCCACTCCATCATCTGAACCTATCATTTCCGACTCTTCCCCTTCTCTCACTCCGTTTGAGGGAAGTGATTTCCATTTGGAAGAGGTCGAGGCTTTTCTCAAAAGTGATTCAGTTCCATCGGGAATTGATAACACTGAGATTGATCTGGAGGGAGATATTATTCTCCTTGAGAAATTGCTAAATCAAGACAATTCTCCTCCACTCCCTCCCGTAGGACTTCATGATAAGGAAATTAAATCGGTTGATAAAAACGATGAATTTCCTGACGTCGAGCTCAAGGACTTACCTCCTCATCTTGAATACGCATTTTTGGAGGGTGATGATAAATTACCCGTCATTATTGCTAAAGGTTTAAGTGCTGAGGAGAAGGTTGCTCTCATAAAGGTCTTGAAGTCACACAAGCAAGCAATTGCTTGGAAACTCTCCGATATTAAGGGTATTAACCCAGATTTTTGTACACACAAAATCTTAATGGAGGATGACTTCAAGCCCGCAGTGCAACATCAAAGACGGGTGAATCCAAAAATCCATGATGTGATTAAACAAGAGGTTCTCAAACTTCTTGATGCAGGATTGATTTACCCCATCCCTGACAGTCCATGGGTTAGTCACATCCATTGCGTTCCAAAAAAGGGTGGCATTACTGTTGTCACTAATGAGGAAAATGAGTTGATTCCAACTCGGCTGGTTACCGGATGGCGTGTTTGCATTCACTATCGTAAGTTAAATGACGCCACCCACAAAGACCACTTTCCGCTGCCCTTTATGGATCAGATGCTTGAGAGATTAGCAGGAAACGAGTACTATTGTTTCCTTGATGGTTTCTCAGGATACTTTCAAATCCCCATTGATCCATCGGATCAAGAAAAGACTACCTTTACATGCCCTTATGGAACCTTTGCTTATAAACGTATGCCTTTTGGCTTATGTAATGCTCCAGGTACGTTCCAGAGGTGCATGATGGCCATATTTACCAACATGGTCGGTAAAACAATGGAGGTCTTTATGGATGACTTCTCGGTCATTGGGGATTCATTTCAAACATGTCTCACCAATTTAGAAAAAATGTTGAAAAGGTGTGAAGACACCAATTTATGTCTAAATTGGGAAAAGAGTCATTTTATGGTCAAAGAGGGCATTGTCCTCGGCCATAAGATTTCCAAGAATGGGATTGAGGTTGACAGAGCTAAGGTTGATGTCATTGCTAAATTGCCTCACCCTACTACCGTCAAAGGTATTAGGAGTTTCTTGGGTCATGCCGGTTTCTATCGTAGATTCATACAAGATTTCTCTAAAATCTCCCGGCCTATGACTCATCTCCTCGAGAAGGATGCTCCTTTTATCTTCTCACCAGAGTGCATCGAAGCTTTTGAAACATTAAAGAAAAAGCTTACTGCGGCACCCATTCTTGTTGCCCCCGACTGGGATTTACCCTTTGAGCTCATGTGCGATGCAAGTGATTTTGCTATCGGTGCAGTCTTGGGGCAATGCAAAACGAAACACTTTCAGCCTATCCACTATGCAAGCAAAACTATGAACGAAGCTCAAACTCATTACACCACTACGGAAAAAGAATTATTAGCCGTGGTGTATGCTTTTGAAAAGTTTCGGACATACCTAATCTTGACTAAATGCGTAGTGTATACGGATCACTCGACTCTAAAATATCTCTTTGCAAAACAAGATGCAAAGCCGAGATTGTTCCGTTGGGTTCTCCTCCTTCAGGAATTTGATATCATTATTCGTGATAAAAAAGGAGCTGAGAACCTGGCTGCTGATCATCTGTCCCGATTAGAGAACCCTTATCAAGATGTGTATAAGAAAAAGGAAATAAATGAAACATGTCCTCTCGAAACACTCAATGCGGTTGCTTTTCGTGGAGATTCTACTACCCCATGGTTTGCTGACTTCGCAAACTACCATGCGGGTAACTTTGTTGTGAAAGGGATGTCAACCCAACAGAAGAATAAATTCTTTAAGGATGTCAAACATTACTTCTGGGATGACCCCTATTTATTCAAAATCTGTGCGGATCAAGTCATCCGACGGTGTGTATATGGACAGGAAGCCACTGAAATTCTCAAGGCTTGCCATGCTGGACCCACTAGGGGACATCATAGTCCCAATTACACCGCCAAAAAGGTGTTTGATTCCGGATTCTTCTGGCCCACAATTTATAAAGATGCCCAGGATCTCATTAAAACCTGTGACGCTTGTCAACGTCACGGGAACATTTCACAAAGAAATGAGATGCCACAAAATGCTATTCAAGTCTGTGAGATCTTTGATATCTCGGGCATTGACTTTATGGGGCCATTCCCATCATCTAGAGGAAACAAATACATACTTGTGGCTGTTGACTACTTGTCAAAATGGGTTGAAGCAAAAGCTTTACCCACAAATGATGCCCGAGTTGTAGTGAAATTCCTGAAAGCTCTTTTTCCCCGTTTTGGAACTCCACGTGCTATCATAAGTGATCGTGGTACGCATTTCTGCAATGACAAATTTGACAAAGTCATGCAAAAGTATGGTGTAACTCACCGTCTTTCTACCGCGTATCACCCACAAACAAGTGGGCAAGTGGAGGTTTCGAACCGTGGTATCAAAAGGATACTTGAGAGGACTGTAGGAGAAAACCGTGCTGCATGGTCGGATAAATTGGATGACGCATTATGGGCCTTTCGTACAACTTATAAAACACCCATTGGGTGTACACCTTACAATCTTGTGTACGGAAAGACATGTCATCTACCGATGGAACTTGAGCACAAAGCCTACGGGGCATTAAAACATGCCAACTTTGACCTCAAAACTGCGGGCGATCACCGTACAGTTCAAATGAATGAATTAAATGAACTACGTGATTAGGCTTACGAGAACTCTTTAATCTATAAAGAAAAAACAAAGAGGATTCATGACTCAAAAATAAAGAACCGCGTTTTTAACATTGGTGATCGAGTCCTTCTCTTTAATTCTAGATTAAAGATCTTCTCGGGTAAACTAAAAACCCGTTGGACTGGCCCATTCACTATCACTAAGGTTTATCCATATGGTACCGTTGAGTTATCTCAAAATGACGGTCCATATTTTAAAGTGAATGGGCATCGTGTGAAACACTACTTTGGAGAAGACATACCATCCATGGTTGTCCCGGATCTCCAAACTTTCCCCAAGGACAATTAAATTCGGGGTCGAGTCAAGCTAGCGAATCGGTAATCAAAAACAGTAGCAATATGGGTTTTCACCCATATTTCTGTCTTCTTTCTTTTTTCTACCACCCTAAGTGTGGGGGAGTTGCCCCACATGTTGTATATATCTTCAAAAAAAAAAAAAAAAATTGTAAATAGCCTAAAATAAAGGTTATTAATATTTCCTTCTTACGTTCTAAGTGTCGGTTTAACACCCGGTGCTTTGAATATTGAGTGCAATATTCATTTCTAAGTGTGGGGGGGGGGGGGGGGGATTCTCACGAATTCAAACACATGTTCCATCAAGCAACCTCATTTGATCAAAATTTAAAGTTTTTTCACACTTAGAAATGCAATAAATGGTTATCAGTCCACCATGTCTAACCCACATAAGGATTGGCTAATCCAGGAGCAAACGGCTCTTGGTAAAGATATCTCAAAACCGTTGATGGCTTGCAATTTGCCCAAAATTGTATGGTAAATCAACTCGCCATACCCTAAAAAGTGAAAGACTTGGCTAGCCCGCAAGATTATGGCTTGTGGTAAAGGCAGTGAAAAAACCATAATTGGTAATCAGCTCACCAAGATGTTGACTTTGTCCATCAAGAGTTGGCTAGTCCAGAAGCAAACGGCTTTTGGTAAAGACAAAACAAATCCGTTGATAGCTGGTGGTTTGCTAGAAATCACATGGTTATCAAGTGGACCATAGTTCTTACTTGAACTGATACATTTGGCTACTCCATAAGTGATGGCTTTTGGTAAAGAGACAAAAATCCATTAAAATTTTCACAAAAGATTGCTAGGGACTAGCAATAGTTTAGTGTGGGGGATTGATGAGTGTGTAAGTACTCATCATTTATGTCACATTTAGACTGCAAAAGCATCTGGAAACACACAGGAATGCCTTAAAATACATAAAATATCCCTGGATTGTGTTTTTATGCAAAAGGATTGAAAACTGATGAAAAACGACATATTTCACATAATTTACAGTTGCAGTCCCTGAACTTTGACAAATTGGCAAAAATAGTCCCTGGTAATCCAAAACTTGTTAAATATCATCTAAGGTCCTTAGGGATTCATAAGTTGTCAAAACTAGTCCTTTAAAGTTAAAAATTTCAAAATGACAACTTTAGTCCCTCAAGTTTGAAAAATGTCAAAATTAGTCCTTAAGGTTTTAAAAATGGAAAAATATTTAAAATAAACCTTGTACTATTCTTTAAATGGCATAATTGGTCCTTGTGATATCTATGGAGAAATTACATGTTCAACCCTTCAACTTTCAGAAAATTACATGTTTGGTCCCTGGTGTTTGAAGATTTGGCAGAAAAGGTCCCTGGTTATTTAAAATTGGAAAAATGGTATCTGTGGTGCTTATATTATTCAAACTTGGAAAGTTTCTCCCTTGCAAGTACTTTGGGATAGTTACATTTTCAGCCCCCAACTTTCGGATAATTGCAAAATTGGTCCTTGTTTATTACTTAACCAAACGGACCCTTTATAATTAAACCACAAAACCAAATCCAATCCAAAACAAATCCAAGCCCAAACCCTTACCCCTGGCCCAAAACACAACCGGCCCACACCCTTAATATTTAAAACGGGGTTTGACCCCGTTTGACTACCCCAAAACCGCCAAACCATCACCACTGTTCACTCTCCCTCTCCCTCACTCACTGAAACAAAACCACCCTTCCACCTCCCTGGTATTGCCTCCACCTCACACCCCCAGCTGTCTACCCACTCCTTTCCACCTCCACAAACTCCCAATAATCCTTAATTGCAAAATTTCGGCCCCAAGTTACCTCCAAGACTTTTGGCGCCAAAATTGATCCAACGATCAATAATGCTCAGAAGTGATCCAATGGCCATAGAAATTGATGGGAAATGCTCAGAACCATGTGGGAAGTCAGAAAAATCTATAAAGATGAAGGGAGATGCAGTGTTAGAAGATATCTAGTTTAATTTTAATAAATGTATGTCGACTAGTTAAATTCTCAATTTCCTTTGTATCTTTAAGTTTTTCAAGTTGTATTTCTTGAACATCAGTGTATCTTAAACCTTTGGTAATAATAAATTTCAAGTTTTCTTTATAATTCGCAAATATGCATTTTGCCTTTTTACTCAAAATTATCAAATAGCTTAGTTGTTGTTTGTAGTGGATTACAAGGACTCAATAAGCTCACCTAAGCTCTGAAAAAGCTTAGATAAGCTTTTAGAAACATTAAATCCAAGTGTAGTACTAAAACAGAAAAATACATAAAAATCAAGAAAAATTAGTAAAAAAATAAAAAATCATGGTACATGGTGATCAAGCAATGGAGCAGGGTGAATTATTGATGGCCCTGGATTAGTAGGCTTGTAGAAGCCATTAGGGATTGTTCTTTAGTCCTTGGTTTCATGTTTACTGCTTGGAAGACTTTATAAGCATTTCTCCTTAATTTGGCATATCTACTGTATTCCATCTTATAAATCTTAATATATGTGTTTTTGTGATTATTTGGTGTTTACTATTGATAATATAGTTTAAATTTGTATGCTTGTTTGTTAAATTTCAAAGTTGCTTGAAATTCCATTTTCCTGTGAAAATGGTAATTTGGTGATTCATGGGTAATTGTTGTTATAAGTATTGTTTATATGGCCATTTATGCTTTCTATATGATATTATGAAGTTTGGATTGAGTTCCATGATGTTAATCAGTGTTACACTTTGAAATTAATAAAAACAATCATTTCAAGTAGTGTTTGGATTTGTGGATACCAAGGTGCTATACTAGTTGTGTGTTGTTATTTGTGATTGCTATCTGTCACTTAGATAATATTTGACTCATTTCAGTCATTAGATTTGCATTTTTAACACAGAAAGTCAAAATTTCAATTCTCAATACCACCACAGTCTACTGTTGGATCTTTTGGTGTCAATCCTCACCATTTGGGTTTCAAGCTTGTTCATTCATCTTAAATAGGTCTTACATTAACATATTACAACTTATTTAGCTTGTATGATTCAACCAAAGTTCAGTTAAGTCAAGTTTTATGTTTTCATAAAAAGTCAAATTGTGCACACCTCAGATTTTACAAAACTTACAAGATTTTTGTGGAATTTTGTGTTGAGAGTTAAGACCTGAAACTTTCACTAGTTAATCTCCCCCACCTCAACTTTGAGTTCCTGGTATCCTTTCATTTTTGTGAATTTTTCACTGGGCCCCACACAGGCTCAAACTCACTTGCAGGGGAAGAAGCTCCCCTGCTACACTGACCACCACCACTACACCCACCACTTTGGTGGTTGATTGTGGCCACCTCAGTGGGTCCCACTAGCTCCAAGTTGGTTCTTTCAACCCCCCTCCTACCCACCTTCAAGTCTTGAGCTTGATTTTGAGCTCAAGCTCACTGGGTCCCACCTGAAACCGTCCCACAACTTTGTCCCATTTCTGTCTCAGTCACCCAATAAGCAGTTGCTTATTGTGGCTTATTAGCTTATTCTGTGAGCTTATCTTATCAAATCTAGCTTAAACAAGTCCAACTAACTTAGGTAAACCAGAATCCACCCTTGTGGACCCCACATAAGCTCATTTGAGCTTATTTATTAGTTTGGTCAAACCTAGTCAACTGTCAAAGCTAATAAGCACTCACAGTGCTTATTTTTTATTTCCAAGTTAGTTGTTTTTATAAAAGTTTCATATTTTTTGTATTTTAATAGCTCTGTAAAAGAAAAATTAGAAAAAACCAACTTTTAGGAAAGTGATAGCTTCTATTTAAGTCATTTGGCTTATTTTCAGCTTATTTCAAAAGCTTTTCTCTTTTTTATAATTTTCATAACTTCTAGTAGTTATAAAATAATTTTAGAAAAAGTTTTAGATTTTTCACTGTTCATTTGCTATTTTTCATAATTTAAATTAGTTTTTAATAATTAATAAATAGTTAATAATTAATAATAATTAGATAAAAAGTCTTAAAAATATATTTTCTGTTTTAAAACTAGTTTTATATTATTTTAGATTTTTCCACGGAGTATTGGTTTAGACTGTTTGACTTATTAACTATTACTTGGTTGATATTTTCTGACTGTTTCAGACCAATCAAGATTACATTCACCATTTCTAACTTGTTTTTAAAAGAGAGTGGAGTTTTGGTGGTATGTTGTTGAAAGTTAGTTCATATTAAAAGTGGGATCTAAATCATGAGAAATATGTGTTGTTTCCCAAGTGTAGAGCTCAACACTCTCGTTATGACAATCGATCGCCATGTGCCAATGTCGATCATGAACCGGTGACACAACCTACATGTCCCGATAACAACTTTATGTTTTTGGGAAGTGTCACTGATGACGAGGTCATTAAAGATATTCGTATACAAATATTCGTAAAAGTGACTTTATTTTTGGGGTGCTTGGTATTGATCTATTTCAGTTTCAATTAATAGAAGTCTTTCCGGTGACAATGTATCGTCTCTAGTGCCTAAATTGTTTGAAACAACTATTGAATGTCTTAAAATTTACTTAAAATCCAGGACACATCCAACTCTACACTGCATGTATATTGCAAACGCTAAACTGCATCCAATTCTACCAAGGACGGAAGTTGACAAGTTTTATTGGATGTGCCAAACTATAGTGTATTGTTTTAGAGGGGGCAATTTAATATTTCTTTTAATATTTGGACTAATAATGTCTGCCACTACAAAGTATAAGGGTTATAAATGCACTTGTGGCTTAAAACTTTTGGAAGCCACAACCCCTCCCGATCTCCACTAAGGAGTGTTTACTAAACTAAGGATTTTTTTTTTTTTCGTTTTTTTTTTTGCTGGCTAAGAGAATGGGTCAACAAACCCATTTAATATTATTTCTTTTCTAAGCGTGACTCAATATTTCACTTAGTTGGTCTATATAAACAAGGCATGAATTGTAATAATCTCCCCAATAAGATTATCTTTATCAACAATTTATTACAACCTAATCTCTTAATAAAAGATTATTTTCTCTTTCCTCCACCTACACAACCAATGCATACAACCAATTTATATTTTTTTTTACCATTTATCAACAAGCCAACCTAACATGTAATATTATTTCTTTATATTTAATTTAATTACTTAAAAGTTTTATATAAAACTATATATTTAACAAAATATTTACTTAATAAAAAATATATATTTATCCATTTATACAGTGACATGTGACATTTTAGATAAGAAATTAAATAACAATAAGTTTTGCTATATTTTTTGTAATTTTTTATAACAAATATAAAATAGTACTAAATATTAAAAATTAAGAAAAGAAGAAAAAAATAGCCACAAAGGCAGATCGTGGGTTGGGACCTTGGGTTGCCAAGTGATCCAGATTGCTAATGCTGATTATATACAAGATTATAAAAGTAATATATTTGTATGTATTTTCATTAGATTGAGTTGTCAGCCCTCCCAATAAACATAGTCTATGGGGGTGTTTCTTTTTTTGTTAGAACCTCTTAATCACTATTAGGGCTATATAAAATTATTTCTTTTTTCATTTGTGTTCACCAATTCCCTTGCATTATCTTAATCCATGTAAGTGTAAAAATATCAATCTTCCTCATTAAGTGGTTGTAATAGAAAGGGGAAGCCTCTTAATCTAAATAAAAATGAAACACACCCTAAGTGGCTCATGTAGATGTGGACCCCAAACACTCTCTTAGAGAGAGAGAGAGAGAGAGAGAGAGAGAGAGAGAGAGAGAGAGAAAAAACATCTCCTAAGTGGTTCTATAAGGGTCTATATTAGCCTCTTATTGGAAAGAGCCAAGCTTTAATGCTTCTCCCACTTAAGAGTCATTAAAAGTTTTCGGCCCACTTTTCTCTTTACTAAGAGAAAAGTAAACACCTAAGTTCCTTCCTTGAACTTTACATTATATTTAGAGTAAACCGCAAAATCATCCTTGTGGTTTGTGGTTTTTGGCAAGTATCATCCTTATCTCAAACCTTTGGCATTAATCATTACTAAGTCCTAAAACTATTGCCACTAATCATCCCTGAGCAGTAACATCGTTAGTTTTACCCGTTAAATACTCCACATACATATCACGTGAGGGATGATTAGTGCCAAAACATAAACCATAGAGATTATTTTCACAGTTTTACTAAAAAACAAATAAAACCTATTATTGTTGTTATTATTAGCTTTCACCGTAAATGGAGAAAAGATCAACTTATCCTCGTTCTTAAACAAGGCCGGCTGTAGAGGGGTGCGACACGTGCATCGGCACAGGGCCACCAACCAAATAGGGCCACCAAAATTTCGATTCATTTATTATAAATATGTATAGTATTTTATATCGTATATAAGAGAGATTGAGGAATGAGGATTATAATTTACATAATACTACCTCCGTCCCATAAAAACTGTCCAGTTTGACTTTTCAGAGTCAAATTGGTTCAACTTTGACCTTATCTATTTTTGTGAGTATTATATAATACTTTATGAAAAATATATGAATGGATTGAGTTTTAAGTGTGTTTTTCATTGGTATAATTTTTCATCAAATATCATATAAAAGATAAAAAATATTTACGGTAAAAGTTGAACCAGTTTGACTTTGAAAAGTCAAACTGGACAGTTTTTATGGGACGGAGGGAGTACTACGTATAATACTTAGCTTTTTATGGGTCCAATAAGGCCTGAGGCCCAAATCCCAATAGTATATATTATTATATTGACAAAACCTGTCCCATTATATAAATAAAAACCAATACCAGTTTGGAGAGATACGTATATTGCGGCAATATTCTTTTATGCGAATTGCGATCGATCCTATTTTCTTCAATTTGTAGTACTTTTGCCATTAATTGCTCCGGTAACCTTTCAAACTTAAACTTTTATATTAAAATTTTTGTTTTACATAATACACTTTATTTAATCTTTTATGTTTTAATTTAAATGTTTAATCGTTAAGTGTTTAGCAATCATTAATTGGATTAGTCATTTACTTCTTTCGTAATAAAAAGGTAGCATTGTAGTACTAATTAGATATTTGTTGTTATTGTTTCTATGTGTTTTAGAAATCATGGCACCTAAATTGAGAATACACGCATCTAGACATTCAAAACGTAAATAAGAAAGAATTTGGATCAAATAAAAGGGAAAAACCGAAGAGTCAAATAAGAAATCATGGCACCTAAATTGAGAATACACGCATCATGGCATCTAAATTGAGAATACACGCAATGGATATTTTTATTTATATTTTTACTTTTGGTATTTAGTGGGGCCTCCGTTTTGTCAAGGCACAGGGCCACTGAAATTCACGAGACGGCCCTGTTCTTAAAGAATCAGTGAACCATTTGTTATATATGTTTTTTTAGCACAACTTGCAGTTGCAATACGGAGGACTACATAGTAAATACAAAAATTGGAGTTAAGCACATTGGACTAGCCGTATTTATAGGCCCAAGCTAATTGCTGTGTTCTTTTAGTTTCCAAATTGGGAAAGTTGAGAGATACAAAATCCGCAACCCTAATCGTCCTGAGTCTCAGCGATTAATTTCGATACTTTGGCTTTTTCCGTCATCTGCTAACAGGTTCTCAATTTATTTATTTAATTTGTATAGTTTTTAATGTTTCCAAACCTGCTCAACGATCAAATTGACTGTTATTATATCATATAAAATTTTGAATAAATATCATGCACTAGCTAGTTTAAGACATGTTGCATTAGAATTCGTTTAAACGATACTCTAGCAAGGTCAAAGGCCAAGTTCGTTTCTAATTTTGATATATACATACATGGTAAATCCTTGTGCATGTTTAAGTGTTTTAATTAAATAAACTTCTATAGTTAAAGTTAAAAATCTTCATAAACCAAGTTAAGTGGTTTAATCAATTGGTCAAACAAAGCTAAAAATAAAAAAAACATTAGCAAGAAAAAGTTAAGACAAATATAAACCATTATTTACCCTTAGGGTAGGGATACAATGAAAGTTACTATTAAGTCACTGTATCACATTTATAAAGTTGGTGCATCACATTTATAATTTTTTAGTGCATCATAAACTTTTTATCATTCTCATTTTAAGACCCTTTTTATTGTATCCCATAACATTTACCCTAAACAATATAATATTACGCATTACGTACCCTAAACAACATAATATCGCGCATTAAAAATTCACAACACAATGGAATTATGTTTGAGTGTACTTCTAATGTGCTTAACTTGAACTATTTTATTATTGGACGAGCATCTTGTGTATATTGGATATTTTATTGAATTGTGGTCTCTATGTTATAAAATCATATTTTATTTTATTAAATTGGGGTCTCTATGTTAACTTAGGGACTTAATATTTTTGTAACTCTTTTGGTACCGATAGATGGAAGGAGTGAAAAGAATCAAACTGGTGAACACACGTCAATTAGAAGATGTTCCAGAGTTGCTGCATCATATACAATCACTGTTACCGGTAAAAGAAGCCGCTCGCACATGTGTCTTGTCCAAGTCATGGCTACTCTCTTGGTCTACCATCCCTACCCTAAGGTTTCGTCAACCCACAAAGAATTTAAACAAACAACAACAAACAGAATACATGAACATGATTGACCGCACTCTAATAAGGTATCTTTGGGACAACATACCAATCACAAGTTTTAAACTTCAATTGGACATCTGGGGCGAAACATTGGCTTCTCATGTTAAAAAATGGATTCGGCAACTGGGTTCGAGAAGTTGCCTCAGAGAGATTAACCTCAAATTAGTGATTCACCTTCCTAGTTTTCAGTTGCCGGCAGAGATATTCTCGGGTGAAAACCTAACAAAGGTGAGTCTTAACTTGTGTACTTTTTATGATTTGAGTTGGCTGCATCCTGTATCTTCACGCAGGACCGATCAATTATTAAGCATGAAAGAATTATTTCTAGATCTCGTGGTGATAGATAATACATTTCCCGAGATAATACATTCCAGGTTTCCATGCCTCGAGAGTTTGACCCTTAAATTTGAGAGTATAGGGATGATGCAATTGTTGAATATCACATGTGTATCGTTGAAGAAATTGATTATAAAAGTACGGGAAGACAATCCAATCTGTATCCATGTTTTTGCTCCAAACTTGCTTATTTTCCGTTACACCGGGGGTGTGACAATTCCTAATTTCGTATTTCCAGCCATTGCTCCTTTGAAAATTGAGCTAAAGCTAAACCTGAAGTTAACGCGACCCATGGATATTTCCTTCTTTCTTCAAATGAGGGAAACACTAAATTTATCAAGCAAGTTTAACATTTTAATAAGTATTAGTTGTGATTATATAAAGCATTTCTACATTGGCATTGATGATTTGAGGAGACAGGTCCCAAATCCGGCTAGGAATGTTCAACAACTATCGTTTAAATCATGTCCAGGTGAAGACTTGTGGGGGCACTCGGAATTCTTCGATTCGTTTTTTTCGATTTGCAGGCCTAGTCAGATAAAGGCAATACCGAGTATTAATTGGCCCAACCTGGAAGATGCTGAGATAAAAAAATCCAGTGTAAATGGGAAATGGCCATCCTAATAAAGTATCTTGTCTTTCTTTCATTGTTTGGATGGTGTCTACTCGAATTCTGTAGAGAGCAACTGTTCTATATAGAAGCTGATCGTCTCATGTCCCATTATGTAATTTCTATCACTGTTTTATACCATTTTATTCAATTTAGTTTGGTTTTTATGTTTTGTTTTTATGTATGACATTTTCAAAAGCCTACCGGTCTAATCAATGACCGCCGTTTCAAGTAATCGAGCTCCTATCTCTTAGGCTAGAATTGATAATCAAATAGTTTCAATGCAACACGTACATCCAAGTATCTAACAGCCTAAGACGTCTAACTGGAAAGACCAGGCTGCTATAGATTTGGACGAAAAATCGCTAACTGCCAAACCACAGCTAACTCCAGAAGATGCGGGTACCATGATATAAAGACATCTCGTAACAATGGACTCAAAAAGTGATTTAAAAAAAATGCTCAAACTCTCAAATACAGTGGTAATTCACTAATTTGGTAGCCAGTAACCTAAGTTTCAAGATGTTGAAGACTGGAGTATTGACCGCTCTCTTATTAACAAGGAACATCAGAACCGGCTAAGGCTTGGCTTCTTTAGCACGGA
Source organism: Artemisia argyi (assembly GCA_030686995.1). Classification (NCBI taxonomy): domain Eukaryota; kingdom Viridiplantae; phylum Streptophyta; class Magnoliopsida; order Asterales; family Asteraceae; genus Artemisia; species Artemisia argyi. Next base: position 5,445,584 of record CM060689.1, read on the forward strand.
TGCTTGCCAACGGGTCAGTCCCCCATCGATCAGACTCCAAGGGCTCAAGAATATAGACTCCGCCATCAGAAAGCCCCAGTGCAATCTGATGGGGGTTACATGGATGCGCAGCAACGGCCATTGGAGGCACGTTTAGTGTACTGCAAATAAGTAGCATGATGATCATCAAATGTTACATCAGACGGGAAAGTGATCTCCAAAGTATATATCTCTGTTGATATAAAGTTTGTATATTACCTGCAGTTGGACGGTACGTATGCCGAGTAATTAATTCTACACTTGAGCGAAAGTTGACAGGCTTCAAGTACACACACACTCCCGTCTAGGATGCTCACAAATATAGATTTACCATCACAAGAAAAGACCGCATCGGTTATCAACCCCCTAACAGGTGGCTGATGCCACTGGTAACACGAAATTAATAATAATAATTAGACATCTTGTATAAGCTTTAGATTTTGTGAAAGGTTTACTTGTTCAACGTACCTCAAAGAAACGGTCGAGAGTGGTCGGGTGGTGGGTGGCAACATGAGTTTCGTGTATTACTAGCAGGCGTGTCTGATCATTGTTTGAGTGTAGCCTTGTTCCAGCAGCACTTGGAGTGTTGGTTCGTCCATCTGGTAGCTCTAAGAACTTGCTGGTATTATTATCCCAGGTCTCTAAATTCCAAACGCATAACTGAAATTCAGGAGTGTCAAATGAGCAACTGTCCTGAGCACATATATTCCGAACCACACTATCTAGATCATATAAACAAACCTGGTCGTCTGCTCCGGAAGATATCAAAACCTTCAAATCTATGAAATATGCTAGGCCAGTTACACGCTTTCCATGACCACTTAGTGTTTGTAGGACCTATATACAGCTCAAGATTTTTTTTTGACAAAATTAGTGTAATCAAATGACTATAGGTATTTTTGGTGCAGAAACGTACCTTGTTCTGCCGGGCATCGTAGATCTGCACACTAGCATCTGACAAACCAACAGCTATCGTGTTGTTGTCTCGTGGATCAAACATAAGACATGTTGCTACTGGCGGTGGGGGTATGATTGATGCCTCCCGCTGCATCAGGTTAATAAAAAGGTATGATCAATAATTGTTTTTCGGAACAACTGATGATAAGATTCATCTGATCCTAGAGCAAGCAATATACACGAAAGGGAGTTACAATACATGGATTCCAACAAAATAAACACATGGGGGGGGGGGGGGGGGGGGGGATGCGGCAATACCCAACACCTTTTCATATATTTATACGCGAAATTCTTAAAAACGCCATACATAGGAGGGTTTGAGGCCTAAGCAAGGTTTGTGAAAAAACACACACACATGCACACAAATGAAAAACCACATTTCATTTACCTTGAATGATGACAACTTGAAAATGGATACCCTCCCACCAGATGCTGACAATACTAATTCAGTGTCATTCGATATGGCTAGACAAGCAACTGGATTTCCCATTCTTGAACTTGTTGTCTCGTTATCCAGCGAGATTCCAACAGTCTCTGGTTCCAGACTAGGAGATGCCTGTTTATAAAAGTTAATAGGTTAAGCTGCAGGATTAAAACATTGCTTATGTACCGCTGAATAATTATATAATATGTTAACTAAAGAAACAAATACCATTCCAGCTCCCCATCTCCAAACTTTGTGGGAAGCAGTAGAGGTAAGGGCCACCAGAACACAACCAGTCTTTGAATATAAAAGCCTCGATATCTGATGCTGCCAATACAAACATAAGAACAATCATCATGCACAGTCAATCGCTAACTTCACTAAATCTAGGCTGGAAGATTGAAACTTACAGAAGAATCACTCGACAGCCTCAATGAACGCATCTGAGATGGAACATTGATTTCTTTTGTCTCACCCATAATCGTTATTTCTGAATCATCTGAATCCTCTGGCTGATTTGAAAAAGTAGGACGAGCATTCAATACAGTTGAACTATTAAAACCCATGCTTGCACCTGCTGCTGAGAAGGATGCAACATTTGAAGACAATGTATTGGGCTGCAAAAGATGAAGAAAAAAATAAATTAAAAAATAGAAGTACGCGTGAAAAGCATATCGAACTATTAGTATACAACGAGGTATCTTACACAACCTTTTTAATATTTTCAGAAGAATAAAGCCTAGTAGAAGCACCCTCTGTTCGGTTAGAATTTGCAAGCAGATAACCTTTAGCATTCCCAAGTACTTTCAAACAGTTCTCGTGAGCCGTTACAGCCAAGAATGTCCCATGTTTGCTCAATCTGACAACGGGGAACTGCTGAAAATCAATTCAGAAAGCATATAAGGAATATACTTCAGTAGACTCGGATATCAATTAAACAGAATCTAGAGTATACCGGCAATCCGCCATTTGTAGTTGTAACATGCAAAGGCTGCACACGATCAATTTCCCAAAACTTTACACACCAATCAAAACCAACCGTCACAATCTTATCGTTACTGTCAAAGGAAAATTTAGCAGCATCCCCGCTACCTACTCCAAGGTATTCAGATTTGAGACTAAGAGCTACATTATCTTCAGTGTAGGCCAATTCTCGCACCAAAGGATGTTTCTCCTGGTTAAACCCATTCGAAAAAAGCCTACAAAAACATTTCATTCACATTAAGAGAGCCAAAAACAGAAAAACGGTAACTTGTAAATGATAACCAGAATTACCTAGAACTGTTGCATCGAACTTCTGAGAATGAACACCCGGGCATATTTATTGTAAAGCTTTCAAACACTGAACCAGCCGCCATTCTCCATGCCGTCAGCCCACCAAGAGAATCTGCTGCATAGATGACATGCATCTGTTGCTTCTGAAGGACACATACTGATAATACAGAAGCTGGTGCTTTAAAAGTTGACACACTTTCACCATCTGCAGCATACCGAATCTGCGAAAAAACATGAAGTATTAGTAATTCATAATACTACTAATAGCATCATGTCATCTTTTCTTTTTTTCTTGAAGTATTAGTAGACAGACCTTAATAAAGGCATCTTGTCCACATGTTACAATCAATAATTTCTTGTTATGTATGAAAAAAGCAACATCAGTTACAATGCCCTCATGAGCCTCCATCTCAAGAGTAAGCTTAGGTATCCCACGATATTGGTAGGTATATAAGTGTACGAGAGCCTTCGAGTATGAAACACCTGTTGGAAGATACAAAAGTTATGCTAACCAACTTAAGATAAAGGTTTTCTATTTGCAAAAAATTCAATACATACCCAAATGATCTCCAGCGGGACTCCAGACTATACGAGTGACATAAACATCTTGTCTATCGATTAATGCAGCACGTAAAGCAGGTGAATAATATTCTATCTTACGCGGATTGAAATTTATACGTGCATCCCGAAACTTGTTGCCTACTCTCCAAAGGAAAAACTCCCCAGTCTTCGTTCCAACTGAAATAAAATTACAAATCGCATGAAAATCTGTAATGTTAGTTCAAAACAATAGCTTAAGAGTAAAGTGAACTAACTTGCTAGCACATCTTCGTGCATGGGGTTAAAATCGAGACATCTAACGACCGAACCCACATTTGTAGATGAAACAATTTTCTTTGGGAGGTTGTCGAAAAGACTTGAAACTCCTTGACTATCTGGCAAAGCATATGATCGAGCTACACATTCAATAATGGAGTAGTTAGTAAAGTTGAAAACCGTAAAGCCATGAGATCAAGCATAATCTAAAACCCCAACTCCCAGAAATTAAATAACTTCAAATAGCATAACGGGCTATTAGAGCCCAAAATCCTAATTCACTAATGAAAAACCTAAAAACAGAAGAAACGGAGGATAAGAATACATGATTCACATACATGTCATGTTACCAAAATCCCTGTGTTGAAAAGCAAAAAAAGAAAAGAAACAGAGGAATTGAACAAGTTCACTTTAAACAAAGTTACCTCCAGCATTAAGACCAGTAGAAGACGGACCAACTCTCGTATTTGTCAGCGACGGAGGGTTGACTGTCACTCCAGGTGCTAAATTGTGTAGCTGAAAGCAACATAAACGTATTTCATTTGGTGGAATCATAGTTCAACAACACATATTGCTCAAACAAAGTTCAACAACACCTACCTGCTGGGAACCATGTATAAAAGGGGCTTTCAAATTGGGAGATAATACTTGAGCCAGAACAGGATTTGGTGTCTTGCAACGATGATTCTCCAGCAGACTTGTGTACTGTACAACAGGGTTCTTATTCTGACACTTTGAGTGCTGCCAATCAAGGCTGCAACGTTGTTGTTAAATGTAAGCACATAAGAAAAAATAGCAGTGGCCGCAAATTTGTTTTGCAACAATACCTCTGCTTGCATAAAAATGAAAGCCTTGACCCATCAAACTTAGGAAAACGACATATCTCAGCAAGACGGGGGTGTTTCTCAATCATATCCCTAACTCGAACACCCAGCATATCCCTTGATGTAGCTATGTCAGTGTCCTTTCCAAAAAACTCATCTCTCCTGATTTCAAATATGAACATATAAACCAACATGAACATACATGTAAAAAAAGCTTTGTATAATGTTACTGCTGTTGCGTTTACATGTTGTATTCAGACCTAATTCAAAAACATTGAGCTATTTGTAATGCTACAGTCTGACATTATAGATGTTTGATTGGGAAACTTGTATGTGACTCCCATCAACAACATTTTTACACTAACCACAAGAAAGTCACATATTTTAGTTGGAAACCACATAATACTCTTAAAAGCATCTATTATAATTTATTAATTGCGGCTCTTTTTTTTTTCCATCGTAGAGCAACCATCTTGCCAGCTACTATTTAAATAACATGACGTACCCAGCTTTATCTTTTATGAGAAGATTTGCCATTTCAGTCTTGTTAAAAAACGTCTCCAGACCCACCATCTGTTTCGTCAGAATGAGTAAGGCTTCGTCATCTCTTTCTCTGTAAAATAAAAAACAGTTGGAGTCATTTAAAATAATCAAAAGGCATAACTTACGGACAACTAATAAATTATAACTAGAAATAACCGGGCAGACTTACTGTTGCAGAGCCTCAAGTATCTGTTGGTTTTTTATCTGACATAATATAGCCATTGACTCGGCATCTTCGCCCACCCTGATTTTAAATCCGCCCAGGTAACTTTCAACCTTATCCCAGTCTCCGGTGGTTATCAGGTTCTGAACATAATCGATATCACAATAAAGCCCCGATTCTGACTCGAGCCTGAGATGAACATCATTGTTATTATTATAACACTTGGTGTATATTAATACATGAAAAACATTTGATCATAATTTCAGCTATAATTAAATGTTGTACCAGTGCAGGGCTTTGTGAAATTTTCTCTCTCTGAGGTACTGCATTGCCAGATACACATAATCATTATCCAACCTGTCCATGTCTAATAAAATCATAGAGAAAACTGAATTAGATTGCAGCTATGAATTGATCCTATAATAGTTCTAGAAATGCAATTGTGTGTAAATCTACTGTACAGGAAACGAACTTTAATATAAAACATTGATAGCTGTATATTCAATGTTATCGAAAAGTATATGCATGAATAGCAAAGTGAAAAATAATAAGCAACAGACGGCTTTAACAGTATATGTGTGTGTGTGTGTGTGTGTGTATGTTCATTTTTGATAGAAACAGTAACCAACAATACACCAAGGAAACAGCAAAGTATAAACACCTAACCTAACCGTTCTGCCTCCCACAAGAACCGAAAGCCCCTAACAAAGAGTATTAAGTGAAAACCCAACATGACCAGAAATAGAGATGATTAATTATAAAAGACCACACAAACCACAACACCACAAGAACACTGAGACATATTTTGATTAGTGTCATGCATTGTGTGTACTAAGGGTATTTTTCGCAAAATTAGTTGTAAACAAATAAGACAATATAGGTTATCTATATCTAATATTTATCTATCTATATCTACAAAATGAAGGACACACGCATACTAACATGCAGCGTTGCTATCTCAATAAAAGTACGTTTCATAATAACAAATTTACTTATAACGAGACATTTTGTCACTGGCCTAACTTATTTATCAAAGGATACATAGAGGGGATAGAGCTAGCCTTACAAGGGTTACATATCCACTCAATTCACATAATAGGATTTTTTTTTTTTATAATTACAAACGTACTTTTAATGAAATAGCAACGCAGTATGTCCTTCATTTGTTACACTCAGGGACGTCTCATGAATTTATGAAATTTTTGAGGGCCCTGGACGAAATTAAATAACGAAGTCGTCCGATAAGGAATATCACCGTTTATAAAATATAATGCAATTAGTTATCTAAACGTTCTAACATATTACTCATTTAAGATATTTGATCATCTAAATACTTTTTTCTTTGTGAAAAAAATGTGTACACATGCATATAATTATTAACGGGACAAATTTTGGGGCCCTGAGCGGTCGCTCACCTTGCCCAGCCTCAAAGACGGCCCTTACACTATATATATGATTAGGTTGATGTTTACATGCATAATTCAAATCGTTATCACTAGCTACTCGCAATTAGATGTACAACTTAGTTACCAAACACTTTAATAATACAAAATAACTAATTTTGCCAAAATTTAACAATACATGCATATGAGAAAGAGCAACGGATATTTACAAGCACTAGAAAATTTTCTACATAGAAACCCTAAATCATATAGCATTAATTATCGATCAGCTATTAACAACACACAAGTAATTTTTTTTTTTTTTTGAAAGGTGAATTTCAACTTAGAAACGACCACCTTCGCGGACAGCGAAGGCCCCATCGCCACCCCGCCAGACTGTGTTGTCTTAACCGGGTCCACGCTGATCTCAGGTGGTAACGGGTTTCCCCCGGAAACCGTACTGCCTCCACACAAGTTTACCTTGCTGGAGAAACAGCCGGATGAAAACCGGGCCATGCTCAAGATTTGAACCCCCGCAACGAGTGGCTTGAAGGTTCAAATCTATCATTGCAATATATCTCCGGAACAATATGGTCTAGAAGTGGACCACAAGTGAGGACTTCCCGGGTGGTCACCCACCCGGTACTACTCCCACTTGTGGCTCGCTTAACAAGTTAAGCCCCACCCACTAGACCACAAGTCTTTCAACACACAAGTAATTAACACGATCTCTACATAAATAAATAAAAACTGTAATAAAATTAATTAATTAAGGTATGTGTTAATTTATTTACGGAAACTAATAAATAATATTTTATGCTAGATTTGCGTTTATAGATATGGTAAGATATTTTACCCAAATGATCGAGAGAGAATCGGATCCCTAAGAGTAAGGGTGCGTTTGGTATGTAGGTGGGTTTAGGATTTGGATTCGGATTTGGATTAAGATTTGGATTTGAATTTGGATTTGGATTTGATGTAAAAGAGAGAAAATATATTATAAAATAAATAATTTATTATTTTAAAAAATATATTTATAAATTTGATCATATATAAAAAGAAAAAGTGTGAGATAATAGTGAAGATGGGTCCACTTATACTAGAAAAAAGACAAGAAAAAAAATCAAAACCTCCAACTTTTTTTTTGATACCACCCAAAATGGTGGGGAATGAAAAGAATCAAAATTTGATTCTTGATTCCCAATTCAAGGGACCACCGTGACAACCAAACATACCATTTTCTTTTTCTATCATTCAATTCCCTCTCATAACCCCCAACCAAACGGCACCTAAGAGTATGAGTGTGAATAATAAGTAAGTGTGTGCGTGTGATTAAGACAACACCCTATTTTATAATTTGGTGAAACTGTTTGTTTTCAGGATTCAAATTGATATCCTTATCGATACCATAAACTACTAACTAATGGGTGACCTTTTATTTGCACGAGAAATTAATAACATTGCTCACTGGCCAATGTTTAATGTAGATATAAAAAGAAACTTGTACTTTGTTAAATCAAAAATAACATTTATTTAAGTTAATTTTTATGTTTATTTATTGTGCATCAAATGCATAATTACTTTAAATTTAGAAAGAACAGATTGTTTAATTAATGCGCCTTAAACATTGCCCCGTGTTTAGCAAAACCCTTATTAATAGTTTAATCATTCAACAAACCAAAATTACTATGTTTACATGTTAGTTCATATTAATAGTTTCCTAAATTTATGATGTTTACCAAACTTGTCATTAACTTATATAGAAATAAAACTATTTAAAGAAACAAATGTGTTCATTTAATGCTCTAAACATGTGTCATCATGGCACAAGTTAGAAAAACCCAATTAATAATGATAGATTAAGTGCATTATAGCAACGAAACTTTATAGTGACAGATAGCTTTATTGATAAAAAAAAATAGTTTATGAGTTATAAACGAAAACTAATAAAAGTTTGAGGATTGGGTGGTTGAACCGTTCCGGTCGAAAAATGAGTCAATTTATCCACGGCCAAACCGACAGGTTGCGTCAAAAAACGGGTCAAATTAAACTGAGTCAACCCCCTGGTTTGAGGCATCCCGGGTCAACCCGATTTTCGATATGTATTAGTAGTAGTTTCCTTTTGAAACATATGTGTGAACATTTCATTTTTTACTTTTAACATTTTCTTTATTGTGATATTTTAATTTTTCGACATTTGACTTTTTCACTTTTTCACATTGACCATTTTGTTTTCATATGTAATATAGATTATATAATTGTATTCACAAAATAATTTAGCAATCAAATTTAAGAAAGTTTATGATGTACCCGGCCCTCTGTCTTAAGATATAATTCTATTTTGATTTTTTGAATTCAATTTTGACCCTTAAATATTATTGTTAGCATTATATAATATTTGATAAAAATTATATGAAATGTATTTAAAACCCAATCTATTTATATATTTTGAATCAAGAATTATATAAAAAATATTTATATATTTTGAATCAAGAATTATATAAAAAATATTTATATATTTTGAATCAAGAATTAATAGTCTGAGAAACTATTTGGCGGCGGGATGACGGCGTCAGACATTTGTTCTTGACGCCGTCACCTATCAAAATCTATATATAGTTTTCTATTTTTCATTCATTAAAAGGAACTTGTGTGGAGAAAACTAGGGCCGAACTTTGTAAACCCTATGTCATATTTTACAGTGTTTTCAAGGGTTTTCACCCCTTGAATCCTTTCATGTTCTATTGAGATAAATCTTCTCTTAATTCAATCAATATGTCTATGTGTTGGTTGATTATATCTTGTGCTTGTCTTGATTTCAACATGCTAGGCTAGATCTATCTTGTGTTTGCTTATATCTAATGAAACCTAAATGTTAATTATGTGTTGATTATTTGTTTATGGTTGTATTGGATGAATGATTTCAATGTTAGGCTTAAGAAAACTGGCAGATCTCTATTGTGTAACATGCTTGAACGTCTTAGGAAACATGAACCGATGTGTACTAGGTTTTATTGGTTGTATTTAATGCATGAGCAAATTCTAGTGATCCCATGTTAGGAGCTTCTTAGCCGGCTCGATATAGGAGTGAAGTAGGCGCTCATAGGATTGGGGAAGTAAGTACGCCACCCCATGAATGGTATTAAGGAATACAATCCGTCATCCACACAACTATAACAAGTAATTAACGTGTAAAAGATATCTAGGGAGTAGTGAAGTCTAAGTAAACACAATACTCACAACAATACTCACAACAGTTAAACTGCTGAGTCTCATGGTGTGGAAGCTGATGGAATGAATTAGTCATGTCAGGGTAGGAATAGGGATTCTGGTTACAGACAGACCCGTTTCCTGACTCTACCATGCTACAACTGGGGCAATTACCAACATTATAAGGACTACCACACCATTGACAAACAAGAGGGTGAGAATAAGACATAGAAAGAATCAAAAGGTAATAGAGGGTAAGAATTTGAAGAATCAAAAAGGTAGGAGGGTAAATGTGAATATTTTTGGTATTTTTGAAATAATAATAGGAAGGAAATATTTTTGGGTTTTTGTGTTCGTTGAAAACTAATTTTAAAATGTTTTCGGGAACCTTTTTGTTTTTATATGATAATAGTATGAACAAGGATGGATAAATATACAATGAGCGTGTATCCAGATTCACTAATACGCAAAACCGTTTAGAATATGCGCACAACCTCCCCGGCAGCGGCGCCAAATTTTGATTGGCCTTAAACAGTCTGAAAATATCAACCAAGTAATGGTCAACAAGTCAAACAGCTTAAACCAATGCTTCCGTGGAATAAAGTGTTTCCCCTGGTAGTTATGTCCCAACGAGGTATGCGAAGGTATTAAAAACGAATCTGGGATAGGGTGATTATGAATAGGAAAGGGTATAAGTGTGAATGAGTGATTACACTAAGATTTTTATAAAACAAAATAGCTTAAATAAGCTAGGGGAATGATTACGTAAAAGCTAGATATTTAAAAACGTTTTAAAACCTAAAAACGCGTACGTCAAATTTAATTCTACGTAAACATACGAAACAAAAACGATTTTAACTAAAGTAGGAATTTGCATGCCTTAGGGGCTTAAATGCAAATTAAACAAACTTAAAATATTTTATTTTATAATTACTAACTATTTAATTAAGAAAATCTAAAAATGTAAAAAGATATAAAAATGTACGTTTGAAAAAACGTAAACGTATGAAACTAAATGTGAGTTTTAAGAAATAAAAGGCCTACGGATATAAAAATTATATTTTTACAATCCTAATAATATAAGAAAATTATTAGAAATTTAAAATTATTTTTACAACTATTTAATAAATTATTATTAATTAATAACTATTTTTAACTATTTAATAATACATTATTTAATAAGAAAATGTAAAATAAGTCTAGAAAAATAAAATTAAAACTTAGAAAAATCTAAAATATTATAAAATTTATTTTAAAACTAAAATTATATTTTTCACGCTATTTATGTATTTATTATTAATTAATTACTATTTATAATTATTTAATAATACACTAAAATACAAGAAAATATGAAAATTACTTAGAAAAATGAAATTTAAATTTGGAAAAATCTAAAATAATATAAAACTAATTTTAAAACAGAAAATATATTTTTAAGACTTTTTATCTAATTATTATTAATTATTAACTATTTATTAATTATTAAAAACTAAATTAAATTCTAATAAATACTAAATAAACAAAGAAAAATCTGAAACTTTTTCTAAAATCATTTTATAACTACAGGAAGTTATGAAAATTATAAAAATGAAAATTGCTTATTGAATAAGCTGAAAATAAGTCAAATGGCTTAAATAGAAGCTATCACTATTTGTAATTTTGTCTTTTCTGGATTTTCTTTTTCCAAAACTATTTAAATACTTAAAATACACAACTTTAACAAAGGCACTTTGGCCATAACTAAAAAATAAGCACTTTGATAAGCCTAATGGATTGGCAGATTTGGCTATGTAAAGAAACAAATGTGTTCATTTAATGCTCTAAACTTGTGTCATCATGGCACAAGTTAGAAAAACCCAATTAATAATGATAGATAAAGTGCATTATAGCAACGGAACTTTATAGTGACAGATAGCTTTATTGATAAAAAAAAATAGTTTATGAGTTATAAACGAAAACTAATAAAAGTTTGAGGATTGGGTGGTTGAACCGTTCCGGTCGAAAAATGAGTCAATTTATCCACGGCCAAACCGACAGGTTACGTCAAAAAACGGGTCAAATTAAACTGAGTCAACCCCCTGGTTTGAGGCATCCCGGGTCAACCCGATTTTCGATATGTATTAGTAGTAGTTTCCTTTTGAAACATATGTGTAAACATTTCATTTTTTACTTTTAACATTTTCTTTATTGTGATATTTTAATTTTTCGACATTTGACTTTTTCACTTTTTCACATTGACCATTTTGTTTTATATGTAATATAGATTATATAATTGTTTTCACATAATGATTTAGCAATCAAATTTAAGAAAGTTTCTGATGTACCCGGCCCTCTGTCTTAAGATATAATTCTATTTTGATTTTTTGAATTCAATTTTGACCCTTAAATATTATTGTTAGCATTATATAATATTTGATAAAAATTATATGAAATATATTTAAAACCCAATCTATTTATATATTTTGAATCAAAAATTATATAAAAAATATTTATATATTTTGAATCAAGAATTAATAGTCCGAGAAACTATTTGGCGGCGGGATGACGGCGTCAGACATTTGTTCTTGACGCCGTCACCTATCAAAATCTATATATAGTTTTCTATTTTTCATTCATTAAAAGGAACTTGTGTGGAGAAAACTAGGGTCGAACTTTGTAAACCCTAGGTCATATTTTACAGTGTTTTCAAGGGTTTTCACCCCTTGAATCCTTTCATGTTCTATTGAGATAAATCTTCTCTTAATTCAATCAATATGTCTATGTGTTGGTTGATTATATCTTGTGCTTGTCTTGATTTCAACATGCTAGGCTAGATCTATCTTGTGTTTGCTTAGATCTAATGAAACCTAGATGTTAATTATGTGTTGATTACTTGTTTATGGTTGTATTGGATGAATGATTTCAATGTTAGGCTTAAGAAAACTGTCTATTGTGTAACATGCTTGAACGTCTTAGGAAACATGAACCGATGTGTACTAGGTTTTATTGGTTGTATTTAATGCATGAGCAAATTCTAGTGATCCCATGTTAGGAGCTTCTTAGCCGGCTCGATATAGGAGTGAAGTAGGCGCTCATAGGATTGGGGAAGTAAGTACGCCACCCCATGAATGGTATTAAGGAATACAATCCGTCATCCACGCAACTATAACAAGTAATTAACGTGTAAAAGATATCTAGGGAGTAGTGAAGTCTAAGTAAACACAATACTCACAACAATACTCACAACAGTTAAACTGCTGAGTCTCATGGTGTGGAAGCTGATGGAATGAATTAGTCATGTCAGGGTAGGAATAGGGATTCTGGTTATAGACAGACCCGTTTCCTGACTCTACCATGCCACAACTGGGGCAATTACCATCATTATAAGGACTATCACACCATTGACAAACAAGAGGGTGAGAATAAGACATAGAAAGAATCAAAAGGTAATAGAGGGTAAGAATTTGAAGAATAAAAAAGGTAGGAGGGTAAAGGTGAATATTTTTGGTATTTTTGAAATAATAATAGGAAGGAAATATTTTTGGGTTTTTGTGTTCGTTGAAAACTAATTTTAAAATGTTTTCGGGAACCTTTTTGTTTTTATATGATAATAGTATGAACAAGGATGGATAAATATACAATGAGCGTGTATCCAGATTCACTAATACGCAAAACCGTTTAGAATATGCGCACAACCTCCCCGGCAGCGACGCCAGATTTTGATTGGCCTTAAACAGTCTGAAAATATCAACCAAGTAATGGTCAACAAGTCAAACAGCTTAAACCAATGCTTCCGTGGAATACAGTGTTTCCCCGTGTAGTTATGTCCCAACGAGGTATGCGAAGGTATTAAAAACGAATCTGGGATAGGGTGATTATGAACAGGAAAGGGTATAAGTGTGAATGAGTGATTACACTAAGATTTTTATAAAACAAAATAGCTTAAATAAGCTAGGGGAATGATTACGTAAAAGCTAGATATTTAAAAACGTTTTAAAACCTAAAAACGCGTACGTCTAATTTAATTCTACGTAAACGTACGAAACAAAAACGATTTTAACTAAAGTAGGAATTTGCATGCCTTAGGGTCTTAAATGCAAATTAAACAAACTTAAAATATTTTATTTTATAATTACTAACTATTTAATTAAGAAAATCTAAAAATGTAAAAAGATATAAAAATGTACATTTGAATAAACGTAAACGTATGAAACTAAACGTGAGTTTTAAGAAATAAACGGCCTAAGGATATAAAAATTATATTTTTACAATCCTAATAATATAAGAAAATTATTATAAATTTAAAATTATTTTTACAACTATTTAATAAATTATTATTAATTAATAACTATTTTTAACTATTTAATAATACATTATTTAATAAGAAAATGTAAAATAAGTCTAGAAAAATAAAATTAAAACTTAGAAAAATCTAAAATATTATAAAACTTATTTTAAAACTAAAATTATATTTTTCACACTATTTATGTATTTATTATTAATTAATTACTATTTATAATTATTTAATAATACACTAAAATACAAGAAAATATGAAAATTACTTAGAAAAATGAAATTTAAATTTGGAAAAATCTAAAATAATATAAAACTAATTTTAAAACAGAAAATATATTTTTAAGACTTTTTATCTAATTATTATTAATTATTAACTATTTATTAATTATTAAAAACTAAATTAAATTCTAATAAATACTAAATAAACAAAGAAAAATCTGAAACTTTTTCTAAAATTATTTTATAACTACAGGAAGTTATGAAAATTATAAAAATGAAAATTGCTTATTGAATAAGCTGAAAATAAGCCAAATGGCTTAAATAGAAGCTATCACTATTTGTAATTTTATCTTTTCTGGATTTTCTTTTTCCAAAATTATTTAAATACTTAAAATACACAACTTTAACAAAGGCACTTTGGCCATAACTAAAAAATAAGCACTTTGATAAGCCTAATGGATTGGCAGATTTGGCTATGTAGCTTATTAGGACTTGTGGCAACTTGAAAAAGCCAACCACAAGCTACTTAAAGGGTAAATAAGCTAAATCAGATATATAACAACTTGAAATAAACCAAATGGCATAAATAAGCACAAGAGATAAGTTAAAATAAGCCAATAAGCACTTATGCCCAAGACTGCATGCCAAACAGCCCAAATGGGTGACCTTTGCAGGCCTGTGGGGCCCACTGGGGAACTTGGGGGTCCAATGCAAAAGCTGATATAACAAGCTAAGCTTGGGGGCTTTCCAAAAAGCTAACAAGCAAGCCCTGGGTCCCACTAGTGAAGGCAGGGGAGGGCTTGGAAGTTGGGCATGTACACTGAGTCACTCAGTGTATGGGTGTGATGGGACAAAAAGGAAAAGGCAAGCAGCCCTATTTAATAAGCTAGAAAAGGCAAGGTAAGCCTTGATCCTATAAGCTGGACTGATAAGCTTCTCAAAAAGCTAAAAAGCTTGAGGTGGGGCCCGCTAGGGAAGAAACTAAGGGCAATTGAAAATGGGGTATTTGATTGGGTGCCCTGGTGCAGGGGATACTTTGACCCTGCAGCCCATTTTGAGCTTATCTAATAAGCTACACAAAAATTACAAAAATAAGCTGGTGGTGGGATTCTCTAGCTTAGGTGGGGTACAACAACTAGTTAAAAGCACAAGTCCTAAATTACAACACAAAATTCATGAAAAATCTTTGAAGTTTTGATTTTCTGACTAAGGGTAAAATTTGACTTTTGAGATTTATATCCTAAGTTGACTTATATGAGTTTTGAGCTTAATCTACTTACTGAATAAGATGTAATAAGATGAAATGAGGCTAAATTAAGCTAAAGCTACAACTTATACACCAATATGGAAGTTTATGGAACTAAAATTCAAGACAGTGGACTGTTATGATGAGTACTAGTTGATTTTGACTTTTGTTCATTACAACTATTAAAAACTTATTTGAATTGGTCTAATAAGGGTCTGAGTATGATGTGTGAACAACCAATGAGCAATGAGATCAATTGAGACACTACTACACAGTTAGTACCAAACACCCTTGAATCCACAGAATACCATTGAAACTTGATTTAAATGTGTCCTAAACACAATCTAATGATTACTACTACTCTAATAAGTAATGAACAAGCAAAAGATATACAGAAAAGCTACAACCAATACTTTTGCATTAAAACAATAAAAATTAAATAGTGAGCTTACAAATGATTCAAGCTGAGAAATCAAGAACCATGGACCATAACCTACTTTCTAAACCTCCCATGAGGTACTACAACCATGTCCATCCAGGATTCAACCAAGCATTTTGATTCAATCTTCCTTTACACTGATTTTTTATTTTTAACTTATTTTTTTATATTTTTAAGTAATTTTTTTATATTTTTAAGTAAAACTGGTTTTTATGATTCTAAAAGCTTATCTAAGCTTTGTCAGAGCTTAAGTGAGCTTAATAAGTCCATAGTAACAACTGGAAACAACAATCAAGCTATTTGGAATTTTTGAAATAAAAGGAAATTGCATAAACTGAATTTGCAAAAGCAAAGTGGAATTGAGACTTGAAAAAGATCTTAGATTACTTGAATTTACTTGAGATACAATTAAACAGCTTGAAATTACACTGGAAAGCTAAAATTAAGTTTACACGACACTAAATTACACTACCTAATCTAATACTATCTTCTGCTGCTTCTCTATGGATATATAGATGACTTTTGAGGTTCCTACTAGCACTCTGGTCAAATCCCACTTGTATTGTCAGCCTTTGGATTACTAAAAATCATCTTGGCCGTTTAAAATGCTTTTGGCGCCAAAAATATCCCAAGGCCAGTTGGATGTTGCTTGTGAGGATTTTCAGGGTTTAATTGGTTTTGGGAGGTTGTGGAGGTGGAAGGGAGTGGGTAGACAGCTGGGGTGTGAGGTGGAAGTGAAAAACCAGGGAGGTGGAGGTGGTGGTTTTGCTGTGTGAGTGAGGGAGAGGGAAAGGTGAACAGTGGGTGGGTTTGACTGGGGAGTTGACCCCGGTTTTATTATTTAGGGTGTGGGCCGGTTGTGTGTTGGGCCAAGCAAAAAGGAAATGGTGGGCTTTTGGTTGTGTTTGGATTTGGATTTGGTTTATTATAATAAAAAGGGTCCATTTGGTTGTAGTAATAAACAAGGACCAATTTTGCAATTTCCTGAAAATTGAGGGGCTGATTTTGCCACTTTCTCAAAGTTCTAAAAAGGACTAAACCTGCCAAGCTTGAATAGTACAAGGGTTAATATGTGATAAATTCCAATTTTTAAACCCAGAGGACTAAAATTTCCAAACTTGAAACTTCAGGGACCAATCTTGTAATTTCACCAAACTTTCCAACCAAGGACCATTCCTGCCATAGAAGATTAGTATAAGGACCAAAATTGATTTTCTCAAAGTTTTTTTTTACATCCCAGGGACCATTTATGTCAATTTTGCAAAGTACAGGGACTAAACTTGTAATTTTGTGAAACTTTGCACCAAAGGACTAAATATGTAATTTGTGATTAAAAAGGACCTTTGGTGACTTTTTCATGTTTTAGAATAACCAAGGACTAGTTTTGACAAGTTTTGAAAGTTGAGGGACTGAAACTGCCAATTATGCAAACTTTGTTCGTTTTTCATCTGTTTTTGATCATTTTGCATCTGAAACATATAAAACACATTTCTGAGATATTTTCAGTATTATGATGCATATTTGAGTGTTTTTGGATGTTTTGGCAGTTCAGATTGGTATAAAATGATGAGTATTGAGACACTCATCAATGGTTGTATTGGATGAATGATTTCAATGTTAGGCTTAAGAAAACTGGCAGATCTCCATTGTGTAACATGCTTGAACGTCTTAGGAAACATGAACCGATGTGTACTAGGTTTTATTGGTTGTATTTAATGCATGAGCAAATTCTAGTGATCCCATGTTAGGAGCTTCTTAGCCGGCTCGACATAGGAGTGAAGTAGGCGCTCATAGGATTGGGGAAGTAAGTACGCCACCCCATGAATGGTATTAAGGAATAAAATCCGGCATCCACGCAACTATAACAAGTAATTAACGTGTAAAAGATATCTAGGGAGTAGTGAAGTCTAAGTAAACACAATTCTCCCACATATTGCTCACAACATTAGTATAATTTAGTTTATTTTCATTTCTAGTATTTTATTTTGATTTCATCTTTAGTATTGGGTTAGTTGACTAGCAACTAATTCCGCCAACTCCTTCAAAACCCGAAATTTTTAATTGTTTTCATAAAAATATAAAAATACAAAAAGAATCATCCCTCATCTCTAGACCTAGTCTTTAGGTTTTCTAATCCTAGTGACACTATTCCTAGCTGAACGATCAATTCCCCGGTACTTTTCATTATACTATACTACATCGATCACGTACACTGTGCGATCCCCACGCATCATAAGTATAAACACTTAACCCGTTTATATAACGAACAATGATACATACTCAAATTAACAACATAGACATAACTTTGACCCACATCAACATACATACAATCCACTTAAGGACTCATAGGGGGCATCAACTTTGACACGAGCTCCGTATTCTATACTAAGCTCTTATATTCATTACCATAACCTTCTAAGTGGCACTTCCAAACCTTAATCCTTATTCCAAACATTACATCTCCATCATACATAAACCTACAAAACATTGAAACACTAAGACGTAAGCTTTCGCTTAGTAAGCAACTAGATTAATACATGATTAATACTCCAATCCACACATATGCATCATGAACACTTTTAACCATTTAACTCATGAACATCCAATCTCATATCCATCACCATAACAACATCGTAACTATAACACATGAACATGATAACCTTTAACACATAAAAATCATAAGCATACCTTAAACTTTCCAAAACCATGATCTATCACTTGTATCTTACTCACTAAGCATACTTCTTTATAATCCAACTTACTAATCCAAGACAAAAATCCTATAAACTCATTCAATAACATATAACATGAGAATATTCATATTAACATAATAATCATAGTTACTTACCTTGATCATCCAAGCTAAACTACCATATTTTTATATCACCAACAAGATCATCATCATCATCTTTAGCTTATGTGGCCATAATACTAAGAACATCATCATCTTCATCAACCTTCTTCCTTGATTCCTAACCAAGGATCATCATCCTCTTCATCCTTGTTTCTTGTGGGGAAATTGCTATCAGCTTAACCTTGCATTAAGACCTTGGTTTCTTAGCTAATCCTCACCAAATTCACTTTTCCTCCCATTCTTTCTCCTTAGAACCGACACCATCACCCACATACACACAACTCTTATCTAAAAATGAGATCACTAGAAAAGTGTAGAGAAATATCTAGACTTAGTTAGGTGTGGCTTTGCCTAATTGGAAACTTAAATCCTTTTAGTCCCCTTCTTTCTACTTTGGCCACATAATACATATAACTCATTTATCACTTGGCAACTTTAGTCCTTTTAATCTATTTTCATTATGTTTGTGATACAACATAACACGTTACACATTCATTCACTATTAGATCAGCTATCGGGTTTGACTAGCTAATCACATGAACTCTTATTCAATTTTATCTAGGGTGGGGCCTATTTGTATCCGGGATACGGGCCTATTTGCTTGATAGGTTGGTCCGTGATCACTGCTATTGGGTGTGCTTGAAAGTATCTGCACAGTCTTTTAGCTGCGAATGCTAAAGCCGGGACCAGCTTTTCCATTGCGGTATAGTTAATCTCTGTCTTCTTGAGTGCTTTGCTTACAAAGTATATTGGTGTTTGCAAGGAGTTCCTATCTGTCAATAGCACCGCGCTGACTGCTCCATGAGTTGCAGACAAGTACATAATCAACTCTTCCCCTGGTCGGGGTGCAACTAGTGTGGGAAGCGCTGGCGCTGCTATGTGTTGCTTAAGCTGTTGAAAAGCTTCTTCCGCTTCCGTAGTCCAACGAAAGTCTCCCTTTTTTGTACACTTCATGAGTGTTATAAAGAGAGGAAGTGACTTATCCGCTGATTTGGACAGAAATCTATTCAACCCGGCTAGTTTTCCATTCAGGGACTGGACTTCTTTCAATGTGCGTGGTGAAGGGAGTTGGATGACAGCCTTTGTTTTTTCTGGGCATGGCTTAATGCCATCAGGCTCTATCAAGTATCCGAGGAACATGCCTTATGTAGCGCCAAAAGTGCATTTCTTAGGATTTAACTTCATGTTGATCCTTCCGAGCGTCCTGAATGTTTCCTCAATGTCGCGTACCAACTCTTCCTCGGTATGACTCTTTATGACAAGGTCGTCAACATAGACCTCCAGGTTGCGGCCCACTTGGTTTTCAAATGCATTATCTACTAATGCTGGTAAGTGACGCCTGCATTTTTTAAGCAAAAGGGCATTTTTGTGTAACAATAGACACCCTGGCTTGTGTGGAAGGCAGTTTTTTCCTCGTCTTCTTTAGCCATTTGGATTTGGTGGTACCCTTTGTATGCATCCAAGAAACATTTAAAGGGGTATCCGCACAAGGATTGTATCTTCCATTCTATCTCTGGTAGCGGGTAGCAATCTTGTGGACATGCTTTGTTGAGATCAGTGAAATCCACGCACATCCTCCAACTACCATCACTCTTTTTCACCATTACTGGATTGGAGAGCCAGTCATGGTAATAAACTTCTCCCATGATACCTGCATCCACAAGCTTGTGTACTTCCTCTAGAATGGCTTTTGCGCACTCTGGAGCCTGGCCGCGCTTTTTCTGCCGTACTAGAGGGTATCCTTGTCGGATCTTCAGCTTGTGTTCTGTAATCGATCGTGGCACGCCAGTCATATGCTTTGGTTCCCATGCGAAGATATCTAGATTCATTTGCAAGAGTGCGCACACAGCCACTCTGCCTTTGTCAGACAACGATCCCCCAATCGATACCTCTTGATCCGGGTAATCAGGGTGAATTGCGATCTTCAGATTTGATACTTTAACTGCGTGCTATTCTGGAGTGCGTGCCGTCTCACATGTAACCGTGTTGCACTCTCTAGGTGATACGGTGGTATTGTAGAGGGTGACAATGCCTCCTACTACTGGGAATTTGAGCATCCCATGAGCTGTGGACGGTACTGCGCGCATGGCTGATATTCCTGGTCTTCCAATAATGCCATTGTATGGCGAAGGAGATCTGATTAC
Source organism: Artemisia argyi (assembly GCA_030686995.1). Classification (NCBI taxonomy): domain Eukaryota; kingdom Viridiplantae; phylum Streptophyta; class Magnoliopsida; order Asterales; family Asteraceae; genus Artemisia; species Artemisia argyi. The sequence continues at coordinate 5,466,373 of CM060689.1, forward strand.
CATAAAATTCATTCAGGCCGCCGTGGAGTGTTGCTTATCACCAACGACCACAAGTAATCGTATTTTCCCCATGGGCCATATCTTTTCTCCTGTGAAGCTAGTCAGCGACGTCGTGGCCGGAATTAATTGACTTTGTATCTCAGGTCGCAACCTTTTGAAACAATGTTCATACATGATGTCTGCGGATGCCCCTCCATCAACATACATGCGGTGGATATCGTGACCCCCGTATTTATCTCGATGGTGAGCGGTTCCACTACTGCGTTGTCCGCAGCCAGAGTGGGGAAAGAGATTTCGTTCACATAAGAAAACTTTTGGCTGGCATTTTGTCTAGTCTTTCGCTGCCATGATTGTATCATGTAGATGGTGTCAGCCTTGTCCTTAGGTGTCTCTTTCTTGCTCTCATTCTTCTGTTTGTCTTTTCCCTCCTTGATGTTCTTGATGAGGTGATCCAATTTGCCTTCTTTCACTAATTTATCAATTAGTTGGCGCAATTGGACACACTCGTTGGTGGTGTGGCCCTTTTGTCCATGATATTCACAGTATCTGTTCCCAACGCGCCGATCTTCGGGGGTGCGCATTGGTGGGGGTTTCAGGAAGTTCACACCTTCTGTCACAAATATCTCCCTTGGAGTCTTCGTTAGTGGAGTGTATTTGTCATTATCTCGTCCGCTCCCCTGACTGCGGTAGCTTTTGTTGCGGTTGCTACTTTGGTCATTGGCTTGTCTCCTAGACTGTTCTTGTGACTTATAATTTGAGTAACCTTTCTTGTTATCCACAGCAGCTGCTTCCCCTTGGATAAAGGACCTCGTGCGCTTCATCAGTTTATCAAAGGTTTGGGGAACCTTATCATTTAACCTTCTGATAAGTTCTGGGTTATTGATTCCATTCATAAACCCTGAGATCTTTAGTATTTCGGGGCATGCCTTAATGTGTATGTATTCGTCCTTATAGCGCTCCACATAAGCGCTTGTGGATTCCCTTGGCGTTGTTTTACCCTAGCCAGTTCGACAGGGTTCTTGGCGCACTTCTTTCTTTGAGTAAAGTTCAAGCGAAACGCCTTTCGCAACTCTTCAAACCCGTCTATGCTTCTTCGTGTCAGCTTACTAAACCAGGTTCGCGCATTCCCCACCAATGTAGAATTAAACATGTGGCACCACATGGGTTGTGGCCAATTTTCGATGGTGGCGGCTGATTCGAAAATTTTTAAGTGGTCATCAGGATCACTCGTCCCATCATAAGTTTTAACATTGGCGGGCATGCGCCTTCTCTTATCTTCTGAGAAATCACTGATGCGCCGAGTGAATGCGTCAACCTTTTGGCGGCGCCAAAGACGGGACATATCTTCGTCCTCCTCTTCACCGCGATATCTTCTCTTGGACTTCCAGTGTCCTGTTTCTTTGTCCTCGTTGTCCGAGGAGTCACTTGAGGATGAGCTTACACTTTTGTGGCGCTTGCGCCGACTGTCCTCGGAATCCGAGCTTGAAGAGCTTTCGCATGGGGAGCGTTGTCGCCGAAGTCTATCATGAACTCTTCGACTGCTAAACCTTGAAGGGCTTTCGCTTGGTGAGCGCTGTCGCCCAAGTCGATCATGGATTCTGCGACCACCAAGCCTAGCATGGACATTGGTACGCCTTCCATCATCTTCGTACTCCTCCAGGTACTGCAAGTCAGCTGCTTCATCATCCACAACTTTCCTTCCGACCCTAGTGAGCACTGGGAGTCGGCGACTATCCTTCTCGAGCCTCTCCTTTCGATGGCGCAGTGGGGATACTTCGTACTCAGGGCCGAAGTTGAGCCGGACTTGTAGGCTCTGACTTGACCTTCTTTTCGCTTCCTCTTGCATAAGGGCAACCAAGGTTCGTAGTTTTGAGACACAAAATCACTTGGTGCTAATTCAGGCGCAGCTCCTTCTAGCGCGAGGATGTCTGTTTCCACATTAGGACCCCTATCTCGATTAGGCGCACATGGCGGCTCAGCGGGGTCTGTTTTTGGCATCGTTCGGTGGGGAGTGGTGAAAAGAGTGCGCTGTAGATCTTCTGTGCCAGTGGTTGTCGTAGTGGCCTGGGTAGTCCCTGTGGGCAGTTCTACTGTTGGAAAGATCAGATTTGGGCCTGACCCTTGGTGCCTGGGCGCGCTGGTTGTTCCAGGGGCCTGCCTAGGGGTTGAATCGCTTTGATGCTTCTTCCCCTATGGGTCACCATGTGTTTTCTTCACTTGCGGAGTCCGCTGGTTTACGTTTCCATGCTTCGTAATTCTAGTTCTTAGTGTAGGGTCCCACGGATGGCGCCACTTGTTGATACAAAAGTTGGGCGTTCCTTGTTTGGGTTCCTGTTCTCGTATAAATTGGATCTTAATGCTTGAGACCTGCGCACTAAGAAAACAAACAACACCGTTAGGCTTATCGTGGGATTGTCTCCCACGATTATCCTCCGGCGTGAGAGTAAGTAATCGGTTTTAGGGTTATAGTGAAGAGTTAGGGTTTTTAAATGATACCTCAATGAGAGCCATGATATTCTTTATATACACACGAAATCCTTGTTGGTTTCGTGTTCCTTACTCTTCGGCGTATCTCGCCTTATACGGTATATTGATCTTTATCCCATAAATAGAAGATCCTTATCAAGACCATAAATAATATATTTGAGTTTGGGCTTTCGTGAGCCAAAATCGTTATTATGATAGCCCAAATCATTATCGTGATAGCCCACGCGTGATGGGCTTGGGCATTAGTAGTGTCCATTGGGCGGGTTCATGACCCGAGTGCGGACTATACGTCATCAAGCGTGTGCGAGCTCCTTAAGAAAATAGAAGAGAAGAACTAGAGAATTATTTATCTTAAAACTTGATTCATTCATTCATAATAATGATTTGATATATATAACCGAATAACCCTAGCTTGTAAAACAAGCCAAACATAAAAACATATCTAAACAATGACACTTTCTTAATACGACACAAAGACATATCCTAAATAAATATAATATGACATGACATAAGCCCGGGGCATATCATATTTCCAATGGTAGTTTGGTGCCATCTTACTTTTTTAGATTTCATGACCATACACTTATAGGACAAAGATCTAACATCAAGTGGCAATGTGGCATGTCATCTAGTTTAACATATACTAGTATATCTCAGTATTCTTTTTGATCGTGTTGTGATTCAATCTTCTAACATTCATTGGGATTTCACTAAAAATGTGATTCGAAAACAATATTTTAATGGGCAAACTATTAAAAAAAAGTATTATACTTGTCATGATTTCGTCTTTAGGGTAGCGAACAAATTTTTTTTTTTTGGGTAATTTTTTTTCATATTCATCATCTTTAGGGTATTTTGCGAAATTTCTGGACATTTTTGCTCCTTTTAGCTAATAGAATTTTTTTTTTCCTGAAGGCCAAAAATGTCTCATAATACTCTAAAGAGGATGAATTTGAAAGAAAATTACCCTCAAAAATAAAAAAAATTGTTCGCTACTCTGAAAACGAAACCATGGCAATATATATATATATATATATATATATATATATATATATATATATATATATATATATATATATATATATATATATATATATATATATATATATATTTTTTTTTAATTTGCCATATTTTAATTGTTGTGGACTTTTAAACAAAGGATATTTGTTGTCCAATTGGTAGGTATCCAAAATTTAACCCCAACTCCTTTTCGAGTGTAAAATTTTTTAAACATTTTCCATTCTATATTTACTCTTGTACCGTCACTCATCATTCCTAGTTTATTTTTATAAATCAAGTCACCTTTTACTTATACATTTAGATATAAGATCATTTGAGGACCAAACTTTTTTTACATATCAAGGGACTAATCTCCACCCTCCATCTTCTCTTCATTTTTATTTGATCTAATGGATGAGATTAATCTCAACAGTTAAAAAAACCCACTTTCATCATTTTTTTTCAAATATTAATATCTTTCAAACCGTTAATCGTTAAGCGAAAAAAAATATACCGTTACGACGAGCATTTAATTATCTTTCTATACCGTTACGACGAGCATTTAATTATCTTTCTATAGATAGGCTAATTGATATATTTTTGACATTTTTTTTCGTTTTTTTCACGTTTTTTTTCGTGGCCGAAAAAATCATATATGATATTACATGTCATATCATATATGATATTACATATCATATATGATATGTAATATCATATATGATATGACATGTAATATCATATATGATATTACATATCATATATGATATGCAATATCATATATGATATTTTTTCGGCCACGAAAAAAAACGTGAAAAAAACGATTTTTTTTCTTCGAAAGTATATCAAAGTGCCCGTCTATGGAAAGATAATTAAATGCCCGTCGCGATGGTGTAATTATTTTCGCTTAACGATTAACGGTTTAAGAGATATTTAAATTATAAAAAATGGGTGAAATAATAAAATGCTTTTAATCTCAACCATTGATTTCCTTTTTAGGTGGATGGTGGGGATGAGTCCCTTCGCATGTGAGGAATGTTTGGTTTGTAGAATAACTCGAGCCTTAAAACTTGAGGCCGTAACTTTCTACAATCAACATACACAAACAAAATGAACACAACATGTAAGATTTAAATTTTGAAACAAACGAAAGATCACAAACAAAACTTTAGAAAAACTAATAGAACTTGGATTAATATCTCTTTTTGAAACATCAACTGCATTAAAACTAACCCTTCCCAAGAATCAAGGTTAAAAAACTTGGATCCATAAATATGTTTTGATAAAAGATGATGATATTAAAAGAAGCTGATACATTTCAAAACGTATTTACGTGGTTAATTGATAAAACAATATTTATTGTAAAATTTGGATGAACGATGCGGGTAAATTTACACTTGTTCATCAACATAAATGAATATATGATTATTGTTTTTGTTTAGCTGCTTTTCAAGCAAGTTTATCTTGAGTATGGAGCTTGTTTTCGCTTCCACATGACTTGATTACAACATGAGTTTTTGCATCTAGTTGTTTTGATTAACAATCCCACATAGGTCAATGAAAGGAATTTTTTATTCTTTATATATTAGTGTGTGTATATTGTTGTCAGTCGAGATTAATATGATGTTGTTTAGTATTGTTGCATCTATGCTAAAATAGACTGTTGTCTTAGCATTATTTGTGACCAAACTGAATAACTTCTAAAAACAAAATCAAGAAAACCTTAAAAAAAATGTAACTTTGATTTTTTAGGAAAACCTTTAAAAAAATGTATCTATGATTTTTTGACTTTTTGGCGATTAGTCCGGTAAGTTTGAACTCACCATCACGCAAACTCAAACGGGTAAAGTCGGATCCTCCCTTTTCAAGAGTCAGGAAAATTTGCACCTAACAAAAATTTAACGTGAGATGTCTCGTATTTTATAATAATAGTAACAAGCCATTTTGCCACTCGGACACCATTTAACATGAGACTTCTCGTATTTTATAATAATAGTAACAAGTCATTTTGCCACTTGGGCACCAATTAACTTGAGACGTCTAGTATTTTATGATAATAGTAACAAGTCATTTTGCCACTTGGACAAGCCTAAATGATTTTGATCTGCTACTTTTGTTGGTGCTCAAATGTCTTGTTGGGAACAATTTTTGTATTGCTTTTTCATATGTGTGTTCTGTTGCCTATAAAAGAAAACCGATTATTTAATTCTAGCTAGTCAACATTAGAATGTCTCGCATCTTATTCAACCTTGATAAATTTAATTTACGTTTAAAATTTATGTACGAGACATGTGAGCTTTGCCAATATCTATCGAGTCTTTATGTACGAGACACTGGTTCATCAACATAAATGGATATATGATTATTGTTATTATTTAGCTGCTTTTCAAGCAAGTTTATCTTGAGGATGGAGCTTGTTTTCGCTTCCACATGACTTGATTACAACATGAGTTTTTGCATCTAGCTGGTTTGATCAACAATCCCACATAGGTCAATGAAAGGAATTTTCTATTCTTTATATATTAGCGTGTGTTTATTGCTTCCAGTCATGACTAATAGGATGTAACGTGATACTTCATGCAATTTATGATGATATTACAACTTTACAAACCATTTTATCGCTTGGACCCCTAAATGATTTTGATATGCTAATTTTGTTGATGCTCGAATGTCTCATTGGGAACAATTTTTGTATTGTGGTTTCATATATATGTTTTCCGTTGCCTATAAAAGAAAACCGATTATCAAGTTCCAACTAGTAAACATTAGAATGTCTTGCATCTTATTTAACCTTGATAGATTTAATTTACGTTTATCAATTTATGTACGAGACATGTGAGCTTTGCCAATATCTATCGAGCCTTTAACTTCTCGCGAAGGATTTACTTCTTATTTAGATAACAATACGATATGAATTTACTAGTTATAATGCCCGCGCATGCGTGGGTTTTTAAAAAATTTTTGAATCATATATTTTTATTTATTAAAAAACAAATAATTTAATCTTTGTTTTGTTTGATTTATGATGTTTAATTAAAATTTTTTATTATTAAAGATAATTATTTAAAAAATTTAATCTTATTATTAATTGCATCTTATCTATATTTTTTGTATTTATTTTCTACTTGTGTTATGGATAAATATAAAATATTACCTAATAAGAAAATAATCTTTTTTTAAATAAAATTATTACTAAATAAGGTATAAATCTATTTTTTTTAAATGAAATTTTTTTAATAGGGGTTTTGTTTAATTAATAAAAGATTAATAGGAAGTAATTGAGATTGATAATGTGCAATTGCCGTTTCTTAATGTACTTGTGATGCAGCAGGCCTCTAAGGTCAACACAACAACATGAGCTTGAACAATGTTGGCCCAATACTAAAACCAATGCAACCCAACCGGATTTGAAAAACTATTTTCAAACTTGATTTTGAACTAAAACTGAATTGTTGCAATGCAAGGGTGAAAATGAGTTTATTTCAACAAATTGTGTTTTAGCAAAACTAGTGATAATAAAAAATAATAGCAGGTAACAATATCATTTACATTCCAATAATGCTTATTTGAGTATTAATTTTAAAACTAACGTTTAAACAAAATCAAAAAAGCAACACACTTTTTGTCAAGCATGCTTTATATATCAAACGCTAAAAACTTATTACTCCAAAATGCTGGGTGTGAATAAATTTATGCATTAGGTCAAAACTGCCCGGACCGGAAAATAAAACTCTTCGAAATAAAGAATCGAAAATCGAATTGATTTATCTCTTTTGGTATTTTATTCTGTTCGGTTCGGTTCAGTTCAACTCGATTAATTCATTTAAAAGGGTTTTTCTGTTTTGTCTTGAACCGAAACTGAAATCCACAATTTTGTTTTATACGTATTTTTTTAGAACGACAATTTTAACTATCTCACAATAGTTATACAACAAATCTATCTCATGTTGTCCTAAATACGACTTTAACCAACAACCATTTGTTTAGGTAGCTTCTCATACAACATGTGTTACCATTAAGACACTAAAAGCCATACCAAATACTCAATTCGTCTCATATTTATAGTCCTAATTTTCATTTTAGAATGTCTAAAAATAACAGTTTTCTTCTTTTCTCAACCAGTAAAAAAAAAAAAAAAAAAAAAAAAAAAAAAAAAAAAAAAAAAAGAGTTTAGGGTGCGTTTGGTTTGTAGGTGGTAATGGAATTAAATTTCGATTTGGGAAAGGTTTAAAAGAAATGACGAATAAGAAAAAAAAATATAATTGAATTATATATTATTATTTTAAAAATAAGGAGGATATTATTAATATTATTTTATAATAAAACAAATATATAATAATATACGGTCCCACAATAAAAACAATTTTTTTTTTTGATTGGATGATATCACCCAAAGAGCCTAGTGGAGGTGGGATTATCATTGAAAGTGGTGGGGTCAGGGAATCAAAAAGGTACCAAACGACTTACTCTTAAATTAAGTGTCCAAAATAGAATCTTTGAATGTCCCAAATTAAGTGTCTACTTGTACCTTTCGACTAATAAGATGAGAGTTTAGTGGGTAAAAGTAATATTTGAATGGTGGATAGTTTAGTTAGTGGAATCTCCTAAAACTTTGTGCATAATGAAAATGGACACTTAATATGGGACACGGGGGTAGTATTTGATATTTGTTTCATTCTATAACCACCCATACCCAGATACCATAGTTAAAATGAAAACTATAGTTATTTCAGTTTTTTGTCTTGGCAGACAAAAAATTTGAACCAGAGTTCACATTCTACCCAGTAAAAAGTACTCCCTCCGTCTCATATTTATTGTCCATATTTCTATTTTAGGTTGTCTCAAAATAATTGTCCATTTTCTTTATTTAGTAAAATCTAGAGAATCTAATTGAAGAATATTCTATTTTAGTGGTTGAAAATTAAAGTATCCCCACTTTTATTAAACTTTGTGTATTCTCTCACATGACAATAATTTTGAGATGGAGGGAGTAGTGTGAGAGAGAGAGAAAAAAAAAACATTTGTGTCGTGTGTTTGGTAGTGCGTGTTTTTCAGTCTGATTTGACCACTCCACTCACACTCACAACCAAACAAACGACAATGAAGGATCGAAGCAGCGTGAAAGGAGGAGGAGGAGGTCAGCCATCAGTGAACGAGCGTTACACTCAATGGAAGTCACTCGTTCCCATTCTTTACGACTGGCTCGCTAACCATAACCTCCTTTGGCCCTCTTTATCCTGCCGGTCCGTACCACCCTACCCTTCCCTTCCCTTTTAGGGTTTCCTTTTTTATTTAGTTTTATCTCTTCTTTTTTTAATTACTACTAGCTGCTGCATTCTATAATTTAACTTATACATTTATTATTATTTTTTTCTTATAAACCCATAAGAATTAAACCCTAGCTTTTTACTAGCTCTTATATTTTCTTTTAGGCTGTTTGGATTAGCTTATTTAGCCGCCTTATGGAAATTATTAAGGGGGTGTTTGGGTTAGCTTATTTATCTGGCTTATGGGCTTATTTGACTTTAGAAAATAAGCTAATCCAAACACCCCCTAAGTTTAGCTTATTGGCTTAAGCCAATAAGGTGGAGTTGATAGGGTTGTAAGCTGAGTAAGTGAGCTTATCGGCTTTTCTAAAGTCAAATAAGCCCATAAGCTGGTTAATTAAAAGTAAATTTGCATATTCTACTGGTATGTGGTAGTTTAAATGGGAAAAAAAGTGCTGTATAGGTTTTTGAAAGCATGATGAAATGAGTATTAGTGATGTTTTGAAAGTGATGTGTTTTGGGTTATAAGGCATATTGCTTACATTGGCTAATCTTTTTGTTAATAGATGGGGGCCGCTACTAGAGCAAGCTACTTACAAGAGTCGTCAACGACTCTACCTTTCAGAACAGGTAAATGAGGCTCCCTTTATTCTTACTAAAAGTAGAAGATCTATGCTTTTTTAATACTAATTTCACCTACGTTGCCTCTTCCAGACTGATGGTAGTGTTCCAAACACTCTCGTGATTGCAAATTGTGAAATTGTTAAACCAAGAGTTGCAGCTGCTGAACACATAGCACAGGTGATAATGTGTTTCGAAATTTTAGTTTTATGGCTCTGTTCGTTTGACTAACGAGTGCTGGTTTTGTAGTTCAATGAAGAAGCACGGTCTCCCTTCGTAAAAAAGTTTAAAACCATTATCCATCCTGGGGAGGTAAAGACCAATATGCATCCTATTTACCTTTTTTTATATGCAAAGAAATTTGTATTTGACATTCACTTGTATTTATGAAGGTAAATCGCATCAGGGAACTTCCTCAGAACAGCAAAATAGTGGCCACGCACACTGACAGTCCTGATGTATGTATTCAGTTTACATGCTTTATTTCTTTTTGTCGATATCTTGTTAGTTATGATATATGATTATATCAATCAGGCTTTTTTATTCTTTGATTTTATTGCTTTTGAAACCAGGTTCTTATCTGGGATGTTGAAGCTCAGCCCAATCGCCATGCTGTCTTGGGAGCCGCAGAGTCTCGTCCTGATCTGGTGGGTCGTTGTAGATAGTTAGTTGTGGAAAGTTGGGTGGGTCGATTGTTGTGTAACTGGTCAAAAGGGTCTGCTCAGGCCTCAGGCTGAACCATAAACTTTATTTTAATGGGAACTTGTTTTTGAAATAAAACGATTTGGGTTGTCTTTATGCGGGGGTGACTCCTATAACCCTAATCTACCCATTAGAGACACGGTATAACCCAAATTGACCCGCTTACAAATAAATGACTCAAAAGTGCCAGTTTGCATATAGTCATAGTGCATAGTCTTCTATGCGTACCTATTAACATGATTAGCTGTTTCTGTTTTGTTCTTAAATCCGTCTGTCATGTCATACACTTGATGATTCTTTGTTGTGATATGAAATGTTGATATTCTCGTTCATATGCGTTTCTGTAGTTGTGTTTATGTGTATCAGCTCTCATAGCAGAAAGTTGATTTTGTTATATTGTTTACCTTGTAGATCCTGACTGGACACGAAGAAAATGCAGAATTTGCTCTTGCTATGTGCCGGAGTGAACCCTTTGTACTCTCTGGAGGTGATTTGTTTTGCAAACCCATGCTTTAAGTTAATACTTGATCGCTTTTTTGTTGTGCAAGCGTGCTGCAGCTTCTACTATCTCTCAAAATGATATATATAGTAATTTAGATACTAAATATAATCAAATTTTTTTTGGTGTGGCAGGCAAGGATAAGTCGGTTGTTTTGTGGAGTATACATGATCATATCTCAACTTTGGCAACGGATTCTGGGAGTAAAAGCCCAAAATCTGGTGGGACTGATGATAAACCTACCGAAAGCCCGAAAATTCAAGCAAGAGGTATCTTCAAAGGGCATGATGATACTGTTGAGGATGTACAGTTCTGCCCATCCAGGTATCTTACATTGTCTCTATGGTTTCACCATGATTTTTTGTATTCAGTAGACCAATAGTTAGGATGGGTATAGTTTGCTAACTGAAAGTTTTTGCATTCTGATATCTATGTTGTGAAGTGCACAAGAATTCTGTAGTGTTGGTGACGATTCCTGTCTTATTCTATGGGATGCAAGAACTGGGTCTTCTCCAGTTGTCAAGGTGATTTTTACATCTACTATTATTTGGGGTTTTATCAAGTTTGTGCTTGCTTGATGACTCATATGGTTACCTTTTTGTTTATACATTTGACACTTGGTTTATAGAATCTCAAGTTGAATTTGTACATCTTTGCAGGTTGAGAAAGCTCATACTGCTGATCTCCACTGTGTTGATTGGAACCCCATTGACGAGAATTTCATTTTGACGGGGTAAATCACGTTTTTGTTTTCTTCTGCTGTGTTTTCTATTGCCATAGGCTTGTTTATTGACATGTTTTGAAGATACTTGAATATAAAAGGTTCAATAAGTAGGTTTCCAGCTATAAAAGTTAAATTTTATGTTCTTTTCAGGTCGGCTGACAACACTGTTCGCTTGTTTGATCGTCGAAGTCTCACTTCTAATGGAGTTGGAGCACCCGTACACATATTTGCCAATCACAGTGCTGCTGTACTTTGTGTACAGGTATTGACATATTTTCTTCATAAGCAAGCTTTTATCACTTTACGGGGTATCCATGCTTATTCACTCAGTTAACTATTAAAAATTGTATTTCAGTGGTCTCCTGACAAATCATCCATCTTTGGAAGTTCAGCTGAGGATGGTGTCTTGAACATCTGGGATCACAACAAGGTGGGTATTCATGTTACTTTTCATGTCAAAACTTAGTTTCATTTCAGGTCCTCTTGCACATGTAGGATACAAGACATATTTTCTTTACATGCTTATGTTCATTGTTCTATTTTCACGTCTTCTAAAATTTGCACTTTTTTTTGTTTACATCCAGGTTGGTGAACGAACTGGTCCAGCCTCAAAATTTGCACCAGGCTTGTTGTTCCGTCACTCTGGGCACAGGTACATAGTTTTCCCTTGTTTAATGATAGTTAACGGAAAATTGTGCAGGTTGGGTGGGGTTTGGCTCAAATAAAGTAATTTCTAGTTACAGTACAGAACTTCGGATCACATTGACCCATTTTTGAATTTAACATTTGTTAAATGTATTAAATATTATCTCAAAAACTATATTAATGTATTAAATCATTATCTAGTTATTTTTAATAAAATGGTTTTAGAGATTGAATGATTCTGAACACCTTTCCGGTGACTTTTGACCCATTTGACCCGTTCATCAGACTGCCCTTAAAGTTAAAATACAAAGTGACCCATTCTTATTTAAATGCGTCAAAGTTTGTGTCTGATATCTGAAGTTACACATAGATAAAAATTAAACGCACGCATGCATACACCGCTTTGGTTACTACTTTCAACAGTTTTGTATATGTCCTTGATCAGTTGCTCTCCTTTTAAGAGTTTTAGCTAAATTTTGTATTGGACATTTTTTTAAATAATCAAAATTGACCCATTAAAAAGTTAATATGCTGAGATTGTTACATCGGATTTTGTATTCCAGTTTGTTACTTCCAACAGATTTGATTTGCTTAGATGAAGAGAGTTATAATACACATCTTACAATTGCAGGGATAAGGTTGTTGATTTTCACTGGAACTCGCATGATCCATGGACGATTGTCAGTGTATCTGACGATGGTGAAAGTACTGGTGGAGGTGGAACACTGCAGGTAGGATTGGTTTCTACTGCATTATTATCCTCAGTTACATGATCTCATATTATAACCCGATACTCAACTTTTTCTTTTTATGGTCAAATGTGCAGATATGGAGGATGATCGATTTGATTCACAGACCTCAAGAGGAGGTTATCAATGAGCTGGAGAAATTCAAATCGCACATCCTCACTTGTTCAACTCCTTAGGATTTTAAATTATTAGACTTTGTAAGCTTTGATTCTGTTGAGTGATTTGTACTTTTCCTTGAAGTTTCGTTATGTTGTATGAGAGGATGATCTGTAACGTTGATTTCAGTTGTGTTAGTACTTTTAACTTGTGTCTTTAAAGGCGAGTAGTGGAATAAATAAAGCCCCTCTTTGCCTCATTACTATCTTGTGAATTATTTGGTGCTCCTGTGTGGCTCGGTTTGCTTCGCAGGCGCACTTCTAGTGCTATAAAGACTGTTTCACGTAATCATATCACTTTAAGTTGTAGCTGAATACTAGTTTATTTAACCATCTACAACTTTTGATTGTTTAAGTACCTTGTGAAATAAGACTGTTAAAGCTGTTTCAAATTAAGTAAAAAGAACTCAAATTTAGCTTAAAGAAGAAAAAGTTAGTAAACACATTTCATGTTCAAATAACAAGTTCTAGCTAATTGCTTTTATGTTGTCTAAATTAACATCCTTGTATTCATTTTAACTATCACAAATCACAATAATCTTGTTACCAGTACGAGGATGAAATTTCAAAGTTGTCTCAACAATAACAACGAATTTTAGCTCATATTATTGTGATTAATACCAAAACATATACTGTACAAACTAGCAATAACAACACTTTTAGTGCGATAGTACTAACCAATTTACTAACAAGTATTGGGTGTGACGCCTTGTTTTTTGCGTTTGCTCCCAATGATACTGAAGTTATCATATTGGCTTAAGCAGTAACGGAACCGGGGGTGTCCCGGGGGTCATGGATTTTTGTGACGTAGTATTAATTTGTTAAAAAGACTAATTTTTTTTAGGGTAAATTGCAAAAATGGTCCTTAACGTTTCACAAAATTGCAAAAACGGGACCGAGACAAAAAGTAGCGCAAAAAAGCCACCCACGTTCCACATTTTCGCAAAATCGCCACTGAGAGGCCTTTTCCGTTAACTTCCGTTAGTTTTCCTCTTTAAATGCAGTGAAATGACTAATATACCCTCGTCTTCTTCCCCATTTGAATTTCTTTTTAATTTATGTTTAACTTTAATACAAAATCAAGACATCAAACACAAAAACCCAGAAAAGAAAGTCAAAACCCAGATCTTTGGCTAATAAACCCGAACCCATAAGATGTTCGTGTTCTAGGTTCTTGCTGGAAGACTCTAATAAACCCGAACGATCTTTGGCACTGTTTGGTGCTTCAACTTGTTTGCAATCATTAGTAATACCATCCAGTGAAGAAAGATTGTCTGTTTTGATGGTAGTAACGTCTTCTTCAGAAGACTTCTCCATTACAATATCCATGGGTTTATGTTCTAGCAAAATAAAACCATAGACATCAGATTTGTGTTCTTGTTGATTTAGAGACTTGTAAATTAGTGATAAGACTTTAATTGAATTTTGACTTATTTAGTTATTTTAACTTGCAAGTTATTAATGGGATTGCTTCTCGTCTAGATGATTCCTCTGTTTCTTTGTTTTTGAGGGGCATCTTTAACATTTACCTAACTGCACAACACTAGATCTCTAGCCATTAACGCCTTAGAGGCAGAAATTTTTATTTAACCCATTTGGGAAATGACATAACTCAAATAGATATTAAAATGACACTAACTGGCTCTCCCCTTTCTTGTTATTCAATTAGTTTTTAGTTCTTCATTTCTAAGTTGTTCTTTTGCTTACTTTTGTTGCCACGAACTCGATTAATTGCTTCATGCAATTTTTTCCATTGCAGAAGTACACATTTAACCCCAACCAAACCTGTTACCGCATAAAACATACTTTATAACAGAAATCAAAGTTTTACTTAACTAGAGTGTTCCATATTGTTTGATTCCATCTTGAAAACATAAGCAGAAACTAACATAACACCAACATCTAGTGCATGAGCTAATTCAAAGCCTAATCATGTTGCTACATAGCGTCGACATACATCCTAGAGTCGACAGTTTTGATTACAAATACATTGTCACTGATACATATATACAAATAGGAGCATCGAGTTCACATTAAAACTTTAGAACTTTAGGCGCTTGTAAACTTTGTAGAGACGACGGCTGAAACCATGATGTCCATCCCACAGGCATTGTAACCACTACAAAGCTTGTAGTACCCATCCTCACCCCAATCAGCTCCCCAAGAATTCTTGATGATCCAGTATGGCTTGTCCTTGAACCTCAAAGGTGCATAGCCAGCAGACCCATACCCAACAAGAAGCACACCATGGTCCATTTTCTGCTTTGAGCAAATATACGGACATGATACTTGACCAATGTATGTCTGCATCCAAGCGGCATTAATCCCAACTGCACAAAACAGATATTTCCAATTACTAATAAGTAAAGCAATTGAGTTGTAAAGTTATGATGATAACGAACAAAGGATCAGTTAATTTACTTGCAAGAGGGCCATTTTTGACAAGGTTAGCAGCAATTTGGTCTTCGTCAGTGGAAACGACACTAAAATTAGCAACAGATGCAGCAATTTTGGACTTGTCAAAGTGACAGGTACCATCTTTGCCAGTGTAAGGGTAATCCTCTTTTTTCTGAAGACCACCCGACTTCAATATGTACTCAAACGCATTGTTCATCAACCCACCATTGCAACCCGAGTCACACGAGTTGTACTCAGCAGGATCACACTGCACGCAAATCTGAAATGGGTTACATATAGACCGTGCTACATATAGACTCACTAATTTAATGGGTTATACGTAGTGTTTAGATTTCTAGCATTAATTTACCAGAGTCCACTGACTAGGCCATATATACTCATGCTGCCTGTATAGCCAATCAAGTTTTGCTGGATATCTGGCATAAACTTAGCATTAAGATTGATTTTCCTGTTCTTCAAGTAGGCCAAATGTCCATCTCGACTCACACATATGTAATGTACTATCACCGACAATGTCGATTTTGACAAATACTAACATAATGTATAGACTTCAAAATCAGTAAAATACATTGAAAAGCTAGAAAGTCAGATTATGTTAAACTTGATATACTGTAATCAAAAGCAAATCAGGCATGATGAGTAGACATCAACTGAAGTGAACATTCCCTGAGTAGACATCAACTGAAGTTAAACTTGATATACTTTGGAAAGCATTCCCTGAAGTGAACATCAACTAAAATCTTTTACATGCAATTTATAACACCAGATATTAAAATGAATATGCAGTTAAAACAGATATATAGTGTACCTTATTCGATTGTATGTTCTTGTCCAATTCGAGGCAATGCCACAATGAATTCAAGTCACTGAATCAAAAGCAATGTTAGGTGATTTTGAGTTTGTTCCCTTACGAACCATTGGTGATCTAATGGGTTTTGATTTGAATGTGTGGGTTTTTGTTCTTGATTTTATATTGTTGGATCTGGGTTTTGACTTTCTTTTCTGGGTTTTTGTGTTTGATGTTCTTGATTTTGTATTAAAGTTAAACATAAATTAAAAAGAAATTCAAATGGGGAAGAAGATGAGGGTATATTAGTCATTTCACTGCACTTAAAGAGGAAAACTAACGGAAGTTAACGGAAAAGGCCTCTCAGTGGCGATTTTGCGAAAATGTGGAACGTGGGTGGCTTTTTTGCGCTACTTTTTGTCTCGGTCCCGTTTTTGCAATTTTGTGGAACGTTAAGGACCATTTTTGCAATTTACCATTTTTTTTAATGCACCCGCAGAGACGGAGCCAGTGGGGGGCTGGAGGGTGCTCGGCCCCCCTAACTGGTCAAACTGGCGTACCTATCAGGCGAGCTGGGTTGTGTTGGTTTTTTTTCCGGCGAGTTTGAATGACAGAAAACTAGAGGTTGTGTACTTTGTGTGATAATGGTGAAGTTAACTATAGAAGGTAGAAGAAGAAAAGAAGACTGAGTGAGTAGGTGACTTTATGTCTTTATCACAATAGGTAGACTTTATGTCTTTGTCGTTTGTGGTTTTATTTTTTTTATTTTGCTACTACTATTTCTTTTGAACCTTTTTTTATTTTGTTTTATGGTTGGTTTTTGATATAGACCAGTTTTTAAAGAAAAGTATTAAACTTATAATCTTATTTTTGTTTATACTCTTACTTAGGTTTGAATAATAAATTTAAATATATAGCTTTAACAAATAACTTTATTTTGGAAATAGATTGTTTGAATACCCAATTTAATGATTTAATTTTCATTATATGTATATAATGTAGGATCTAATTATTTTCTTTTATTTGTGTTTGAAGATAATTAAAATAAATGCTAATAAATGTCACTGTTACAAGGTATAAATGTAGCTTTAAAATGTGATCAAGTAACTGTATGTTACTAATAAAAAAAGATATCATTGAACTAGTATGCGGAATGATTCAAATTTTAATCTAGCTTTTTAAAAAATGAAATATATGTAAAAAAAAAATTTTTTTGAGCCCCCCTTAATACAAAATCCTGGCTCCGTCACTGTGCACCCGGTCCCTAAATATTGTATTTGTAATATTGTAAAAATGGTATCAAAACACAGATCTTAATCACCCAACCAACCACCCCACGGTGATTACTTTTATTACAACTATAAACACAGTTGACAAGTCCTCAAACGAGTGCTTGCCTTACAATACAAAGGGAAATAAGATAGTCCTCCTACCGAGTGCTATATTTACAATACTCACACACTATTATCACTGAAACAATAAACCTGTAGAATACTAACTATGATGGAAACATGATCAAATGGTGATTTGTGAGGCGTAGAAATGAGGGGGAGGGAGGAAAAGATAGAAAGGGAGGAACCTTGGAAGAAAAGAGAAAATATTAGATTGAAAATGAATGAAGGTCCAACCCTCTCCACATGTGGAGAGGGGTATTTATAGTTACAATATTACGCCCACTCCCGGGCTGTGGATCAGGCATACAGTGGGTAAAGACCCGTTCCTTCTTCCACGGTGATACTTAATCTAATACTAATTAACTAATAAACAAACTAACTACGAGCTAACTTAATGCTATTACAATCATTAGGTGACCGAGACTTTTACAGGAATATTTGTATTCCTAACAATCTCCCCCTAAGCGAGGTCACCTTTGAAGTTAAGCTCTTTGGTCTTTAAGCATTCTTTAGTCTTTGTAGCTCGTAGGATCTGATTCTTCTCTTTTCAGCACACTTCGTACTTCAAGCAAGCGAACTTGTGGTTAGAGTTCCTTTGTGATGTGTGATCTTCGAGCTTCTTTGAGATCATCAGCCAAAGTAAATCTCCAACCTCGTCCATAGTAGTATTGCCTTCATGTGATGTAGTGACTCAAGGACCATCATGCTCACACCCTTCTAGATCAGGAGACTTGACTTTAGAGTTGTGGATCAGGAGACTTTTTCATCAGAGTTGCGGAAATGTTGTTGGTAGTCTCTCAACATTTTGTTGTAGCAAGTCTCTCATCTTCATTGATTGTGTGGTGGATGTGTGAGCATGAGGTATGGATTGACCCGATTCAGCTGGAAACTGGAGCCATCAACGCCATCTTTATATGTGTCCCTGAAATAAAACAGTTAGCAATAAAGATAGAGAACGAATATGGCTTTGTCATTCGTTCTGCGAGGATAGACTACCCTCCGGTTTTGTGAAAACCGACCTGTGATCAGGTAAAGTCTCTTTTAAAGAAGACTCTCCTTGACAGGAATTTCCAGCTTGTAGTAATGAATTTTCCAAAGAATCCACTTCGGAATCTTCATACTTAGCATGTTCTCATACCGGAACGTCTCAAAGCAGACAACACGATAGAGTGAATCGGTGAATGAATAATCACGGATTGATGAGAAATAGATTTATAGAAATCACTCGTGTGTCCTATGATAAACATTTTTGAGACACGACGAGAGTTTTGTACTTTGAGTCACATTTCCATCAAAAATACTTTTGTTTGAAATATTGTACACAATCAATGTGCTCGAAAATTTGTTTGTGAGCACACCGAAAGGTTTTTGCAAAAGTATCCGTCAATCCATATCCTGGAACAAGTTTGATTCAAATTTGAATCGCACCATTGTTGCTTTCCAGTTGTCACTTGATCATTGATCCAAGATGGATCTCACATGTCACCTACCAAGAGCTTGAAAGATGTTCGCTCTAGAAGGATTTCCATCTTCATTGTGAATATTTTCATATCACTCGGATGTTCTGGCAATACCACAAGGATAATGCGTAGGACTCTAAGTATTTTATCTTATTTTCCACATTATGTGAAACAATAAGCATATTTGGAATGTGTCCTAACGAGATTTATGGATGATCTCATGGCTCTAGACTCAATAGTGCGTTTTGATCCGCTCCTGGAGACTGGGGAGGCGTCTCCTGTTTTAGGTATCAACATAGCTCGCAATGAGCGGTCGATACATTGCACAGGGTTCCCCGTGAGAATGAAACAAGCTCTTTTAAGAGAACTTGAGTGGTTGGGAAGTTTAGTGCAGTGCGTCACTGGGTCCATGACGTCTTGTCTTCAATACCGGTGTTACCTTAGTAACCGCCAGTAGATTATGAATTGAACCCGGTTTCTGCCCTAAGGTTGAATATTTGGAGGGCTATTTCTTTTCACCCTTTCTCATTTCATTTCTTTTTTATTCTTCAACCCCTTCAGTGCTTATCGAGACTTCACCACTAGAACCTTGTTGGGTTTGTTCCAGTCCTAGCTCTATCTCAGTCCGCACTCTTCCCTTTCTCACTTTACTCCTTTTTTCATAATCATTCCTAAGGACTTCTAATCTATCTATGGATTGTCCCTGGGAAGATCCTTCCGGTTCTGGTGGATCATGGGAATTCATACCTAACCTTAACCAACCTTATAACTCCATGCATAAAGATAAATGGTCGGTCTTTGGTATAACTTCCACAAACGCCTTTTGCTCCCCCTCAATATGTGCATCGATATTCGAAAGTGTTTAGCACATATGTGGGAGCATATTTATTGAGTCCAAAAGATCACTTATTGATTATCAGATTTCATATTTAAATCACATTCTCTCCCCCGATCAAAAATTTCAAATCATTTGAGATTTTGGATCCTAATTGATTTAAATAAGTTAGAAGACGTTTGGGAGAGAAATGCGGTTAATTTTTAATATTTTCTGATAAAAGGAACCTTTTTCTTGCTCCCCCTCAATCTGTGAGGGAGGTTGTTATGTGTCAGATTTGAAGAGTTTACAAAAAGATTTGAAGATTTAACGAAAACTCTTTGAAAAAGTACTCATTCTGACACATAACACATCACAAGTCATTTTGTTGCAAGATTTTTTTGTACGAAGTATGGGGAGTTTTGATGATACATAAAATTTTGAGAAATCACTCTCCCCCTCAATCAATGACGGATGTTAAAGCTGAAATATTTTCAGAAAATGTAAGAGCCATTGATTGAGTGAAAATTTTATCAAACTTTTGAGTTCAATTTGATTTTCAGTCAAAATCTCATGGTACCACCAAGTTTTGCACAAATACTTTCCGGAAAAATCATAGAAGGAAAAGTATTTGGCGATAAAAAGAAGATTTCTCTTCTTTATCAAGAAATAATGCACTGAAGCGTACATTAGATCGAGGGTGCATGAATATAAAGTAATTCACGCTCGGATGAACGGCACCCTTTGTTAGGAACAACCGTCTTTTTGGCGACGTGTTTTCCTTAATGATGAAAACTGGGTTGCTATCTGAAGTAATAGCAAACCATATTTTTGAAGTGCGGGTTGTAGCCTGAAATGACTACAAGCCATAATTTAACGTTCGTTTTGCGATATGACATGTTTTGGAAAAACATTATTAGAAACCGAAAAACTTTTGCTCAAGCATATGTATGATTCCGTGTCATTGTTAAATGACATTTCTAGAAACGTACATAATATTGATTATACAAGAGACATGTCGTGAGTAAAAGTTTTTTTCTTTTTCTTTTTTTTTTTTTTTTTTTTTATGGTTATATATATTTCTATTTATATATATATATATAGAAGTATGTACAATATGCGAGAAAGGATGTGCAGAAGGCAAGAGAAATGTTTATAAGGATACACAAGGAGGGCCATAAACAAATGACAGTACAACACAAACATTCCAATCAACACACATAATTATGACACTGCACCCCATTGCTGATCTTATTACTCAGTACGTTGGAGAAGACGGTAGTCCCCTTCACTTACTCTGCCACCAACGTAGCACTCCAGGCTTCGGAAGATTCTTCGTATCTTTAATCTCTTGCGGATGCCAGCCAAAAACCTCTTGTTCCGGGTTAACTCATTTGCAGTCCAGTTATTGGTATATCGTCTAGTTCCCTGGGCATAAACGTGGTATTCTTTTACTCTGAACTCCAGTGCCTCTTCGACCAGACGCAAGGTACCGTCACTGAACTTGTGTATTTCATTGAAGCGCAAAACCATGGGCACATTGTACTTGTCTCGAAAGACAGTTGCTAGAGGAGATTCAATGACTGTAAAGTCTGCAACCCGTTCCAGACTATTAACATTCCATAGGGGTCTTGTGAGGTTGAGCTGGGATTGGTAGCTTTCGATACCAAGCTGAAAGTCTTCGACCCGTTTCCTGATGACGATGCCCCGGATCCAGTGAAGTACAGCAAACACAAGAGACTTCATTTCACGTGATGGTAGATGATGCAGCTTTCCTTGAAGATGGAGGAGATACAAGTCTTCGAAATCATTAGGGCGTAGGTGTTTGAAATCCCCTTCGGATATGGTGTAGTCCTTGAAGTCTGCTCGTCTGAGTGTAATGCTCTTGAGATAGTCATATCCATAGATGGGATGTATTAGAACTTGAACCACACTAATGATTTGAAGTGGTGAGCGAACTGACTTTCGGTCACCTGGAGCTTGAAACCGATCTATGTAGAACTGTTGCTTCTTCAACCACCAGTGTGAAATGCCCAGAGATGCCGAGATGTTGTAGTCGCATTCTTGAGTACTCCACATACTGTCGGGGACTAACTGTTCCAACCCGATGTCAGAATACTGGGCAGCTTTCATCTTTGTGATGGACAAAGCTGATTTGCATTGTCTACTCCCAAGCTTAAGATAGTCAAGGTCTTTGTTGAAGAAGAATTCAGCTTGGATAGTGACATTTCCTGGAGGGCCACCCAAGGGAAGTGGAGTGTTGTAATTATACTTCTTTATTCCTTCATCCACAATGTCATTGAACATCTTGTGGCACTCTTCCATCTGGTATTGTAGATGATTAACATCCTGATGAAAAGCTTTGACAATGTTGAATGCGGGGCCTTCCAGGTCCTTCTGAGTGAGCTTTGAGAGACCCCGTTTCTTGCAGAACCATGCGATGAATGTTCCCATATCACCAGTTTGGGAAAGTAGGGAATCTTCAGAGGGTGGAACAAAACTGGTGGTGATTGCACTGATCCAGTTACTATCATTGGTTGGTAAATCAGAGGAAGGAATCGTCCAGTCGGGCTCAGGTGATTGCGGTTTGTTGTCATCTGGTTTCCACCATGTCTCTTTGTCATCTTTGGTTAAGGAAACTTGAGGAGGATCATTGGTGTCAGTTCTGGTGAATGATTTCCACCACTGTCTTCCAGGAATGTGAGTTGTAGAAGCATCATCATCTTCGTCATCGGATGACTCATCGTGTTGTGGTGTGACAGAAGCTTCATTAAAGACATGATCTTCAGGGGCATGAGATGCAATGGAGGTTGCACCAGCGTCAAAAGTAGTCCAAGCTGCATACTTAACATGTTTTGCTTGTTTAGACGGAGCTGGCTTGGATGACTTGTCAGTCTGCTGTTTTTGGGATGGTGAGGAGGTGGGTTGTGATGATCTGCCAGGAGCTTGTGACCCACCAGGCAGTGAAGAAGTGCCTGATGGACCAGACGCCCCAGCAGGTGGTGGAGGTGGAGGTGGTTGTGGAGGTGAACCAGAAGGTGGTTTAGGGTGACCCTGACGCCGCTGTTTTCTTTTACGTTCAATATCCATGTCCCGGGCGTGTTCCTCAGCATCATCTTGTAGAATTGAGGCCTCCAATGCCTTATACAGCTGTATGTGAGCATCGTGTCCTGTGTGTTGACCCTGCTGATACATACTGTGCTGCAGAATAACCTTCATGTCATTGATAGGAAGGTCTTTGAACCTGGACCTGAGAGGGGCTTCGAGAGCAATATTGACAGCTTCAGCAACCTGTTCGTTGATAGCCTTAGATACTTGTAGTTCAAGATCAAGATGCTCCAACTTGTATAATCTGCTGCTATGATTGGTGATTGTTTGTAGCAGCTTAAGGTTTACTAGAGTTTGAAGCAAAGAGGCATGCTTGTCCAACTTCTCACGAATGGCAAGATTTTCTTGAACAGCATCAGCAGTCAAAGCAGCTAAAGTGTCCAGATCTAACTTCTTCTCAGTGCTAGCAGGAGCAGCAGATGCAGACGGTTTCTCTTGTGTGTCATCAGCTTGTGGGATGTCATCGTTGTTGGGACCATCAGTAGACGTTGGTGCAGACTTGGTAGGAATGGTGGAGTTGTCTTGCACAATAGGCACATCAACCATTGACACAACTTCTCCATGCTCATCACCGGACTTTTCACCTTCAGCATCATCTGGCTTATCCATGAGGAATTGATCGCCATAAGTGTCCAGATTCTTGTACGATGATAGCGTACCAGTGGGGCTGTCAGGTACCACCTCTAGCTTAGGATCATCTGTTTTCATTTTGAGGTTACCTTGAATATCCGGATATGCAGTAGAAACAAACTCGTCATCGAGTGGATCAACTGGAGGAACTGAATCAGCTGGTTTATCCTGTACAGGTTGTTGGCTGGTAACATCTTGTGTAGAGAGGTGTGATCCATCACCTTTGGGAGCAGAACTGGTGTCAGTCTCAGAACTGCTAGATTTATCGGGTTGCCCATGTAACAATTCGCATTTTCAGGTTAACTTTTATTCCCGAAAATTTCACTATTCACTTTTTACTATTCACTTTTACTATTCATCTCAGAAATTTTTATTTCATATTCTCGTAAGTTAAACTATTTTAACGATAATCCGAGAGTTTGACGCTCGTCGGATCATTTCTGCAAAAATCACCCAAAACGAGTACCCGAGTCAAAAGTTATGGCCATAAGAAGTTAGCGAAACCAAAACGGCAAAACTGCCTAAATAGCATTCTGATCAGATTTTGATTTTGAAAGTCACCCTTCTGGTCCGATTCATCAAAAAGTTAAAACACGAAAGTTGTCCGGAACGACGTTTTCGTTCAGGAACAAAGAAGCTCGAGCCCTGAAAACGCTTTCCGAGTGATAATTTTTTCAAATTCTTAACAGCCCATTTTTAGACCAAAGTTACTATATAATGATTATAATTAGATGAGACCAAGAGGTCTAATGACCTAAAGCCAAGACCACAACCATGGCTAAAGCCAAGGTTGAGTCTCAAGACCATGGTAACAATGACCAAGGTCACGGCAAAGCCACGGCTAAAAACCATATAACTTTTAAAGATCAAAACTTATATATATATATATATATATATATATATATATATATATATATATATATATATATATATATATATATATATATATATATATATATATATATATATATATATATTGTTGACATAAATAATGTATGAAAACGTTATTTATATTTTTCGATATCTCTATATTTTGACGATCACAAAATGTAAACTCGTCAATCGTTTGATTACTACGTAAACAAGTATTAAGCTAGTTTATATCATTATATCCAACTTAATCACTTAAGGTATGGATAAACAAGTGCTTAATACATCTCATGATCAAAGGGGTATTTAATTAACTAATACAAAGTTTATTTAATTATATAATCTTATTATATATTTTTGAAAAACACTTTTGGTAATAAGGAAAAATGTTTTAATCATACTAAATATATGATTTCAAATATTTAACCAAAATCAGTTAGTTTTTCACCAAATAAACTTTCCCCACTAAAAGACAAGTTTTCTGGCCGTTACAGTTGGGCGGCCCCCTTAATTATAAGGGGCGGTCCCCTTAATTTTAAGGGGGCCGGCCATGCTTTAAGGGGACCGGCCAGGCTCCCCTGTCAGAAACTGTCAGATTTCTTCCCCTATAAATACCACCTTAATTCTGGAATTTTTCCTCACCTTTTGCACGAAATTTTCAGATCTACAATCATCTAAAACTCATCCAAAACCCTTTGATCATTTGTATATTAATCCTTGTTTCAAGTGATTCAATCCCTCATCATCCATTCTCATTCTAAGTGCAAAAGAAGAACTCTCTACAACCAAGTTCAAGAAGTGTTGAAGAGTTGTTGTGTATAGTGTATATATATTCATTTGTGAATATTGTGTTGTGCTTGTTATTATTTGTTTAGAAGATATAGAAGTTGTGTAGATAGTAGAAGTTGATTAGTAGTGAAGTAGGATAGTTGTGAAGATTGGTGTGTAGAAGAAGGTGTGTAGAAGATTGGTGTGTAAAAGCTAGGTGTGAAGAAGATTGGTGTGTAGATTGGTGTGAAGATTGGTGTGTAGATTGGTGTGTAAATTGGTGTGTATATTGGTGTGTACGGTTTTCTTCGCCATAAGGGAGTTTGTTGACATAGTGAAGAAAACTCTCGAGTAGGTGACTCGGGGAGTGGAGTAGGAACAAGGAAGGTGTCCTTGTAGCCGAACCACTATAAATCCTTGTGTTGTGGTTTGATCTTTCTAACTCTTCTCATTACTTATTTATTTACCTTTACTATATTAGTTTTGTTAGTTAGTTATCATACAATTGTTCATATAGTGCAAGTATTGAATTCACATAAACCAGAATCGAAGTTTTTTAAAACAAACTTGTGCTTATAAATTTTAAAAGGACGTAAAACTATTCAACCCCCCCTTCTAGTTTTCCACACACACACACACACACACACACACATATATATATATATATATATATATATATATATATATATATATATATATATATATATATGTTATCAAATACTACAATAGTAGGGAGCCTCATGTGAGGAGTTCAATAAGTAAGCCGTCGAGATGAGTTGTGGATTTACGAATTAAAGTGTCCTGGCTCCTCGAACGTTTACTCCATGACTTCTGAATTATGTCGGCCCGAACGGTAGTAAGAGATATACAACCTATACATGTTTCATAAACCATTTATATTCAAAGACTTACACTATATACTAAGTACTACATCATGAACATCATGCAAGACATATATAGGCAATTCTTCGTATTCTTAGACGTTACTCCAAACCTAAGTCGCAACGTTCTATTATAGGCTGCTCTTAGAGATTTTCGCGATTCGACTACCACTTTCATTTCTCATTACATAAGCTTAAGGTGAGTCATAGCCCCTACTCTTTTCATACTTGTTTTAACTCTTTGGGGGAGATACATGCACAACTACTTGCTTACTTGTACAAATACTCAAAACATTTATACTTGATTGTTTTATACTTGATTGTCTTATACTTGATTGCATTATACTTGATTTTATACATACATGACTATCTTTTATCTTTGGGAAGTGGCTCCCAGTAACCAGTTATCTTTGGGAAGTGGCTCCCAGTAAACTTTTATCTTTGGGAAGTGGCTCCCAGTTTTCTTTGGGAAGTGGCTCCCAGTTGTCTTTGGGAATTGGCTCCCAAGTGAGGTCTTCGGAGATGAAGTAGAGACTCACTACTAATTGCTTAATTATTTTGATGAACTTATACATGTCTTTATTATACTATATGTTAGCAGTGGGTTGTGAACACACAGGTTACAAGTCTCTTATGGCGGGACTTGCAACTGAGTGGATTCTCAATGCCTTTACTGTGTGAACATTCTTTTTAGGCTTTTTTCAATTGTTTTAAGACAAACTCTATGAACTCACCAACCATTGTGTTGACACTTTAGCATGTTTATCTCAGGTTAGTAAGACGATAGCTAGTGCGTGGAACTTAGAGTCAAGCTGCATACTCTGAAGACTTACGCTTTTATCATTTACCATTCAAAACTTTGTATACATTTATGTATCATACTTTGGAATCTCATGTTTGTAACTTTGGATTCATTAATCGAATGGTAACTTTTCAAAACGTCTCATTTAGAGTTCGTTTTCTATAACTTGTACTTTGTATTATGAAGTAGCACCCCTATGACACAGTCTTCCGCTGCGGTATTTTGGGGGTGTTACAGATTGGTACCAGAGCCTTGGTTATAGAGAACTAGGTTGCATTTAGTGCCTAGACTATAACTGCTATATACGTTGAGACCTTCCTCTTTATTTGCCTTACACACAATACATACACATATGCTTTTTGGTTAGAGGTTTGCTTAGTTCCACGCTATTAGATGATGTGACTTTAGTATTATAAGGAGCCCCAGAGATTAGTTGAGTCATTAAAAACATGGAGCTCAGTAATAACTAATTATTTAACTTGATCTTGTGACAGTTCTTGTTTGATGAGACACAAGATTTGAGTTAAATAATATTATTGCTTAGCTTTAGGGATTTGATGGCTTGATTATCTTACTATCGGCCTCAGAAGGCGGATTTTGTGTCGGAAATTCTTAAGTAGGATGTTTTAGAATCTCCTTATTTAAATGGATTGGGACGCCTCTTCATTTAAATAAAGAAATTGTAAATCACCGAACCATAAGTTTATGAGACCTTACTTACATAAATTTGGACGCTTCTTTATGTAAGTAATGTGTTATAAATAAGTGGGCTTAATTGTAGCCGATACGACTCCTTAACCAGAACCTTAGACGAATCAGAGTGAACACCACTATATTAGAGATCCCGAATTCTCTTAGACACATCGTAAGTAGTTAACATCAACTGAACTTCGGGACGAAGTTCTCCTTAAGGGGTAGAGACTGTAACAATTCGCATTTTCAGGTTAACTTTTATTCTCGAAAATTTCACTATTCACTTTTTACTATTCACTTTTACTATTCATCTCATAAATTTTTATTTCATATTCTCGTAAGTTAAACTATTTTAACGATAATCCGAGAGTTTGACGCTCGTCGGATCATTTCTGCAAAAATCACCCAAAACGAGTACCCGAGTCAAAAGTTATGGCCATAAGAAGTTAGCGAAACCAAAACGGCAAAACTGCCTAAATAGCATTCTGATCAGATTTTGATTTTGAAAGTCACCCTTCTGGTCCGATTCATCAAAAAGTTAAAACACGAAAGTTGTCCGGAACGACGTTTTCATTCAGGAATAAAGAAGCTCGAGCCCTGAAAACGCTTTCCGAGTGATAATTTCTTCAAATTCTTAACAGCCCATTTTTAGACCAAAGTTACTATATAATAATTATAATTAGATGAGACCAAGAGGTCTAATGACCTAAAGCCAAGACCACAACCATGGCTAAAGCCAAGGTTGAGTCTCAAGACCATGGTAACAATGACCAAGGTCACGGCAAAGCCACGGCTAAAGACCATATAACTTTTAAAGATCAAAACTTATATATATATATATATATATATATATATATATATATATATATATATATATATATATATATATATATATATATATATGTGTGTTATCAAATACTACAATAGTAGGGAGCCTCATGTGAGGAGTTCAATAAGTAAGCCGTCGAGATGAGTTGTGGATTTACGAATTAAAGTGTCCTGGCTCCTCGAACGTTTACTCCATGACTTCTGAATTATGTCGGCCCGAACGGTAGTAAGAGATATACAACCTATACATGTTTCATAAACCATTTATATTCAAAGACTTACACTATATACTAAGTACTACATCATGAACATTATGCAAGACATATATAGGCAATTCTTCGTATTCTTAGACGTTACTCCAAACCTAAGTCGCAACGTTCTATTATAGGCTGCTCTTAGAGATTTTCGCGATTCGACTACCACTTTCATTTCTCATTACATAAGCTTAAGGTGAGTCATAGCCCCTACTCTTTTCATACTTGTTTTAACTATTTGGGGGAGATACATGCACAACTACTTGCTTACTTGTACAAATACTCAAAACATTTATACTTGATTGTTTTATACTTGATTGGCTTATACTTGATTGCATTATACTTGATTTTATACATACATGACTATCTTTTATCTTTGGGAAGTGGCTCCCAATAACCAGTTATCTTTGGGAAGTGGCTCCCAGTAAACTTTTATCTTTAGGAAGTGGCTCCCAGTTTTCTTTGGGAATTGGCTCCCAAGTGAGGTCTTCGGAGATGAAGTAGAGACTCACTACTAATTGCTTAATTATTTTGATGAACTTATACATGTCTTTATTATACTATATGTTAGCAGTGGGTTGTGAACACACAGGTTGCAAGTCTCTTATGGCGGGACTTGCAACTGAGTGGATTCTCAATGCCTTTGTTGTGTGAACATTCTTTTTAGGCTTTTTTCAACTGTTTTAAGACAAACTCTATGAACTCACCAACCATTGTGTTGACACTTTAGCATGTTTATCTCAGGTTAGTAAGACGATAGCTAGTGCGTAGAACTTAGAGTCAAGCTGCATACTCTGAAGACTTACGCTTTTATCATTTACCATTCAAAACTTTGTATACATTTATGTATCATACTTTGGAATCTCATGTTTGTAACTTTGGATTCATTAATCGAATGGTAACTTTTCAAAACGTCTCATTTAGAGTTCGTTTTCTATAACTTGTACTTTGTATTATGAAGTAGCACCCCTATGACACAGTCTTCCGCTGCGGTATTTTGGGGGTGTTACAGCCCAAGACTTGGTGAGGAGACATTTTCAGAAGAAAGCTTAGCAGATGAGGATGTTGGTGAGCGTCTTTTGAGGATAAACTTGGTGCTGGTTGATTTGGAGGCAGGAGATGATATTTTCAGTAGGGTGTTTGCTGCTTGTTCTTCTGTGGCAACATCCTTGCCTTTACCGGTCACGTGCTGGATCTGTGAAGCTCTATCAGATTGAGGTTCTCTAATGTTGACCCCACTGACTGGTGGAACCGGAGGCATATATGTTTCCTTCAAGCTTTCAGCAGTTGCCATTTGTACCATTTCTTCTTCAGTCAGAGGCAACTGAGTGGAGCAAAGTGCAGCGTTGGGGTCTTCAGCACTTGGAGATTTAGTTTTTGAGCTGGTTCTTTTACCTCCAGTGGTCTTCTTAACCCTTTTAGAGCCTTCAGAGGAAGCAGCCGAGGTATTACCACCTTTGCGTTTCTTAGATGCAGATCTTGCGGACTTAGTGGAAACGGCTGGCTCATTAGGGGGTGCTTCCCGACTTTTCTTCAGAAATTTAAGATATTCCTCATAATATTGAGCAGACAGTATATCACGGGTAAGTAGGGCAGTGGGAATGTCCATGCCGAATATGATCTCGCGAGTGCTCTTAGAATCATATTTGAGGAACCCAAGTGGATGTTCGTCAGTAGGTTGATGAAGAGGGGATTCTTCTCTTAGGTGAAATTTTAGAGATCGCTGAAGGCTCAGTATGATCAGCTTAGTAAACCTAACGCTTGGGATCGAAATCTTGGCTGATCTTTTCTTTCCGTCTTTGTGTGCTTCAAGGTTAGCCTTGTCGACCAAGTAAGAGTGAATGGACTGACTGAATTCCTCCCAGATACGTTCAGCAAAATTGATGTTCTCACTGTTGACAACCCCCCAGAGAATTTGTAGAGAAGGAGCTCTAAGTCTCTCATATCCTGATGTTTTACCAGTCAGACACAAATTGATTAGGCTTGCAACTGCTCTCCATGGTTGATAGAGGTCATGTGTGATGACAGTGGAAAGTGCAGATACTTGAGTGGGGTATCCAAGTTCATTGACGAAATCAATAAGAGTAGCTGGAGTAGGTGGGGGAGTATATTCAACATTATCACCCGTTGGTAATATCTGCAGAGCGCTACCAAGAGTTTCCATGGTGATGTTCACCCAATGCTCATCCAGCTGACACTTGTACATGTTGGTTGTTCTGTCCAGGCATATAGTGTTCCAGAACTGTTGGATGTAGATGGAGGGGATAGAGGAGGATGCGGTAAAGGCATTGTAGAAGGTGGTGTTTTTCAGTATGTCTAGTGCAACTCTGAATATGGGATGATTCTGAGGTCTATCCGTCTTAACATAGCAGTTACTTTTCCCAATAGGAACCCACTTGTTGAAAGGCAAAATGTCATCGTCAGAACGAACAGGTGGAGCCAAAGGCACTTCGACAATCGATTCTGCCATAGGAGCTGCATTTGACAAACATCACCACAGAAGAAGACCATATGTGAAGGTGAGTGTTAGCAGCAAGATAAACCCCAGCATTAAATGGTAAGGCAATAGGAACAGGGCCAATGGTTATGTACGGCAAGTAATAAGCACTTAAGGGAATCATTCAACACATAGAGAAGCAGTTTAGACAACTAAGAATGAGAGTCAAACACACCAAGCCATGCATAAAAACATAGACGCCCATTCATAAACACACATGCTGACCACAACAAAAAAATGTAAGACAGAGTGAGTCAAGAAAGTCCCCAGTCAGAGTTAAACGCAGATCACTTAAGCGCAGACTCAATTAAACGCAGACTCAAATGTTTAACCGCAAAGTTGTAAACGCAAACAAAGTTAACCACAATAAGTCAAGATAACCGCAACCAACTGAACCGCAACATATGGTCAACGCACATCAGGTTAACCACAAGTAAAGGTAACCGCAGATTAAACCAACCGCAAACGCAGTAACAGTTACACGCAACCATTTTAATCACAGAGAAAGTTAACCGCAATCAAGGACTTGATCTAACCGCAGTCAAGAAATTAATCTAACCGCAGTCAAGAGTCATAAACTAATCGCAATCAAGACTTTAAACTAACCGCAATTACGAACATAATCTAACCGCAGTTAAGAACTTAATCTAATCGCAATCAGGAATCATAAACTAATCGCAATCAAGGATCAAATCTAAACGCAATCAAGAACATAGTCTAAACGCAATCAAGAACTTAGTCTAAACGCAATCAAGAAATTGGTCTAAACGCAATCAAGAACACTCTCCACACTCCGTATCATCCAACAGATCAGACAATTGACACCGCAACTTGCAACAAGATCCATCCTCCTAAGTAATTAACTCATCTTTTTCCAACCTAACATCAAGAGTACTACACGTGGATTATCCGTCCTAACCGCAAGACCAACAAACCCAAGATCTACAACTCACGACCGTGAATCACACATACACGCAATGAATAAACAAATACTTGTATAATAAAACCAGCATGATCTAACCTATTAGACACAAATTCTTTAACACGAGATAGTGAGCACCGCGGGTATCCACCTAAAATGACGCAATGAATAAGAGATTGAAAATATGGAAAGTAATAGCAAATGTGAAGATAGAAACACTAGACATACCAAGAATCTAGCACACAGGGAACACAATTAAGACTTAAACGCAGCACACAAGGAGAGATGAGTAAAGAGCAATATGAGTTGTGGTTAACTTTTTCTAAACGCAAGAAATAAAATTTCTTAAATATGAGATGAGACACAAATTGCAAAATGACACATCTAGTCCCTGAACTCTACTTATCACATAAAAGATAATAAAGCAAGTGCCCAAGATTGGTCCCTGTAGTTATGAGAGATGCCCAAGCGATGAGGAAGTCAACAAGACGATCATAAAATATCATGATGCTAGATAAGAGATGCACCAGACTACATAGAGCAAGTACATAGACACAATGTGAAGTAACAGAATGTACACATAAAGTTAACTTGAAAAATATAATAATTGTAAAACAAACACACAATATGTACACACATCTACTGACATAGGATGTAAACAGTGAATGTGTTAGTGGTGAACAGTGTAGCCCGAGTCCTGAAACTAAGTAATCAGGAGTCCACATGATGTCGACTCACGTGTGAGCAGACATGTCTCTAGTAGCAGGAGATGTCAGTGTCTTTGGGCACCACACGCCGGTTATAGCAGACCTGTTGTGTAATCCCTTTGTAACACCTGTGTTAGAATGTTCTACCAGTTGGTATCCATAACCCAGAAGATCTAAACTTGTGAATAGTTTCATGCATGGTTACATTCTTGTGATGAGTAGTACTATGGTCATATTTCCTTGGTCTATGTCTCAAAGGTTTAACAGGTTTAAGACCATTTAATATCTGAGATGTGGGTTTAGGCCTTACAGGGTTAGTCAAATCACGTTTTTCGTCCACCTGAGAAACACATCGTTTATTCGAGAATTTAGATCTTTCAAAACTAAAATTCTTTGGTTGTCTAGTGGTAGTTTGATAACAAACATTTTCCAAAACAGGTTTTCCCAAGATAGACGGTTTTGAAAGACTGAGTCTCTTTTGACTAAAAGCATTTAGTTGTCTAATGTTGGTTTGATAATCAACATCTTTCAGGACAGGTTTTCCCAAGATGGATGGTTTTGGAAGATTGAGGCTCATTTGACACTTTGAAACAACACTTGGCACTGTGTGCTCACTAGGAGTTTTAGAACATGCGGTCAGACTTTGAGCAGAGAAATCATCGTTGTTAGCAAGTTGTAAAGCAGTCGGATTGATGTTTTCAGCATTTATCTGTTTAAGTGACTCATATAGTTTATTACATTTCACCTTGAGATTCTCATTTTCAACACGTAATTTAGTAATTTTGCAATTAGTTTCATACGCATTGTATTTCCATTTGGCGTCATTGCGTTGCTCATACATCTTGATTTGATTCTTAAGACAGTTGATAGTTGAGTCCTTGTCATGCAGTTGAGTTTTCAGATTGTTGATCAGAAAATATTCTTTAAGATCAGGCAATTCAGGATTAAGACACGGTTTGCAGTTTTGAAAGCATTCTTCTTTACGTTGTATTTCAAGTTCAAGTTCAATGCAGTGTTTTTGTAATTGTGAGAACCTTTTTTGAAGTTGATTAAATGCCTCTTTATCAACCATGGTCTGGTCCAGTGTCTTAGAAAACTCAACTTTCAGACAAGGGTTTTCATCAAACAAATCATTTTTGAAGACATCATACAGATCACTTTCTCCCCCTTTATAACACATATTTGTTGAATTAGTTAAGAGTAGTGCACTGTCAGCCTGTCTCAACAAATTTGTGTTATAACTAAGATTGATTTGATCTGTATGATGACTTACGTTTGATGGTGTATTGTATTGATCAATTGACGATACCTCATTGCTTGAGTTTGGTGTGGGTATGTTCACCATAGCCTGGGTCACTAATTCAGCAGAAGTGACTCTCTCATCCTTTTCTGCATCCATGAGTTCAGTGTTGACCGGCTTTGCATCCACTGTTAAACCCGACCCCAAACTATCACATGCTTGTTCATCATGAGACTCGGCCTTGTCATCATCTCCAAGTTCAAGTATTGGCAGTCTCTCAATGTACTCTTTAACCTTGTCCAGGTATTGACGTAGCATATCTCTATAGTGATCAACATCTATCTTTGTGTGTTCAGCGAAGCACTTCATAGTCATCTGACTGTCGTAATCATAGACCATGGAGTATTTGGAGTCGAAGAAGTTATGCAGTTGTTTGCTGAGCACTCCTAGGGCTGCAGAGGATCCCTCGTTAGATGTTTCTTTTTTGACCAATTGTTGTCGTAATTGATCCAAATTCAAGATCATAATATCCGTGAATGTTTGGACATCTTGACTGAAAAGTGTCATGAATGCACGTTCAAAACCCATTACGAATCCATTGCCCTCAAGCAGCATAGAAAGATGTGACTGAAGTGTATGGAAGCATTCAATGTGACATTCTCTTGCCAGTTCAAGCAGTTTGCATGACTGAGGAGACTCATTCCCTTGACAGTCCGAGCATGATTGTCCACTAGAGTCAACATACGATACTGGTCCTTTCATTTGAAGATTGCAAGGAGGAAATCACATGTGAAGGGGTAACCGCAAGATATGCTAACCACAGGACCTAACCGCAGAAACTAACCGCAATGCACTTGACCACAATACACTTAACCGCAATGAGTTAATCACAAATGAGCAATCTAACCGCAGTACTTTGAACCATAGTAATAGAAATCTAACCGCAATGAGTTAACCGCAATACACTTAACCGCAGAGAATCTAACCGCAGTACTTTGAACCAAACGCAGAATATTTAACCGCAGAACCTAAATGCAATAAGCAAGCTGAAGAAGACTTAACCGCAGAATCTACTCGCAGAGACAAAAATCCAAAACTGTCACTTTCATTGCGTTTTGTTTGTATTCTCGAAATAGTAACCGCAGCAAACTAACCGCAGATTTCAGAACTTAACCGCAACCAAGCAATGGAACAGTGGACTTAAACGCAACATAGAAATTCGCCCAAAACCAACTCCAAATTTCAAATAGCTTAATGATATGGTAACACAAACTGACCTACAGTGTTCTACAACCACTAATGAACGTAAAAGTACACCACAAACATGTATAACAACACTAGATAGATAAAACCAAGATGTATACCAAGAAAGTGATTCCAAACTCACAAAACCACTCAAAACATCATCAAATTTGATTCTACAAGGCCCTAAGATGAAACCTTGGCTCTTGATACCAATTGTAGAATACTAACTATGATGGAAACATGATCAAATGGTGATTTGTGAGGCGTAGAAATGAGGGGGAGGGAGGAAAAGATAGAAAGGGAGGAACCTTGGAAGAAAAGAGAAAATATTAGATTGAAAATGAATGAAGGTCCAACCCTCTCCACATGTGGAAAGGGGTATTTATAGTTACAATATTACGCCCACTCCCGGGCTGTGGATCAGGCATACAGTGGGTAAAGACCCGTTCCTTCTTCCACGGTGATACTTAATCTAATACTAATTAACTAATAAACAAACTAAATACGAGCTAACTTAATGCTATTACAATCATTAGGTGACCGAGACTTTTACAGGAATATTTGTATTCCTAACAAAACCAAACCTAAAACTAAAGATCAAGATGATCTTAATAAACTAAGATACACAAACTACCCAGAAACCCAATGTAAACCTAGAAGAATATGATGAGAACACTGCGTGATAAACTTTGAGAGATAGAAAACAATGAATGAGAAACCCTAGCTTGGAAGCCAGCTAATATAGCCCACCAATTTACATAATAAACCCTGCACAACTCAAACATTAACAAACTTGGATAAAAGTTAGCATTAGTAAACAAAAGGCTAAAAATATTTTCATAATAGCCCTTGAAGTATCAGAAGCTTGCTAAAAGATATTATTTCAATACCCTCCCTCAAGCTTATGACACAAACAGATTTATCATGCCAAGCTTTTTAACCAAATAACTATGCTGTATTGACCCAAGAGCTTTTGTTAATATGTCAGCAGTTTGCTCTTTAGAATCAATATTAACAGTTTTAATAAGACCAGAAGCAACTTTCTCTATGACTAAATGTATCAATATCAAAATGTTTAGTTTTTTCATGCATAATAGGATTAGCTGCAATTTGCACAGCTGACCTATTATCACAAAACAACTCAACAGGAATTAATCCAGTCTCACCAAAATCAGTTAGAATTTTCAAAATCCACATGATCTCACATGTAGCATATGCCATGCATCTATACTCAGCCTCAGCAGATGACTTAGAAAGAGTAGCTTGTTTTTTACTCTTCCAAGATACTAAATTACCATTAACAAACACACAATAACCTGAAACAGACTTTCTAGTAACTGGACACTTTGCCCAATCAGAATCAGAATAAGCAGTGACTTTAAAACTATCCTGAGTTTTATTAAAACCAATACCACTACCAGGAGCAAGTTTCAAATATCTAAGAACTCTTAGACCAAAATCATAGTGAGATTGCAAAAGAGCATGCATATGTTGGCTAAGACAATGACCAGCATAAGAAATATCAGGTCTAGTCATAGTAAGATATATCAATTTACCAACTAACTTCTGATAAGCAGTAAAATTCTTTAAGTACTTATCATTATCAGTTTCTTTATGAGCTAGCACAATATTCTCAGGCAAAGGTGTCAGCACAGGCCTACATGCAAGCAATCCAAACTCATGCAACAACTCAAGACAGTATTTCCTTTGATTCAAGCAAAGACCAGTTTTAGTTTTAAGAACTTCAATGCCAAGGAAAAATTTTAATTCTCCTAAATCTTTGATCTTAAATTTATTCTTCAAAAAAGTTTTGAACTGATCAATTTCTTTTTCACAGTTTCCAGTAATAACAAGATCATCCACATAAACCAATAAGAATAAAACAGTATTATCCTTTTTCTTTATGAATAAAGAGTGATCATTTTTAGATTGCTCAAAACCAGCTTCAAACAAAGCTTCTGACAGTTTTTGATTCCACTGTCTAGGAGCTTGTTTAAGCCCATACAAAGACTTTTTCAACTTACAAACTTTGTTACTTCCTTTTTCAAAATACCCAGGTGGAGGAAGCATGTAAACCTCCTCCTTAAGATCCCCATATAAAAAGGCATTATTAACATCCATTTGAAAAAATGTCCATTCTTTTTGAACAGCTAAACTTATAAGACATCTAACAGTCCCCATTTTAACAACAGGACTGAATGTCTCCTCATAATCAATTCCTTCTTTTTGACCATACCCCTTAGCTACTAATCTAGCCTTATACCTTTCCACTTCACCAGTAGATTTATATTTAATTTTCCAAACCCATTTACTGCCTATAGCAG
Source organism: Artemisia argyi (assembly GCA_030686995.1). NCBI lineage: Eukaryota > Viridiplantae > Streptophyta > Magnoliopsida > Asterales > Asteraceae > Artemisia > Artemisia argyi. The sequence goes on from CM060689.1 coordinate 5,503,860, forward strand.
TTCTTCCAGGAGGTAATTCAACCTCTTCCCAAGTATCATTTTCATTTAAAGCATGTATTTCATCATTCATAGCATATTTCCAATTAACATTCTTACTTGCCTCTTCAAAAGAAGTAGGCTCAACAGTTTTATTCAAATTAGAAACAAAACAACAATTATCAGAGTTTAACAAATAATGAGTCACATACTTATTCAAACCATACCTAATACTAGTGTTAAGCACAAAATCATTAAGTTTGGCAGGCAACTTAGAAATTCTACTAGACTTTCTAATATTCACATCCTCTGTATGACTTGGAACCCTATAACTAGAACCATTATTTCCCTCAGACATAACATTTTCATCTAAAGGAGTTGCAAACTCAACATCATGTCCAGATTGCTGTGGTATACTCTCAGCATCTGATTGTTGTATCTGTTCAATATTTTCAGATTCAAGAAAGCTCACAACCCTTTCTGGTTGATGAGGTCTACCTTCTCTACCATCAGATGTACTTCCTTCATAAGTATCATCATTGGGAGTTGGGGCTGGAGTTTCAGATGTGTTTTTAGACTCTTCATCAAAATGATCAAAATAGTTTAAACTATTTATCTCAGATATTGTTTCAGAAAAAAGATTTTGACTCATTTTAAAAGGGAAAACTGTTTCATAAAACTTAACATCTCTACTATACAAAACAGATCTGTTTTCAAGACTCAACAATTTATAAGCTTTTTTTCCACTAGCATAACCTAGTAAAACACATTTTTCAGATTTTTCAGAAAATTTATCATTTCCTTTCAAAATTGCAGCAAAACACAAACATCCAAAACTCCTCAGGTGTGACAGATTAGGTTCCTTACCATATACTGAAAGAAAGGGTGACTTTCCATTCAAAACAGAGGAAGGAAGCCTGTTAATCAAATAGGTGGTAGTTAAAATACACTTAGACCAAAAAACAAGAGGAATCCCTCTTCTAGCAACATTCAAAAGATGTCTATGTTTCCTTTCAGCAATACCATTCTGTTGTGGAGTATATGCACAAGTAGTTTGATGAACAATACCCATGGAATTAAGAAAATCAGTCATTTTATGATTCACAAATTCAGTACCATTATCAGATCTTATGACCTTAATTTTCTTATCAAACTGTGTTAAAACCAAATTATAAAAATTCACAAACATTGAGAAAACCTCATCTTTGGTTTTAAGCATATACGCCCACACAGACCTACTATAATCATCAACAATGGTTAGAAAATATCTAAACCCTTCCCTGCTAATCACTTTATAAGGCCCCCATACATCAAGATGTATAAGTTGACCAAAAACAGTTGATTTATGTTCACTGAGAGGAAAAGACTCTCTGCTCTGTTTAGCCTTATGACAAATTTCACATGGACTTTCATGATTAATATTAGTCAAATTAAGAGAACCTTTTAACAATTTAAGAACCTGATTAACAGGGTGTCCCAACCTATTATGCCAAACCTCCTTAGACACATGACACACAAGAAACTCACTCTGATTAGATACAGCAAGACAAGTAGACATGTTATCAAAGATATATAGACCACCAAATTCACTACCAGTCCCCAGAACACTCTCCTTTTTCAAATCCTGAATATAACAGGTAGTCTCATCAAAACCAACAGTAAGTTTACTATCTTTAATCAACTTATGAACAGATAACAAACTAACAGAGTATTCAGGAACAACTAAAACATCAAACAAAACCACTTTGTCATTCAATCTTAAATTTCCAACATGTTTAATTTTAGCCATAGTACCATTAGGATGACCAACAGTGAGATGTAATTCAGAAACATCAACAACACAGAACATTTTATTTGTACTATTAGTCATATGCTGATTAGCTCCTGAATCAATTATCCAACCCAAATGATAATTGACATTTCCAATTTTAACATTGGCACAAAAAAACTTGTAGAAGTTTTGATTAAAAAACACATTATAGTTAAAAAAGGAACATGAGGCACTACCTGCCATAGTGGTATGAGCAGAAGTACCAGCCTTATCATTCAAAAGACTCATAAGCTTCAAGACCTGTTCATTAGTGAAAAACGCAGTACTACCAGTTTTGCCATCTCCATTACCATTAGAAGAACCTTTAATCTCAGCATTATTAATTTTATTAAAACCAGTAACAGGCTTAAGATTAGGATTCTTTTTAAAACCAGGAGGATAACCAATAAGCTCAAAACACCTCTCAATAGTATGTCCTTTCAAACCACAGTGCTTACACAACAAACTATCATAATTTCCTCTATTATTGTTATTAGAATTGTTACCAGACCAATTATTAGAACTTCTTCTATTACATTATTACCATTGGGTCTGGACACAAAAGCAGAAATTTGAGGTTTATCAGTTTTAGCAGAAGTGGTAGGAATCCCTCTATAGGATTCCTCCCTAGAGATGATGACAAAGGCATCTTTAACCTCAGGAAGAATTTCCCTGGTCAAAATACCACTCCTAATAGGCTGATAAATGTCATCAAGGCCCATTAAGAAATGCATAAGTTTTAACAACTTAGCATGATCATTCAACTCAGTTCTAGCCTCACAAGTACAATCAGGCAATTTAGTAAGAATATCAAATTCTCTCCAAAGAGAGCTCAACTTATGAAAATATTCAGAAACATGCAATCCACCTTGTTTAAAAGTATTAATTTTCTGTAAAAGATTAAACACAACAGAACCATCAATTCTATCATAAGTATCCTTCAATTCTTTCCACACAGTAGAAGCATTATCAGAGAAAACATGGCCAAGATACACATCTTGAGACAAAGAACTAAGAATCCAATTAAGAACAACAGCATTACACCTATCCCATTGAGATTCTAACAAAGGACTAGCAGCATAATCAGTTCTAGAACAACTACCATCAAGAAATCCCATCTTATTTTTAATCTGCATAGCTAGTTTAATGGCACAAGACCAAACTCTATAATTTTCAACACCAGACAATTTAATGCTAACAATAGAAGCACAATTAAAATCATTAGGATGTAGATGCAGAGGATTACTCTGATCCAAACTACTAATCATAATAGCCATAATGAACAAACAAAACAATAACAGATAGCCACAAGCAAACAGATAAACAAAAACAGCAACAAACAACCAAACAGAAACAACAAATAACCAGAAACAGCAACCAAACAGATAACCTAACAAATAATCGACAAGAAACAAGAAATACCAAGAAATTAACCAAACAGATAACCAAACAACCTCTAAACTAAACACACACCCAAGAACTAACTTAGGCCGGCTAGCCAAGTGAACTGGAGCTGACCAGAGCAGGTATTCGTACCACTCAATGATGGCAGATCAAGATGTTAGTCAACTCGTTTGCACCCACTTAACTAAAACCTAGTTATTCTTAAGAGAAGAAACCAGAACTTACAGTGCTATACAGAAAATGCAGCGGAGAACCAATCAACCACTCTAGATTCACTTAGTCTAGAGTAATTGATCCAAGAATCAACCCAGAATCAATCAACCAACAAGATTTCAAAAAACCCCCAAATTCCAAATTAGGGTTTTGTGAAAACAAACCCAAGAATCAACAATAGAAAGTTGATTCTCCAAGAAACCACCACCAATTGCTTCCAATTAATCCAAGAACCAAAACCCCCCCAAAAATTAGGGTTTCAAGAGAAAACCCTAAAATCGATAAAATCAAGAACCACTCAGAACCCAAACCAGATTAGAACCTAGGGCTCTGATACCATGTAAAAATGGTATCAAAACACGGATCTTAATCACCCAACCAACCACCCCACGGTGATTACTTTTATTACAACTATAAACACAGTTGACAAGTCCTCAAACGAGTGCTTGCCTTACTATACAAAGAGAAATAAGATAGTCCTCCTACCGAGTGCTATCTTTACAATACTCACACACTATTATCACTGAAAAAATAACCCAAACCTAAAACTAAAGATCAAGATGATCTTAATAAACTGAGATACACAAACTACCCAGAAACCCAATGTAAACCCAGAAGAATATGATGAGAACACTGCGTGATAAACTTTGAGAGATAGAAAACAATGAATGAGAAACCCTAGCTTGGAAGCCAGCTAATATAGCCCACCAATTTACATAATAAACCCTGCACAACTCAAACATTAACAAACTTGGATAAAAGTTAGCATTAGTAAACAAAAGGCTAAAAATATTTTCATAATAGCCCCTGAAGTATCAGAAGCTTGCTAAAAGATATTATTTCAATAAATATTGTTTAACTTATTCTAAGTGCATCTAGTCGTTTTGTTTCCCGGTTCCGGTCAAAGTTGATCGTCCCTGGGCTTTAGTAGTTAACAACTTTTTGTGCCTATGTACAAAATTTACGGAACTGGAATGAAAAATCAAACAAGTTGCAATAGATTTATAATATTACCACTTCTTTTTCATTTTGAAAGACAACTACTGATATCTCACTTTCGATTCACTCGTGAGATCCGAGGGACCACTATGGCCTCTCTTCTCGAGAATCCATGCATCTCTTATTAGTGTAGGACAACTATGTCCCGAGCATATGTTTACTTTCAACCAAAGTGGGAAAATGAAAAAGCACATATAACACAAATTTAACTCATATGTTTTACACAGTATTTAAACTCACAACAATATGATCAAAAGGTATATTTTCACATAACAAGATATATCATTAAGTTATAAATCTTTTGGCACAAATTTTTTTACTTTTATTTTCAAACCTGCATTTTTTATTATTGTTTTTTTTTAAAATTAAAACTGACACAAAACCAAATCTATACTACTATATAATGTATTTGGGACTATTCTATAATTAGAAAGGCTTAAAAATTCAGACTTTTACTTACTAATTATGAAAACAACCACCCCTAACAATCACCCCCAACAATTTATAACCACCTCAACAACCACCCCAACAACCACTTTCCACCACCCCACCTCCCTCCTCTTCACCCCAACAATCCGCCCCCGCATCGCGCGGGCACCTTTCTAGTATCAAATAAAACTTTTTAAACACTAACGCTTAATTCCTAAAAAAATAGTAAGAAAAAGTAAAGAAATAGAAAGTAAACAGTTTTAGCCAAATTTTTGTAGGAAACATTTTATTTCAAAATCAATCAAATCCTCATTTTTTTTTAGTCTTTACTTAAGTGATACCCGAAAACACAAATTATTTTATTTCATTTTCTTCATTAAGTGATACTCGAAAAAAAAAAAAAAAAAAAAAAAAAAAAAATACTCACTTATTTGTTTATACTAGATATGGGTTAAGAAGTACTCTCTAGGTCTCAAAATGTCAGAAGACAAAAATCACAAAGTTTAATAAAAGTGGAGCCGGTATAAATTTCAACCACTAAATTTGAATATTCGCCTACTAATTTTTTTTTTTTTTTTTTTTTTTTACTTAAAATGAAAAGTGGACAATTATTTTGATTTATGAGACATGTCGAAAAAGAAATGTGGACTAGGGTCTAGGGTGAGCATCGGGCCGAAATAGACCCGTCCCGACCCGAAACCGAAATCCTGGAAAACCCAAACAGAATCCCGAACTGAAATTACTCGGTTTTACTCGGTTCGGTTCGGAATGAGTCAGTTTTCGGCCCGAACCGATCCATCTCGAAACCGAAATCCTTGAAAACCCAAACCAAGTACAGAACCGAGTATGTTAGGTTCGGTTTTGAAACAGTCAATATCGATTGATTTTAATCGATTTTCAGAATTTGCTCGGCTCTAGACTATAATTTTAAAAGCCAAAAAGTGAGTCTTTTCCATCACCCCATATAAAAAAAGGGTGTAAGTATTAATTTTAGGGTCTGCTTGGTTCAAAGTGGGGAAAGGTAAAAGTAAAGGGAAAGAGAAAGGGAATGCAAAGGATTGAGTGAAGTGGGTAATCAATACATTACCTCTCAATTTACTCTATAATGTTGATTACCCACTACGGGGTTATCAATACTTTTGCACACCCCTAACTAAGCACCTAATTTGAGTGAGGTGGGCCTTTTTGAATTCATTACCCATTCCTCACCCCTTTAACCCCTTTACCAAGCACTCCTTATTTTTCCCCATTTTTATACTACTATATCCTATCGCGAAAGTCGGGCTACGTCGTCGGTACTATCTGTACAAAATACTCCGTAACATTTTAAACACTTTCTTACAAACCAAATAAAAAAAGAGTGGAAAAAGCAAAAAGAAACCTGTACTTAGCAAAACCCAATAACATAAAACAAACACATCACACAAACCCCCATTTTCTTCTTCTTCTAATAATAATTCTTCTGGTGACTTCTTCTTCATCTTTTAGGTGGATTGATCCAAGATCTAATAGTCGCATCGATCGAAGATGAATCGATTGACGGTCTTCATCGCAGTCGTCTTATTTATATCATCCTCCTTTTGCGAATCATTCTATCTTCCTGGTGTTGCTCCTCGTGATTTCCAGCGAGTATATATTTTTTTTATTTTTTTTATAAATTAGTTTTGATCTTATAGTTGTGATTTATATATATATAACCTGTCTATCGGATCTATGGTTTATGTAGTGTGTGTGATCTGTGTGAATTTGACCTTAGATCTAGGGTTTTAGCTTTATCATTTATTCAAGTTTTACTTCAGGTGCTAATTTGACAGTTTCTTAGGCATTATTATAGTGTTGTTAGAGTACAGATCAAGTACGTGGAACAAGCGGTTTATTTCCGCTTGTGCTCTTTTTGTTTGACTAAGTTGGAAGTGTGCGTTGTTAGACTAAAAGGAATAAGACCGAATGGTTCGGTCGGTCGGTTTACCGGAACCGAATGTGACTAGGACTCTAGGAGAGAGAAGATGAGGTGGCGCTGATGTGGCAGTGCAGTTTGTGTATTAGTCTTGTGTTTGAACTACATAGATAGGATAATATACAAATTGAGGGGGTGTTTGTTTAAGCTTATTTGTCGGCTTATGAGCTTATTTGTGTTTCGCCTTATATTTCATAAGCCCCAATTTTCCGGCTTATTTTGAGACTTTTGGGCTTATATGAGTTTATCATATAATGATAAACTTATATAAGCAAGCAAGAGTCTCAAAATAAGCCGGAAAATTAGGGCTTATGAAATATAAGCCGAAAAACAAATAAGCTCATAAGCCCACATATAAGCCGAAACAAACACCCCCTGATTTATAGCAAATTGTCCTGAGTCTTACGTTCTTGTTGACCATGATTTTGTTTTGTTTGATGCTCTAAACATAGGATGGGTGTATTTACTTCTTGGTCGTTTATTTATGTTCTTATGTTATCTTATACACATTTGAATCCATAATGTTTCCATAAATTTAGATTTCTCTTTGTGGTACTTTTGCTGCTTTGTTTTTCTGCTGTTTATAAAGTTAAGTGCTGATCTTGTCATTTTTATCAGGGTGATCCACTTCAAGTCAAAGTCAACAAGCTGTCATCTACAAAGACACAGCTTCCTTATGACTATTATTACTTGAACTATTGCAAGCCCAAGCACATTCAGAACAGTGCTGAAAACTTGGGTGAGGTGCTCCGAGGTGATCGCATCGAGAATTCAGTCTACACAGTGAGTATCTATTGTCGTTCTTACATATTTACTTCTCGATAAGAATCGTGTTTTGTTGTGATCTAAGCTTCTGATTTCCCTTCAGTTTAACATGAGAGAGGAGCTCCCATGTAAAGTCGGTTGTAGAGTAAAGCTCGATGCTCATTCTGCAAAGAACTTCAAGGAAAAAATCGATGATGAGTACCGTGTTAACATGTATGTGCCATTCTTTTTAAATGTTGTATATGAATGATTGTTTCTAAATGTGTGGCAACATTACTAAATGACCTGTGGTTGTGGTATGCAATGCAGGATTTTGGATAACCTCCCAGTTGCTGTTCTAAGACAAAGACGTGATGGAAGTCAGTCAACCACTTATGAACATGGTTTCCGCGTAGGGTTTAAAGGAAACTATGCAGGGGTGAGTTTTGTTTGAACAATTTCCACATGATCAGGTCTTTTCAGATATCTAGAAGTTTATTCTTTTGTTTATTTCTTCAGAGCAAAGAGGAAAAGTATTTCATCAATAATCACTTGAGTTTTAGAGTCATGTACCACAAGGATCTCGAGACTGATTCTGCTAGAATTGTTGGATTTGAAGTTACTCCAAACAGGTTTTTGATTCCCATTCCTCCCTTGAATGTTTTGGTTGTATTTCATAGTAGTCTAAACTTTTGCCTCGACTTTTGCTAATAGTATCAATCACGAGTACAAAGAGTGGGATGAGAAGAACCCTCAGTTGACGACATGCAACCAGAACACCAAAAATATAATTCAAGGAAGCACAGTACCACAGGAAGTTGATGCAGATAAGGAAGTGGTATTTACATACGATGTTACTTTTAAGGTATGACACCATATTCCACTGTTTTTCCACTATTCAGTACGGTATACAGTTTTCACTTATTGTTTTATTATCTTTTATTAAAATTTTGTAGGAGAGTGATATCAAATGGGCCTCGCGTTGGGACACATACCTCCTTATGAACGACGATCAAATCCACTGGTTTTCCATCATAAACTCGTTAATGATAGTCCTGTTTCTTTCGGGAATGGTAGCAATGATCATGATGAGAACACTTTACAGAGACATTGCCAACTATAACCAATTAGACTCTCAAGACGAAGCTCAAGAAGAAACCGGATGGAAACTTCTTCATGGAGACGTCTTTAGGGCTCCTATAAAATCGGGTCTTCTTTCCGTTTATGTTGGAACTGGTGTCCAGATCTTAGGAATGACATTGGTAACCATGATATTTGCATTACTAGGTTTCTTATCACCCTCTAACCGAGGTGGACTCATGACTGCTCTGGTTCTTTTATGGGTGTTTTCGGGCTTATTCGCGGGTTATTCCTCTGCACGATTATACAAAATGTTCAAGGGTACAGAATGGAAAAAGAACACACTGAAAACTGCCTTCATGTTTCCGGGTATTTTATTTGCAATTTTCTTCGTTCTTAATGCAATAATTTGGGGAGAGAAGTCATCTGGAGCAGTACCATTCGGGACCATGTTTGCTCTTGTTTGCTTATGGTTCGGGATATCAGTACCCTTAGTCTTTGTAGGGAGCTACTTGGGTTTCAAGAAACCCGTAGTCGAAGATCCAGTAAAGACAAACAAAATCCCAAGACAAGTCCCAGAGCAAGCCTGGTACATGCAACCCGTGTTTTCAATCCTAATCGGAGGAATCCTACCTTTTGGAGCAGTTTTTATCGAGCTATTCTTCATATTAACCTCCATCTGGCTGAACCAGTTTTACTACATCTTCGGGTTTCTGTTCATCGTCTTTGTGATATTGATAATCACATGTGCAGAAATAACAGTGGTGCTGTGCTACTTCCAGTTGTGCAGTGAAGACTACCATTGGTGGTGGAGGGCCTACCTGACGGCTGGTTCATCTGCCTTGTACCTTTTCCTCTACTCCATCTTTTACTTCTTCACCAAGTTGGAAATTACAAAGCTGGTTTCGGGAATTTTGTACTTTGGATACATGTCGATTGCATCATATGCGTTCTTTGTGTTGACGGGTACAATTGGTTTTTACGCGTGCTTATGGTTTGTACGTAAGATCTACTCATCTGTGAAGATAGACTGATTGATGATGTAAAGATATGATGAATATGGGGAAGAAGAGAACGATGTAGCAGAAGTTGAACGAGAGGCGAAAGGGTATAATTGACATTTCATATGCGTAGTTAAAAGACATGCGTAATTTGCTAGTTTCTAGTTTAGGGCTTTTTGGCTTGTATGTTGCCTGTTTTGTCACCTCTTTTTCAAATAATTATTATTAATTTTTCTTTTTGTTTTGTTTACAGACATTAGTCCTATATGAAATTTACTTGCTTACCAAAGAAGGGCCTTTGGCCAAACTTTTTTACCATTAATGTGGGTGTATTATTTTAAAAGTTACAAGTTCTGGACAGTGCTGCAAGTTTGTTTGAGTAGCAAAAATTGATTAGTTTGCAGCCCTAGTTACATGTTGTATAGGGCTATATAAGAATTTGAGTTGGTTTTTATGAGCTTGAATTTGATTTGCAGATTTCGACTTGGTCCTTTTATGAGTTTGCAGCCCTAGTTCCTTTTTTTACTTGAGCTCAAAGTCTAGTTTAGGATTGCTGCCAACCTTTTATTGTGGTTAAAGTTGGTACTATAAGTTTATTGGAATGGGACCACAGAAATATGACAGCAGAACAATTCTGTAGATATACGGTGAACAAGAGCAACACGCGTAAATATCATGTTACTGGCATTAAGTTACGGCATCAAAACATAGATTTCAATTTGGATAATAGAATTTCACTATACTAGGAAGAACCAAAGCGAAAAAAGGGACCAACATAAGCACATGAACTCTTTATCAGTCTCAATATTACATTCCCAGACAAGCTCTATTCGTGAAAGATTCTGAAAAACACATCTGAAGTGAAACTTCGGTTTTCCGCTTCTATATACACCAATCTTCAGAATCTATTGCTTTGGACCAAAATGGTGTGTTGCGTATCAGTGCAACTTCACCTTTCTCCAAAGCGCATGTCATGGTCATCTTCTATCGGTTTCAAACCACTATGCATGCAAATCTAAAATAAACCTTACATACAAAAAAGTATCAGAAAAGCTTCATCTCAAGCTTTTCTAGGATAACATTCCATCAGCTGCAAGCAGTTTAGACTTGAGATAGAACCGCTTAGTTTAGTAGCTGACTATAAGCAATCCCAAACACTCCTTTAACATTTTGCCCAAAAAATGAAACCAAATTAGCGTGAATTATGAATACCTCGTTAAAGACATTGTACGAGTTCTTAGCAAGACAATGACACAAAAAGTGATGCATACTTGGCATACATATTCTTATTAGAACACATGAACTTTTTAAGACTTAATCAAAATGGACAGTATTTTTAAGACTATCTAACAGACAGAAAACAAATTTCCTTAATTTCTTGCATCACAAAACTTCAGTTAAACCAGAGAGACCAGACAAGGAGAAAGTCGACCATTGAAACAAAATAGTCACAACAAAACTAAACCCAAGTGAAAAAATTCACTCGAATGCTTCAGTGTGAATTATGTTGGTAAACATTAAACATGGTTCAAATATAACATATCAATCATCCACCTCAGCTTTGATTTCCTTCCAGAGCCTTTCCTTGTACTCTTTAAAAGTACCCTCGAATTCCTTCACAACTCCATTATCCACTTCCCATATCTGACTCTTTTCTTCATCCGCACATACACGCGATATTAGCCTAGAATCATGACTAACAAGAACCACACCACCAGTAAACTCATCGATTGCATCAGCAAGTGCATCGATACTCTGCATATCCAAATGATTTGTAGGTTCATCGAGTAGTAAAATGTGTGGCTTGGACATAGATATTGAAGCGAAAACAACACGAGCCTTTTGACCTCCAGATAAATCAGCAATTGGGATGTGATGATTAGGGCTCGGGAGCCCAAATTTACCAAGCATCGCTTGAACAGCTTCTTTTTTACTCATACCCTCTTGATCAGGATACAGACGAAGAAGATATTGAACGGGTGTTTCATCCATCGTCAAAGAGTCCACAAAATGTTGTGAATATCTCCCTATTCTCAACTTTGGGCTTCTTCTTACTTCACCTTTCGTTATTTCACACTTATCTTCATCTTTCTTTGGGTCAAAAAGGTTTAATAATGTCGATTTCCCAGCTCCATTGGGTCCCACAATGGCAACACGGGTACCCATATCAATCCCGACATCCACATCAGATAGACCGAATTTCTCTCCTTCAAGATACCTACAACTTACATCAAGGAGCTGTAACAAAGGTGGTGTCAATTCAGTAGGCTCGGGGAAATGAAACTTCACCGTATAATCTGTCCATTTCTGTGGGGCCTCAGGAAACTCGTCGTCTTCCTCAACTTTTTCTTTAGCCTTTTTCTTTGCTTCTTTAACTTCAAATATGGCTTTTTCTCTGACCTTCTCTTGTTGTTTCTGATTCCCAGCCCTCTTTGCAGCTTTCAACTGTTTTTCATAAGTTTCAAATTTCTTATTCATCTCTTTACGACGTTGCTCGTACCCACGTTCAAAATCATCAAAATTCCCGCGATACGTATGAAGTTTCAAATCATGAAGATGAATTATTTCACTGCAGACGGTATTCAAAAAGTCTCTGTCATGTGATACAACAATAAGAGTTTTCTTCCATCTCAATAAGTATTCCTGTAACCAAATAACAGCTCTAAGGTCAAGATGATTGGTCGGCTCGTCTAATAATAATAGTGTTGGTTGCACAAACAAAGCTCGAGCCAATGCAATCCTCATCCTCCAACCACCGCTAAATGAGTTTGTAGTAAGACCTTGCTTAACCTTCGTAAACCCCAAACCAGCAAGAATCTTTGAAGCTTGGGCTTCAGCGGCATCTGCACCCATAATCTGCAACTTATCATACAATTCAGCAAGTTTCTCACCTGTATCAGTGCCATCTTCAACGCCCTCGGAAATTTCCAGCAATGAGGCAACCTCTTGTTTTAGCATAGCAAGCTCTTCGTTTGCTGAAACAACAGCTTCAAGGACAGTTGTGAGATCATCACCGACTACTTCTTGCTCCACCAGAAGTACATCTATATTTTTGGGCACGGGAATTTTCCTCCAAGCAAGGAGCTTTAACAATGTCGACTTTCCCGTCCCATTGGGTCCCACCAAGCCGTACCTCCTTCCATGGGAAATCTTCACTGATGCATTCTTTAACAAATCCCTCCCACGCACTGAAACCGAGAAATTATCAACTGTAATATCTTTCACATTTGCATCAGCATCATCTTGACCATCAAGAACTGAAGCCCGTCTACCAATCACAACACTAAACGCGTCAGGTTCATCTTTCGGTGCCTCTTGTTTAGCCCGCTCTACTGCTTGAGCAACATGCCTATCCTTCTTTTCTCGTTTCTTAATCTTTTTATCAGTCATAGATGACATCTCAAGATTCTTATGACTAGCCCTCTCTTTCCTTTTAATTCCTCCATCTCCTTCTTCAGATGATAAATAATCCGCATCATCATCATCATCATCATCTGAAGGAGGAAGATCCATGTCTGCATACGGCAACTGTACTTTAGGAGCTGCTTTTGGTTTAGGCTTACGAGCATCGGGTTTCTTGTCCATGCTGGCAAGTATTGCAGAGACAGATAGTTTCTCTTTCTTTCCGTCTTTATTACTCTTTCCACTACCCTCGCCGGCTTTACTCTTTCCCATTGGATTGTAATTAACCATCGCAAACCTATATATTCCATGCAAAAAATGTAAAATTAGACACCTTATTCAAATTCAATAACAAATAAGCCAACAACCTCTTAACTTATCATTCTATGCAAATTAGTCCGTGATCCAAATTTTCATTACATTCCATTAAAAAATAACTAGCAAATTCATTTAAAACTTTTATTATATCATTTATAAAGATTAGCATAAACGAACCTTTATGGGGTGTTTGTTTAAGCTTAGTTTTGGGTTTATGGGCTTATCTTATTTCGGGAAGTATTTCATAACTTCCATTTTTTCGGCTTATTTTGAAACTTATCAGCTTATCTAAGCTTGTTGTACCATAATAAGCTTATATAAGGCCATAAATTTCAAAACTAATAACAAAAAGAATGAGGCTTACGAAATGAGATAAGCTCGTAAGCCCAAAAATACACCCCCTTAGTTTATTGTTTATATGCAAATTAGTAATTCGTTCGGGCTACCATACCACTAGGCCACCTTGGAGATCGTTTATGCAAAGGTATATAATAATGATAATAATTTATACTACTATATAATGTATTTGGGACTATTCTATAATTAGAAAGGCTTAAAATTCAGACTTTTACTTGCTTATTATAGAAGGATTTCAAAATTAATTGGTTAGGAAGCAGGTTAGTTAGGAAGTTGCCAAGTTTGTTAGGAATCAAGTTGGTTAGGAAGTTTGTTAGGAAGCTGGTTACTTGTTCAAACTAAAATTATTTGGCTTAACCATCTCTACTTATAAAGCATAAACACAACTAAATGTGTAACCGAATCAACGAATAATGCAAAATATAGTCACAGGTACCCGCCGCTGCATTGCGCGGGTACCGTTCTAGTAATAACTAAAAGTCGATTGTTAAAACTAAAATGGCCTAGTGGTCCTTGGTTTCCTCACAAGATGTCAATGTTTCAAACCTCGCTAAATGTGTACAATTGGGGTGGCAGGGAAAGGGTCGGTAACAGTCCCGGGATTAACCCGGCGAGGCCACATGCATGAAAACCCTCCTCGGGTAACATGAACATGAAAACCGTTTAGAACCTTAAAACTGCTTACTAACAATCATTATAATGCAATGTGATAAACTTGGCAGAAAAATTTACGATGATAAAGGAAAAAAAAATATACCTTAGAATTGATTGGTCTTTGTCGAGAAATTTTAAGGATCAAACAAATTTAGGTTTTGTTGGTTTTTTTAACGTAAGAAGTGTTTGGTTGGAGTTTTATACTAAGGGAAAAAGTAATGTGCAAAAATAGTCCCTGTGGTTAGTAAATTTGCAAATACAGTCCATGTGTTTTGAAAACCGGGTCTATGATCGACCCGGCCGGGTCAACCCGGTTTCATCAAAAAAAAAAAAAAAAAAAAAAAACTAGCTTATACACATGTCCAAACACCCATTTTTCTGCTGCTGCATTTTTCTATGGCCGAAGTGGATGACTATTATGTCATGTCCTTACTAACCCTTTAAATTTTGTGAAAATCAATGTTTGAAAACCGGGTCTGTGAATTGTGACCCATCTGGATCAACCCGGTTGTATGTAAAAAAAAACCAAACAGCTTATACACATGTCTAAAAACTATTTCTGCTGTAAAAATCAGCTAACAACCATTTAACACTATTTTTGGTGTAAAAATCAGCATAGAAACTATGTTTCCGAAGTAAAAACTGTGAAAATTCTCATATTAGTTACCTTTTGAACATATAATCCACAATAATATTAAAATGTTGTTTATTTTGATTAAGAATGTCGAGCGGTTTTTAGCTATAGACTGCTAGACCCGATTATCAATTGACGCGCGGCAAAAGTAGGTCAATTATATGCTTTTTGAACATAGTCCACATTCCACAATAAAGACAACAAATTTTGTTTTGGAATAAAACAGTCGAGCAAAATGTTTAGTTGATCGAGCAAAATGTTTAGTCAGTTTAGCTTTCATCATGTCCTCGCAAATCATGGCAAGATGGAGCAATACTTGCCTAAGGGATGCAAGCGTTGTTGTAAGGTGGCAATCGGTCCTTTTATGAGGATCAAGTCACCCAACCACTAACATCTGTAGAATCTATAATGCCGCAAATGCTATTATAACAAGCAAAAGGTACAAAAAGCCGATAGGTTTTACACTTCACTTGGAAGAACTGAAACTAAAATCAGAGACTAAATTAAGCATACGGACTTGTTAGCCGTCTCGATAATAGATTAGAAAACCACATCTGAACTGACACTTGTGTTTTCCATTTCTATATACACCAATCTTCAAAATCTAATGCTTTCGGACCAAAATGGTGTGTTGCATATCTGTACAACTTCACCTTTCTCAAAAGCACATGTCATGGTCATCTTCAATAGACTTCTAACCGCTATTCTTCCACATAAAGCGTTACATAAACCTTACAAAAAAGAATCAGAAGGGCTTCATACTAGACTTGTCTCATAAGATAACAACTCATCAGCTGCAAATAACCTCCACTGACAACTTCTTCATTACACTAGGACACGGATCGCCTTTAAATACCTCTGGTGATACCGCTACTGCACACGACTCTTGACCAACACAAATCTGAAAAACATATCAAAAGCCCCCGAAAAACTATAAATCTGCTTATTTTAAGAGTGGATAAGGAGTTATGAGTGTCTGTGATTGCTTATGGACTTATCAACAGATATGCAGTTTGGAGATAAGCACTTAAATATAAGCTGATAAGCAGTTTCATGTAAGCAATCGCAAACACTCCTATATTTTTACCAAAAATTGACACCAAAACTAGCATGAATCATGAATACCTTGTTAAAGACGTCATACGAGTTCTTAGCATGGCAATGACCTTGTTGGAAACTGCCACAGCCACCTTCAGGAGTACCATAGCTAGCGAATTTGACGGATGAGATATTTCGACCTGGACCACACGAAAGATGTGCTTTCGGTCTCAATGGTTTCGTGGCTTTACCAGAAACTTGCGCTTGGTAATTCAACAGTGATGGTTGCCACTCGTATATATCAGCACACACACTGTAAACTTCACGTTTCACTAACGAAATCCCGTATGGGATTCCACCTAATTCTTCGAAAACAACCAACAGGTTTCCTCTTGGGTTTAGCCATGATCGAGGTACATGATACCTGAAACGAAAAGTTCATTTTTTCTTTTGTTTGGATATGCTATTTATCGAAAGTTTGAAAGTAAGAAATGTTTGTACCATCTTTGAGAAGCTTCACCGCAGTTGCTAAGGCATTTCTTCTCGTCGTAATAACCGGCGTAACTACAAGTGCTACAATTACCATTTGCCTTGTATGCTGGCCAATAACGTCCGATGCTCTGACCGTTTACCCATACTTGACCTTTACCCATGCTGTTCATGTCTAGAGCCAAAGGTTCATCCCCAGACGGAGCATCAAAAATTGCCTGGAAATATCATTATAGGAAATTTAGTGATCAGATAATAGGTTATCCAAATTATTGCTAGTGTGATCACGTACCTTATACCAAGTAAGTGGTTGTTTTTGAGCCACATAAGAACCTTGAACCCATTCGACAGATGAACTTCCACTAAGCGAGTGAAGACTTAGAATCTCGCCTTTAAGCCCAACCTGATCAATCATTTAAAGTTCAAGAACAACCGAAATACTTAAAAGATAGTCATTTAACATTGAAAAGTTAAAAACCTTATAAGACCATTTCTGCCATGATAAGTCTCTCCTCCCTTCGTTTAGACCAGAAAGCATAACTGGACCAAGAACGCCAGCATTCCACGTCTCAAAATGCGGTCCAATGTTCTAACAGATCAATGAAAATAAACATGAGTTATTTTAAGTAATGCTTTAAATCTCGTTATGAAACTCTTTTTGAGGATCAACGAACATACTGGGAGACCAACAGCAATGCTTAGCAGCGAAATCTTGTTAAGGCCAGCTATTAGATTAACAACGCCGTTAAAAGTTATTTTCGGGTTTTCTAGACTTCCATAGACGGTTCCTGTTAAAATAAACTAAAGTCAGATTTCCCGAAACCAAATGATAAGTTTTCTTCAAAATAAATATGGAAGTTGTTATAACCTGATAGTTGACCGTTGATGAAAACATGTAAAGCATGACCTGCAGATAAGGCGGTAAACGTAGGCTGTTCCCCCCTTACCAAGAACCCTTCGTTGGCGTCAATCTTGACACTGATTACAAAAAATAACTATCAATAATCTGGTAAACTTATCCATTGTTTTGAACTTCTTTTTATAGATCTAACGATTATTTGTGAATAATAAAGATCGTCATGCACTTACTCAGTCATGTACCACAAGTAGTCAGAAGCATCTCTAGTCACATTTAACTGCTCCAATAATCCAACTGTTCCAAAGGTATTGTCGTCATAATATTCTGTTTCATCATTATATGATTGCCAAGCAAATCCTGTCGGTTCTCGAGTCATTTCCATCACTGTGGTCTGTGCGCCTACCTGTTAATCAACCATTTCACGCGTTATGATGTTCTAATTTTACATACATATAGAGCCATTTGAAGATACATGAATCAGTAATGATATATTTCTCACCCTTGCGGTATTAAAAACAGTGTTCTTGCAGTCGGGTAGGATGCTGACCGACCATGGAGGCAGATTGTAATGCTTATCCTGGAAATTTACTGTTGCAAAAGCAGATTTGTCGTCATTCGCCAGAAAAGCTGCACAGCCTCCGGTTTTGTTTTTGTAAACGTATGCCTGTTGGAGAACGATGAATGACATCAGAGCCGGGGCCCACATAGAACTCGAAAAGGATTGATTATAAATAATGAATGAAAGAAAAGTCTTACCTTTTGATAGTGTCCAAGTGACATGACAGAAAGGTCTCCGCTTACTAAAACGGGCTCACATAGTTTTATGGCTCTGTGCAAATCTTTCAGGTGTCCCCATTTTGCTTCCCTTTTTAGTCCTATGTATAAAGTAACAATTCTACATCACTTAATATAACCCAAATGTGGAAATTAATCATTACAAAAAGTATCATTCAGTTGCGTTTTGTGACATAATAGTCAACTTTGTGAGATGACAGATATGACCCTCAATCTGTGATGTTGCGTAATGCGTCATAAAACACTTTTCAGCTTCTGAAATGTACTATAGGTTGACCTGATTTGTATATGCTGCCTAATTTGAGTCGATTCTGGTTACTTTCTATAAAAGGTCGGGTGAAGTCAGCAAAATTTGGTCAAAAAAGGAAACAGATCAAAATCCTTCTCAGTCATCATTACTCACAGTTAGATTATTAGTAAAATAAGTGCATCTGATGAATCCAGCTTGGCCCATGTGTTTTGCCCCTACAAAAATTTACCCATTTTGACCTGTTACCCAACCCGTCCATGTTTTCACCTTTACCTCCTACTTTAGGCACAGATCAATATTATTAAATCCGGAACGTACCAAATTCATCTAAAGGGGCATCATAGTCGTAGCTTGTGGCAATAAACGGACCACCAGCAGTCCTACCAAAATTGGTTCCTCCATGGTACTGTCATAAAAAAAGAAACGTACACTTTTTAGATGGCATTACCTAGCAAGTCCGATGTTAAATATAACAATATAAACATTAGAGTTACCATATAGTAATTTATAAATGATCCACCAGTTTGAATAAATTTAGCCACGGAAAATGCCAAGTCTTCTGCTGGCCGGTAAGGAACCGCACCTCCAAACTCAGTGAACCTACATTAAAATAAGACTATAAAAAAAGAACATAAATTTTAATATTATTGTACTGAAAGACGAGTTATAACTAAATTACCATCCTGACCACGCCTCAGTCCACATTTTCGGTTTATAATATTTATTGGGTGTGAAGTAATCACAGTAAAATCCATTGCAAGTGTTGATCTGCAAAAAATGAATTGCACAAAGTTTGGTGAATATTATATTGCAGACAAAAGTCTAAAAGTGGCCATGTGCATTGGATAAAGAATCCAATGATCACATTAGGGGAATAAAGAATGAATTAAACAGTCAATAATAAGTTGAACTAAATGACAAAAAGGAACATGGATATGAACATGAAAGATGGATACACTTACAGTGGGATCTGGAGCATCATCTTGCTTGCACATGATCCATGGGACACCTGTTTTTAGACCCACAGCCATGTTAGCAGCCCATTTGGAATATGCTCGAGCCGGGTCTCCAAGTTCATACTCCATTGGTCCATATTCATTCTCAATCTGTCAGAATCAAGATTAACTACATTAGTCGTTAGAAGCAACAAATTTCGACTCAATTAACTCAAATGGTCAAATGGGCTGAAACTCGCACAAAGCATATACCAATGCTTACAAAACCCGAAAAGGGATACCAAAAAGTCTACATGGGTCAATGGGACGCATCACGCATACAAAGAGTGACTCGTTTGGCATGCTATTGAACCCGTTCGTTTTCAGTAAAGTAGCGATTTTCAATACCTGTGATAAAATGATTGGACCACCCTGATTTTCATACAAGCCTTCGAATTTCATTTTATACACTATGTGCCTTGTGAATTTTTCCATAGCAGCCTACAACGAATAAAATAAATATTCATGAAAAGAAAACTAGGAAAAAAGAAACAATATAACTGTATTGAAGATTGAGTATGGGACCTTAAAAGGAGCATTATCTGTTCTAAAACTAATGCTGGGCACATATTTCAACCAAACAGGAAATCCCCTGAAAATGCAATAACCAAAATATTAAAAGCTTGAAACTGTTTTTCTAAAATTTTATAAAAATTATATTATGTTCTTGGAATAATACCCAAAGTTCCATTCTGCACAAGCATATGGGCCAATCCTGAGATGGGCATAGAGTCCAGCTTCCTTAATTAGCTTAATGAACTTAACCAAATCATACCTGTCCTCAAAATAATACTGCAAAAAATGCAAGTTAAAAAGTAAATAACTTAAGAAACAATTAGTAGGTGTCTCACATTGCTTTTTCAAAGTGCTTACTATTATTGCACTTTTAAGTTGTAGGTGATCACTTTTAGTATTTTAACATAATGAATCTGATTCTAATGACTTAATAATCAGTTAAGGAGCTACTGCAGCAAATTCGACTCAAATTGTAACTTACATTATGTCTTCACATACATTAAAATGCAAATGCAAGTATGTTACAAAGGATGGCATAAAAAAGAGTAAAGTAATGTAAAAGTATGTTACTTTGGTACAATTAACCTTATATTATTAGGAGTCAAATTATATGTAAATCCTTAACCAATCATAATTTCGCTTATCACTTAAACAAGTTACCAACTTTAAACTAACAACACAATAAGCACATTGTTACAGCTGATTATATACTTACTTTACCAGGTTCTGGTTCATGCCCATTCCAGAAAACATAAGTCTGGATCACATCCAAACCACCTTCTTTCGCCTTCTTTATAAGATCTGGCCACATCTGCATAAACCATAAAAAAGCACAAACATTTATTCACATTATACAAAATCTTATCACTAAAATGTGAAACGTCTCAAGTTCAATTTTTGCTAGGTGCAAACAACTCTGAAGTGGTCCCGCCAACTTTCCTAAAATGATTAGTCAGCCAAAAGGTCCGAAACCATAGTTACCCAAAAATGATACAAAATCTTGGAAGCCCATTAACATTAAAAAAAAAAAAAAAAAAAAAAAAAAAAAAAAAAAAAAAAAAAAAAAAAGTACTAGTAATGTACATTGATAAAATGATTAAACCATAGTTACCCAAAAAAGAAAAATGCAAAATCTTGAAAACCCATTAGCATTTCTTGACAAAAAAACCAAAAAAAAAAAAAAAAAAAAATCTAAAAAGAAAAGAAGCATAATGTGCATTGAGAAAGTGTAGTACCTCAGGAGTGCTTCTTGGGTAATGAATGGATCCAGAAATAAGAACCCTTCTTTGACCATTAATGATAATGGCTTTATGGTCATAAGACACAGAAGCCTTACATAAACAAACACATAAACTCAACAAAAACACAACACAAAACCTCTGCATTTTCTTAAAACATGAAACACAGACACACAGACCAAAATGTAGTTGATTTTCTTTCCTCTAGTTGCAAGTAACAAAAATATTCTTTTCCCTATCCTTCCCTCCACTTTATTCTATTCTTTTTTCTTTTTTATAAAAAAATGGTTTTTAGGAATAAAGAAAGATACCATGAAACACAACACTATACTACAGCTGTGTTCTATTAATGGGTTTTAAAGATATTTATAAAAGACACAAGAAAAAATGTTGTACACTTGTACTAGCTTTTTTTGTTTCACTGATGGAGAGTGTGAATGTGAACATTTTTTGCTGCAAAAAATGAGTGTTTTGAGGTAAAAGTAAAAGGGCATTTTTTTGTGTAAAAGTGGTAGGTGGTGGGGCCACTTTCTCGTCGGTAATTCAAAACAGCACACGCCATAAAGTTTCAAAGTTATACTGTAAATAACATAAGACTTGGCGTAACGGTATTGCCTCAAGCTTTAGCGTGAAGCATAGCAGCATGATCAAGCTTCAAGTTTTAGCGTTAGCTGCATGTCGATACGCTTGAATTAAGGCGGCGAAGAGTATTTATAGATATATAAATTTATACGAGTATTATATTTCATACTTATATAAGTGGTAAAAATTAGTAAATCCAAGCTTAAATTCAAATATTAGTAAATGTAAGGTCAAATCTTAAATATTAGTAAATCTCTTAAATACTTCAAAAAAAACTCGTCACGTCTTGCGCCTTTTCACGCATTTTCACACCTCAACTCACGTCTCGCCTAGAGCTGATGCCTTGATGTATTTCGTAACTTTAAGGCCACATCTTGGCGCCGCCATAACGCACCTTTTAGAACCCTGATTTTACTCTATGGGGTATACTAATAAATTTTAAAAACTTCATTACAAATTGATTTTTAAGAAGGCCAAATTAACATAATAATAATAATAATAATAATAATAATAATAATAATAATAATAATAATAATAATAATAAACTAGAAATTTTTCTAGCTACGAGGGCACGTGCCCCTCTCGTCTCCGCCCATGAGCACCACGTATGGTGGCTCAAGCCAAAGAATATGTGTCATGCAATCTCATTATTTATTTATTTTCACTTCACTTATCACTTACACAACCACCCACCAATCACCATACTCAAATTAAAATAATAATAATAATAATAATAATGAAAAAAAAAAATACTTCTTTTTGGCACAAGCCAAATAGAGGACACCTCTGATCGTTCACCTCTCAAGCCAAAACCTTGTCACGTATGAATGGCATTTGTGGGGCGCCATCATACCTTGCTCTCTAACACTGAATTTAACTATAAAAAGGTAAAACCCAACTGAAAATTTATTTTAACGAGGCATGCAGAACCCGTGCTACGCACAGGCTTTTAATCTAATTGTTAATCGCGCGTATTGTTTTTGTGTATTGTCGAGTGGATTTGTATTTTTAGTTTAGTATGTTGTATGAAACGTTTTTAGTTTGTTGTTTAAAAATATAAAAATGGTTGATATTGTTTTGGTTTTTTGGTCTTTATATTTTCTAAATGGGGTTGTCGTTATTAAATTGTCATATGCTTGATGTAATTTCCTTTGATTGTTTTAGCCTATTACGTAACCCAACAATAATTTTGCATTATATGGTTTTTGCATGATAATACGAAGCACACTGGCTTTTTCTTATTTGTTATAGTATAATTTGGGTTAATTATTTTTGTTATTAGGTTCGTAAGTTGTGATTGTATTACATCTGTTGTAAGTATGCCATTAGTTATTTGGTGATTTTTATATTTAATCTTTTTGTAACATATTAGAATTTTTTTATAAAGTTTATGATTAAAAACTAAAGTTAGTTTCATCTCATTTTATTGTACAACTAATTTCATTGAAAATTAACATTGAAGTCTAACTAATAATAATAAATTTTATCAATAAACTCAATTCCAAATAGCTAACCAAATGAATATTAATTAACACACTATTAATAATTCCTAAAACCTTTTGGACTCCATTATTATGTCTTAAACTTAATTTTTTTAATTTACAAATGGGTTCAAGAAAAAATTATGTACTTTTCTTTTTATATTCATTATTCAAGTTGCATGCTTACATATACTAATCATGCTAAAAAGTATCATTTAACCATTTAAATATTGCTTTATATATATGTTTGTGCACATTTTCTTGAATCAATTAGCACATGTGAGCTACATCAATAGAAAACACACATAAATTACTTGTATATGAAAATGCATTAACATAATACATATATCTATATATATTGCATTAGGTTAAATCATCAATTATTCTTGCAACCTTTTCAACTTCATCTCAATCCATAACCGACTTTTAATTCTCTACTAATTACTAAATATCATGTGATCAATTCCGGCAAGCCTTGCATTTCCATCTCGATGTTGTATATACTTCACATTAAATGCACCGGTTTTGTTTTTCGATAAAAGTTTCAACTTTTGCTTATGTTTAAAACTCAATTTTTTATTTGATATTATAATTTATAAACGTCTTTAAGTCAAAATTATGTATTTTTTCCTTTCTATTCATTACTTAATGTGATATTTTTAATATGTTGTATTTTGTTATTATGTCAAACTCATTTAATGGGTGTAAATATTAGTTTCTTACTAATGATTCTACATATAGAAAAAGAAAGCACTTTGCGATGCGCGGACCTTTTTCTTTTTAATAGTAATTCAATTACACACAATAAATTCATTCTAATATTTCTCAAAGAGCATTCGAAAGCAACTACTTATATAAACTAATCACGCAAAATAGTATCATTTAACCATTTAAATGTTGCTTTGCATACATGCTCGTGCACATTTTCTTGAATCAATTCGCACATGTGAGCTACATCAATAGAAAACGCACATAAATTACTTGTATATGAAAATGCATTAACATAATACATATATCTATATATATGCTTATCTATAACAATCACCTAAATATGTATGAAACAAAGAAAATAGTTGGTATCCCAGTCTTTGGTTCCACTTATCTGAGCATGTATTATCTTGTGTGAGTTTCATGGTACCTGCGTATGATAACTAAATTAAGAAAAAAAGAAGGCCGAGTTAATTACAAAGATCTAAAAGATGTGTGAATCATCTTCAAAATGTTGCAAAAGAGAATTTACATACCGTTACCAACAATCAAAGATTTAAAAGATTTGTGAATCTCTACATATTAAATGTGATTTTGGCCGGTTTATATAGGCATGAATTAGGTTATATCATTAATTATTCTTGCAACCTTTCGCAACCCTTGCACTTCATCTAACCGACTTTAATTCTATACTAAATGCCATGTGATCAATTCGGGCAGCCCTTGCACTTCATCTCCTTTCATGATTGTATAGTTATTATGAGGCTGCATTGAATTTCAAGCATTAGCTATCTTGTACTATATGCAATGAGACTTCATCTTGAGTATCTTGATTACTCCACATTAAAAGGAATTCGACACAAAAAATGGAGCCTAGGATTACCCCTTCCCACTAATTACGACACATTCTCACTTTCATGTCCTTACCAACATACCAAAACTCATCTTTTCATGAATAACAACATCAAATTTTATACATATTTGTAAGATCAAAATTAAAACAAATAATTTGTGAACTTCAATTAATACCATATACTATTGGTAAAGAGACCCTCAAATCCCTATAAAAAAACATAGATTAAAATAAATTCTCAAAATATTAATTTTGTCTAGTTATACTTTCCATCAATTCAACTTTGATTTTGTATTATTTCTAATGTCATGGGGTGGATACATTGCAACCTCTTAAACTGCTTAAGTGGAAGGAAAAAAAAATAAAAACAAGATTTAAGCCACCATTAATATTCATCAAAGCTTTGTCACACTAATTATACACCTTGTTTACATATGATTTTCATTTTCTTGCATGCCTAATTTTTTTGACGGTTCTTTCATAAATGTGGAGATATTATCCACTCCGTCTCCATCTTCCACTTTGTTTTGTTATCAACATCTTGATATACCCCGTTAGCGTCACTAACCACTTATCAATACCTGCAAGAATAACATTAATAAACTACTAACCAACCCAAAATTTTAAAATAGGTTAGCAGATCTAACCCTCGGTTCCTTCTCAGGAAACAACATATCCATTTGTCTTCCATAAACTTTAAAGCTGGACTATCAACCGACTTCACATGCAAGAAAGTTAACCATTTGCTTACCTTTGCACGTATACCCCCTTGCGTTAAGTAAGTCAATATTTCTACATGAACCATTGCACGTAACATTAATATGCATAGTACACTTTCATTGGACGGAGAAATTTTACATTAACCAGCTAAATTCAATTTCATAGGTGAGAAGCTACACCAAAAAGAACTTTATCACACTATAATGAAAAATATGGAAAAACTATTGACTGAAAAAAATGATCATGTCAATATCTATTTCAAAACTATTTATCTAATTAGCAAGCTTGTTAATTCACAGATCTTGAGCCATAAAAACAGATGAGGTACATACCAAGGTTACGGTTATTGATGACAATGAGTTCAATGCAATCAATTGCTAGCATGCGATCCATTTCATTCTCATCATGCGCCTAGAAACAAAAAGTAGAGATAAAAAGGAAATTGGTTAGTTGGTGCTGCACTGAATTTACACACAAACAATAATAAACTAACAGTAAACATGTGATTCATACAAAATCATCAAACTACACACAAATTAAAGTTTCACACACACACACACACACACACACACATTATTAACAAAGACCAAATGGTGTTATTTATAGTATTCAATGATGGTGGTTGAAGGGTTTGTACATTTATTTGAAGGCAAATGAAAGGAGCAAATGATTAAATGAAAATAAAGGCTAGCAACATTTCGTATGGTTCCAATCATTTACATTTGAAACACTAAATATAGCTCATATGTACTTACCACTTAAGCATGAACATTAAATCAAAGTACTTACGCATGAAGCCTCCGCATAATGAAACTCTATTTTCAGCATTTAATTCTGAGCATTAGGTAACTTGTACTCTATGCAATCTTGACGTCTCCACATTAAATTTTAAGACTCAATCTTATATGTTTATAGATTATACTCTCTCCGTCCCAAAATTTAAGTCCAGTTTGACTTTTTGAATCAAATTTTGACTTTAAATATTTTTGCTTGTGTTACATAATACTTGATGCAAAATATATAAATGAATTGGGTTTTATATATATTTTCATATGATATAATTTTTATCAAATATCATATAATAAAAATAAAAATATTTATGGTCAAAGTTGGATTTAAAAAGTCAACCTGGACTTAAATTTTGAGACGGAGGTAGTTTATTTTACACACACTTTATGACTGAGGAGGGAGAGAGTGAAGATATTTGCGGGAAAAAAATTGAGTGTTTTTAACTTTTTATGGTGCTTTCAAGCACAAGGATTTTGTTTTGGGTGAAAGTGGAAGTTGGACCTACTATAAAAATATAGGGTAAAGTGCAAAAATGGTCCCTAACGTTCCACAAAATTGCAAAAACGGGACCGAGACAAAAAGTAGCGCAAAAAAGCCACCCACGTTCCAGATTTTCGCAAAATCGCCACTGAGAGCCCTTTTCCGTTAACTCCCGTTAGTTTTGCCGTCAGTCAAGGGTATAATCGCCATTTCACTCGCTTCCCGCCTTTGACTACCCCAACTTTATTTGAATGACCAAATTTGCAAAGTTACGAAACTTAATTTTGGAGGCACACTTGGCATCCGAAGCGATTAACCTTTCCCTCTTTTTTTGTGCAACTCGGCAACCCAATCGATTGCATAGGACTATAAAGTCCACGTTTATCCCGCTTATTCAACCATAACACACACAATCCCAACGATCAAAACAACCGACGATGGCAAACAATGGAAAAGGGAAGAGTATCTACATTGGTACAGAGGAAGAGGAATTTGATAAGGTTTTAAGAACCTATTATCTAAACGATTTACTTCTTGATGCATTTGGCGGAGAACCAATTGATGAGTATGGTTCTTATAGGAAGATACCTAAGGAGTTAAGAACTAAGATTCTGACCCATCTGAGGAAACAAGATGGCTACTATGAAGCGCTTTTGAGTGATGATGAGGAGGAGAAGCAAGAGCCTGTGGATACCGTTTTGCCCAAGTTTGATGAGTTGGAACAGAAGATTTCCAATCTTGAAAAGGTTTTCAAGTACCTAAAGGAGAAGAAAAAGAATTGAAGAAAAAAAAGAAAAGGGGTAATGCGGAGGGCAGCGGTTCAAACTTCTAAACAAGTGTTTGTTTAGATATCTGTTGGAAATTTGTAATGGTTGTGAATTCCTATGATGAATGAAAGTTTTTATGTTTATGTTACTGATATGTTTGTGTTTCGATTTTCATTTCTTTATGTTTCTGTTTCATTTTTGAAATATATGGGTACTTGATGCGTGGGAATCGCACCTTGCTTTACCTCTCGAGGGATCTCGAGAAGCTTACAACCCCCACCAGGCAGTGTACCTGATCGTTGTAGTATAGTATAGTGACAAGTACCGGGGGATTGATCGTTCAGCTTAGGAATAGTGTCGCTAGGATTAGAAAACCTAATTAATAGTTCTAAAGATGAAAGATGATTATTTTTGTGTTTTTATATTTTAATGAAAGCAAGTAAAATCTCGGGTTTTGAAAGAGTGGGCGGAATTAGTTGCTATTCAACTAACCCAAAAACTACTTTATAACTAATTAAACTAATGAAAATGAAATTAAGCTAATATTAAACTAAGGTTGTGAGCAGTATTTGGAGAAATTGTGTTTACCTAGACTTCATTACTCCCTAGATATCTTTTACATGTCAATTACTTGTTACACTTGTATGGATGACGGATTGTATTCCTTAATACCATTCGTGGGGTGGCATACATAACTCCCCAACTCTATGAGCTCTTATCTCCTCCTACACCATGACCCAGCACAACTATAGGGATTGTAAACAGTGGCTCATGCATTAAATACAACCAATAAAGACCTAGTACGCCTCGGTTCATGTTTCTTAAGACGTTCAAGCATGTTACCATTTGGAGATCTGCCAATTTTCTTAAGCCTAACATATAATATCATTAATCCAAGAACAAGAATAGACAAGTAATCAACACATAATCAACATCCAGGTTTCATTAGATCTAAGCAAACACAAAGTAAATCTAGCCTAGCATAGTAGAATTAAGATAAGAACAAAAGATAAACAACCAACACATAGACATATTGATTGAATTAAGAGTATACTTATCTCAATTACAATGCAAGGTCTCAAGGGTTTGGAACCCTTGAAAAACCTGTAAAAGAGGCACCAAAATCATCTTTAGGGTTTCACAAAAACTTCTCTCCTTTTAATGAAAAAACTAGAAAACTATATATAGGAAAATCGTCCTGACGGCGTCAAGAGTAAAATCTGACGTCGTCAACTCGCCGCCATACACTTCCTCGGACGCCCTAGATCCAATTGTGACGGCCTATGTGACGCCGTCACCACCTACGGTAAATTAATCTTGGCCACTTTGACGCCGTCATCTCTCCATCTGACGCCGTCACCAGCTACGGTAAAATATTCATCTTGTCTGACGCCGTCAAGAGCAAACCCTTGACGCCGTCACCTTGTATTTCCAGCTTGGATTTTTGGTACTTTGTCGTTTTCTTCACTTTATGCTCCAAAAACGTCCAAAATAGCTTCTTTTCCAGAATTCACTCTCCAAACACCTAAAATCACAAAAGGAACGATTTAGGGCAATATTTGATCAAATAAAGTCGGATTCGGGCTTAAATGACCCCCTAAAAACGGATCATTTTTCGCCTCATCAGTACTTCCTATGCAGCTTATGCAGAAAACATTAGATAGTCAAACAGGTGAAAGTCAAACGGGTGAAATTCACTTGGTTTATTGAATAGCACTAGTAAGAAGTTAATACTCCTTGACCTACCACACAAAAATGCAGTAAATTATCCAACCAACTAGTATAGTAAAGTCTACTTTCCAACTTTATCAAAAACATACATATGGCAGAATCTGCAACTCAAAAATTTAAGAGACAGAAAAGGAATCGTAATAATACACATGTAGAGAAAGTAAGTGGTTGTGTAATTGGTCTCGGTATCAGAAGTGGCAACAAAACAGGAAGGGGTGGTGTAAAGATAGAGGTGTTGGACGAAAGATGCTTCATCTGTTGTGGGGATGTTAAGTGTTGGAGGCATAGAGTTGTGATACTTGAACAGGCAGGTTGTGCAACGGCAGAGGTAGTAAGTGGTGGTGTCATTGGTTTGGGTATTACAAGTAGAAACATAATTGCAGGGGGTGCTGCAGATGCAACTCAAACAACTGAAGCGGAGAAGAGGAAAAAGAAGCCAAGAAAGTTCATTAAAAACAACACCACAAAGTGAATCATTATGTTTAGTCTATGTTTTAATGTTTCATTAATGTCAGCTTCTTGTTTATGTTTCTGATACCTATCAAATACAATAACGAAGTATAAACATATGTGAATACTTTATTCATACAAAATCTGGATCATGAGATCCATTACATTCATTAACCATCACTAATCTGAAAACAACCAACCCCCTCATGGATATTTCATCTTTACAACAAACTCAATCTTCTTAAACATCTTGTCCTTGACTTGCCTGGACATCATCAACAGTGCATTCGCCCAACGCTTATCAATTGTTTGTAGCCTCCTAAGCTTCTTTGTATTGCTCCTTGCAGTTCTTGCACGTGAGCAGTTTCGAAGTCTACCAATCACATCCCCCCTACGTTCGACCCTTTCAGTAATTTTTCTGGACTTGTACTCCAAATCCTGTGCCTGCTGCAAGTCTTGAAGAATCTCGGTGTGGTAAGGGCCAAGCATTACTTCAGTTAGCACATACGAGTTACAGACAACCCTTAGATTAATATCACATTTAGAGTTGTTCATGGTTAAGGAAATAGGGAGTTGTGTTTTGCAAGTGTGTGTTTTAAGAGATGTGTATTTAGTAGCCTTCATGTGTTTGCCTATAAAAGGGCTTATAAAAGATTGCCAAGTACTGTGTAGTCTTCATGTGTGGACCAAAGTTGACTTTATGCAATTCAACATTTGCAGTTTGACTTTTGAAAGTCTAAATGCAATGGGTGGAAACATAATGCAAACAAACATAGAATATAGAATCCATTACATTCAGAAACATAAACATTTTTTGCAAGTTTGACTTTTGAAAGTCCAACTGCAATGGGTTCAAACATATTGTTCTAAAGACAATCAAGTTAAACAAAGATTACAAATATAGAATCCAACAGACAATAACGTTTAACATATTGTTCAAAGATCAGTGGGTAACACATGAAGAAGTTGGAAGTGCATGCTCATCATTTGACTTCATCTTTTTAGTTGGCCTGTCAACCTGAGGTCTGTGATTGGGTGGTACTATGACTGTTGTAGACTCAATTCTTGGCCAGTATCTGCGGCTTGAACACCCATTGATCTTGAATGAGTACGTACGCGCCCATGTTTCTAGGCTGTAAGCAGCATGAACCCACTCTTCAGGCACAGCAACTCCTTTTCCATCCTCATTCATATAGTTTATTGCAGCTACAACATGTTTACATGGTATTCCAGTCAGCTCCCACATCCTACAACCACACTCCTTCCTATCCAAGTTAGCAACACAATGATCCTCGTTAGGCACAGATACTTTATATAACGAAGCTGCAATCCATTCAACAACACAATCACTAGCTTCTTTTTTGTTTCTATCAACCATGGCTTGCACAGTAGGAGTAAGTTGTCCAACACTCCTTTCTATTATTTGCTGAACTACCACAATCCTCTTCACCAAGTACTCCCTTATATATTCAAGACAAACGATGATGGATTTATCTCTCACATCATTTAGCTGGCTACAGAACACCTCACATATGTTGTTTAAGAGTAGTCCACATAGGGCTTTGCCTGTTGAACAAATCACACATTATGTATTAATATATGATCAATTATCAGTATGCTTTTTTCCACTGCCACTTAATGAATTACCTGAAAAATGTGATCGGCTCCATTGTTCAGCTGGAATCTTCAGCAACCAATCATAAGCTGCAGCATTGTTATTCTTCAGATGATCCATCTCTTTGTTGAATTCAACAACAGTTGTGGCTCTTGCAGCCTTCCAAAGCATGTCCTTGTAAACACCTCCTTTCAAATGTGACTTCATTTCCTCATGAATATGCTTAACACAAAACCTGTGTGCAGCATTTGGAAACACACTAGCAACAACTTGTATCAATCTCTGTGAACATGTAAGGTTATGGATGGTGTTAAAACTTTACATGTTCTCATTGTGCATAAAATACATGATTAATTATACAATAGAAATGTGGACCTTTTGCCTATCAGATATGAAAGTGAACTTGCAGTTGGTTTCTATCCCAAGATCCTCTCCTAGTAGTTTCAAAAACCAACACCAAGTTGCCTTATTTAGTGCATCAACTACAGCATATGCTACTGGATAAATCCCATTGTTTGCATCAATCCCAACTGCTGTTAGTAATTGACCTGGAAAAGGACCTGACATGGAGAATCCATCTAATCCTAAGAATTCTCTGCCACAAGCTTTGAAACCTTGTTTCATAGCTCCCAAACACACATACACCCTTTTAAAAGTTCTTGTTGAACTAGCTGGATTTGGTTCTAGCTGTACATCAAT
This sequence comes from Artemisia argyi, assembly GCA_030686995.1. NCBI lineage: Eukaryota > Viridiplantae > Streptophyta > Magnoliopsida > Asterales > Asteraceae > Artemisia > Artemisia argyi. Next base: position 5,535,893 of record CM060689.1, read on the forward strand.
CCTAACAGTAGTGCCTGGATTTTAATTAACCAACTCTTTGGCATACTCTCTAATGAGTGCATAATGTTTGGTAAAAACAGGTATACCTGATTGAATTTCACAAGCTTTATGGCACAGCAAATCAGACTTACTTACGGGAACATCTTCATTTACCTGATCATCGTCATCAAACACTTCATCATCATTTCGATTATAGTCCAAATCCTCTGAATCACTCCCGCCACTCTGTTCCTCTGTTTCATTATCTACCTCTACTACTTTCACATTTCCCATCTGACCACCTACAATTGTAAGTCCATAACATTAACAACAAATACTCCTTTAACAAATAAAAAGACAAAAAAAAAAAAAAAAAAAAAAAAAAAAAAAAAAAAAAAACTCACAAAACATGAGGGAAATTAAAGCGGAAATTGCACTGGTAAAGATTTGGCGGCAAGAGGTAGGGTTGTATCTGAAGTTAAAGGGGTATATTTGTCATTTCATGCGATTATACCCTTGACTGACGGCAAAACTAACGGGAGTTAACGGAAAAGGGCTCTCAGTGGCGATTTTGCGAAAATCTGGAACGTGGGTGGCTTTTTTGCGCTACTTTTTGTCTCGGTCCCGTTTTTGCAATTTTGTGGAACGTTAGGGACCATTTTTGCACTTTACCCAAAAATATATATATCCAAAAATCATACACGGGTTCGATTTCATACAAGTTTGTAGTAAAGATTTCCCACATTGCTAGTTTATTATGCTTAGTAATTTTCGAAAAAATAAATAAATAAAATAAAATAAATCTTGACATATATGGAGTAATGTACAGCCATCTAACATAACTTGTGCAAAGATGTTTATTTCAAATACGAGTGTTCAAGATCGTGTTGATCGATTGTGGATTTGCTAAAACCAACTCGTCTATTAACTAAATAATTTGATATAAACAAGTTAAATAACTACGTATTATTTTCTACAACATATAAAAATAATCTAAATTTTTTATTCCAACTCAATTTTCATTCACAGCTTCATTTGCAATTATAACAACAATTAATTTTGCCAAACATACTTATAATATATCAAATTCTACTAAACTTCGAGTCAAGCCCTTACAAGCTCAACTCGGCTAGACGGTATTTATGTTTGAGCTTGAGCTCAAACTCGAAGAATAACAACATTGTCAACCAAAAAAGGCACGAGATAAAAACTTGCCCCGTTTGCAAACTTAACCATGTTACTAATTGTACTTGAAATCTTATTAAACATGATTAGTTTTTGGTAACACTCGATGCACATTTCTTAACACTTTTTAGTTAAGCAATCTAATGTAATAATATCGTACAAAATACTCATATTTGCAAGTCTTTAATTATATTTTGGGTTTTTCTGACTTGTATATGACACAAGTTAGCACATCAAAAAAGTACAAAAAATACTAAAGAGCTTACAAAAAGTACAAAAAAAATACTCAAAGAGACACAAAATTCATGAGTTCTTGAGTATTTTTTTTTACTTTTTCTAGTGTCCTTATGTACTTTTTGATATGCTTAACTTGTGTCTTAAGGCACAAGTTAAAAAAACTCATTTAATTTAAGAGAAAATAAATGATTTATTTATGGTGAGTGAGCTAGAAGTACTCCTGTTGTCAGGTTTTTGGGTTGTGATCCAATCTTGACCCATTTTTCTATTTATTGAACCTTCCTTAAAATCTTGACTTAAAATCAAAGTAAGTGTTGACTTTGCATGATATTATTCTCTCTTACAAAACAGTAAATTACTAGCAAAAACCTTTACAAATTAACTTGGACCAACATGACACACACACCATGTGGTGCCTTTTATGAACACACATTGTTGTTTATGTTAACAACATAATTGATTCCTTTATGACACAATAATATTCTTTTGGCTATTTCTCTTACCCATGACCACTTGCATTATTTTGTGTGTCCATTGTATATATTTGTACTCACATTGAATGAAACAACGATATGAAAACTTTAAATTTGTTAGCTAGGACTTAAAATCATTCAATTTTTAAGAAACCGGCATGGATGGTTTTTCGGTACGAGTGAAACTATATTTGAGTCATCTTTGATGACCTAACAAATACAATCGGATTCCACAAAGAATGGAGCATGCTTGTTTGTCACGTCGTTTTTGTTTCGAGCCACAATACAATACATGGTGGGACAAACTTATACAAACACGGACCAACCGTACCCCCAATCGAAGTGATAAAGACAATGTGAAATTGTTGCACGTTATTACACCCTGGAGACTTGTGGTGCCAAGCTTGTCGATTCTCGTTGACTTGAGTGGCTTATTACTAGAAAATACTCATTCGACATCCACATTCGTTTATATTAAAACTAAGCTAGAAGATATAACAAGTTGGATTTAAAAAAAAAAAAAAAAAAAAAAAAAAAAAAAACACAGCACACTTACTCATAGCTGTGTTCTATTAATGGGTTTTTATAGATACTTAAAGGAGGCAAGAAAAAATGTTGCTTTATGTAGAGTAGTACTATTTTTTTTACCAATGTAGTGTGAACATTTTTGCTAGAAAAAATGATTATTGTGTAAAAGTGATGATAAGTGGCGAGTGGGGCCTGCTTTCTCGTCGACAATTACACCGTAAAAAATTAAGTAGAAAAATGTCTTAATGAGCTATTTATTTGACTATCAATCCTAATTTCGATAAGGTGGTGAAGATTACTATTAATCATTTGAGCATGTTATTGGTAAACATTTTGGATTTTGTTTAGATTGATTTACGCTTTTGTATGAGACCGGACCATGTTAGAAACACCTTGTATGTATGTTGTCTACTGAGTTAATTCTCGAGCATAAGTATACTGTATATAATTGTCATCCCAACTCATCCTTACTAGAAGTGTATGAATGTGTGACACCATTATCACTTAAAAACATTTTGTGAATATAAATATGCAAAGCTTCCATCTATCCTCGATCTAACTAATCTAAAGACAAAATTTCACCGTTGGTCCCTAAACTTGTCAAGATTAGCGCGAATCGTCCTTAAACTTTTTTTTTTTCATTTTCGTCCTTGAACTTGTCGATATTGGCGCGGTTGGTCCTTTTGGGAAACGAACGTTGCAATGCAGCGTTAGCTGACGTGTATACCATGGATACTTTCGTCATTTCACACCAAAACATCTCCAACAGTAACTGTCGCCGTTGGTCCCTAAAAGATAGCTCCAAGATGTTTTGGTACAGTGATTTGCGCAAATTGTCCCTAAAAGTTGCCTATAAAGAAAGTTCTATTAACTTTTACCTGAAGCTTTCGTTTTCCAAGATACACCTGCAACCGCCCAATCACATCAACGTCAAAATCACAAAAGTATTGAAAAGCGTCCCGAACAATGTCCGCACCAATGTGAAAGATGCGCACAAGAGGAGTGTCAGTCCCTGCAGATGAGTTGGAGGCGCAATGCGAGAATGACTACGGTAATGAGTTTAAGTCCAGTTGATTTGAGGTTATTTTGCTGTTAGCTTGTGTTTATATATGTTTAGGTACTAAGTAATTCACTTTATATAACAGAATTTAATTGCAATTTATTCACCATTCGAATACATCATGGTGGGGCATTTATGCGTTTCCCTAACAGGGAATACGTTGGTGGTACTGAAGACATATTTGACATGGTGGATATTGATGTATTCTCAGTCTTTGATCTGGACGAGATGGTGCTTAAGTTGGGCTACACAGGTCGGAAAGAGCCTCTGTTTTATCATTATCTTAGTCCAATGAGTACTTTAGACCACGGACTGTTTCCCCTTTCATCTGATGATGATGTCAGATGTTTGGGTTATATGGTAGGTCGTTTCAAGTTGATTGAAGTCTATATAGAGCATGGTTGTTCCAGGGTCACTGGTAAAACGAGGGTAGTAATAGAGGAACTAGGTTCTAGTACACTTAGAGCCACTAAGGAAACTAAACACCCTCAACTGTTGCCCCTCACATGGCCTGATAATACTGATAGTGTTCCACTTCCTGGCAACTCAAGTCAAGGCACTCCTTTTACACAACTGACTTTAAGTGAATGTGGTGAAAATGAAAACAATGAACTTCCCCAGATTGATTCACAATTTGGAAGTTTAAATTTAAGTTTCACCCCTGTTGTACCTGCTAGTAAGGAGATTGTGGCAAAGAAACTTGCTGATATAGTCAGGATGATGGAGTTTGAAGAGAATGAGTTAGATGTGCCTCTGTCATTTAGTTATTTGGATGTCATGAATGTTGACATCACTTGTGGATTAAGTCCTGATGAACATTTTGGTGTTGCTGACCTGGACCTAAATGTAGGGTTGCCTGTTTTTGGCCTAGATGATCCCCAAACACATACAGGTGAGGGTCAACAGGATACCAGGCAAGAGGCACTAGAGGGTGAGGTTTAGCATGGTAATGGTGTCGGGCCACTAGAGGATGAGGAGGATGACATTCATAATGTCAATGATAGTGATTATGAAGGAGGGTCAAGTGACAATGCAGGTTCAGGTGATGAAGGAGAGGCTGCAGTTATGAATGATGAAGGACACACTGGAGTTGAGCCTCCTGTGAAACTAAACGGTTTTCATCTAGCAAGGGATAATCCTTGTGTGAGTATTGGCAACAACAGTGGTGATCAAGTAAATAAATTTAGATTATGGGACTCAGTGGCATTCAAGTTGGACCTCCTGAGTCTTGGGTACATAGCTGTTATTGGTTGTCCACATGGAAGGAAGTATACTCTCACTTAGTAAAAACAATTAGAGGCAGCAACTACTGGGAGAAGACCACCCATGCTACAGAGCTCTTGCCACCAAAGCATCATGTCCAGGTTGGAAGACCAAAGAAGAAGAGAAGAAGGTCTAAGTATGAGGATGCACCTTGTGTAGATTCTGGATAACTGACCAAAAGAGGGAGAGTTATTACTTGCACACTATGCGGTAACGCTAGACACAACAAGACTACATGCAAAGGACAAGGTCAACCTCCAAGAAAAGGTAATTATTAGACTTTCATAGTTATGTTTTTTGATTGTTTTATATTTGGTACATTTTTATAACCTGTTGTCTTATGTAGGTTTCAACAAAGCTGGAGCTCGGCAAGCTAAGGGTAATGGGTCTGCTCAAGCTGGTCCTAGTTCAGCTGTCCAATATGGAGATGTAGCTGTTGAAGGTGGTCAGAGGTCAACTTTGCAAGGAGTATCTGGTGCGTCTCAACCTGGTCCTAGTTCAAGTTTCCAAGGACTATCTGCTCCTATTCCAACTCAATCCAGCCAAGTCAATGACAGTGAATGGGCTATCCTTTAGCTATGTTTTAAATTCAGGACAAAATTGAGTTTTAGTACTATGGGTGTTATGAAACGTCTGTAATTGAAAGTACACATAAGTGGCAAACATCAAAGTCCACATCTGTGGCACTCATCTAAGTCCTTCTATAGGCAGACATTGAAAGTCCACATATGTGGCAATTTTCTAAGTCCTTTTTAAGGCAAATTTATATAAGTCAACTTGTGTGGCTACTTTAGATGGTTTGTGACCTGTTTGACTTATACATTTTGTCAACCAAAACTACTTATGTGCTTGATGGGTAACAAAACGGGTAAGATTCACCATTGTTTATAAAAACGGGGTTTCACTAAGTAAAGTCAAGTGCAGCAAACAAGTCAACATGGTTTTCTTTATTTGTGTCTCATTTAGTACTCATATTTAATACTTACCTACCGTCCTACCTCATTTGTTGCAACTCAAAACTTGCAATACACAGCTCCCTATTTCCTTAATCATGAACAACTCTGAAATTAATATTGATCTAAAGGTTGTTTGTAACGCGTATGTGCTAACTGAAGTAATGCTTGGCCCTTACCACACAGAGATTCTTGAAAACTTGCAGCAAGCACATGATTTGGAGTACAAGTCAAAAAAAATTTCTGAAAGGGTCGGACGTAGGGGGATCTGATTACTGAAGTTCGAAACAATTCACGTGCAAGAATTGCAAGGAGCAATACCAAGAAGCTTAGGAGATTACAGACAATTGATAAGCGTCGGGCAAAGGCACTGCTGATGATGTCCAACCAAGTCAAGGACAAGATGTTCAAGAAGATTGAATTTGTTGTGAGAAAGAAATATCCATGAGGTTATTGTTTGTTGGACATTGGTCATGGGTTTCTTTTGTTCACATCACCATGTTATGCTTAATGAATGTAATGGGTCTTATGATTCAGTTTTTCAATGAATAATGTGTTCATATATGTTTTAAGTTTTTTAGTGTGTTTGATATGTATCAGAAACATAAACATGAGCATCACATTAATCAATCCGTAATACAGACAGGAAGCATGAAAATGCAAACGTACATATGACATACAAGTGTGGCTTGGACATGCCCAAAACCATGACAGTGGTCTACCACAATATAGCTATTCAAATTTGTTGTTGTTTTGTAATCAACTATCTTGGGTTTCTTTTTTTCTTCTTTTTTTTCGCAGTTCTAATTCCCAGACCTATAACACCACCACTTACTTTGTTTGCCTCAGCACCAGCAGCTTTCGTGACTACAACAACACCTCCACCTGTGTTTGCATGCCTCCAACACTTAACATCCATACAACAGATAAAGCATCTTTCATCCAACACCTGTACCTGTGGATCATTACCAGTTCGAATACCGAGACCTATAAAACCACCACTTGTCTCTCTGTTTAAATTTGGATTTGCAGGTTGTGCCATATTTTTGGTTTGGATAAATTTGGAATAACATGAGACTTTACTTGACTATCCAAGTTGGTAGGATCATTTACTCAACACGGCTGGTTGTGCCATATTTTTGTATTTTGAAATACACCCGTTTGACTTTGATTGTGTGAGGTAGGTTAAGGAGTATTAAATGCTCACAAACCCATAATTGTGGTGGCATTTTGTGTTTGAAAATGACTATTTTGTCCTTGGTTATGCAAACACTATTTTCTTCTCATGTCTGCACACATGATAAAAGTAAGACATGGCATGACTTGTCATAGGGCGCCAAAGACTACTTTTTTCTGTTCAGTCACGTGAATACTTTTGCATTTTGTAAACACTAAACAAGCATAAGTTTTCCTCTGTAAAACCAAAGACACCAACCAGTCTTCCACCACCCAATTCTAGCTGCTGAAATAATGAGTTCCAAGAACAAAGGTTGTTTGAAACACACCCTCAATTGCAACACCCTGCTCCTTTTCATTTCTAGCATACTTTTTTTAATGGTTTTGTTAATCTGTTTGCAGAAATCATTTACGTTAACAGCAGTGATTCAAGCTCCATCAACAACTGGAGTGACTCAACTGCAACCAACAGCTGGGAAGGCTATTTTCCAAAGACTTATTTAGGTTCTGTGACAAGAAAGATTGATGCTAGGAAGTTTAAGAATCCTAAAAAGACAGAGAAACAGCTTTTTGATGAAAGGGAAAAGGTGCTAGGCCTTCCAAGTGATCAGTTCTGTGAAGACAATGGTATCAAACCATTTGCTCCAGCAATTGCCAAACCTTTTCCAAAAGGTAAGGGTATAAACAAAATGTAATAGTTGATTTAGGACGTGGTCTGATTGAATAATATTGTTGTAACCTGAATAAACATGATGTTACCCTTTTGTACTACTATTGTGGGTATTTGTAATTCAAGCAGTTGAATGGTACACTAACCATGTACTGCTGATAAGATAACAACAGTACCAGGACTAAGTAGTTAATACGGTTAGACAAATTTTTTTACTACCAGTATTAACATTTTAATACTGTTAGATATAAGGAAGTTAGTACTGTTGAGTCTTCCAAACGTGTGAAGTCTACCCAAACCAAACCATTAAGTACTACCACTTATCTTTCGCATGAAAGACTATTAATTTGGTTCCCTGTTAGTCTTTTGTCATTTCAGAAAGTGAAGACGCAAGTTGTTTTAAAGGATTGTGCTTTAAAATAAAAACAAACCATAAGGCTCTAGTTTGACTTAGGGAAGTCAATAAACATACGGCTCTAGTTTGACTTAATAAAGTCAACTAACTGAACCATTATTGAATATTCACTTGTAAACCTGTTTTGTTACTTTCATTACATTACATGTGTAAAATTAACTAATTACAGTTTATATTTGCCCAATTACATATGCAGTATAGTATCGTGTTTGGAATAATAAACTGATTTGACTACTAAAGTCAACATATTTTTTTGGTCAACAATGTGAATAATACCACTATTAGATATACACATGAAAATAACCATAAACTGAAGGTCATACTGGTGCATAAATTCAAAGTCAAACGTGCATCATGAAAATAACCATAAACTTTATTTGCAAAAAAATTAAATAAATAAATAAAACATGCAATTGAAAAAAACAAAAGTCACAATATCAACTTTAAAATTATTATTAAACAAACTTTTCTGTTCAAAAAAAAATTATTAAACAAACTTTTTCCATTACACGATTAAATTAATCGGACTCATATGACTTATACAAATCATCATACGAGAATGTTTCTAAACATTCTTCTTCCTCTTCTTCATTACATTTAACATATTTGTTTTTCTTTTTATCCTTTTCTTCTAATCTCCTAACAGAATTGACCTCCTTCCAATGCTCATCGGCCCTCTTTTTTGCAGCAAGCCTGCATCTTTCAACTTCAGCAGCGCCTTCTCCTTTTCTTCATCCACCTCCTTCTTATCCGTATCCTCCGAGCCTTTTTCCAACAAAGGCACCTCTGGCTCTTTTGGATCTTCCCTTGGTCGTTTCATCACTTCATTCTTTTCTTATGTGTTGTCGGTTGCAACAGCATCTCTTGCTCTCTTGGTTCCTGACATTTTACTTACACTTTAGTATGATGCATAATGTGGCAGTAACCAATATATAGACACATAATAGGGAAAACGAAGAGTCTTTATTAAAATTTACAGCCTTTTATTGGACTCTTCGGTTCCCAATTATTTGTTGGAAATATGAACACATTTATATTTCCATTTTATTTGGGAATGTATCTATGTACTGTATGTAATGGGTTGGGTTGTGTTGGGTGGTCTTCACACGCCTTTATTGGCTCACCAGTATTAAGTTTTTTTTTTATTTCGAACAGTAGTAAAAAATTAATACTGTTAGTGCAAAAGGGGACTTTTTCAGGTCAAACTACAGCCTTTTTCACGTGTTTTTTGAAAAAACACAAAACAAATAAAGTTGCAAAATCCTTTGAAACAAGTATCATCTTAACCTTCTGAAATGACAACATACTAGGGGTAAACCTTTAAAACTAGTAGCATAATCCTTTAAAAACATAATCCTTTAAAACAAGTAGCATCCTCACTTCAATGGGATGAATGTTTACAAACCCCTCTGAAACCAACTCGGAGCACGAGCAGTGAACATCTTGACCAACTCATCGGTAGACATGTCAAGCAAAGCATTGCGTTCAACTCCACGGAAATTGGCCCTCTCAGGCTTGCTGTTATGGTTTCTTAACTTCCCTAACTAAATCATATTATGTTACAAGAAATTTTGTACTACCAGTACTAAGATTTTAATACTGTTATAAATATGGAACTTAGTACTGGTGAGCCGATAAAGCCGTGTGATGCCAGCCAACCAAACCCATTAAATACCCACCCAACCCATTAAATACCCACCAAACCGATCAACCACACATATTTCCATATCATTTAATCCCATCTCATATAATACCCACCCAAACGATGAAACGCACACACAAACCCACATAATCAATCTTGTAACCTAAATTTCTCTTAAACTAAATATCCTATAACGTTACTTCACATAAAATGAAGGCCACAAACAAAAAAGGTATTGTTATTTCTATTTTTGATATGTAATTGGTTGTATTTAATTAAAAAAGGTCAATATAGGGTCGTTTTTTTGTTAACATTTATCTATTTGTGAAGCTATATTTTTTTGTTTTTTGATGCTCTCTTTTTCCTTATTTGCAGAAAGCAAACCTGCAAGGTCTGAGTATATCATTGGTCCTGTTAATGATGATTATGCCAAGTTTTTAACTCTTCAAGCTCAAAAAGGTTCAACCAGCACTCCTACAACCTCTGAGTATAGCAATGGTCCTGTTGATCCAGATTATGCCGAGTATTTAAAGCTTATAGGTCCAAAACGTTCAAGCACCATTCCAACAAGCTCTCATTATATCATTGGTACTGCTGATTCTGCTTATAGCAAGTATTTAAAGCTTCAAGCTAACAAAGATTCAACCTCCACTCCTGCAAATAAGCCTTGAAGCCAGTCAAGGAAAGGGAAACTTATAGCATTTAATTATGCCAGTTCATGATAATAATGTGTTTTCATAGTATAACCAGTATCTCTTTTGTAATGAAGAACAGATTTATGTTCTTTTATTATTGGTAATGAATCTGCATTTGTTGACTGTCATGTACTGTTTTAGTTAATATTATCAAAAAAATGTTCATGGCACCATGCGCAAATAGTTACCATTAAAATGGTTTACTTAGTTGACTTTATTAACTCAAACTACAGCCTAATGGTTTGTTGACTTCCCTAAGTCAAAGTACAGCCTTATGGTTTGTTAACTTCCCTAAGTCAGTCATATTATGCATTGAACAATCAAACAAAATACTTGACAATAACAAGCCACATTCACTTAATCACAAACCATTTCGATTTAGCCATTATTCAAACAAGAAATTTCATTGACCATTGACAACCATTACAAACGACAGCTTCACCACCCAACTACCATCATCTACTCGAAAATACTAAAAGCATTCACCCACCACCATCAGAAACTAACAAGTACTACTACACAACACATGTCAAGCAGTTAAATAAACATACAATGCAAACAAAACCCAACTGATGATGATATACTTCTGGTACTTGGACCGCTGTTCTTCAAGCTCTTCAACAACACCTCGTAGAGCATTAATCCTCCTTGTGGAAAACAAGAAGGGGGGGTTGAATAGTTTACCGATTAAAATGTTTTTAACTTGTTAAGTTAGCTTTGAAACTTTCCGTTTGATCAAAGATATATGCACAAACACAATATATAACATGAAAGTAAATGAAAGAAACGATCAAACCACAACACGAGTATTTATCGTGGTTCGGCTACAAGGACTCTTTTTCCTTGCCCTACGTCCACGCCCCGAGTATCCAGCTCGAGAGTTTCTTTCACTAGTCAACAAGCTCCTTTCACCGGCGGAGAAAACCTTACACGTCACTTATACTTTTACCGACACAAAGCTAAATGTCGAGTTCTTTTACAAGGGCACAACCACTCCCGTTAGTTCTTTTACTAGGGTACAACAACTCCCAACACTCTTTGTATTTTGAGGACTAAAATACTAAACGATCACTACTGAAAATACACAATCAAATGAAGTGTAAACAACACAAGTCTACACAATGCTAAGCTAACAAGTCTTGCAACGTTGTGTTGAATACTTGTTAGTTTTAGTAAGCTCGTGAATCTCTTTGCTACAAAAAGAAACTTCACATATGAAATGTTAAGAGGTTAGATGAAAGAATGAAAGTGTGTGTAAAATGTAATGTCAAGTGATGAGCCAAAATTCAACTTGTGGCTCAATATTTATAGCCAAACCTTCTGCAGGTCTGGCGGATCAGGCGGACCCCTCAAAAGGGTTCCGCCCGTGTACCTCCAGGGTACCGCCGGGCTTGCAGTTAGTTTTGCAATAAATCTTGCAAACCAAACAAAGTCACATCTCATTACTCTTGCAAACCAAACAATGTCATATCATATAATATCAAGTCAAATACTAAACTTGCAAGCAACATCAAAGTAAGTCAAACACATTTCTTTCCATAAATGTAGAATGACAAAACTTGCCATAAATGTGATGTGACAATTCTATTTTTAGAAAATAAAAGATGTTGTGTTTGATGAAATGTAAAATGTAGCAAAAGTCTAGTTTATGCAAGTCTTTAAAACTAAGATTGTGTTTTACTTAAAAACTAAAGTTTACATTTGTCATTAACAAAACATAGCGAAGATCGTAAAATATAAATAACGTTTTTAGGCGATATTTGTATTAACAATCTCCCCCTTTTTTGTTGATGACAAAACATAAACATTGTTTTTAAGTAACTCATAAAATCTTGGTTTTTAAGACTTAAAAAATTAATATTAAACTTGTTTTTCTTAAGTTTTGAAAGTTTAATATATTTCTCCCCCTTTTTGACGAAACAAAAAGAAGAGTGGCGAAGCGGAATAATACCAATGCTCCCCCTTGGTCAATACTCCCCCTAAATGGAGTGCCAAGATGGGAAACATGGATTTTGGACCCTACAAAAAAAATGTTAGTTGGTGATATATATAGTCAAGAATGTAGTTACCACACACATTGCAACCACAATGACAACACAAACATGATCGACCAACAATGTACTAAAGTGAGTAGAGAGAAATATCATTCCAAGTAAAATTTTGACTATTAAAAGTCAAAAGACAGGAAATGAGAACTATTCTTCTACTTCTAAACAAAAACTAAAAAATAACCAAGAAAGAAAAATAAAATCCTACTTTCCTTAATTGGGGCAAACGGCCTCCAAGGATTGTCTAGAATTTGTTGGGGTGGGAAAGAGCATCCAAACGTTCTATGATGTGTTGGAATGCAAAACGGGTTTCATTTTGGAATTGGTTAAGCAATGTTTTGATGGTTTCACCCATTTGCTCACAATTTGAGCAAGCATGGGGATGAGTGGGTTGAAATGGGTTGGTTTTGGTTTCTTGGTTTGAAGGTTGGTTGGTTTTTGGTTCTTGGGTGGAGGATGGATTTGGTATTGAGTCAAGCAAAGTGGTTTGAAATTCTATTGCTTGATGAAGGTGGTTCTCAACCATGCTTTGGATTTCCTCATATGAGGGGAAGAAAGTCTCAAAGGTTTGGTGTTGAGAATGTTGTGGATTTGGGTGATCATTGTTTTCAAAGTTTGGTTCTCCATATAGAGGACCATGGATGTCATGGTAGATGGGGTGAAACAATAATGGTTTAGGTGGAAGGTACACTTGTTGTGGTGGTTGAATGTGGTTAAAAAGGTTATCTTGGTCAAGAATTGACCTTGGTGATTCATTTGCAAAAGGTGGTGGTTGTGTAGGTCGTGGTGGAAGATCATTAAGATCTTGGACAAATGGGTGTGGTGATGTGGGAGGAGACCCAAATAGTTCCATTGGCTCAATTTTGGGTAATGGTGATGGTGATGAAGTTTTGGATGGTTGAGTTGGAGCACTTGGTGGAGTTGGGTCAATAGGTGATTTACTTGGTGGTGGAGTGAGCTCATTTGGTTCATTGGGTGATGGTGATGGAGATGCAAGGTTCAAAAAATGTTCATTTTTGATAGGTGATGTAAATTCATCCGAGGATGAGGAGCTTAGGTTGATGGGTTGATTGCACCATAGTGGTTTAACACTTATCCGGGCGGTTTTCTAGATGGGTCTTGATGGTTGAGAGGTGTTTGTTGACTTAGTCATGGTGAAAAATGGTTTATAAGTTTCAGAAATTGTGTTGAGGAAGGTGTGATTTGATGGTGTTTAGGATGGCTTAATTTATAGTGTTGATGGATTATGGAAAGGAGCGTTTGGATTTGACGTTAGTCCATACAAAAATGGAGGTTTCTAATGATTTGGAAAACTAATTGTGGGTTGTCAAATCATGGAAGTCAATCCAATGAAAATGGTGAAGTGAGAAGACAAGTTTTGCACTAAATGCTTAGTGGTTTTGGTGGATTTGTGGTAGTATAAATCTCAGGGATTTCAAGGATCCCTTAAAAGGGTTCCTTCATTTATGTTTGATGGGTCCTTGAGGTTGTTATGGCTAAATTTGAATTTTGGCGGGAATTGGTTTTGGTTAAGTTTATGGAAGAAGGAGTATCCTATTATGCTAAACACATTGCAAATAATGAGTTTCTACCTAAAAGGATTGGATTTTGGTGTTTGGATGTCGAATGGGTGAAAATGAAAACAAAAATTCTGCAGGTTGCTGGCGGCACCCTCAGAATACACAAGCGGAACCCATTTGAGGGTGCCGCCTGGTCCGTTGGGCGAATTCTGGAATTCCCAGAATTTACACTGGCGGAACCCAATTTTGGGTACCGCCAGATCCACCAGACCCCAAAAAGTTGGCAGTCCGCGTTTTAGACCCGCGAGACGATTTTCAAAATTTTCGAAAACTCCTAAAATCAAAGAGATAAGGCATTTCTGGTTGGGCAATGCAAAAAATAGACACGTAAACATGCATTTCATAGGACTTTGACCTTGAGGTCGAGAATTTCACTATACTTAGTGAAAATATCATAAACTTGAAAATTTGACAACTTGCCAAGAGTTGTCTACCTGCATCAAAGTTAGATACTACATGTTCCAAATTGTATCAAACATTGTACTAACACACAAATTCATCACAAATATTGTTAAAACAACCAAATTTGTTCAAATAGCACCTAGTGCCAAACACTCCTACACACCCGCACTCATTGACGGTCGATCTTGTTCTTGAGCTTTCCAAGGAACCTTCCAAGATTCTTAAACATCCCCTTTGTTTGCTTGAACTCCTCCGACTCATTAGGAATATCCGGAAGTTGAGAAAGGTATTCTAGAGGAGGGAGCCTAGAGTTTGGCAAATTGTCATCTTCACTCATTGAGGAAGACGAAGATGAGGTAGGAGGATGTGGACGTTTTCCTTGGGCTTTGTACACTCTCTTATCACTTAGTGGGACAAAGGTGTGTGGGATGAGAGAGTAGTTAAGGTGAAGACCGTTTGGAGTTGGTGGAATGGGTGAGATGAACCTAAAGAGACGGGTCAAGAGCATTCCATACGGCATAGCCGTTGTGCCATGCACGGGAATGTCGGCCATTCCATTGGCCAAGTAGTAGGCAAGGTTGAAGGGTTGCCTAACGGACAAAGAGTAGAGCATGTAGCAAAGGCAAATGTTGATATGGTCACGGTTCCCTATTGTGCTAATGACATTGGCCCTAAGGACTTCCTCTCATTTCTTGAATTGGGGTTTGAGTTTGTTCATTTCCATTCCATATGGGTCCTTATCGACCTCATTCCCCGAACGGGTTCTCCTAGTGGTGGTGGTCCTAACAAAGAGGTGGTCACGGAGAACGTCTTTTGAGACAAGGGGTGTGTCATAAGGGTGGATACGGTCTTGGAGGTTGTCAAGAGTTGAGAGGGAGTGCAAGTCGGAATAGAGGCAAGTACCACGGTTTGGAACACCTAGGATTTGAGCAAACTCCTCAAGAGTGAAGGAGTATTGATGACCACTAACTGATGAGGCGAAAAATGATCCGTTTTTAGGGGGTCATTTAAGCCCGAATCCGACTTTATTTGATCAAATATTGCCCTAAATCGTTCCTTTTGTGATTTTAGGTGTTTGGAGAGTGAATTCTGGAAAACAAGCCATTTTGGACGTTTTTGGAGCATAAAAGTGAAGAAAACGGCAAAGTACCAAATTTCCATGCTGAAGATACAAGGTGACGGCGTCAAGACCACCATCTTGACGGCGTCAGACATGAGGAATTAAACACCGTAGGTGGTGACGGCGTCAGAAGGCTTCATGACGGCGTCAAAAGTGGCAAGAATAAAATACCGTGGGTGGTGACGGCGTCACATAGGCCGTCTTAAGTGGATCAAGGCCGTCCGAGGAAGTATATGGCGGCGAGGTGACGGCGTCACAAGTAACTCTTGACGCCGTCAGCCTGTTTTTCCTATATATAGTTTTCTAGTTTTTTTTATTAAAGGAAAAGAAGTTTTTGTGAAACCCTAAAGACGATTTTGGTGCCTATTTTACAGGTTTTTCAAGGGTTCCAAACCCTTGAGACCTTGCATTGTAATTGAGATAAGTGTACTTTCAATTCAATCAATATGTCTATGTGTTGGTTGTTTATATCTTGTTCTTGTCTCAATTCTACTATGCTAGGCTAGATCTCTTTTGTGTTTGCTTAGATCTAATGAAACCTAGATGTTGATTATGTGTTTATTACTTGTCTATTCTTGTTTTGGATGAATGATATTATATGTTAGGCTTAAGAAAACTGGCAGATCTCCAAATGGTAACATGCTTGAACGTCTTAAGAAACATGAACCGAGGCGTACTAGGTCTTTATTGGTTGTATTTAATGCATGAGCCACTGTTTACAATCCCTATAGTTGTGCTGGGTCATGATGTAGGAGGAGATAAGAGCTCATAGAGTTGGGGAGTTATGTATGCCACCCCACGAATGGTATTAAGGAATACAATCCGTCATCCATACAAGTGTAACAAGTAATTAACATGTAAAAGATATCTAGGAAGTAATGAAGTCTAAGTAAACACAATTTCTCCAACCACTGCTCACAACCTTAGTTTAATTTAGTTTAATTTCATTTTTAGTATTTTATTTTAATTATATAATAGCTTTGGGTTAGTTGAATAGCAACTAATTCCGCCCACTCTTCCAAAACCCGAGATTTTACTTGCTTTCATAAAAATATAAAAATACAAAAATAATCATCTTTCACCTCTAGAACTATTAATTAGGTTTTCTAATCCTAGCGACACTATTCCTAAGCTGAACGATCAATCCCCCGGTACTTGTCACTATACTATACTACAACGATCAGGTACACTGCCTGGTGGGGGTTGTAAGCTTCTCGAGATCCCTCGAGAGGTAAAGCAAGGTGCGATTCCCACGCATAGGTACCCATGGACTTCGTTCCGAAGATCCAAACCAACACCTTAAGGATTTCCTCAAAATCGTAGATTCCATAGACCTAGGTGTTGAAACTAGAGAGACTACCCATTTACGCCTATTCCAATTCTCTCTACGGGATCAAGCTAGTCAATGGCTTGAGCGTTTACCCACGGGATCCATCACCACATGGGATGATCTCACCACTCATTTCCTTGCTCAATTTTTCCCACCGGGGAGAACTACTAAGCTTAGGGATGACATCTTGATGTTCCAACAACATCAAAATGAATCTTTTTATGAAGCATGGAGTCGATATAAAGACCTACTCCGAAAAGTTCCTCATCATGGGATCGAACCATGGTTGCAGATCCAAATCTTTTATGGTAAGGTTGACTATCAAACAAGGAAAGCCATTGATTACGCAGCCAAGGGTAGGCTAGATAGACTTAGCGTTGACGAATGCTGGAAAGTTCTTGAGGAATTGGCACAATACGAAGAGGAAGGATGGGAGGACCCGATGCTCCCGCGCAAAGCAAAGCTTGACTACGCATGTGCCACCCAAGAGCAATTGTTGGGAAGCATCGAGAAATAGGTAAAAGAACTGATGAGTATTGAGAAACTGGCCACTGAACCCGTGTGGAACCCTAATCCACATAGGAACACGGTTATCAGCCAAAATTTTCCTGAACGCTCACGGCAAGAGGAATTCGAAGGAATAATGGTAACCTTCATGGATAATCAGGAAAAGCAAATCCAGCACCTTGAGGCACGTATGGAAAGCACTCACAAAGCCTTTATGAATTTCGCAGACCAATTCATATCAAGGGTCAAAGAAAAGATCAAAGAAAATTCTATACCTAAAAAAATTGAAAAAGTCTTCGAGGTGTCAACCTCTTTGGTATTTGACCAAGAGGACAGCGGGGGATTCTCCTCAAAAGCTTTACCATTAACTACCCCCGTTCTCATAAACACCCCCATATGGAGAGAAGCTCGCGAATAAATAGCATTTTCGTTGGATGCCTGCGAACCACATTCCCGATCTCATCCAAAAAACGTTCTTTTGGTTTTAGACCCGGTGTAAAGAGGCCACACCTCATAAATACCATTGATTTGAAACCTCCTATTGGGCAACATCTTTCTTCTCGCGCCAATGACCCGTGCATAAGGATCAACTTGGCCAAAACATCACCCGATCCCCGCTGCTACCTCACCTCTTTCCGCGACAGTAATGAGACGTTCGACCCTGGTGGACCTCGTTAATGGAATAGCTACTCATGGGTTTTACTTGTGTTCAGTTATTCACGCAAAGAGCAGGGACTAAACTTGAAACTACTCCAAACCTCACCCCACACGGGCATCTGACGGCGTCAGATTTAACCCTTGACGCCATCAGCTCGACGGATCAGCAATATTAACCCAAAACCAATCACTTTCAACCCATACCCCACAAATCTCACCCAAGTGTTGCTGCTACTCCGACTCTCAAACCCCCAATTCGACATCTTCCGCCTCCGATCTCTACTTTGTAAGTAAGTTTTCTTCATCCTTTCTCGGTTAATTATCCTTAGGACCCGTCAATTTGAAAAACCCCTTTCGCCCGAAACCCCATTCTTGACCCACCATTAGCAAATCGTAATGCCATCCAATTGGTGATTTGTAATCGTGAGGCTACCATTTGATGATGTTGTCTCACCCAAATCATGCATTAATTTAGGGAAAACCCATCATGCCTCGGACTCTTTGACCCCCCACCCCTGTTTCCTGATTTAAGGAGCGTTTGGGTAATGGGTTAAGAGTTTGAAAATTGATTTTTCCCTCGCATTTGCATGGCTACATTTATGATCCATCTGACGGCGTCAAAAATTACTCTTGACGGCGTCAGATGTGTCTGACTGCATAAAGTTCATATAAATTTCGCGTTCTAATCGTTTCCATTCACTACACCTTTTTCCAGGAAAATGAGCAAAAGGACTCGCCAACAAAAGGGTAGTTCTTTTAGATCTCAAGGGATCACTTATGGGGAATTAGTGCACAGTTGGGGCGAGTTTGGTGATGTCGGTACTAGTACTAAGTATGAGGAGTTGTGTAACCACCACATCGATGCTGGGGTGGTGGTTGACTGGGATTTTCTGAGAGCTAGTGGGTTGGAGGCTGCATTTGTAGGGAGGATCCGCACAGATGGGTTTGCGGGTCCGCAGTGGGAGAGATTGTTTAGGTTGAGAGAGACGGTATATAGTGAGTTAGTACGGGAGTTCTTTGCGACCTTCCGTTTTGACCAAGCTGAGGCTAGGGGAGATATGGGGGGCACCACGATATATTTTAGGCTAGGGGGAGAGTTGAGGTCTTCTTTTATGGCTGAGTTTAGTTGGAGGCTGGGGCTATATACTAGTGATGAGGTTGATGGGGCTTTTCTGCTGAATTTGTTACATGGAGAGACTCAGCGGAATGAGATGAGGTGTGTTACCTTTTGGCCAACCATAGGGAATGGGGCTTACACCTCGACTACTGGGGCTGCATCGATCAGGGACCCAATTGTTAGGCTAGTTCATAGGTGCATCACATATAGCTTGTCTGCACGTCAGGGCACCACTCACCGTATCACTGCTTCGGACTTATTCTACTTGTACACCATCTTTTCTGAGGATGTCTACTGCAACATCCCGTTTTGGGTGGCCAGTTACTTGAGGACCAGTGTGGGTGAGAGGGATATCGACAAGGTTTATGGGGGGATGTTCATCACACGGTTGGCTCGTTCCTATGGTCTTCTTACTCCTCAAATCATGGGGTACTTGAGCGACTGTGGGAACTGCAGGGTAGTGAGGGCGAAATCCCTTAGGCAGATGAGCATTGTGATGCAGATGGGGGATGGTGCCTACACATGGTACGTAGGGGCTGATGATGAGGATGATGACGGTGATGATGAGGGAGTGCCCCAGCAGCATCAGTTTACCGGGTATGAGGCGGGGACGGCTGATTACTACTGACACATGAGTCGGGGAGACTGGCAGGCACACCAGGGTGCCTGGATGGGTCAGATGGACACGTGGCGAGCTGCTACTGACCAACGCTTTGACTGGATGTATGATCATACCGTCCGCCAGATGCAGCACCTCTCCACCCGAGATCAGCTTGAGCCTCACCTGCAGATTGACCCCTTCCCAGGCCGAGAGACTGACTACTCTCCCTATGGGTACACTGGACACCTCCCACCAGGCTACGATTATCGTTTTGGTCCTCCCCCTCAGTGATCCATCTTGATGTCTGTGATTCTTGAACAATTTATTTTTGGTTGTACGATTTGAAACATTTGGATTGTAATAGTTTAGGATTCGGCCTTTGTTGGCTTTGAACAATTTTCATTTCTGTTCTTTTAATTAGTGTTATGCATGATTAGCTTTTAATTTTTATTGATGGTTTATCTTTGCAACCCATGTTTTGTGTGATTTTATTTGTTTGATTGTTATTTGCTTCCGTATGCATGTTTTATTTTTATTGTTGGTTGATCATGTTTCTCTACTAAAATGTGGAAATACTTTATTATGTTGTTTGGCCTAGTCTTAACTTCAACCTAAAAGTATTTTTGCAAAAGATAAGTGTAAGGGGAAACCCCAAATATGTTTTTAAGAAACAAACCGATCATGATTCTCCACAATATTTAATGAACATGTATATTCGTATTTGTTAGAGTCAAATGCTTGTATTGAGTCATAATGAAGTTTTGCAGGATTTTCCAGGAAGTAGG
Source organism: Artemisia argyi (assembly GCA_030686995.1). Classification (NCBI taxonomy): domain Eukaryota; kingdom Viridiplantae; phylum Streptophyta; class Magnoliopsida; order Asterales; family Asteraceae; genus Artemisia; species Artemisia argyi. The sequence continues at coordinate 5,556,316 of CM060689.1, forward strand.
ACAAAGTTTTTCCAGAAATTTTCCGGAAACTTAACATAAGAATTTCTGCAGGTCCATTCTGACGGCGTCAGGGTATTGCTCTTGACGGCGTCAGGAGTTAAAATCTGGAAATTTTACCGGTTTTGTTTTTCTAACGGAGTCTTATAGTTTTTGTGAATTATTAAGTTTTATAATCTCCAGGAAATCTGCAAACTTCATTCCACAAGCATTATATCTTACTTTGTTTTCTAGGATTTAGTAACTTATATAGGATGCCGCCGATTTTACGCGAGGTTGCCTTGTCTACTGTTGTCAGGATTTACAGGTTATTTATGACAAGAAGATGATTTATATTCTGGAAGGGAAGCTTTGATTGTTCATTTTCTTGGAGGAAGATTTAACTTGGCCAACCTATAATCCATACCGAGCGAATCAGGGGAGTATTTGATTTCATTCTCTTTACTTCTTAACTTTTACATTCTTTACTTGAACATTGGGGACAATGTTCATCCTAAGTGTAAGGGGAGGGTAAAAAGATGATACCTTACATATGCACTTTCGCTTGAGTTTGTTTTGTTTGATAGTAGATGTGTAATAAAACTATGAGAAATACTTGTTAGTGTAATTTTAGCGTCAAATTTAAAATTTTTTACAACATTTAGGAGTGAAACTTTAGCCATAGCAAGCGTCTCATGGATAAGAGATTGTATGACTAGCACATAACCGTATATTCAGAAAAATTTTCCACCCAAAAATGTGAGGTTCGCCTTTAGTTTTGATAGGAAAAGCATTTATTATTGGTGCTTATGAGTGTACTGGTAGCATTTAGATTCTAGAACTTGCGTGAGTGATGCATCCCGAGACCGCTAGTGAGACTACATTCGTGTGGTAGGATTTATTACATGATAAGAGGCATTAGGATCACCCTTGTGTTAAACCCGTATTATAATTACTTGACCATTTAAGTCATATTACTTGGCTAGTTAAGTCAACTAATTTTTCCCACACCCTTAGCGTTGTACTCATTTTTAGTACACGAAACCCCTAGTACACCCCTCCGAGCCTATCTTTTCGTTTCTAACTTTAAGCATCTTACTTAAAGGAAGAATTTGTTACACCCCACTTAAATGTACAACCAAATCGCCTTAGCCTTCCGTGTATGCGCTCATCTTTAGTGCATTATTGTTATTTGTTAAACCCTAAGTTAACTATCTAATTGATTACATGGTTGCTAAGTCAAGTCATATCCTTGTACATATTGTTTTGGGACGATTGGGACTCATGGGTAAGTACTTGTTTTATGGAGTAATGGGAAAGAACATAATATTATTACCCCCATATGTACGTTAATCTTAAAAGTGCTCCAAGTGTTTTGATTTTCTTAATTCGAGTCATTAGAATAGTTTAATGTAAAGTATGTAAAGATTCAAGTGTAAGGGGATTGCTCATACCCCTATGATGTATTATTTTGGATGGTAGGGTAAAAAAAAAATTGAAAAAATTAAGAAAAAGAAAAAAAAAATAGAAAAGAAAAAAAGAGAAAAAACATACGGACTACCATCCCGTTTTCATTCTATGTTCATTTTATGTTTTTGTTATTTTTCATTTATTAGCTTAAGTCGAGTCTAGTCTTGGCTTAGCAACGCCATCTTGTACATGTAATTAACCAAGATTGTTAACTCGCCACCAGTAAAACTTCCTTTATCCAACAAAACCGTGTAATTCATATCCTTACACCTAACGTTATAACCCTTTAAAAGACCTCTTTGATAGTTTATCCTAGGTGCTTACGCCATGTGGTGGAGGTTTGATCCTTTCCCAAGCCTATGGTAATCTATTTAGCTATGACAGGTAGTGAGAGATATCTTCCATTTCCATAATGTTATATTACTTTATTACACCCGAGAGATGTGAGTATCTAAACACTATTTGCGAGGTGCTTGTGTATGACCTCCGTGCTTGTCTATTGGTCTTTAGTGGAACGATTATTTGTTGTAATTACTTTTATATTAGTGTTAAATGACCCCTAACTTGTCTTTTGAGTAGAATAAAAGCTCATTTGCTTGAGGACAAGCAAATCTCAAGTGTAAGGGTATATGATGAGGCGAAAAATGATCCGTTTTTAGGGGGTCATTTAAGCCCGAATCCGACTTTATTTGATCAAATATTGCCCTAAATCGTTCCTTTTGTGATTTTAGGTGTTTGGAGAGTGAATTCTGGAAAACAAGCCATTTTGGACGTTTTTGGAGCATAAAAGTGAAGAAAACGGCAAAGTACCAAATTTCCATGCTGAAGATACAAGGTGACGGCGTCAAGACCACCATCTTGACGGCGTCAGACATGAGGAATTAAACACCGTAGGTGGTGACGGCGTCAAAGTGGCAAGAATAAAATACCGTGGGTGGTGACGGCGTCACATAGGCCGTCATAAGTGGATCAAGGCCGTCCGAGGAAGTATATGGCGGCGAGGTGACGGCGTCACAAGTAACTCTTGACGCCGTCAGCCTGTTTTTCCTATATATAGTTTTCTAGTTTTTTTTATTAAAGGAAAAGAAGTTTTTGCGAAACCCTAAAGACGATTTTGGTGCCTCTTTTACAGGTTTTTCAAGGGTTCCAAACCCTTGAGACCTTGCATTGTAATTGAGATAAGTGTACTTTCAATTCAATCAATATGTCTATGTGTTGGTTGTTTATATCTTGTTCTTGTCTCAATTCTACTATGCTAGGCTAGATCTCTTTTGTGTTTGCTTAGATCTAATGAAACCTAGATGTTGATTATGTGTTTATTACTTGTCTATTCTTGTTTTGGATGAATGATATTATATGTTAGGCTTAAGAAAACTGGCAGATCTCCAAATGGTAACATGCTTGAACGTCTTAAGAAACATGAACCGAGGCGTACTAGGTCTTTATTGGTTGTATTTAATGCATGAGCCACTGTTTACAATCCCTATAGTTGTGCTGGGTCATGGTGTAGGAGGAGATAAGAGCTCATAGAGTTGGGGAGTTATGTATGCCACCCCACGAATGGTATTAAGGAATACAATCCGTCATCCATACAAGTGTAACAAGTAATTAACATGTAAAAGATATCTAGGGAGTAATGAAGTCTAAGTAAACACAATTTCTCCAACCACTGCTCACAACCTTAGTTTAATTTAGTTTAATTTCATTTTTAGTATTTTATTTTAATTATATAATAGCTTTGGGTTAGTTGAATAGCAACTAATTCCGCCCACTCTTCCAAAACCCGAGATTTTACTTGCTTTCATAAAAATATAAAAATACAAAAATAATCATCTTTCACCTCTAGAACTATTAATTAGGTTTTCTAATCCTAGCGACACTATTCCTAAGCTGAACGATCAATCCCCCGGTACTTGTCACTATACTATACTACAACGATCAGGTACACTGCCTGGTGGGGGTTGTAAGCTTCTCGAGATCCCTCGAGAGGTAAAGCAAGGTGCGATTCCCACGCATCACTAACCCTAAAGTTGATAGACATATGACCATAATCATCCGTGGAGAGAACGGAGGATGCATAGAACTCTAGAATGAACCTAGGACAAATATGCTCGTCGATATTCAAAAGACACTCAAAGTTGATTGTGGCAAAATCGGCGTAAAGGTTTGTGCCTTCTAGGAAAGACGGGTCAATGGTTCTACCCTCATGGACATAGTGTTTTTCTAGGGCTTTGAAAACGTTTACTTGGTTTGGGGTAAGGCCTTTGGTTTTGTGGTGTTTTGGTAGGTACTTAATGGTGTCCTTGTGGTCGTAGTGAGTTAGAGGAGGCATAATGATTCCTAGAACAACAAAATTTCACATTTTAGTTTACGTAAACCACTATTATAATGTGTAAGTTCTAGTGTGTGCCTATATGAAAACAATGTGGAGGTGCGGTTATCTTGACTCATTTTGATGCTCCAAAATCGTTTTATGCAAGTTTTATTATAAAACAAAAGATAACCCAAACGCTCCTAATTCAATGTAGCTTCGTTTGAATGTACCCGAAAATACATATTGGTTATGTATTCCCTTTAGCATTCAAGAGACATTATGCAAGTGATGTTTTAAACATAACGTTTTGATTTTGTATTCTCAATGTGAGACGAAAAAATATTTGTCCTACTTGTGAGAAATTTTTGGAGGAATTTGACATGGGGTGTTTTGGCAAACATGTTTAAACTAATTAAAGATGCAATTCCTAACTATGGGAAACATGATTAGTTTTATTAAACACCTAATCTAATGCATGAGTTTTTCAAGTTAATGCATAACCCCAAGTTTTTGTTTTTGTGCAAGAAATAGAATTCCTAGACTCAGATCAGGATTGTAATCATGTTTAGAATACTTACAATGATGATTTAGTTTCAATGTAAATGAATGGAAGACCAAGAATTCGTAGGTATGGATGGATGGTAAAGTGAATAGTAGCAGTTTGGAAGTGGTGGTATGAGATAATGGGTGTTTGGTTTAATATAAACAAAGAAAATGATTCTGCCGGTCGACGGACACGGCGGAACCCTGAGTTGGGTTCCGTCCGTTATGGTTGAGGGTTCCGCCGACCCTGCTGAGAAAAATGGTTTTGGATTTATTTTGATTTTTGTGATTTTTGTCTAATGTCCAGAACTACAATGTAGGTTCCATGAGTCCTAAGCCTAGCCTAAGAAGATTAAAATGTTCACGTTTAAGAGGTTTTGTGAGAATGTCGACTATGTTATCTTCGGAAGAAACTTTCTCAATTGAGATATTTCCTTTTTGAACGTTGTCACGAAGGAAATGATGACGGATTTCAATATGTTTGGTACGAGCATGTTGAACCAGGTTTTTGCTAAGATCAATGGCACCTTTGTTGTCACAAAGAATTGTGATGTCATTGAGTTGAATTCCGTAGTCGACAAGAGCTTGTTGACATGCCTTTCCGGCCGAAACGTACTCGGCTTCCGTTGTTGAGATAGCAAGAGCCGTTTGCTTCTTAGAGAACCATGAGGTGAGACAATGTCCAACAAAAGTACAAATACCACTTGTACTTTTTCTATCGACATAGTCACCGGCATGATCCGAGTCGGCATACACTATGGTGTCTATTCCCGTTCCTTTGGGATACCATAAACCTAAATGTGTAGTGCCCTTAATATACCTAAAAATCCTTTTAACGGCTTCGAGATGGGTAGATTTAGGATCTTCTTGAAAACGAGCACATAGACAAACACTAAACATAATGTCGGGTCTACTAGCCGTTAGGTAAAGTAGACTACCAATCATACCTCTATATTTAGTGCTATCTACGGATTCACTTTCCTCATCCTTGGTGAGTTTAGTTTCCGTGGACATGGGAGTTTTGATAGGTTTCGAATCTTCTAGTCCAAATTTCTTAAGCATGTCCTTAATATATTTAGATTGGTTAAAGAAGATACCATCTTCTAGTTGTTTGATTTGGAGTCCTAGGAAAAAGTTGAGTTCTCCCATCATACTCATTTCAAACTCGTCATGCATGATTTTTGAGAAATCCACACATAATTCTTGACAAGTTGACCTGAATATAATGTCATCAACGTAGATTTGGACTATGATAATATGTGAATCTTTCTTCTTAGTGAAGAGAGTATTATCAACTAAGCCCATGGTATACTTATGGTCAACTAGGAATGTTTTAAGTTGATCATACCATGCTTTTGGAGCTTGCTTAAGTCCGTAAAGATCCTTTTTAAGTTTGTAAACATGATTTGGTTTTTCAAAATCGATGAAGCCCGGTGGTTGAGCAACATACACTTCTTCATTAATGACTCCGTTTAGAAATGCACTTTTGACGTCCATTTGAAAAAGTTTAAAATTGTGTGCACATGCATATGCAAGTAAGATTCTAATTGACTCGAGCCTAACAACCGGAGCAAAAGTTTCATCGTAGTCAATGCCTTCTTGTTGGTTATATCCTTGTGCAACTAACCTAGCTTTGTTTCTAGACACAATTCCATTTTCATCCATTTTATTTCAAAATACCCATTTTGTTCCAATTATAGTTTGACTCTTTGGTTGAGGAACTAATGTCCATACATCATTCCTAACAAATTGGTTTAACTCTTCTTGCATTGCAATTACCCAACACTCATCTTTAATGGCTTCATTAATATTTTTGGGTTCAATAGTTGACACGAAACAAAAATAGTTGCTTTCATTTTGAACTTTTGACCTTAGTGTTCTTTCATTAATGTTGCCAATGACACCATCTAATGGATGACTTTTAGATTCTTTGACGTTGACAAGTTCTTTGTTAAATAGTTAATCTTCTTTGTCATCACTTAAAATTTCTTGATTTTCTATTGCTTGGCTTTCAACTAAGTCATCATCTACCAAAGGTGATGTCTTAGAGGGAGGTGGACTCTCGTCAAATGTTACGTTCAACGATTCCTCGACTCTTAAGGTTTATTTGTTCAGAACAATGTACGCTTTACTATTTTGTGAGTATCCAAGAAATACACCTTCATAAGACTTTGGGTCAAATTTGGTGAGATAATCCTTGGTGTTAAGAATGAAACATTTACTCCCAAACACTCTAAAGTATCCTAATGTAGGCTTTTTACCTTTATATAGTTCATAAGGAGTTTTATTCAAAAATGGTCTAATTAAGACTCGATTTAAGATGTATGTTGATGTGTCAACGGCATTACACCAAAACTTTTGTGGAATGTTTTGTTCATTAAGCATTGTTCTACTCATCTCTTGCAATGTCCGGTTTTTACGTTCTACTACACCATTAGATTGAGGAGTACGTGGAGCCGAAAAGTTATGAGTTATACCATTATTATCACAAAAGTTTCCAAATTGAAATTCATTATCAAATTCACGACCGTGATCCATTCTAATAGACACAATATTAGATCCTACTTGATTTTGAATTTTCTTACTTAGAATTTCAAATTTATCAAAAACTTCATTTTTACTTTTCAAAAATTTTGTCCAAGTATATCTTGAGTAATCATCAACTATTACCAAAGTGTAGAAGTTACCTCCATAACTTTGTATAGCGGATGGACCAAATAAATCCATATGCAAAAGTTCTAGACACCTAGATGTAGAAACCAAGTTTTTAACCTTATGGCTATCATGGACTTGTTTACCGACTTTGCAAGCATCACAAAAGTGTTGGTCATATTTCAACTTAGGTAGGTTTCGAACTAAGTCTTTGGAGGAGAGGTTTTGGATTAGTCTCATGTTAGCATGTCCTAAACGTCTATGCCAGAAAGTTGAAGATTCATCTAATGAGGTAAGACAAAGTTTGTCTCTAGATGTTGGATCCATCTTCATGACATATACGTTATTCTTAAGGACACCTTTGGCTATGGTTATACCATCTTTAAGTATTTTACTTCCATTTTCACTAAAAAGAACATTATACTTATTACGACAAAGTTGACTAACACTAAGGAGATTAAAACCTAAGTTATCAAAATGAGCTACATCATCTATAAAAAGGGAGTCATGAGAGATTGTACCTTTTCCGATGATTTTGTTCTTAGCATTACTACCAAACGTAACATTACCTCCGTCACATTTGTGATAAGAAGTGAAGAGGCTTTTGTTACCCGTCATGTGCCTTGAACAACCGCTATCTTTAATCCATTCATCCGGTTCCAAACAAACTTTGAGGCACACCTATTTTATGAAAAACACTCAAATATTTGGTCCCCAATTTCTCATGGGTCCATTTTGGTTAAGCATGCTATTAATTTGTTCCAAGTATGAAAATAGAGTATAAGGGTTCCATGGCATGTGGTTTGGAGTTTGGTAATGTCTGGGAGTATTTTGGTTCCAAACATTTTGGTAGTTTGGTCGAACGTTGAAGTTGCTCTTTGGAAAGGGGCGTTTGGGAATTGGAGTCTTAGGTCTTGGTTGAGTAGTTTTAGCTCTAAATTCATTTTTACTAAATCCTACTCCAGTTTTAAACATAGGTTTTGTTCCACTTTTGTATGTAACTTTAACAAATTTTGAACGATCCGAAGTGGATGAGGTTACTGCTGAAGCAGGCCTGGCGGAACCTTCGGGACCAACGGGCGGAACCTTAAATTGGGTTCCGCCTGATCCGCAGGCTGCTGTAGCAATTTTATTTATTTCTTGTGCAATCTTTTCTTGTTTCATTTGACCCATTGGAATTTCTATTTTCGTAAATCCTAGTCCTGTTTTATCAAAGGGTGACTTTTGAAGTTTCACAATTTCATCCGCACAAGAAATGCCCTTATCGAACTTCTTAAACTTTGTGGTTTGTTTTATTAGATCATTTTGAGTAATTTTGAGTAATTTTGAGTTTCTCAACTTCTAGTTTAAGCTCTTCACATGATTTGCAAGGTGTGTCAATACCTTTACTTTTTTCTAATCTCTTAGCTTTTTCTTTTAACTCATAAACTTCATTTTCTAAAAACTCCTTTTTAGTTTTCAAAAATTTATTTTTGTTTATGATTTTTAAGCTCAATTCACAAAGTTTGTTATATTCTTTTTGTAAAGTGTCATCATTAATAGAGGAGTAAGATGAGTCGGATAATACCTCATTTGAGTTGTGAGCCATGAGAGCAACATCGTCATTCTTTGGCTCATCGTCATCTCCTTCATAGTCACTCCAAGCACCACCCACAAAAGCTTGTTGAGGTTTGCTCTTGGGTGGTTTTGGACATTCTCCTTCAAGATGACTTGTGTCTCCACACCTATAGCACTTTCTTTCAACCTTTCCTTTCCTATCATCACGATTTTTCGGAAAGTTTTCTTGTCATCTTTAGGTTGCCTTACAAACTTTCCTCTTCTACGAAAGAACTTCTTGAAGTCTCTAACGGCCATAGCATATTCCTCATCGTCACTATCCGAAGTAGATTCTTCATCATCACTTGATTGGACTCTAGCTTTCAAGGCAATGGACTTAACTTTTTCTTTCTTGCCTCTAACTAGTTCCGAATCCTTTTCCATTACCATTTCGTGAACTTTGAGGTTTCCAATTAGCTCATCAAGTGACATGCTTGAAAGATCTTTGGATTCTTCAATTGTCGTCACTTTTGCTCTCCACTTCGGATGGAGTGCTCTAAGAAATTTCCTGACAAAGTTTTTACTACAAAAAGATTCGTCAAGTGCTTTAAGTGAAGTAATAATAGTATTAAATCTAGCAAAAGCATTATCAATAATCTCATCTTCAGAAATAACAAATTGTTCATATTGTTGAACAAGAAGATCAATTTTGTTATCTTTAACTTGTGAGTTTCCTTGATGAGTGACAATTAAAGATTGCCAAATATCTTTGGCGGTTTTACACAAAAAGACTCTTTCATATTCTTTCTTAGGAAAAGCATTGTAAAGCATCATTTTAGCTTCATTATTTTTACCTATTAATTTCTTTTGATCATCATCTTTGATGTTAGTAACTACGTTATCACCATCAATAATTATATACCACAAATCTATATCTTTAGATTTCACGTAAGTTTCAAAACGGTTTTTCCAATATATAAAACCATTTGCTTCAAAGAGTGGTGGTCTTTGCATAGATTGCCCTTCTTTGTAATTTTCAAAATCCATGGATCGTTTCAAGTTTTAAAACACAATATATTTTAAAAGCTTGAGTAACGTAGCTCTGATACCAATTGTGGAAAACTAGAAGGGGGGGTTGAATAGTTTACCGATTAAAATCTTTTTAACTTGTTAAGTTAGCTTTGAAACTTTCCGTTTGATCAAAGATATATGCACAAACACAATATATAACATGAAAGTAAATGAAAGAAACGATCAAACCACAACACGAGTATTTATCGTGGTTCGGCTACAAGGACTCTTTTTCCTTGCCCTACGTCCACGCCCTGAGTATCCAACTTGAGAGTTTCTTTCACTAGTCAACAAGCTCCTTTCACCGGCGGAGAAAACCTTACACGTTGCTTATACTTTTACCGACACAAAGCTAAATGTCGAGTTATTTTACAAGGGCACAACCACTCCCGTTAGTTCTTTTACTAGGGTACAACAACTCTCAACACTCTTTGTATTTTGAGGACTAAAATACTAACCGATCACTACTGAAAATACACAATCAAATGAAGTGTAAACAACACAAGTCTACACAATGCTAAGCTAACAAGTCTTGCAACGTTGTGTTGAATACTTGTTACTTTTAGTAAGCTCGTGAATCTCTTTGCTACAAAAAGAAACTTTACATATGAAATGTTAAGAGGTTAGATGAAAGAATGAAAGTGTGTGTAAAATGTAACGTCAAGTGATGAGCCAAAATTCAACTTGTGGCTCAATATTTATAGACAAACCTTCTGCAGGTCTGGCGGATCAGGCGGACCCCTCAAAAGGGTTCCGCCCGTGTACCTCCAGGGTACCGCCGGGCTTGCAGTTGGTTTTGCAATAAATCTTGCAAACCAAACAAAGTCACATCTCATTACTCTTGCAAACCAAACAATGTCACATCACATAATATCAAGTCAAATACTAAATTTGCAAGCAACATCAAAGTAAGTCAAACACATTTCTTTCCGTAAATGTATAATGACAAAACTTGCCATGAATGTGATGTGACAATTCTATTTTTAGAAAATAAAAGATGTTGTGTTTGATGAAATGTAAAATGTAGCAAAATTCTAGTTTATGCAAGTCTTTAAAACTAAGATTGTGTTTTACTTAGAAACTAAAGTTTACATTTGTCATTAACAAAACTTAGCGAAGATCGTAAAATATAAATAACGTTTTTAGGCGATATTTGTATTAACACTCCTCAACAAACCAGGGATAATGTCTACTGACCTTGGGCACATCGGAGGATCCAACCATCCCAGAAAAGGACAGTTTGAGCCCTGAAACAACAAAGTGTGTAAATGAGCAACACATTTTTTTTTAAATAAACAACACAATGACAAACTTACAATTGTCGGACAGCCAAAGAAACGGCGACCTGGATTCCTGTTTGTCCAAGAAGTCTTGACAACAGCGGGTTTACCACATGTGCAGACCACCATCGTTGCTCTGTTTTTCTTTTGAGAAGATGTGTGTTTTACATACTTAATATGTGCACAATGGACGGGTATTTACATGGTTCACTTCTTGCCAACGGTCGAATTTTTACACAACACGCATCAAATCTTAGGGACGAAACATGCAAAGCGTTCGCTACAATATACAAACGGCATTGGGGACGAACGGTGAGAATTTGAAATAGGTGAAAAGACGAAAATACCCAAGCTTGCCACATCAGATAACGGACGGACATAACGTCCGTCTGCCAAAACGCGCTCCCAGGCACCAAACGCGCCGTCGTTTCACAAGTTCAGGGACGAAAGTGAAAAAAAAATAGTTTAAGGACGATTCACGAGAACCTTGACAAGTTGAGGGACGAACGGTGAAATTTTGTCTAATCTAAATCTGTGGTCCTTTAAGGTGAAAAAAAAAAAAAAACAAAAAACAAAACAAAAACAAAACAAAACAAAATAAAAAACAACGATTGTTTTATTTTATATTTAGTTTGGTTTACAGTAAAAACAAAGAAAAATGACAAAAATAACAAACTTTACAAACATATTTCATCAAATACCTAAATTTATCCGAGATTTGTTATATTCATGAGACTAGCAATGTCTTGCTACATTTTATGGATTTTTCAAAAAAAGTTGCAAGTTTTACCTTGCTAGTTTTTTTTTTTTTTTTTTTTTTTTTTTTTTTTTTTTTACTCGCAAGGTTGACTAGCAAGGTCAACCTTGCTAGTTTTCTGATAACTAGCAAGGTTCAACTTGCGATTATAAAAAAAATATAAAAAAAAACCTTGCTAGTTTTCTTCTTCTTCTTCGATCTTTTCTAAAAACAAGCAAGGTTCACCTTGCGACGCAAAATTGTAGCAAAAGCTAGCAAGTTTCATGGGTATAATGACTCTTTTAGATAAAAATTGAGTGGCACGCAGATTTGCAGAGCATTCTTTATAGAAAAATAATAAAAATTGAGTGGCACGCAGATTTGCAGAGCATTCTTTACAGAAAAATAATAAAAATAAACAATTTTACAAACATATTTTATCATAATATATTGTAAATTTGCTACAACCAACCTAAATTTGTGTATTTTCTTTTAGATAAAATTGAGTGGCACGCAGATTTGCAGAGCATTCTTTAAAGAAAAATAATAAAACACAAAACATATTTTATCATAATATATTGTAAATTTGCTACAACCAACCTAAACTTGTGTATTTTCTTTTAGATAAAAATTGAGTGGCACGCAGATTTGCAGAGCATTCTTTACAGAAAAATAATAAAAATAAACAATTTTACAAACATATTTTATCATAATATATTGTAAATTTGCTACAGCCAACCTAAACTTGTGTATTTTCTTTTAGATAAAAATTGAGTGGCACGCAGATTTGCAGAGCATTATTTACAGAAAAATAATAAAAATAAACAATTTTACAAACATATTTTATCATAATATATTGTAAATTTGCTACAGCCAACCTAAACTTGTGTATTTTCTTTTAGATAAAAACGAGTTTGGTACTCGCGCGTTGCTACGGAATTCTTTTGTTGCCGTTAACTACTTAACATGAAGTTAGTTATCTAGGACTGATTTTGCAATTAATGTATAACATGAAGGACCATTTATGTAAATTATTTGAGGACTAAATTTGCAGTGAACCACTGAGATGAAAGACAAAGTGCGTACAATTTATTTTTAATGTTAAAGATAACGGTCGTTAGTTAACAGCCGTTAAATAACTAACGACCGTTAATATATAAAAAAAAAAAAAAAAAAAGTTACTGTAGCAAGCACAGTGCTTGCTACAGTAACCTCTTACCCTTTAGTATATTATATAATTGAGTGGCACGCAGATTTGCAGAGCATTCTTTACAGAAAAATAATAAAAATAAACAATTTTACAAACATATTTAATCATAATATATTGTAAATTTGCTACAGCCAACCTAAACTTGTGTATTTTCTTTTAGATAAAAATTGAGTGACACGCAGATTTGCAGAGCATTCTTTACAGAAAAATAATAAAAATAAACAATTTCACAAACATATTTTATCATAATATATTGTGAATTTGCTACAGCCAACCTAGACTTGTGTATTTTCTTTTAGATAAAAATTGAGTGGCACGCAGATTTGCAGAGCATTTTTTACAGAAAAATAATAAAAATAAACAATTTTACAAACATATTTTATCATAATGTATTGTAAATTTGCTACAGCCAACCTAAACTTGTGTATTTTCTTTTAGATAAAAATTGAGTGGCACGCAGATTTGCAGAGCATTCTTTACAGAAAAATAATAAAAATAAACAATTTTACAAACATATTTTTTCATAATATATTGTAAATTTGCTACAACCAACCTAAACTTGTGTATTTTCTTTTATATTTCACTGGATGACAATGAGGATTCAGATTGAAGATATTTGCGCCAAAAAAAAATGAGTGTTTTGAGTGATGTGTTTTCAAGCACAAGGATTCGTTTGTATGAATGAAAGTGATAGTTGAACCTACAAATATACATATCCAAAAATTATACACGGGTTCATTTTTTATTTTGCACATGTTCAGAGTAAAGTTTTACCACATTCGTACTAGAGTATGTTTTTTTTACATAAATTTGTTAAACAATAATTTAAGGTCCCGTAATATCGACCTTACGATTTTAGTTCACCCGAAAATAAATGTTCGTTTTTACATATTTACTAGTCAGAAGATTTTCAATAAATAAATGTGATATTCATTGATTATCGGACCCTTATCTAAAATTGTGTGTTACATTTGTGGTACACACTTTTTTTTTTTTTTTTTGCAAGGTGAATATATATTAACTTTCCAAATGAATGTACATCTTAAGAATAGATCAAAGATTTTGGACAGTACCCAAATCTTTATACAATAGAAACAACTAGTGGCGGCGATTAGCATGTGCAAGTTGTGCAATTGTACAGGGCCTCCAATTTAACATACATCCATTATATTAATATTTATAGTTTTATATATAAATGTTTTGAATTTTTAGTGTTGAATTTGACTTTTGTTAATGTAAGATACTTTGAACAATTTGTGTAATATTAAAAAACTTTTTATTTTTCATAATAGTTAAAATTTTCGTGATTTATGGGGACCTCATTCGTGATTTCGCATGGGCCACCAAAATCAATAGAACGGCCCTCCAAACTACTCATGTACTGAGGTTTAGGATCGAGAAATCCTTCTCTTGTCAAGGTTTTGGGTTGTGATTATTAAGTGATAGAATAGATTAGTTGGTCTAAATCCATATTAAGTCTGGCATGTGCCAACCGACCTATCACCTAACAGTGATCCGACCCATTTTTCTATTTAATGAACCTTCTTTAGTGACACATTACTATCTGGTTATCACTTTTTGACTTAAAACCAAAGTAAGTGTTGACTTTGTATGATTCCTTATTTCTTACAAATCAGTACCAAAAACCTTTACAATTTTGGACCACATGACACCCCCATGTGATTTATGAGTGAACTAGTCGATTATATACTAACAAAATATAATTGATTCCTTTATGACACGATAATATATTTTGGCAATTTCTTACGTACCCATGACCCCTTGCATTATTTTGTGTCCCGAGTGCACTGGCTAGTTTTGGCAGAAAATCGGTCAAAATTTATCATACATCTCCTCATACTGAATAAAGGCAACAGGATTCTTAAAACCATTAACGTTTTACATTTATTAGATAAATGATTTTAGCATTATGTTTATGCTTTCTTTTGAAAATCAACAACAACAACACCTAATCCAGCGAGTATTCTCGTGTGGAGGCAGAACGGTTTCCGGGCGGAAGTCGTTGAATCCCCACTACGCCAGCGTGGGCCCGGTTAAGACAACATAGTCTGGGTATTGTGGTGGATGAGAGCCTGCCTTTGGGAGTTGTGACTCTCTAAACCAAATAAATTGAAAGTCACATTCCAAAAAAAAAAAAAAAAACACCTAATCCCGCTCAGTGGCGAAGCTAAAAAATTTTCAGTAGGGGGTCGGGATCTAAATTTTTTTTTCCTAACGCTATTTTTCGGGTAATACCGAAATTTTGGAGGGTCGAAAACGAATATACCGAAATTTTTCTACACGAAAAATATATACCCCTTACATCACAAAAAAAATTTCGGGGGGTCGGGCACCCCCTCCCGCCCCTATGTAGCTGCGCCCCTGATCCCACCGAAGCGAGATATGGAGGAGGTGAGATGTAGATAGTCACAACCCAAACCGAGTAAAGGGACCGCTTCCAGAAAGACCTCCGACAAGTTCGCGTGTACAGAACAGAAAAAGAAATGCAATTTTGATGTCACAACACCAATTTTGATGTATACACCCCAATATACGAGTATAGCTTTATTACATCAGATTGACTATTCTAGTAAAGAGTCTAGACCCATGTTCATATATGGTGGTTGGTCATGTCGTATTCGTTTCGAGCCACATTACAATACTTGGTGAGATAGTCAGATAATAAACCCCACACCCCACGCTGGAGATTTTGACGAGACTATCAAAAGCAGTAAAACTTTGCAAACCAACAAATTCTTTAATCACAAGACCCAATTACAAATTTACATGGACTTTTCGTACTATAATCCAAAGCGAAAAAGAGGATATGTAAGATTGTTAATTGTTGCACGAAACTTGCGCCTGCAATAATGCTCCATTGCATTTAAAAGTTGCATTTAAAATGTGAGAGGTTTCAAGTTTAATTTTGGTTAAGTGTAAACAACCAAATTATCTACATGTAAGTTAGTCAACTTGTATAAAGTGTAATCGCTCGAAACTCTTATCGACCCCATACCAATTCCATATGTCTCCGTCGTTTTCCCAATTAAGCTAAGTCGAGACGATACAATGTTAAGCCCAAGCTTGACATACAAAACTCGAAGCTCTATCTAGCATTTATTTTCAAACTTATTATTATTATTATTATTATTATTATTATTATTATTATTGTTATTATTATTAGTATTATATAATCTCGATGATTTGAGTTCGGCTCGACTCATACTAGGATGGTATAATAATCATGTAAAAATAAATTAATATAGAGAGTTCAAATTCAATTACACAAGCTTGACGAGCCAAAAAATAACTTGATCACTCTAATTAAAAGTCTATTCAAGAAGGCGAGCTCAACTCGACGTAAATCAACTCGATAAGTGGCTCTATGGTTTACTCGACTAGCTTACACCGTATCAGTGAGACCACGTACATTATCTTTCAAAAGACGAGTCGATGATTAAACAAAAGTAATTGGAAGATCGTATACTAACTACATCCATATAACAAGCAATATTCTCATAAGTCATAACCCTGAAACCTATGGGCTATGGACCCTAAGCCCACAACTAGACTTGGGCCATAACCAAGTCATCTAACATTCGCAACTCGTTGATGTTATACGTTACAACTGAGCAGTAGACAGAACCATGCACATGAGAACATATTAAGTTTTTGTTGAAGCATTTAATTATTAGTCTTTTGTCAGATATAAGTAACGACTACTCCAACATCAACTACTTCGTAAGCCATACATCACCATTGTTTCACGCCATCCCGAAGCCAGATATACCAATCCCCATAGATCTGCAAATGAAGCTCTTCTAATGGATATTAGAGGAGAAAAGGCAAGTGAAAACAAAAGACATGTTAAAAAGAATATTGATGAAGAAAAAGCTTTACTCAAACACTTGATTGAAACAAAGTCCATCCCATCTTTGCATTCATTGTATTGTAAATTGTTAGTCTTTTGTCATATTGGAACAATGTTGGTTCAGTTTGTTTTGAGTAGTGTAGTAGAGTAGGGGTATTTGCATCCCACATTGGCTCATGAACCAAATGACCAAGGTGGGGATGATTATAAAATGAGATGCCAAACATTCCAAGACACACATATCTCTTGACTTCTAACCAAAGTTATTCTTATGGTTTGTATTTTGGTTGCAATTACTAGTTTTAATATTTATTAATCAAATAGATCAGATAACATTAGTTTTAGTTTATTTATTAAAAGAAGATAACATCAGTTTTATTTTATTTATTAAAAGAATTGATGTATTGTGCCTATTTGATTTTTAGAACATAGAAAGGTGTCCGTGCAATGCGGGGACGGATTATTGGGGTGAAAAGGAGTGAGGTGGGGTGGTGGAAAGTGGTTGTTGGGGTGGTTGTTGAGGTGGTTATAAATTGTTGGGGGTGGTTGTTGAAGTGGTTATAAATTGTTGGGGGTGATTGTTAGGGTGGTTGTTTCTATAATTAGTAAATAAAAGTCTGAATTTTTAAGCCTTTCTAATTATAGAATAGTCCCAAATACATTATATAGTAGTATAGATTATAATTTGTATCTAAGATTAGTTTAAAGCTTGGGATTCAATCGATAAAAAGCTTGAACGAGCTAACGCTTAAACAAGTTTGAGCCTGAGCCTCATTTAAATGTCAGGCTCAAGCTCGTGCTTTTTATATAAAGATTAACTAAACTTTGTGAGCCTAAACAATATAACTATATATAATGAGCTCGAGCATTAACAGGCATTTGAGTTGCATAATTACTTTAATGAGCCATGCATCATCGCCTACTGCTGTCACAGAGGATCATCGCCTACTGTCGTCACAGAACCAGTGAAACACTGCGGAAATGATATTTGTTCTACTTTCTACTCATAAGTTGAATTAGAAGTTCTAGCTCATCTCAACATAAATCTAGTTGATTATTAGTTTCTCAAATATTTGCTCAACTCGATTACATGTTTACCATTGACAATTCACACTTTTTCTTAACATGTGTATTACGTTTATATTAAAGAAAAACGGAAAAGAAAACCTCATTGAATATGTGAGATAAAAAAAAAAAAAAAAAAAAAAGACTTAAAGGTTTCATTCTATATGACTATTTTTGTAGTTCGTTGCTTTTTAACAAATAATTATTGGTCAAATATATAAGAGTTTTCGATTCTAACATTAACAAACTTTTCTAACAACTGAACACATCAATAAAGATGCGAAAAACCTAAAACTGAGCATTGATTGATATGTCTAATTGGTATACCTAAATATATGCCTAATCCTATATGGCGGCATTGAATTGGTGACAACATAATTACTAACTTCTTCACAAACCAATAAATCACTGTCACATCCATTTAGGTACAATATTAGTCACACTTTTATGCTTATCAATCATTTACCCTCAAATTAAGGCTCCATATCATCATCATTCTCGAGCCAATGATTCACACGGATGCTGTACACGTTCATCAAACGACCACTTCTTCACGTCGTCATTATTGGCATCGGTGTCTCCATCGGACCATCGGTTGTTCCATTGGAGGTAAACATGGGTATGCATATAATTAACATGTCAAACGTATATATGTAATTTTTAAGCATGGTTCAAACGAAAAAGGCCACTCGACACTTATTTGTCCATGTTATATTAAAAACTTGTTACCTTTGATTTCATCGGGTATATATATAGCCACTAGCTCAAGGGGGTCAAATATGTTTCTGTTAATATTATACTTTGGCTATTTATAGGTTACCACAACACAAAAGACAAGAGAGATACTTGCTCGAAGACGGAGATTTCGGTCCCCATGGATGAGGGGCAGATAGAGATCTTTGAATGTATGTTGGAGGAGAAAAGAAAAAAGAAAACAAAAGATCCTCAAGAGAAGATGAAAAAGCTTTCCTCAAACAAGCAATCCGATCAAAGACCATCCCGCCGTCTTTGTAATCAATGTACTATAAATTTACAACTGTGCCTTTTTGTTTATATCAGGTCGTTGTGGTAAATTTGTATTTGTTTGATGTTGTTTAACTTGTGAATTGTTGCTGTGGTCTTTTAACAGTAAGGAAATGAAATGTGTTCTACTTTCTTCCAAGCCTATGGTCAATGTACAACAATGTTTAGATTGTGTTGCATAATTGCTCACAAAATGAATTTTGTGATTCGATATATAAGAAGAAGAGGGATGGCGTGCTTCGCCATATTAAAAACAAACGATCTCTGACTTACTAACATTAAAAGGCGCTGAGAAACATATTGCATTAGTTCATTTCATTCATATAATAGAAAACAAACATTACATAAGTAACTTCATGTAAACACTCCATTAATCCACTGTCATTCAACTTCCAGATTCGTTTCCATCAAGATTGTAACAATACATGAGCGTGTTACTCGTTTACGTCATGAGCTGGATGAGGTTCAAAAAGCGCTTGATAAGGACCCTACTTCTATTGTTCTTCGTGATGAAGAAGCTCTATACTTAAGGGCGTTTAATCAAGCTTCTATAGATGAGGAGAGGTTCTTAAAACAAAAGGCGAAAATTGAATGGCTTCAAGTAGGTGATTCTAACTCAGCTTACTTTCACCGTTCGGTGAAAGCTAGAGTGAGTAGAGGGCGTGTGGACTGCATTACAGACCATAATAACGTTATTCATGAAGGTACTGATGTACCTAATGTTTTTGTTAATCACTATGTCAACTTTTTAGGTGTTGAAGAACAGGTTGAGGTTTTAAATGACGATGGCCTTTTTGTCAAACGTGTGAGTCAAATAAAAGCCGACAATATGGTTTGTGATGTTCTGGATTCTGAGATTAAAAGTGCTATGTTCTCCATTGGTAATGATAAAGCTCCGGGTCCGGACGGTTTTACATCGGTCTTTTTTAAGAAAGCATGGGACGTTGTAGGTGGAGATGTGTGTAATGCGGTTAGGGATTTCTTTACTAACGGGAAGCTTCTTCAAGAGGTCAATCACACGATTATTGCCCTGCTTCCGAAGGTATCCAGTCCCACTTGTGTTAATGACTTTCGTCCTATCTCATGTTGCAACGTAATTTACAAATGTATAAGTAAAATTATTTCAAATCGGATCAAGGATGGGTTGGATGATGTGGTTAGTAATAATCAGTCCGCTTTTGTTCTGGGCCGTAGCATATCGGATAATATCCTTCTCACTCAGGAATTAATGCATAACTATCATTTGAATCGAGGTCCTCCTAGATGTGCGTTTAAAATTGATATCCAAAAGGCGTATGACATGGTTAGTTGGAGTTTCTTGGAGGGTATTTTAAAAGGATTTGGTTTTCATTCGACATTGATTAAGTGGGTAATGGCGTGTGTCACAAGCACTTCGTTCTCCATTAACGTTAATGGTAATCTACATGGGTATTTCAAAGGAAAGCGTGGTCTTCGGCAAGGAGATCCTTTGTCTCCTTATTTATTCACTTTGGTTATGGAAGTTCTAACGCTTATTTTGAAACGTAGGGTTTGAGAAGATGATAGTTTTAAATATCATAATCGGTGTAGCATACAGAAAATTATCAACATTTGTTTTGCGGATGATCTTATAGTTTTTGCTCGTGGTGATGTTGATTCGGCTAGTGTCATAATGGAGTCTCTTGAGGAATTTAAAGGTGTGTCGGGGCTAGTTCCAAGTATCCCGAAAAGCACGATTTTCTTATGTAATGTAAGTGATCGTGTGAGAGCTTCTATTTTACATATCATGCCTTTTGAAGAAGGTTCTCTCCCCATGAAGTATCTGGGTGTTCCTCTTATATCTTCTCGTCTTCTTTATAAGGATTGCAAGATTCTTGTTGAAAGAGTTCGTAAGAAAATTGGTGATTGGAAGAATAAATGGCTTTCTTTTGCAGGGCGGCGTCAACTTGTCATTTCAGTATTATCTTCTATGCATATATATTGGGCATCCGTCTTCATCCTTCCCGTTGGTATTATGAAAGATATTGAGCAACTAATGTGTGGCTTCTTATGGTGTCAAGGCGACATGAAGCGAGGTAAAGCTAAAGTTTCTTGGGACGATGTTTGTCTTCCTAAAATTGAAGGAGGCCTTGGCATTCGTAAGTTGGACAATTTTAATGTTGCGTTGATGTCTACGCATGTGTGGAAGCTTATAACACACAAGGAATCCTTGTGGGTAAAATGGATTCACGCGTACAAACTAAATAATAGGAGTTTTTGGGACGTCTAATTGGCTTCTAATGTGAGTTGGGGTTGGCGTAAGCTACTTCAAATCCGTAATGTACTTTGGCCCCATTTTTGGCATGTGATTGGGAATGGTCAAAATACCTCTATATAGTTTGACAATTGGAACACTCACTGCCCTCTTATAAACCATGTCTCTTATCGTGCAATTGCAAGTGCAGGATTTCGCATTCATGCTAAGGTTAGTGATGTTATTTCTGATGGTGAATGGACGTGGCCCATAGCTTGGTTCAACCGGTTTCCGAACTTATTTCAACTTATAATTCCTACTATTAATGAAGATCAGGTCGACAAAATCTTTTGGAAATCACATGATGGTATTCTTAAAGACTTTTCTACGCTAGAAGTTTGGCATACCATACGGCAGCGTGGTAATGAGAAAGAATGGTCTCATCTTGTGTGGTCAAGTTATGGAATTCCTAGACATTCTATTCACCTGTGGTTAGTATTGCGGAGGAGACTCAAAACTCAAGACCGTCTTAAGCAATGGGACGTGGGAAAGGATGTTGATATCAGCCTGCTTACTTGTCCGCTATGCAAAACGCAAAACGACTCTCACGAGCATTTGTTTTTTGAATGCTCATTCTCGTCTAATGTATGGCAGTTAGTCTTGGATGTGGCTGGTGTCTCAGGTGTTTCATCTAACTGGGATGATATAATGCATTGGATTTTGCTTACATCCAAAAGAAAATCTGTGAAAACTATTGTGGGGCGTTTAATTCTGGCAGCAACGTTTTACTTTGTTTGGCGTGAACGTAACTATAGGATTCATGGTAAAGGATATCAGACTACAGAACAAGTCGCTCGGTATGCTCTTGATTCGGTAAGATTGAAGTTAGCTTCTATCAAGTTTAAAAAGAATGCGAGAGTCAAAAATGTAACAATTCGCAATTTCAGGTTAACTTTTATTCCTGAAAATTTTACTATTCACTTTTTACTATTCACTTTTTCACTATTCATCTCAGAAATTTTTATTTCATATTCTCGTAAGTTAAACTATTTTAACGATAATCCGAGAGTTTGACGCTCGTCGGATCATTTCTGCAAAAATCACAAAGCCGTGTCCGAGATTTACTTTTAGGTTTAAACGTCCTTCCAGCATCCCGATATATCCATAAAACGTCATAAACAATAGAAATATGATTTTCTATCATTTTATGACAATTCCAAAAGTTTTGGAATTTTACGTTTTCCAGTTCAGCGTTTTACGCGAATTACGCGTTTTAGACCCGTGTTTCCAGTTTTTAGCAGGGTTTTAGCACCCGATAGATCCTACCACTCATTTTATATTTTATTATGGACTATATGGACATGTTTAACAATACTTTCAAGTTCCATAATTTTACGACACCCGGTTTTACGTTTTGAGGCTTAATCATTTACGATTGGCATTTCCCGGAGTCAAAACTAACCAAGTATCTTGGATAATACCAAGAAAAGTCTAACCCTTGCTCTCCAAGCACTCCAAACCGCCACTAGGAGGGGGGATTCACACTGTGTGGCTTCATCTCATGAATTTACCCCTAAATCAACACTTAATTACAACTTGGTCACCAAGTTGTAACACTTTCCTAGTAAGCTTCCTAACCTCCTCATTTGGACTATAAATACTCCCTCCCCATCCCCATTTGTGCCGTGCACCTCCAACCCCAAAACCCTTCCATCCTTAGCTTATTTCCTTCCAATTTCTTGCAAGGTTCAAGTGATTCTTCAAGGTTGAAACCCTAGTTTCTTTTAGATAATCAAAACACTTCCATAACCTCATATACTTGGTGATTTCTCTTGAGTTTGAATCCACTCAAGTCACCTAAACCTTCATCATCCATCTTTCAAGAATACCAAGGGTAGAAAGATTGCATGAAGTGAAAAAGGGTTGAAGCAAGTCTATCAAAGTCCTATCCTTACATGTTAACTTCCTTTCATCTTTGAAAGCCAAAAGTTGTGAGCCAAACCCTAACTTGATTCTTGTTAAATAATCATGTTCATGTTATTTACATATTATTTGTGCTATATTATGTCTTGTATTAATGTCCATGATGTATAAAAGTGAGTAAAACAAGTTGTTGTACATGATTGATAAGACAAGTTCATAAAACAAGTAAACTAGTGACTTTGTTGGTATAACCTGATCAAAATGGTAAAATTATGATCTTGGATCATTACATAATACAGTAGAGGACTTAACAAGGAAACCATAGCAATTTGAACCACCTAAAACGAATATACGAGTCAAAAGTTATGACGATTTGAAATTACCAAAACTTTGCGGCAAACTGCCAAATACCATTCTGATCAAAATTGGGTTTTGAAAGTCACACTTCTGGTCCGATTCATCAAAAGGTTAAAACACGAAAGTTGTCCGGAACGCCGTTTTCGTTTAGGAGCAAAGAAGCTAGAGACCTAAAAATGCTTTCCAAGTGATAAAATTCTTCAAATTCTAAACAGCCCATTTTTAGGCAAAAGTCACTAGATTATGGTTATACTTTGAAAGGAACAAGAGGTCTTATGACCTATAATCAAGACCAAAACCATGGCTAGAGCCAAGGTTGTGTCTCATGACCTTGTAACAAGGACCAAAGGTCATGGCTAGGCCATGACGAAATGACCATACCAATGTACATAGGCGTAAACATGAAACAATGAATTAGGCGATAACATGAACAAGCAATTTGGATCTACTTCACCTAAAAGGAAACCATGAGATATTACCAAGAGAAAATGGTCATTCAAGACTTATGAAACTACCCCTAATAACAATCTTCATATACTAATAAACTTTCCTAAGTTTATTCAAATATCGGACATGTAACTTTTCGAATCAAAACTTATATCTATATATGTTATCAACTACTACAATAGTAGGGAGCCTCATGTGAGGAGTTCATTATGTAAGCCGTCGAGATGAGTTGTGGATTTACGAGTTAAAGTGTCCTGGCTCTTTGAACGCTTACTAACATGACTTCTGAAATATGTCAGCCAGAACGGTAGTAAACGATATACAAAACATACATGTTTCATGAATCTTTTCTTTCAAAGACTTACATTATACATCATACCACATCATGGACTAAATGCAAGATATATATATATATATATAGGCACTCCGTTATATTCTCTACACAAATCCTAAGTCGCAACATTCTATTATAGGTTGCTCGTAGAAACCTACACGATCCAACCATCACCTTCATTACTTGCTATCTTACTTAAGGTGAGTTCGTAGCCCCACTTTCTATTGTTTAACTATTTTACAAACCCATGGGGGGAATACATGCTATTATTTTTCTACTCGAACACAATGCTTTCTAATGTATGCTTCCCGACTATGTTTTATTATCACTAAGTAACGATTGCCATGTTCGAAGTCCCTATATCATGAACCATTAGTCACTACCTTTAGTGAGCGCGAATATTGTGAATAGATCTATTGGGATTGACGAATCCCATTTGTGTTGAACAACGACGAGTTCACACAAATGCACTATATTTGAGATTTAGCGGTATAACGGCAAAAGTACCTTGATAGGGCTTCTATAATGCCAATTTTGTTGGTTCGATGTTAATGTTTTGGTTGCATGAGCTTAGTGAAATAAATAACGATTTTGTTTTCTAACTATGAGTGTGAGTCTATAGCTCACACTACGATTATTGTGTTCAAACGATTTAACTAAACTCTACGAATTCCACTCAACCTTTGTGTTGACCTCTCAAGCATGTATTTCAGGTTCATGACGATCAAGGATGGTACGGAAGGGCACGGATCCTCAAGAGGGCTATAAATTTTTTATCATTCAAAACTCATTTAATGTAAATTGTAAACATGGAACCATCTGGGACCTCATTTTGTAATCTCTGATATTTATATAATTTGAATGATAAATCTTTTAAAACGACTCAATTGGAGTTCGTTTTCTATTATTGTGACTATTGTGCCGTCAAGTAACACCCAGTTCGAATTCCGCTGCATCCATGAAATGGGGGTGTTACAGATTGGTACCAGAGCCATGGTTATAGAGAAACGGGTCTAATTGAGACCTAAACTATAACTACAACTACAAGCAAAACCATTTTATAGCCTTCCGCTCTCCGTGTCTTCCATCCTCCAGACGATTATGGACTTTGTAAGCATGTTATGCTACACAAACATATAAGTATATTTATATATACATTCGAGTTATTTTCAATCATTTTATCTAAACATATCTACACATGCCTATTCTATGGCATTTCGACACAACCACATTCTCCCAACCATGTTCCTACTCCAACATTTTATATCCAAGACATTGTAACTAATTACAATGGTCTTTTCTATTTCCCGGACATTGTATGACACAATGATCTTAATCATTTCTCAAATGTTTTGAGTCACACAATGGTCTAATCTACTTTCGAGACATTGTGATTTGTGCAATGGTCTCTGGAATTATTCCACCACCTCATCAACATCATTTCATATGATATCAAAAACCCATCACAATCTATCGATTTCTAAACAAGAAATATGAGATTTCTAAAGGACAAACTAATCCATCATCGACAAAAGCTGAACTTTCTCTACATTCATCAAAGTTTTCTTCTGAAACCTTCATTGTTAGAAGTTCGTGATCCTGGCCAAGTATGTTCTATTTTAGAACTACTTAAAACTTCCTTTCCATACGTACCTACCCTTACTATCTTCTATGCAATGGAATATGAAAACATAGGTTACAAGTCTTGTATGGGCGGGACTTGCAACTGAATGGTTTGACATCGCCTTTGTTTAGTGGACAGTTTCTCAAAAGCAACGGACATATCAAAAGTATACCTAATTTAGGTATTTCAAAATTTTATCGAACCTTGGCTAAATATAGACTAGTCACCTATATTTAACCTAGGGACAGTGGAATATAGTCTGACTAACTATATTCGACTTAAAATTTTCAAATACTGAGAGTAGTTGTACTAGGGTTATGTTCAGATTGATTTCCTACTTGAACTCGATAAACCACCAGAATTCTTTAAAACGATCTAGAGACACGACAGTGTTTTACCACTCAGCGAAATCTTAACACCTTATTTGTACTACCTAATTTCATTCTTGAAAGTTTTCATTTATGAGATAATCCGAACTACTATCTTGGGATAGTTATCAATTCTTCTCTTCATCCTGTAGAAGTACTATCCTGTTTAGGTCATAAGGATACCATTCCATCATAAACCTTTAAAATCTCTTAAGATTTTCAAAACAAACTCAACATCTATACCTAAGAGTATTAATGTTAAGCATACACTACACACTTTTGTTCATCAACATATCACATCATTATCTTCACAACCGTTGCAACCACAAACTCATAAATAGATCTTGATGCACTTTTAAAGCTCAAATCATCTATAGTTACACCACAAGTACCCTCATCAGCCTTACAAGATTGAATATTCATCTTGTACTTTTGGAACACCAGTATCATCTCGTAATACACTACCTTGTAACTCACCGGCTAAGTATGAATGTTGTGTTGGGAATTATTAAGTAGGATGATTTATAATTATTTGAATGAATTGGGATGCCTTTTCATTTAAATAAAGAAATTGTAAATCACCGAACCATAAGTTTATATTTCCCTATTTACATTGTTTGGGATGCCTCTCTATGTAAATAAAGAATTATAAACAAGTGGGCTTATTTGTATCCGAAATAACATAAGTATGAAGTCAATAAACACTAGGTACAACAACCGATTACCTACTAGGCTATGATTGCAACTACTATCTCAATTCCTATTAATATTCGACTGCTATATCAATTTCCTTTGATATTCGATTATTACCATACCTTTCCTACATAAAAGTAAGCCTCATCCTACACCATACACTGAAACGACAAATCAAACTACATCACTAGTAATCCCAGACTTTAGTCCTCATAAGTAACCACACCTCTTCATCGACACCACTCCAACATATAACACACACAGAAGTTCGGGACGAAGTTCCCCGTAAGGGGTAGAGACTGTAACAATTCGCAATTTCAGGTTAACTTTTATTCCTGAAAATTTTACTATTCACTTTTTACTATTCACTTTTCACTATTCATCTCAGAAATTTTTATTTCATATTCTCGTAAGTTAAACTATTTTAACGATAATCCGAGAGTTTGACGCTCGTCGGATCATTTCTGCAAAAATCACAAAGCCGTGTCCGAGATTTACTTTTAGGTTTAAACGTCCTTCCAGCATCCCGATATATCCATAAAACGTCATAAACAATAGAAATATGATTTTCTATCATTTTATGACAATTCCAAAAGTTTTGGAATTTTACGTTTTCCAGTTCAGCGTTTTACGCGAATTACGCGTTTTAGACCCGTGTTTCCAGTTTTTAGCAGGGTTTTAGCACCCGATAGATCCTACCACTCATTTTATATTTTATTATGGACTATATGGACATGTTTAACAATACTTTCAAGTTCCATAATTTTACGACACCCGGTTTTACGTTTTGAGGCTTAATCATTTACGATTGGCATTTCCCGGAGTCAAAACTAACCAAGTATCTTGGATAATACCAAGAAAAGTCTAACCCTTGCTCTCCAAGCACTCCAAACCGCCACTAGGAGGGGGGATTCACACTATGTGGCTTCATCTCATGAATTTACCCCTAAATCAACACTTAATTACAACTTGGTCACCAAGTTGTAACACTTTCCTAGTAAGCTTCCTAACCTCCTCATTTGGACTATAAATACTCCCTCCCCATCCCCATTTGTGCCGTGCACCTCCAACCCCAAAACCCTTCCATCCTTAGCTTATTTCCTTCCAATTTCTTGCAAGGTTCAAGTGATTCTTCAAGGTTGAAACCCTAGTTTCTTTTAGATAATCAAAACACTTCCATAACCTCATATACTTGGTGATTTCTCTTGAGTTTGAATCCACTCAAGTCACCTAAACCTTCATCATCCATCTTTCAAGAATACCAAGGGTAGAAAGATTGCATGAAGTGAAAAAGGGTTGAAGCAAGTCTATCAAAGTCCTATCCTTACATGTTAACTTCCTTTCATCTTTGAAAGCCAAAAGTTGTGAGCCAAACCCTAACTTGATTCTTGTTAAATAATCATGTTCATGTTATTTACATATTATTTGTGCTATATTATGTCTTGTATTAATGTCCATGATGTATAAAAGTGAGTAAAACAAGTTGTTGTACATGATTGATAAGACAAGTTCATAAAACAAGTAAACTAGTGACTTTGTTGGTATAACCTGATCAAAATGGTAAAATTATGATCTTGGATCATTACATAATACAGTAGAGGACTTAACAAGGAAACCATAGCAATTTGAACCACCTAAAACGAATATACGAGTCAAAAGTTATGACGATTTGAAATTACCAAAACTTTGCGGCAAACTGCCAAATACCATTCTGATCAAAATTGGGTTTTGAAAGTCACACTTCTGGTCCGATTCATCAAAAGGTTAAAACACGAAAGTTGTCCGGAACGCCGTTTTCGTTTAGGAGCAAAGAAGCTAGAGACCTAAAAATGCTTTCCAAGTGATAAAATTCTTCAAATTCTAAACAGCCCATTTTTAGGCAAAAGTCACTAGATTATGGTTATACTTTGAAAGGAACAAGAGGTCTTATGACCTATAATCAAGACCAAAACCATGGCTAGAGCCAAGGTTGTGTCTCATGACCTTGGAACAAGGACCAAAGGTCATGGCTAGGCCATGACGAAATGACCATACCAATGTACATAGGCGTAAACATGAAACAATGAATTAGGCGATAACATGAACAAGCAATTTGGATCTACTTCACCTAAAAGGAAACCATGAGATATTACCAAGAGAAAATGGTCATTCAAGACTTATGAAACTACCCCTAATAACAATCTTCATATACTAATAAACTTTCCTAAGTTTATTCAAATATCGGACATGTAACTTTTCGAATCAAAACTTATATCTATATATGTTATCAACTACTACAATAGTAGGGAGCCTCATGTGAGGAGTTCATTATGTAAGCCGTCGAGATGAGTTGTGGATTTACGAGTTAAAGTGTCCTGGCTCTTTGAACGCTTACTAACATGACTTCTGAAATATGTCAGCCAGAACGGTAGTAAACGATATACAAAACATACATGTTTCATGAATCTTTTCTTTCAAAGACTTACATTATACATCATACCACATCATGGACTAAATGCAAGATATATATATATAGGCACTCCGTTATATTCTCTACACAAATCCTAAGTCGCAACATTCTATTATAGGTTGCTCGTAGAAACCTACACGATCCAACCATCACCTTCATTACTTGCTATCTTACTTAAGGTGAGTTCGTAGCCCCACTTTCTATTGTTTAACTATTTTACAAACCCATGGGGGGAATACATGCTATTATTTTTCTACTCGAACACAATGCTTTCTAATGTATGCTTCCCGACTATGTTTTATTATCACTAAGTAACGATTGCCATGTTCGAAGTCCCTATATCATGAACCATTAGTCACTACCTTTAGTGAGCGCGAATATTGTGAATAGATCTATTGGGATTGACGAATCCCATTTGTGTTGAACAACGACGAGTTCACACAAATGCACTATATTTGAGATTTAGCGGTATAACGGCAAAAGTACCTTGATAGGGCTTCTATAATGCCAATTTTGTTGGTTCGATGTTAATGTTTTGGTTGCATGAGCTTAGTGAAATAAATAACGATTTTGTTTTCTAACTATGAGTGTGAGTCTATAGCTCACACTACGATTATTGTGTTCAAACGATTTAACTAAACTCTACGAATTCCACTCAACCTTTGTGTTGACCTCTCAAGCATGTATTTCAGGTTCATGACGATCAAGGATGGTACGGAAGGGCACGGATCCTCAAGAGGGCTATAAATTTTTTATCATTCAAAACTCATTTAATGTAAATTGTAAACATGGAACCATCTGGGACCTCATTTTGTAATCTCTGATATTTATATAATTTGAATGATAAATCTTTTAAAACGACTCAATTGGAGTTCGTTTTCTATTATTGTGACTATTGTGCCGTCAAGTAACACCCAGTTCGAATTCCGCTGCATCCATGAAATGGGGGTGTTACAGATTGGTACCAGAGCCATGGTTATAGAGAAACGGGTCTAATTGAGACCTAAACTATAACTACAACTACAAGCAAAACCATTTTATAGCCTTCCGCTCTCCGTGTCTTCCATCCTCCAGACGATTATGGACTTTGTAAGCATGTTATGCTACACAAACATATAAGTATATTTATATATACATTCGAGTTATTTTCAATCATTTTATCTAAACATATCTACACATGCCTATTCTATGGCATTTCGACACAACCACATTCTCCCAACCATGTTCCTACTCCAACATTTTATATCCAAGACATTGTAACTAATTACAATGGTCTTTTCTATTTCCCGGACATTGTATGACACAATGGTCTTAATCATTTCTCAAATGTTTTGAGTCACACAATGGTCTAATCTACTTTCGAGACATTGTGATTTGTGCAATGGTCTCTGGAATTATTCCACCACCTCATCAACATCATTTCATATGATATCAAAAACCCATCACAATCTATCGATTTCTAAACAAGAAATATGAGATTTCTAAAGGACAAACTAATCCATCATCGACAAAAGCTGAACTTTCTCTACATTCATCAAAGTTTTCTTCTGAAACCTTCATTGTTAGAAGTTCGTGATCCTGGCCAAGTATGTTCTATTTTAGAACTACTTAAAACTTCCTTTCCATACGTACCTACCCTTACTATCTTCTATGCAATGGAATATGAAAACATAGGTTACAAGTCTTGTATGGGCGGGACTTGCAACTGAATGGTTTGACATCGCCTTTGTTTAGTGGACAGTTTCTCAAAAGCAACGGACATATCAAAAGTATACCTAATTTAGGTATTTCAAAATTTTATCGAACCTTGGCTAAATATAGACTAGTCACCTATATTTAACCTAGGGACAGTGGAATATAGTCTGACTAACTATATTCGACTTAAAATTTTCAAATACTGAGAGTAGTTGTACTAGGGTTATGTTCAGATTGATTTCCTACTTGAACTCGATAAACCACCAGAATTCTTTAAAACGATCTAGAGACACGACAGTGTTTTACCACTCAGCGAAATCTTAACACCTTATTTGTACTACCTAATTTCATTCTTGAAAGTTTTCATTTATGAGATAATCCGAACTACTATCTTGGGATAGTTATCAATTCTTCTCTTCATCCTGTAGAAGTACTATCCTGTTTAGGTCATAAGGATACCATTCCATCATAAACCTTTAAAATCTCTTAAGATTTTCAAAACAAACTCAACATCTATACCTAAGAGTATTAATGTTAAGCATACACTACACACTTTTGTTCATCAACATATCACATCATTATCTTCACAACCGTTGCAACCACAAACTCATAAATAGATCTTGATGCACTTTTAAAGCTCAAATCATCTATAGTTACACCACAAGTACCCTCATCAGCCTTACAAGATTGAATATTCATCTTGTACTTTTGGAACACCAGTATCATCTCGTAATACACTACCTTGTAACTCACCGGCTAAGTATGAATGTTGTGTTGGGAATTATTAAGTAGGATGATTTATAATTATTTGAATGAATTGGGATGCCTTTTCATTTAAATAAAGAAATTGTAAATCACCGAACCATAAGTTTATATTTCCCTATTTACATTGTTTGGGATGCCTCTCTATGTAAATAAAGAATTATAAACAAGTGGGCTTATTTGTATCCGAAATAACATAAGTATGAAGTCAATAAACACTAGGTACAACAACCGATTACCTACTAGGCTATGATTGCAACTACTATCTCAATTCCTATTAATATTCGACTGCTATATCAATTTCCTTTGATATTCGATTATTACCATACCTTTCCTACATAAAAGTAAGCCTCATCCTACACCATACACTGAAACGACAAATCAAACTACATCACTAGTAATCCCAGACTTTAGTCCTCATAAGTAACCACACCTCTTCATCGACACCACTCCAACATATAACACACACAGAAGTTCGGGACGAAGTTCCCCGTAAGGGGTAGAGACTGTAACAATTCGCAATTTCAGGTTAACTTTTATTCCTGAAAATTTTACTATTCACTTTTTACTATTCACTTTTCACTATTCATCTCAGAAATTTTTATTTCATATTCTCGTAAGTTAAACTATTTTAACGATAATCCGAGAGTTTGACGCTCGTCGGATCATTTCTGCAAAAATCACAAAGCCGTGTCCGAGATTTACTTTTAGGTTTAAACGTCCTTCCAGCATCCCGATATATCCATAAAACGTCATAAACAATAGAAATATGATTTTCTATCATTTTATGACAATTCCAAAAGTTTTGGAATTTTACGTTTTCCAGTTCAGCGTTTTACGCGAATTACGCGTTTTAGACCCGTGTTTCCAGTTTTTAGCAGGGTTTTAGCACCCGATAGATCCTACCACTCATTTTATATTTTATTATGGACTATATGGACATGTTTAACAATACTTTCAAGTTCCATAATTTTACGACACCCGGTTTTACGTTTTGAGGCTTAATCATTTACGATTGGCATTTCCCGGAGTCAAAACTAACCAAGTATCTTGGATAATACCAAGAAAAGTCTAACCCTTGCTCTCCAAGCACTCCAAACCGCCACTAGGAGGGGGGATTCACACTATGTGGCTTCATCTCATGAATTTACCCCTAAATCAACACTTAATTACAACTTGGTCACCAAGTTGTAACACTTTCCTAGTAAGCTTCCTAACCTCCTCATTTGGACTATAAATACTCCCTCCCCATCCCCATTTGTGCCGTGCACCTCCAACCCCAAAACCCTTCCATCCTTAGCTTATTTCCTTCCAATTTCTTGCAAGGTTCAAGTGATTCTTCAAGGTTGAAACCCTAGTTTCTTTTAGATAATCAAAACACTTCCATAACCTCATATACTTGGTGATTTCTCTTGAGTTTGAATCCACTCAAGTCACCTAAACCTTCATCATCCATCTTTCAAGAATACCAAGGGTAGAAAGATTGCATGAAGTGAAAAAGGGTTGAAGCAAGTCTATCAAAGTCCTATCCTTACATGTTAACTTCCTTTCATCTTTGAAAGCCAAAAGTTGTGAGCCAAACCCTAACTTGATTCTTGTTAAATAATCATGTTCATGTTATTTACATATTATTTGTGCTATATTATGTCTTGTATTAATGTCCATGATGTATAAAAGTGAGTAAAACAAGTTGTTGTACATGATTGATAAGACAAGTTCATAAAACAAGTAAACTAGTGACTTTGTTGGTATAACCTGATCAAAATGGTAAAATTATGATCTTGGATCATTACATAATACAGTAGAGGACTTAACAAGGAAACCATAGCAATTTGAACCACCTAAAACGAATATACGAGTCAAAAGTTATGACGATTTGAAATTACCAAAACTTTGCGGCAAACTGCCAAATACCATTCTGATCAAAATTGGGTTTTGAAAGTCACACTTCTGGTCCGATTCATCAAAAGGTTAAAACACGAAAGTTGTCCGGAACGCCGTTTTCGTTTAGGAGCAAAGAAGCTAGAGACCTAAAAATGCTTTCCAAGTGATAAAATTCTTCAAATTCTAAACAGCCCATTTTTAGGCAAAAGTCACTAGATTATGGTTATACTTTGAAAGGAACAAGAGGTCTTATGACCTATAATCAAGACCAAAACCATGGCTAGAGCCAAGGTTGTGTCTCATGACCTTGGAACAAGGACCAAAGGTCATGGCTAGGCCATGACGAAATGACCATACCAATGTACATAGGCGTAAACATGAAACAATGAATTAGGCGATAACATGAACAAGCAATTTGGATCTACTTCACCTAAAAGGAAACCATGAGATATTACCAAGAGAAAATGGTCATTCAAGACTTATGAAACTACCCCTAATAACAATCTTCATATACTAATAAACTTTCCTAAGTTTATTCAAATATCGGACATGTAACTTTTCGAATCAAAACTTATATCTATATATGTTATCAACTACTACAATAGTAGGGAGCCTCATGTGAGGAGTTCATTATGTAAGCCGTCGAGATGAGTTGTGGATTTACGAGTTAAAGTGTCCTGGCTCTTTGAACGCTTACTAACATGACTTCTGAAATATGTCAGCCAGAACGGTAGTAAACGATATACAAAACATACATGTTTCATGAATCTTTTCTTTCAAAGACTTACATTATACATCATACCACATCATGGACTAAATGCAAGATATATATATATATAGGCACTCCGTTATATTCTCTACACAAATCCTAAGTCGCAACATTCTATTATAGGTTGCTCGTAGAAACCTACACGATCCAACCATCACCTTCATTACTTGCTATCTTACTTAAGGTGAGTTCGTAGCCCCACTTTCTATTGTTTAACTATTTTACAAACCCATGGGGGGAATACATGCTATTATTTTTCTACTCGAACACAATGCTTTCTAATGTATGCTTCCCGACTATGTTTTATTATCACTAAGTAACGATTGCCATGTTCGAAGTCCCTATATCATGAACCATTAGTCACTACCTTTAGTGAGCGCGAATATTGTGAATAGATCTATTGGGATTGACGAATCCCATTTGTGTTGAACAACGACGAGTTCACACAAATGCACTATATTTGAGATTTAGCGGTATAACGGCAAAAGTACCTTGATAGGGCTTCTATAATGCCAATTTTGTTGGTTCGATGTTAATGTTTTAGTTGCATGAGCTTAGTGAAATAAATAACGATTTTGTTTTCTAACTATGAGTGTGAGTCTATAGCTCACACTACGATTATTGTGTTCAAACGATTTAACTAAACTCTACGAATTCCACTCAACCTTTGTGTTGACCTCTCAAGCATGTATTTCAGGTTCATGACGATCAAGGATGGTACGGAAGGGCACGGATCCTCAAGAGGGCTATAAATTTTTTATCATTCAAAACTCATTTAATGTAAATTGTAAACATGGAACCATCTGGGACCTCATTTTGTAATCTCTGATATTTATATAATTTGAATGATAAATCTTTTAAAACGACTCAATTGGAGTTCGTTTTCTATTATTGTGACTATTGTGCCATCAAGTAACACCCAGTTCGAATTCCGCTGCATCCATGAAATGGGGGTGTTACAGATTGGTACCAGAGCCATGGTTATAGAGAAACGGGTCTAATTGAGACCTAAACTATAACTACAACTACAAGCAAAACCATTTTATAGCCTTCCGCTCTCCGTGTCTTCCATCCTCCAGACGATTATGGACTTTGTAAGCATGTTATGCTACACAAACATATAAGTATATTTATATATACATTCGAGTTATTTTCAATCATTTTATCTAAACATATCTACACATGCCTATTCTATGGCATTTCGACACAACCACATTCTCCCAACCATGTTCCTACTCCAACATTTTATATCCAAGACATTGTAACTAATTACAATGGTCTTTTCTATTTCCCGGACATTGTATGACACAATGGTCTTAATCATTTCTCAAATGTTTTGAGTCACACAATGGTCTAATCTACTTTCGAGACATTGTGATTTGTGCAATGGTCTCTGGAATTATTCCACCACCTCATCAACATCATTTCATATGATATCAAAAACCCATCACAATCTGTCGATTTCTAAACAAGAAATATGAGATTTCTAAAGGACAAACTAATCCATCATCGACAAAAGCTGAACTTTCTCTACATTCATCAAAGTTTTCTTCTGAAACCTTCATTGTTAGAAGTTCGTGATCCTGGCCAAGTATGTTCTATTTTAGAACTACTTAAAACTTCCTTTCCATACGTACCTACCCTTACTATCTTCTATGCAATGGAATATGAAAACATAGGTTACAAGTCTTGTATGGGCGGGACTTGCAACTGAATGGTTTGACATCGCCTTTGTTTAGTGGACAGTTTCTCAAAAGCAACGGACATATCAAAAGTATACCTAATTTAGGTATTTCAAAATTTTATCGAACCTTGGCTAAATATAGACTAGTCACCTATATTTAACCTAGGGACAGTGGAATATAGTCTGACTAACTATATTCGACTTAAAATTTTCAAATACTGAGAGTAGTTGTACTAGGGTTATGTTCAGATTGATTTCCTACTTGAACTCGATAAACCACCAGAATTCTTTAAAACGATCTAGAGACACGATAGTGTTTTACCACTCAGCGAAATCTTAACACCTTATTTGTACTACCTAATTTCATTCTTGAAAGTTTTCATTTATGAGATAATCCGAACTACTATCTTGGGATAGTTATCAATTCTTCTCTTCATCCTGTAGAAGTACTATCCTGTTTAAGTCATAAGGATACCATTCCATCATAAACCTTTAAAATCTCTTAAGATTTTCAAAACAAACTCAACATCTATACCTAAGAGTATTAATGTTAAGCATACACTACACACTTTTGTTCATCAACATATCACATCATTATCTTCACAACCGTTGCAACCACAAACTCATAAATAGATCTTGATGCACTTTTAAAGCTCAAATCATCTATAGTTACACCACAAGTACCCTCATCAGCCTTACAAGATTGAATATTCATCTTGTACTTTTGGAACACCAGTATCATCTCGTAATACACTACCTTGTAACTCACCGGCTAAGTATGAATGTTGTGTTGGGAATTATTAAGTAGGATGATTTATAATTATTTGAATGAATTGGGATGCCTTTTCATTTAAATAAAGAAATTGTAAATCACCGAACCATAAGTTTATATTTCCCTATTTACATTGTTTGGGATGCCTCTCTATGTAAATAAAGAATTATAAACAAGTGGGCTTATTTGTATCCGAAATAACATAAGTATGAAGTCAATAAACACTAGGTACAACAACCGATTACCTACTAGGCTATGATTGCAACTACTATCTCAATTCCTATTAATATTCGACTGCTATATCAATTTCCTTTGATATTCGATTATTACCATACCTTTCCTACATAAAAGTAAGCCTCATCCTACACCATACACTGAAACGACAAATCAAACTACATCACTAGTAATCCCAGACTTTAGTCCTCATAAGTAACCACACCTCTTCATCGACACCACTCCAACATATAACACACACAGAAGTTCGGGACGAAGTTCCCCGTAAGGGGTAGAGACTGTAACAATTCGCAATTTCAGGTTAACTTTTATTCCTGAAAATTTTACTATTCACTTTTTACTATTCACTTTTCACTATTCATCTCAGAAATTTTTATTTCATATTCTCGTAAGTTAAACTATTTTAACGATAATCCGAGAGTTTGACGCTCGTCGGATCATTTCTGCAAAAATCACAAAGCCGTGTCCGAGATTTACTTTTAGGTTTAAACGTCCTTCCAGCATCCCGATATATCCATAAAACATCATAAACAATAGAAATATGATTTTCTATCATTTTATGACAATTCCAAAAGTTTTGGAATTTTACGTTTTCCAGTTCAGCGTTTTACGCGAATTACGCGTTTTAGACCCGTGTTTCCAGTTTTTAGCAGGGTTTTAGCACCCGATAGATCCTACCACTCATTTTATATTTTATTATGGACTATATGGACATGTTTAACAATACTTTCAAGTTCCATAATTTTACGACACCCGGTTTTACGTTTTGAGGCTTAATCATTTACGATTGGCATTTCCCGGAGTCAAAACTAACCAAGTATCTTGGATAATACCAAGAAAAGTCTAACCCTTGCTCTCCAAGCACTCCAAACCGCCACTAGGAGGGGGGATTCACACTATGTGGCTTCATCTCATGAATTTACCCCTAAATCAACACTTAATTACAACTTGGTCACCAAGTTGTAACACTTTCCTAGTAAGCTTCCTAACCTCCTCATTTGGACTATAAATACTCCCTCCCCATCCCCATTTGTGCCGTGCACCTCCAACCCCAAAACCCTTCCATCCTTAGCTTATTTCCTTCCAATTTCTTGCAAGGTTCAAGTGATTCTTCAAGGTTGAAACCCTAGTTTCTTTTAGATAATCAAAACACTTCCATAACCTCATATACTTGGTGATTTCTCTTGAGTTTGAATCCACTCAAGTCACCTAAACCTTCATCATCCATCTTTCAAGAATACCAAGGGTAGAAAGATTGCATGAAGTGAAAAAGGGTTGAAGCAAGTCTATCAAAGTCCTATCCTTACATGTTAACTTCCTTTCATCTTTGAAAGCCAAAAGTTGTGAGCCAAACCCTAACTTGATTCTTGTTAAATAATCATGTTCATGTTATTTACATATTATTTGTGCTATATTATGTCTTGTATTAATGTCCATGATGTATAAAAGTGAGTAAAACAAGTTGTTGTACATGATTGATAAGACAAGTTCATAAAACAAGTAAACTAGTGACTTTGTTGGTATAACCTGATCAAAATGGTAAAATTATGATCTTGGATCATTACATAATACAGTAGAGGACTTAACAAGGAAACCATAGCAATTTGAACCACCTAAAACGAATATACGAGTCAAAAGTTATGACGATTTGAAATTACCAAAACTTTGCGGCAAACTGCCAAATACCATTCTGATCAAAATTGGGTTTTGAAAGTCACACTTCTGGTCCGATTCATCAAAAGGTTAAAACACGAAAGTTGTCCGGAACGCCGTTTTCGTTCAGGAGCAAAGAAGCTAGAGACCTAAAAATGCTTTCCAAGTGATAAAATTCTTCAAATTCTAAACAGCCCATTTTTAGGCAAAAGTCACTAGATTATGGTTATACTTTGAAAGGAACAAGAGGTCTTATGACCTATAATCAAGACCACAACCATGGCTAGAGCCAAGGTTGTGTCTCATGACCTTGGAACAAGGACCAAAGGTCATGGCTAGGCCATGACGAAATGACCATACCAATGTACATAGGCGTAAACATGAAACAATGAATTAGGCGATAACATGAACAAGCAATTTGGATCTACTTCACCTAAAAGGAAACCATGAGATATTACCAAGAGAAAATGGTCATTCAAGACTTATGAAACTACCCCTAATAACAATCTTCATATACTAATAAACTTTCCTAAGTTTATTCAAATATCGGACATGTAACTTTTCGAATCAAAACTTATATCTATATATGTTATCAACTACTACAATAGTAGGGAGCCTCATGTGAGGAGTTCATTATGTAAGCCGTCGAGATGAGTTGTGGATTTACGAGTTAAAGTGTCCTGGCTCTTTGAACGCTTACTAACATGACTTCTGAAATATGTCAGCCAGAACGGTAGTAAACGATATACAAAACATACATGTTTCATGAATCTTTTCTTTCAAAGACTTACATTATACATCATACCACATCATGGACTAAATGCAAGATATATATATATATATATATATATATATATATATATATATATATATATATATATATATAGGCACTCCGTTATATTCTCTACACAAATCCTAAGTCGCAACATTCTATTATAGGTTGCTCGTAGAAACCTACACGATCCAACCATCACCTTCATTACTTGCTATCTTACTTAAGGTGAGTTCGTAGCCCCACTTTCTATTGTTTAACTATTTTACAAACCCATGGGGGGAATACATGCTATTATTTTTCTACTCGAACACAATGCTTTCTAATGTATGCTTCCCGACTATGTTTTATTATCACTAAGTAACGATTGCCATGTTCGAAGTCCCTATATCATGAACCATTAGTCACTACCTTTAGTGAGCGCGAATATTGTGAATAGATCTATTGGGATTGACGAATCCCATTTGTGTTGAACAACGACGAGTTCACACAAATGCACTATATTTGAGATTTAGCGGTATAACGGCAAAAGTA
Source organism: Artemisia argyi (assembly GCA_030686995.1). Taxonomy (NCBI): domain Eukaryota; kingdom Viridiplantae; phylum Streptophyta; class Magnoliopsida; order Asterales; family Asteraceae; genus Artemisia; species Artemisia argyi. Next base: position 5,596,229 of record CM060689.1, read on the forward strand.
CCTTGATAGGGCTTCTATAATGCCAATTTTGTTGGTTCGATGTTAATGTTTTGGTTGCATGAGCTTAGTGAAATAAATAACGATTTTGTTTTCTAACTATGAGTGTGAGTCTATAGCTCACACTACGATTATTGTGTTCAAACGATTTAACTAAACTCTACGAATTCCACTCAACCTTTGTGTTGACCTCTCAAGCATGTATTTCAGGTTCATGACGATCAAGGATGGTACGGAAGGGCACGGATCCTCAAGAGGGCTATAAATTTTTTATCATTCAAAACTCATTTAATGTAAATTGTAAACATGGAACCATCTGGGACCTCATTTTGTAATCTCTGATATTTATATAATTTGAATGATAAATCTTTTAAAACGACTCAATTGGAGTTTGTTTTCTATTATTGTGACTATTGTGCCATCAAGTAACACTCAGTTCGAATTCCGCTGCATCCATGAAATGGGGGTGTTACAAAAAAGCTTATGGAGACGTGGAAATTGAGTTATGGAGGCTGATGGCTTTTTAGTCGTGTTTTGGTGCTAGAAGTTTAAGCTTGCTTTGTTTTTTCTTTCCGGTTCTCTAGTTAGTTTTTGGTTGTCATGCTTTTGAATCTGTTCATAGCATGTTGTTTCGTATTTGTCAAGAGTGGTTCATAGCTGCTCTTTTCATGTACATTATTCATTTTATTAATATATTCACCGGGTACACTCCCTTTACCCAAAAAAAAAGATTGTAACAATACATGTAATTCGTCCAATGACGCATCTAAACTATAATCACTCGAAAGTCTCATCCAACTCCACACCGATGTCAACCACCCCCTCGTTTTCCCTATTACTTACATGACAAATGTTTTAGCGTCTTAGTGCCCAAGGGTGTAATCTAGTTAAGTCGGGTCGATATAATTTTAAACTCGAGCTCGACTCAGTTACATTACTTCAAGCATGCTCAATTGAGCCTTTATTTTCAAACTCAAGTGTGGTTTAGCTTTAATTTTAAACTCAAATTTGGTTTTTTAACCGATACATTCTGAGCTTGACCCGACTTGACTACTCAAGGTAAATATTAACCGACTCGAGATATTGAGTTTGGCTTGACTTAACTTTGTTGGGGTCATTGTTGGTTGAGTGAATTTGATTGTTAGTTGCTTTGATTTCATTAGTTTTTACAATAACATTTCTAATTATCGATGTAAATTTTGTGCCTAGTGATTAAGTTCATAACGTAGTTTAAATTGCTCTATAGTTTTTTATTCGAAGAATGTTTGGTTCAGTTTGTTTTGAGTAGTGTAGAGCAGGGGTATTTGCATCCTAAATTGCCCTCACGAACAATATAAAGCGTGATGCCAAACAATTCATGAAACACGTATTTCTTGGCTTCTAACCAAAGTTATCGTTATGGATTAATCTTTGGTTGCAATTACTGGCTATAATATTTTATTAATTGTTTCTGATCAAAAGTATTAATTTTATTTTATTATAATTGATATTTTTGTACAGACTATTACCAAAAACATTGTAACTTGTTTTCAAAATTTTAGTTAAAAGTGTATTTTTTGATGATTTGAATATTGTTTAGTGAATGTGAGATATTTGCCTGAAGCCGGATAAATCGATCCCCATGGACGAGGACCGGATAGAGATAAATAAACGGATTAAAGTACAATAGATCCTCGAGAGAAGAAGAAAAATGATGAAGCAAAGGCAATGCTTAAGGAATTAATTCGATCAAAGTATATCCCATATTTGTAACCATTGTATAGTAGGATTGGAATTGTACATCTCCTTTATAAAGGATCGTTGTGGTCAGTTTGTATTTGTTTTGATGTTGTTTCATCTTTAATGGGCCAAACTGATAAATTCAATAAGTTGCTTAAAACAAATGGACTGTAACTGGTCGTTAAGTCTCCCAAACTGTTTTGCATCGGATTTTTAAAAATTATTTTATTAATGAAACCGGGTTATCAATTTACTAATACGACTTTTGTAATCGTAGTCACACTAATTATCAATCAGCAGCTTTAAAACTTGACATTTTTTAGGTTGACCTGTATCAAAACCTGTTTTAGCCACAACCCATGTTAAGCCGTTACACAATCCGCCCATTCGATCACATTCTATATCATATACACTTTTATCCTGTTTTTACGTCAACAATCTCCACCTTTTTTAGAGCAGGTGATGGAATGTTAAATCAGGGGTAGATTACAAGAATGCTTATGGTCACAATTTTATTTTATTTTTTATTTTATTTTATTTTTGTTGAAGATGGAGTTGTTTGTTATGATTCGTTTTTTGGTAAGCAATTACATTTGGTCTAACTAGAGTTAAAAGGAACTTTATTTTAGAACATTCATGTGTACATTAATACATGTACATATAGTGGTAAAATGACTTGTGACTATCACTTTAAAATGCGTGAGGTCTCAAGTTCAATTCCTGCTAGGTGCAAACAATTTTAAGTGGCCACGCCAACCTCCTGAAATGAGAGGGCTTTGCCTGGTTTGAGTCTGTGTGACGGTGGTTTCAAACCCCGTGGATTAGTCGGCCAAAACGTCAGAAATCATGATTAAAAAAAATAATAATAAAATGTACATATAGGGTTTATATTTACCCATTTTACTTAGTTTGTCTTTACCATGGAGCGACGTTGATGATCATATTCGTACAAAATACCTTAGGCTAGGTGCAATAGGTGTGTGTGGGGTCACCATCCATCTCGACACCACACCATTGTGGTTACCATTCACACACGTGAGTATGGGAGAAAAAGATAACCACTCAATATCAGTGCAAGTTTTTATTATTTATTTGATTTGAGAGAGAGAGAGAGAGAGAGAGAGAGAGAGAGAGAGAGAGAGAGAGAGAGAGAGAGAGAGAGAGAGAGAGAGAGAGAGAGAGAGAGAGAGAGAGAGAGAGAGAGAGAGAGGTTTTGTGGGGTATATTTGAAAGGTAAGAAGAGTGGTGACCATTGTAGGTGAAAGGTGAGAAGAGCGGTGATGTACTGAATGATGATGTTATGTTGAGGTGGAAGACGAGGGAGCGGTGATCATTGCATGCAGTCTTATAAGAGCATTGGTTGTAGTGATCACCCTTACTTCCTCATTTGGGGCTCACAGGGTGCCACATCAATTTAACAAATCTCCACAACTAACCCATTCACTAACAACTAACCCCAACTTACTTATTTAAAGCCATCACTTACAACTTTTTTTATTCAAATTTCCAAATAAATTAAATTCATTTTATTCAAATAAAAATATAAATAACATTAATTTTTTTTAAAAAGTGATATTAAAAACTTAAAGCTTACCAATTATTTAACCCAAATTCAACCATTACCCAGCCTACTTTCCTTCCTAAACCCATATTCTCTTTCAAAAAAAAAAAAAAAAAAGAAAAAGAAAAAAAAAGGCATTATCTTCTTCCTGAAAACCTGCACACCACACATATTCTCACACACACATACAATTTACACAACGGTTTCATAAATTGAATAATGAAAATAAAATAGAAAATAACTCTGACAAAAAGGGCAAACGTTTGCTTCGTCGTGCAGACGAGGAGCTCCACTTTGGCGAGGTACATGGGTGTGGTGGCGAGCTGCACCCAGTGCTCTAATATTAGACACCTTTCATTACTAGTGGGCACTGTTTTGAAATTTCTGGTTGATATTATTAAACGCGTTATGTATTATTGTTCACGTAGTTGAATCGTAGTTGCTGAGAAGGTGTATATAATAATGATGTTTGTTGCTTTGTAAATTTATTTGGTAAAAGTTGCTATTACGCGTAGAAAAAAAGTCAAAAAGCCTATTTTTTTTACATTTTTTATTTTTGAAAATATTCATTACATTACAATAATGATGCTTAGTGCTTTGTACGAGTAATATATTAGTATACTCTATTCAAACTTTCGAAAAAAAGTCAAAAAGTCTATTTTTTTTTTTTACATTTTTAATTTTTGAAAATATTCTTTACATTACAATAATGATGCTCAGTGCTTTGTACGAGTAATATATTAGTATACTCTATTGAAACTTTTGAAAATTTTCAATAAAAGTTGGTATTACGCGTAGACAAAAAAGTAAAAGGTATAATTGTTTATAAAAATGCAAAAAGTAGAACTCCACCAAAAAAAAAAGAAAAAGTAAAGAGTAGATTCTTTAAAATAATGTAAAAAGTAGAACTCCACCATTAAAGTTAAAAGATAACAAGCTGGAACCCACACGCTCGTTCACATGTTCAATATATACAAACAGAAACCGAAGAGATTTATGTATATCACCCAAACACTCCTTCACTTTTTTCTGTAACAACCCACAAACCCTTTTTTTTAGTTCAGATAAACAAACATGATGTCTTCAGTCAATCGTGACGACTTTGCTCACTTAAAAACCCCCCTTGAAAATGTTCTATCCGCCACCAACAACTTTGCTGACGAAAATGTAATCGTAAAATATGTTTTTGGAAAGGCTTACAAGGGACAGCTCTTGTGGTCCGGTGAGTTGATTCAAATTGATGCTAAGAGGTTTAATAAAGAATGGTATGATGAAATTGAACACGGGTTTTGGATGGAGATTTCATTGCTTTCTTCTCTAAAGCATAAAAATCTTGTTTCATTAGTTGGGTTTTGTGATGAGAATGATGAGAAGATCATCATTTACAAGCTTGAGACCAGGGGAAGTCTCAGCCGATTTCTAAGTGACCCGATTTCATTGACATGGGTGCGAAGATTGGAGATAAGTGTCGGTCTTGCGAACGCACTGAGCTACATTCATTATGACGAGCCACGAGATTTTAGCGTAATATATCGAGGCATCTGCAGTTACACAGTTTTATTAAATGATAAATGGGAGCCCAAGTTATCTCATTTTTTACTTTCCATGAAGATTGAAGCATCTGAGAGGCATGATTCATTCCATGTTGATGAAGTTAGGGGTTGGAAGGGGTATACAGACCCGACATATATAGAGACAAAGAGTTTGAGCCACAAGTCAGATATTTACTCCTTTGGGATAGTATTGTTTGAACTACTGTGTGGTAGGTTATCAGTTATTGACGACCAAGATAATAAGTATCTGGCTCCCATGGCCATTACCCATTATAGAGAGGAAAAGCTCAATCAAATAATTGACCCGGGTCTACTGAAACAAATGGACCCGCAGTCATTCGACAGCTTCGCGAAAACAGCATATGACTGCTTGAATGACGAACCATCGCAACGACCAAATATAGATGAGATTGTTCCAAGACTAGAGAAAGTGTTGGAGCTCGCACGCCAAAACAGGCCTGTAAGACTTCTTTTTTTCTGTTTCATCTTTTGGCAAGCGTTTGGCCTATTGAATTAGCATTTTGTGTAGAAACAAGAATATTTTGTAATAAAAGTGTATATAACTTAAGACTATTTTACTTTCAAAAATTCAACGTCAGAAGTTTGGAATAGCTACTATTTTCAGTATTTTGACACCAAAAGAAACATATATAGGATGTGACTTTATTGTAAAAAAAATATTTTTACTGGTGTAAATGTTATATAGTTGGCTTCATGAAAAAGTCAACCTATTGCATTTATACTGAAAATTATATCAATTCGTGAAGTTGAATTTTGCAATGCTAACACTCTGTTCTCTAGATTCATAGAAAAAAAAAAAAAAGAGTGAAGGACTCAAATTCAAAGAGAAATTTGTAGTTGATTGCTAAGAAAAATCAAATACAGTATTATTTGTTAATTCAATTATCAATGGGCTTTATAGATTAAAAAAAGAGGATTAAAAGAAGGGACGTTTGGTGGAAGTCACTTATATATATAATGATAATGATGTTGCATCTCACATCCTTTTGTAACCTAAACTCTGTTTTTGTGATAGATACACTCTCCGCCCAACCACCTTGCTCACCTAAGAATCCCCCTTGAAGATATAGAATCCGCCACCAACTACTTTGTAGAAGAAATAGGCAGAGGTGGATTTGGAAAGAGATACAAGGGACAACTCTCTTGGTCCGGTGAGTTGATAGATATCACTGCTGAAAGGTTAACTGATAAAGAATGGGATGAAGAAAAAGAACGACAGTTTTGGACGGAGATTTCACTGCTATCTAGTCTCAAGCATAAGAATCTTGCTTCTATTGTTGGGTTTTGTAATGAAGTTGGTGCAGAGACCATCATTTACAAGGATGGGTCTAGGGGAAATGATTGGAGGCTCGACAACTATCTAAGTTACCCGATGTTGTTGACATGGGTTAAAAGATTGGAGATATCTTTGGGTGTTGCGCATGCATTGAGCTACCTACATTATGACGAGCAACGCGATTTTAGCATTATACATCGAAACATCAGAAGTGGAATAATTCAATTGAATAATGACTGGGAACCCAAGTTATCAGATTTTCACCAGTCCATGAAGATTAAAGCATCTAAAAGAAACCATTCTTTCCATACTGATTTAGTTTGGTCTACGAAAGGGTATACATGCCCAACGTATGCAGACACTAGCAATGTGAATCACAAGTCAGATATCTACTCCTTTGGAATGGTATTGTTTGAACTACTGTGTGGTAGGAAATCAGTAAGTGACGGTCAAGATAATAAGTATCTGGCTCCCGTGGCCATTTTTCATTATATCGAGAAAACACTCGATAGTATAATTGACCCGGATCTTTGGAAACAAATGGATCCGCAATCATTTGACGTTTTCGCAGAAACAGCGTATTGCTGCTTGAATAAAGAACAATTGCAACGCCCAAATATAGATGAGATTGTCGCAAGACTTGAGAAAGCATTGGAACTCCAAATGGCAGGTGAAAATATGCATGTAAGGCGTTCTTTCCTCTCTTAAAATCTGTATATCATAATAACTATTATATTCAGAATAACTTATTATTAATAATTAGTAATGATAGTCTACTTATTACTGTATTTATGATGCTAAAGGAACACTCGGTAGTTGCCGCCGAAGTTGAAGGTACATCATCCGATCAAGAGAAGGTAATTTTTCTTATAACTCTTTTTGTAAGTCACTTATCGAAATTTCAAAAAAGAATTGAGATTCTCCTTTTGTCTAAAGTTGGGGGAAAATCACATTTGCCAGCTATTGTTCTAACATCTAGCTATTCTCGAGTGTAATACACAAGAACCTCTTTTTTAAGTATTTGCCGACGTTTTCTGTTCTTAGATAAATTTTTATAATTGAGTAATTTGCCTCAATTTAGTGTTTCACCCTGTGGATTTGCACAAATGGTAATGGTTTCTTGTTCGATACATATAGGGCTCAGTGACTTCCGTCTTTAGAGGCGTTGAATCCCATATCAGCAAAAAGACAATGTCTTCCCTCAAAGATCTTTCTCATTCACACCTAAGCTATGAAGATATAAGATCCGCAACTAACGATTTTGATCATGAAAATATCATTAAAAAATTTGGGTTTGGAGAGATTTACAAAGGTCGTCTCTTGCGTTCCAAACAATTCATCGATATTATTGTGAAGTGTTTCCATTCTAAATTTGTAGATGATAACAGAAAAACAATTTGGACGGAGATTTCAATGCTTTCTAGCCTCAAACATAAGAATCTGGTGTCTTTAATTGGGTTTCATGATGGGATCGATAAGTTTATCATATACAAGAAGGAGGCTAAAGGAAGTCTAGACAAATATCTTAAGGACCAGACCCTCAAATGGATGCAAAGGTTGAAGATATGTGTGGGTGTTGCAAATGCATTGAGTTACATCCATTACGATGTTGGACGTGATTTTAGTGTCATACATTGCAACATCAAGAGCTCGAAAATTCTACTAGATGACAAATGGGAACCCAAGTTATCTGGTTTTGAACTTTCGTTGAAAAATACAGTAGCTCGGAGGCAGCGTCTTATTCTTTCTCGTGATATTGTTGAGAATGTATACCTAGACCCAAAATATAAAAGAACTGGCGGTGTGATCCACAAGTCTGATGTGTATTCGTTCGGTGTTGTATTATTTGAAGTCTTGTGTGGAAGGAGTGCAGTTCTTCCAGATGAAGAGTTGGGGGAGGGGTTATTAAGTCAACTTGGCAAATCTTATTTACATGATATGATTGATCCACATTTACGAGAACAGATGGACCCTGAAGCATACAAAATCTTCTCAGAGACAGCATTTTACTGCATACAAGAGGAACGAGCAAAGCGTCCGCATATAGATGAGGTTGTCAATAGACTTGAGAAAGCTTTGCAACTCCAGTGGAAACGTGAAAATCCTGACAGTACATCATCCAATCGTTTGAAGGTAATTAATTTCCTTGAACTCTTAATTTGATGACGATTACGCATTATCCTAATTAATAAACAAGAGCTACAAATATTATTAAGTGTTGTTTTCTAGTTTAACGTATAACCACTATATAATCACTATATCCTCATTATAAGATTTTTTTGTACAAAAAGATGAGTAATAATGTAAAAAACTGTATGCATGTGATTTTGATTTACATTATTATCTTTCTTAACATTGTATTTTATATTTCAATGAATATAATATTAAATTATAACTAAAAATATTATATAAAACTAAAATTTTGTAATGTATGTGGTGAATATGAAAGTATGAAATAGTTTGTTACATCAAATTTGAATAGTGGGTTCAAGCTGAATGCACAGAGAACATCTTTTCAAGGATGCAACTCTTAAGAAAGTAATGATGTAATAAGCATGTTCAGTTTTTCAAATTGAAAATATGTATTCAAAGTAAAAGTATTTTAAATTTTAGGGGGAACCGCATAATCATTTTTGTGAAATACTTGAATAGGCAATCATATTAGTGTTTACCGTTTACAAAAGAATAAAGGTAAGATTATGCATTTTACGGGGAAGGAACAGGTATAGGTATGGAAACTACAAATGAGGCCTCTAACCTCTTAAATTAAGAAAATATTGACTATTATGGAAAATTCAAAACATAATATACTTAGACATGTATAAATAGTAATGGACATATACTAAATCGGAGGCCACCTTACAAACAGTGGCTCTGTGCGGTTGCCCCACTTGCACATGCTAATCACCGCTACTGTAGGTTTGGTTTAAGGACTTAAAATGATCATACCCAAAAGCCGAGGGTTTTCTAAAGTCAACAATCTTTTAGTGGTATGACTATTCTTTTCCTAATTTCACATAATATGACCCACTTTGTCTTTTCTATTTGTATTAGACAACCACTAATATAATGTTACTCTTTTCCTTTTGCACCCAAGAAGGAAACCAGTAACAACATAAAGATAAAAACCTTCAAGAGGGAGGAATAATTAATTAAAAGACAAGAAATCTTCATTTTCAATTTTGACATTAATTTTAGGGATGAAATCATTTTCCTACTAGTTAACTTGAAACAAATCATCTGTTGCTTTTGAATGTTTTCATACTTTCTAAATCTTAGTCAATTATAAAAACTTTTTCTTTTATTTCACTCCAATCCTTACTATCATTATCGTGGTGATGCATGACTCCATATTGTTGCAGGGGAAGAACTTTGAACACTTTAAGATTGGACTAGATGTTATAAAGGAGGCTACCGAGAATTTTGACGACGCACATTGCATTGGGTCAGGCGGATTTGGTAAAGTATACAAAGCAGATCTTGAACATTTCGATAGCAGTAATTCCTTGTCGATAGAAGGTGTGAATAAGTCTAAGTCTGTGTGGCGGCGGGTTCAAATCTCGTGGATTAGTTGGCCAAAATGTTTGAAATCATGGTTACCAAAAAAAAAGAAAAAAGAAAAAGGTGTGAATAAGTGTGATTTACCAAGAAAACGAAGCACGGTAGCCATAAAGCGCATTCACAATCAAGAAGGAGAAGAAGGGTTCATTTCAGAAATTGAAACTCTAACTACTTGTAAGCATGATAACATAATTTCTCTTCTTGGCTATTGTTATGAAGGTAATGGTGCAATGATCCTGGTTTATGAGCATGCTTCGAAAGGTAGTCTTGAAAGCTATTTGGGAAGCAGTGATAGAATGACTAATCTTAATTGGGTGCAACGTCTAAATATATGTCTTGATATTGCACATGGTTTGGAATACATTCACAACAACACAGATAATGGCAAACAAAAGATGATACATCGTGACATCAAGAGCGATAATATTCTATTGGGAGATAATTGGAAGGCAAAGATTGCGGATTTTGGGCTCTCCAAATTCCACCCGGCAGATCAAGTGGCCAGCACTATCTATACCAAAAGGATTGCAGGTACATATACATATTTGGATCCAGAATATGAGAAGGATGGTAGATTAAATAAGAAATCAGACATTTACTCGTTTGGAGTAGTGTTGCTTGAGATCTTGACTGGGAGTTTGGCCTATGATTCTGTATACACCAATGTGAATGACAAGGGAGTTGCACCCATTGCGAGAGATCATTTTGAAAAGGGAACAATAATGGAAATTGTTGATCACAAGATAAAGGAGGAGACCGATGAACATGTCTTTTCTTTAAGTAAAGGACCCAATAAAGAGTCTTTGGACATCTTTTTAGAGATCGCATTTCGATGTGCCGCAGAAACTCAATTACAACGTCCAACAATAGAAGTTGTCATCCATGAACTCAAAAAAGCGTTAAACTCTCATGTAAGTAAATAATTTAAAAGACAACTTATTAATTTCTTCGTATTCTTGATAGTAAAATGTGACATATGATACATTATACTTTGTGTAAACAACATTTTCTCAAACCGTTACTCATTATTAGATCTTTTTTTAAGGGTATCTAACTATCTCACTATATACAACAAATCAATCTCACAATGTCCTAAGCGATTTATTGTTTAAGTTATTTCACCGGGTATAAACCCTTTACCCCAAAAAAAAGGTTTTGGGATTTATTGTTTTGATCTTAAACTTTTATGTAAACATAATAATTTAAATTTATAATGTGCTAATGAGTCGCCGGTAAACCTCCTCACTCTTTTCTTCCATGTATATATATTTTTTTGTTTAGTTTAGAAATTGCAACAACAAACCTTGATTTGCAACCATAACTTTGACATGAACTTGGAGACTGAAAAAAATTAATTTTTGATTGAATAGAATCCTGTACGGCAAGTAGTTTCAGTTTGTTTTTGACTTACTACATCGACTGACTGTCTGACTGTCTGGTGATTCGCAGGAGAACCACAAAGACGACCTCAAACTGTCACTTAAGGACATAAAGTTAGCGACACAAAACTTCAGCCAAGACAATGTCATTGGACAAGGAGATTTTGGGAAAGTATATAAAGGAGTAGCTACTCACTCTCATGGACATACCATCTTTGCTGCAAAGCGCTTGGATAGGAAGTCTGCCGAAGGAGAAGCTGAATTTATGACAGAACTAGAAATCCTTATGGAGTATAAACATGAAAATGTCATTGGTCTTGTAGGCTACTGTGATGAAGAGGATGAGAAAATTATTGTTTACGAGTATGCATCGAGAGGAAGTCTTGATAAGTACTTGGACAATGATAGTCTTACGTGGGTAATGCGGCTAAAAATATGCATCAATATTGCAATCGGGTTGGAGTTCCTTCATGGAAAGGGTTCAAGTCCAGAAATGGTGATACATAGGGACATCAAAAGCAGCCACATACTACTGCTTGATGATTGGAAAGCAAAAATTACTGATTTTGGGCTTTCCTTAGTTTGTCCAACAAATCAAGATGCGGACTATGTCATCGACAATGTTAAAGGCACAATTGGCTATCGTGACCCACTACACTCGAAAAAAGGCTTCTTAACTAAAGAATCTGATATATTCTCACTGGGTGCGGTTTTGTTTGACATATTGTGTGGGAAACTATCGTCCATAGAACTAGACGATGAGTATCTTTATTTACCCTTTTTGGCTAAACAACACTATCATGTCAGAAAACTTGAAAAGTTAGTGTTTGAGGGTATCAAAGAACAAATTGTGCCACAATCATATACTACATTTACAAGGATTGCCCTTCAATGCTTACATCACAGGAGAGAAAGTCGGCCAACAGCAGGTGAAGTGATAATACAACTTAAGAAAGCATTGGAATTCCAAGTAAGTTTTTTTAATTATTTCAAATTAAGCTACCATTTCTTTCACATACAGATCTAAAACTATATTTATGGATACTCAAATAGGTTGTGCACTTCTATTGTTCAAACAAGTGTTCTTGAACCATAAAACATGATAAATAAATTAAATGTCAAAACGAAAAAGACAACAAGTTTCCATGATCCAGAAAAAATGTGTTGTCTATGTTTAGTAGAAGGTCTTTAGTTGTTTCTTCAATGATAGGAATGTAAATGTATGAAATATGAGCTTATTAATTGTTTAATTAATGTACAGGAGGATTATGAGATATGGGAGTCGAAATTGCCTAAAGACTACAACGAAATAATCCAGATGTCAAAGTGCTCCGAAGATTATTCTAACATCAAGAAAGAGGATCTTTACAACATCTTTTCTAAAGGAATCCTCCTTCAACAGGACAAAGTGGTAATCAGTTCATTCTCAAATCAGTTCTATGTATCCTTTAGTTTATTAGGGATGAATTAAAATCACGCATGCATTTACAAAACATAACATTGGGTCTAACTTGTTTTTTTGTTGTATAACAGTTGCTGTCATTCGATGGTATTGGAGAAAGAAATGCAGTGTTTTCAGCGACAATGTTTTCCTACATAAACAGCTGTCCACATGAATGGAAGTCTCTTCCAGAATCAAGGTTATTTTTTCTACCTCTTGGTACATATACATTGTTGTTAGATGCATAAATTTCTGCTCTAATCTACAATCTAATATGATCAACAACTTTTAGGATAAGAAATATAAACAACTGAGTTTCATAAACACATATAATACAAAATTGTTAAACTCAGAGAAGAGTAAATAGTAGATGCTTTGTAACTCGTACACGTTCAGTCCTACAACTTCTTGTATCTTTATATATCAACTCTAAAGTCTCTTCAAGCTTTAGTTTATTTATACGTTGAACCTTGATATTTACTGAAAATACACAAAAAACTTTATAAGTTTAAAACATAATAATTAGGTAAGAATGATCAAGCTTAAGGTTTCATGACATGTACTTTTTCGCTCATCAAAAGGAATGGAAATTCATTCTTCAAACAAAATTATATTTTTGATAGGAATTGGATTACATAGTGCCCATTTTGAAAAATCTGTATTATATGTTAACTTAAATGACTGTTCTTCCTATATAATACTAATTGAAGGGTGAATAACATAGGTAGAGCTACTTTAAAGTATGCATTTATGGAATTCATATATAAGATTTTAGACAAAGGTCAAGGGTTCAATCCTCACCCCTTGCAAGGCCGGAGGTCCTTTTCTACGTTTGGTAGAACCGGAAGCAGCCTCTCTACCTTAAGTAGGGGTAAGGTTGTCTACATTTCAACCTCCCCCATACACCGTGGAAGACGGTATTGGGACCCATAACCCGTGGAAGACGGTATTTGGAGTTACTTTACTTTTGTTATATATAAGATTTTAGTCTTCTTAACAGATTCTAACAGTCTCAGATTTGGAATCTGGGGTGTTATGTATGATATTTACATGTTGCTTGTAGTCGATATGTACTCTGTTGTATGTTGTTTGAGTTTTGAATTTAAGTCTTTTCCCAATTCCCAAAGAAATTGTTTTCTCGTTTATTTTGGTTTAGAGAAATACTAAATTCTAAAGTAGAAGTGTACATTCGGGGGAATAATGGTTATGACTGACTCGTACTTGAATATTTATAACATGTGCAGATTTGAGTCAGTAGTGGAGATGTCAGATGTTTCCAATTTGAACATCGAAATTAAGACAGACACTCGATTATTATCTCCGAATGCTGTTTATGGGGTCTATTTACTCTTCAAACTCTCTGATTCAAGAAAAGTTTCAACTAAACCGATGTATGTTAATCTAAAGTATAGAGTGGGCTCCGAAAATCTACATGCATATTTTGCAAAACAGAGAGACGAAGAGTGGATGATGATCGAGTTGTACAGATTCTTAAATCAGAACGAAGATGTCATGTTTACGTTTCTAATAGAGAGCTTTTCGTCGCTCTATTGTGGAGATGGTGCGATTTATGTCGAAGGCATTGAATTTCTAGCAATTGACAAAGTGAGTTTAGAAATATACGTTGGCTTGATTCTATATTCTTTTGTTTATATATAAAAATCATGTCTATGCTGCATATTTAACAGGTGAAACTTGAAGAAATTGGAAAGTTGAAGGATGTCTTGGAATCAAACTTCAATGTGGATCGCGTGCAACAATTGTCAACTAACTTTGAAGAAATATTTGAGATACACAGAAACTATGATGAGTTGTATTGGTTGGGCGAAGTAAACGGGAAGAAACTTCTTGTGGTTTCAGCAAAGGCAGCTCTATACAAATTTTCTAATGCGGATCTCTTTACATCAAAACCATCATCCCTGTCAAGGTTTGCTTTTTTGAACTAGATTTGGCACGTTTTCCTTTGAGCAGTAAACTTTCCTAATTGTATATTCACAACGTGCACATCTAATCTTATCCAAATATTTGAAAATGTTTTACAAAAGAAAATAAAAACTACTGCTGATTTTTTTAATTTAAGGCCAATCTTCTTTGTTGTCTAGTAAAATACCGAAAATTCGTTTATAAATGGTTGACAAAAGTATCACATCTTGGATTTATCTTTTTGTGTCTTCAAAATTTACATTTTTTCTAGTATGTAATCATAATATATATCGAACATGCAGATTTCAAGAGGTGATTGAGCTTTTGCCACAACAAGTATTCTATATTAATTGCATGATTAGAAGTCAAATGTTGTCGGCCGATACAGAATACACGTGTTATCTTGTATTCAAGCTTTCAGAAGAATGTCAGGGGCTTCATAATCCGGTGAAGGTACGAGATTTACTCCACCAAGTATACGAAGAGGCTGAATTTTTCTATTTTAAATGATATTACACGGGTTCCAAAACAAAGGGAAGATGGATGGACGGAGATTCAAGTGTGGAAATTTAACTCGACTCATAATTTCAAGGATGACTCTCTTTCTATCTATATGAAGTTTACAAGTCATGAAGGAACTATGTCTGGCCTCATTATATGTGGCCTTGAGTTTCGCCCAACGTTTATTACTTCAAGCACACTCAATTGAGCCTTTATTTTCAAACTCAGTATGGTTAAGCTTTACTTTGAAACTCAAGTTTGGTTTTTTAACGATACATTATGAGCTTACCCCCACTCGAACTGTTCAAGGTAAATATTGACCGACTCGATATATTGAGTTTGGCTTGAGTTAACTTTGCTGGGTTCATGGTTAGCTGAGTGAATTTTGTTGTTAGTTGCTTTGATTTAATTAGTTTTTACAATCTCTATAAATTGAGATTAAAAATGGTATAAAAGAAACGTTGTTTGAATGCTCATGCAGCAATGGTTGTGTAACATTTCTACTTTATGGATTATCGATGTAGATTTTGAGCCTAGTGATCAGGTTCATAACGTAGTATAAACTACCTCATGTGTGTGATCTTGCTTTATAGAGTAGATTTGTAAGTTTTGTATTCGAACAATCTTGGTTCAGTTTCTTTTCATCAGTAGTGTAGAGTGGTATTTGCATCTCATGAACAAAATGATCAAGGTGGAGATTATAAAATGAGATGCCAAACAATCCATGAAAATCATATTTATTGGCTTCTAACCGAAGTCATTGTTATACTCGATATTTATTTGGGTTTCGCTTACAACAGCCCTACGGGTTGTCGTTAAGCAAATAATTTTCATTACAGTATCTCTTTTGAATGTTTCTGATTGGATGATAATCCTGAAAAAAGTGAAGAAAATCTCGGAAGTATTACATATACAATTAATAATTGATTGTGATTGGATGAATTATTTTAGCAAAACCCTTATATTATTACAAGAAATTGTAGTAAAATAAAGCATCTTAACGACAACCCTTAGGGCTGTTGTTAGCAAAACGTAAATCACAGAATCTACAAAAGATTAATTTTATTATATATCAAATAAAATTGATTTTTTGATTTTTAAAACATTGTAATTTGTGTCTAATTTTAGTGAAATTCTTATGATTTAATTGGTAAATTTCGAATCAGCTGAACACTTGTGGGTATGTTTGGCACGAAGCGATGTGGAGCTTTTTGGATCGGTAAGTAATGAGCATTTTGATTTTTAGTAGTCGTTTGTCAAAGGAGCGGTGAGTTTTGCTATTTTTTAGAAATGCTCATTTTTCTAATGCTTCTTTAAGAAGCGGTGAGCTGTGGCTACTTCTCACAGCTCACTGGTATTGCCCACTGCTACTACTCACTGCTACTTTTAACAAACACACCGTGAGTGTGAGCCACATCTAATAGTCGAGTTAGAGCTTTATATATAAAAATCGACAAGCTTTGCGAGCCTAAGCGAATAACTGAGGGATATTGGAGATAATTGGAGATAATTGTCTATTGATTGATTGCCCTGATTACAGGATACATGACACGCATATATACAAGTGATAGAATATTCTAGGAGTCGGGCTTAGGCCCGTAACAAAGATAAACTATATGGGCTAGGCTAACACTCCCCCGCAGTCGCAGCGGGAGGACAACGGACGCTGAGGCTGGAGCGAAATTCTTCAAACAGGGCAGATGGCAAGCCTTTCGTGAAAATATCTGCATATTGGTAACGTGAGGGAACATTGAGAACCCTAACTTGACCAGTGGCAACCAAGTCACGAACAAAATGGATATCAATCTCTATGTGTTTTGTTCGTTGATGCTGAACCGGATTACATGATAAGTAGACTGCACTAACATTATCACAGTAGACAAGCGTAGCGGAAGATAAAGGTGTGTGTAGCTCACGTAGTAAATTCCGTAACCAACAAGTCTCTGCAACAGCATTGGCAACCCCACGGTATTCTGCTTCTGCACTAGAACGAGAAAGCGTCGGTTGACGCTTAGAGGACCACGAGAGTAAGTTGTTGCCAAGAAATACACAATACCCTGAAGTCGATCTCCTAGTGGTAGGACAACCAGCCCAATCCGCATCCGAATAAGCAACCAATGATGTAGTAGAAGATGCAAACAACTGTAGCCCATAGTCTAAGGTACCCCGAACATACCGTAAAATCCTTTTGAGAGCCGAGAAATGAGGCTCTCGAGGGTCATGCATATGAAGGCAAACCTGTTGAACTGCATAAGATATATCTGGGCGAGTAAAGGTGAGATACTGAAGAGAACCTGCAAGGCGCCGATATAAAGTAGGATCAGATACTGGATCACCATCATCCCCCAGTTTAGACTCAGTGTCAACAGGAGTCCGACTGGGATTACAATTAACCATATGTGCTCTCTCCAAAATCTCAATAGCATACTTCTTCTGAGATAAGAACAACCCTGAAGAATCACGTGTGACAGAGATACCCAAAAACTAATTAAGTGGACCCAGATCTGTCATAGCAAACTCCTGATGTAAGGATCCAATAATCCGCTGTAACAAACTCTCAGAAGAAGCTGTGAGTACAATATCATCAACATATAATAACAGGTAAGCAGTATCCGTCCCCTGTCTATATATAAATAAAGATGAGTCACAACGACTAGGAGAAAACCCAACCCGAGTGATATAAGATGCAAATCACTGGAACCAAGCTCTAGGGGCCTGCTTGAGTCCGTATAGAGACCGTTGTAGTAAACATACATAATCAGGATGCACGGGGTCCCGAAACCCAGGAGGCTGATGCATATAAACTGTCTCAGATAAATCACCATGTAAGAAAGCATTCTTGACATCGAGCTGATGAATCGGCCAATGTCGAGAAGTAGCTAAACTTAGAACAGTCCGAATAGTACCCGGTTTAACCACCGGGCTAAAAGTCTCATCTACATCAACCCCTTCTAACTGATTACTGCCATTCGCCACAAGGCGAGCCTTGTAGCGACTAAGAGTGCCATCAGCCAAATACTTATGACGAAAAAGCTACATAGAGCGAATAATGTTGGTGTCCATGGGTTTAGGCACTAAAATCCACGTTTCGTTCTTAATAAGTGCAGTGTATTCATCACGCATAGCATTTTGCCAATTTGGATTAGTAAACGCATCACGATGGGTTTTTGGTAATGGTGAAATCGAAGACACATGCATGTTAAGACGCTGAGTGGGACGATTAGTCCCAACACGGAAGCGTGTGACCATGGAGTGAGTCGAGACAGGGTTTGGGTTTTGAGGAGGATCTGGAATAATATGTGGGTTTTGTTCGGCGACTGGATTTGGTGTTTGTGGTTGAGTTGGTGGTGATGGGTCATGGCCTACCTCATGTTGGGCCGTTTGAGGATGAGTTGTTATGGGTGTGGTTTGTTCATTTGTAGGTTGAGGCACACTGGGTTGCACAGCGGGGGCGGATGGGATGAGTGGCGGATTTATATCAGGCGAGTCATCCAGAAAATTGTATTTGGGTGCCGATGTTGGTGTAGAAGTGCCATATGGAAAAACAGTTTCATCAAAGTTTACATGGCGAGAAATGATTATTTTATTGGTGTTTAATTCGAGGCAACGATACCCACGATGATTTGAAGCTTGACCCAAATAGATGGAAGGTGTGGCGCGTGGTTCAAGTTTGTGGTTAGGATATAAATGGGGGTAACATAAGCAACCAAATGTGCGTATAAGACTATAATCCGGGTTTTGGCCAAACAGTCGGGTATAAGGGATTTCATTGGCAATAGCGGTGGAGGGTAGGATGTTTAGTAAGTGAACTGCCATATTGAGGGCTTCAACCCAATATGTGGGTGGAAGGTTGGCTTGAAAAAGCAGAGTCCGGATAAGATTATTGATTGTGCGAACCATTCGTTCAGACTTGCCGTTTTGTTGTGATGTTTTGGGACATGAAAAGCGAAACTGAATGCCATTGTCAGCAAAAAGTTTATGAAGGTTGCGGTTGTCAAATTCACCGCCATGGTCACACTGAAAAGACCTGATTTCACACTTAAATTGAGTGTGAACATAGTTACGAAATAAAACAAATTTGGACAAAACATCAGATTTGTTTGTCAATGGATAAACCCAGACAAAATGTGAATAATGATCTAAGAAGAAAACATAATATTTAAACCCTGAAAGACTTGGAACTGGTGAAGTCCACACATCCGAGTGAATAATGTCAAAACAAGCATTAACGACAGTATTAGAACTAGCAAATGGGAGTCTAACATGTTTACCAAGCTGACAGACATGACAAAGTACGGGAGGCTTCTCCTTATTACACGAAATAAAATTATTTGAAAAGAGACGATGTAACACTTCGCTTCCTGGATGTCCAAGACGCTTATGCCACGTGTGTTGACTGACAAGGAGAGCTTGAGGAATTGGAGACGGAGTCGTGACAGGGTAAAGGTCGCCTGTGCTATCACATCGGAGAAGCACCCGACGCGTCATGAAATCTTTGACAGAAAAACCAAAAGAATCAAATTCAACAGTACAGTTATTTTCACGAACAAATTGACGAACATATATTAAATTTTTGACAATATGGGGAGTAATAAGTACATTATTTAAGTGAAGAGGTCGAAAGGGAGTTGGCAAAATACTATGACCCGTATTGGTAACCGGAATGGAATGCCCATCACCAACCGAGACGGACGGGTACATGCACATATTAAAAACGTTACTAAGACTATTAACTGAAGCATTAAGATGTGAGCTCGCACCTGTGTCCATATTCCAGGCACCAGTTGTGGGGTCGTGAAGAGTCCCGGTGGTGAAAGCATGAGGGATAGTGGTCTAGTATCCCGTAGGTTGAGATGATGGGCCTGCAGGTGCGTTTGGTTGCTGATGAACAGTAGCCGATGACTGTTGTGCTGTTGGGCCTGTGTGAGATGATTGGGCTGGGTGAACAGTAGCCGGGTGAGGGTGTTGGGTTGTGTATGGTGCGTTTGGGTAAGATGAGGGTGTTGGGCTGTATGTAGTTGGGTTGTAGGCTATTGGGTGATGTGTATTATGTAAGGTGCTGTGCTGTAGGTAATTAAAGGTTGAATAGCCGAAGCCTGGTGTAGTATAGGAGGTGAAATAGGCTGATGGTCCAACATGTGGTTTAGTATGAGAGGTGGACACACAAGGGGTATTGATATTACCTATAATTCCCAATTTTCCCAAGAGTTTTAAAACAATTTCTTCAGTGGTACTATTGTCCCTATTTTCAATGGGCATTGTTAACTTTTTGGAACAGCTTGTACGTGGGATGGATAGGAATAAAAGAGAAAACTTTTGAAGTAATAAGACTTGTGACCTTTGCACAAGTAACAATAATATATGTGTGGATTGTGACCTAGCACGAATCACCAACACACGAACAACGATTATTAACAATTTGAATCTGTGAGTTTGAGATGTTTTGGGGTTGAATGCCTGTACATGTGAGAGAGGAGCGGGGTGGGTTGAGTAAAAAAAAAGGAAAGGAGCGTGGGTATTGATTAGAGAGTAATCTCTGATACCATGAGGGATATTGGAGATAATTGTCTATTGATTGATTGCCCTGATTACAGGATACATGACACGCATATATACAAGTGATAGAATATTTTAGGAGTCGGGCTTAGGCCCGTAACAAAAATAAACTATATGGGCTAGGCTAACAATAACTAGACACCAAGTAAGTATATTCTCATATCAAGAACCATTTCAAGTTCTCAACTCGTTGTATGGGTCATGCATCAACATCGTCTCATGTCATCTCGAAGCAAAAGAAACCGATCCCCCATTATCAAACGGAGTATATGAAATCGATATTGTTGGATAAATTGGAAGTGGATACAAAAGGTACTCTAGAGAAAAAGTAAATCGATAAAGAATTTTTTTTGCTCACACAATTCATTTGATCAAGGTTCATCCCGTCTTTGTAATCATTGTATTGAAATTTTGGATTGATACATCTTGTTTTTCTTGGTATAACTTGTGAAAATGATTATTTTAGCTTTCAAGTTGGTGTAATTGATGTTGTCATCATTAGATAATGCGGAAATGAAATGTGTTCTACTTTTTTTGAAGACTTTCACTATGTATGGATTGCGTTTCATATATGGATACTCAACTCAGGAGAGAAACTGAGAAAATGATTTTTTTTTTTCTTTTTTCAAAGTCGAGAACACAAGCCACAACATTATTTTCTCTTCTTTTCTATCTGTAGCCGTATAACTTAGCCGGTTAGCCCTATAGCATGACAACACAACCTCCATCGAGTTATAAGCAATGGCGGAACTAGAATATTTTTCTTTAGGGGGGGGGGGGGGCGGGGCAAATCGGAGATTTGTTTGTATCCTCAACTAAATTACCCTTAAAACTTATAATAGAGAGAATTGCAAAAATCGTCCTTAAAGTTTGGCCAAATTGCACGTTTCGTTCTGGAGGTTTGGAAAGTGCAAGAATCGTCCCTCTGGGAAACTGTTGGGGCAAAATTCGTCCCTGGCCTACATCAAATGACTAAAATACCCTTGTCTCTATATTATTTTTTAGTTTCTTACACAAATGGTCCTTGTGTTTCGCCAGGTTTTAAAGATTTAGTCCTAACTTATTTATTTATTTATTTATTTAACTATTAACATTAGTATTATTTTTTTTATACGTTTTTTCGTTTTTCTCGCGTTTTTATCCGTTTTCTTACATTTTTGTCCGTTCTTCTTACGTTTTTTCCGTTTTTTTTTCCGTTTTCTTACGTTTTTGTCCGTTCTTCTTACGTTTTTTTTCCGTTTTCATACGTTTTTGTCCGTTTTTCTTACGTTTTTGTCCATTTTTCTTACGTTTTTTCTGTTTTCATATATTTATGTCCGTTTTTCTTACGTTTTTGTTCGTTTTCATCCATTTTTCTCATGTTTTTCCGCCTTCATTAATTTTTGTCCGTTTTTCTTACGGTTTTATCCAGTTTTCTCATGTTTTTTTTTTCAATTTCAAACGTTTTTGTCCGTTTTTCTTACGGTTTTGTCCGTTTTTCTTACGTTTTTATCCGTTCTTCATATGTTTTTTCTGTTTTGGGTGAAGTCGAAAGATCTTTTCCTTTAAAAAATAAAATTCCTTTTGATTTGGAAGAAAAACGTATGAAAACGGAAAAACGTAAGAATAACGGACAAACACGTAAGAAAAACGGACTTGAAAACGGAAAAAATGTGACAAAAATAGACAAAAACGTATGCAAATTGAAAAACTTGAGAAAAACGGACAAAAACATAAGAAAAACGAACAAAAATGTAAGAAAACGGACAAAACGTACGAAAACGGAAAAAACGTAAGAAAAAGGGACAAAAACGTAGGAAAAAACGGACAAATGGTATGAAAGCAGAAAAACGTGAGAAGAACGGACAAAAACGTAAGAAAAACGGACAAAAACGTATGAAAACGAAAAAAAATGTGAGAAAAACGGACAAAAACGTAAGAAAAACGGATAAAAACGGACGAAAACGTATAAAAAAGATACTAATATTAATAGTTAAATAAATAAATTAAAAAAAAATGTTAGGACTAAAACTGTAAAATCTAGCGAAACACAGGGACCACTTGTGTAAGAAACTGAAAAATAATATAGAGACAAGGGTATTTTAGTCATTTGATGTAGGCCAGGGATGAATTTTGCCCCAAAAGTTTCCTACAAGGATGATTCTTGCACTTTCCAAACTTCCGGGACAAAACGTGCAATTTGGCCAAACTTTAA
Source organism: Artemisia argyi (assembly GCA_030686995.1). NCBI lineage: Eukaryota > Viridiplantae > Streptophyta > Magnoliopsida > Asterales > Asteraceae > Artemisia > Artemisia argyi. Next base: position 5,618,911 of record CM060689.1, read on the forward strand.
GGACGATTTTCACAATTCTCTCCTTATAATATTTACACTAGGTGCCGCAATTTTTTTTTTTCTTTTTTTTTTTTTTTTTTTTTTTTTTTTTTTTTTGGGCGAGACCCTCCCCTGCCCCTACATAGTTCGGCCAGTGGTTATAAAGTCTCGTGTCAAATTTACCAGCCGGTTACAGGGTATTTCTTATTTATTTTTTGTGTGTTTTGTGTTTTATTGGGTTAAAGTGTGGGCAATGTCTTATAACTTGAGTGGGCGAGGGAGAGTATCTTTATGTTAAGTTATAGATATTGAATTATTGGAGAATATGTAGAAGTGACATCATTTTTTTGAAATAAAACAAGCCCTATGACTCATGGGCCGCACCTAATGCTCTTAAAATAAATTAAATGCACATAAGCATTTTATATCCTAATCATGAATTAAATCCACATGGGCACTAAAAATCCAAATTAACAAATAAGTTTAAAATAAGATGGTAATAGACGAGTCAAAAATCAACACAGAATATGTCTAATCATGAGCACTAGACATCCAAATTAAGCATTGTGACATATTTAGTTAGACATCCTAATGTTGTCACAACAACATACAAGTTCAAATATTCTTTTCTAAACAATGACTGTATATCCTAGTTAGATCACATATATTCAAATCAAAGACTTGCATTTCTTGAATAATTTGACCATAAAAAAACATCATTCATTTACATATCTATGATCACGCGAGTCTTTTTTTCCTTAAATAATGTCACCTTTATCATGTTTATATTTGGCGCAAAACTTATGAGTATTAGAGTTTGGGTCATATCAATCCTCTAATAATGAGAATTTATAAAAAAGTTTTTAAAATAAGATAGTTTTTAAAACAAGTTTTGTTTGACACAAACTTTTTACATCTTTTAATCTTTCTAAGAGTTTATAGAACAAGCTCGTTGAAGGTACTTTTAATGGAGCATAAGCTTTAATAGGTGTTCATTAACATAAATAGTTAATAAATAGTTAAATACTACTTATGTATTCATATTGTAAACTATTCATAAAATTGAGAGAGAGAGATAGAGAGAGAGAGAGAGAGAGAGAGAGAGAGAGAGAGAGAGAGAGAGAGAGAGACCTAAGGGAAAAACCGCTTTCTTACCGGAAGAAGAGGGAGCGCTTTCCATTGTGAACTGGTCGTCCCATACCTTCTGCCTGTCTCATATGTGCGAAGAGGGAGAGAGAATGAGAAATCACTCGACTGTTAAGGAGATGAGGGGAGAGTTCGACCGCCCTAAGCCAACATACAAGTTCAAATATTCTTTGCTAAACATTTTTGGGATTATCATGAAAAAAGTTTGTAAACAATGACAATATATCGTAGTTAGATCACATATATTCAAATCAAAGACTTGCATTTCTTGAATAATTTGAACATAAAAAACATCATTCATTTGCATATCTATAATCACGCGAGTCTTTTTTCCTTAAATAATGTCACCCTTATCATGTGGTGGCGCAAAACTTATGAGTATTAGAGTTTGGGTCATATCGATCCTCTAAGAATGAGAATTTATAAGAAAGTTTTTAAAATAAGGTAGTTTTTAAAACAAATTTTGTTTGACACAAACTTTTAACAACTTTTAATCTTTCTAAGAGTTTATAAAACAAGCTCGTTTAAGGTAACTTTTAATGGAGCATAAGCTTTTATAGGTTTTCATTAACATAAATACTATTATGTATTCATATTGTAAACTAATGTTTGCAATTTAAGCTTTCATAAAATTCAGCTCTTATGAGTTACATCAGTCCAGCTCCATCACATTTCGCAAAAAATAATATGATCTTTTTTTTAACAACATTGATCGACATGACTAATCATATGTGGGTGCATTCTATTAGCGACAAGAGAGTGACATAATTCTTCACAAACCAAAAAGTCAAATCACTGACACATCGGTTTAGGCATGAAACGTAGTTACACTTTCACATAGGTCTCCCGCGAAACCCTTAGGCCTTAAGTAACTAAGATAAATGGAGATCGTTCGTATTAACATGACCGGTAACGTTCCTTTACAAATAAAAGAGTGAGGTCTAATGACAAACCAAGTTTTATTTTGATTGTGAGAGAAAATTATCAGTCATGTTCATATTAACTTGAATTATTCAACTAGAAAAACGTTATCAGTCATATTCATATATCATTTTCAGAATCTTTGTTTCGGCTTATATAACGGGCATTGACTTATTTGATTTCGAGATTATGTTTCATAAGCTAAATTTTTGTGGTTTATTTTGAAACTTTTCCGATTATATAAGCTTATATAAGTCAAAAAATGTCAAAGTTTCAAAGCAAGTTATAAAAAGTGAACTTATGAAACATAAGGCTGCCCACAGTAAGGGCATGCGATCGACAAAGACGATCGATCCCCACTCGATCTCCCTACTGTGGGGAATCGATCGGCAAAGGGTTTTGGGTCAAGTTGGTCGATTAGGCGATCAAGTAACTTTATGTATTTAATTTGTAATAACCGTTGTTAAACGGTTAAAAAAAACAAAAAATAAAATAAAATCTTTTAACACACTATAAATACCACATATTAACACAACATATTACACACTTCAATCTACAAAATCTCACAATTCTCCCTGTTCAAAATGGCTTGCAAACTCCCTCATACCGTCAAACAACTTCAAACATATATCCAAAAACAAGCTGACAAAGACGACAAGGAACGCCAAGAGGCTATTTTCGAAGTGATTAAAAAGTTTAAGCTCACAAAGACACTCAAAAGACGTTTGAGAGAACGATACGTTGAATGCAAAGACATATCGGAAGAACGTAAAGCTGTGATCGAACAGTTTCTGTACGATGAATATCGTAAAAATACTGCCGTTACTGAGACTTTGTGGTCTTGTGTGAATCAGATACAAGCCCAAATCTCCAACAAGATACGTTAGAGTTTTGAGGAAAATGTGGAAGCTGCTGATGCACCAAAAGTGCAAAGTGCATCAACTTCATCTGCTGCACCAGTTGCTGTTGAGCAACAACAACAACAACCTCATCTGTATCACTTTCAGCTAAGTTTTGAGGAAAATGTGGTATTTGATGATGGTGGCTGGATCTATGACAAAGAGCGGGAGCTGAGCAGGTTAGAAGCTAAGTTAGAAGCAGAGTAGTTTGCGAGCTTTGATCCTTACAACGACAGTTACGACTCAAACAACTCTCAAATCTGGGATCACCCGGATTACAATTGAAGTTTATGTGATGTTTAATGTAATGTTTTTAATCGATGTTATATTTTAATTATTAATGAAATTAATGTTTTAATTATTAATGAAATTAATGTTTTACTTATTAATGAAATTAAGTTTGTTGTTTTAAAAAAATTGAACTTGATCACCCTTACTGGGCACCCAATTGGTGAGTGCTTATTCACTCACTGTTTTATGGCCAAAAACCAACCCAAAACGACTATTTGAGCTAACAAATGCCAAGAAAACACTTGTTTTTGTGTTGTGAATGTGCAGGAACGGATTTATCAATAAAAGACGAAAAATCACATGAATACCGGAAAACGAGCACGAGAGTTGAAGTTGGTCAAAAAGTCAAAGCCGGGGATCCAAAGGTCATCTACAGTCCTTCATCTATTCAGACTTGGCAAGATTAGTCCTTGAATTATATTTTTGAAGAAAGTCAAATTTAGCCCTTGGAGTTTGGAAGTCTACACAAATGGTCCTTGTAATTTTCATAAGTTTACATTATATATTAAACCTGGTCCAAGTCCATTATACACAAAGCCCAATTCTAAAATTTCATTAATATCAACCAAGGCCCAATCTTTTGACCCGAGCCCATTTATACTTTCGGTCAAAGTAATAATACACCAAGTCAACACACAAATTTACAACCAAACGTGTTCTTCCCCCTTTTCCCCAAACCCAGAACTACACCTCACCATATGAACCCTAGCCACCATTAGGAGCAATTTGCTCGAATCACCTAAATTTCACACCAATTAACTCATAAATGCCAATAATTAGAGTTTCTAGAAGCTGTCACGTGATCAGTCATGTGTCAGAGAGAGAGTACTAGATACAAAGTGGACACTTGGCTGATAATGATTGGAAAAGAGGTGTCATTCTTTTGCTTTGGATCCTGCTGACAAGTCAGAGAAAGGATATGCACACAAATGGGACAAATGGAAGCAGCTGATTGGTCATGACACCTAACGGATTTTGATCCAAGGGTTGATATCCAAATGAAGAAGCACATTTAGATCCAAGGGCTGATTGATATAGTGAAGAAGCACAGATCGTTGTGGATTGCCAGCATGGCATAAGACTCCTTACCCTCTCTAATTTCCTATAAATAGGACCTATTTTCTTCATTGTTCTGTGTAGTTAAGTAGTGTAGCGTAGCTCTTGCAAATTTAATTCTCAATGTATTAGCATAGTTTATGTAATAGATTTTTGATATTAATGAAATTCAGCTTTTATTTTCAATCAGTTTATTAGATTTAAATACAGTTGTTAAAGTTTTTTTTATCAAGCTTTTACATAGTTTACATTCTGTTTGCAATTAATTCATACTTGTTTTACTTAATCAGTCACTATTTCTATAAAAAGTCTCATATAAAAAAATAAAAAATATAAAAATAGTTTCAAATTCAATGTTTCAGATTCTCAAATTAGTTACATTCAATTTAAACATAGTATATTCAAGCTTAGAAAGCTTGAAGTTCATGTGATACTGTTTCATTCAAATCAGAAGGTTAATCATAGTTGCTGAGGTGTTTGGATAAGTTGATATAGAAGCTATGAAATCAGCCTATCTTAGAGATAGGCCTCTGTGAATCCCCTCTGTTCTAGCTGAGGGGAAATCCGTTGGTAAATCTCATTTCATTTTTAGTTTTGAATCTGAGTTTATGATTTGTAGTTTAGTTAAATGCAGTAGTAGATTTGATGTTGATTGACACATATTTGTTTTATTTAGTTGTTAGTTTAGCTGAGCTTGATCATTGTTTGATGGAGTAGAGTTTATTGCATCTGTTTGTGCTTATTTAGTTGCTAGTGAGATTTGAGTAGCATAGTTGTTTTGATATTTAGAGTGTGGATCTGTTTATTGTAGATTTTAGCTTCTGAGTAGCGTACAATTAGTTTGATAATCTGATTCATAGTTCTGCTATAGGTTTAGTGTATCTGTGTTGCTATCTTTGAGTGGATCTGTATTGTTTATTGCATGGTATTTGGATAAGTTTTAATTTGAGTAGTCTGATTGTGAATTGTTCATCTGTCATATTTGTGGTCTTAAGAGAGTGTGTGGATGTAAGATTTGTAGAATTTGTAACATTTTCAATAGTTCATCTGTCATACTTGGGATGATTTCTGATCTGTGATAACTTGAGCATCTGTTTTATTTGGAATCAGTGTATGGATTTTCTGTATTAGTGTGAATCTGAGTTGTTGTAAGGTTTGTTGATTTAGTAGTTTTTTTGTTGTTGTTGTTTAGCTGTTAATTAGTGAGCTAGAATTTATAGTAATTGAATAAACATAGTTTAGTAGGTCATTTACATATGGATTAGCGTAACTGTTCGTATTATAGAGTGTTTGGAAATTGTAGGTCTGCTAGTATTTAGGTTGTTTAAGAAGTTGTTTTTGGGTTTTAACAATTTGCTTAAGGTAACTACTAGCTTAGAATAGATAATAATCAGTAGGTGGTAAACTCTTAGTTAATTCAGTTCATAAACAGTCATCTGAACTTAGTTTGTTGTGATTGAAAGCTGCTGAACTGAGCTTGTTTCTAGATTATCATACATAAGTTTTTGATCACAAATTGGTTTGAAACTTTATCTCTGATTATCAGTCTTGGTATTGTTTCATTAATTTTGGAACTAAGTGCTTTTCTTGGTTGCTTAATTCTTTTGTGAAGTTGGCTGTTTGGGATTAGTTTGCTGCTTATTATTTTAGAACTGCATATTTGTATTTGATCTTGTTCCTGAGATTTATGTAGTTTTCTAAGTTTACTTTGATTTAATATAGTGATTTGTGCTTTCATATTGCTTCTGTTTAGCTTGTGCTTATTCTGCACTCACCTAGTGCTTATTTTCATAGCTTATTGCTATTAATCTGTGTATTTGTGGATTTCTGAGCTTGTTATTGTTACATCTCTGCTTATCTGAGCTTATTTCATCATAAGTAGTCTGTGTTTATAGTTGCATATTGATTGGATCTCAAGTGCTTAATAATAAGCACTTGAGATAAGCAGTTTTCTTTTAATAAGCAGTTCAGTTTTTCAATTTCTTCTCAAAATTTTATTTTAAGTTCTTTTTATTATTTTAGAATTTCTGGAACTTTTCCAGAATTTTCCAATACTTTTTACTATTTTTCTTATTTTATTTTGATTTTTATTCAATTTTTAAATAGTTATAAATAGCAAAAATTCATAAAAAATCAGAAAAAGTTGTGAAAAATACAAAAATATTTTTATAATTTCTTTTATAATATTTTAGAATTTTTAGATTTTAATCTTCATTTTTCCAAGTTATTTTTCTATTTTTCTTTATTTTTAATTCAATTTTAATTCCAAAAATCAATAAAGATTTATAGAAAATAAATAAAAACTCAAAAAAATATTTTTCTTTTTCTTAAAATTCTTTTTATTAGTTTTAGAATTTTAGAAAATATTTTCAAGTTCGTAGGATAATTTTTCGATATACGTTACGTTTTAAAATTTGCGGTTGCGTTTCTGTTTTTACGTTTTTCATTTTGGTGCATAACTAGCTTGTAATCTTTGCATATTTCATATTTGTTTGTGAATACGTGAACTTTTTTGATTTCTATTTTCACTCTATCACTCTTTCACCATTCACTTACACTACACGATTCCCAAATCGATAATTCGGATTTTCCATTAGAGCCTTCGTTGGGAGAACGACCCGGGAATTACTTTCACAAGTATTTCCTCGGAATATAAATATACTATAATTGACACAAATCAATTTTTGGCGCCGCTGCCGGGGAAGGCCGAAGTGAATTTTTGAATATCTTTTTGAAAAATCGTGTTTTGTTAAGCCTTCCTCTACTTTGTATATATATTTCTAAAAAAATTGAAAAATTCAAAACACTTTTCCTAAAGTGTTTACAAAATACCAAAAAAAATAATAAAAGTTACAGCCTCGACCCGATCGAAAGAAAGGGCGTTGTAAACCAAAAAAGTCTCACAATATAACGAAAACGTAATTTAGTTGTTTATCGGATTATTTCATTTACTACAACCGAATAAGCGGGAAATACGGATAGCTAAGACATTAAATTGCTAGCTGAAGAGAGATCCATTCTTCTCTCCCGTCCTGTCGCGCGTGGCTTTGAAAGAAACGGTTTTCGATTAACGTTACGTTTTAAGAAAAGAAAAACAAAAGAAATAAAAAGTTTTTGTGAAAAATATAAAAAAAAAAAACAAAAAGATTTTCTTTTCTCTTTTCTTTTTCATTTTCTTTTTAATTTTGTTCGTGGTGTATGCACACCCGATCTTCGTTTGAGAGTCTTACGTCTTCGTTCTCTAACCCCGAGCGGGTTTTACGACATACAAGTCGGGTTCATTTCCTTGACGACGAGGAGATGAACCAAAACGAACACAACGGACCCCCGCCAATTTTGAGAGGAGAGCTATTGTGATTCCGGACATCAATGCCAATTTTGAGATCAATCACGGATTACTCAATTTGATCACGGGTATATCCTTTCACGGGTTCGATAACGAAGACCCCTATGCACACATCCGAAATTTCACCGACATCGCTGAGACGATTAGAATGAACCAAGTTCCTCACGATGTGGTGAAATTGAAGTTGTTTCCTTTCTCTTTAAAAGGAGCAGCCCGGACTTGGCTGGAAAAGGAACCGCCTAACTCAATTCACACTTGGAATGACCTTGCTTCCAAGTTTGTGAATCATTTCTATCCTCCCTCTAAAACTTCTAATCTCCGTTCCCAAATCTTTCGATTCCAACAAGCTTTTGATGAATCGTTTAGTGAAGCTTGGGATCGTTTCAAAGATTTGTTGGAAAAATGTCCTAACCATGGGTTCACCGACCTTCAGCAGATTGACACTTTCTATAATGGGTTGTTTTATATTGATCAAGATTCACTCAACTCTGCTGCGGGTGGTAACTTGTTGGCTAGGAACACAAATGATGCCTTCACAATAATTGAAAATAAGGCTCGTGTTAGAATGTCAAGAAATAAGCTTCAAATGCCCAATAATGAGAAAAATAATGATGAAGTGAAAAGTATGATATTGTCTTTAACAAAGAAAGTCGATGCAATGTCTATGGAAAAATCAAGTCATCAAGTCAATGTCGTTAATCAAGGTTGTGCTACTTGTGGTGGTCCACATCCGTATTATGAATGTCCTACGACCGGCTCTTTTCCTCAAGAGAACGTGTATGCTGCGAATATGGGTGGCAACGGTTACCCACCTCTTCAAGGAGACCGTAATCTCCTCAGCTACCGTCCGAGCCAACATCATGGACCACCCGGGTTTGATCAACCAAATCAAGTGAATCAGAATAACAATGTGCAAAACCGTAATCATCAATTCAATAACAATCAGAATCACAACCGTGGAAATAATGGTTTTCAAGGACAAAATCAGAATTTTCAACAAAATCAAAACCGGGGAAGTTATCAACAAGGCCCGCCTCAAGGGAACAATTTTCAAAACAATGGGAATTTTCAGAATAATCATGGAAATCAAAACAATGGCAATTTTCAAAACCGAGGGCAAAGTTTTAATAATCAAAATCAAGTTGCTATTCCAAATTCGTCGCCCACGGAAGATTTGATTAAGCAATTGCTTCAAAACCAACAAGCTTTTATGACAAAACAAGAGGAAACAACAAGGTTGTTAGCTAATCAAATCAATGATCTTAACAAGCGTTTAAATGATCAACCCTCGGGCTCTGGAACTTTGCCTAGCAACACGATCGCAAACCCGAGGGGCGAAGTAAAGGCGATCATAACTCGCAGTGGTGCTCAATATGATGGACCCGCAGCTCCTACTACCTCTTCTTCTTCATCTCCACCTAAGGTAGTGGACTGTGAGACCGAGGCGACAAAGGACCCGGTTACTCCTATTAATAATGGAGGAGCTGAAAACGTCCAACCTCCGGTTGTCCAAAAGTCAAAGGATAAAGAAAAAGTCGTTTTTGAGAATAATGTGAAATACAAGTCTAAATTGCCTTATCCGTCACGATTTAACGATGAAAAGCTCCGTGTAAAGTCTAAAATACAAATGGAAAAATTTCTGGATATTTTTCAAAAGTTGCACTTTGATATAAGTTTTATGGATGCTCTCGTGTACATGCCGAAATTTGCTTCCACGTTCAAAAACCTCATAAGTAATAAAGGGAAATTGCTTGAATTAGCCGAAACACCGATAAATGCTCAATGTTCCGCGATTCTTCTCAAGAAGCTTCCCGAAAAGCTTGGTGACTCGGGAAAGTTTCTCATTCCATGTTCATTAAAAAATCAAGAAGTTTGTAACGCCCTGGCCGATTCAGGTGCAAGTATAAACCTCATGCCATTATTGATCTACGAACAACTTGGAATGGGGGCTCTTAAACCGACGAGAATGACTTTGGAGCTTGCTAATCGATCGATCACTCATCCAGTTGGAATTGCTGAGGACGTTTTTGTTCGTGTAAATTCGTGTACTTTTCCGGCAGATTTCGTTGTTGTCAATTTTGAAGCTGATCCGAGAGTTCCTCTAATACTAGGGCGACCGTTTTTACGAACCGCTAAAGCCCTAGTAGACCATTTTGAGGATACTCTAACATTACGACACGATGATGATATTATGATTTTTAAATCCGATGATTCAAAATCAAAGAAGTATTCCATCAAAAGCATCGATGTTTGTGATTATACCTTTGATGATTTTGTTAAAACTTTCGTCTCCGACTCTTCCCCATCATTTCCTTCGAATAAGGAATATGATTCTTTTTGGAAAGAGGTCGATGAATTTCTTGCAATTGAAACGATTCCGATTTCTGAGATTGACGAACCTTACTTTGATTCGGAGGGGGATATTATTTTTCTTAACAATTTGTTGAACGATGAACCGTTGATCCCTCCGGATAAAGTTAAGACGAAGATTGAGCTTATAATTGACGATCCTCTTGAGCCCGAGCTCGAGGAATTTTTACTAGACTTTGAGAGTTTTACCTTCGATATGACTGAGGAAATAAGTGGCAATCCCACTTATCGTCATGATTTTTATGATCCGACGTTTGAAGCTTTTCATTTCGATTACTCGAAAGAGACGAGTCGTGGCAGTACCACTTCTCATGCTTTTATCTCTCTTCCGGAGGTTGAGTCATTTCGTTTTGATGAATCTGAATATGAAATGGAAAAGTTTTCTAAATTTGAATATGAAAGTTTCAGTTTTGATCTTGAAGTTGATCATGATCCGGGTGGAGTTCTTAAGAATGAGAGTTTTAATGAAAAGTTTTTCCCAACCCTCCCACCCGGAAAAGATTTTAAAATGAGCAAAAATGATAAACGTCATAATTCCATAATTATGAAGTTTTATTTTGATAAAGATGAGTTTTTCAAGATTGTTATCATAACGTTCTTGCCGTTTATAACGTTTGGTGTGGTTTCTCTTATCCTTCACTCTGTGGGGAGTGAGGATGTTGTTTTTGACCCTGGTATCGTTTTTCAAAGTTTTAATAAGTAAAATACCAACGGTTATCTCTTCGGGATGGAACTTTCAATTAAATCATATGTTTTCAAAACATTTTGAATGAAAGCCCGAATGAGATTATTTTTCCATGGTTTTTCCCCAAGGACGAATTAATTTGGGGATCGAGTCAAGCTCATGTGACTCGATGAACAAAAACAAGCGCTTCGTGGGTGGCAACCCATGCTTATCATTTCATCTTCTTATTTTCTATTTTCTAACACCTAACGTGAGGAGGGGGTGCCTCTTCTACTCTTGTGTTCCGTGGTTGTTTGTGATGTTTGTTCAGGATTGTCCGTGATTTATGATGACTCTCGTGCTCGTTATCTCTTCACTTGGAGTCTCATTCATCGGTGCTTTTGGAAATCCTATATCCGTAAATCTTATCGACTAACGTTTTCTTTGGCATAATTAATAAACGGCCTAGAATTTTGTTAGGATTACCTTAACCTGTAAAACATTGAGGACAATGTTTCGTTCTAGTCGGGGGGAGGGTGAATCTTCGATTCGATTTTGACCTTGCATTTTTCACAAAAGTCGTGCACTCTTGCAACTCCGTTTTTTCACCAAAAATAAAAAAATTGAAAAAATTGAAAATTTCAAAAATTTTGATGAAAAAGTCATGAAAAAGCACAAAAAAATGAGAAAAAATTGAAAAGTTGTACAAAAATATAATAAAGTTTGAATAAGTGTTTTGACGCCTTGTTGACTTTCTTGCTGGCGAGAGTAGGAATAAATATTTTGACTTGACCGGACGTGTTGAGCCCTAGCTTGTTCCCTTAACCTATGATAATCACATAAGCTTGTGCTAGTTTTGTACACCAGGAGCTATAAAATGCGAATTCTTCTTAAGAATCTGCAAGTTTCCGTACTTGACTTTATACATGCGCAGCTTAAAAGCTTTCGCTAGTCTTTTACATCAGGAGCTAGAAAATGCGAATTCTTCTTCTAGAATTTGCAAGTTTCCGTATCTGACTTTATATATGCGTGGCTGATTATCGGCTAAGTATTCGCTGGTTTCATTATTTGGAATCTTAAATTGCGAAGAGCGAGAAATGATAAAGTTTATTTAGAAGTTAGATGCTAAACGTGGAGTAGTGGTTCTCTTTAGAGCTCATGAGAGGTACTTGTGGCTTTTTACTCCCATCAGAAATGTTACCCATATATAATAGATGTTCTAGGTTAATTAGTGGTATTTCGGTTTGAATAATATTTAGTTCTTTGTTTTCTTAAGAGAATTTTTGCTTTAGAAGTTGGGTACATATCAAGGAACATCAAAAATAAGAGCAAAAAGTGAAAAAATCAAAAGTCAAAAGTTGATTATCTATGTGGTTTTGGAGCTACACGATAAGCTTCCATTGATGTTATGAGAAAAAAAGTCAAGAAAGAAAGAAAAAAAATGAAAAATATGGAAAAAAATGAAAAATGAAAAAAGTGAAAGTTGTAAGTATTGTTGAATAAGAGCTTATGTATAAATAAGTTGTTGGCGCGTGAGGTGCATGTGATAAGTGATTAGTAATCAGTCACATGAGGTGCACGTGATCGTACTCCGCAACTTATATCTTTGATATTGTATGTACCAAAAATTCCTTGATGTGGACGGAATTTCTATTGCAGTGGTTCTTAAGTGAAAATGAATAACTACTTATCGTTTTAACTTAGGTATCACTATCGGACTAAAAATTATTGAAACAAGAAAATATGAAGCAATTCATTTCTCAACAAAATAAAATATTGAGATACAAAACCTAGGAAATGGGAGTAAGGAGTTTTCACAAGTAACTGTTATGAGTAGTGTTAGCATTTAATTTGTAGATAAGCTGTGATCTCGTTTGTACGCTTAGTTTGGGGACTCGTGAAAAATCAAGGATGACGATTTTTATCCGTATGGTCACTTTTCTATGAAAAGTGTTTCTACTCGTTGACCCTAATAATTATTGCAAAATAATGAAAGTTCAACAAACCGTCACAAGTGTGAAGAATGGAAAAATACAAAAATAGAAAGTATAAGTGGAATAAAGGAATAAAATGAAAATTTTGGAAAACGGAGCGTTTTCGGGAATAAATGGTTTTACTACTTCTTTCGAACCTCCTTACTACTTTTCAAAGTTAGTAAAAAGAGTTTTGAAATTATTTATCCCAAAAGCGTGAATTGATCACATTGCGTGAGGACACGGCAATACCTTAGTCGGGGGGATTTTGGTGAGTGCTTATTCACTCACTGTTTTATGGCCAAAAACCAACCCAAAACGACTATTTGAGCTAACAAATGCCAAGAAAACACTTGTTTTTGTGTTGTGAATGTGCAGGAACGGATTTATCAATAAAAGGCGAAAAATCACATGAATACCGGAAAACGAGCACGAGAGTTGAAGTTGGTCAAAAAGTCAAAGCCGGGGATCCAAAGGTCATCTACAGTCCTTCATCTATTCAGACTTGGCAAGATTAGTCCTTGAATTATATTTTTGAAGAAAGTCAAATTTAGCCCTTGGAGTTTGGAAGTCTACACAAATGGTCCTTGTAATTTTCATAAGTTTACATTATATATTAAACCTGGTCCAAGTCCATTATACACAAAGCCCAATTCTAAAATTTCATTAATATCAACCAAGGCCCAATCTTTTGACCCGAGCCCATTTATACTTTCGGTCAAAGTAATAATACACCAAGTCAACACACAAATTTACAACCAAACGTGTTTTTCCCCCTTTTCCCCAAACCCAGAACTACACCTCACCATATGAACCCTAGCCACCATTAGGAGCAATTGGCTCGAATCACCTAAATTTCACACCAATTAACTCATAAATGCCAATAATTAGAGTTTCTAGAAGCTGTCACGTGATCAGTCATGTGTCAGAGAGAGAGTACTAGATACAAAGTGGACACTTGGCTGATAATGATTGGAAAAGAGGTGTCATTCTTTTGCTTTGGATCCTGCTGACAAGTCAGAGAAAGGATATGCACACAAATGGGACAAATGGAAGCAGCTGATTGGTCATGACACCTAACGGATTTTGATCCAAGGGTTGATATCCAAATGAAGAAGCACATTTAGATCCAAGGGCTGATTGATATAGTGAAGAAGCACAGATCGTTGTGGATTGCCAGCATGGCATAAGACTCCTTACCCTCTCTCATTTCCTATAAATAGGACCTATTTTCTTCATTGTTCTGTGTAGTTAAGTAGTGTAGCGTAGCTCTTGCAAATTTAATTCTCAATGTATTAGCATAGTTTATGTAATAGATTTTTGATATTAATGAAATTCAGCTTTTATTTTCAATCAGTTTATTAGATTTAAATACAATTGTTAAAGTTTTTTTTATCAAGCTTTTACATAGTTTACATTCTGTTTGCAATTAATTCATACTTGTTTTACTTAATCAGTCACTATTTCTATAAAAAGTCTCATATAAAAAAATAAAAAATATAAAAATAGTTTCAAATTCAGTGTTTCAGATTCTCAAATTAGTTACATTCAATTTAAACATAGTATATTCAAGCTTAGAAAGCTTGAAGTTCATGTAATACTGTTTCATTCAAATCAGAAGGTTAATCATAGTTGCTGAGGTGTTTGGAAAAGTTGATACAAAAGCTATGAAATCAGCCTATCTTAGAGATAGGCCTCTGTGAATCCCCTCTGTTCTAGCTGAGGGGAAATCCGTTGGTAAATCTCATTTCATTTTTAGTTTTGAATCTGAGTTTATGATTTGTAGTTTAGTTAAATGCAGTAGTAGATTTGATGTTGATTGACACATATTTGTTTTATTTAGTTGTTAGTTTAGCTGAGCTTGATCATTGTTTGATGGAGTAGAGTTTATTGCATCTGTTTGTGCTTATTTAGTTGCTAGTGAGATTTGAGTAGCATAGTTGTTTTGATATTTAGAGTGTGGATCTGTTTATTGTAGATTTTAGCTTCTGAGTAGCGTACAATTAGTTTGATAATTTGATTCATAGTTCTGCTATAGGTTTAGTGTATCTGTGTTGCTATCTTTGAGTGGATCTGTATTGTTTATTGCATGGTATTTGGATAAGTTTTAATTTGAGTAGTCTGATTGTGAATTGTTCATCTGTCATATTTGTGGTCTTAAGAGAGTGTGTGGATGTAAGATTTGTGGAATTTGTAACATTTTCAATAGTTCATCTGTCATACTTGGGATGATTTCTGATCTGTGATAACTTGAGCATCTGTTTTATTTGGAATCAGTGTATGGATTTTCTGTATTAGTGTGAATCTGAGTTGTTGTAAGGTTTGTTGATTTAGTAGTTTTTTTTGTTGTTGTTGTTTAGCTGTTAATTAGTGAGCTAGAATTTATAGTAATTGAATAAACATAGTTTAGTAGGTCATTTACATATGGATTAGGGTAACTGTTCGTATTATAGAGTGTTTGGAAATTGTAGGTCTGCTAGTATTTAGGTTGTTTAAGAAGTTGTTTTTGGGTTTTAACAATTTGCTTAAGGTAACTACTAGCTTAGATTAGATAATAATCAGTAGGTGGTAAACTCTTAGTTAATTCAGTTCATAAACAGTCATCTGAACTTAGTTTGTTGTGATTGAAAGCTGCTGAACTGAGCTTGTTTCTAGATTATCATACATAAGTTTTTGATCACAAATTGGTTTGAAACTTTATCTCTGATTATCAGTCTTGGTATTGTTTCATTAATTTTGGAACTAAGTGCTTTTCTTGGTTGCTTAATTCTTTTGTGAAGTTGGCTGTTTGGGATTAGTTTGCTGCTTATTATTTTAGACCTGCATATTTGTATTTGATCTTGTTCCTGAGATTTATGTAGTTTTCTAAGTTTACTTTGATTTAATATAGTGATTTGTGCTTTCATATTGCTTCTGTTTAGCTTGTGCTTATTCTGCACTCACCTAGTGCTTATTTTCATAGCTTATTGCTATTAATCTGTGTATTTGTGGATTTCTGAGCTTGTTATTGTTACATCTCTGCTTATCTGAGCTTATTTCATCATAAGTAGTCTGTGTTTATAGTTGCATATTGATTGGATCACAAGTGCTTAATAATAAGCACTTGAGATAAGCAATTTTCTTTTAATAAGCAGTTCAGTTTTTCAATTTCTTCTCAAAATTTTATTTTAAGTTCTTTTTATTATTTTAGAATTTCTGGAACTTTTCCAGAATTTTCCAATACTTTTTACTATTTTTCTTATTTTATTTTGATTTTTATTCAATTTTTAAATAGTTATAAATAGCAAAAATTCATAAAAAATAAGAAAAAGTTGTGAAAAATACAAAAATATTTTTATAATTTCTTTTATAATATTTTAGAATTTTTAGATTTTAATCTTCATTTTTCCAAGTTATTTTTCTATTTTTCTTTATTTTTAATTCAATTTTAATTCCAAAAATCAATAAAGATTTATAGAAAATAAATAAAAACTCAAAAAAATATTTTTCTTTTTCTTAAAATTCTTTTTATTAGTTTTAGAATTTTAGAAAATATTTTCAAGTTCGTAGGATAATTTTTCGATATAAGTTACGTTTTAAATTTTGCGGTTGCGTTTCCGTTTTTACGTTTTTTATTTCGGTGCATAACTAGCTTGTAATCTTTGCATATTTCATACTTGTTTGTGAATACGTGAACTTTTTTGATTTCTATTTTCACTCTATCACTCTTTCACCATTCACTTACACTACACGATTCCCAAATTGATAATTCGGATTTTCCATTCGAGCCTTCGTTGGGAGAACGACCCGGGAATTACTTTCACAAGTATTTCCTCGGAATATAAATATACTATAATTGACACAAATCACCAATCGTCTACAAGTCGGTGGAGAGAGAAAGATGACGTGAGAGAATAAATGAGGGTATTGAGTTGTAGTCATAAACAAACACCCCTTTCTTGTTTTTAAAGTCATGTAGTCGTTTTTAATACAAATATCGCCTAAAAACGTTATTTATATTTTACGATCTTTGCTAAGTTTTGTTAATGACAAAGTATGAACCTTTGTTTATAGTAAATACATCACTTTAGTTTTAAGTCTTGTACAACTAGATTTTACATTTCTCTTTTAACATAACATTGCTTTTATTTCTTAATATAGTATACATCACATCATGCATTTATGGAAAGCTTATGTGTTTGACTCTCCTTAAGACTTACATCACATCATGCATTTATGGAAACCTTATGTGCTTGACTCTCCATAAGACTTCTTACACAATTGTGTGTTTGACTAACTTGATGTGACATTGCTTGATAGGGAAAGAGTTCTTGCATGTTTTCCTGTCAGTCCTGGCAGAACCCTCAGGGTTCATGGGCGGAACCCATTCTAAGGTTCCGCCGGATCCGCCAGACTGCTGGTTGGTTTGGCTATAAATACCAAACCACTTGCAAGAATTCACCCATCACTTTAGGACATATATTTCACATATTCTCTCATCTAACTCAGTAACATTTGACTTGTGTGATTCTCTTATGTAGCAAAGGAGTTCACAAGTTCTTTCAAGAAGTTACAAGTTTCAACTCAAAGTTGCAAGACTTGTTAGCTTTGTTATGTATGAACTTTGGTAGTTTATACTTCATTTGTATCTTGTGTAGAAGTGATCGGTTAGTATTTTAGGCCTCAAAATACATAGTGTGACGGGAGTTGTTGTACCCTTGTAAAAGAACAATCGAGAGTGGTTGTACCCTTGTAAAAGAACTCGACATCTAGCTTAGTGTCGGAAATAGTGGATAGGCGACGTTAGGTTGGTTCTACCTTGAACTAGGACCCGGTATCTAGCTCTGTACTGGATAAAGTGTAAGCGACAATTGTAAAGGTTTCTCCACTCGTGAAAGGAGCTTGTTGACTAGTGCTTGAAACTCTAGAGTTGGAAACTCGGGGCGTGGATGTAGGGAAAGGAAAAAGAGTCCTTGCAGTCGAACCACGATAAACAATCGTGTTGTGGTTTGATCGTTTCTTTCTTTATCTTTGCATATTACATATTGTCTTTATTTAGAATCGTCAATTACACGTAAAGCTTTTCAAAGATTAACAAGTACTTTGAGTTTATATCTTTGATCAAACGTAAAGCTTTTCAAAGATCAAACAAGTACTTTGAGTCTATATCTTTAAACAAACGTAAAGTTTTAAAAGATAATTAAGATTAAAAAGCGGTAAACTATTCAACCCCCCCTTCTAGTTTTCCACAATTGGCATCAGGAGCTACGTTACTCAATATCTTTAAAATATATTGTATTTTAAAACTTGGATCGATCCATGGATTTTGAAAATCTCAAAGAAGGGCAACCTATTCAAAAGCCACCGCTATTTGAAAAAGAAAACTTCCTTGAATGGAAAAGTAAATTTGTAAACTATGTGAAATCAATTGATCCAGATCTTTGGCATATTCTTTCTATTGGTGATTTCAAACCAACGAAACAAGTTTTGAAAATCAAGATGATTATCCTAAACTTGATAAAAACACTAAAGATAAGATAATGATTTATAAAGCTTTACCAAGGACCGAATATGAAAGAATGTATTTTTGTCAAACGGCTAATGATATTTGGAAAAATATGTTAAACTTTCATCAAGAAATATGTCAAGTCAAAGATAATCAATTTGATCTCACATATGAATTAGAAGTCTTAGAAAAAGTAATAGATAGACATCTAGTCGAAATAAATACATGTGGCCTTGCTTACGATTCATGGAATGACACGGATGAAGATGAAGCCAACTATCCGGTTTGTGATTCACAACTAGATAAAACATCAAACAAAGTACAATTTGAAACCAAACACTTTTGCTTTGACACATTTTTCCTAGAGTTTTCTAAACTAGAAAATGAGTCTAAACTCTTATGCAACATGGACCTAAAAACTATCTTCAATATTGAACATTCAAAATCTCTTGTGAACAATCTTGAAAAAGAGATAATGTTAGAAGATAAAATGTCTAGACTTGAAAGCAATATTGAAATTGATCTAGGATGCAAAATATGTCTAGAATACAAACATGAAATTAAAAGACAAAATGAAAAAAGGAAAAATGCTTGCAAAATTTGAAGAAAGTTCAAAAGCTCTCAAAAGCCTATTGAAAAGTCAAAAGTCATTTAGAGATAAAACGGGATTAGGATTTGACTCAAATGCACCAACAACAAGGAAAACAAAACAAGTTGTGTTTGTGAAACCTAGGAGTGAATTGTAGGAGAAATTCTATCTCTATTAGGAGCTCATGATAAAAGGTTAATGATATCATGTTCAATACCTTTATATGTTTATCTAACCTTCTTGGATTTATAAGTATTTGAGTTTAGCTTTCTTACGAGTCATGATAATTTGCTTTAAGATTATCTTTTTGGTGGTTGATACGTGGGAATCGCACCAGGCTTTACCTCTCAAGGGATCTTGAGAAGCTTACAACCCCCACCAGGCAGTGTACCTGATCGTTGTAGTATAGTATAGTGACAAGTACCGGGGGATTGATCGTTCAGCTAGGAATAGTGTCGTTAGGATTAGAAAACCTAAATACTAGTTCTAAAGATGAGGGATGATTATTTTTGTATTTTTATATTTTTTAGAAAGCAAGTAAAAATCTCGGGTTTGAAGGATTAGGGCGGAATTAGTTGCTAGTCAACTAACCCAATACTAAGATGCAATCAAAATAAAATACTAGAAATGAAAATAAACTAAATTATACTAAGGTTGTGAGCAATAAGTGGAGAAAATGTGTTTACTTAGATTTCACTACTCCCTAGATATCTTTTACACGTTAATTACTTGTTATAGTTGCGTGGATGACGGATTGTATTCCTTAATACCATTCATGGGGTGGCGCACTTAATTCCCCAATCCTATGAGCTCTTATCTCCTCCTATGCCATGCCCGGCACAACCATAGGGATTATAAACAGTGGCTCATGCATTAAATACAACCAATAAAACCTAGTGCACATCAGTTCATGTTTCCTAAGACGTTCAAGCATGTTACCATTTGGAGATCTGCCAGTTTTCTTAAGCCTAACATCGAATTCATTCATCCAATACAACCATAAACAAGTAATCAACACATAATTAACATCTAGGTTTCATTAGATCCAAGCAAACACAAGATAGATCTAGCCTAGCATGATGGAATTAAGACAAGAACAAGATATAGACAACCAACACATAGACATATTGATTGAATTAAAAGAATACTTATCTCAATTACACATGAAAGGGATCAAGGGCTAAGAACCCTTGAAAAACCTGTAAAATTCGTACCAAGTTCGTACTTAGGGTTTCTCCAAAACTTCTCTCTTTTTAATGTGAAAATTAGAAAACTATATATAGGAAATAGGGTCTGACGGCGTCAAGACCAAATAGGTGACGCCGTCATCTCGCCGCCAAAATACTTCTCGGACTGCCTTAATCTTCATCTGACGCCGTCATGTGTTATGGTCTTCCAGGCCGTCATGCATTTTCCTCTTGACGCTCTACTTCGTGACGCCGTCAAATCTGTACTGGGCCGTCATGGAAAATACTCTTGACGCCGTCAAGATTTTCTTCTTGACGCCGTCACCTACTGTTCCCAGCAAGGAAAATTAAGACTTTGGCGTTTTCTTCACTTTTATGCTCCAAAAACGTCCGAATTGCTTCCTTTTCTAGATTTCTCTCCCAAAGTACCTAAAATCACAAAAGGAATGATTTAGGGAAATATTTGATCAAATAAATTCAATTCCGGGCTTAAATGACCCCCTAAAAGTGGTTCATTTTTCGCCTCATCATATACCCTTACACTTGAGATTTGCTTGTCCTCAAGCAAATTCGCTTTTATTCTAGTCAAAATACAAGTAAGGGGTCATTTAACACTAATATAAAAGTAATTACAACAAATAATCGTTCCACTAAAGACCAAAGACAAGCACGGAGGTCATACACAAGCACTTCACAAATAGTGTTTAGATACTCACATCTCTCGGGTGTAATAAAGTATAAATTACAATATGGAAACGGAAGATATCTCTCACTACCTGTCATAGCAAAATAGATTACCATAGGCTTGGGAAAGGATCAAACCTCCACCACATGGCGTAAGCACCTAGGATAAACTATCAAAGAGGTCTTTTAAAGGGTTGTAACTTTAGGTGTAGGGATATGAAATACACGGTTTTGTTGGATAAAGGAAGTTTTTACTGGTGGCGAGTTAACAATCTTGGTTAATTACATGTACAATGTGGCGTTGCTAAGCCAAGACTAGACTCGACTTAAGCTAATAAATGAAAAATAACAAAAACATAAAATGAACATAGAATATAAAGGGATGGTAGTCCGTATGTTTTTTTTTTTCTTTTCCTTTTTATTATTTATTTTTTCTTTTCTTTTTCTTAATTTTTCGATTTTTTTTTTCATACACTCTTACCCTACCATCCAAAATAATACATCATAGGGAATGAACATTCCCCTTACACTTGAATTTTTACATACTTTACAATAAACTAATCTAATGATTCGAATTAAGAAAATCAAAACACTTGGAGCACTTTTAAGATTAATGCACATATGGGGGTAATATATGATGTTCTTCCCCATTACTCCATAAATAAGTACTTTACCCATGAGTCCCAATCGTCCCAAAACAATATGTACAAGGATATGACTCGACTTAGCAACCATGTAATCAATTAGATAGTTAACTTAGGGTTTAACAAATAACAGTAATGCACTAAAAATGAGCGCATACACGGAAGGCTAAGGCGATTTGGTTGTACATTTAAGTGGGGTGTAACAAATTCTTCCTTTAAGTAAAATGCTTAAAGTTAGAAACGAAAGGATAGGCTCGGAGGGGTGTACTAGAGGTTTCGTGTACTAAAAATGAGTACAACGCTAAGGGTGTGGGAAAAATTAGTTGACTTAACTAGCCATGTAATATGACTTAAATGGTCAAGTAATTATGATACGGGTTTAACACAAGGGTGATCCTAATGCCTCTTATCATATAGTAAATCCTACTACACGAATGTAGTCTCACTAGCGGTCTCGGGATGCATCACTAACGCAAGTTCTAGAATCTAAATGCTACCGGTACACTCATAAGCACTAATAGTAAATGTTTTCCCTATCAAATCTAAAGGCTAACCTCACATATTTGGGTGGAAAATTTTTCTGAATATACGGTTATGTGCTAGTCACACAATCTCCTATCCATGAGACGCTTGCTATGGCTAAAGTTTCACTCCTAAATGTTGTAAAAAATTTTAAATTTGGCGCTAAAATTGCACTAACAAGTATTTCTCATAGTTTTATTACACATCTACCATTAAACAAAACAAACTCAAGCGAAAGTGTACATGTAAGGTATCATCATTTTACCCTCCCCTTACACTTAAGATGAACATTGTCCCCAATGTTCAAGTAAAGAATATAAAAGTGAAATAAGTAAAAAGAATGAAATCAAATACTCCCCTGATTCGCTCGGTATGGATAATTTGGTGGCCAGGTTAAATCTTCCTCCAAGAAAATGAACAATCAAAGCTTCCCATCCAGAATATAAATCATCTTCTTGTCATACATAACCTGTAAATCCTGAGAAAACAAACAAGACAACCTCGTGTAAAATCGGCGGTATCCTATATAAGTTACTAAATCCTAGAAAACAAGATAAGATATAATGCTTGTGGAATGAAGTTTGCAGATCTCCTGGAGATTATAAAACTTAATAATTCACAAAAACCATAAGACTCCGTTAGAAAAACAAAACCGGTAAAATTTCCAGATTTTTACACGTGACGCCGTCAAGAATTAATTCTTGACGCCGTCAGGATTGACCTGCAGAAATTCTTATGTTAAGTTTTCGGAAAATTTCTGGAAAAACTTGGTCCTACTTCCTGGAAAATCCTGCAAAACTTCATTATAACTCAATACAAGCATTTTACTCTAACAAATACGAATATACATGTTCATTTAATATTGTGGAGAATCATGATCGGTTTGTTTCTTAAAAACATATTTGGGGTTTCCCCTTACACTTATCTTTTGCAAAAATACTTTTAGGTGGAGTTAAGACTAGGCCAAAACAACAAAGTAAAGTATCTCCACTATTTAATTGAGAAACATGATCTGCCAACAATAAAAATAAAGCATGCATACGGAAGCAAATAACAAACAAACAAAATAAAATCACACAAAACATGGGTTGCCTCCCAAGAAGCGCTTTTCTTTATTTACGAGTCTTATAGCTAGACTCAAGGTCATGGGTTACTATGTGACCTCATCGTTGGTTTCACTCTCTAGGTCGTCTTCTAAACTAGTTTTGTATTCCAGACCTAGTTGCAAGCATTCTTTGTAGAAACCAAGCATCCTACTCTTCACATACTCTACTCCTCTACGTCTATCCTCATCATTCCTATAATAAGCCGCTTGCTTGTGTTCCTTTTCTAGATTAGAGAGGAGGCGGTATTGTTCAATTTGGTAGGGCATTTGATAGGCAACCTCATCATTTTCTTCCTTGAATCTGACTATCCCTAGAGTCGGGTCATAACTCATCCTAGTGGCCTTAACAAATGGTTTTCCAAAGATTACTTGGCTTAGGCAATCATCTATCACTGGACGAGTGTCTTCTACTATCATAAAATCAATCTCATAAGTGAGATTACCTATAATCACATGCAATCCCTTCACTCTTCCTACAAAATTACTTATCAGATTCTTATTGGGCATCATCCTAAAATCAAGTTGCTTCTTCATTACCCAATTGTAATAATTCCTAGTCATGATGTTTACGGGAGATCTAAGATCAATATAAGCTTTCCATATATGCATGTGCCCAATATTGCATGGTATGTTGATGTTAGAGGGGTCTCCTATTTTGATCAGGGGTGTGCCAAGGATATATGGTGTCTCGGGATCATTGAATAAATCCTTATGATATTCCCGTTCTTCCTTGGTGGGTAACTTATCAAAGTACTCTTCTACAGTCTCTACTTCCTCTAACTCTTCTCCTTTATTAACCTCAACTTCCCTAATTTCATCCCTAGTCTCAGTTTCTACTCCAACTTCATCCTTGTCACTTTCTTCTATATCCTTATCAATTGGTTTAACGGTGACAACATTGACAAAGTGGACGTGTTTGGAAAACGAGGGGTCCTTGGTTTGGATTCCGCTATTGGCGTCCCTAGTGTCCTTCCTAGGTGTGGCTAACGCTTGGTTGTTGAAGGCTTTCAACAAGTTGTCAATCTTGTTGGTCATCTCCGTTTGTTGTTGGTTGAATTCGGTTTCAAACCTAGCTATGCGAGCTTCTTGAGATGCCATGAATTTTGACATCAATCCTTCAAGATTGTTGGTACTACCATAGTTGTTAGAAGGATTGTTGTTGAAAGTACGGTTAGAGGGTGGACCGTTTGGTTGGTAACGATTAGGTGGATTGGAAGAATTGGTTTGATTTTGTTTCCACCTAAGGTTTGGGTGATTTTTCCAAGAGGGGTTGTATGAATCACCATAAGGGTTTGGCTCGGGCTTGAAAGTGTACCACTTATCTCCCGCTTCGTCGGTACGCGTGGATGCGTAGTCTGCAAAAGCTGTTCCGGGGAGTTCCACACAATCACGAGTGTCGTGGGGACCACTACATAATTCGCATGAAGAAGTGATTTTGTTCACTTGGCTTGAAGGCTTAGGAGCTTCGTAAGATTTCATGAGAAACTTGACTTGGTCCTCAAGTTCCATGATCCTACGGTCGGGAGTGCTAGAATTGTTCGAAGGCAAAGATATTGCCTTGACCGTTTTGTTCAAATCACGGGGATCATTTCAACTTTCGTTGTCATAGAGAGCAAGATCTTCTATGAGTTCCCATGATTGTTCCGCACTTAGATCACGTAGCTTACCACCGGCCGATTGGTCAATGGCTCGCCTCGTGGAGAGATCGATATGGTCATAAAAGATTTGGACTTGGAGCCAAAGATCTATGCCATGATGAGGGACTTTTTGGAGTAAGTCCTTGAAACGAGTCCATGCTTCATAAAGAGATTCATTTTGACATTGTTGGAACATCAAGATGTCATTTCTAAGCTTAGTAGTTCTCCCCGGTGGGAAAAATTGAGCAAGGAAACGAGTGGTGAGATCATCCCATGTGGTGATGGATCCCGTGGGTAAACGCTCAAGCCATTGACTAGCTTGATCCCGTAGAGAGAATTGGAATAGGCGTAATCGGGTAGTCTCTCTAGTTGCAACATCTAGGTCTATGGAATCTACGATTTTAAGGAAATCCTTAAGATGTTGATTTGGATCTTCGGAACGAAGTCCATGGAATGCACATCCGCTTTGCACCAACCGGATGGTGTCGGATCGCAAGGGAGTCACATTGGCTCCGGTGAGCTCAATGGTGTTTCGGTAGCCTTGGTGGCTAGGTCGGGAATACTCTCCTAAGGTTCGGGGCCTAAGAGGTTCTAGTGGTGGGTTTTGTTGTGGTGGGATGACGGGTTCAAAGATGTTCCCATCGTCCATGATGTCGGGTGGTGAAGAGTTACGAACAAAAACATAAAGAAATAAGATAGACTAAAGAAAACCTAAAAATAAAAATAAAATCTTACTAGAAAGGAATCTAGCAAGTAGACCTTATAAAAAGAGATTCTAACCTAGACAATAACTATTCCCCGGCAACGGCGTCAAAAACTTGATACGTGGGAATCGCACCAGGCTTTACCTCTCAAGGGATCTTGAGAAGCTTACAACCCCCACCAGGCAGTGTACCTGATCGTTGTAGTATAGTATAGTGACAAGTATCGGGGGATTGATCGTTCAGCTAGGAATAGTGTCGCTAGGATTAGAAAACCTAAATACTAGTTCTAAAGATGAGGGATGATTATTTTTGTATTTTTATATTTTTTAGAAAGCAAGTAAAAATCTCGGGTTTGAAGGATTAGGGCGGAATTAGTTGCTAGTCAACTAACCCAATACTAAGATGCAATCAAAATAAAATACTAGAAATGAAAATAAACTAAATTATACTAAGGTTGTGAGCAATAAGTGGAGAAAATGTGTTTACTTAGATTTCACTACTCCCTAGATATCTTTTACACGTTAATTACTTGTTATAGTTGCGTGGATGACGGATTGTATTCCTTAATACCATTCATGGGGTGGCGCACTTAATTCCCCAATCCTATGAGCTCTTATCTCCTCCTATGCCATGCCCGGCACAACCATAGGGATTATAAACAGTGGCTCATGCATTAAATACAACCAATAAAACCTAGTGCACATCAGTTCATGTTTCCTAAGACGTTCAAGCATGTTACCATTTGGAGATCTGCCAGTTTTCTTAAGCCTAACATCGAATTCATTCATCCAATACAACCATAAACAAGTAATCAACACATAATTAACATCTAGGTTTCATTAGATCCAAGCAAACACAAGATAGATCTAGCCTAGCATGATGGAATTAAGACAAGAACAAGATATAGACAACCAACACATAGACATATTGATTGAATTAAAAGAATACTTATCTCAATTACACATGAAAGGGATCAAGGGCTAAGAACCCTTGAAAAACCTGTAAAATTCGTACCAAGTTCGTACTTAGGGTTTCTCCAAAACTTCTCTCTTTTTAATGTGAAAATTAGAAAACTATATATAGGAAATAGGGTCTGACGGCGTCAAGACCAAATAGGTGACGCCGTCATCTCGCCGCCAAAATACTTCTCGGACTGCCTTAATCTTCATCTGACGCCGTCATGTGTTGTGGTCTTCAAGGCCGTCATGCATTTTCCTCTTGACGCTCTACTTCGTGACGCCGTCAAATCTGTACTGGGCCGTCATGGAAAATACTCTTGACGCCGTCAAGATTTTCTTCTTGACACCGTCACCTACTGTTCCCAGCAAGGAAAATTAAGACTTTGGCGTTTTCTTCACTTTTATGCTCCAAAAACGTCCGAATTGCTTCATTTTCCAGATTTCTCTCCCAAAGTACCTAAAATCACAAAAGGAACGATTTAGGGCAATATTTGATCAAATAAATTCAATTCCGGGCTTACATGATCCCCTAAAAGTGGTTCATTTTTCGCCTCATCAGTGGTTCATCTATGGAGCTTAAAAGGTACACGTTTCTTCAACCTATCTTTCATTGCATCTTGGTGATTGGCATTAAGCTTTGTCGTAGGTGTTATTAACAGTTTTTACTCTAAGGTGTTTATGTGATGTAAGTAACAACAAGGATTAGATCTTCCGTGATTAAAAGATTTAGACACTACATCTAGTATGAGATATAAGGTGCTTTACCTCTTTAAACTTTCGGGAAAAGACACGAGAAACTCTTGAGTGAGTCTCACTTAATACTTGTCTACAAGTGAGCTAACTAAGAATCTCCTAAGTGATTTAACAACCAACACTTTTGTGATGCTTGCTGTAAAACCCTGAATTTCGAATACCTAATTTTACGTATAAATTTAAAATTTTCTAAATAACGTTACGAATAATTCAAACGCGTATATAAATTAAACTAAGTAATTAAAATCCATAAAACTTTAACGAAACGTCGTTTTAGAAATCTTTAAATATTTTAGAACTCCAAAATATTTGTACGACATATATAAAATACGAGAATTATTTTTCCGCGAAACGAATAATTATTTTTGGCCGTTTCCTTCTTGTACACGAACTATAAACAACAAGAATCAACCCAACAATTCAGCCCATGGTATCCTTGGCCCTTTTCTAGCCCATTTCGACCCAACACAACATCAATAAAAGGTCCGGCATTTTTTCCCTCTATCATACGTACGCTTCAATAAAATACAAAACAACCCTAACCCTAAAACATTATAAGCGGTATTTTTTTTCCCCTGGATTGCTTCCTTCTGTTCGAGACCAAAGAAGAGGGTAGAGAGGCTGAGTTTGTGTTTGTGATCAATTGGTTTCAAGGTCTGCAGTCGTGGTGATCTTTCGTGTATGCAGCCCTTATGTCAAATCGTGCAGCCTTGGTATTCCATTGAAGTCTCTTTTGTTGATGTGGTGTTCTTGTCCTTGATTTTCTCTCGTCAGCCCTAAGGTCTTTGTTGCTGTGTCGAGTTGAAGAAGCTTTTGCAGCCCTGGTTTGGTTCTTGTGTCATGTGTGGTTTTACCTCTTAATCCAGTCATAAGGTACCAATGCTCATCGTCTTTATCACATGTTAATTAGACACTACATAATGAATATGAACCCTAATACATAAAACAAGTATTGCTGCTCCGTTTAATACTTATATATCATGTGCTATTCGTGTACATTTATAAGAAGATAACACGTATAAAATATGAGAATACATCAGCCTATATATATATATATATACGACTTATACTAAATAAAACATAACAGCCATGAAAGTTATACGCCTCATATGAGTTTGTTTTGTGTCGCTTTTGACAGCCCCTAATCGACCTATAACTAAACCTAAACGAGCCTAAAGTCAAGCCCTAGTATAATCATTTAATTATCTTTAATATGTGACCTAAAACCTGTAATAAAATCATAAGTAATTAAAGATGTGGCGTACATAATTAATACGTTGGATTAGGTCTTGCTTTGTGTGAATAATCTGTGCAGAATTTGGATTGGATTGATGGATGTATAAACTGATGTTGCCAACAAGTTTTTGGGTGATTTTTGAGTCTAAACATAAGTTCAATCAATGTACTTTCTGGAAATATAAGTTTCATGGTAATTGGAGGTCGGGAGGTGAGCTTTTTGATTTTTATAAGATTAAGTGTTAAAGCTGAGTAAATCGGGTCTGAAAATCAGTAGCCGTTTTTGATTTTTCATTTTCAAACCGTAATGAGTTAGGAACTCTCCTTTGACAGGAGTAATATTTGGGTTATGTGTGACTTACTGGAATTTTTGTAAATTTTTCTGAAGAGTATGAATGGGCTAAACAAAGGCAAACTTTCTGGGTATTTGTGTAGTTATTTTTCTGGGTAGGTCTGGAAAGGTGAATTTTTAAATGGTACTTACACTTATTAATAAAATCTACAAAAATTTGAGTAACTACTTAACTTATGTGGGAAACTCAGGAAAAATTAGGAGAGTCTCTGGAGTTCTTTTATATGTCTTAAAATTCGTGAGAAACTGACCCAGATTTGTAAAATAAGCCTAAAATAAGTTATGTGTATAACTATAAGTATAAATCATTAAAGACCATTTGTAACTTATGAAATAAACATATAAGTATTAAGTAATCCCTATTTTGTGTAGATCATTTGAAGAGGTGCGACGTTATTTCCTTGTGTTCATTCATTCGTTTGCTTTCCTTTCATACACATTAAGGTACAGATATTCTGACCTTTTTAGTAAAGGTTTCTCATGATTGTCTTTCTTTTTGCTATCTTTTATTCTGATTAGGATTCCCTATGCCATTGCTGTGAATCCCTTTTGTTTCCTGAACCTTTTCTGTGATGAACCATTGTTATATTTGAACCTTCTGATTTGGACTTTCTGATTTAGACCTTATGATATGAACCTCTTATATGTATTTCTGATTTTGGACTATTATGATGACCTATGATTTGTATCATTATAGGACATTCTGTTTGACCTATTCTAGTTTGACACCCGAGCCATTTCACTAGTCATGGGGGTTCCATGTCCGTGTCAGTGATGCACCTCTGGCACGACTCTAGGGCAGTGGAGTGATGTTCTGCCACGTCCCTTTGTTTGGTTGTGCATATATATTTGTTATATGTTTGGGTAGGGGCGTATGGATGCATCCTAGATCTGTTATATGTTATCTGTTATCTGTTATTATCTGGTGATTGATGCTGCGTGCATGCACGTCCTTCACAACTTTGGTAGGTCTCCCCTACATATGTTGCCTTCTGTGTGATTATGATATGTTATGATATATGTTTCTGGGCTCGTGGTAGATGACTATCCTTTACCTTTATCTTTTGTTTCAGTTCTCAATTACTTTGATTATATTTAAGTTATTTCCATTACACCATATTCTATATCTGTTTCTGTTTCATATTACTTTGTTGTTATATCTGTTCACTGGGCTTTTTAAGCTCAGCCGCATTTATTTTCCTACGGCAGGTTTTAGTGGGAAGCCGGGTTATGAGTGAAGAATACTTTTGGACTTAGAAGACTACACATCGATAGCCATTTGGATTAGAGATGACTAGAAGTGATTACATTTTCAGACTTATTATTTATTTATGTTCTTAGTTGTAACATTGTACTTCAGATTTTACCTTTTTAACCTTTTAGATTCTTTTGTATTACTTATGTTGTATGCTTGTGTTTTGCTTTGATATGTCACCATAACGTAATACTTCTACCCTTATCGGGTTGGGGTGTTACAATTATGGTACCAGAGCCCAGGCTGTGACTTGTAGTACATTAAACCTTGACCTGTGAAGTTTGGACCCTTAAGCTTCCACTGTAGGCGCCCATAAGACAACCTTTGAGAATTTGCTTTAAGATCTCCCCATAGGAACCTAAGTAGCATTGCTTCCGCATCACTTTGGTTCGTGCCTTTGCTCTTAGTTAAGCCTTACAAGAACATTTGTTTCAGAGTTTAGAAAGTTATGCTCAACCTATAAACCAAGTAAGTTTAGCAGTACCTCAGGGACTTCATGGACACCTTACACCATTTAAGTTTCACTCTCTGATTTTGATCTCCCTTTCTGATTTGTTTGATAAACAGTTTGATACCTTTCCGACCATTTCGAAGGTTATTCAACCATAATGTGTTTGACACATTCTGTGAATTCAGTGTAAAACCGTGTTGCTTCAATCACCAACACTTACACCAATAGAACTTTTCCATACACCACCAACATCACCACTACCCTATCTGGAAACTTTAGAAGACCTATCACCTAAATCATTGAGCCCTCCATCATTGTCACTCTTTGACACCATTGCCGAAATGGAAACCCAACAACAACCAAGTTTTCAACCAAATGAGTCATTAGATGATGCACCTCATCAACCATCATTGGTTGAACGTCTAGCTTATCGTTATGCTAGACCATCAATTTTTCCACAAGATCAAGGTCATACACACCTACAATCTTTTGTGTTTCATCCCATTTATAAAGACCTTCATGGTAATCCTTCCGGAGAACCAAGCTTCCGCCATTTTGTTCAAAACCAACAACCACAACAACAACAACCACGACAACAAGAACAACCACAACAACAACCACCACAAGAGCTTTCCCAACATTTTGAATCTCTATTTCCTTCTTATAAGAAAATAGAAGCATCCATATGGGAAAAATCTCCAAACCTTAATGATGAAATTAACACTCATTTAAACCACCTTCATGCCTTCAAACGTATGGTTGACTCTCAAATCAACCATATTATGGTTTTACAAACGACATTACACTCATCTAGTGAAGGAACCAAAAACACCTCTCAACCATCCACATTTGCTCCTTCAAGTTCAAACCATCCACCACCAACAAATCAAACCTCTCTTCCAACAAACTTTCCCCGCCATGATTGCGGACATTGCGAAAGAACCGCTCACATTAGTGAAAGATGTCGAACGGAAATTCGTGAGCTAATCGAAGAAATGAGGTTTATTCTAAACCACATTTTGGACCGTCTAGAGTCCTTGTCTCACCCACCTCAACTCTAGAGTCTCAACAATAGGGACCCATCCATAATAACACCAAAAACACAAACCAACAAACCAAAAACGTCTTACTTCCACAACATCCAAAATGAAATCCTCTACATCCTCCAACACCCATTTTCATTCCTAAACAACCTTAGCCTTGTTTTTGGAAAATGTTTCTCATTAAGGAAAATGATGGTTTCCTTTTATACATGTAGGATTTTATGTTCTTAGTTTATTTTTATTTTTCTTTTCATTTTTAGAAGTTGGATGTTATCTTCCTAATTTCTTGTCTTTGACTTTCTAAAAAGTCAAATTTTACATGAAATGAATTTCATTCTACTATAGGGTATGCATTGTTTGTTGACCATTTAGGTATTGTGAGTAAACTATGCCTTGCTATGGTAGCATACATATATCTTGTGGTTTATAAACTAACCTTCCTTTTTGTAGGATCATTATCCATGTTTCCCTTCCTTGATACTTGATTCGTTGTGTTTTGGTGTGAAAACAACAATTTATCAAAATATCAACAAACGTGAAGTTGAACTTGTCGTGAGACAAATAAACGTGAAGTAAAACGAGTAAACCGTTTAGGAAAACGATTACCTCGCAAAACTTGTGAAAGTGATATTTAAATTGTGAGACCGGGTAAGTGATTACCCGGGTCGTGTCCCAAAGAGGTGTGAATGGACAATATCGTGTAAGATTCGTAATTAAAATGCTTGTAAGGAATGGTTTTGATTATTTGGTGTTCTGGAATTACGATAAAAAACGTATGAAAAACAAAGTGAACGTAACTAAAACATGAACACAAACAAGGAATGAAAATTAAAATTTAAAATCTGTTTAAAATACTATGGGAATGATAACCGGGAACTAGGGAAACCTAAAACGTATTCTAAATTGAAAAACGTAAAAGTTACACTAATAAAAATGCGAGTGCGCAAATTAAAAGGTGAATTTATTGCTACGTAAATCCTACGGGTGTAAAATTAATTTTCCTACGATTCTAAAGACAAAAGAAATTTTTGAGAAAAAGAAAAACATTTTTTTGGTTTCTATATTTTTTTTATAATAATTTAAAAACTAAAATAATAAAATAAAGGAGTTAAAAATAGTAAAATTATTTAGAAAATTCTGAAAATTTTTGGTAAAAACTATTATACTAAACTTAAACTAAGAAAAATAAAAAGCTAAAAAAAACAGTGCATAATAAGCAGTTAATAAGCAAATCTAAAAACTGAATATGCAATTAAGCAAATAACACTAGTCTTATATTAAATAATTAACTAAAACAAATTATAACAAGAAGCAATCCCAGCACAGTTGGTGGAAGCGTTTGATTTGTGTCTGCTATGAAAACCAAGAGGTCAGGGGTTCGAATCCCCCAGACCACAACTCTTTGCAATATTATTTTTCTTCTCAAAATTTCTTTTTGCAACTTTATTAACAAAGATAAACAAACAACTATTTCGACTCAACTTTTACAGATAACAAAAAAAAACTAGTGATAACAGTTAACCAGTTGGGATTTTCAATCAAAACAAGTAAGTGTAAATAGCAACTTAAACAAAGCCTACTTTGGCAAGTTTGAGCATGCAAAAAGTTGGAAAAGAAAATAAGCATAAACGGAATAAAAATAAGAGTAATGACTTGTCCTACCAAACTAAATTTAAACTAAATTGTAGGTGAATAGAATTTAAATCAAGGAAACTAAAAATGAAAACTAAGGGTTGTTTAGATCAGTTCATGATTGACACAGCAGGGGTGAACGGGGCTTATGCAAGCCACTAACAAGCTACCAATTAGCAATAAAAAGCTAAAACTAGGGGAACCGAGCAAAAGGGCTTACTAGGGAATCCTAAATAAGCACTAATGGAACAAAACTAAGCATAAATTTACGCCTAAAGAAAACAACAATTGGGCAATAAGCTGCTTTGGAACAGCAGACCTGATGCGATGGTATAAATGGATGAGACGAGGTGCAGGCCAAGAATAAGCCACCAAAAGTACGAGAACAACAAAGCATAACAGTCACAGTCTAGATTACTCAAACAATAACAACGATCCAAAAATCAAACAAGCTCAGGGTTACCACTGCTGAAGCAGCAGTGGGTTGAGGGGGCAAGTTGAGCAGGCCATAAGGGCCTCAAAATAAGCTAACTAAAACCACTAAAAGCTACTCTAGGGGGAAAACATGCAAAAGGTATGAAAGGAACTCCTAATAGGCTCTATGGGAACAGAAATAAGCAAATGAAAAGACCCTAATAAGCTCTAAACAGCAACATTCTAACTAGGCTGTAAATAAAATAAAAAAATGGCTGAAGGGGGGTGTTTGGCTGCTGTTGTGCAGGCCTAGGGGGGGGGGGGGGCTGCTGATGCAGCGGGTGCAAATGGTTGTATAGACTTGAAAGGCAAATTACATACACCAACAACTTATACAATCCTAATGGGAACTAAAGAGAAGAACAAACTAACAACTAAAAGGGAGTATTCTAACATTCTACCTATGCACTCTACCAAAACAGTTATATAAAAGATTTTAGAAATCCTTCTTAAAAGCTTAAAGACTAGTTGGGACTGAGAAAACTTGATTACAAGATACTAAAAACCATCAAAGTAAACTGATCCAAGATTGAAAAAAATAGTTTTCCAAGAACATCTCTTGTGCCAAACACCATTTAAAGCTACAATTTTACTAACTAAGCAACAACAATAAGTGACTAAGCAATAGAAGTAGTATAAATAAGCAGTTAGCGAAACAATGATAACTAAAAATTTTTTAGATTTTCATTCAACAAATTTAAGAGTACAAAAACTTAAAACATAATTAAAACATTCGAAACCTAAACTGAAAACCTAATTGAATTGACTAAAAACTAATTTTTTCGACTAGCTATTAAAAACTTAAAAGACTGCCTTTTTCTTGGCTTACAATACACCTTTTTATACAATTATTCTAGGGTTTCACTTGGCTTTTTCTTCTTGTATATCTTTCTTCATTCTCTGCCATTGATTATGAGCTTGGATCATCTCAGCCGTTTGATGGGGTTTTGGCGCCCAAATTGAGATTGTGGATCCGTGACCTGGACATGGCAACATGTGATGGGGTGGTATCTCGTGAAGCTTAGGGTTAAGTTTTTGAGGTATTGGGGGAAGGAGTGGATGTAGACTGCTTTGGCTTGTAACTGGAAAAAGTGATGGAGGGGAAGGGTTTGATATACGGGGTAAAAAGGGGATGGGGAGAAGAGAGGGGTACGTTTTATTTTATTAACCGCGTAATAGGTTTTGGGGGGTTGGGCTGTTATTTAATGGAGTTGGGCTAGAAGTGGTGATGGGCCAGGGGGATTGGGTTGACTGGATTTGTGGTTAAAACATCAAAAGTCCGTTAGGTTTTTTAGGTATTAATCACAAGGACATTTGATGTAAATTATGAGATCTAAGGGGTGTTTCCTGCCATTTTTCTCAAACTTCATCAAAGGACCAAACTTGACAAGTTATGAATTTCCAAGGTCCCATCTGTCATTTATCTTCGATTAAAAATTCCCGGGGATCAAAAGTGCCAATTTCCAAATTCCAAGGACTAAAATTGTAAACTTTTACACTTTTGAAAGATTTTTACCCAAAGATCGTTATTTGGTAGTTTTTGGTTTTTAAGAACTTGGTTTGAATTTTCTTTCAAAATAAACGCTCAGGGACTAGTTTTGACAATTTTTGAAAGTTGGGGGACTGAAACTGCCAAATATGCAAACTTTGTTCGTTTTTCGTTTGTTTTTTATCATTTTGCACTTAAAACATATAAAACACGATCTTTGGGATATTTTCATTATTTTGATGCATTCTTGAGTATTTTCTCGTGTTTTGGCAGTTAAAATACGGTAAAAATGATGAGTATTTACACACTCATCAATCCCCCACACTAAACTATTGTTAGTCCCTAGCAATCTTTTATGAAAAACTTGATGGATTTAAAAATCTCTTTACCAAAAGCCATCACTTCTGGAGTAGCCAGGTGTAAGAACTGTGGCACACCTGATAACCGTGTGATTTTAAGCAAACTACCAGCTGTCAACGGATTTGATTAGTCTTTACCAAAATCCGTTTGCTTCTGGACTAGCCAACTCTTGATGGAACAGTCAACATCTTGGTGAGTTGGTTACCAATTATGGATTTTCCACGGCCTTTACCACAAGCCATAATCTTGCGGGCTAGCCAACTCATTTGTTTTTGGGGAGTTGAGGAACCATACAATTTTGGGCAAATTGCAAGCCATAAACGGATTTGAGTTGTCTTTACCAAGAGCCGTTTGCTCCTGGACTAGCCAATCCCTTTTGTCGTTTAGACAAGGCGGATTGATTACCACAAAAAATTTTGAGCTCCAGTGAAAAATTTTTGAAAAAATTTTGGTCAAAAACGGGGGTATTAGATAGTAAAATGTGATAAAATTCGCTAGAATAGCGAATACCCCCCACACTAAGTATGAATATTGTCCTCAATATTCAAAGTCCCGGCTATTATGCCGACTCTTTGAACGTAAAAGGGCAACATTACAAGCTAAGCGTGGAAAACATCATTTTTGTTTTCACTTCTGTAATCGTAGCATGGGGGACTCCCCCACACTTAGGGTGAAAACCCTATAAGCATGCTCTGTTTTTGTTTACCGAGTCGCTAGCGTGACTCGACCCCGAATTCATTTGTTCTTGGGGAATGTGGAAGAAATAATCTTAATCGGACTTTCATTCAAGATGTTTGGACAAACATTTGAAGCACGTGAAAGTTCCACACCGATGAGATAAGTATCCGGCTCAAGATAATGATACATGAAAATGCCGGGATCAAAGATGGTATCTTCATTCCCGAAGGAGTGAAGAGCAAGAGAGTTCACCTTATAGGTGAAGAAAAGGAAGAAAACCATGATGAAAATCATGATTTGATTTTCTTCCTCGAGGTGAGGCTCCGTAGCCTGAATTTGGATTGCAAGGGTTAAGCTCGTAAACGTCCTGGGAGGGTGGGTGGGAATTTGCAAATTCTCATGATTGAGAACATCTCCCCCCGGGCTATCATACTCCGGAGGAGTCATGATATGATGAGTGAGTTCACCGGAGAACTCCTCATGAAGAGAATCTTTTACAAGATGTAAATCTGTGAATTCATGTTCCGATATAAACTCATCACAATCCTCAATCTGAGTACCAAAGATTGGATTATCAGAAATCAAGGTGAATTCGGATTCGAATTCAAATAGAGGATTGGTGAGAGTTGTTTTGAATGCTTCAGGAACAAAGTGATTAATATTCTCACTTGGACTGCTGGGATAAGAACTGAGTGACTGATCATGATAGAGGAGACTTTCAATTTCTCCAAGATCGGCTTCGAAATCAAAGAGACCATCATCACTTCCCAGTGGAAGTGAATTGATGTGAGTGAGTTCATCGGCGAACTCCTCTAGAAGAGGATCAACATCAGGATGCGGAAGTGATGCCTCAACATATTCAATGTCTCCATAAGATGTATAATCGTCGCTAAAATCGGAGAAAGTCTCAAATTGATCTTTAGGACACTCAAGAGGGGAAGGTAAATCACACACATGATCAAAAGTTCCCTGTGACTCTCTTGGGATTGGGACAAGGATCTCAACACTAGACTTTATGAATTCGTCCGATTCCTTTGCAGGAATAGTGTCAAGATGCTCATCCCCCATGTTCAAAGAGTGAGTGTGAACTTCGGGTGTGATAACAACAGACTGATCTTTCATGGAAGGAACCTCAACTGATGAATTTGATGAGCCTTGACGAATATCAAGGGTATCTTCATCATAACTATCGTCATCGTCATCGTCATCGTAGACGATAGTTTTACGCATTCGAAATCTTACTCTAGCTGCTTCTTCAGCTAGTATTTCTTTGTAAGACTTCGGACGAGGTTCTTCCGGAGCAGGTTTGTTAACCAAATCCTTAAGGTCATTTAAAGTATTTAAAACATTTTGCAAAAGTTCTTGAGGAAATGGTTCAGGTTGTGTTTCAAAAGTTTGGTACTGTGGAGGTTGGTTGTGATAATTGTTGTCAAAAGGAAAAAGATTCCTAGTATGACAATCGGTGCTAAAATGTGGACCTCCACAATACTC
This sequence comes from Artemisia argyi, assembly GCA_030686995.1. NCBI lineage: Eukaryota > Viridiplantae > Streptophyta > Magnoliopsida > Asterales > Asteraceae > Artemisia > Artemisia argyi. The sequence continues at coordinate 5,656,286 of CM060689.1, forward strand.
ACAACCGTATTGTTGTGAAGTTGGTGCATTTTGAAACGATTCGGCATTGCAATTTTGATAATACGGATTATGCTCATATGAAATGAAATTGTTTTGTGGCTCATTGCAAAAGCTCGGATTAGAATCGTAAGCGAATGAATTACTCGAACCACAAAACAAACAACTTCCGTTTTGAATATCATTACCACATCGTTCACATGTACACCAACGACATGGCAACCCGAAAAGCGGCTCACCACAACCGACACAAGGAATAAAAATCAGAGGTGGGACAAGTGGTGTGCTCTGAGAGCTAGGAATTTCCACCACTTCCGTTATGGTCTCAGGTTTTTGTTTTTGATAAACGTGAAGATTGGGCAAGTCGTTCTTTTCAGTCACTGCACTATGCTCTGTACGTTTGCTTGACAATCCTTTAATCGTAAACCCTGAAAGGTTAGGATCAATTCTTGATGGTTTGTCATTAATAGTACGTATTTCAGGCAGTGATGGGTGGTTGGGAGAATATGGTGAATCATCGAGAGAAGTTGGATTTATGAACAAATTGCACGTAGTGCAAAAGCTGTTACTACAATTATTTCCACACTTCTCACAAATACACCGGAAACAACGATAGCCATTCTCAATCGGGCTTTTACAGTGAAAACACGTGTAGCCGAGAGACGCCATAAGAATTATACATGAGAGGGGTATAAGAAGGTAGAATCAAACGGATGGAGGGTAAGGAAAAATATTTTTGGGTTTTTCAAAAAACACATCAATTAAAACGAGACCAACTCAAAAAGACAATTGTGAACTTAAACCAATAATCACAATGTGAATGGCTTCTTTGAAAAAGGTACACCAATTCACAAGGATACAATGGCAAGTTTTAATCTTTTGTTTGGGAACTTATTAATGTTCACACCCCCAGTTGGTAGGTGTTCAGCCTTGGTTCTCGGCGGTGTGTTTTATGTTTATTTTTTTATTTAACAAGAAAAACGGAAAAATGTTTTTGTATTTTTTTATATGATAGATATATATACAAAAGAAAAGGAAAATATTTTTGTGTTTTTTACTTTTTTTGAAAACGATAACTTTACGACGAAGGTTCTACAAGTCACTAATCGTTGAAATCAAAACGATATTGTCGCGACACAACCTCCCCGGCAGCGGCGCCATTTTGATTCATTGTGTTTTGGTGTGAAAACAACAATTTATCAAAATATCAACAAACGTGAAGTTTAACTTGTCGTGAGACAAATAAACGTGAAGTAAAACGAGTAAACCGTTTAGGAAAACGATTACCTCGCAAAACTTGTGAAAGTGATATTTAAATTGTGAGACCGGGTAAGTGATTACCCGGGTCGTGTCCCAACGAGGTGTGAATGGACAATATCGTGTAAGATTCATAATTAAAATGCTTGTAAGGAATGGTTTTGATTATTTGGTGTTATGGAATTACGATAAATAACGTATGAAAAACAAAGTGAACGTAACTAAAACATGAACACAAACAAGGAATGAAAATTAAAATTTAAAATCTATTTAAAATACTATGGGAATGATAACCGGGAACTAGGGAAACCTAAAACGTATTCTAAATTGACAAACGTAAAAGTTACACTAATAAAAATGCGAGTGCGCAAATTAAAAGGTGAATTTATTGCTACGTAAATCCTACGGGTGTAAAATTAATTTTCCTACGATTCTAAAGACAAAAGAAATTTTTGAGAAAAAGAAAAACATTTTTTTGGTTTCTATATTTTTTTTATAATAATTTAAAAACTAAAATAATAAAATAAAGGAGTTAAAAATAGTAAAATTATTTAGAAAATTCTGAAAATTTTTGGTAAAAACTATTATACTAAACTTAAACTAAGAAAAATAAAAAGCTAAAAAAAACAGTGCATAATAAGCAGTTAATAAGCAAATCTAAAAACTGAATATGCAATTAAGCAAATAACACTAGTCTTATATTAAATAATTAACTAAAACAAATTATAACAAGAAGCAATCCCAGCACAGTTGGTGGAAGCGTTTGATTTGTGTCTGCTATGAAAACCAAGAGGTCAGGGGTTCGAATCCCCCAGACCACAACTCTTTGCAATATTATTTTTCTTCTCAAAATTTCTTTTTGCAACTTTATTAACAAAGATAAACAAACAACTATTTCGACTCAACTTTTACAGATAACAAAAAAAAAACTGGTGATACAGTTAACCAGTTGGGATTTTCAATCAAAACAAGTAAGTGTAAATAGCAACTTAAACAAAGCCTACTTTGGCAAGTTTGAGCATGCAAAAAGTTGGAAAAGAAAATAAGCATAAACGGAATAAAAATAAGAGTAATGACTTGTCCTACCAAACTAAATTTAAACTAAATTGTAGGTGAATAGAATTTAAATCAAGGAAATTAAAAATGAAAACTAAGGGTTGTTTGGATCAGTTCATGATTGACACAGCAGGGGTGAACGGGGCTTATGCAAGCCACTAACAAGCTACCAATAAGCAATAAAAAGCTAAAACTAGGGGAACCGAGCAAAAGGGCTTACTAGGGAATCCTAAATAAGCACTAATGGAACAAAACTAAGCATAAATTTAAGCCTAAAGAAAACAACAATTGGGCAATAAGCTGCTTTGGAACAGCAGACCTGATGCGATGGTATAAATGGATGAGACGAGGTGCAGGCCAAGAATAAGCCACCAAAAGTACGAGAACAACAAAGCATAACAGTCACAGTCTAGATTACTCAAACAATAACAACGATCCAAAAATCAAACAAGCTCAGGGTTACCACTGCTGAAGCAGCAGTGGGTTGAGGGGGCAAGTTGAGCAGGCCATAAGGGCCTCAAAATAAGCTAACTAAAACCACTAAAAGCTACTCTAGGGGGAAAACATGCAAAAGGTATGAAAGGAACTCCTAATAGGCTCTATGGGAACAGAAATAAGCAAATGAAAAGACCCTAATAAGCTCTAAACAGCAACATTCTAACTAGGCTGCAAATAAAATAAAAAAATGGCTGAAGGGGGGTGTTTGGCTGCTGTTGTGCAGGCCTAGGGGGGGGGGGGGGGGGGGGGGGGGGGGCTGCTGATGCAGCGGGTGCAAATGGTTGTATAGACTTGAAAGGCAAATTACATACACCAACAACTTATACAATCCTAATGGGAACTAAAGAGAAGAACAAACTAACAACTAAAAGGGAGTATTCTAACATTCTACCTATGCACTCTACCAAAACAGTTATATAAAAGATTTTAGAAATCCTTCTTAAAAGCTTAAAGACTAGTTGGGATTGAGAAAACTTGATTACAAGATACTAAAAACCATCAAAGTAAACTGATCCAAGATTGAAAAAAATAGTTTTCCAAGAACATCTCTTGTGCCAAACACCATTTAAAGCTACAATTTTACTAACTAAGCAACAACAATAAGTGACTAAGCAATAGAAGTAGTATAAATAAGCAGTTAGCGAAACAATGATAACTAAAAATTTTTTAGATTTTCATTCAACAAATTTAAGAGTACAAAAACTTAAAACATAATTAAAACATTCGAAACCTAAACTGAAAACCTAATTGAATTGACTAAAAACTAATTTTTTCGACTAGCTATTAAAAACTTAAAAGACTGCCTTTTTCTTGGCTTACAATACACCTTTTTATACAACTATTCTAGGGTTTCACTTGGCTTTTTCTTCTTGTATATCTTTCTTCATTCTCTGCCATTGATTATGAGCTTGGATCATCTCAGCCGTTTGATGGGGTTTTGGCGCCCAAATTGAGATTGTGGATCCGTGACCTGGACATGGCAACATGTGATGGGGTGGTATCTCGTGAAGCTTAGGGTTGAGTTTTTGAGGTATTGGGGGAAGGAGTGGATGTAGACTGCTTTGGCTTGTAACTGGAAAAAGTGATGGAGGGGAAGGGTTTGATATACGGGGTAAAAAGGGGATGGGGAGAAGAGAGGGGTACGTTTTATTTTATTAACCGCGTAATAGGTTTTGGGGGGTTGGGCTGTTATTTAATGGAGTTGGGCTAGAAGTGGTGATGGGCCAGGAGGGATTGGGTTGACTGGATTTGTGGTTAAAACATCAAAAGTCCGTTAGGTTTTTTAGGTATTAATCACAAGGACATTTGATGTAAATTATGAGATCTGAGGGGTGTTTCCTGCCATTTTTCTCAAACTTCATCAAAGGACCAAACTTGACAAGTTATGAATTTCCAAGGTCCCAACTGTCATTTATCTTCGATTAAAAATTCCCGGGGATCAAAAGTGCCAATTTCCAAATTCCAAGGACTAAAATTGTAAACTTTTACACTTTTGAAAGATTTTTACCCAAAGATCGTTATTTGGTAGTTTTTGATTTTTAAGAACTTGGTTTGAATTTTCTTTCAAAATAAACGCTCAGAGACTAGTTTTGACAATTTTTGAAAGTTGGGGGACTGAAACTGCCAAATATGCAAACTTTGTTCGTTTTTCGTTTGTTTTTTATCATTTTGCACTTAAAACATATAAAACACGATCTTTGGGATATTTTTCATTATTTTGATGCATTCTTGAGTATTTTCTCGTGTTTTGGCAGTTAAAATACGGTAAAAATGATGAGTATTTACACACTCATCAATACTCCATTTAGGAGAGTAATATTCAAGGGGGAGCATGAGAATTGCATTATTCCGCTTCGCAACTCTTTACTTCATGACTTGCTTTATGCTCGTCTATTGCGACGGCTAACATTTTTTTTGTATGTTCAAAATCCATGTCTCCTATCTTGGCACTCCTTTTAGGGGGAGTATCAACCAAGGAGGAGCACGTGCATAGTTCCGCTTTGCTACTCTTCTTTTTGTTTCGACAAAAAGGGGGAGAATTTATATTAAACTTGTTCTCATCTTTACTCTTGCATATCACATCATCTTAGCAAAAACAAGTTTTAATACAAACTTTATAAGACTTAACACTAAATCTTGTGGCTTACTTATAAATAAAGTTTATGTTTTGTCATCAACAAAAAGGGGGAGATTGTTAATACAAATATCGCCTAAAAATGTTATTTATATTTTACGATCTTTGCTAAGTTTTGTTAATGACAAAGTATCAACCTTTGTTTATAGTAAATACATCACTTTAGTTTTAAGTCTTGTATAACTAGATTTTACATTTCTCTTTTAACATAACATTGCTTTTATTTCTTAATATAGTATACATCACATCATGCATTTATGGAAAGCTTATGTGTTTGACTCTCCATAAGACTTACATCACATCATGCAGTTATGGAAACCTTATGTGTTTGACTCTCCATAAGACTTCTTACACAATTGTGTGTTTGACTAACTTGATGTGACATTGCTTGATAGGGAAAGAGTTCTTGCATGTTTTCCTGTCAGTCGTGGCGGAACCCTCAGGGTACATGGGCGGAACCCATTCTAAGGTTCCGCCGGATCCGCCAGACTGCTGGTTGGTTTGGCTATAAATACCAAACCACTTGCAAGAATTCACCCATCACTTTAGGACATATATTTCACATATTCTCTCATCTAACTCAGTAACATTTGACTTGTGTGATTCTCTTATGTAGCAAAGGAGTTCACAAGTTCTTCCAAGAAGTTACAAGTTTCAACTCAAAGTTGCAAGACTTGTTAGCTTTGTTATGTATGAACTTTGGTAGTTTATACTTCATTTGTATCTTGTGTAGAAGTGATCGGTTAGTATTTTAGGCCTCAAAATACATAGTGTGATGGGAGTTATTGTACCCTTGTAAAAGAACTATCGGGAGTGGTTGTACCCTTGTAAAAGAACTCGACATCTAGCTTAGTGTCGGAAATAGTGGATAGGCGACGTTAGGTTGGTTCTACCTTGAACTAGGACCCGGTATCTAGCTTTGTACCGGATAAAGTTTAAGCGACGATTGTAAAGGTTTCTCCACCCGTGAAAGGAGCTTGTTGACTAGTGCTTGAAACTCTCGAGTTGGAAACTCGGGGCGTGGATGTAGGGCAAGGAAAAAGAGTCCTTGTAGCCGAACCACGATAAACAATCGTGTTGTGGTTTGATCGTTTCTTTCTTTATCTTTGCATATTACATATTGTCTTTATTTAGAATCGTCAATTTCACGTAAAGCTTTTCAAAGATTAACAAGTTCTTTGAGTTTATATCTTTGATCAAACGTAAAGCTTTTCAAAGATCAAACAAGTAATTTGAGTCTATAACTTTAAACAAATGTAAAGTTTTAAAAGATAATTAAGATTAAAAAGCGGTAAACTATTCAACCCCCCCTTCTAGTTTTTCACAGTCGTGTTCAATTATTCCAAAGAAAGCACTTGAAGAAACCGATCGATCGTGGAGTGTGTAAAGGGTAAAATAGGCAAATAATACACACAATTAGTCACACGATACATAAAAAAAGAACAAATTCAAAAGTATGCTACATATATAAGAAGAAAAGTAAATGGTTACATGAAACAATAATTATTGGCACGTAAGCTACATTCTCTTGCAATTAGCCCTTTAAAATAAGGTAGTTTTTAAAACAAGTTTTGTTTGATACAAACTTTTTACAACTTTTAATCTTTCTAAGAGCTTGTAAAAGAAGCTTGTTGAAGGTAACCTTTAATGGAGCATAAGCTTTTATAGGTGTTCATTAACATAAGGAAAATGATTGAGTGATCTAAAAAACTTGTGTCTAATTGTGTGCTTAATATATGTGAAGTTATCTCACTAGATTATGAAGCAGTGGGTCTTATTGATATAACCAATAAATTATTAACATGCAATTTTAGGCATAAAATTAGGTTTAAAATTATGTCTCCCAAATCACTAATCATATAAATACTATTAGGTATTCATATTGTAAACTAACGTATGCGTCGACTACGATACAAACATATATTAAAGTAAAAGTTACAACAACAATTTAAACTTTCATTAAATTCACCTCTTATATGTCTCATTCACATTTTGCCAAACATAATATGTAATATCTTTATTTTTTTTAATAACATTGCTTGATATGCTTAATCATATGTGGCTACATTCTATTAGTGACACAAGAGAGACATAATTCTTCACAAACCAAAAAATCAAATCTCTGACATGTCGGTTTAGGCATGAAAATTAGTTACACTTTCACATAGGTCTCCCGCGAAACCCTTAGGCCTTAAGTAACTAAGATTATATGAGATCGTTTGAATTAACATGACCCGTAACGTTCCTTTACAAATAAAAGAGTGAGGTCTAATGACAGACCAAGTTTTCTTTTTGATTGTGAGAGAATATTATTAGTCATGTTCATATAAACTTGAACAATTCAACTAGAAAAACGTTATCAGTCATATTCATATATCATTTTCAGAGTGTTTGTTTCGGCTTATATAACATGCTTATGACTTGTTTGGTTTTGAGACTATGTTTCATAAGCTCACTTTTTGTGGCTTATTTTGAAATTTTTCGACTTATATAAGTAAAAAAAAAAAAAAAGAAGTCAAAAAGTTTCAAAATAAGTTATAAAAAATGAACGGGTTATTACACACAGAGGTTACTAAAGTTTCCCAAAAATTTGCTTTAAGTTACTATAGTTTTTTTGGGTTCAAAGAGGTTACTCATGTAAACGGGTTCGTTTAATTAGGTTACTCATGTAAACGTGTTCGTTTAATTAGGTTACTCCCAAAGTTTGCTACCGGGTGTAACAGGTTTTCACTATCTTTAATTTACATTTTTGGTCCCTGTGGTATGACGGGTATAACGAATTTAGTCCCTGTGGCATGGCGGATTATATCAAATACATGTATCCTTATTCCATTATATTACATATTCAAGTAATCTGTAACAACTATTTAAAAATAACTGTTTTAGTTCTAGTTCCTATATATTTTAGCTCCGACTAGTTTTACAACAAATTTTTAATTTATTGTCTAGTAAAAAGAGGAGAACGATCAACATCATAGATTTAATATGAAACAAAAATTACGAAAAAAAAATGTGTTAGTATGAAACTCAAATATTTAGAAGTTGGTGTGATACGTATATATGAACCGGGTAAATTGATTTTATATGTATACCATATGCCTTATTTAATTTCTTGATAACATTGACCCAAAATCAAATAAAAAATGAATCAAAACCGTCCCAAATCTATACCGAATCAAAAACGTTCCTATCTCATTCATTATATCTCTTTTTTTTTTTTTTTTTCTTTTTTGCTACACAGAGATTGCTAATGAATGAATCGAATATATCACAAAGCACATTTCACTGGATCTTCATTATTGCTACTTATCCATGTTCACAACTCCTTACCCTGCGAGGTTAATGAAATGTAGAAGCATTAATACTGTTTTCAAATATATCGATCATGCATGTGTTTTAATGCAATGTACGTGTGTAGTCCCATTATGTCGTAAACCTTGTATGGAGTCGGTATCCAGTTTGTTGATTCGAAAACTGCCGTCTACAGAAGCACATTGTTGCTTTCAAACGTACGTGTACACATATTTTGTTTATTACCTCAAATGAATGTATTTTATTACACTTAGAGTTAGCTCATCGACATCCGTAGTCAAGAACATAAGCGAGGATTCGAGAAAAACATATAAAAAGTAAGGAAACCCCGTTACGGGTCGTCTACAGGAGAGGATTCGAGAAGAAAAAAATCTAAGGACTAAATTTGTTAAACCCGACAACCCACAAGGACCATTTCGTAATTTTTTACCTGCTATCATAAGTTGTAATATACGGAGTAACGTAAACAACCGGTCACGCAAACAATGGTAACCTCTTTGAACAAAAAAAAACTATAGTAACTTAAAGCAAATTTTTGGGAAACTTTAGTAACCTCTGTGTGTACCAAAATGAACTTATGAAACATAAGCCAATTATATAAGCCTAAAAGAAACACCCCTTTCTTGTTTTTAAAGTCATGTTCTGCGTGTTCAATTATTCCAAAGAAAGCAGTTGAAGAAACCGATCGATCGTGGTGACTTGTAACAAACAAACAGCTCAACAACAATTATCATCATCATCAATGCCCACTGAGTCTGCTTCTTCTCCGGCCCCACCACCGCCAAAGGTTAGCCGGTCCAAGTACATCTGGCCTCTTCTCCTCGCCGCCAATTTCTCCATCGGAGGTACATTTCAATTTATAAAAACCCACTTACCTTTCATACTAGTTCTAACCACTATCTCTGTTTCTAAGCTATTTCCGCCCAAGACCCCGGCAATATCCGGCCATGACCCGGCTGTTCCGGCCAAGAACCGGATTTTCCGTCCAAGACCCGGCTTTTCCGGCCAAGACCCGGCTCTTGACACGGGTATTCCGGCAAAGACCCGGCTACAGCCAAGAATTACGGGTTCAGAACTGCAAGTCAAGAATTACCACTATACGTTCATATAAGCTTCACAATGGAGTTTAATTTCACATGTTCCTAGAATGTTAAATGGAAATCGAGTCTTGAACATTTCTCTATAACAGTTGCGCGTTTCTTTACTATACCACAACTTCAGCAAAATTATCAGTTGATCCTCATAAGAGATCAGATCACTACTGCTAGTAGGAAACATGATGGTCAAATCTTTTATCTACACGAATAGCTTGGGGGTTAAAGGTGACTAGTCAGAACCATGCTCCCGTAGCCGTTAGCAGTAGTTGTAATTAAATTATACTTGAGTAGTAATGTGTAAAGTGAATTAAAAGTACTAGTGTTAGAGTTTCAATGCTTGTTTTAGGGTGTGTTTGTCACGGTTAGCGTGATAAATAACAAGCATTAAAATTGTAATGCTACCTTTTCTAAAACAATCAGTCTCTTTACCAAACACTTTTATAATACAAACATTACTGCCACGTCTAGTTTTGCAAACATAGTAACTTCTTTATATTTAGGTTCAAAATGGAATTAGGATGTCTGGTGTCTTATTTTGTATGTTTCAATGAAAGAACAATCAATCATGCTGTAGATTTGGGAAAGTTTGTTATCTAGTTCTAAGGTTGTTATTAGCTTTTGATTTTTATTTCATTGCATTGTCACTTGATAGAGAACACAGATATATGTTGGTCATATTACGTTATGGTTATACCTTCCTTTTCAGCTCTTGGTACAATATATGCAACTTCTTTTGGCATTAAAGCAACGTTGTATATCTTGACTACTTGTTAGTTATTGTCATTGTATGATTATAGGTGTTTATTTATCCATTTCTCCCATTAAAAAGTGAGTAAGTGTTACCAAGATGACTGTGCGTTCGAGAGTTATAGTTTATATGTGAAGGTTAGGTGGTACAATGTGGACCTTATATAAGTGATGCGTGAGCCCTAATCAACAATCAAAATTTCCTTACATTATGAAAGATATAGCTTTGTTTTTCCGGATACCTTGTTAATTGATTGCTTTTAATATTAAGAGTTTATGTGTAACCCCAATACATTCATTGTCTTAGTGGCATATAACTCCCTTGATCCCAAAATAGTTGCCTCCTTGAGTTGGCAGTTGGCACTGATTTTGTGACTTGATTGAGCGCCCTTCAGTCTCATTTATTTGTCAAGCAACTCAGTAACTCCTTTAAGGTGGGGGGCTCGGTACCAAAAAGGTACACGGACTTGAGATGGTTCCGCCAAATACCATTTTTTTCAGTAACTCCTTTACGATTATGCCAACCTCTTTTGAAGCTAAATGTATAGCTCATTACAGATAGAAGTTCCACCTCATTTCTTTCTCTATGAGGGAAGAGATAGATGATAAATATCTTACCCTTGACATCCCAAAACATGATCGATAACTATTTAAGAAATCTGTGATTGTTTTATAAGTAGTAGAAGAAGCTCGCATTATAACAGCTTTAAAGGTATTAAAATGTGACCAAATCAACTGGATGTCGATATGCAGTGTGCAGATTTAATAAAAAGAAACTTAGGCTCATTTAATTTCGAATTTCAACATGTCCAATTTAGTGCAAAGTTATATTCTCTCTGTCTTTCTTCCATTTCCTTCAAGTTTTATAAATAAAGAATGATTCAAAATTAATAAGATCTAAACAAAATAAATAATGTTTTTCTTTCATTTCCTTTAACAAAATGTCATTCTTGATGTTTTACAGCTTACCTTTTCACGAGAACAAATAAGGAGGAGAAAACAGAGGGAGATGCGCCTGAAACCGGTGTTACTTCATCTCCTACATCAACTGCTATTTCAACTGCTGCAGTGAACAATGTACCAACATCGCCTCCTGCCACATCGGAGCCAGTGAATCAAATCCCCGTGGATCAGCAGATAGAGCTCTTCAAGTGGATATTGGAGGAGAAAAGGAAAGTAAAGACAAAAGATCCTCAAGAGAAGAAGAAAATTGATGAAGAAAAAGCCTTACTCAAACAATTCATCCGATCAAAGTCCGTCCCATCTTTGTAATTACTGTACACATCTGGAATTGTTTTTAAAGTCATGTAGTCGTGTTCAATTATTCCAAAGAAAGCACTTGAAGAAACCGATCGATCGTGGTGACTTGTAAAATATACAAATCATCATGGCTCCTCAATCTGCTTCTTCTCCAGCCCCATCATCACCACCACCACAGCCAAAGGGTCGCCGGTCTAAGTTCATCTGGCCTCTTCTCCTCGCCGCCAATTTCTCCATCGGAGGTACATTTCAATCAAAACCCACTTACCTTTCATACTAGTTCTAAGCAGTTTCTCTGTTTCTAAGCTATATCCGCCCAAGACCCGGCAATATCCGGCCATGACCCGGCTATAACCCGGCTGTTCCGGACAAGACCCGGCAATATCCGTCTATAACCGGGTCTTGGCCGGTTATTTCCGGGTCATGGCCGGATATATCCGGGCTTGGCCGGAAAAGCCGGGTCATGACCGGATATAGTTGGGTCTTTACCGGAATAACCAGGTCTTGGCTGGATATAGCCGGGTATTTGCCGAAATAACCGGGTCTTTGCCGGAAAATCCGGATCTTGGCCGGATATAGCCGGGTCTTGTTCGTATGGTGGTTTAGAAAGATACAACTTTCAAATTATATTAAAAAAGCTTTTATAACCTCAAAATCTCACACATTATAAAAACTCGAAGCGTGACTAGTCATCTAATTTTTACGGTGATATAGCCGGGTCTTGGCCGGATATAGCTGGGTCATGCCGACCACTATACATTCACATAAGCTTCACAATGGAGTTTAATTTCACATGTTCCAAGAATGTTAAACGGAAATCGAGTCTTAGTTCTCTATAACAGTTGCACGTTTCTTTACTATACCACAACTTCAGCAAAATTATCAGTTGATCCTTGTAAGAGATCAGATCACTACTGCTAGGAAACATGATGGTCAAATCTTTTATCTACACGAATAGCTTGGGGGTTAAAGGTGACTAGTACGAACCATGGTCCCGTAACCGTTAGCACTAGTTGTAATGTGTAAAGTGAATTAAAACTAGTGTTGGAGTTTCAATGCTTGTTTTAGGGTGTGTTTGTCACGGTTAGCTTGATAAATAACAAGCATTAAAATTGTAACGCTACCTTTTCTAAAACAAGCAGTTTCTTTACCAAACCCTTTTATGATACAAACATTACTGCTATGGCTAGTTTTGCAAACATAGTAACTTCTTTATATTTAGGTTCAAAATGGAATTAGGTTATCTGGTGTCTTATTTTGTGTGTTTCAGTGAAAGAACAATCAATCATGCTGTAGATTTGGGAAAGTTTGTTATCTAGTTCTGAGATTGTTATTAGTTTTTGATTTTCATTTCATTCATTGTCACTTGATAGAGAACACAGATATATGTTGTTCATATTAGGTTATGGTTATACCTTCCTTTTGGCATTAAAGCAACGTTGTCTATCTTGACTACTTGTTAGTTATTGTCACTGTATGATTATAGGTGTATATTTATCCATTTCTTCGGTAAAAACCGAGTAGGTTTTACCAAGATGACTATGCATTTGTGATTTTAGTTTATATGTGAAGGTGGTGCAAGTGGACCTTAAATAAGTGATGCCTGAGCTTTAGTGTGCAACAATCAAAATTTCCTTGCATTGAATATATAACTTTGCAGCTTTGTTTTTCCAGATCCCCTATTAATAGATTGCTTTTAAAAGTTAATACGTGTAACCCCGATACATTTTCTAAGTGACATTATACTTGCTTGATCCCAAAATAGTTGCATCTTTGACTTGCGCTAATATTGTGACTTGATTAAGCTTTATGCTCTTCAGCCACATTTATTTGTCAAACAAGTCATTAACTCCTTTATAATAATGCACAGCCTCTTAGAAGCGAAATGTACAGCTCACTGCAGATTATAGAAGTTCCACCTCATTTCTTTCTCTGTGAGTGACAAGGGAAAAGATAGATGATAAATATCTTACCCTTGACATCCCAAAACATGACGGATTTACTAATTTAGGAAATCTGTGACTTTTTTTATAAGCTTTAAAGGTATCAAAATGTTCAAGTTAGACCAAATCAGCTGGATATTGATATGCAGTGTGCAGATTTAATTAGAAAAACTTGGGCTCATTTAATTTCGCATATCAACATGTCCGATTTAGAGCAATGCAACGGAGCCCTGGATGTACATTTGTCAAAAAAGTTATATTCTCTTTATCTTTCTTGCATTTCCTTCGAGTTTTATAAAGAATGATTCAATAATTAATAAGATCTAAACAAAATAAATAATGTTTTTCTTTCATTTCCTTTAACAAAATGTCATTCTTGATGTTTTATAGCTTACCTTTACACGAGAACAAATGAGGAGAGAGTAGAGGGAAATGCGTCTGCAACTGGTATTTCAACTGCTGCAGTGAACAATGTACCAACATCGCCTCCTGCCATATCGGAGCCAGTGAAACAAATCCCCGTGGATCAGCAGATAGAGCTCTTCAAGTGGATATTGGAGGAGAAAAGGAAAGTAAAGACAAAAGATCCTCAAGGGAAGAAGAAAATTGATGAAGAAAAAGCCTTAAACAATTCAGCCGATCAAAGTCCGTCCATCTTTGTAATTACTGTACACATCTGGAATTGTACATACTTTGTGAAATTGAAAATTTGGGCTTTGAACAATATTTATTGTACCACCAAGTTTTGACAAAAAGAAAAACATGAGAATTGATATGATGTTCACTTTAGAGTTGAAGTCACACTTGCATACATAACAAAGGATGATCTATGTGACAGTGTGTTTCTGTCTTGTTACAGTTTCTAGTTTGATAATAAACTACAGGTGTCCACAATGGAGTGTATGGTAATAAGATATGCGAGCTTAACGAATTGACAATCTTACAACCCGTAACCCGTTGATGGATACGTTTTTGGTACAAGTGAAACTCAATCTGAGTCATCTTTTGTGATTTGACAAGTAAACATAGGACTTCAAAAACGATACAAGACCCATAAAGCATGGTAAATCACTAGACTTCCACCATTCTAGATGTTACAGCTAAAGCGAGTTTCCCAAAGAATCTCAACTCACGAGATTCAAATTTAAAACCTCTTAAAATGCGAAGTGTGTAATGAATGTATGCATCGTTAGTTTAATGTATCTTGACTTTGACATTTTACATTATATTGTGCCTCAAATTTGGAAGCCTATCAGGTTGGCTGGTCTAGTAAACAGTCTAGACACATGTTCATGGTGGTTTGTTTATGTTGTTTTTGTTTGGAGCCACATTACAATACATGGTGTGCCTCAAATCTATGCCAACCGACTCCATGAATGGCCCTATTACTTGGGCGAGAGATGTGCTAGCTTGTGTCTCGGTTCCTAGAGGTGTAATCAAGCTAAGTTGAGTACTCGAGTCGATAAAAACTTGATTGCAAAACTCGAATCTAGATCTAGACTTTATATTCAAACTCGAGTTTGATATATATACTTTCGAGCTCAACTCAGGTCGATTTCTAGTAACTACATTATCTACATATAGTTCAAGTCTCAATTGAAATATTTATGCATGAATCTTCACGCATTTGCTTGCTTGGTTTGATCAAACTCAATCTTACCTGACTTATAATTAGTCGATGTCACCAAAAAAGGTACGTAGGTAACATGACGAAAATGGTCAACCGTGGGTCAAATGATCTAGTAAAACCATACAACACTTTATACCCCAATTATTTTTCAATGCTAATTTATATGATTACGGGAAGAGGTGCCTCCAGAAGTGGCAGTTACATCTATTCCTAAGTCAAATGCCATCTCACCCACTTCATTGGGCCATACCTTAACATCGTCTCTTGCATCCCCGAAGCCAGAGATACCAATCCCTATGGACCAACAGATAGAGCTCTTCAAATGGATAGTAGAGGAGCAAAGGAAAGTGAAACGATCCTCGAGAGAAAAAGAAATTTGAGTAAGAAAAAATTTTACTCAAACACTTAATAAAAAAAAAGTCCATCCCGTCTTTGTAATCCTTATATTGTAAATTTGGCAATTTATAATGTAGTTTTTGTATTTGTTTGATGTTGTATAAATTGTGCAAAATGGATCGTTCAAGTTGATGTAATCATAGTTATCGTCGTTAAACAATGCGGAAATGATATATATTCTGCTTTCTACTCGCAAGTCTTCAGAAAAAACTCAACTCAACTAAAACTGCATCGATTGTTAGTTTCTCAATTGCTTGCTCAACTCGCTCACTCGTGTATCATTGACAATTCACATTTTCTTTTATAGATCAAACAAAACAAAACTACCGAAACGCGTATATTAACTTTTACGTTTATATCAAAGAAAAAAAGGAAACTTCTTTGAATACGTGAGAACGAAAAAAGAAAGACATGTGTGTTCAAACACTGTCACCTGTAACAAACATTTTTTAACAAATTGCTTTATAGATTTGTAAGTTTTCTATTTGAACAATGTTGGTTCAGTTTTCATGTAGTGTAGACAGAGTAGGAGTATTTGCATCCCACATTGCCCTCATTAACCAAATGACCAAGGTTGAGATAATTATAAAATGAGATGCCAAACAATCCATGAACTACATAAAGTCATTGTTATGGATTATACTACATCCGTCCCATATTAAATGTTTAATTTGAATTTTCAAAGTCTTGTTTTATCAACTTTGACCTTAAATATTTTTATTTATGATATATAATACATGATGCAAAATATATGAATAATTGAGTTTTAAATGTACTTTTCATTGACATAATTTTTATCAAGTATCATATAATACAAACAAAAATATTTAAAGTCAAAGTTGAAGAAAAAAGACTCTTAAAAATGGACATTTAATATGGGACGGAGGGAGTACTTTGGTTGCAATTATTAGTTATAATATTTTATTAATGGATTTTGATTCAAAAGTATTAATTTTATTTTATTACAATTGATACTTTTGCATTATTTCATTAATAAAAACATTGATTCAAGAGTATCTTTCGACGATTTGAATACCGTTTATTTAAACACTTGAAACTTTAAAGTGAACGTGAGAGATACCGGCCCGAAGCCAGATAAATCCATCCCCATTGACGAGGAGCAGATAGAGATAAATAAAATGATGTTGGAGGAGAATAAAAAAAAGAAAACAATAGATCCTCAAGAGAAGAAGAAAATTGATGAATAAAAAGCTGCTTAAGGAATTAATCCGATCAAAGTACATCCATTCTTTGTAATCATCGCATCGCAGGATTGAAATTGTATGTTTTCTTTATAACGGATCGTTGTGGTCAATTTGTATTTGTTTGATGTTGTCTAACATGTGAAAAAGGGATTGGTCGTGCTAGCAAGTTGATGTAATTGTTGTTGTTGTCATCTAACCAATGCGGAAATGAAATGTGTTCTATTTTCTTCCAAGCCTATGTCCAATGTACACCAATGTTTAAACTGGGTTACAAAATTGCTCACAAAATGAAAATTTTTGATTCAAGCAGAATGATGGTGTGCTTGGCATATAAAAAAGAATAAAAGAATAAACGATCTCTCAGACTTTGTAACAAATGTTACATATGTTCCTTTCATATAGATTAAAACAAATATCACACCCTCAAGCAGTGGTGTTCATCGGTTCGGTTATCGGGTTATTCGGTTTATTCGGTTAATTTTTTTGGTCAAACCGAACCGAACTGAACCGAATTCAAATTTGATTCAACCGAACCGAATAACCCGAATTACATAATTTTAATTATTTTTTCATTTAATTATATATATTTTTAAAACAATTTTTTTTCAAGCTTAAATAATGTTATATTTATACTAAAAAAGACTTTTAGTAATTATTTTTGTTGACACAAAAGTCGGGCGTTCCTGATTATGGGCTCTTGCTCTCGTACCAATTCGCTTCTTAGTACTTATAACGTGCGCACTAAGAAAATAAACAACACCGTTAGGCTTATCGAGGGATTGTCTCCCACGATTAGACTCCGGCGTGAGAGTAAGTAATCGATTTAGGGTTCTCGTAAAGAGTTTAGGGTTTGTGAATCGTACCTTGAATGAGAGTTATGTCATTCCTTATATAGGCGCAAAATCCTTGTATGGTTCGTGCTCCTTACGTTTCGCACCCATGGTGCTTATCCGGGTAAGGATATCTATTCCATAGATAGAAAATCCTTACCTAAACCGTATATGTAGTTTAGTTGGGCTTGGGCTTATGTGAGCTCATTCCCTTTATTGGTGCGGCCCAAGTCATAATAGCCCACACATGGTGGCTTTGGGCCTTAGTAATGTTTATCATTTGGGCTCATGGCCCATATATAGACTATACGTCATCATGTCCCCCCAGTCTAGTGTGCGCGGTTCGTAGCCGCGGATACTAGACTAATCACAACAGCGGTAAGCGTGGCGGAAGATTATTGAAATATTGCCGCCTAATTTGGAGTGCATTGTACCTGGTCATAGATATTTCAAAGAAATACCTCAAAAATTGGGGGTTGTGTCCACGTGTTCCTCGTAAATCGGGAAAAAGTGCATGTACCTTTTCGCCTTCTAGCTACACGTATTTGTGAGTGGGATCCACGTGGGCGTCATTTAGGGTTTTTGGTCCCCTTATATAAGAGTCACCGCCTCCCTTGTAAAAAACACACAGTAAAACACATACTCATCCTTGCACACTTCTTGAAAGCGTATTTTTGCAAAGAAAATAACTGTTTTATTAGGTAATTTGTGTGCGTTTCTCAGTAAATTAATGAAAATGGTTGCCCAATTAGAAGATTTTCGCTCTGCGATGACTGAGAATGATGTGCGTCAGTTTACATCTGACTACTTCATTTCTCTGGATGTGCATCCAGAGGCTCCAGACGTTGACGCGTGTATAGCCGATTAGACTCCGGCATGAGAGTAAGTAATCGATTTAGGGTTCTCGTAAAGAGTTTAGGGTTTGTGAATCGTACCTTGAATGAGAGTTATGTCATTCCTTATATAGGCGCAGAATCCTTGTAGGGTTCGTGCTCCTTACGTTTCGCACCCATGGTGCTTATCCGGGTAAGGATATCTATTCCATAGATAGAAAATCCTTACCTAAACCGTATATGTAGTTTAGTTGGGCTTGGGCTTATGTGAGCCCATTCCCTTTATTGGTGCGGCCCAAGTCATAATAGCCCACACATGGTGGCTTTGGGCCTTAGTAATGTTCACTTGTATGTGTGTGTCTCATCTATATGTGTAATTATAGAATTATGCTTACATTGACAAGAAAAAAGTAAATAAGAATAACCAATTTTCTATGTAATACAAGTTTTTTGGTATAAATTGCCATGCCCAAATATAAACGGTTAGAAACCAAAAAAACCGAAAAACCAAACCGAAACCAATGATAAACCGAAAAAACCGAACTGTCAAAAACCGAACGGTTTCGGTTTTGGGTTTTATAAAAACCGAAATATTCGGTTCGGTTTCGGTTTTAGCCAAAAACCGACCCAAACCGAACCGTGCACACCCCTATTTACTGCGATGGGCCGATCGGGTTATGTTTCATCTTTAATGGACCAAACTGGTAAATTAAATAAGTCGCTTAAAACAAAATGGGTTGTAACTGGTCGCAAGTCTGCCAAATTGTATTGCATTGGATTTTAAAATTTAGGAATAATTACAAATATATCCTTCCCTGGATGAATAATTACATATATATCTTTTTTATAAGTTTTTAATGCATAGTGTACAATGTTTTTAATGAATCAAAAAGATATATATATATATATATATATATATATATATAATTTTTGAAATTTGCAAAGATATATATGTAAAAGCTATTAAAACTGGGTTATCAATGTACTAATATGATATTTGTAATCGTAAGTCCCACTAATTATCAATCAGCAGCTTTAAAACTTGATATTTTTTAGATTGACCTGTATTAAAACTTGTTTTAGCCACAACCCATGTTAAGTCGTTACTACTAGTACGGTTTTGAAATTTATTTATGGTAGATATTATAAACGCGTTATGTATGTTGTAGTTGAATGGTAGTTACTAAGAAGGTGTCTATTATAATCAATGTTATAAATAGCGTGAGGCGTGGCGTGGCGGCGAAGCCAAGCCTCAAGCTACACGAGCTATAGCGAAGCTATAGCATTTTTTGAGGCGTGACCAAGGCGGCATAATTTTTTATAGATTTATATAATTATATCATATTTCATATATATATATATATATATATATATATATATATATATATATATATATATATATATATATAATACATCAAGTTTACAAAACGCGTTATACATAGGAAATAAACTCAAAAAGCTAAACTATAATTGCATTTTTCGTCATTTCTTTAAATAAAACCTTCTCCGTGAGAGTAAACTGCTAAAAGATAAAATGTAAAAACCTAAAAACTACGGTATAAAACATCACATTCACATATTCACATTCACTTGTTATATTATCTTTTAGCATTTGATTTATAAAGTTAGCCCAAGCCCAAGTTCTTTCTAGCCCAATAATATTAAATTACTAAATTCTACAAAAGCTTCAAAATAAAGCGCCACGCTTCACGCTATAGCACGCCTTACCACGCTTTTTCGCGCTTCATAACACGCTACGCATTAAGAAGACGCCTTGGCTGTTTCGTAACGTGGAGGCCACGCCTCGCGCTATGGCGCCGCTATAGCGCCGCTATGGCGCGCTATTTAGAACCCTGATTATAATGATGTTTGTTGCTTTGTAATTTACTCTTCAATAAAAGTTGCTATTTACTCGTAGACCAAAAAGTCGAAAAGTCTATTCTTTACAGTACAATAATGCAAAAAGTGGAACTCCACCATCAAAGATAACAAGCTGGAACCACACACTTGTTCACCACATCTTCAATACATACTAACACAAACCGAAAAGATTTTTATGTATATCACCCAAACACTACTTCACTTCTTCCTTTAACAACCCACAAGTCCTTTTTTTTGTTCAGATTAACAAACATGATGATGTCTTCAGTCAATCATGACGACTTTGCTCACTTAAAAATCCCCCTTGAAAATGTTCTATCCGCCACCGACAACTTTGATGACAAAAATATCATCGCAAAAACTCGGTTTGTAAATGATTACAGCGGACAGCTCTTGTGGTCCTGTGAGTTGATTAAAATTGATGCTCGGAGGTTTAATAAAGAATGGTATGATAAAAATGAACAGTTTTGGGCAGAGATTTCGTTGCTTTCTTCTCTCAAGCATAAAAATCTGGTTTCATTAGTTGGGTTTTGTGATGAGAATGATGAGAAGATCATCATTACCAGGCTTGAGACCGAGGGAAGTCTTTACCACTATCTAAGTGACCCAATGCTGTTGACATGGGTACGAAGATTGGAGATATGTCTCGGTATTGCGCAAGCGTTGAGTTATATTCATTATGACGAGCCACGCGATTTTAGCGTAATACATCGAGGCATCTGCAGTGCCACAGTTTTATTAAATGATAAATGGGAGCCCAAGTTATCTGACTTTAGATTTTCCATGAAGAATAAAACGTCTCAGAGGCATGATTCATTCTGTGTTGACAAAGTTTGGGGTAGGGAGGGGTATATAGACCCGACATATATAGAGACAAAGAGTTTGAGCCATAAGTCAGATATTTACTCCTTTGGGAAAGTATTGTTTGGACTACTGTGTGGTAGGGAATCAGTAATTGACAATCAAGATAATAAGTATTTGGGTCCCGTGGCCATTACCCATTATAGAGAGGAAAAGCTAAATCAAATAATTGATCCGGGTCTACTGAGACAAATGGACCCGCAGTCATTCGAGATCTTCGCGAAAACAGCGTATGACTGCTTGAATGACGAACCATCGCAACGCCCAAATATAGCTGAGATTGTCCCGAGACTAGAGAAAGTGTTGGAACTCGCAAGCCAAAACAGGCCTGTAAGACTTCTTTTTTTCTGTTTCATCTTTCTATCACAATAATTAATAGCCCTTTGATGTTGTGTATTCCGTTGCTGGACCTTACTGAATATTACTACCCCCAATCTGCAATGCTATATAGTTACTGGTATAAATGTTATATAGTTGGCTTCATGAAAAAAGTCAACCTATTGCAGTTTCGACTGAAAATTTTATCAATTCGTGAAGTTGAGTTTTGCAATGCTAACACTCTGTTATTTAGATTCACAAAAAGGAAAAAAAAAAGTGAAGGACTGAAAATCAAATACAGTATGATTTGTTAAAAACTTATTTAGATATAAAAAACGACTTATATACATAATGATAATGATGATGCATCTCACATCCTTTTGTAACGTAAACTCTGTTTTTGTGATAGATACACACTTCACCCAACCACCTTGCTCACCTAAGAATCCCCTTTGAAGATATAGAATCCGCCACCAACTACTTTGCCGAAGAAAATGATGTTGGAGAAAGTGACTTTGGAAAGATATATGACGGACAACTCTCGTGGTCAGGTGAGTTGATTAACATCGAGGCTCATAGGATATCTAATGAAGAATGGGATGATGAAAAAGAACAGCAGTTTTGGATGGAGATTTCAATGCTATCTAGTCTCAAGCATAAGAATCTTCGTTCTATTGTTGGGTTTTGTAATGAACTTGGTGCAGAGACCATCATTTACAAGGATGAGCTCAAGGGAAGGCTCGGATTCTATCTAAGTGACCCGGTGTTATTGACATGGGTGAAAAGATTGGAGATATCTGTGGGTGTTGCGCATGCATTGAGCTACATACACTATGACGAGCCACGCGATTTTAGTGTTATACATCAAAACATCAGTAGTGATGCAATTCTATTGAATAATGACTGGGAACCCAAGTTATCAGATTTTCAGCATTCCGTGAAGATTAGAGCATCTGAAAGAAACAATTCCTTCCATACTGATTCAGTTTGGTCTACGAAAGGGTATACATACCCAACATATGCAGACACTAGCAATGTGAATCACAAGTCAGATATCTACTCCTTTGGAATGGTCTTGTTTGAACTACTGTGTGGTAGGGAATCAGTAAGTGACGGTCAAGATAATAAGTATCTGGCTCCCATGGCCATTTTTCATTATATCGAGAAAACACTCGATGATATAATTGACCCGGATCTATGGAAACAAATAGATCCGCAATCATTTGACGTTTTCGCAGAAACAGCGTATGGCTGCTTGAATGAAGAACAAGTGCAACGCCCAAATATAGATGAGATTGTTGCAAGACTTGAGAAATCATTGGAACTCCAAATGGCAGGCGAAAATAGGCATGTAAGGCGTTTTTTTCTCTCTTCAAATCTGTATATCATAATAACTATTCTATTCAGAATGACTTATTATTAATAATTAATAATGATAGTCTACTTATTACTATATTTATGATGCTAAAGGAACACTCGGTAGTTGCGGCCGAAGTTGAAGGTGCATCATCCAGTCAAGAGAAGGTAATTTTTCTTATAACACTTTTTGTAAGTAACTGATCCAAATTTCAAAAGAATTGAGATTCTCCTTATGGTGAAGGCGTGAAGCCAATGATAGGCCACAATGTGTCTAAAGTTAGGGAAAAATCACATTTGCCAGCTATTTTTCTAACATCTAGCTATTCTCTAGTGTAATAGACAAGATCCTCTTTTTAAAGTAGTCCGTATCTCCCAACATTTTTGTTCTTTGATAAATGTTTATAATTGACTAATTTGCCTCAGTTTAGTGTTTCACCCTGTGAATTTGCACAAATGGTAATGGTGTCTTGTTTGATACATATAGGGCTCAGTGACCTCCGTCTTTAGAGGCGTTGAATCCCATATCAGCGAAAAGACTGTGTCTTCCCTCAAAGATCCTTCTCATTCACACATCAGCTTTGAAGATATAAAATCCGCAACTAACGGTTTCGATCATGAAAATTTCATTAAAGATTTTGGGTTTGGAAGGATTTACAAAGGCCGTCTCTTGCGTTCCAAACAGTTCATCGATATTATTGCGAAGTTTTTCTATTCTGAATTTGTAGATGATAAGAGAAAAACATTTTGGACGGAGATTTCAATGCTTTCTAGTCTCAAACATAAGAATCTGGTGTCTTTTATTGGGTTTTATGAGGACGAGATCTGTAGGGTTATCATATACAAGAAGGAGGCTAACGGAAGTCTAGACAGATATCTAAAGGACCAGACTCTCAAATGGATGCAAAGGTTGAAGATATGTGTTGGTGTTGCAAATGCATTGAGTTACATCCATTACGATGTTGGACGTGATTTTAGTGTCATACATTGCAACATCAAGAGCTCGAAAATTCTACTAGATGACAAATGGGAACCCAAGTTATCTGGTTTTGAGCTTTCGTTGAAAAATACAGTAGCTCGGAGGCAGCGTCTTCTTCTTACTCGTGATGTTGTTAAGAATGTATACCTAGACCCAAAATATAAAAGGACTGGGGGTGTGACCCACAAGTCAGATGTGTATTCGTTCGGTGTTGTATTATTCGAAGTCTTGTGTGGAAGGAGTGCAGTTCTTCCAGATGAAGAGTTCGAAGAGGGGTTATTAAGTCAACTGGCCAAATCTCATTTAGATGATATGGTTGATCCACATCTACGAGAACAGATGGACCCCGAAGCATACAAAATCTTCTCAGACACGGCATTTTACTGCATACAAGAGGAACGAGCAAAGCGTCCGCATATAGATCAGGTTGTCAATAGACTTGAGAAAGCTTTGCAACTCCAGTGGAAACGTGAAAATCCAGTTGACAGTACATCATCATCCAATCGTTTGAAGGTAATTAATTTCCTTCAACTTTTAATTTTGAGGCCGATTACGAATTATCCTAATTAATAAACAAGAGCTACTAATATTATTAACTGTTGTTTTCTAGTTTAACGTGTATAACCAGTGGCGGACCCAGGAATGTTGAGGACGGGGGCAATTTTTTTTATTTTTGATAAAAGTCGTTGTGCACATAAAAATAAAGGTAAAAAGTCATTGTGCACACAAAAATAAAGACAGAGATATAAGGTTTTTACATTGTTTGGCTTCAAGGTGGGGGCAATTTGATTTTGTGAGGGGGTGCACTTTAATAAAAAGGTCCAACTTTTATTTTTTTTACACTAAAATCTGATTTTTTTTTTTTTTTTTTGGCGAACCGTGGAGGGCACCGCCCCCCCCCCCCCCCCCCCCCCAAAACTCTATATGTAGTTCCGCCCCTGCATATAACCACTATATCCTCATTATACCATTTTTTTTACAAAAAGACGAGTAAGGGCATCCACTATGATGAACCTATAAAAAGGTTTATACATTTAAAACTTTATCAATTTATAAACCTTCTCAAATTATGAAATATTATATAAAACTAAAATTTTGCAATGTATGTGGTGAATATGAAAGTATGCAATAGTTTGTTACATTAAATTTTAATAGTGGGTTCATTTTGAATGCATAGAGAAGATCTTTTCAAGGATGTAACTCTTAAGAAAGTAATGATGTAATAAGCGTGTTCAGTTTTTCAAAGTAAAAATATTTTAAATTTTATTATACCATAATCATTTTTGTGAAATACTTTAATAGGCAATCATATTAGTGTTTACTGTTTAGAAAAGAATAAAGGAACAAGTATGGGTATGAGTAGGTTTGGTGTAACGACTTAAATTGATTATACTTCAAAGCTGAGAGTTTTTAAGGTCAACAATCTTTTAGTAGGTATTACAATTCTTTTCCTAATTTCACATAATGTGACCCACTTTGACTTTTCTATTTTTGTTATGGTTTTAACCCTTCACACATAGTATGTTACTCTTTTCCTTTTTTCTAGAAACGGCAAAACAATTTTACAAAAGGCATCCAAGAAGGGATATTAGTAACACCATAAAGATAAAAACCTTCAAGAGGGAGGAAATATTAATTAAATGACAGAAATCTTCATTTTCAATTTTGACATAGATTTTAGGGGTGAAATCATTTTCCAACTAGTTAACTTGAAACAAATGAACTGTTGCTTTTGAACATTTTCATATTTTCTAAATGCTACTCGTAATCAATTATTAAAACATTTTGTTTTTCTTTTTTAATTTCTTACTAGCATTAATGAGGTGATGCATGATTCTATAATGTTGCAGGAGAAGAACTTTGAACACTTGAAGATTGGACTAGATGTTATAAAGGAGGCTACTGAGAATTTTGATGACGCACATTGCATTGGGTCAGGCGGATTCGGTAAAGTATACAAAGCAGATCTTGAACATTTCGATAGCAGTAATTCCTTGTTGATAGAAGGTGTGAATGAGTGTGATTTACCAAGAAAACGAAGCACGGTAGCCATAAAGCGCATTCACAATCAAGAAGGAGAACAAGGGTTCATTTCAGAAATTGAAACGCTAACTACTTGTAAGCATGATAACATAATCTCTCTTCTTGGCTTTTGTTATGAAGGTAACGGTGCAATGATCCTGGTTTATGAGCATGCTTCTAAAGGAAGTCTTGCTGACTATTTGGGAAGTTGTGATAAAATGACTAATCTAACTTGGGTGCAACGTATAAAGATGTGTCTTGATATTGCACATGGTTTGAATTACATTCACAACAACACAGATCATGGCAAACAAAAGATGATACACCGTGACATGAAGAGCGATAACATTCTATTGGAAGATAACTGGAAGGCAAAGATTGCGGACTTTGGGCTCTCCAAATTTCACCCAGCAGATCAAGTGGCCAGCACTATCTATACCAATGTTGTAGGTACATATGTGTATTTGGATCCAGAATATCAGAAGGATCGTAGATTAAATAAGAAATCAGACATTTACTCGTTTGGAGTAGTGTTGCTTGAGATCTTAACCGGGAGGTTGGCCTATGATTCTGTATACACCAAGGTGAATGACAAGGGAATTGCACCCATTGCAAGAGATCATTTTGAAAAGGGAACAATAATGGAAATTGTTGATCACAAGATAAAGGAGGAGACCGATGAACATGTCTTTTCTTTAAGTAAAGGACCCAATAAAGAGTCTTTGGACATCTTTTTAGACATCGCATTTCGATGTGTCGCAGAAACTCAAGCGCAACGTCCAACAATAGAAGTTGTCATCCAAGAACTCAAAAAAGCGTTAAACTCTCAGGTAAGTAAATAATTTAAAAGACAACTTATTAATTTCTTCATATTCTTGATAGTAAAATGTGACATATCATACATTATACTTTGTGTAAACAACATTTTCTCAAACTATTACTCATTATTAGATCTTTTTTGTAAGGGTGTCTAACTATCTCACTATATACAACAAATAAATCTCACGAGGTCCTAAGCAGGACTCACCCACAACCATTTGGTTGGGGAACATTCTCACACATGGGGTACCATTTGGACACAAGCCTTTGGTACTCATTTAAGATATTAACGTTTAAGTTTTTTCTTAGTAGTTAAGTTTTGGGATTTATTGTTTTGATTTTAAACTTTTATGTAACCCTCCTCACTCTTTTCTTCCATGTATATAATTATTTTTTTCTTTAGTGTAGAAATTGCAACAACCAACCTTGATCTGCAACCATAACTTTGACATGAACTTGTAGATTGAAAATAATTAAATTTTGATTTAACAGAATCCTGTATGGCAAGTAGTTTCAGTTTGTTTTTGACTTACTACATCGACTGACTGATGATTCACAGGAGAACCACAAAGACGACCTCAAACTGTCACTTAAAGACATAAAGTTGGCGACACAAAACTTCAGCCAAGACAATATCATTGGACAAGGAGATTTTGGGAAAGTATATAAAGGAGTAGCTACTCACACTCATGGACATAACATCTTTGCTGCAAAGCGCTTGGATAGGAAGTCTGCTGAAGGAGAAGCTGAATTTATGACAGAACTGGAAATCCTTATGGAGTATAAACATGAAAATGTCATTGGTCTTTTAGGCTACTGCGATGAAGAGGATGAGAAAATTATTGTTTACGAGTATGCATCGAGAGGAAGTCTTGATATGTACTTGGACAATGATAGTCTTACGTGGGTAATGCGGCTAAAAATATGCATCAATATTGCAATCGGGTTGGAGTTCCTTCATGGAAAGGGTTCAAGTCCAGAAATGGTGATACATAGGGACATCAAAAGCAGCCACGTACTACTGTTTGATGATTGGAAAGCAAAAATTAGTGATTTTGGACTTTCCTTAGTTTGTCCAACAAATCAGGATGCGGGCTATGTCATTGACAATGTTATAGGCACAATTGGCTATCGTGACCCATTACACTCGAAAACAGGCTTCTTAACTAAAGAATCTGATATATTCTCACTGGGTGCGGTTTTATTTGACATATTGTGTGGGAAACTATCCTCCGTAGAACTAGACAATGAGTATCTTTATTTACCCTTTTTGGCTAAACATCACTATCATGTCAGAAAACTTGATAAGTTGGTGTTTGAGGGTATCAAAGAACAAATTGTGCCACAGTCGTATGCTACATTTACAAGGATTGCCGTTCAATGCTTACATCACAGGAGAGAAAGACGGCCAACAGTAGGTGAAGTGATAATACAACTTAAGAAAGCATTGGAATACCAAGTAAGTTTTATAATTATTTCAAATTAGGCTACCATTTCTTTCACATACGGATCTAAAGCTATACCACTCAAAACAAAAAATAAATCAAATGTCAAAACGAAAAAGACAACAAGTTTCAATGATCCAGAAAAAAATGTGTTTTCTATGTTTAGTAGAAGGTCTTTAGTTGTTTCTTCAACGATAGAAATGTAAATGTATGAAATATGAGTTTATTAATTGTTTAATGAATGTACAGGAGGATTATGAGATATGGGAGTCGAAATTGCCTAAAGACTACAAAGAAATAATCCAGATGTCAAGGTGCCCTGAAGATTATTCTAACATCAAAAAAGAGGATCTTTACAACATCTTCTCTAAAGGAATCCTCCTTCAACAGGACAAAGTGGTAATCAGTTCATTCTCAAATCTCAGTTATATTTTTGTGCATCCTGTGTTCTATGTATCCTTTAGTTTATTAGGAATAAATCAAAATCATGCATGCATTTACACATCATAACATTGAGTATTTTTGTGTGTGTGTGTGTGTGTGTAACAGTTGCTGTCATTTGATGGTATTGGAGAAAGAAATGCAGTGGTTTCTGCAACAATGTTTTCCTACAAAAACAGTTGTCCACATAAGTGGAAATCTCTTCCAGAATCAAGGTTAGTCTCTCTACCTCTCTTGGTACATATACATTGTTGTTAGATGCATAAATTTCTGCTCTAATCTGCAATCTAATATGATCAACAACTTTTAGAATAAGAAATATAAACAACTGTTTCATAAACAGATGTAATACGAAATTGTGTGTTAAACTCGAAGAATAGTAAATAGTAGATGCTTTGTAACTTGTAACATGTTCAGTCCTACAGCGTCTTATATCTTTATATATCAACTTTAAAGTCTCTTCAAGCTTTAGTTTATTTATACGTTGAATCTTGATATTTACTGAAAATACACAAAAAACTTTATAAGTTTAAAACATAATAATTAGGTAAGAATGATCAAGCTTAAGGTTGCATGACATGTACTTTTTCACTCATCAAAAGGAATGGAAATTCAATCTTAGACAAAATTATATTTTTGATAGGAATTGGATTACATAGTGCCTATTTTGGATTACATACTGCCTATAGTGCCTATTTTGAAATTCAATCTTTATTTACCCTATTTTGATAGGAATTGGATTACATAGTGCCTATTGCATGACATGTATTTTATGTCAACTTAAATGACTGTTCTTCCTATATGAGATTTTAGAGTACTTATCAAAATTAAAGGGTGAATAACATGAGTAGAGCTACTTTAAACTATGCATTTATGGAATTCTTATATAAGATTAGAGTCTTCTTAACTGATTTTAATAGTCTCAGATTTGGAATCTGGGGTGTTATGTCGATATTTACATGTTGCTTGTAGTCGTCTAGTCGATATGTACTCTGTTGCTTGATTTTGTATTTACTTGTTTTTTTCAAAACAGGATGAGGTATACCTTGTTTTCGGCCTTCTGTTTGCACGGCAATGAAACAAAAATTTTGCTAGCATCTTGCTTGTCTATTTTAAGATATAATCCATCTAAAAAAGAAATAACTTAATGGTTAAAAGGGAATTATTATAGTTAATTATATATTTATTGATACAATAAGTTTTAATTTTGAATGGAAGTATTTTTCCAATTCTCAAAGAAATTGTTTTGTCATTTATTTTGGTTTAAAGAAATACTAAATTCTAAAGTAGAAGTGTACATCCGGGGAAATAATGATTATGACTGACTCGGACTTGAATGTTTATAACATGTGCAGATTTGAGTCAGTAGTGGAGATGTCAGATGTTTCCAATTTGAACATCGAAATTAAGACAGATACTCGATTATTATCTCCGGATGCTGTTTATGGGGTCTATTTACTCTTCAAATTTTGTGATTCAAGAAAAGTTTCAACTAAACCGATGTATGTTAATTTAAAGTATAGAGTGGGCTCCGAAAATCTACATGCATATTTTGCAAAACAGAGAGACAAAGAGTGGATGATGATCGAGTTGTACAGATTCTTAAATCAGAACGAATGTGTCATGTTTACATTTCTAATAGAGAGCTTTTCGTCGTTCTATTGTGGAGATGGTGCGATTTATGTCGAAGGCATTGAATTTCTAGCAATTGACAAAGTGAGTTTAAAAGTATCCCTTGGCTCCATTCTATATTATTTTGTTTATATATAAAAATCATGTCTATGATGCATATTTAACACGATTGTACACAGGTGAAACATGTAGAAATCGGAAAGTTGAAGGATGTCTTGGAATCAAACTTCAATGTGGATCGCGTGCAACAATTGCCAACTAACTTTGAAGAAATATTTGAGATACACAGAAACTATGATGAGTTGTTTTGGTTGGGCGAAGTAAACGGGAAGAAACTTCTTGTGGTTTCAGCAAAGGCAGCTCTATACAAATTTTCTAATGCGGATCTCTTTACTTCAAAACCATCATCCCAGTCAAGGTTTGCTTTTTTGAACTAGATTTGGCACCTAGCAGTAAACTTTCCTAATTGTACATTCACAATGTGCACATCTAATCTTATCCAAATATTAAAAATAGAAAGTTTTGTTAATTTAAGGCCAATCTTCTTTGTTGTCTAGTAAAATACTAAAGATTCGTGTATAATATATATCGTACATGCAGATTTGAAGAGGTGATTGAACTTTTGCCACAAGTATTCTATATTAATTGCACGATTAGAAGTCAAATGTTGTCGGCCGATACAGAATACACGTGTTATCTTGTATTCAAGCTTTCAGAAGAATGTCACGGACTGCATAATCCGGTGAAGGTACGAGATCTACTCCACCAAGTAAACGAAGAGGCTGAAATTTTCTATTTTGTTACCCCAAGCCCACTGAATATAAATGATATTACACGGGTACCAAAACAAAGGGAAGATGGATGGATGGAGATTCAAGTGTGGAAATCTAACTCGACTCATAATTTCGAGGATGACTCTCTTTCTATCAATATGAAGTTTACAAGTCATGAAGGAACTATGTCTGGCCTCATCATATGTGGCCTTGAGTTTCGGCCAACGTTTATTACTACAAGCACGCTCAATTGAGCCTTTATTTTCAAACTCAAGTGTGGTTAAGCTTTGCTTTGAAACTCAAGTTTGGTTTCTTAACGGGTACATTATGAGCTTGACCCGACTCGACTGTTCAAGGTAAATATTGACCGACTCGATATATTGAGTTTGGCTTGACTTAACTTTGTTGGGGTCATGGTTAGCTGAGTGAATTTTGTTGTTAGCTGCTTTGATTTAATTAGTTTTTAAATGGTATAAAAGAAATGTTGTTTGAATGCTCATGCAGCAATGCCTGTGTAACATTTCTACTTTATGGATTATCGATGTAGATTTTGAGCCTAGTGATCAAGTTCATAACGTAGTATAAACTGTGTGATCTAGTTTAAATTGCATTATAGATTTTCATCAGTAGTGTAGAGTGGTATTTGCATCTCATGAACAAAATGACCAAGGTGGAGATGATTATAAAATGAGATGCCAAACAATCCATGAAAATCATATTTATTGGCTTCTAACCGAAGTCATTGTTATAATATTTATAAATCACAGAATCTACAAAAGATTAATTTTATTATATATCAAATAAAATTGATTTTTTGTGATTGTTTGATTTTTAAAACATTGCAATTTGTATCTAATTTTAGTTAAAAGCTTATGATTTAATTGGTAAATTTTGAATCAGTTGAACGTTTGTGGGTATGTTTGGCACGAAGCGATGTGGAGCTTTTTGTATCGGTGAGTAATGAGCATTTTAATTTTTAGTAGTCGTTTGTCAAAAGAGCAGTGAGCTTTGCTATTTTTAAGAAATGCTCATTTTCCTATGCTTTCTTAAAAAGCGGTGAGCTGAGAACTGCTACTTTTAACAAACACCCCTTGAACCCCATCTAATAGTCGGCTCGAGCTTTATATATAAAGATCGACAAGCTTTGCGAGCCTAAGCGATATAACTAGACACCAGGTATGTATATTCTCATATCAACGACCATTTCAAGTTGTCAACTCGTTGTGTGGGTCATGCATCAACATCGTCTCATGTCATCTCGAAGCAAAAGAAACCGATCCCCCATTATCAACTGAGTATATGAAATCGATATTGTTGGATAAATTGGAAGTGGATACAAAAGTAAATCGATGAAGAAGAAATTTTGTTCACACAATTTATTCGATCAAGGTTCATCCCGTCTTTGTAAGCATTGTATTGTAATTTTGGATTGATACAGCTTGTTTTTATCGGTATAACTTGTGAAAATGATCATTTTAGCTTTCAAGTTGGTGTACTTGATGTTGTCGTCATTAAATTATGTGGAAATGAAATGTGTTCTACTATTTTCGAAGAGTTTCATTATACGCTAATGTATGGATTGCGTTTCATATATAGTTTACTCACGAGAGAACACAAACTACAACACTATTTTTCATTTCTTTTTCTTCCTAAGTCGAGAACACAAACTACAACATTATTTTTTGTTTTTTTACCTATATTTTCTATCTCATAAATCTAAATCAATGAACACTCCATATGACAAATTATAAGGCAAATTATAGCCCAATAACTTAGCCGGTTAGCCCTATAGCTTGACACCACAACCTCCATCGAGTTATAAGGTCTCGTGTCAAATTTACCAACCGAGTTACATGGTATTTCTTATTTATTTTTTGTGATCTATTTTTGTTTTATTGGGTTAAAGTGTGGGTCAGTAGGTGTCTTATAACTTGAGTGCCGAGAGGTTAAGTTATAGATACTGAATTATTGGAGAAAAATATTGAAATGACATCATTTTTTGCTATAAAATGAGCTTTATGACTCATGTGCACCCAATGCTTTTAAAATAAATTAAATGCACACAAGCATTTTATATCCAAATCATGAATTAAATCCACGTGGGCACTAAAAAGCCAAATTAACAAATAAGTTCAAACAACGTTGGTAATAGATGAGTCAAAAATCAACACAGAATATGTCTAACTCATGAGCACTTTAAATCCAAATTAAGCAATGTGACATATTGGTTTGACATCCTAATGTTGTTACAACAACATACAAGTTCAAATATTCTTTGCTAAACATTTTTGGGATGATCATGAAAAAAGTTCGTAAACAATGACAGTATATCGTAGTTAGATCACATATATTCAAATCAAAGACTTGCATTTCTTGAATAATTTGACCATAAAAAACATCATTCATTTACATATCTATAATCATGTGAGTCTTTTTTCCTTAAATAATGTTACCCTTATCATGTTTATGTTTGCCACAAAAATTATGAGTATTAGAGTTTGGGTCATATCAATCTCTAATAATGAGAATTTGTAAGAAAGTTTTTAAAATAAGGTAGTTTTTAAAAGGAAAATTAGCAAAAAAATGCATCATACTTGCCATTTTTTGTCATTTTATGTAGCGTCTTTTTTTTTTTTACTTTTTTTTTTTTTTTTTTTTTTTTTTTTTTTTTGATTGTAGCACAAACTTTTCAAATCCGTGTCATTGTGTGTACCGGTGACCTGTTTGACCTGTGGAGCAGGTTGAGTTAACGATCGTTTGTTTTATTATTGCAGCGTTAGTCCTTTATACTAACGACCGTTTATAAATAACTAAATGAAGCATGTTAACTTAACGATCGTTTATTTTATTATTGCAACGTTAGTCCTTTACACGTTTTCGCACATTTTCGACCGTTTTTACACGTTTTCGTTGGTTTTTACACGTTTTCGTCGGTTTTTACACGTTTTCGTTCGTTTTAGCACGTTTTTTGTCCGTTTTTGTCTGTATTTACATGTTTTCGTTCATTCTCGACCGTTTTTACATGTTTTCTTTCATTTTCACACGTTTTCGTCCGTTTTTACACGTTTTCGTCCGTTTTTACATGCTTTCGTTCGTTTTCGCATGTTTTCGTTCATTTTCGCACGTTTTCGTCCGTTTTCACACGTTTTCGTTCGTTCTATTACGTTTTCGCTCATTTATGTCCGTTTTCGCACATTTTCGTCCGTTTTTACATATCTTTGAATATGTATAATCATTTTATGCATAGTCCATCACCACAAAAAAAATTCCAAAAATATATTTTAAAAAAAATATATAAAAAAAATGAAAAAAAGATAAAAAAATTAGAAAATAAAAAAATATATACAAAAATTGAAAAAAATCAAAAAATAGAAAATAAAAAAAAATCAAAAATTTTTTTTGAAAAAAAAAATTCAAATTTTTTATAAAACATTTTAAAAAAATGTAAAAAATAATTAAAAAATAGAAAATAAAAATAATTTATAAAAAAAATTTAAAAATTAAAAAATATTCAAAAAAAATTTCGAAAAACAAAAATTAGAAAATAAAAAAATTTTAGAAAATAATTTTTAAAATAATTGTCGAAAAATATGTTTTTTTAAATAATTATCGAAAAATAATCTATTTTTAAATAATTTTTCAAAAATTTTATTTCTAATTTTTGTTTTTTGAAAAAAAAATGGTAATTTTTTATTTTCTATTTTAATTTTTTTTTCTATTTTTTTTAATTTGAATTTTTTTTTTCAAAAAAAATTTTGATTTTTTTTTATTTCTAATTTTTTTTGTAAGAAAAACGAAGGCCAACGTATAATAATACAGACAAAAATGGACGAAAGCATGCGAAAATGAGTAAAAACGGACGAAAACGTGTAAAAATAGACGAAAACGTGTAAATACGGACGAAAACGTGCGAAAACAGACAAAAACATGTAAAAACGGACGAGAACGTGTTAAAACGGTCGAAAACGAACGAAAACGTGCGAAAACGGACGAAAACGTGCGAAAACAGATGAAAACATGTAAAAACGGACGAAAATGTGTAAATACGGACAAAACGGACGAAAACGTGCGATAAAGGACAAAAACGTGTAAAAGAGGACGAGAACGTGTAAAAACGTGCAAAAACATGTAAAGGGCTATCGTTGCAAAAATAAAATAAACGATCGTTAAGTTAACAGGCTCCATTTAGTTATTTATAAACTGTCGTTAGTATAAAGGACTAAAGCTGCAATAATAAGACAAACGATCGTTAACTCAACCTGCTGCAACAAGTCAAGGAGTTCACCGGTACACACAATGACACGGATTTGAAAAGTTAGTGTTACAATTAAAAAAAAAAAAAAAAAAAAGACGCTACATACAATGACAAAAAGTAGCAAGTATGATGCATTTTTTTGCGAATTTCTCTTTTTAAAACAAGTTTTGTTTGACACAAACTTTTTACAACTTTTATCTTTCTAAGAGTTTATAAAACAAGCTCGTTTAAGGTAACTTTTAATGGAGCATAAGCTTTTATAAATGTTCATTAACATAAATACTATTATGTATTCATGTTGTAAACTAATATTTGCAACTTAAGCTTTCATAAAAGTAAGCTCTTATGAGTTATATCAGTCTAGTTCCATCACATTTTGCAAAAAACAATATGATCATATTTTCTTAACAACATTGATTGACATGACTAATTATATGTGAGTGCATTCTATTAGCGATAAGGGAGAGACATAATTCTTCACAAACCAAAAAAATCAAATCATTGACACGTCTATTTAGGCATGAAAATTAGTTACACATTCACATAGGTATCCCGCGAAACCCTTAAGGCCTTAAGTAATAGGTATCCAGCGAAACCCTTAAGGCCTTAAGTAATAGGTATCCAGCGAAACCCTTAAGGCCTTAAGTAACTAAGATGAATTGAGATCATTTGTATTACCATAACCGGTAACGTTCCTTTACAAATAAAAAAGCGAGGTCTAATGACAGACCAAGTTGTCTTTTTGATTGTGAGAAAATATTATCTGTTCATATAAACTTGAACAATTTAACTAGAAAAACATTATCGGTCATTAGGGGTGAGCAGAAACCGCACCGCAAACCGCAAACCGCAAAAGAACCCGCAAAAACCGCACCACATAAACCGCACCAACACAAAAACCGGTGGATCGGTTTTAAGAAAAAAGAAAAACCGCATTTGCGGTGCGGTTTCGGTTTTACCCATAAAACCCGAACCGCTATACCCGCACCAACCCGCAATTGTTATATATAATAATTTTAATTATAATATTTCAAATAATGCCATCAAAATTTGACAAGACATAGCTCTGTGACTGCAATTTTAGAGTAGGATGTACTCATAGCTCTGCTTCTTCTAATGATGGTGCAATTAAATTTTTAAAAACTCTTCTTAAGGGGCCTAATTCGGTGTTGGATTGCAAGTATTTGCATTTAAGGTGTTGTGCCCATATTATAAATCTTGTTGTGAGAGATGGTTTGGAAGAGCATATCACTTCCATTGACAAGATTAGAAATGCAGTAAGGTATTTGAGATCATCACCTAGTAGGTTGACTAGCTTCGAAGAGAGTGTCGAGTTTGAAAAGATTGATTGTAGAAGAAAACCATGTCTGGATGTAGACACACGATGGAATTCCACATTTCTAATGCTTGAAACGGCGTTGAAGTTTCAGTCGGCGTTTGAAAGGTAGAATGTTAATATAACATTTTACTTCAACATTGTTAATATAACATGTTACATCACTATTGTATGACAGTACCTACTTGTTTCTTGCAGGCTTCAAGTTATAGATCCCAATTATCGATCTTACTTTCGTAATGAAGTTGAGGATGATGGTGAGGATAGTACTAGAAGCAGAAAGCGAAAAAAGAATGATAGAGTTCTAGGGGCTCCGGAAGAGGATGACTGGGAGTATGCAAGGTATTACTTATATTACTCTAATCTCCTTTCATGGTCTGATGGTTACATATAAATAGGTCAATAATGTAGTATTCCGCTGTTTCAAATAAATAGGTCAATAATGGAGTATTTGAGGATCTTTTTTAGTGTCACAAAGAAGATTTCAGGTTCTAAGTATGTTACAGCCAATTTGTTTTTTGGTGAGCTTGTTACAATGCATGCAACAATATCACAAATGTGTGAGCATCCTGATGAAAAAAAGAAAAAGATGGCCTTGTCGATGAAAGAAAAGTACGACAAATATTGGGACAATATAGATAATATGAACTTTTTGTTGCATGTTGCATTGGTTTTAGATCCGCGAAACAAGTTGTATTATCTTAAATATTGTTTTGGATTGATTTATGGTGAACCTGAAGAAAGCGAGGAGGAAATGTTTGAAAGTGATGACGATGAGGTTTCTAAAAGAGGGCAAGTTGTGAAACGTGTGAAATCTACTTTAAACGAGCTGTATAAACATTACAAGATGAAATCAGACAAAGAAAAAAATCAAAACACACCTGTTGCCTCATCTTCTGCTCCTACTTGTGTTGCTAGCCGCTTGAAAGTAGACATTGAGAGTGGTTTTGGAAAGTATATGGAAAAACGAGAAGGGGTCAAGAATACTGAAGTTGATATCTATTTACGTGATGGGACTGAAAGAAGGGATCCGAAATTTGATGTCTTAGGTTGGTGGAAACAAAATTCGGAGAAATTTCCGGTACTTTCTCAAGTAGCTAGGCATGTGTTAGCAATGCCAATCTCTACAGTTGCTTCGGAGTCTGCATTTAGTACCGGTGGTAGGGTTATTGATAAGTTTAGAAGCTCTCTTACGGTCCACACCGGCGGATTGGTTACGGTCCACACCGGCGGATGTGGAAGATATGCAAGTTAACGGCCAACAACTTGAAGACCTCGTGGAGAATTTGGCTAAAATTGAACTTGGTAAGAGTTTATATATTTAACTGTATAGTATTTTACTTTTTTTTTTTTTTTTTATTACTAATAACCTAATATGTTGTATGTTACCTGTTTGTAGAAATGTTTTCTACTGGAAAAAAACCATGCAACGAGTCTTCAATGGATGAAGATTTGAACTAATGCAAGGATCAAGAAGACACAAGCAACAAATGAAATGTTATGTTTTCAAACTTTTGGTTGTATTGATTACGTAACAAACTAAGAATGCATGTAATTTTGTGATACATCTCTACATGTAATTCATAAACTTACAATTGTGTGCTTTTAGTCTTCGAGCCTTTAATCAACTATGCAACTTAATGACTTATTACTCAATTATTTTAGCTTCTTATTTCTTATAGCAAAATGAATGTTTGTATTACTAGTTTTAAATGAGATGGTATTGCTATTATAATGTGTTTACATTAAGCCCAAACTTACTATTGGGTTCAAGCCCAAAATTATAAGATGGCCAATGTGGTGCGGTTAAAAACCGCAAAAACCAACTTTCAAAACCGCAAACCCGCAAAACCCGCAAAACCCGAAACCGCAAAAACCGCATGGTTTCGGTTTCTAATATTACAGAAACCGCATGTTCGGTTTGTGGTTCGGTTTTAGTCAAAAACCGCACCAACCCGCACCATGCTCACCCCTATCGGTCATGTTTATATATCATTTTTAGGGTGTTTGTTTCGGCTTATATAACGGCTTATGACTTATTTGGTTTCGAGATTATGTTTCATAAGCTATTTTTTTGGCTTATTTTGAATCTTTTCGGCTTATATAAGTCAAAAAAATATCAAAGAGTTTTAAAATAAGTTATAAAAAGTGAACTTAAAAAATAATAATAATAAATAAAAAATAACCGTGTGCGCGAGTAAGTAGTAACTCTAAACAAACACCCCTTTCTTGTTTTTAAAGTCATGAACTCGTGTTCAATTATTCCAAAGAAAGCAGTTGAAGAAACCGATCGATCGTGCTGACTTGTAACAAACAAACAGCTAACAACAACATCATCATCATCAATGGCTACTGAATCTGCTTCTTCTCCGGCCCCACCACCACCACCGCCAAAGGTTAGCCGGTCGAAGTACATCTGGCCTCTTCTTCTCGCCGTCAATTTCTCCATCGGAGGTACATTTCAATCAAAACCCACTTACCTTTCATACTAGTTCTAACCAGTTTCTCTGTTTCTAAGCTATATCCGCCCAATATCCGGCAATATCGGCCATGACCCGGATGTTCCGGCTAAAATCCGGCTATATCCGGCCAAGACCCGGTTGTTCCGGTCATGACCCGGATATTCCGGTCAAATTTTGTATCTACATGAATAGTTAGGGGGTTAAAGGTGACTAGTCAGAACCATGGTCCCGTAGCCGTTAGCAGTAGTTGTAATTAAATTATACTTGAGTAGTAATGTGTAAAGTGAATTAAAACTAGTGTTGGAGTTTCAATGCTTGTTTTAGGGTGTGTTTGTCACGGTTAGCGTGATAAATAACAAGCATTAAAATTGTAACGCTGCCTTTTCTAAAACAAGCAGTTTCTTTACCAAACCCTTTTATAATACAAACATTACTGCTACGGCTGGTTTTGCAAACATAGTAACTTCTTGATATTTAGGTTCAAAATGGAATTAGGATGTCTGGTGTCTTATTTTGTATGTTTCAATGAAAGAACAATCAATCATGCTGTAGATTTGGGAAAGTTTGTTATCTAGTTCTAAGGTTGTTATTAGTTTTTGATTTTCATTTCATTCATTGTCACTTGATAGAGAACACAGATATATGTTGTTCATATTAGGTTATGGTTATACCTTCCTTTTGGCATTAAAGCAACGTTGTCTATCTTGACTACTTGTTAGTTATTGTCACTGTATGATTATAGGTGTATATTTATCCATTTCTTCGGTAAAAACCGAGTAGGTTTTACCAAGATGACTATGCATTTGTGATTTTAGTTTATATGTGAAGGTGGTGCAAGTGGACCTTAAATAAGTGATGCCTGAGCTTTAGTGTGCAACAATCAAAATTTCCTTGCATTGAATATATAACTTTGCAGCTTTGTTTTTCCAGATCCCCTATTAATAGATTGCTTTTAAAAGTTAATACGTGTAACCCCGATACATTTTCTAAGTGACATTATACTTGCTTGATCCCAAAATAGTTGCATCTTTGACTTGTGCTAATATTGTGACTTGATTAAGCTTTATGCTCTTCAGCCACATTTATTTGTCAAACAAGTCATTAACTCCTTTATAATAATGCACAGCCTCTTAGAAGCGAAATGTACAGCTCACTGCAGATTATAGAAGTTCCACCTCATTTCTTTCTCTGTGAGTGACAAGGGAAAAGATAGATGATAAATATCTTACCCTTGACATCCCAAAACATGACGGATTTACTAATTTAGGAAATCTGTGACTTTTTTTATAAGCTTTAAAGGTATCAAAATGTTCAAGTTAGACCAAATCAGCTGGATATTGATATGCAGTGTGCAGATTTAATTAGAAAAACTTGGGCTCATTTAATTTCGCATATCAACATGTCCGATTTAGAGCAATGCAACGGAGCCCTGGATGTACATTTGTCAAAAAAGTTATATTCTCTTCATCTTTCTTCCATTTCCTTCGAGTTTTATAAATAAAGAATGATTCAATAATTAATAAGATCTAAACAAAATAAATAATGTGTTTCTTCCATTTCCTTTAACAAAATGTCATTCTTGATGTTTTATAGCTTACCTTTACACGAGAACAAATAAGGAGGAGAGAGCAGAGGGAGATGCGCCTGCAACTGGTGTTACTTCATCTCCTACATCAAGTGCTATTTCAACTGCTGCAGTGAACAATGTACCAACATTGCCTCCTGCCACATTGGAGCCAGTGAAACAAATCCCCGTGGATCAGCAGATAGAGCTCTTCAAGTGGATATTGGAGGAGAAAAGGAAAGTAAAGACAAAAGATCCTCAAGAGAAGAAGAAAATTGATGAAGAAAAAGCCTTACTCAAACAATTCATCCGATCAAAGTCCGTCCCATCTTTGTAATTACTGTACACATCTGGAATTGTACATACTTTGTGGAAATTGAAAATTTCGGGCTTTTAACAATATTTATTGTACCACCAAATTTGGACAAAAAGAAAAACATGAGAATTGATATGATGTTCACTTTAGAGTTGAAGTGACACTTGCATACATAACAAAGGATGATCTATGTGACAGTGTGTTTCGCCTTGTTACAGTTTCTACTTTGATAATAAACTACAAGTGTCCACAATGGAGTGTATGGTAATAAGATATGCGAGCTTAACGAATTGACAATCTTACAACCCGTAACCCGTTGATGGATACGTTTTTGGTACAAGTGAAACTCAATCTGAGTCATCTTTTGTGATTTGACAAGTAAACATAGGACTTCAAAAACGATCTCACAAGACCCATAAAGCATGGTAAATCACTAGACTTCAACCATTCTAGATGTTACAGCTAAAGCGAGTTTCCCAAAGAATCTCAACTCACGAGATTCAAAATTAAAACCTCTTAAAATGCAAAGTGTGTAATGAATGTATGCATCGTTAGTTTAATGTATCTTGACTTTGTCATTTTACATTATATTGTGCCTCAAATTTGGAAGACTATCAGGTTGGCGGGTCTAGTAAACAGTCTAGACACATGTTCATGGTGGTTTGTTTATGTTGTTTTTGTTTGGAGCCACATTACAATACATGGTGTGCCTCAAATCAATGCCAACCGACTCCATGAATGCCCCTATTACTTGGGCGAGAGATGTGCTAGCTAGTGTCTCGGTTCCTAGAGGTGTAATCAAGCTAAGTTGAGTACTCGAGTCGATAAAAACTTGATTGCAAAACTCGAATCTAGATCTAGACTTTATATTCAAACTCGAGTTTGATATATATACTTTCGAGCTCAACTGGACTTAGATCAGGTCGATTTCTAGTAACTACATTATCTACATATAGTTCAAGTCTCAATTGAAATATTTATGCGTGAATCTTCACGCATTTGCTTGCTTGGTTTGATCAAACTCAATCTTACCTGACTTATAATTAGTCGATGTCACCAAAAAAGGTAAGTAGTTAACATGACGAAAATTGTCAACCGTGGGTCAAATGATCTAGTAAAACCATACAACACTTTATACCCCAATTATTTTTCAATGCTAATTTATATGATTACGGGAAGAGGTGCCTCCAGAAGTGGCAGTTACATCTATTCCTAAGTCAAATGCCATCTCACCCACTTCATTGGGCCATACCTTAACATCGTCTCTTGCATCCCCGAAGCCAGAGATACCAATCCCTATGGACCAACAGATAGAGCTCTTCAAATGGATAGTAGAGGAGCAAAGGAAAGTGAAACGATCCTCGAGAGAAAAAGAAATTTGACTAAGAAAAAGTTTTACTCAAACACTTAATAAAAAAAAAGTCCATCCCGTCTTTGTAATCCTTATATTGTAAATTTGGCAATTTATAATGTAGTTTTTATATTTGTTTGATGTTGTATAAATTGTGCAAAATGGATCGTTCAAGTTGATGTAATCATAGTTATCGTCGTTAAACAATGCGGAAATGATATATATTCTGCTTTCTACTCGCAAGTCTGTAGAAAAAACTCAACTCAACTAAAACCGCATTGATTGTTAGTTTCTCAATTGCTTGCTCAACTCGCTCACTCGTGATCATTGACAATTCACATTTTCTTTTATAGATCAAGCAAAACAAAATTAACGAAACGCGTATATTAACTTTTACGTTTATATCAAAGAAAAAAAGGAAACTTCTTGGAATATGTGAGAACGAAAAAAGAAAAAGACACGTGTGTTCAAACATTGTCACCTGTAACAAACATTTTCTAACAAATCGCTTTATAGATTTGTAAGTTTTCTATTCGAACAATGTTGGTTCAGTTTTCATGTAGTGTAGAGTAGGGGTGGCAATTTCTGACCCGACACGAAACCCGACCTATAACCGACACGAAAATTAACAGGTTTGGGTTGAGTCTAAATAGATTTCGGGTCGGGTTTGGGTTGACCCATCTAACCCGTTTATTAAACAGGTCAGGTTCGGGTTGGGAATTATTTAAGTGGGTCGACCCGCCAACCCGTTTAAGATTTTTTTTCTTAAACTAAAAATTAATTATATTTTATTATACGGGTTAAATGGGTTAAACGAGTCGACATGCAAACCTGTTTAACCCGTTTAATTATTTTTTCATTTAATTATATATATGTTTAAAATAAATTTTTTTCAAGCTTAAATAATGTTATATTTATTCTAAAAAAGACTATTAGTGATTATTTTTATATGTAAATACATCATAATATATATATATATATATATATATATATATATATATATATATATATATATATATATATATATATATAATCCGGATCAATTGAGAAAAGTTTAAGATTGAGAAGAATGAGAAACAATCTTGACCTTTCATCTCATTAAATCAAGTTAAGGGTAAGATTGACAAATTACAATTTTCATTAATTAACTTTAAATTTTCATTTAATATGTTTTGGAATGCAACTATGCAAGCGTTTTTTTTTTCTTTGCTCCGTCAAATCTGAATCTGAAATTGGCATTTCGAACCAATTTTGATCCTTCTCTTTTTATTTCTTTTATCTCTTTATTAGTACTACTTGTCTTCCAATTTATATATAAAAAGGCAAGATACTCCGACCACCATTAGTTATTATCACATTACTTGTTGATTCATTAAACTGTTTTTTAATTCCACTATTGTTTTTGCGTATTTAATTCTATCAAAGTGTGCGAATAGCCATCCAAGAATAATAATGATACTACTCATCTCACAAGTCACAAGTATCACGAGTATGACTTACAAATAGTTTTTTACGCATTCATTCTTATTTTTATTTACGATTCACTTATTTAGTTTTGTGATTCACAAAATTTGACACCATCATGGCGTAATATATAAGAATTGTAATCGGACTTTTACGATATTCTCTCATTTGTATATGATGATGACTACATGGTTGGGTTAAAGCACTAACATTTTTTGTTAATGATTCACCAATTTCGATATGATTCACAATTAAAAGACAAACATAGTTTATTGATGATTCACCATCCGATAATTGAACGATTCACTATTACAATTCGTTAGCGATTCAATATTCATTGATTCATTAATTCGACGATTCACATTTATATATGATGCAATAAAAAGTATAATAATATAGTTTTCTCCGATTATAATTCATTGTGAATCATCATGATGCTACAAAGTTATTTTAAAGATAATCAAACATAGATAGAAGAAATAAAGATTGATTCAAAAAAAATGTAACATGTGAACTTTAAGAACAAAACTAGAATTCTGGAAAAGAAAACTACCCTTCTTGAATCATCATGATGCTACAAAGTTATTTTACAAATAATCAAACATAGATAGAAGAAATAAAGATTGATTCACAAAACACAAAGAAGAAAAAAAAATGTGAACTTTAAGAACAAAACTAGAATTCGGAAAAGAAAAGTGCCCTTCGAGTTGTATGTTATCAGTTTCAAATTTTGGATGCCAAAATTATAGGAGTAATTAATATTAAAGTAAAATTTTGCTTGATCTTAATTACTTATTTACCCTTACATCTATTTTATATGGCTAATTAAATGATTCATCTATCTATTATATATAATAAACGATGGTTTTGCACAACCATCCTAAGCGCCCCGCATTAAAATTGTGTTTAATAATCTGATGTGTACTTCCTTATTTAGATCAAGAGTACAAGAGGTTCATGCAATGGTTTATTCACAATCAATATGAGAAAGTCAGCAGAATTTCTTAATCTAAGATGGGAAAGTCAATTATTTTTGTAAATGAATAAATAGCATTCAGTGTATCAGTTTCATATCAAGATTTGTTCGGATTTGAGGATGAAAATCGATCACAAACCAGCTT
This sequence comes from Artemisia argyi, assembly GCA_030686995.1. Lineage (NCBI taxonomy): Eukaryota > Viridiplantae > Streptophyta > Magnoliopsida > Asterales > Asteraceae > Artemisia > Artemisia argyi. The sequence goes on from CM060689.1 coordinate 5,700,877, forward strand.
TTACACAATGGTATGGCCGATTCAAAAACACCACACATCAGTTTCGTGGGCATCCTCTCCTCAACAGGTATGATTTGCTTATTTTAATGTTTATTTGTATCTGATATAGATTTTATATACTTGATGTGATTGATTACTTATTTACTCATTAGTGTATTAAAACCCTAAAAAAATTGGGGAAAACTGCTTTTGTGAATTTGGGGCTTTTGTGCGTATAGTGCTTTTGGTTGAATGAACTGCTTTTATGTTTCATTTGGGATGCAGTTTTGAGTTGGATTTGAAATAAATTAACCAGGGTATTCTATGCACACCACGTGTTTGATGAAATGCGTGTGAAGCTAAATTTGTTTTTTTTTTAATTGTTTTAGGGTGCCGAGTTCACTTATTGAACCTGATATGAAGCAGATTTATTATGAAGAAAGACACAACTTCAGGTATAGGTGGATTTATTTATACTGATTTTTCGTTTGAAATTGTATTTTTAAATTAAGATGTTTTTAATTCTAATGGTTTTTTCAAATGTCAAGTTGTTTTGTATAGGTGGAGTGACTGAAGTATCGGTTGTGCAAAGTACTAGAGGAATGAAGATTTGCATTACTCAGGTAAATACTCATTTCATTGACTGAAGTATGGTATGCATTCTCATAAATCATTTACAGATTTATGTTGCATTTACAGAGTTTGAAAGACACAGCTGGTCCAAATAATTGGGACTTTTCTCAGGGCATCATCACACATGATCAGCCGGTTATTAGCCCGGTAGGCATGACATCTGGACTGCCAACATGATCGGCCGGTTATTAGCCCGGTAGGCATGACATCTGGACTGCCAACAACATGTGAAGGTAAGTATCAACAAGTGTATTACCTGGGTTGTATGTACATATTTTTAGACAATCGTGCTTGCTACACAATTGCACACTGTTTCAATTTCCCCGTTTTTTCATTGTTTTTGCAGTTTATGTAGTAGCTGACAATGAATTTCAACCCAGTGTTATAACTACTCGGCGATACTGCAGGCGCACACGTAATACAATCATTGACTTAATTATTTCCAATAATATGCGATGCTCCAGTATGCTTTTTCGTTTAATGTATTTTTCGTCCAATGTATTTTGTTATATGTTTGTTGTCCTCATGTATCTTATGTTTTCTACATCTGTGTAACAATTCGCATTTTCAGGATATTTACTTTTTCCGGAAAAATTCACTATTCACTTTTACTATTCATTTTACTATTCATTTTTACTATTCATTTTTCCCGAAATTTTCCCGAAAGTTGATTTTTATTTGATATTCTCAAGTGATAAATCATTTCCATGGCAAATTAAATGTTTGACATTCGTCAGATCATTTTCGTGAAAGTTATTAAGGAATTACACGTTTTAGGGTAAAACGTCATTCAGAAATTCTACGTACAACGAAACTCGACCGCGTTAAGTGACCTCGCATCAGAAAAATATTTGACACACTCATGATTTATTTGAGAATTAATCGTGACTGAGAAAAACATGACCAAAGACTTCCCGGCAGGTCACCCATGCAGTACTACTCTCGCATGAGCACACTTAACTATTTGGGCGATTAACCGTTAGACCACAAAACGAGTTTCTAAGACGTTTTGAGTTTTCAAACTTATTAGAAAAAGTCAATATAATTTTTCCCTCCTCCTTTGACCAAAAATCATTCCTTGATTTTATAAGTCATTCCTTGATTTTTAAGCTTACGGTTTGATGTCTAAAAGACATTTAACACCAACCGACACTAGACTGAGCCCAGTCTAGACATTATAACTCATTTTAAATCATTTATAACCTATTAGAAAAGTAATATTTTACTTTTCTCAATTTTACGCAATATTCGTACGTTTTACGTATTACGCGTTTTAGACCCGTGTTTCCAGTTTTTAGCAGGGTTTTAGCACCCGATAGAACCTAACACTCATTTTATATTTTATTATGGACTATATGGACATGTCTAACAATACTTTAAAGTTTCATAATTTTACGACACCCGGTTTTACGTTTTGAGGCCTAATCATTTACGGTTGGCATTTCCCGGAGTCAAAACTAACAAATATCTAGATTTTTATCATCCAAGGCACACCTCACCCCCCTTATCCCATTCCAAACCGCCAATGTGGGGGGGGAGTCACCTTGGTGTGGCTTGATCTTGTCCATTGATTCTTTAGATCATTACAAGTGTCTAAATTAACCATGGTTAAACTCTAACCCAATATATGGTTAACTATTTTTCCTACCCTATAAATACCAAGCTAAACACATGATATTTCTTGCACCACACCTTCTTATAACCTTCAAGTCCTAAAACCTAAGGCACTTTTCTTATATTTTGTAAGAAAGTTAACTAGTTTTTGAAAGAAAACTAGTGTTTGATCTTTATTCTTGGAAATTTTCTAAGAAAAGTTGTTATAACTTTAAAGTCTTCAAGAAGGCGTCGTTATAATCTTCAAATAATCTCGGTTTATCATAGATTGCAAAGGGTGAAGCTAAAGTCTATCAATGTCCTATCCTTACATGTTAACTTCCTTTCATCTTTGAAAGCCAAAAGTTGTAAGCCAAACCTTAACATGCTTCTTGTTAATTTACCATGTTCATATCATTTACATGTTATTCTTGCTATATTATGTGTTGTATTTATGTCCATGATGTATAAAAATGAGTAAAAGATGTTGTTATAATGAATTATTGCAACAAATTACTAAAACAAGCAAACTAGTGAATTTCTTGTTAAGACCTGATCAAAATGGTAAAAATATGATATTGGATTATTACATATTGTAGTAGAGGACCTAACAAGGAAACCGTAGCAATTTGAACCACCTAAAACGAGTATACGAGTCAAAAGTTATGCCGATTTGAAGTTACCAAAACTTTGCGGCAAAGCTGCCAAATAGTTTCTGTTACAGAAACTTTAAACACGCAAAAAGAGGCCTTTCTGGTCCGTTTCATGAAAAAGTTAAAACACGAAAGTTGTCCGGAATCACGTTTTCCTTCAGGAATAAAGAGGCTCGAGCCTTGAAAACACTTTCTGAGTAAGATATTTCTTAATTTCTTAACAGCTATTTACATATATATAAGTCACTATATTATGGTTATACTTTAAAAGGAACAAGAGTTATTATGACCTATAATCAAGACCACAACCATGGCTAGAGCCAAGGTTGTGTCTCATGACCTTGAAACAAGGACCAAAGGTCATGGCTAGGCCATGACGAAATGACCATAACAACTTACATAGGCGTAAACATGAAACAATGAATTAGGCGATATCATGAACAAGCAATTTGGATCTACTTCACTTAAAAGGAAACCATGAGATATTACCAAGAGAAAATGGTCATATAAGACTTATGAAACTACCCCTAATAACAATCTTCATGTACTAATAAACTTTTCTAAGTTTATTCAAATATCGGACATGTAAACTTTTCGGATCAAAACTTATATCTATATACTTTATCAACTACTACGATAGTAGGGAGCCTCATGTGAGGAGTTCATTATGTAAGCCGTCGAGATGAGTTGTGGATTTACGAGTTAAAGTGTCCTGGCTCCTCGAACGCTTACTAACATGACTTCTGAAATATGTCAGCCCGAACGGTAGTAAACGATATACAAAACATACATGTTCATGAATCTTTTCTTTCAAGGACATACAATATACATCATACCACATCATGGACTAAATGCAAGATATATATATATATAGGCACTACTTCATGTTCTTTACTCCGAACTTAAGTCGCAACATTCGATTATAGGTTGCTCGTAGAAACCTTCATGATTCAACCGTTACATTCATTACTTGCTATCTTACTTAAGGTGAGTTCATAGCCCCACTTTCCATTACTTAATTGTTTTACAATTCCTTGGGGGGAATACATGCTATTTCTAAATCGAATACAATGCTTTCTAATGTATGCTTCACGACGATGTTTTATTATCACTAAGTACCAACCTTGCTAAACCGAGATCCTTTATTATGAACCATTTAGTCACTAGCAATAGTGAGCGCGAATATTAATAATGGGCCTATTGGGATTGACGAATCCCATTTGTATTGACGAAGTTCAAACAAATGCATTAATATTTGAGATTTAGGTATGTTAGCAAAGTACCTACCGGGATAAATCTGCCAATCGATATTGGTACACGTTAACGTTATGGTGTCATAAGCTTAGTGTATAATAACTGTTCCGGGCGTATAATAACGTAGCCTACCTGTTTTGTTTTCCAAACATTGGTGTGAGCCTATAACTCACACTACCAACATATTGTGTTCAAACGATTTAACAAACTCTATGAATATCACTCAACCTTTGTGTTGACCTCTCAAGCATGTATTTCAGGTTCATGACGATCAAGGATGGCACGGAAGGACACGGATACTCAAGAGGGCTATAAATTTTATTATCATTCAAAACTCATTTAATGTAAATTGTAAACATGGAACCATCTGGGACCTCATTTTGTAATCTCTGATATTTATACAATTTGAATGATAAATCTTTTAAAACGACTCAATTGGAGTTCGTTTTCTATTATTGTGACTATTGTGCCGTCGAGTAACACCCAGTTCGAATTCCGCTGCAACCATGAATTGGGGGTGTTACAATCTGTAGCTAAATCATATGAACGAAATTCACAACCAACACCTTCGAATGATTCAGTACCTCCTATGCGTCGTAGAGGTTCTGTTTTAAATATCATCAGCCCTTTCTTTCTACAATTATCTCTTCATTATTTTTGGGTGTTTCAGGTGGTCACCCATTTGGTTCTATGTTTGCAGGTGCACCGGTGGAGTATAAATATTTTGGCCGCTTTTGTTGTTGTGGAAGCTTATCTCTTTTTCAGGTTCCAAGTTCTTTATTCATTTGACGATGAGATTCATTCCATTATGAGATATTTGATGTACGAAAAATCCATCTTCTTATTGTTTTCATAAATTAAATGAATTAAGGCCATTAAAGTATTGCTTTTTATGTAAATGTATTTTTTACTGTTCTCATCATTCATGCTGTTGATGACAATGTTTTTAATAACTTATCATGTTTGCTGCTTCCAGAGAAGATACAGCTTCATGGATCGAGTCCCTTTTAGCTGCTAAGGATAAATTTCCAAGATTGTCTACAGTGGATCTTACTCCATCATAAAACATGGTTATTTCTACTAAGAAGCTACGATCACGGTTATCTCTGGAAGGAATATCAGAGGAAGCAATAAAAGATTGTGAATCGATAATACTGGGTGAACTTGCCGCCTTGCAAAACCAAATGAAGGCTCAACTTAAACACATGGTTCTTTTGGACAAATTGAGACAGCTAGAGGTAATACCTTTATTTTTCTAACACATGGACAGTTGACTTGATTCTTCCCACCGATTTATGGTTGGACCTAAGTATATGATTTTTATGACGCAAAGTCACAATAATCAGGGGGTGTTTTCGAATTGCTTTTTGAAACTGATAAGAAATAATACATTTAGATCCAAGAGGTGTTGTTTTATACCCATTCGGTTATGACTTTGTAGATTCGAGTTGTGTTAGATCTCAAACAGATCAACATAAATAAGAATGTTAGCTAAAAAGATGACGAATCAATGGGTTCAAAGTCATCCAAAGGCTATTCTAATGCATACAAATCTTCTAAAGCCTTTTATTCAAATGTTTAAATTGGTGTTGTAAACTTGTAATCATGCTGAATGATTAATTATTTTGATCATTTCATTAGACTATTTGCAATTCAAACAAACCCTTTATGTTCTAACGGTCCTAGAAATGACATGTAATACCCAACCAAAGAGAAGATTTGCCACCATTACTCTTGACCCTAAGAATGCAACATTTGACTCGACTTATAATTAAATAGAAGTGTTTGGTTACTAACCCAATATCGAAATGTGTTTATACTTTTGACAAACATGCCGATCTTTTTTGTAGCTAGATGAACTGTGGTCATTTACAAGACTCGATTTATAGTTAATTTGTGGAATATAGTTAACTTTTAAAATGCAATAAAAAGTCATTAATGAATATTTGTATCGTTGTTATTGTTAGTCTATTATAGTTTGTGTGTATAGAAAGATGACATCTAAAATCCTTATGCATTTTAGAAGGTTTAGCAACCTGAGACCTTAAGAGATCGGGGACCTAGAGACGAGGTCCGAAAAAATATGTGACCGGCTATAGAAATTGTGTTACCTTAGAAAACGAAAGGCATTCGAAATTTGGAGACCTAAAGTACTTATGTGTTTTGGCAACTTTAGCGAACCGAACTTTAGAAACTGAAAACCTACAAACGAGATGAGAAAAAAGGTGACTGACTATGTCAACACGAGCCTTAGAAAAGCTGATGCCTTATAAAATAGAAATTCGGATGCCTCATAAAATTAAAGGAACTTTTAAAGCTTGAGGTATGAACTTGCAAATATGTTTTATACTTTGTGCTTCAGATTTTTTTTTTTTTTTTTTTTTTTTTTTTTTTTTTTTTTTTTTTTTTTTTTTTTGACTAAATGTACATGGTGAATATTGAAATGGTTGATGTTGGAAGCTTAAGTACTTATAAGTTATAAATTGCTTACAAATAAGCGCTTCTGGAAATAGTGTTTGGATTTGCTTATTTTGTTAAAGTTGTGATATGCTGAGTATTAATATATCCTTCTGTAACTTCTCTGGTGAGCCAATTATTTTGAAACATCACGCATAGTTTTTCCAACTCTACAAGGTAAATCCTGTTAATTCTATTTGTAAAGTCCAAAATTAATAGAAGTTTTAATCATGTGATTGTAATCTTCCATATATAGAATTACTATGGCTGTTTGACCTGCTAAAGAATAGGTCCCAAGAATTGACCCATGTTTGTCATGGTTTCTAAACCAGTGCTGTTATTCTGTATGCACATGTGAAAAAGGAAGCTAAGTGGATTCTTAAAAGATATACACAAAATACTACTATCAGCAAAAAAGAAACTATTTCTACAAGAAAGTCCTATGGCAGGGGGCTTCATCAAGTAAGCGTTCTATTAATTTAGTTTAGTTGTATGAAAAATGTATCATGTAACTGTATTATATTCTTTTTGTTGTGTTTGAGAACCTTCAACATGGTACTAAAAAAACAATGGAATATGATTGGTCTTTTAATTGGATAAGAATTGTATGACGTTTATCACCACAACGCTACGACTACAATTACCATTTGGATAATTATGATATGTTTCAAGCTTAGTAATATTGATTTCAGTCTATGAAGGAGGAAATTGTTGAATGTTATGTGCTTAAATGATATATAATATATAGTACATAACAAATATAGCTTCTGCAACTTCTAATATATTTCCTTTTTGTGCTAAACTATATTAGTATGCCTATTTAACACGCTAAAGAATAGATCATCTAAATCGACCCATTTTTTTCATGGTTTCTGAACCGGTACTAATGCATAAATGTTTGGATATTACTTGCAGGCTGAGAAGGTTTTCAACCATGATCTATACTTCAAAAAACTGTCAAATATGTTGGAAAACTAATGAGTCACTTCGAGTCTATTGCCTCATCAATGGTAATCTTTAATTGATGCTCATGTGCGTTCAAGCTTAACTTTCTAATATTCTTAAGCGTGGTATCTTGATTGGTTTGTTTTATACATTTTCCAAGTTAGTGTGGCTATTAAGGTAAAGACATTTTTGTTATTTGCTCCACGTCTCCTTGAAGGGAAGTCATTTTAAATGCAGGTTAAATGCAAAGGATCGCCAAAGAATGTCGTTTCTGTCAGTTGTCATTCCCAGACTCAAGACGAATCAATTAAAGTGAAGTTTCAATGGTGCATTTGAGGTATATCCTTTCATACTTCTGCAACTCTCGGGTTTAACTCGGTTAGGAATGGGTTTTTCTTGGGTTTCAGTCCCCTTGATTCCTTACTATCAATTTTTTTATATAAGCTAATACTTATCTTATCATTGAAATTGATGGTAAGGCAAGGCAATCCCTTATCGTTAGAGATCTTTCATGCTTTAAGTTTTCCATATTCTACTGAAGTTTGGTTTCGATATATGTCTCTGTGGTGGCTTCCATTTTTATGTTTTGGGACAATTTTGTTTCATTTTTGTGTTTGTTCTGCGTATATACAATAGACAGAAGATAAATTTTAACGCTTTCTTTGATAATTTTGTTGTACTTTCAACAAAACTTACTTCAACAAATAACAAAGAAAACAGATTTAGTATGCGTGTTAACTCAGACCATTATTGAGGAAAATGTTAGCACATGCATCATTGCTATTTATTGAATTGACGGGTATAATAAATTAAGTGGTTATACGCAGAAGTTTGGTTTGATGGGTTTCGTTAGCTGTATCAGACTACATATGACAGTGAGTATATATAAACCCATTTGTTTGGGTTAATTACTTAATGGTACTACATGCTCTCTTAGCAGGTATGAAGAAGAGGATAGAGATAGATGAATTGTCATATACTAAGAGAGGGCCACGAACTTGCTTATCAGGTGCAAACCTTTCTAATAAAGGTATGCATGTATCTCGGAGTATATATCTTATAATTAATTAAAACTTGGATTAAGTCTCGGTACCAGGATAAGGGGGTGTTTGGATATTGTACTTTTTTTTCAAGATTGGCTTAGCAGGGCCACAAACTGGGCTAAAATTGAGCGCAATAGCTGGTCTTGGTGTTATTCACCGTGGCCACAAGGAAGATTCACTAATGGCTCCTTATCTTCCTTAAAATGTGTGGTACGTTTGTTAGTCGCTATGGTAGATTACGAGTGCGCAAACACATGAAGCATGAAAAACTTCAAGATATTTAACTTCCTATTATTCTCCAATGCAGCAGGGAAAACAGGAAGTTTAATAAGTATTGTGATTAACGCTCGATGAAGACTCTTAGTGGTGCAAATATTGTTAGTGTTGGGTGTTGAATCTATGTCCCTGTGTGGGTTTATTGTATTGGTTGTTGTCAAGACGTATGTGAATATGTATGATTTAGTGAAGTTTAATAGTTCATTCTATAGCAAATGTGTTGATATCCAAATTAAGTGTTTTCGGCCATATTTAGATCAAGGTAAGCAATAGTGATTTTATTATAACCATTGTAGTACTACAATACTTCTATATTGAGGTTTATCTATTTGAATGCAGAAAAATTGGGAAGTGGTATGAACCAAAAAAAATACACTTTGGATCACTTTTGACCCTTTTGACCCATTTTACAGGATTTTAGTTAAGCAATTTTTTAAAAGTACTCTTTTCACCTGCCAAGGTTTTAAAATAAACCAAGGCTTTTTTTTTTTTTAATGTATGTTTTAGATTTGTGCATATGTATAAATAGTATAATCTCTTAAACTTTTAGGTTCTCTGAAGTGTTTTTTTGGTGCAGACAATTTCTTATAAGTGTTTGGTTTAAAAAATCTTTTTAATAAGGTTTATAAGAGATTTTATGCTTTTGAAGGTGACACAATGAAGAGATCACTTGAAACAAACTACATATTTGGTGTCAAGTAAAACGATATTAGCAATGACCAAGTAATCCCTTCACTTACTAAAAGTGAATACTATTACTATTACTATTATGCTTTTGAGCCGTTTGTGATTAGGATGGTAATGTCTCCAAAACTACAACAAATGTTGTGTATAGAGAAGTACTTGAAGGTCTATGATCAAAACTTCAAAAGGTATGTAAAATACACATGTCATATATGGACTATTAGGTGTGCACGACATGGACATTGGGCTGTAAATCGATAGGTGCTCACACACATCTTTTGCTACTCAAGACAATCAATTTTGGAGATCCCAAGCTTGGACGTTTGTTAGTATAATTGTAACAAACTAAATTGCTTATCGGATAATCGACGCATTATCTCATTCTTTCTTTCATAATTTAAATGGAACAAGTTTACGTTATTACTTTTCTTATCATCTCATTTGACCTATTTTTTTTAAAAATTACCCGGTGTCAACGGGTCTCTAAGCTAGTATTTAATATAATTAGATGGCTAGGATCTCTTCTTAATCTTCTCAATCTGAAACCTTCTCAATGGAACCAAAGCATATATATATATATATATATATATATATATATATATATATATATATATATATATATTCGGTTTTTATTGCCAAACCCATATCCAAACCAATAACCGAATATTTAGTTTGGTTCGGTTCGGTTTGGACCAATTCGGTTTGGTTACGAATTCGGTTTGATTTTTTCGGTTCGGTTCGGTTTCGGCTTTCGGTTATTGTGGATATTACCCGATCCGTGAAAACCCTACCCTCAAGACCGTGACTTCATGTAAATACTCTAAAATAGTCCATTGACATTCGATTTCGACCTATTTACTTCGATGGGCCGATCGAGTTATGTTTCATCTTTAATGGACCAAACTGGTAAATTAAATAAGTCGCTTAAAACAAAATGGGTTGTAACTGGTCGCAAGTCTGCCAAATTGTATTGCATTGGATTTTAAAATTTATTTTATTAAAACTGGGTTATCAATGTACTAATATGATTTTTGTAATAGTAAGTCCTACTAATTATCAATCAGCAGCTTTAAAACTTGATATTTTTTAGGTTGACCTGTATTAAAACTTGTTTTAGCCACAACCCGTGTTAAGTCGTTACTACTAGTACGGTTTTGAAATTTATTTCTGATAGATATTATAAACGCGTTATGTATTAATGTTATAGTTGAATGGTAGTTACTAAGAAAGTGTACATTATAATAATGTTTGTTGCTCTGTAATTTACTCTTCAATAAAAGTTGCTATTATTATTTACTCGTAGACCAAAAAGTCAAAAAGTCTATTCTTTACAGTACAATAATGCAAAAAGTAGAACTGCACCATCAAGTATAACAAGCTCGAACCACACACTTGTTCACCACATCTTCAATATAAACAAACACAAACCGAACAGATCTATGTATATCACCCAAACACTCCTTCACTCCTTTCTGTAACAACCCACAAACCCTTTTTTTTGTTCAGATAAACAAACATGATGTCTTCAGTCAATCATGATGACCTTGCTCACTTAAAAATCCCCCTTGCAGATGTTCGATCTATCCGCCACCGACAACTTTGATGACAAAAATTTAATCGCAAAAGCTGGTTATGGAGATTTTTACAGGGGACAGCTCTTGTGGTCCGGTGAGTTGATTAAAATTGATGCTCTGAGGTTTAATAAAGAATGGTATGATGAAAAAGAACAAGAGTTTTGGGCAGAGATTTCGTTGCTTTCTTCTCTCAAGCATAAAAATCTTGTTTCATTAGTTGGGTTTTGTGATGAGAATGATGAGAAAATCATCATTTACAAATATGAGAGCTGGGTAAATCTCGACAACTATCTAAGTGACCCGATGCTGTTGACATGGGTGCGAAGATTGGAGATATGTGTCGGTATTGCGCAAGCGCTGAGTTATATTCATTATGACGAGCCACGCGATTTTAGCGTAATACATCGAGGTATCAATAGTGACACAGTTTTATTAAATGATAAATTGGAGCCCAAGTTATCTGACTTTAGACTTTCCATAAAGATTGAAGCATCTCAGAGGCATCACTCATTCCATGTTGATAAAGTTTGGGATACGGAGGGTTATATAGACCCAACATATATAGAGACAAAGAGTTTGAGCCACAAGTCAGATATCTACTCCCTTGGGATAGTATTGTTTGAACTACTGTGTGGTAGGAAAGCAGTAATTGACGATCAAGATAATAAGTATTTGGGTCCCGTGGCCATTACCCATTATAGAGAGGAAAAGCTCAATCAAATAATTGACCCTGGTCTGCTGAAACAAATGGACCTGCAGTCATTCGAGATCTTCGCGAAAACAGCGTATGACTGCTTGAATGACGAACCATCGCAACGCCCAAATATAGATGAGATTGTCCCAAAACTAGAGAAAGCGTTGGAACTCGCACGACAAAACAGGCCTGTAAGACTTCTTTTTTCTGTTTCATCTTTCTATCACAATAATTAATAGCCACCTTACTGAATATTACTACTCCCAATATGCAATGCTAACAAAACTCAAGTTAAGAAATGACCATTTTTGCTCTGTTATTTTAGGAAAAATGCGCCAGGCGTTTGGCCTATAGAATTAGCAATTTGGTGTAAAAACAAGAATATTTTCAAGTTTTGGCTGTGATAAAGTTATATTAAATGTAACATCCCCATAATAAAACAGCAAAAGAACTTTATTGTAAAAAAAAAAAACAATTTTGTAAATTAGAAAAAGAGGATTAAAAGAAGGGACGTTTGGTGGAAGTCACTTATATACATAATGATAATGATGATGCATCTCACATCCTTTTGTAACCTAAACTCTGATTTTGTGATAGATACACACTTCACCCAACCACCTTGCTCACCTAAGAATCCCCTTTGAAGATATAGAATCCGCCACCAACTACTTTGATGACGATGTTGGAGAAAGTGACTTTGGAAAGATATATGAAGGACAACTCTCGTGGTCAGGTGAGTTGATTAACATCGAGGCTCATAGGATATCTAATAAAGAATGGGATGATGAAAAAGAACTGCAGTTTTGGACGGAGATTTCAATGCTATCTAGTCTCAAGCATAAGAATCTTCGTTCTATTGTTGGGTTTTGTAATGAAGTTGGTGCAGAGACCATCATTTACAAGGATGAGCCCAGGGCAAGGCTCAGATTATATCTAAGTGACGCGGTGTTGTTGACATGGGTGAAAAGATTGAAGATATCTGTGGGTGTTGCACATGCATTGAGCTACATACACTATGACGAGCCGCGCGATTTTAGCGTTATACATCGAGACATCACTAGTGACACAGTACTATTGAATAATGACTGGGAACCCAAGTTATCAGATTTTCAGCATTCCATGAAGATTAAAGCATCTGAAAGAAACCATTCTTTCAATACTGATTCAGTTTGGTCTAGGAAAGGGTATACATGCCCAACATATGCAGACACTAGCACTGTGAATCACAAGTCAGATATCTACTCCTTTGGAATGGTATTGTTTGAACTGCTATGTGGTAGGAAATCAGTAAGTGACGGTCAAGATAATAAGTATCTGGCTCCCGTGGCCATTTTTCATTATATCGAGAAAACACTCGACGGTATAATTGATCCGGATCTATTGAAACAAATGGATCCGCAATCATTTGACGTTTTCGCAGAAACAGCGTATGGCTGCTTGAATGAAGAACAATTGCAACGCCCAAATATAGATGAGATTGTCGCAAGGCTTGAGAAAGCATTGGAACTCCAAATGGCTGGCGAAAATAGACATGTAAGGCATTTTTTTCTCTCTTCGAATCTGTATATCATAATGACTATTATATTCAGATAACTTATTATTAATAATTAATAATGATAGTCTACTTATTACTGCCTTTATGATGCTAAAGGAACACTCAGTAGTTGCGGCCAAAGTTGAAGGTACATCTTCCAGTCGAGAGAAGGTAATTTTTCTTATAACTCGTTTTGTAAGTGACTGATCGAAATTTCAATAAAGAATCGAGATTCTCCTTATGTTGAAGGCTTGAAGCCAATGATAGGCCACGTGTCTAAAGTTGGGGATAAATCACATTTTCCAGCTTTTGTTTTAACATCTAGCTATTCTCGAGTGTAATACACAAGATCCTCTTTTTTAAGTATCTCCCAACATTTTCTGTTCTTTGATAAATTTTTATAATTGACTAATTTGCCTCAGTTTAGTGTTTCACCCTGTGAATTTGCACAAACGGTAATGGTGTCTTGTTTGATACATATAGGGCTCAGTGACCTCCGTCTTTAGAGGCGTTGAATCCCATATCAGCAAAAAGACAATGTCTTCCCTCAATGATCTTTCTCATTCACACATCAGCTTTGAAGATATAAAATCCGCAACTAACGGTTTTGATCTTGAAAATGTCATTAAAGATTTTGGGTTTGGAAGGATTTACAAAGGCCGTCTCTTGCGATCCAAACAGTTTATCGATATTATTGCGAAAGGTTTCTATCCTCAATTTGTAGATGATAAGAGAAAAACATTTTGGACGGAGATTTCAATGCTTTCTAGCCTCAAACATAAGAATCTGGTGTCTTTAATTGGGTTTCATGATGGGATCAATAAGTTTATCATATACAAGAAGGAGGCTAACGGAAGTCTAGACAGATATCTAAAGGACAAGACCCTCAAATGGATGCAAAGGTTGAAGATATGTGTTGGTGTTGCAAATGCATTGAGTTACATCCATTACGATGTTGGACGTGATTTTAGTGTCATACATTGCAACATCAAGAGCTCTAAAATTCTACTAGATGACAAATGGGAACCCAAGTTATCTGGTTTTGAGCTTTCGTTGAAAAATACAGTAGCTCGGAGGCAGCGTCTTCTTCTTACTCGTGATGTTGTTCAGAATGTATACCTAGACCCAAAATATAAAAGAACTGGGGGTGTGACCCACAAGTCAGATGTGTATTCGTTCGGTGTTGTATTATTTGAAGTCCTGTGTGGAAGGAGTGCGGTTCTTCCAGATGAAGAGTTGGGAGAGGGGTTATTAAGTCAACTGGCCAAATCTCATTTAGATGATATGATTGATCCACATTTACGAGAACAGATGGACCACGAAGCATACAAAATCTTCTCAGAGACAGCATTTTACTGCATACAAGAGGAACGTGCAAAGCGACCGCATATAGATCAGGTTGTCACTAGACTTGAGAAAGCTTTGCAACTCCAGTGGAAACATGAAAATCCAGTTGACCGTACCTCATCCAATCGTTTGAAGGTAATTAATTTCCCTAAACTTTTAATTTGAGGCCGATTACGAATTATCCTAATTAATAAACAAGAGTTACTAATATTATTAACTGTTGTTTTCTAGTTTAACGTATAACAAGAGTTACGAATTATCCTCATTATTCGATTGTTTTGTACAAAAAGACAAGTAATAATGTAAAAAACTATACGCATGTGATTTTGATTTTACATTATTATCTTTTTTAACATTGCATTTTATATTTCATAGATTTTAATAAATTATAACTAAAAATATTATATAAAACTAAGTTTTTGTAATGTATGTGGTGAATATAAAGGTATGAAATAGTTTGTTACATAAAATTTTAATAGTGGGTTCATTCTAAATGCATACAGAAGATCTTTTCAAGGATGTAACTCTTAAGAAAGTAATGATGTAATAAGCGTGTTCAGTTTTTCAAATTGAAAATATTAAATATGTATTCAAAGTAAAAGTATTTTAAATTTTATTATACCATAATCATTTTTGTGAAATACTTGAATAGGCAATCATATTAGTGTATTACCATTTACAAAAGAATAAAGGTAAGATTATGCATTTTACGGGGAAGGAACAGGTATAGGTATGGTTTAAGGACTTAAAATGATCGTACCCAAAAGCATAGGGTTTTCTAAAGTCAACAATCTTTTAGTGGCATGACTATTCTTTTCCTAATTTCACATAATATGACAATATAATGTTACTCTTTTCCTTTTTTCTAGAAACAGCAAAACAATTTTACAAAAGGCAACCAAGAAAACCAGTAACAACATAAAGATAAAAACCTTCAAGAGGGATGAAATCATTTTCCGACTAGTTAACTTGAAAAAATGAACAGTTACTTTTGAATGTTTTCATATTTTCTAAATGTCACTCGTAATCAATTATTAAAACTTTTATTATTATTATTATTATTATTATTATTATTATTATTATTATTATTATTATTATTATTATTATTATTATTATTATTATTATTATTATTATTATTATTATTATTATTATTATTATTATTATTATTACTAGCATTAATGAGGTGATGCATGACTCTATAATGTTGCAGAGAAGTCTTTATTTTCAATTTTGACATTCATTTTACGGATGAAATCATTTTCCTACTAGTTAACTTGAAACAAATCATCTGTTGCTTCTAAATGTTTTCATACTTTCTAAATCTTAGTCAATTATAAAAACTTTTTCTTTTATTTCACTCCAATCCTTACTAGCATTAACGAGGTGAAGCGTGACTCCATAATGCTGCAGGAGAAGAACTTTGAACACTTGAAGATTGGACTAGATGTTATAAAGGAGGCTACCAAGAATTTTGACGATTCACATTGCATTGGGTCAGGCGGATTTGGTAATGTATACAAAGCAGATCTTGAACATTTCGATAGCAATAATTCCTCGTCGGTTGAAGGTGTGAATAAGTGTGATTTACCAAGAAAGCGAAGCACGGTAGCCATAAAGCGCATTCACAATCAAAAAGGAGAAGAAGGGTTCATTTCAGAAATTGAAACTCTAACTACTTGTAAGCATGATAACATAATCTCTCTTCTTGGCTTTTGTTATGAAGGTAATGGTGCAATGATCCTGGTTTATGAGCATGCTTCGAAAGGTAGTCTTGAAAGCTATTTGGGAAGCAGTGATAGAATGACTAATCTTAATTGGGTGCAACGTCTAAATATATGTCTTGATATTGCACATGGTTTGAAATACATTCACAACAACACAGATCATGGCAAACAAAAGATGATACATCGTGATATCAAGAGCGATAATATTCTGTTGGGAGATAATTGGAAGGCAAAGATTGCGGATTTTGGGCTCTCCAAATTCCACCCAGCAGATCAAGTGGCCAGCACTATCTATACCAATAGGATTGCAGGTACATATATGTATTTGGATCCAGAATATGAGAAGGATGGTAGATTAAATAAGAAATCAGACATTTACTCGTTTGGAGTAGTGTTGCTTGAGATCTTGACTGGGAGTTTGGCCTATGATTCTGTATACACCAAGGTGAATGACAAGGGAATTGCACCCATTGCAAGAGATCATTTTGAAAAGGGAACAATAATGGAAATTGTTGATCACAAGATAAAGGAGGATACCGATGAGCATGTCTTTTCTTTAAGTAAAGGACCCAATAAAGAGTCTTTGGACATCTTTTTAGACATCGCATTTCGATGTGTAGCAGAAACTCAAGCGCAATGTCCAACAATAGAAGTTGTCATCCAAGAACTCAAAAAAGCGTTAAACTTTCAGGTAAGTAAATAATTTAAAAGACAACCTATTAATTTCTTCATATTCTTGATAGTAAAATGTGACATATCATACATTATACTTTGTGTAAACAACATTTTCTCAAACTGTTACTCATTATTAGATCTTTTTTAAAGGGTATCTAACTATCTCACTATATACAACAAATTAATCTCACAATGTCCTAAGCGATTTATTGTTTAAGTTATTTCACCGGGTATAAACCCTTTACCCCAAAAAAAGGTTTTGGGATTTATTGTTTTGATCTTAAACTTTTATGTAAACATAATAATTTAAATTTATAACGTGCTAATGAGTCGCCGGTAAACCTCCTCACTCTTTTCTTCCATGTATATATATTTTTTTTGTTTAGTTTAGAAATGGCAACAACAAACCTTGATTTGCAACCATAACTTTGACATGAACTTGGAGACTGAAAAAAATTAAATTTTGATTGAATAGAATCCTGTATGGCAAGTAGTTTCAGTTTGTTTTTGACTTACTACATCGACTGACTGTCTGACTGATTCACAGGAGAACCACAAAGACGACCTCAAACTGTCACTTAAGGACATAAAGTTAGCGACACAAAACTTCAGCCAAGACAATGTCATTGGACAAGGAGATTTTGGGAAAGTATATAAAGGAGTAGCTACTCACTCTCATGGACATACCATCTTTGCTGCAAAGCGCTTGGATAGGAAGTCTGCTGAAGGAGAAGCTGAATTTATGACAGAACTAGAAATCCTTATGGAGTATAAACATGAAAATGTCATTGGTCTTGTAGGCTACTGTGATGAAGAGGATGAGAAAATTATTGTTTACGAGTATGCATCAAGAGGAAGTCTTGATAAGTACTTGGACAATGATAGTCTTACGTGGGTAATGCGGCTAAAAATATGCATCAATATTGCAATCGGGTTGGAGTTCCTTCATGGAAAGGGTTCAAGTCCAGAAATGGTGATACATAGGGACATCAAAAGCAGCAACATACTACTGCTTGATGATTGGAAAGCAAAAATTACTGATTTTGGGCTTTCCTTAGTTTGTCCAACAAATCAAGATGCGGACTATGTCATCGACAATGTTAAAGGCACAATTGGCTATCGTGACCCACTACACTCGAAAAAAGGCTTCTTAACTAAAGAATCTGATATATTCTCACTGGGTGCGGTTTTGTTTGACATATTGTGTGGGAAACTATCATCCATAGAACTAGACGATGAGTATCTTTATTTACCCTTTTTGGCTAAACAACACTAGCATGTCAGAAAACTTGATAAGTTAGTGTTTGAGGGTATCAAAGAACAAATTGTGCCACAGTCATATACTACATTTACAAGGATTGCCCTTCAATGCTTACATCACCGGAGAGAAAGACGGCCAACAGCAGGTGAAGTGATAATACAACTTAAGAAAGCACTGGAATTCCAAGTAAGTTTTTTTTATGGATATTCAAATAAGTTGTGCACTTCTATTGTTAAAACAAGTGTTGTGGAACCATAAAACATGATAAATAAACATATATCTTAATAAGACAGTCTTTTTATCACTCAAAACAAAAAATAAATCCAATGTCAAAACGAAAAAGACAATAAGTTTCCATGATCCAGAAAAAAACTGTGTTGTCTATGTTTAGTAGAAGGTCTTTAGTTGTTTCTTCAACGATAGAAATGTAAATGTATGAAATATGAGTTTATTAATTGTTTGATTAATGTTCAGGAGGATTCTGAGATATGGGAGTCGCAATTGCCTAAAGACTACAAAGAAATAATCCAGATGTCAAAGTGCCCTAAAGATTATTCTACCATCAAGAAAGAGGATCTTTACAACATCTTTTCTAAAGGAATCCTCCTTCAACAGGACAAAGTGGTAATCAGTTCATTCTCAAATCTCAGTTATATTTTTGTGCATCCTGTGTTCTATGTAGCCTTTACTTTATTAGGGATGAATCAAAATCACGCATGCATTTACACATCATAACATTGAGTCTAACTTGTTTTTGTTGTATAACGACAGCTGCTGTCATTCGATGGTGTTGGAGAAAGAAATGCAGTGGTTTCAGCAACAATGTTTTCCTACAAAAACAGCTGTCCACTTGAGTGGAAATCTCTTCGAGAATCAAGGTTATTCTCTCTACCTTGTTGGTACATATACATTGTTGTTATATGCATAAATTTCTGCTCTAATCTACAATCTAATATGATCAACAACTTTTAGAATGAGAAATATAAACAACTGAGTTTCATAAACAGATATAATACAAAATTGTTATACTCGAAGAAGAGTAATAGTAGATGCTTTGTAACTCGTACACGTTCAGTCCTACAGCGTCTTGTATCTTTATATATCAACTCTAAAGTCTCTTCAAGCTTTAGTTTTTTATACGTTGAACCTTGATATTTACTGAAAATACACAAAAAACTTTATAAGTTTAAAACATAATAATTAGGTAAGAATGATCAAGCTTAAGGTTGCATCATGTACTTTTTCACTCATCAAAAGGAATGGAAATTCAATCTTAGACAAAATTATATTTTTGATAGGAAATGGATTACATAGTGCCTATTTTGAAAAAAAGTGTATTTTATGTCAACTTAAATGACTGTTCTTCCTATATGAGATTCTAGAGTACTTATCAAAATTAAAGGGTGAATAACATGAGTAGAGCTACTTTAAACTATGCATTTATGGAATTCTTATATAAGATTTTAGAGTCTTCTTAACTGATTTTAATAGTCTCAGATTTGGAATCTGGGGTGTTATGTCGATATTTACATGTTGCTTGTAGTCGTCTAGTCGATATGTACTCTGTTGCTTGATTTTGTATGTACTTGTTTTTTTCAAAACAGGATGAGGTATACCTTGTTTTCGGCCTTCTGTTTGCACGGCAATGAAGCAAAAAATTTGCTAGCATCTTGCTTGTCTATTTTAAGATATAATCCCTCTAAAAATAAATAACTTAATGGTTAAAAGAAAATTATCATAGTTAATTATATATTTATTGATTCAATAAGTTTCAGTTTTGAATTTAAGTCTTTTCACAATTCCCAAAGAAATTGTTTTCTCATTTATTTTGGTTTAAAGAAATACTAAATTCTAAAGTAGAAGTGTACATCCGGGGGAATAATGGTTATGACTGACTCGGACTTGAATATTTATAACATGTGCAGATTTGAGTCGGTAGTGGAGATGTCCGATGTGTAACAATTCGCAATTTCAGGTTAATTACCATTCCCGGAAAATTTCACTATTCACTTTTACTATTCATTTTTCCCGAAACTTTCCCGAAAGTTGATTTTTATTTGATATTCTCGAGTGATAAATCATTTCCATGGCAAATTAAATGTTTGTCATTCGTCAGATCATTTTCGTGAAAGTTATTAAGGAATTACACGTTTTAGGGTAAAACGTCATTCAGAAATTCTACGTACAACGAAACTCGACCGCGTTAAGTGACCCCGCATCAGAAAAATGTTTGACACACTCATGATTTATTTGAGAATTAATCGTGACTGAGAAAAACATGACCAAAGACTTCCCGGCAGGTCACCCAAGCCAGTACTATTCTCACATGAGCACGCTTAACCGTTAGACCACAAAACACGTTTCTAACACAATTTGAGTTGTCAACATATTCTTTCCCTCCCCCATTGACCAAAAATCATCCCTTGATTTTATAAGTCATTCCTTGATTTTTAGGCTTACGGTTTGATGTCTAAAAGACATTTAATACCAACCGACACTAGACTGAGCCCAGTCTAGACATTATAAGTCTTTTTAAATCATTTATAACCTATTAGAAAAGTAACATTTTACTTTTCTCAATTTTACGCAATATTCGTACATTTTACGTATTACGCGTTTTAGACCCGTGTTTCAAGTTTTTAGCAGGGTTTTAGCACCCGATAGAACCTACCACTCATTTTATATTTTATTATGGACTATATGGACATGTTTAACAATACTTTCAAATTCCATAATTTTACGACACCCGGTTTTACGTTTTGAGGCTTAATCATTTACGATTGGCATTTCCCGGAGTCAAAACTCATCTAGTAACTTGGATAATATCATCCAAGGCACACCTCACCCTCCCTTATCCATGTGAACCGCCCTAGGAGGGGGGATTCACACTATGTGGCTCAATTTCATGAATTTACCCTTAAATCAACACTTATTTACAACTTGGTCACCAAGTTTTAGTAATTTCCTAGCACTTTCCTAACCTCCTCATTTTGGACTATAAATACTCCCTTCCTCCCCTTCCCTTTGCCGTGGATATCACACACACAAACCACACCATCCTTTGCTCATTTCCTTCTAGTTTCATGCATAATTCAAGTGCAAGTTCAAGGTAGAAACTCTAGTTAGGTTATCATTCATCAAACACTTCCATAACTTCATATACTTGGTGATTTCTCTTGAGTTTGAATCCACTCAAGTCACCTCAACCTTCATCATCCATCTTTCAAGATTACAAGGGTAGAAAGATTGCATGAAGTGAAGTGGGTTGAAGCAAGTCTATCAAAGTCCTATCCTTACATGTTAACTTCCTTTCATCTTTGAAAGCCAAAAGTTGTGAGCCAAACCCTAACTTACTTCTTGTTAAATAATCATGTTCATGTTATTTACCTATTATTCTTGCTATATTATGTCTTGTAGTTATGTCCATGATGTATAAAAGTGAGTAAAACAAGTTATTGTACATGATTGATAAGATAAGTTCATAAAACAAGTAAACTAGTGACTTTGTTGGTATAACCTGATCAAAAAGGTAAAAATATGATATTGGATTATTACATATTGTAGTAGAGGACCTAACAAGGAAACCGTAGCAATTTGAACCACCTAAAACGAGTATACGAGTCAAAAGTTATGACGATTTGAAATTACCAAAACTTTGCGGCAAACTGCCAAATACCATTCTGATCAAATTTGGGTTTTGAAAGTCATACTTCTGGTCCGATTCATCAAAAAGTTAAAACACGAAAGTTGTCCGGAACGCCGTTTTCGTTCAGGAACAAAGATGCTCGAGACCTAAAAATGCTTTCCGAGTGATAAAATTCTTCAAATTCTAAACAGCCCATTTTTTGGCGAAAGTGACTAGATTATGGTTATACTTTGAAAGGAACAAGAGGTCTTATGACCTATAATCAAGACCACAACCATGGCTAGAGCCAAGGTTGTGTCTCATGACCTTGAAACAAGGACTAAAGGTCATGGCTAGGCCATGACGAAATGACCATAACAACTTACATAGGCGTAAACATGAAACAATGAATTAGGCGATAACATGAACAAGCAATTTGGATCTACTTCACCTAAAAGGAAACCATGAGATATTACCAAGAGAAAATGGTCATTCAAGACTTATGAAACTACCCCTAATAACAATCTTCATGTACTAATAAACTTTCCTAAGTTTATTCAAATATCGGACATGTAACTTTTCGGATCAAAACTTATATCTATATATTTTATCAACTACTACGATAGTAGGGAGCCTCATGTGAGGAGTTCATTATGTAAGCCGTCGAGATGAGTTGTGGATTTACGAGTTAAAGTGTCCTGGCTCCTCGAACGCTTACTAACATGACTTCTGAAATATGTCAGCCCGAACGGTAGTAAACGATATACAAAACATACATGTTCATGAATCTTTTCTTTCAAAGACATACAATATACATCATACCACATCATGGACTAAATGCAAGATATATATATAGGCACTCCGTTATATTCTCTACACAAATCCTAAGTCGCAACATTCTATTATAGGTTGCTCGTAGAAACCTACACGATCCAACCATCACCTTCATTACTTGCTATTCTACTTAAGGTGAGTTCGTAGCCCCACTTTCTATTGTTTAACTATTTTACAAACCCATGGGGGGAATACATGCTATTATTTTTCTACTCGAACACAATGCTTTCTAATGTATGCTTCACGACGATGTTTTATTATCACTAAGTAACGATTGCCATGTTCGAAGTCCCTATATCATGAACCATTAGTCACTACCTTTAGTGAGCGCGAATATTGTGAATAGATCTATTGGGATTGACGAATCCCATTTGTGTTGAACAACGATGAGTTCACACAAATGCACTATATTTGAGATTTAGCGGTATAACGGCAAAAGTACCTTGATAGGGCTTCTATAATGCCAATTTTGTTGGTTCGATGTTAATGTTTTGGTTACATGAGCTTAGTGAAATAAATAACGATTTTGTTTTCTAACTATGAGTGTGAGTCTATAGCTCACACTACGATTATTGTGTTCAAACGATTTAACTAAACTCTATGAATATCACTCAACCTTTGTGTTGACCTCTCAAGCATGTATTTCAGGTTCATGACGATCAAGGATGGCACAGAAGGACACGGATACTCAAGAGGGCTATAAATTTTATTATCATTCAAAAACTCACTTAATGTGATTTGTAAACATGGAACCAATTGGGACCTCATTTTGTAATCTCTGATATTTATATAATTTGAATGATAAATCTTTTAAAACGACTCAATTGGAGTTCGTTTTCTATTATTGTGACTATTGTGCCGTCAAGTAACACCCAGTTCGAATTCCGCTGCAACCATGAATTGGGGGTGTTACACGATGTTTCCAATTTGAACATCGAAATTAAGACAGATATGTGGAAAACTAGAAGGGGGGGTTGAATAGTTTTACGTCTTTTTCGTTTTGCTTATTTTATAAAAGATAGTTTCTAAGATGAAACTTTCAAATCACTTTAATACATAAATATATATACTAGTTAATTTGTGATTTTGTATAAATATTACTTATGTATAATGTACAATTTCAAAACACTTAACTACGAAAGTATAAATACAAGATTTATTAAAGGTTTTATATATACAATGCTTATGTATAATGTTTGGAAAGAATATACAATTTCATATATTTTATGTAAGCATATATATGTGTAGTAGTGTATAGATATAATTATATGTACTAGGTTGGTTTTTGTAAGATTAGTTTTATGAATGAATTTTAGTTTGATCTTTATGTGAAATCAACATATGCACAATACTATCAATTATGACTATGTGTGAAATGCAAGTAAGTAATAAATCAAAGAGTGAGAGATGGAAAGATCAAACCGAGACACAAAGGATTTATAGTGGTTCGGCTACAAGGACACCTTCCTTGCCCTACTCCACTCCCCGAGTCACCTACTCGAGAGTTTTCTTCACTAGATCAAAGACCTCCTTTATGGCGGAGAAAACCGTACACACCAATATACACACCAATTTACACACCAATCTTCACACCAATCTACACACCAATCTACACACCAATCTTCACACCAATCTACTATTTTCTTCACACCAATCTTCTACACACCAATCTTCTATACACCAATCTTCTATTCTCTTCACACCTTCAAAGTACTAATGTCTTGACACCTTCAAGTCACTAATATCTTCACAACTTCAATGCACTAGAGTCTTGACACCTTCAAGCCACTAATGTCTTCACAACTTCAATGCACTAATGTCTTGACACCTTCAAGCCACTAATGTCTTCACAACTTCAATGCACTAATGTCTTGACACCTTCAAGCCACTAATGTCTTCACAACTTCAATCTACAAATGTCTTCTAGTCTTCTCCACTAGAGATCCTTAATTTCTTCACTACAAGCTCCTATTGCTACAATCTCCTATCACCACTACTATCTAACCCTTCTTCTTCACTTCAAGTTACACTTCACACTTACAACAATTCTAGATTCTTCAACTAAATCTAGTTAACTAATACATACACCTTATTCACCAAAGTATGAAAGATATACAAGAGAATGTAAACAAACAACTTAGATAGCAAGATGATACTAAGTTGTAATACTTCTAATAGAAGTATTCTTCTCTTTGCACTTGAGAGAATGAGGCTTTGGATCACTTGGAAACAAAGGCTTATGAAATGATCAAAGGATTTTTTAGGATTGAAATGGAGATCTAGAACAGAAAGTTTTTGTGCAAAAAGGTGAGGAAAAAAAATCTAGGTTTAAGGTGGTATTTATAGGCAAAAGTTTCTGACAGAGGAGCGTGGCCGGTCCCCTTAATTTTAAGGGGACCGCCCTTTATAATTAAGGGGGCCGCCCAGCTGAAACGGCCAGAAACTTTGTCTTTTAGTGGGGAAAGTTTATTTGGTGAAAAACTAACTGATTTTGGTTAAATATTTGAAATCATATATTTAGTATGATTAAAACATTTTTCCTTATTACCAAAAGTGTTTTTCAAAAATATATAATAAGATTATATAATTAAATAAACTTTGTATTAGTTAATTAAATACCCCTTTGATCATACATTGCACTAAACACTTTGTTTATTCATACCTTAAGTGATTTGTTGGTGAAAGTGATTATTTATTACTAAATACGTGTTTACGTCATGATCTTTGGTTTGATTAGTTTAGGTTTTGTGATTATCAAAACATAGAGATATCGGAAGATATGAATAATGTTTTCAGTCAATTATTTATATCAACAATCTCCCCCTTTTTGATGATTACAAAACCTAAACTTATTAAATCCAAAAATTAATATTTAGACAAGTATTTAGTAAGTTTACATTCACTTCTCCCCCTTTTTGTAGAATCAAAAAGGTTAGGCCGAATAAGCTTCGTGAGAGAAGTTTAAACGGGTAGAAAACTCCCCTTGATGTATGCTCCCCCTCGTTTGAGGGCACCAAGGTTTCAAGAAAGTAATTCTTGCAAGAAAAATATTAGAAGCACAAGCATGGCACAAGCAAATACATATAGCATAATATTAACAAGTAATAATCATGGCACAAGGGAATAAGAAACATATATTAAACCATTCAATAATAGAGAAATAATTATGTCAACCCATAATCATTGTTACAAAGGCAATACAAATAGAATTCTAAATAACATAGAACATCCTATAGTGCCAACAAGGAGTGTCATCAAACTTTCTTGAATCCCAAAATGGTTGAGGAGTTTTATTTGAAAATGAGAAAGCATAAGCATATCAAATGCTTGGTGGTTTAGTGGAGGTAAACTCTTGGTTCCATGGGTGTTGGTGAGTTTGTAGAGCTTTGAGGTGGTGGATTTGAAGTGGAGTTTGTTGGTTGAGGGTTGTGATGTTGTTCAAGTGATGGGGTTTGTTGAGATCTAGTAAGAAGATACTCAATCCAAGTGAAGTGCTCATTCAAAGCAATGGTTTGTTGTTGAAGGAAGATGCAACAAGGGCAATTGTTAACATGCTTCTCAAGTTGGTTTTTGTTATGTAGTGATGATGGTGAGCTTGATTGTGGTGGATCCAAATTGCGTTGAGCAAGATGTAATGCTAAAAGAGCACTAAGCTCATGTGCCTCTTTTAGCTCCTCAACGAACTTCAAGTGTTCGGAGGAAGGCGATGGTGGTGGAGCATGATAGTTGTCTTGGGTGAAGGTTTGCACATGCAACATTGGAGTGGCATGTGAGGTTGTAGGAAGTGGTGGTGGTACTCTAGGTGGTGGAGATATGTTTGAGCTTGGGTAATCATGAAAACATGATATGGGTGGAAGATGTTCTTCATGAGTGGATGATGTCTTTGTTGAATGAGCAATATGTGAAGTGTTGATTGAGATGTTGGGATTGTTGTTTTGGGATTGAGCATGCTCATCAAAAGAGGAAGCATTAATGAGGGTATTAGTGGAAGATAGGTTGTGGGATGACTCATTTGAGTGGGTTTGAGGTTGAGTTGTTGGTTGACTTGAAACAACATCACAAGGGTTATGACAAGAATCAAGTTTCCTCCTCCAAACGGGTTTGACGGAGATCCTTGCGGTTCTTGAAATCTTTGGTTTTTGGTTGTTGGAAGATGACATGTTTGGGTGTGATGGCATTAATGGTGGGAGGAGAGTATTTATAGTGTATGAGAAATGTGGTTTAGGAAGGAAAATTTGAGGGATAGTATGGGACAAAATATGTTTGTGAATTTTGGGAAGTATATGTTGAAATGGGTCAAAAAGTGATAAAGACAACAGTATCCCCGACCATCAGATGGCCGGTCCCCTTAAATGGAGGCCGGTCCCCTTAAATTTAAGGGGGCCGCCCATCTGGTGATTCCCAGAATGCCAGAAATGGGTTTTTGGCAGAAAATTTTCAAAAAGGTTGTGTTTTTGGATTTGGATTCAAGTAAGTTCAACTCTTGAGGCTATATAGAGCATACTATTCATGAATGTAGAGAATATCATAAAAATGATTAGAGTGAACAATTAATTCCTAATAATCATGTTATCTACTAATATTTCAATTAAGTTTGGTAACTAAGGAAGCAATAAAGCAAACTAGTTAAGTATGCAACTATATGAAGATAATGGTAAGTAGGATTAGTGCAAACGAATTTAAGATTGCTTATGATAAACAAGTGGGAAGATATGATTATATGAACTTCAAGACTTGTTACAAACAAGATCCATATGGGCAAACCATGATTCTCATGAAATGATTTGATTAGATTGTGGATGTCATTTTCACATAAGTTTATGACATATGTGAGAAAATAATAATGTTTTAAATAAAATGTTTTTAGTTTTATTCAACAATGTTTGAAAGTAAGTTTTCACTTAATGCCATAAATCTGGGAACGAAAGAATCTAATGAGAAGCAAGGTTCATAAAAGTAAACTAGCGTTAGGTATATATAGGAAGTGCAATTTAATCAAGTTGGAGAATGAGTATGAGACTATTACTAGTGGTGCTCAATTCAGGCTAAACACGACCATTTTTACGGGTTACACACACCCAACTTCTCACATAGAAGCAATTCAACCGTTAGGTTAAATTGAATTTCTAGTCAATAGATTCTCCAGTAGTCATTCTCCTTTTAGAAGAAATCGAGTTCCTAAATTTACCTATCGAAGATTACCAAATATGAAGTATTCTTGATTCACTAATACTTGGCTTAATGTTTTGAAATACATTCAAGTTTGTATCCTAATAGGACAAATTTTGTTTTGTTTCAAAAAGAAAAATGTTTCTGCTTTGATAAAGATCAAAATAATGTTATGATAGCTTATGATTAAGCATGTTGTTCGAAAAAGCATAAACTAGATATTCGAAGGGTTTTAACTCAAAGAGAGAAGTTTTTAAATATGACATATTGATTTTGATAATCAAGAAATTTCAGGTGAAAGATATACTTCAAGAGAATCGATTCAGCCCATTGTCACATGTAATCATCTCTAATGACAACTAAAGATGTGAGAGAGATATGGTAGACATTGAACATCAAAATGCAATGAGATAGGAAAGGACAAAGAAAATCATCAATGAATTTAATATAGACATATGTATATATGCATGTATACAAGACACATTGTAATATTGAGTCACTAGCAAGTCTTAATTATAACACATCTATTAATGCAACTAGTAAGATCATATAGCACAAATGGCAAGCATTCTATTCTAGATCATAGAAGATTATCAATATAGATGAAAACTAAAATAAATGATAATAGACATAGCAATAAGAGGGTTAATTATCCTAATGTTATGTATGCATATATTGGTATTCATGATCTAAAAGCATAGCAACTTGCAAATTAAAACATATTAATATACTAATTGAAGCATACTCTATCTTAATGTAATGTAGGCAAGTTTTTGAAAAGAAAACTTACCTCAGGTCCAACTCTTCTTTAAGAGTGGTCATGAGAGCAATATAAAACGTCAAGAAGGTTTTCCCCAAAGCAAGTTGAAGAAGCGAAGTAATATCCCAATGCAAAAAGGATCAAGGAGACTTGATCATAGAAACACTATCGGTCGCACCAATCATCACAAGTCGTGCAGATTAAGAATGGTAGAACAAGAATCCTTCGTCATGAGGTAGTAACGAACACACCATAAAGTCAATGGTCATCAAATGAAAGAAAGCGAATAGAGCGATCCAAAAAGTAGTAGTTCCTTTGATCGTTAATTACCTACACATGACAGAGAGCTTGGTACCCAGATTCTCATGGGTCCGAGTTGATTAGTAGCGAACATCCAATGCACTTAAATGCATATGAAGAGGATGTCGTCGAGAAGTACAAGAATTCATTATTTGTTTGTTTTAACAAACAAACAATAACTTTCTTGACTAGAGAAATAATCAATGGATGTAAATAATAATAGTTCTAAAATTTTCCATTAGGTTTAACAAATTTTATTTGTTTTGATGTATTTGTCAAATACTCATCTGCCGTAAATCCTAATCCGGTTTTATCA
Source organism: Artemisia argyi (assembly GCA_030686995.1). Taxonomy (NCBI): domain Eukaryota; kingdom Viridiplantae; phylum Streptophyta; class Magnoliopsida; order Asterales; family Asteraceae; genus Artemisia; species Artemisia argyi. The sequence goes on from CM060689.1 coordinate 5,730,207, forward strand.
TAAAATGACTTTTGAATGTTAAGTAGATATTTTAAAGATTTAGAACTATTTTCGAATTTTGCCAATATTTTTGCTTTTTTCTTTTCCATTTTAATTTCATGTTTATAGTCTTGACAATTTTTACATTCAAGATCAATTTCAATATTACTTTCAAGTCTAGACATTTTGTCTTCTAAAATTATTTCTTTTTCAAAGTTATTTTCAGCGGATGTTGAAGATTCATTTCTAAAAATAATTTTTGAGTCAATGTTGCAAAAGTGTTTGAAGTTATTTTCCATTTTTGAAAATTCTAATGTAAATTGATCATAGCAAAAATGTTTGATTTTGAATTGTACCTTATTTGTACTTGTACAATCTTCACTCGCTATACGGTGATCAATTCCATTGTTCATGTCGCTCCATGTTTTGTTTGTAGTATTGCTTGGATCTTGGAGCATGTAATCCTTGTCAGCACTATTTGTATTAACATTTGTTAGGATGTTCACGTATTCCGTATTTACATCGTCTTTATCGTCCTTGTTGCACCATGATTTATTAACATGCTTTCTTCGGATTTGACACATGTGTTCTTCATTATTGGTACCTTCAATGATCACATTTGAACTAGTAGTACATGTGTTTATTTCAACTAAATATTTATCTATTAAATTTTCTAGAGTAACTATTTCATGTGCAATATCAAGTTTATCATCTTTGGTTTTACATTTCTCTTGGTGAAACTTTAAAAGGCATTTCCAAATATCATTTGCCGTTTTACAAGGAAATAATCTTTCATATTCAACATTTGGTAGAGTTTTGAAAATAAGTAATTTAGCTTTAGTATTTTTATCAATTTTTATTTGAAGATTATTATATTGATTTTCAAAATCCATTTTGGTTAGTTTAAGATCACCAATTGAAATAATATGCCAAAGATCAAGATCTATTGATTTCACATAATTTTCAAATTTATTTTTCCATTCAAGAAAATGATCATTTTCAAATAATGGTGGTTTTTGCGTAAATTCTCCTTCTAGATATTTTTCGAATTCCATAGATCGTTACAAGTTTTAAAATACAGTATATTTTAAAAATCTTGTTAGACGTGGCTCTGATACCAATTGTGGAAAACTAGAAGGGGGGGTTGAATAGTTTTACGTCTTTTTCGTTTTGCTTATTTTATAAAAGATAGTTTCTAAGATGAAACTTTCAAATCACTTTAATACATAAATATATATACTAGTTAATTTGTGATTTTGTATAAATATTACTTATGTATAATGTACAATTTCAAAACACTTAACTACGAAAGTATAAATACAAGATTTATTAAAGGTTTTATATATACAATGCTTATGTATAATGTTTGGAAAGAATATACAATTTCATATATTTTATGTAAGCATATATATGTGTAGTAGTGTATAGATATAATTATATGTACTAGGTTGGTTTTTGTAAGATTAGTTTTATGAATGAATTTTAGTTTGATCTTTATGTGAAATCAACATATGCACAATACTATCAATTATGACTATGTGTGAAATGCAAGTAAGTAATAAATCAAAGAGTGAGAGATGGAAAGATCAAACCGAGACACAAAGGATTTATAGTGGTTCGGCTACAAGGACACCTTCCTTGCCCTACTCCACTCCCCGAGTCACCTACTCGAGAGTTTTCTTCACTAGATCAAAGACCTCCTTTATGGCGGAGAAAACCGTACACACCAATATACACACCAATTTACACACCAATCTTCACACCAATCTACACACCAATCTACACACCAATCTTCACACCAATCTACTATTTTCTTCACACCAATCTTCTACACACCAATCTTCTATACACCAATCTTCTATTCTCTTCACACCTTCAAAGTACTAATGTCTTGACACCTTCAAGTCACTAATATCTTCACAACTTCAATGCACTAGAGTCTTGACACCTTCAAGCCACTAATGTCTTCACAACTTCAATGCACTAATGTCTTGACACCTTCAAGCCACTAATGTCTTCACAACTTCAATCTACAAATGTCTTCTAGTCTTCTCCACTAGAGATCCTTAATTTCTTCACTACAAGCTCCTATTGCTACAATCTCCTATCACCACTACTATCTAACCCTTCTTCTTCACTTCAAGTTACACTTCACACTTACAACAATTCTAGATTCTTCAACTAAATCTAGTTAACTAATACATACACCTTATTCACCAAAGTATGAAAGATATACAAGAGAATGTAAACAAACAACTTAGATAGCAAGATGATACTAAGTTGTAATACTTCTAATAGAAGTATTCTTCTCTTTGCACTTGAGAGAATGAGGCTTTGGATCACTTGGAAACAAAGGCTTATGAAATGATCAAAGGATTTTTTAGGATTGAAATGGAGATCTAGAACAGAAAGTTTTTGTGCAAAAAGGTGAGGAAAAAAATCTAGGTTTAAGGTGGTATTTATAGGCAAAAGTTTCTGACAGAGGAGCGTGGCCGGTGCCCTTAAATCATGGCCGGTCCCCTTAATTTTAAGGGGACCGCCCTTTATAATTAAGGGGGCCGCCCAGCTGAAACGGCCAGAAACTTTGTCTTTTAGTGGGAAAAGTTTATTTGGTGAAAAACTAACTGATTTTGGTTAAATATTTGAAATCATATATTTAGTATGATTAAAACATTTTTCCTTATTACCAAAAGTGTTTTTCAAAAATATATAATAAGATTATATAATTAAATAAACTTTGTATTAGTTAATTAAATACCCCTTTGATCATACATTGCACTAAACACTTTGTTTATTCATACCTTAAGTGATTTGTTGGTGAAAGTGATTATTTATTACTAAATACGTGTTTACGTCATGATCTTTGGTTTGATTAGTTTAGGTTTTGTGATTATCAAAACATAGAGATATCGGAAGATATGAATAATGTTTTCAGTCAATTATTTATATCAACAATATACTCGATTATTATCTCCGAATGCTGCTTATGGGGTCTATTTACTCTTCAAACTCTGTGATTCAAGAAAAGTTTCAACTAAACCGAGAGACGAAGAGTGGATGATGATCGAGTTGTACAGATTCTTAAATCAGAAAAAAGATGTCATGTTTACATTTCTAATAGAGAGCTTTTCGTCGGTCTATTGTGGAGATGGTGCGATTTATATCGAAGGCATTGAATTTCTTGCAATTGACAAAGTGAGTTTAGAAATATCCCTTGGCTCCATTCTAAATTATTTTGTTTATATATAAAAATCATGTCTATGCTGCATATTTAACATGATTGTACACAGGTGAAATATGAAGAAATCGGAAAGTTGAAGGATGTCCAACAAGTCTTGGAATCAAACTTCAATGTGGATCTCGTGCAACAATTGCCAACTAACTTTGAAGAAATATTTGAGGTAAACAGAAACTATGATGAGTTGTTTTGGTTGGGCGAAGTAAACGGGAAGAAACTTCTTGTGGTTTCGGCAAAGGCAGCTCTATACAAATTTTCTAATGCGGATCTCTTTACTTCAAAACCATCATCCCAGTCAAGGTTTGCTTTTTTGAACTAGACTTGGCACGTTTTCCTTTGAGCAGTAAACTTTCCTAATCGTACATTCACAATGTGCACATCTAATCTTATCCAAATATTTGAAAATGTTTTACAAAATAAAATAAAAACTACAGTAGATTTTTTTAATTTAAGGCCAATCTTCTTTATTGTCTAGTAAAATACTGAAAATTTGTGTATAAATGGTTGACAAAAGTATCACATCTTGATTTGTCTTTTTGTGCCTTCAAAATTAACATTGTTTCTAGTATGTAATCATAATATGTATAGTACATGCAGATTTCAAGAGGTGATTGAGCTTTTGCCACAACAAGTATTCTATATTAATTGCACGATCAGAAGTCAAATGTTGTCGGCTGATACATAATACACGTGTTATCTTGTATTCAAGCTTTCAGAAGAATGTCACGGACTGCATACTCCGGTGAAGGTACGGGATCTACTCCACCAAGAAAACGAAGAGGCTGAAATTTTCTATTTTGTTACCCCAAGCCCACTGAATATAAATGATATTACACGGGTTCCAAAACAAAGGGAAGATGGATGGATGGAGATTCAAGTGTGGAAATTTAACTCGACTCATAATTTTGAGGATGACTCTCTTTCTATCTATATGAAGTTTACAAGTCTTGAAGGAACTATGTCTGGCCTCATCATATGCGGCCTTGAGTTTCGCCCAACGTTTATTACTTCAAGCACGCTCAATTGAGCCTTTATTTTCAAACTCAACTACTCAAGTGTGGTTAAGCTTTATTTTGGTTTCTTAACCGATACATTATGAGCTTGGCCCGACTTGACTGTTCAAGGTAAATATTTTGACCCACTTGATATATTGAGTTTGTCTTGATTTAACTTTGTTGGGGTCATGGTTAGCTGAGTAAATTTTGTTGTTAGCTGCTTTGATTTCATAAGTTTTTACAATAACGCTTTAAATTGAGATTAAAAATGGTATAAAAGAAATGTTGTTTAAATGCTCATGTAGAAATGCTTGTGTAACATTTCTAATTTATGGATTATCAACGTAGATTGTGTGCGGAGTGATCAAGTTCATAACGTAGTATAAACTACCTAATTGGTGATCTGGTTTAGATTGCTTTACAGATTTGTAAGATTTCTATTCGAACAATGTTGGTTCTGTTCATTTCAGTAGTGTAAAAATAGGAGTACGTATTTGCATACCACATTGCCACATGAACCAAATTACCAAGGTGGGGATGATTGTAAAATCAGATGCCAAACAATCCACACATATTTCTTGACTTCTTATAAAAGACAACATATCAATTTATTTTTAAATTGATGTATTGTGATAATTTGATTTTTAAAACATTGTAATTTGTATTTAATATTAGTGAAAAGCTTAAGATTAGATTTGTAAAAAGCTCGAGTGAGTTGTGTCTAAATGAGTCTGAGTGTGAGCCTCGTTTGATATGGGCACGCATGTAATTAACATGTTAAATGTATACATGTAATTTTTAAGCATGGTGCAAATGAATAAGGCCAATCCACCCTTGTTTGCCCATGTCTTTTTTATAAACGAGTATGACAGCCCGCGCGTTGCTGCGGGTTTTGTGATAATTTTTATTGTTGCGTGTGTTTCGTTATTTGTAATTTGTTGTGACGGTGCGTTGCGGCAGGTGTGTGAACTGATAAGCTAAGTGTAAAAGTTTATATATTTGAACTGATCTATAGTCAAGTGTCAAATGGTGGAGGGATGCTCAGCCACCAAAAAGTAATACATTTGATGAGAAAAGTTCATTTAGGGACTAGTTTTTTGTTACATACTAAGGGACAAATCCCTACCATCCATCTAAATTGATCTAATGGTGGGGATTAACCTAAGTCCATGTTTTTTTTTTCCTTTTTCTTTGTCTTTTTGTCTTTTTTGATTATTCATTTTCTTTCTTTCTTTCTTTCATTTTTTTTTCTTTCTTTTTTTTTTGTCTTTTTACGCTGCATTGTTTTTTTTTTCTTTTCTTTGTTTCTTTTTTGTTTTCTATTTTTTTTGTTTCTATTTTTTTTGTTGTCTTTTTTTTCAATCTTCTATTTTTCTTTCTTTTTTTTTAATTCACATTTTTTTCCTTCGATTTTTGTCCGTTTTCAACCGTTTTTATACGTTTTCATCTGTTTATATACGTTTTCAGTCATTTTCGTCCGTTTTTATACGTTTTCATACGTTTATATACGTTTTCATCCGTTTTCATACGTTTTCGTCCGTTTTTACACGATTTTGTCGGTTTTCATACGTTTACATTTGTTTTCGTCTATTTTCACGCGTTTTCTTCTGTTTTTGTCCATTTTAAGACGTTTTTGTCCGTTTTTGTACATGTTCAAATGTGTTCATCCGTTTTTCCAACATATTCGCCTGTTTTCTTATGTTTTCATCCATTTAAATTGGTTTTCATCCGTTTTTAAAAAAATTTATGCCATTTTTAGACGTTTTCATACGTTTCTGAATATCACAAGTGATATTCTGTGATACTCAGACGTTTTTGTCAATTTTTGTCCGTTTTGTACATTTTTGTCCTTTTTCAAACGTTTTCGTCCATTTTCATATATTTTCGGTAGTTTTTATACGTTTTCAGACGTTTTTATCCGTTTTTATATGTTTTTGTCTGTTTTTTTTACATTTCGCCTGTTTTTCGACGTTTTCGTCTGTTTTTATACGTATTCGCCAATTTTTAGACGTTTTCGTCTGTTTTTATATGGTTTTCATCCGTTTTTATCCGTTTTCATAAGTTCATAAACGTTTTTGTCCGTTTTTATGTACTTTTGTCTGTTTTCAAATGTTTTCGTCTGTTTCATACGTTTTCAACAGTTTTATACGATTTTGGCAGTTTTTGTACGTTTTCGTAAATTTTCATTAATTTTTCATACGTCTTCATCCGTTTTCAGGCGTGTTTTTATGCTTTCATACGTATTCGTTCTTTTTCTTATGTTTTTGTTAGTTTTTTTTACTTTTCTGAATATCACAATTGATATTCTTAATATCACAAGTGATTTTATGTGATATTCAGAAACGTATAAAAATGTATGAAAACGAACGAAAACGTATGAAAGTGAAAAAAAACGCGAATTAAAAAAAACGTGAAAATCACTTGTGATATTCTGAATATTACTTGTAATTTTCTGAATATCACTTGTGATATTCAAAGTATCACAAGTGATTTTCATGTTACAAAACATTAGTTGAAAATCACTTGTGATATGCAGAATATTATTTGTAATATTTAGAATATCACTTGTGATATTCTAAATATAACAAGTGATTTTCAATTAATGCTTTATAACATGAAAATCACACGTGATATTTTGAATATCACTTGTGATTTTCATGTTACAAAACATTAGTTGAAAATCACTTGTGATATTCAGAATATTATTTGTAATATTCAGAATATCACTTGTGATATTCTAAATATAACAAGTGATTTTCAATTAATGCTTTATAACATGAAAATCACACGTGATTTTCTGAAAATGTATGAAAGTGATAAAAAACGCGAATTAAAAAAAAGGTGAAAATCACTTGTGATATTCTGAATATTACTTGTAATTTTCTAAATATCACTCGTAATATTCCGAATATCACAAGTGATTTTCATGTTAAAAAACATTAGTTGAAAATCACTTGTGATATTCAGAATATCACTTGTTATATTCTAAATATAACAAGTGATTTTTAATTAATGCTTTATAAATCACACGTGATATTCTGAATATCACAAGTGATATTCTGAATATCACTTGTGATTTTCTGAATATCACAAGTGATATTCTGTGATATTCAGAATATCACAAGTGATATTCAGAATATCACTTGTGATATTTAGAATATCAGTTATGATTTTTTGAATATCACTCCTCATTTTTTGAATATCACTTGTGATTTTTTGAATATCACTTGTGATTGAATATCACAAGTGATTTTCATGTTACAAAACATTAGTTGAAAATCACTTGTGATATTCTGAGTATCAAAGAATAATACTTTTGATATTCAGAAACGTATGAAAACGTCTGAAAATGGCCGAAAACATTTAAAAATAGACGAAAACGTATGAAAATAGACGAAAACGTAAGAAAATGGACGAATACATATGAAAACGGATGAAGACGTTTAAAAACGGACAAAGATGTATAAAAATGAATGAAAACGGCTGAAAACACGTATGAAAACGGACGAAAATAGATGAAAATGTATGAAAACATACAAAAATGTATAAAAACAGACGGAAACGAATAAAAACGGACAAAATCATATAAAAACGGACGAAAACGGACCAAAAGCGAAGGAAAACGTATAAAAACGGACGAAAAAGTATAAAAGTTGACGAAAACGTCTAACAGACGAAAACGTAAAAAATCGTCCGAAAAGGTAAAAAACGGACGAAAACGTATGAAAACGGATGAAACGTATAAAAACGGACAGAAACGTATAAAAACGGTCAAAATCGTATAAAAACAGACGAAAACAGATGAAAACGTATATAAACGTGTGAAAACGGACAAAAACGAACGAAAACATATAAAAACGGACGAAAACGTTTGAAAACAGACGAAAATGTAAAAAGCGGACAAAAACGTATAAAAACGTCTGAAACATACGAAAATGTATGAAAACAGATAAAAATGTCTGAAAACATATATAAACATGTGATAACAGACAAAAACGGACAAAAATGTAATAAAGTGAAAAAAACGTGAATTTATATATTAAAAAAAAAAAAAAAAAAAAAAACCTTGATTTAAAATAACGTGATTCAAAAAAAAAATTGATTTAAGAAAACTCGATTCAAAAAAAGTCCTAAAAAAAGAATGTTTAAAAAAAGTGAATAAATAAGGAAGACAAAAAGACAAAGAAAGGGGGGGGGGGGGGGGGGGGGAACATGGACTTAGGTTTCCATAATAAATCTTAGGTTAATCCCACCATTAGATCAAACAAGATGGATGGTGAGGATTTGTCAATCAGTATGCAACAAAAACTTAGTCCTTAAAATAACTCACCTCTACATTTGATTTATATAAGTTTTTTATATAGCAACGTCATGAATATGAATATGTCTATATAAAATAATGCAAGATTTTTATAAAACTTTTTTGCTGCTCCCATCACTATAAGTGCAATACACGAAGTTATGATTGAACATGTAAGAATAAAAATGACCCGCGCGTTGCGTCGGTGTTTTTCCATCATTTTTGTGTTACGTATGTACATTGTTAGTGGTAATGGAAATACTTACATCATTCCAAAAGATGCTGCTACATTATTTGTAGTCTAATAATGTACATTACCTAGGAGGTATAACTCCTAGCATTCTTCATTCTCGATGCTTCACATTACGGTCACATACTCCTCTTGAATTTGGATATAGATGGTTCTTCTGATTGTACGGCTCGAGGTAGCATCCCCTTTTATAGTCACTTCTGGTACTGCTTGAATTCGGTCGGTATAGTCTGTTTGCAATATATATGATTATTTAGGTACGTGTTATGTATGGTTTTTAAGTGCCGCTTTGTCGCACCTGCAAGTATTTCTTTTTCAGCATCAGCTCTTGATTGTACTTCATTTAGTGCAGCAAACTTAGTGGTAACCGTAATATATAGTGCAATGAGTACTATATAGTAATGTGTGCCTTGTATGGAGTTATTATTAACCTGCTGTGTTATAATTTTTTGTTAGGAAATCCTTATACAAAAGGCTTTAACACAAACTATAGGACAGAATAAATTTATACATGTCCTTATTTAGTTAGTTGGCTGTAAATAAGCACTTGCAATAAGTAGTTAGCCAGCCACATGCTTATCAGTTTTAAGAAAATTAACTGGTAAAATATAAGTCATCCCAGCCACGTCGATAGTAATTTTTAGCATTACCAATTTAGACTTTTCATCCATAACAGCGTCAATTTAATAGAAATTAATATCTAAGACAACATACATGAGATATGAAATTGATCGTAATGTCACATGTGGGTTTTCAATTATTTGATGACCACTGGTTGGTTGCCTAGGTGTTTTCTGTTACGTAAAGAATGGGTGATTCCTTTTCTAATAGAGCACACCTGGAAAATGTGAATGTTGTACCCTTCCCCAACCCTCTAGACATGAACATCCACAAACCTTACAAAACAGTTAAGTTTAACGGACTGTACCTCCTGATTCAAGCATGCAGAATGTTTAAAGATGCATCAGCTGAATCTTGGTTGTCTGCGCAAACACTAATGCACAATGCTTTCCCGCCACGGGTCCCTTTATATGAAAGTTGCGGCCAAATGACAAACTGTGAAGCAATCGCGTCTGCTTGAGAAAAATATATATTTTCAGTATCATAGTTCCATATAGTTACATACCACGGTAGTCATAAGCGTGAAACGATGAAGGCTTCCTTACGGCATCATGTTCCCATGCCTCATATATGGCATCTGGTGCCACCCCTTTACGATATATAAAGTCATTTTCGCCTTCACAACCAAAAAAAGTGATATTTTGTATCAAACTGCAGACCAACAGAAATTTCTAAAACTGAATGAAATGACCCATCACATTTAATAACTCAACATTTGAAAATGGGGCAATCCTTACTGTTTCAATAAGCTTTTTAAGGTAAGCGTGTTTTCATATCCACATTGCTTTTCCCATTTTTTTAATATCTAAGCGAAAATCATATAAGCTCATTAGCCGACAAATAAGCTTATACATATACCTATTTGTGAGCTGAAATTGCAAATGGAAGAAGAGAATGACGATGGAGTCTTAAGGGGTGTTTGGGGTTGCTGGCAAACATTAGCTTTAAATGGGCGAGTAGGACGTTTCAAAGGAGTGTTCACAGTTGCTGCAAAGCTGCTGTTATGTAAAACCGTTGTCCATTTTCCTTCTGCTGTTTATCCTTCTCCTTCTTTTCCTGCATATTTCATAAATTTAACTCCATGAGAAGAACGAAGTACACAAGTGAAAGAAAAAGCTGTAAATAATCATTGAAAGTGTGTTATTTACGAATTTCTTATATGTAAGGCTACCAAATTATGATCCATATGAGAAACACAATACGCAAGTGTAAAAAAATAAGATTGTAAAAAAGAGTACCCCAAGATGTAAGTTGTCCGATTTCTGCCGTTGTATTAGTACTCTAAACTGAAGTGCCTGTGTAGAAGGACCCAAACGACCGACCAAACTTCACGTCATCCTATAAATACCAACTACCAAATACGAAGTACATAAGAGAATAGGAATTAACACAACTTAAATGATATTCGAAAAGGATGTAACCCAAAAGTAATGTGGTCACCTGTTGACCAACCTCCGTGGCAACATTGGTAACGAAGGTTTTTTCAGAAGGCCTAGACAAAGAAAATGCAGAGACATCTGTTATTGAATTCGTCTCAATAGACTGATAATATGTGTAACAACAGGACGTTTCAAAAACTTAGTATAACTTAAAATGGGTTTTACGTATTCAACCGACCAACCTCTTATCACTAATAAGATGCTATAAACAGCCATGACTTCAATCTATATATAATACCTGATTCCTTGCACAATCGCGCCCTAAATCTGCAGAATATGGAATCATAGTATATACTATATAAGTTCACATCTTGAAAAAGTAAATACTCTTTTGAGTATGCACATAGCTATTACAAATGTTTGACCGTTACAAACATGTCCTAACATCGCAGCAGGATTGAAGGTGTTTCTGCAATCATATACAACCGAATCAAATACCTCAGCTTGTTTCCCTTCTATTCTTAGTTGCTGCACCCACACACAACAACAAAATAAATAAGTTTCAGTTCCCAACCAAAACAACCCAAAAAAGGTGTAAAACAATCATACCATAAAGCAGCCTCCCTAAAGCTCTCGGCCTCTTCTTCACAGCGTCCTGTGCAAGATCCTATTTCAAACAATAAAAACACATTAAACAAAAAGGATCATCCAACATTTAAGAAAAAAAGATCACTCCAAGTTTCAGTGTATATACATCAACAAATAATTTGGTTTGCTTGTTGTTTGGATTTTTTTTTTTTTTTTGGCTGACCTTTAACAGCTTACAACTGCAACAATAAACCATAACCAAACGCAGAAAACAATCAAAAGTAAGAAAGCCAATCTGTGATTAAAACAACAAAACTATTTTAATGAAGTCCACTGCAAGGGGGCTGATGAAAGCTTAATGACTTTATAATCTCAAGTTGGATAACCTCATAAGCCCACAAAAATGAGCTTTTCAAATTTTCAGTACGGTACTAACTCCTATGTCCATCGAATAAGATTAGAAAAGCACCCCCTAAAGTAATCTAGCTACTAAGCATCTTATAACCTCATAAGCCTAAAAAAGTAAACTTGTCAGCTTTACAAAAACTAAATAAGCTCATAAGCTGGGAAAATAAGCTAATCAAAACACCCCCAAACAGAACAACAAAACCCATACCATAAAACTATGAATCAACATAACAACATAAAAAGATTATAATCCACCTAACACTATAAAAAGATTATAATCCATTTCAGCAAACTAAAAACCCATCTCAAATGAGCTAAATAATTATAACACCAGCGGCTATTAAATAATCCAAACAACACAATATTAAATGAGGCATATGTAACCGTTATGGTGAACAGCTGGGGCCGGGTACCAAATTAAACTTTTTACATAATGGGCTCAAATAAAACCGACCCAAACCAGGGTAAAAAACAAAGGGGCTTGAGAGCCCGCTTATTGTTATTATGATATAATGATTACTGGAACTATATATTAAAAACTTGTTACCTTTGATTTCATCCGGTATATAGCCACTAGCTCAAGGGGGTCGAAAAATGTTTCTGTTAACATTATAATTTGGTTTTTCATAGGTTACCTCAATACAAAAGACAAGAGAGATATTTGAATATATGTTGGAGGAGAAAATAAAAGAGATATTTGAATATATGAAGGAAAAGTTTTCCTCAATAACGCAATCCGATCAAAGACCATCCCGCCGTCTTTGTAATCAATGTACTGCAACTTTGCAACTGTGCATTTTGTTTATATCGGGTCGTTGTGGTAAATTTGTATTTGTTTGATGTTGATTAACTTGTGAAAAAAAAAAAAAAAAAAAAAAAAAAAAAAAAAAAAAAAAAAAAAGAAGATTCTTCATGTTATAGAAGGTTGATGTAATTGTTGGTGTGGTCATTAAACAATTAACAGGTAAGGAAATGATATTTGTTCTACTTTCTTCCAAGCCTATGTTCGATGTACAATAAAGCTTAGATTGTGTTACATAAGTTCTCACAAAATGAATTTTTGTGATTCGATATGAGAAGAAGAATGATGGCGGGCTTCGCCATATCAAAAATCAACGATCTCTCAGACAAAGGCGTCTTCCTTTCATATAAAACAAAACAAACATTACATTAGTGACTTTGTAAATACTACATTAGTCCATTGTCATTCAACTTTCACATTCGTTTCTAATAAGATTGTAACAATACCTGTAATTCGGCCAACGCATCTAAACTGCAATCACTCGAAAGTCTTATCCAACCCCACACCAATGCCAACTGCCCCCCTCGTTTTCCCTATTACTTACCCAAGGGTGTAATCAAGTTAAGTCGGGTCGATATACTTCTAAGCCCGACATCAACTCCGTTACAATACTCAAGCACACTCAATTGAGCCTTTATTTTCAAACTCAAACTTGGTTTCGTAACCGATACATTATGAGCTTGGCCCGGCTCTGTTCAAGGTAAATATTGACGAACTCGGTATATTGAGTTGGGCTTGACTTAACTTTGTTGGGGTCATGGTTGGTTGAGTGAATTTGGTTATTAGTTGCTTTGAATCCATTAGTCTTTACAATAACGCTGCCTATTGAGATTAAAAATGGAGTAAAAAAAAAGTTGTTGTTTAATGTTCAGGTAGCAATGGTTGGGTAACATTTCTTATATTTGGATCAAGTTCATAACAAATTGCTTTGTAGATTTGTAAGTTTTCTATTCGAACAATGTTGGTTCAGGTTTTTTTTCAGTAGTGTAGACTAGAGTAGGAGTATTTGCACCCCACATTGCTCTCATGAACCAAATGACCAAGGTTGAGATCATTATAAAATGAGATGCCAAACAATCAATGAAACACATGTTTTTTTGGCTCCTAACCAAAGTCATTGTTATTGTTTATTTTTTGGTTGCAATTACTAGTTATAATATTTATAAAATAATTTGTTTTAAAATATTAATTTTATTTTTTAAAAAAATTGATGTTTTGAGATGATTTGTTTTTTAAAACATTATTATTTGTATCTAATACTAGTGAAAAGCTTTGAAATGTAAATACGGTCAAAATATGGCTCTTTCTGATAAAACACAATCAAATACTGCTATATGTATAATTTTCAATACCTTTTTGGTATGAGTTAAACTCTATCTGAGCATCTTTCGTAATTTGACAAGTAAACATCCCATTTCACAAATAATCACAAGACCCACAAAGCATGGTAAATCACTAGACTTCTACCTTTCTAGATTCTAAAGCTAAAGCGATTGTCCCAAAGAGTCTCAACTTTACGAGATTCAAACTTAAAACCTCTTACAATGCAAATCGTGTGTATTGAATGTATGCATCGTTAGTTTAATGTATCTTGACTTTGTCATTTTACATTATATTGTGCCTCAAATTTGGAAGCCTAGTCTAGACACATATTCATGGTGGTTTGTTATGTCATTTTTGTTTGGAGTCACAATACAATACATGGTGGGACAGTCAAAAGCAATAAAACTTTGTAAAGCAACAATTTCCTTAATAGCAAGACAAACTTAAACAAACACGGACCAACCGTACCCCCAACCGAAGTGAAAAAGACAATGTGAAATTGTTGCTCGTTATGACACCCTGGATGCTTGTGACACAAATGTTATCGATTCTTGTCGACTTGAGTGCTTAATAGAAAATAATTATTTGACAACCACATTCGTTTGTAACGAGATTGTAACAACGTGAGTAATGCTGCCAACAACTAATCTAAATTGCGATCTTTCGGAACACTTATCCAGCCCCGAAATCAGTGCCAACCGACTCCCTGAATTCCCTATCACTCACTTGGGCGAGATATGTGCTAGCTAGTGGCTCAGTTCCTAAAGATGTAATCAAGCTAAGTTGAGTACTCAAGTCGATAAAAACTTGATTACAAAACTCGAAGCTAGATCTAGACTTTATTATATTCAAACTCGAGTTTGATATACTTTCGAGCTCAACTGGACTTAGATCAGGTCGATTTCTAGTAACTACATTATCTACATATAGTTCAAGTCTCGATTGAAATATTTATGTGTAAATCTTCACGTGTTTGCATGCTTGGTTTGATCAAAACATGACAAAAATTGTCAACCGTCAACCAATAAAACCATACAGAACTTTATACCCCAATTCTTTTTTGATGCTATAGATGATTTATATGATTACGGGAAGAGGTGCCTAGAGAAGTGGCAGTTACGTCTACTCATACAGTCCTACATCAACTGCAATTTCAACCGCTTCATTAGGCCATACCTTAACATCGTCTCCTGCATCCTCAAAGCCAGAGATACCAATCCCTATGGACCAACAGATAGAGCCCTTCAACTAGATATTAGAGGAGAAAAGGAAAGTGAAGACAAATGATCCTCGACAGAAAAAAATTGACAAAGAAAAAGTTTTACTCAAACACTTCATCGAAAAAAAATCCATCCCGTCTTTCTAATCATTGTATTGTAAAATTTGGCAATGTACATTTTGTTTATAATGTAGTTTTTGTATTTGTTTGATATTGTATAACCTTTATGGAGCGTGGGAGTCCCAAGAGGTGTTGGGTGCCTTTGGGAAGGTGGTGCAGTGTGCTGTGGAGCGTGGGAGGTCGCAGGCTATGGAGGATCTCCATGAGGCTAAGTTATTGAGCAAGGCTTTGACTGAGGTACCTGGCTATAATGCCAGTGCGTATGACGAGCTGGTGCAGGCTATGGAGTGGATGAAAATTCTCGAGCTGCCTCATATTGCACGGTTGGAGCGCGACCAAGACAACCCCATAAAGTTGATTATGGAGGGGTTGACCTTGGAGCGCCATATTTTGGAGGATGCAGAGGCGCAACCGGACTACTTCCTCAAGCCCGATGAGTCGCAGCTGCAGGTTCCAGTATTTGTGCAGCCTCGCCATATGCTGAACCCTTTTGCCCTTGAGAGGGAAATTCATCTGAAGGAGGTACTGGAGCGCCACGCGCAGAGAGCTGCCCAAAAGAAAGGTATTAAGGGCAAGGCAGTATTATGTGGTGTGGGCGCTGCACATATTCCCAGGTCTGATGGGGTTCCTGTGAGTGTGCCAAGCGTATCTCCCAAGGATGCATTGCTCTTGAGAAAGCTTCAAGAGGCGGGGAGTTCTGCTGCACCGGAAGATAGCCCTGAGCATCGCCATAGCGTGTAGGCTGTATATGTATTGTGTAAATGACAAAGTGTATCTTTTGCTTGTAATTTTGTGTAAAAATGTTGAATAAGATACTCTTTTATGCATAAGTTAAGTGCGTGACTTAAAAATATACTTGCATTAATGTTTGCTAAGTTTTATTATTTGACCAAGTGTCTTGGCTCGTTATTTTACTAAGCTTTGTACGGTGTACTTAATATTTGTGCACCCTTCGTGGGATGCGCACAGAAAACTTACCTCAACGTCTCAAAAGTAAGGTGCTTAGCAAGGATGCGTGATCCAATGTTGATGGGTTTGCAACCCTCTTACTCAACGAGTGAATTAGTAGGTTTACTCATCCTTTATGCATTCGTGGGTCTTAATTAGTGCATGCACGCCACGTAGGCAAAAATATAAGATAACAATATTGACATATATAAGTATGTACGCAATAAAGTGAAATACGTTATGGAGTTAGCTAGAAACCATAACATTTTATTGATACTTGCAAGTTTTTTGAAAAAGTAAAGATATAATTCCTAAGAAAGAAAAGAAAAATCAAACACTTATTGGGCACATCCTAAAGTGCAAAGGTGTCTGTGTATTGGCCGTAGCCTCGCCTAAAGATAGCATCTTTTAAGATTGCAGATGTTCCAGGTGCGTGCTAGGTCGTGACCTTCCATATTGCGCAGCCTGTATGCGCCATTGCCTAGCGCATCAGTGACCTCGTAGGGTCCTTCCCATTTAGGTCCGAGCTTGCCTGTGTCTTCTGCGTGGCTCGCATCATTGGCGCGGTATACAAAGTCTCCTGGCCTGAAGGAAGTGTGTTGACCTTTGCATCATAATACTTCTTCATTTTTGCCTTAGCCTTTGCTTCGCGTATAGCTGCGCGTTCACGTCTTTCTTCCAGTAAGTCCAAGTCTATGCGCCGCTCCTCGTCATTTGTTGTGACGTTGACCTCTGTTGTTCGTATAGTTGGCATTCCTATCTCAGCTGGTATGACGACCTCTGTTCCGTAGACAAGGGAGAATGGCGTGTCGCCAGTACTGGTTTTGATTGTGGTGCGATGCGCCCATAAGACATGTGAGAGCTCGTCCACCCACCTTCCCTTGTGTCTGTCAAGGCGCGCTTTTATTCCTTCACCTAGACTGTGATTTGCGCGCTCAACTAAACCATTGGTTTATGGGTGTTTTACTGAAGCGAAGTGTTGCGTGATGTTCAATTGCGCGCACCAATCTTTGAATGGGTTGTCACAGAACTGTTTCCCATTGTCTGATATAATCTCTCCGGGTAGTCCGAAGCGACAGACAATGTTGTCCCAGACAAAGCGTTTGACTTGGTTTCCCGTGATGCTCACCACCGCCTTTGCTTCAATCCACTTTGTGAAGTAATCTATGGCTACGATGAGGAACTTTAGCCCTCCTGCTGCAACTGGAAGGGTCCTGCGATGTCAATGCCCCACTTGTAAAATGGCCATGGTGAGGTAATGGGTGTTAGCTCTTGTTGTGGTCGGCGCGGAATTGGCCTGTGTACTTGACAATTGCTGCATTTCTTTATCAGATCGCGTGCGTCGCGGTGCATAGTTGGCCAATAATACCCCGACCGTAGAGCGCTTGCTATCACAGATCGCGGCCCTGAGTGCATGCTACATGATCCAGCATGGATTTCTCGGAGTACATAGTCTGCTTGAAGAGGTCCAACACATCTGAGCCATGGTTGCAAGAAAGAGCATCGATAGAGTATGTTGTCTCGCAGTTCAAATCACTGCGCTGTGCGCCGCACTCTTCGAGCGTCCTTATGGTCTTGTGGCAAGGCTCCCTTGTTAATGAATTCAATGATAGGTGTCATCCATGTAGGATCTTGTTCTTCTATCACTGTGGATAGTTCCATCTCCAAGATTGACTTGTTTTGTAAGGTTTCTACCAATACCTGTTTTGATAGGTGCGCAAAGCTTGTGGATGCGACCTTGCTGAGTGCATTAGCCTTCCTGTTGTCCCCTCTGGGCACCTGTTTTATTGTGAACCTGTCAAAGTTTTTAATTAAGGACTTGGTCTTTTCCAGGTATTAGATCATGTGTTCATCCTTGGCTTCATATTCACCTAGCACATGGTTAGCGACTAGCCGAGAATCTACGTTTGCCTCCAAGTTGCGTACACCCATTTGGATTGCGATGCGCAGTCCAGCTAGTAGGGCTTCGTATTCTGCCTCATTGTTTGTGGCTGTGAATTCGAAGCGCAGCGCATAGGTGAATTTCATACCTTCTGGATTTGTGAGAATAAGGTCTGCGCCTGATCCATCTACACATGAAGACCCATATGTGAACAGAATCCAGGTTTCCTGCAGATCTGTTTTGGTTGTAGAGGTTGGACTATCGCTATCTGGCTTCTCAACAATGAAATCAGCTAATATCTGTCCTTTGATTGTAGTGTGCGGTCTATATGAGATGTTATATTAACTTAACAGTACACTCCACTTTTGTAGCCGTCCTGATGCGTCAGGTTTAGAGATAACTTGTTTGATTGGCTGATCTGTGATTACAGCTATTGGGTGCGCTTGAAAGTATCTGCGCAGTCTTTTGGCTACGAATACTAGAGCTAAGACCAGCTTTTCCATAGCGCTGTAGTTAGTCTCTGTCTTCTTCAGTGCTTTTCTTACAAAGTATATGGGTGTCTGGACGGAGTTCCTATCTGTCAATAGTACTGTGCAAACTGCTCCATGAGTTGCCGATAAGTACATGATTAGCTCTTCCCCTGGTCGCGGTGCGACAAGTTTGGGAAGAGATGCCAGATGGTGTTTTAGTTGTTAGAAAGCTTCTTCTGCTTCTTCGGTCCAACGAAAGTCTCCCTTTTTAGTACACTTTGTGAGTGTTTTAAAGAGGGGAAGTGATTTGTCTGCTGACTTAGATAAGAAGCGGTTTAAGCCTGCTAGCTTTCCATTTAATGACTGGACTTCTTTGAGTGTGCGCGGTGAGGGGAGATCAATAACAGCTTTCGTTTTTTCTGGGCAAGGCTTGATTCCATCAGGTTCTATTAAGTATCCAAGGAACATGCCTTCGGTTGCGCCAAAGGTGCACTTCTTGGGATTTAACTTCATGTTTATTTGTCCCAATGTTTTGAATGTTTCCTCGATGTCGCGCACCAATTCATCCTCTGTGTGGCTTTTGATGACAAGGTCGTCAACGTAGACCTCCAATTTTTGACCTACTTGTTTCTCGAAAGCTGTGTCCACCAATTGTTGGTATGTTGCGCCTGCATTTTTTAAGCCAAAAGGCAATTTTGTGTAGCAGTAAACTCCTTGACTGGTGTGGAAAGCTGTTTTTTCTTCATCTTCGACTGCCATCTGAATTTGATGATACCCTTTGTATGCGTCTAGGAAGCATTTGAAAGGGTATCCGCACAGGGATTCTACCTTCCAGTCTATTTCTGGCAGTGGATAGCAGTCTTGTGGACATGCTTTGTTAAGGTCTGTGAAGTCCACACACATTCTCCAACTGCCATCGCTCTTCTTTACCATCACTGGGTTACAGAGCCAGTCGTGATAGTACACTTCGCGCATGATGCCTGCGTCTACGAGTTTGTGTACTTCTTCCAGAATAGCTTTTGCACGATCTGGGGCCTGACCGCGCTTCTTCTGTCGTATTGGGGGATATCCTTGTCGGATTTGTAGCGTATGCTATATGATATAGCGTGTGACAACCGGCAGTTTAGGGAGCCATTTTAAAAATCCGCATTTCGATATAAGTTCGTTTATAATTTTTATTGGAAATTTTCATTTCACAACGAACTTGTAAGACCTATTTTATGGAAATCTTATTTAATGACGTTATGGTATTCGTGAATTATGTTCATAATTCGTTTTTGATTATGTGATCGGTGATGTATATTTGAATTCTCACTTGGTACTACGTTGACTTTGGCACTAGGATTACCTAACATAATTTTATGATTCGTCTTAACGAGCCGTTATTATTTTAATTGATTACGAGAGGTTCTCGTGTAATATAGAAATTTTAAAATGAGTTCGGGTTCGGGCCACGTGTTTTTACATCCACCCACATTACCCGCTCAATGGTAATAATATCCTTATTATTATTATTATTATTATTATTACATCTATTATTATTATTATTAATTCATTTAACAAAAAAAAAAAAAAAAAAAAAAAAAGAGAAAAGCTAATAAGGGTCCGTTTGGCCGGATGTAACCACACACACACAACACTAACTTTTCATCTCTCTCTCTCAAACTCTCTCTTCCTCACAAACCCTAACCCTAGCCGCCGGTCCAATAATCCGGCCACCACAACGTGACCGCCGACCACCACACTAAAACACCACCACCATCTTACTCCTCTCCTTCTCCTCTTTCTTTTGAGCTAAAACACGCGCCATAACTCCCCCATTAACACCAAATCCGAACCAAATAATCTCAAGGTCATCATCATTTTCGTGTTCTTTCTTGAAGTACCATTCGATTTCATATTGTTTTGGAAGGTAGGATGAGTTTTAACTCAATTTATGGGTTCGAACCGTGACTCTTGGTCACGAATCGAGGAGATCCGAATGGGTTTTTAACTAAAAACGTGATAAGCTTATGGATCTTGGATGAAAAACGTTTTCTATTAAGTTTGGTATCCGGGTGTGGTGTAAATCCGAGCTTTGGTGCTCGAGTACTTGTTTTTTTTTTGGGTCGATTTGGGTACGATTGGTGATGGATTCGGGTGTTTCTTGGTTTTTGTCGATGGCTTGATTTTTAATCCGAGCCTAACCGAGACCCTTGAGGTCTCGGGGTCAACTTGGTCGCTCGTATATCTAGGATGAGACCCGTATGGGGTTCTCGTTTGGTTGTAGCTCGAACTTTGGGCTCGTGGTTGCCTTAGTTTGACCCCGGTGGGTCGCGGCTCTTAGCCGCATCTTTATTTTGTTGCCGATGACCTTTTGAGGTCGAGTGGATTATTTGGCTATTTTGTGGTGCTCTTGTGAGCTAAGTGATGGTTGTATGTTTAGTTCGAGTCATCGCGACTCGTAGTATTGAGCCGAGACTCAAGTGAGTCGAGGGCTCGGGTCGGCTTGGTAAACCGACCCACACATTGACTTGGTTAATGTTATTAATTGTCTAATGTGAACTAAGTGTATATTGTCGTTGATTATTATTGTTATTGTTATTTTGTCGTGGTATTATTTCTCGGCCGAACACTTTGGGCCGAATTGGATATTGGATATTGGTTATTGGTTATGGTTTGATATTGTGAAGTTGTTGTCGAGTGGTATATGATATGAGGACCGGTTATGAGACGGTCGTTAGATGACGGAGATAGGTTAGTTGGGTACCGTAGTCGGACCTTATTGTTGTAGCCCGTGGTTGAGATTGTGATTGGACGGAGATTATTATTTATGACTTTGGTTTATTATTGGACTTGGACAATGAGCCGAGAGTCATGACTCGGACATATGACCATTTCGTGTAACTCAATAAATATTAAAAGTAAAACGAGAATAATAAAACTCGTAATAATAATTATTAGTAATATGAACGTTTATACGAAAGTATATACGTGAGTAACGTATATATAACTATATAAACGCGTATATTAATAATAATAATAATCACGAGTCATATTATAAATAATACGATTAGATACATATTAGGCTACGAAAGTGGCGTAATATTAATTAAACGTATTATTATTATTAGAAATTGTGTTATAAACGGGAAACTCCCGACAATTATGAAACGTTTAATAAAAAGTCATTTTGGATATATAACGAATAAACTTATTGAGTTAGACGAAATTGTCGTCACTCGGGTCCAGGTAAGTTATTATTTGCGACATTCGTGTTGTCTCGGATATATGACGACTAATATAGACGTTTTCTATAAGTAAATAACCACTCAACCGTAAGATTGAGCCGGGTTGTTTGATTATATGAAACGAATATATTAGTGGGCATCGTATCCTACGACGCCCATAGGTTGTAGTATATGTAAAGGGTAATAGATTGCGAGTATATATATCGGGAAATCTGGCCAATTTGACGATATATACGAGGAATTTATTAAACTATGATATATACTATATAGTAATTACGTGCTAGGTGCTTTATATGTGCTTTAGATTGGGTGTAATCTTGGAACGGTATATTACGTAAATAAATATGAGGATTATCAAATCGACGGATTTGGTAAACTTTGGCGATTTATTTAAATGATATATTGGGCTAATATTAGATCTATAGTTTATTATATGTTCTATGTGCGATCTTGTTGGTTTGTTTTGAGTCGACCCACCACCCGTATGGATACCAAACGCAAATACACCAAACGAATACGAAATGGATTTTCGGTAATAAAACGGATTCTCGTCCGGGTTTGGGAATATTATATATTTGAGGGAATGATTTCTGAAAGAGTTAATATTGTTAGGTCGTGCCAAGTCCGTAGTTGCTGTTTCGTGAGTTATCATACATCTTATTGCTACCTACCTCGTCTTGCTATATTTCTGGACTTGAGGTGAGTCATAGCCCCACTTTTTACTCTTGAACTATGTTTTCAACGATTGGGGTGAGAAACGTGCAAATCATTTTACGTGGACTATTATCGCTTTTATATGTTTTCTAAACTTGCTATGCGTATGGACTAGGATCTATTGTCAGCTTTAGTCACACCTTTTGTGTGTACTATTCAAGGTTGGCTTATTTGGTTATTTGGATTGTCAGCTTTAGTCACATATATGTTGTGTGTACTATTCAAGGTTGACTTATTTAGATACTGTAGTGTGCACCTATAGGTTATTATTACTTCGGAGGTTATCCGAGTATTTATTGGTATTGCGGGGGTTACCCGAATACTTATGTTGTTACGGAAGGGTATCCGTGTGTTTTGGTTATTACGGAAGGGTTTCCGTGTGTTATGTTGAGAGCGGAGGGTATCCGCAGGCTTTTAGCGAATCCTTAGTCTAGCTAGCAAGCGTTTTGCGTTCATGTCCACTATATTATTAGTTGAATTTAAACCTATGATCTCACCAGCGAAAGCTGACTTTTAGCACGTTTTCTCAGGTAATTAAGTGTTGAGGTGCATGCTTGGATTGGAAGGCTCGGCTGTGGCACACGGTTATGGATCTATATTTTCTAAACTCTGATAACTAAATTTGGACCTATTGTTATTTTATTTTGGGCCTAACTCTGAATGATGTTGGGATAAATGTAAACTCAAAAACCCTGTTTTGGTTATGTTTTTATTATGTTTACTTTATCTCGTTCTATATTGTCTTGTGTTGGATACCAATCCCCGTAGTACCCCGAAAGCTTGTTGAGTCTTCCGCTGTATCAAATTTTGGGGGTGTTACATAGCGTGGCACTCCTGTCATGTGTTTTGGTTCCCATGCAAAGATATCTAGGTTCTTTTGCAGGAGTGCGCACACGGCTACTTTACCTTTGTCAGATAAAGAACCACCAATCGAAACTTGTTGGTCCGGGTAATCGGGGTGAATAGCGACCTTTAGGTTTGGTGTTTTTCTGTGCGCTATTCTGGAATATTTTCTACCTCAGTGGTTACTGCGTTGCATTCCTTTGGTGGTACTGTTGTGTTATAGAGGGTAACAACTCCTCCTTCTACTGGAAATTTGAGCATCCCATGCGTTGTGGATGGCACAGCGCGCATGGATGATATTCCAGGTCTCCCAATGATGTCGTTGTATGGTGAGGGAGACTTTATTACCATGAAGTTTATCCATGTCGCTGTTGAGTGTTGTTCATCTCCTACGACCACCAGCAAGCGTAATTGCCCCATAGGCCAAATCTTTTCTCCTGTGAATCCAGTCAGCGACGTTGTTGCTGGTATCAATTGACTTTGGATTTCAGGTCGCAGTCTTTTGAAACAATGATCGTATAGGATATCAGCGGATGCTCCTCCATCAATGCACATGCGGTGGATGTCATGTCCCCCCGTATGTATTTCAATAGTTAGAGGCTCTATTACTGCGTTGTCCGCAGCTAGGGTAGGGAAGGATATCTCTTTTTTCTGGGGAGAATTTTTGGCTGACTTTTTGCTTTATTTTACGTTGCCATGACTGTATCATGTATATGGTGTCAGCTTTTTCTTTGAGAGGTTCTTTCTTACCCCATTCCTTTGTTTGTCCTTTCCCTCTTTGATGTTTTTTACAAGGTGGTCCATTCTGCCTTCCCTTACTAATTTTTCAATTAGTTCTCGTAGCTGGACGCACTCGTTAGTTGTATGGCCTTTTTGACCATGGTATTCGCAGTATCCATTCCCTATGCGCTTTTCCTCTGTGGTACGCATTGGTGGAGGTTTTGGGAAATTTGCACCTTCTGTTACAAATATTTCCCTCGACGTTTTTATGAGAGGGGTATATTTGTCATTGTCTCTTCCACTGCGGTAATTCCTGCTGTGGTTGTTATTCTGATCATTGGATTGTCTCCTAGGCTGTTCTTGTTGCCTATAATTCGAGTAGCCCTTTTTGCTGTCCGCAGCGGCTGCTTCTCCTTGTATAAAGGATCTTGTGCGCTTTGTTAGCTCATCGAAAGTTTGGGGAACTTTGTCATTTAGCTTCCGGATAAGTTCTGGGTTGTTAATCCCGTTCATGAACCCTGAAATTTTTAGAATTTCGGGACACGCTTTGACCTGTATGCACTCATCCTTGAAGCGTTCCATAAAAGCACTGGTTGATTCCCCTTGGCGCTGTTTTACTATGGCTAGTTCAACAGGGTTTTTAGCACACTTCTTTCTTTGGGTAAAATTGAGACGGAATGCTTTCCGTAACTCTTCAAACCCCCCGATGCTCCGTCGTGGGAGTTTGCTAAACCATGTGCGCGCATTCCCTACCAATGTAGAATTAAACATATGGCGCCACACAGGTTGCAGCCAGTTTTCGATAGTAGCTGCTGATTCGAAAACCTTTAGATGATCATCCGGATCACCTGTTCCATCATATGTTTTCACGTTAGTGGGCATGCGCCTCTTTTCGTGGTCGGAGTAATCGCTGATGCGTCATGTAAACGCATCAATTTTCTGGCGTCGTCATGGAAGAGATATGTCTTCATTCTCTTCTTCGCGGCGTCTTCCTCTTGATTTCCAATGTCCTGTTTC
Source organism: Artemisia argyi (assembly GCA_030686995.1). Classification (NCBI taxonomy): domain Eukaryota; kingdom Viridiplantae; phylum Streptophyta; class Magnoliopsida; order Asterales; family Asteraceae; genus Artemisia; species Artemisia argyi. The sequence continues at coordinate 5,755,253 of CM060689.1, forward strand.
CCTATCCTTATTGATACAAAAGTTGGGCGTTCCTGATTATGGGCTCTTGCTCTCGTACCAATTCGCTCCTTAATGCTTGAAACCTGCGCACTAAGAAAATAAACAACACCGTTAGGCTTATCGTGGGATTGTCTCCCACGATTAGACTCCGACGTAAGAGTAAGTAATCAATTTAGGGTTCTCTTTTAGGGTTTGTCAATCGTACCTTGAATGAGAATTATGTCATTCCTTATATAGGCGCAGAATTCTTGTAGGGTTCGTGCTCCTTACGTTTCGCACACATGGTGCTTATCCGGGTTAAGGATATCCATTCCATAGATAAAAGATCTCTATCTATTCCGTATATAGTTTGGTTGGGCTTGCGTGAGCCCATTCCTATTATTGATGCGGCCCAAGTTATAATAGCCCACGCATGGTGGCTTTAGGCCTTAATAATGTTTAATATTTGGGCTCGTGGCCCATATACAGACTATACGGCATCATGTCCCCCCAGTTTAGTGTGTGCGGCTCGTAGCCGCGGATGCTAGACTAGTCACAACAGTGGTAAGCATGGCGGGAGAACTTTGAAATATTGCCGCCTAATATTGAGTAAAATGTACCTAGTCATAGATATTTCAAAGAAATGCCTCGAAAATCGGGGGTTGTATCCACGTGTCCCTCGGAAAACGGGAAAAAGTGCATGTACCGTTTCGGTTTCTAGCCACACGTTTTGTGACTGGGATCCACGTGGGCGTCATCTAGGGTTTTTGGACTCCTTATATAAGAGTCACCGCATCCTTTTTACCTAAAACACATACTCACCCTTGCACCCTTCTTCAAAGCATTTTTGTGCAAAGAAAGTAACTGTTTTATTAGGTAAATTTGTGTGCGTTTCTTAGTAAATTTATGAAAATGGTTGCCCAATTAGAAGATTTTCGCTCTACGATGAGTGAGAATGATGTGCGTCAGTTTTCATCTGACTACTTCATTTCTCTGGATGTGCATCCAGAGGCTCCAGATGTTGATGCGTGTATAGCCGATTTCCCCGAAGGGAAAATAGGACTATACACGCGTTTTTTTGAGTACGCGAATTACCGCGTACCGATATCTATTTTCCTGAGCGATTTGCTCAATCACTATCGCCTTCACATCTCACAGCTGCACTGTATAGGTGCAGCTAAGGTGTCGAATTTTGAGGTAAACTGCCGTTTGCTTGCGATAGAGCCGACCATTGCCTTGTTCCGCGCCTTCTACTACACGACGTGGTCGCATGGATGGGTGTCCTTTGCGAAGTGCGCGAGGGCGCTTCAGTGCTATACTGAGAAGGTAGACTCCCTGAGGCATTGGAGGGAGCACTTTTTCTGGATTGATGACGTTGTGTTTCCATCACCCTTTGAGTTTTATACTCAAGACACGTTGCCAAGGGATGGGCGCCCCGCACCTGGTTCCTATAGTTTGACCGATGCGCAGACCCTTGATGCCAACCGCATTCCCATTAACCCTTATCCGGAGGAGTTTTTGGTATATGTGGGTTTGAGTCTCAATTACTTCGGTGGTGTTGACGAGGTGCCAACCTTCATTGATGAGGAAGGTCGGGGTGGGTGTTCGTCCCTTCTGCTTCTAATCATGTAAGTTTTTTCTATATGCGCACGTTTAGTAACTAATCCCTTCTTTTGCTGTTTGTTTCTGTGTGCGCAGAGATGGATCTGTTTGCTGTGGTCAAGCTGGAAAAGCCAAAGCAGGTAACTGTGGGAGTGCGCCCTCTGAGGGAGGGTGAGCAGCCACTTCTGGAAGCGACCCAGGGTCATCTGACTGTGCTGGGGGATGTTGGCCATGAAGATTCGCCTCCTCTCCAAGTAACGCCCGTTCAGAGCGTGTCGCCAACTGTGGAGACAGCGCACGTGGAGGAGGTGCACTCCGAATCTTCGGATAGTGTGGAATTCCTGAAACCTGAGGAGGTGTTAAAGGAAGAGGTAGCGCAGAATCTAAAGCGCAAAGGGGAGGCTGGGAGCAGTGGCACTTCTAAGAGACGACGCCACCTTATTGGATCTGCGGAGGAAGAGACATCCGCTCCTGGCGCGGATAAGAAGGCTGCCGAGGCCTCGCCATTTATGTAAGTATTTTTGTCGCATATTATGTATGTTACTTGTCGTAATATTTTTCTAACAGTTTGCTTTTTTGTTTATTGTAGCGATGATGCCACGAAGGATGATGGAGCCTTCGTGGAGACAGTGGCCCCTCCACAGAATGAAAACAGGGAGGAGGGGGCAAAGGTTGATGAGGGCGTATCTGCGCAGCAACTAATGGATGAGTTGGTTGCTACTGTTGCGCGTCAAACTGAGCTGGTGGCTCAGTTGAAGACGAGGTATGTCGGGGAGAGTAGCACTCTCGCCCAAAAAGATGAGGAGATAACTATGCTCCGGGCGCAGCTGGCTGAAGCGCAGGCGGAAGTGGGGTCCTTCAGGGTGTACAATGAGAAGGTCACCAATGAGAAGTTGACCGCGATGGCTGAGCTGGAGCAGGCGTGCGGACAACTTCATCAGTACAAGGCCAACCTTACTTGGGCAGTAAGGTATCTGGAGGAGAAGAAGGAGGAGAACTTCGCGAACATTGCTAAGTTCAAGGAGCGCATGGAGGAGATTGTCCAGATGCAGGAGAATAAGCTGCGTGGCCTGAGCATAGAGTATGATGAGGAGTTATACCCTTATCTGATGTCGACCAGTGCGGAGCGCAGGTACTTCCCTTTTCAGCTTTTTATGCTTTATTATATTTTGTTGCTATGTTTTTCTTTAACACAAGTTGTCCTTGTTGATGTAGGTGGTTGATCAGTCATGGACTGTGCCTGGCCGCTATGGGCACTTTGGAGTCCCAAGAGGTGTTGGGTGCCTTTGGGAAGGTGGTGCAGTGTGCTATGGAGCGTGGGAGGTCGCAGGCTATGGAGGATCTCCATGAGGCTAAGTTATTGAGCAAGGCTTTGACTGAGGTACCTGGCTATAACGCCAGTGCGTATGACGAGCTGGTGCAGGCTATGGAGGGGATGAAAATTCTCGAGCTGCCTCATATTGCACGGTTGGAGCGCGACCAAGACAACCCGATGCAGAGGCGCAACCGGACTACTTCCTCAAGCCTGATGAGTCGCAGCTGCAAGTTCCAGTGTTTGTGCAGCCTCGCCATATGCTGAACCCTTTTGCTCTTGAGAGGGAAATTCCTCTGAAGGAGGTACTGGAGCGCCACGCGCAGAGAGCTGTCCAAAAGAAAGGTATTAAGGGCAAGGCAGTATTATGCGGTGTGGGCGCTGCACATATTCCCAGGTCTGATGGGGTTCCTGTGAGTGTGCCAAGCGTATCTCCTAAGGATGCATTGCTCTTGAGAAAGCTTCAAGAGGCGGGGAGTTCTGCTGCACCGGAAGATAGCCCTGAGCATCGCCATAGCGTGTAGGCTGTATATGTATTGTGTAAATGACAAAGTGTATCTTTTGCTTGTAATTTTGTGTAAAAATGTTGAATACGATACTCTTTTATGCATAAGTTAAGTGCGTGACTTAAAAATATACTTGCATTAATGTTTGCTAAGTTTTATTATTTGACCAAGTGTCTTGGCTCGTTATTTTGCTAAGCTTTGTACGGTGTACTTAATATTTGCGCACCCTTCGTGGGATGCGCACAGAAAACTTACCTCAACGTCTCAAAAGTAAGGTGCTTAGCAAGGATGCGTGATCCAATGTTGATGGGTTTGCAACCCTCTTACTCAACGAGTGAATTAGTAGGTTTACTCATCCTTTATGCCTTCGTGTGTCTTAATTAGTGCATGCACGCCATGTAGGCAAAAATATAAGATAACAATATTGACATATATAAGTATGTACGCAATAAAGTGAAATACGTTATGGAGTTAGCTAGAAACCATAACATTTTATTGATACTTGCAAGTTTTTTGAAAAAGTAAAGATACAATTCCTAAGAAAGAAAAGAAAAATCAAACACTTATTGGGCACATCCTAAAGTGCAAAGGTGTGTGTGTATTGGCCGTAGCCTCGCCCAAAGATAGCATCTTTTAAGATTGCAGATGTTCCAGGTGCGCGCTAGGTCGTGACCTTCCATATCGCGCAGCTTGTATGCGCCATTGCCTAGTGCATCAGTGACCTCGTAGGGTCCTTCCCATTTAGGTCCGAGCTTGCCTGTGTCTTCTGCGTGGCTCGCATCATTGGCGCGGTATACAAAGCCTCCTGGCCTGAAGGAAGTGTGTTTGACCTTTGCATCATAATACTTCTTCATTTTTGCCTTAGCCTTTGCTTCGCGTATTGCTGCGCGTTCACGTCTTTCTTCCAGTAAGTCCAAGTCTATGCGCCGCTCCTCGTCATTTGTTGTGATGTTGACCTCTGCTGTTCGTATAGTTGGCATTCCTATCTCAGCTGGTATGACGGCCTCTATTCCGTAGACAAGGGAGAATGGCGTGTCGCCAGTACTGGTTTTGATTGTGGTGCGATGCGCCCATAAGACATGTGAGAGCTCGTCCACCCACCTTCCCTTGTGTCTGTCAAGGCGCGTTTTTATTCCTTCACCTAGACTGCGATTTGCGCTCTCAACTAAACCATTGGTTTGTGGGTGTTTTACTGAAGCGAAGTGTTGCGTGATGTTCAATTGCGCTCACCAATCTTTGAATGGGTTGTCGCAGAACTGTTTCCCATTGTCTGATATAATCTGTCCGGGTAGTCCGAAGCGACAGACAATGTTGTCCCAGACAAAGCGTTTGACTTGGTTTCCCGTGATGCTCACCACCGCCTTTGCTTCAATCCACTTTGTGAAGTAATCTATGGCTACGATGAGGAACTTTAGCCCTCCTGCTACAACTGGGAAGGGTCCTGCGATGTCAATGCCCCACTTGTAAAATGGCCATGGTGAGGTAATGGGTGTTAGCTCTTGTTGTAGTCGGCGCGGAATTGGCCTGTGTACTTGACAATTGCTACATTTCTTTATCAGATCGCGTATGTCTCAGTGCATAGTTGGCCAATAATACCCCGATCGTTGAGCGCTTGCTATCACAGATCGCGGCTCTGAGTGCATGCTGCATGATCCAGCATGGATTTCTCGGAGTACATAGTCTGCTTGAAGAGGTCCAACACATCTGAGCCATGGTTGCAAGAAAGAGCGTCGATAGAGTATGTTGTCTCGTAGTTCAAATCGCTGCGCCGTGCGCCGCAATCTTCGAGCGTCCTTATGGTCTTGTGGCAAGGCTCCCTTGTTAATGAATTCAATGATAGGTGTCATCCATGTAGGATCTTGTTCTTCTATCACTGTGGATACTTCCATCTCCAAGATTGACTTGTTTTGTAAGGTTTCTACCAATACCTGTTTTGATAGGTGCACAAAGCTTGTGGATGCGATCTTGCTGAGCGCATCAGCCTTCCTGTTGTCCCCTCTGGGCACCTGTTTTATTGTGAACCTGTCAAAGTTTTTAACTAAGGACTTGGTTTTTTCCAGGTATTGGATCATGTGTTCATCCTTGGCTTCATATTCACCTAACACATGGTTAGCGACTAGCCGAGAATCTACGTTTGCCTCCAAGTTGCGTACACCCATTTGGATTGCGATGCGCAGTCCAGCTAGTAGGGCTTCGTATTCTGCCTCATTGTTTGTGGCTGTGAATTCGAAGTGCAGCGCATAGGTGAATTCCATACCTTCTGGATTTGTGAGAATAAGGGTTGCGCCTGATCCATCTACACATGAAGACCCATCTGTGAACAGAATCCAGGGTTCCTGCAGATCTGTTTTGGTTGTAGAGGTTGGACTATCGCTATCTGGCTTCTCAACAATGAAATCAGCTAATATCTGTCCTTTGCTTGCAGTGCGCGGTCTATATGAGATGTTATATTCACTTAAAAGTACACTCCACTTTTGTAGCCATCCTGATGCGTTAGGTTTAGAGATAACTTGTTTGATTGGCTGATCTGTGATTACAGCTATTGGGTGCGCTTGAAAGTATCTGCGCAGTCTTTTGGCTGCGAATACTAGAGCTAAGACCAGCTTTTCCATAGCGCTGTAGTTAGTCTCTGTTTTCTTCAGTGCTTTGCTTACAAAGTATATGGGTGTCTGGACGGAGTTCCTATCTGTCAATAGTACTGCGCTAACTGCTCCATGAATTGCCGATAAGTACATGATTAGCTCTTCCCCTGGTCGCGGTGCGACAAGTTTGGGAAGAGATGCCAGATGGTGTTTTAGTTGTTGGAAAGCTTCTTCTTCTTCTTCGGTCCAACGAAAGTCTCCCTTTTTAGTACACTTTGTGAGTGTTTTAAAGAGGGGAAGTGATTTGTCTGCTGACTTAGATAAGAAGCGGTTTAAGCCTGCTAGCTTTCCATTTAATGATTGGACTTCTTTGAGTGTGCGCGGTGAGGGGAGATCAATAACAGCTTTTGTTTTTTTCTGGGCAAGGCTTGATTCCATCAGGTTCTATTAAGTATCCAAGGAACATGCCTTCGGTTGCGCCAAAGGTGCACTTCTTGGGATATCCTTGTCGGATTTGTTGCTTATGCTCTGTGATAGAGTGTGGCACTCCTGTCATGTGTTTTGGTTCCCATGCAAAGATATCTATGTTCTTTTGCAGGAGTGCGCACACGGCTGCTTTACCTTTGTCAGATAAAGATCCACCAATCGAAACTTGTTGGTCCGGGTAATCGGGGTGAATAGCGACCTTTAGGTTTGGTGTTTTTTCTGTGCACTGTTCTGGAATATTTTCTACCTTAGTGGTTACTGCGTTGCATTCCTTTGGTGGTACTGTTGTGTTATAGAGGGTAACAACTCCTCCTTCTACTGGAAATTTGAGCATCCCATGCGCTGTGGATGGCACAGCGTGCATGGATGATATTCCAGGTCTCCCAATGATGCCGTTGTATGGTGAGGGAGACTTTATTACCATGAAGTTTATCCATGTTGCTGTTGAGTGTTGTTCATCTCCTACGACCACCAGCAAGCGTAATTGCCCCATAGGCCAAATCTTTTCTCCTGTGAATCCAGTCAGCGACGTTGTTGCTGGTATCAATTGACTATGGATTTCAGGTCGCAGTCTTTTGAAACAATGATCGTATAGGATATCAGCGGATGCTCCTCCATCAATGTACATGTGGTGGATGTCATGTCCCCCCGTATGTATTTCAATAGTTAGAGGCTCTATTACTGCGTTGTCCGCAGCTAGGGTAGGGAAGGATATCTGTTTTTTTGGGGAGAATTTTTGGCTGACTTTTTGCTTTATTTTACGTTGCCATGACTGTATCATGTATATGGTGTCAGCTTTTTCTTTGAGAGGTTCTTTCTTACCCCCATTCATTTGTTTGTCCTTTCCCTCTTTGATGTTTTTTACAAGGTGGTCCATTCTGCCTTCCCTTACTAATTTTTCAATTAGTTGTCGTAGCTGGACGCACTCGTTAGTTGTATGGCCTTTTTGACTATGGTATTCGCAGTATCCATTCCCTACGTGCTTTTCCTCTGCGGTACGCATTGGTGGAGGTTTTGGGAAATTTGCACCTTATGTTATAAATATTTCCCTCGGCGTTTTTGTGAGAGGGGTATATTTGTCATTGTCTCTTCCACTGCGGTAATTCCTGCTGCGGTTGTTATTCTGATCATTGGATTGTCTCCTAGGCTGTTCTTGTTGCCTATAATTTGAGTAGCCCTTTTTGCTGTCCGCAGCGGCTGCTTCTCCTTGTATGAAGGATCATGTGCGCTTTGTTAGCTCATCGAAAGTTTGGGGAACTTTGTCATTTAGCTTCCAGATAAGTTCTGGGTTGTTAATCCCATTCATGAGCCCTGAAATTTTTAGAATTTCGGGACACGCTTTGACCTGTATTCACTCATCCTTGAAGCGTTCCATAAAAGTACTGGTTGATTCCCCTTGGCGCTGTTTTACTCTGGCTAGTTCAACAGGGTTTTTAGCGCACTTCTTTCTTTGGGTAAAATTGAGACGGAATGCTTTCCATAACTCTTCAAACCCCCCGATGCTCCGTCGTGGGAGTTTGCTAAACCATGTGCACGCATTCCCTACCAATGTAGAATTAAACATATGGCACCACATAGGTTGCGGCCAGTTTTTGATAGTAGCTGCTGATTCGAAAACCTTTAGATGATCATCCGGATCACCTGTTCCATCATATGTTTTCACGTTAGTGGGCATGCGCCTCCTTTTGTGGTCGGAGTAATCGCTGATGCGTCGTGTAAACGCATCAATTTTCTGGCGTCGCCATGGAAGAGATATGTCTTCATTCTCTTCTTCGCAGCGTCTTCTTCTTGATTTCCAATGTCCTGTTTCCCTATCCTCGTTGTCTGAGGAGTCACTGGAGGAAGAGTAGTTTCTTTTTTGGCGCTTGCGCCGACTTCCTTCAGAAGAAGAGCTTGAGGGGCTTTCACTTGGGGACATTCTTTTCCCCAATCTGTCGTGAATTCTCGTGCTCCCAGATTTGGAGGATCCTTGGCTTGGTGAATGCTGAGGTCCTAATCTGTCTTGTATCCCTCGACTGCCAAGTCTGGAGTGAACATTAGTGCGCCTCTCGCTGCCTTCATATTCCTCTGAATATTGTGAATCAGATGTCGTACCCAGCCTATCGCGGATAGTAGTACGTTTTTTGTTATCTGTGCGTCTTCCTCGTGGGTGGCGCGGTGGTGATGGTTCGCGTTCAGGACCAAAATTGAGCCGAGCTTGTAGACTCGTACTTGACCTTCTCCTTGCTTCTTCTTGCATGAGGGCAATTAGGGTTTCATAATTTTGGGATACAAAATTTCCTAACGTTAGGTTGGGTGTGTCCTTAGTTGCTGCAAGAATGTCTGCCTCAGTATTGGGCACCCTATCTCGGTTAGGCGCGCCCGGTGGTACAGTGTTGTTCACTGTAGGTACAGTTTGGTGAGGAGTAGTGAAGAGGGTGCGCTGGAGTTCCTCAACGCTTGGGACCACTGTGGTGGTTTGGGTAGTCCTTACAGGCAGTTCTACCACTGGAAGAGGTTGGGTGGTTCCCGCCTCTTGGTGACCAGGTGCGCTGGTTGTCCGAGCAGTCTGCCTAGGGGTCGAATCTTGTTGATTCTTCCTCTGGGGGTCACGTGTTTTTTCCAACTGCGGAGTCCGCTGGCTTGAGTTCTTATTTTTCGTCATTCTAGTTCTTTAGTTCTCAGTAGTGGTCCCACGGATGGCGCCACTTGTTGATACAAAAGTTGGGCGTTCCTGATTATAGGCTCTTGCTCTCGTACCAATTCGCTTCTTAATGCTTGAAACCTGCGCACTAAGAAAATAAACAACACCGTTAGGCTTATCGTGGGATTGTCTCCCACGATTAGACTCCGACGTGAGAGTATGTAATCGATTTAGGGTTCTCGTAAAGAGTTTTAGGGTTTGTCAATCGTACCTTGAATGAGAATTATGTCATTCCTTATATAGGCGCAGAATCCTTGTAGGGTTCGTGCTCCTTACGTTTCGCACACATGGTGCTTATCCGGGTTAAGGATATCCATTCCATAGATAGAAGATCTCTATCTATTCCGTATATAGTTTGGTTGGGCTTGCGTGAGCCCATTCCTATTATTGATGCGGCCCAAGTTATAATAGCCCACGCATGGTGGCTTTAGGCCTTAGTAATGTTTAATATTTGGGCTAGTGGCCCATATATAGACTATACGTCATCATATAACCTGTGCAAAATGGATTGTTCAAGTTGATGTAATCATTGTTATCGTCGTTAAACAATGCGGAAATGATATATATTCTACTTTCTACTCACAAGTCTTTTGAAAAAACTCAACTCAACTAAAACCACATCGATTGTTATTTTCTCAATTGCTTGCTCGACTCGGTCACTCGTGTATCATTGACAATTCACATTTTCTCTTAAAGATCAAACAAAACATAACCTTTTTTTTTCTGAGCAAACTAAACAAAACTAACTAAACGCGTATATTAACTTTTACATTTATATCAAATAAAAAAAGGAAACTTCTTTGAATATGTGAGATCGAAAAAAGAAAAAGACATATTTTTGTTCAAACATTTTCTAACAAATTGATTTATAGATTTGTAACTTTTTATTGGAACAATGTTGATTCAGTTTGTTTCAGTAGGTAGAGTAAGGGAATTTGCATCCCACATCGCCTCATGAACTAAATGACCAAAGTGGAGACGATTATAAAATGAGATGCCAAAACAATCCATGAAATACATATTTCTTGACTTCTTATGAAAGTTATTGTTATGGTTTAATCTTTGGTTGCAATTACAAGTTATTATATTTTATTAATGAATTTTGTTCAAAATTATCAATTTTACTTTATTATAATTGATAGTTCAGTCCAGAATTCATTCTCAAAAATATTGCAACTTGTTTTCAAAATTTTAGTTATAAGAGTATCTTTTGACGATTTGAATTGAATTCTTAAAAATATTGCAACTTGTTTTCAAAATTTTAGTTATAAGAGTATTTTTTGATGATTTGAATACCTTTTAGTAAAACTCTTAAAACTTGAAGTGAACGTGAGAGATATTGGCCCGAAGCTGGATAAATCGATCCCCATGGATGCGGAGCAGATAGAGATAAATAAACGGATGTTGGAGGAGAAGAAAAGAGAAAACAATAGATCCTCAAGAGAAGAAGAAAATTGATGAAGAAAAGGCACGCGCGGGTTTTTAAAAAAAATTTTTGAATCATATATTTTTATTTATTAAAAAACAAATAATTTAATCTTTGTTTTGTTTGATTTATGATGTTTAATTATAGTTTTTTATTATTAAAGATAATTATTTAAAAATTTTAATCCTATTATTAATTGTATCTTATTTATATTTTTTGTATTTATCTTCTATTTGTGTTAATTGTATCTTATCTATATTTTTTGTATTTATCTTCTACTTGTGTTATGGATAAATATAAAATGTTATCTAATAAGAAAATAATCTTTTTTTTTTAAATACAATTATTACTAAATAAGGTATGAATTGATTTTTTTGAAATGAAAAATTCCAAATAGGGGTTTTGTTTTATTATATAAAAGATTGGAAATGTACATTTCCTTTGTAAAGGATCGCTGTAGTCAATTTGATGTTGTCTAACATGTGAAAAAAGGGATTGTTCGTGCTAGCAAGTTGATGTAATTTTTGTTGTCGTCATCAAACAGTGCGATAATGAAATGTGTTCTACTTTCTTTCAAGCCTATGCCCAATGTACAACAAGGTTTAGATTGTGCTACATAATTGCTCACAAAATGAACTTTTTTTATTCAAGCAGAATGATGTTGTGCTTGGCATATAAAAAAGAATTAAAAATAAATTATTTCTCAGGCTTTGTAGCAAAAACTACATAATAAGTTCTTTTCATATAGATTAAAACAAATATTACACCCTCAAGACTGTGACTTCATGTAAATACTCTAATTAGGGTGTGTATGGTTGAAAGAGATGAAGGTTGAGAAATGAAAATAGCTTCATTTCTTTGTATTTTGATTTCCATATGGAGAGATAAGGTTGGAATAAGTTTAACTTTATGAGATTGAGATAAAAAGCAGCTTTATATCAATTTTGAATTTTATTTTATTATTTATTTATTTATTTATTTTATGTTTTTGTATTTTGATACAAGTACTATGTCATTATGTAATGGTTTTTATTATTAGTAAAATTTAATCTTGTTATTAAAATAAAGTTGAAAAACAGAAAAAAAAATGAAGATATTAGTCGTCTTACTATGTCTAAAAGGTCGGTTGTAGGTCTCGCAGGAGAAAGAAAATTGAGGTGGCAGGAAAAATGAGGGTCACTGAAGTCTTTCCACAACTCTCCATTTTTTCCCGCTTTTGTGTAAAATTAGGCGAGTACCCGTGCGTAGCAATGGAGGTTCCTAGTGCAGACAATTAATGATATGCGATATTGTGGTAAATGTTTCGTATAACATTCAAAATAGAACGTGAAAAGATCAAATTGTAATTGCAAACGGTTGTATCATACGATAATTCAACTCTAGAAAAAATTCTTAACATATATCAAACAATATATAAAAATATTTAGTGAGATTCAAAAATAAAACATTACATCCTCACACGAAACATCCCCGCCGTAACGCGGCGGGCGCACTCCACCTCGTTGAACTTAAAACTCGATGTCTAGTTTCGATAAAAAGTCAACCGATTAATAATCTTGTATAGCTATATGTATGAACAATATGAACAAGTTATATGATTGAGTTTTTGCTCTAATATATATTTAACATCTTGTCACATATTTCAAAAAAAAAAAGAAAAGACTTTATATTTTCTATTTAAAAATTAATTATGGTTCACAATCCCAAAAATTTGAAAAATGTAAGATTTTTCAAAACATGTAATAATTTTACATAAAGTTTTGGTAGTTTTTGAAAATTTTCAAACATTTGAAACATTTTATAATGTTTGAAATTGTTTAAAAAATCAAAAAAAATTTAAAAAAAAATCTAATATAAAAATGTTTCAAATTTCAAAAAAATTTAAAATTTGATTACTTTCAACAAATTGTTGAATGTAAAATAAGTACATCTAAGTTTTCACCAACAACAACAACAACAAACCCAATCCCGCCGGGGTAGGGTAAGGGGAGGTAGAATGTGTTAGTTTTGTGGATAAAAAGTAATGTATTATGACCTGTTGATATAAATAATGCCTAAAAACGTTATTAATAATTTTTGATATCTCTACATTTTGATGATCACAAAATGTAAAATCATTAATCGCAAAGATTAGTACGTAAACAAGTATTTAGTTGTTAATATTCATCTCAACAACTCAATCACTTAAGGTATAAATAAACAAAATGCCTAATGCATTTTATGATCAAAGGAACATTTTCTTAAATACTAGATTTTTTATAAAATGTCACAAACATTTTATATCTTTTAGAAAATCATTTTTGGTATTAAATAAATATGTTTAAATCATTATAAATATATGAATTCAAGTTTTCAATCAAAAATGGCAAAAATGTTCCAGAAATACCTTCCCCAGTAAAAGACAAAGATTCTAGCCGTTACAGGGGCGACCCCCTTAATTGCCTAGGCGGTCCCCTTAATTATTAAAGGGGCCAGCCTCTAATTAAGGGGGCCGGTCCCGCTCCTCCAGCTGGAATCTTTTGCCTATAAATACTGGGTAATCCATGGACTTTTTCCCCACCTTTTTGCACTCCAAACTTTCTGTTCTAATTCTCCATTTCTATCTTCTAAATTCATTTGATCATATAACCATAAGTTTTTGTTTCCAAGTGATTCAAGCTTCAACCATTCAAGTGCATGAGAAGAATACCTCTAACCTTCAAGATTAGAAGTATTACAACTTTGTGTGATCCTCCCACTCAAGTTGTTAGTGAACAATTATTTGTATATCATTCATTCATTTGTGTATAAGTTGTGTAAACTAGGTAGATAGTTGTGAACATAAGTGTGTAGATTAGTTGTGGTATATAAGTAGCAAAGGTGTGAAGAAGTTAAGGTGTATAGGTAGTAAAGGTGTGAAGAAGTAGTGTTGTGTAGTCGTGAAGAGGTTGTGAAGAAGTCGTGAAGAAGTAGTGAAGTAGTTGTGAAGAAGTCGCGAAAGAAGTTGTGAAAAAGTCGTGAAGAAGTCATGAAAGAAGTTCTGAAGATACTAGTGGTGTGAGATTAGTTCTAGCTAGGATTAGAACTCGACATCTAGCTTTGTGTCGTTAAATTGGTGTAAGCAAAAGTGTATAAGGTTTTCTCCGCCATAAGGGAGCTTGGTAACATAGTGAAGAGAACTCTCGAGTTAGGTGCTCAGGGAGTGGAGTAGGGTAATGAAGGTGTCCTTGTAGCCAAACAACTATAAATTCTTTGTGTCACGGTTAGATCTTTCCATCTTTTTACTCTCATTTCTTTACTTGCATTGTCATTATTTACTTACATATAAGTATTTATATTGTTCAAGACTTGAATTCACATAAAGATCGAATCTAAGTTCTTAATAGCAAACAAAGATTTTCAAAGTAAACTAAAAAGACGTAAAACTATTCAACCCCCCCCCCCTCTCTAATTTTCCACATGACCGGATTCGAACACGAGATTTCGGGATTGCACATATTTCGTATATGTTTCAATGTTTTAATAATTAATATATTAAGTTATTATTAATTATTAAATTCACAATAAATGACTAAAGAGCATTAGGTAATTAATGGAATTGACTAACGGTCAGTAAATGTCAACGGGATACGAAGAAAATGAATCAAGACAAGAGAAGGTTCTAGAAATCCTCTTTTGGGCTTGTTTATGGCCAAACAATGGAATCCCATATCAGAAACCATTGTAAACTTGATCTCAACCATAAGGGTATAAATACATCCCTATGTATTCATCCCTTGGTACACTTGATTTCAATAGAAGGCCGAAAATCTTCTTTTCTCCTCTCTTGTTCATAGGTCTACGAGTAAAGCCCCAAGTAAAGGGATTTGCGAGTAACCTTGAACATTACAAAGTGTTTGGTAAATCTACTGTGATTCAAGAACCTGCTACTAATACGTGTGTACAAGAACGAAGGACTAACATACTTTTGTTAGTGTATTTTCCATTCGACTTTGGTGATTAGTCGAATTCCGTAAACCCTAAATTGGGGTTTTACTTGTTCTTGATTCATTGATTTCTTGTTTTGCTAGAAATCACTAAGGTACGCATATCCTTTTAATTCAGTTAATTTATTACAAGTATTTGATCTTTACTTCTGCCGCATGCTTTGATGATGTTATGTGTTTATTTATATAATTGTTATGATTCATAAATTCCAACAGAATGTAGACAGATCCTACCCCTACCCCAGGATAAACCCGGGTGTAGAGAGACTGCTTTCAATAAGACCTTCGGCAAGTGCAGGTGTGCGGGTGATAGAGCAAAGAAAGCAAAGAAAGGAGAGCAAAAGAGAAAGAGTAATAAGCAAAAGCAGGCAAAAGAAAGCAAGTAAAACAGAGAAGCACACAAACAGAGCAGAAACAAAACAGGGAACCCGAAGAATGACAAAGAGGCACAACGAAGAATGATAAAGAGGCAAACCTAAGGAAAAAACTCAAACCGAGAACCGAACTGAGAAATAAATATCAAAACCGAAACCAAACCGAACAACACTGTTCGGGTCATTTTTTGGGTTTCGAACCGAAAAAACGAATCGAACTGAAACCGAAAAAAACCAAAATAATATACAATATCGAAACCAAACCGAAAATGATCTGTTCAGTCTGGTTTCAGTCAATTTATCGGGTGTATTTGCTCAGCCCTATCACCAAGGGTCAAGTAATTCTTTCCGCAACTCTCCATTTTTAGCTTGCTTTTGTGTAAAATATTATTGTACAATATTTTAAAGTGGGGTATAAAAGGTTGGAGTCACGTGCAACTCATATTCCCCCAATTTATGCATTGCTTGTGAAACCCTAACACTCCCTCCCCCTAATATTCACTTGTTACAAGCCTAATTTACTGTTCCGATCTCTGGTCACTCCTCGTCATCTCATGCTTACTTCCCATCTCGTTTGTGTACACATTTCATTTGCTTCTCCTCAATCTCTTTCCTTTTAATTTAATGAAAAAACCGATTTTACTTATGTTCTTTTAATATGTGTTATTCTTGTAAATGACTTGATTCTTTTTTATATTAATCTTTGTTGAATCGTAGTGATATGTATGTTTTGTAGTTTTACACCACACCCTCGACTGTTTTGTTGAATTGTAGTCATGTTTGTTAATTCTTTTTAAAATTGATGTTTGTTGAATCATAGTGGTAGCATATTTATGGGGTGTTTATTTTGACTTATATGTGGGCTTATGATCTTATTTGATTTTGGCTTATATAACATAAGCCCCAATTTTGTGGCTTATATTGAGACTTATGGGCTTATATAAGTTTATCATAACGTAATAAACTTATATAAGCCCACAAGTCTCAAAATAAGCCGGAAAATTGGGGCTTATGTTATATAAGCCGAAGTCAAATAAGCTCATAAGCCCACTTATAAGCCGAAACAAACTCTCCTTATTCTATGATAGTATTTTTAAAAGTGATCTTTATTCATGGTTCTTGTCATGGACTTTACTTTATACACATTAGTAAAAATTGGCTGTTAATTTGGTTTTGTTTTCATATCAAAGATGAACAATATTGATTTTTTTTTAATCATTTCCTGGGTAGATTTCTCAATGTTACCAAACAACTTAGTAAATTTAATTTCTCAATTAATTTCATCTCCTTATATTTCTATTCTCTACTTCATTTATTTTTTTGTAAATTTCTCTCTACCAAACGTGCCCCCTAATAGTCCATTGTCATTCAATTTCGACCCATTTACTTCGATGGGCTGATCAGGTCATGTTTCATCTTTAATTGGTCAAACTGGTAAATTAAATAAGTTGCTTAAAACAAAATGGGTTGTAACTAATCGCAAGTCTCCCAAACTGTATCGCATCGGATTTTAAATATTATTTTGTTAATAAAACTGGGTTATCAATGTAGTAATACGATTTTTGTAATCTTAGTCACACTAATTATCAATCAGCACCTTTAAAACTTGACATTTTTTAGGTTGAGCTGTATCAAAACCTATTTTAGCCACAACCCATGTTAAGCCGTTACACAATCCGCCCATTCGATCACATTCTATATCATATAAAATTTTATCCTGTTTTTACGTCAACAATCTTCTCTTTTTTCTAGAGCAATGAAGGTGATGGAAAAGGGTAGATTACAAGGATGCTTACTGTCACATTTTTTTAGCTGAAGATGGAGTTGCTTGTTACATTTGGTCTCACTAGAGTTAAAAGGAACTTTATTAGCTTAGAACATTCATGTGTACATTAATACATGTACATATAGGGTCCATATTTACCCTTTTACTTTTTACTTAGTTTGTCGTTACCATGGAGCGATATTGATGATCATATTCGTACAAAATACCTTAGGCTAGCTAGGTGCAATGGGTGTGAGGGGTCAACCTCCACCTCGACTCCTTACCATTCACACCATTGTGGTCACTATTCACATGCATGGGTATGGGAGAAAAAGACGAGTGAGTGGTGACAATGGTAACCAATCGGTACTTGTACAAGTTTTTATTATTTATTTAATTTGTGAGTGTGTATATACTTGAAAGTTAGTGGGAGTGGTGACTATTGTTGGTGAAAGGTGAGAGGAGCGGTGATGTGCTTAATGGTGATGTGATGATGAGGTGAAGGTGAGGGTGTGGTGATCATTGCATTGCAAGTCTTATAATATTAGACACCTTTCATTACTACTAGTACTGTTTTGAAATTTATTTCTGGTATATTATTAAACGCGTTATGTATTACAGTATTTTTCATGGTAATTGAATGGTAGTTGCTGCGAAGGAGTACATGATAATGATGTTTGTTGCTTTGTAATTCATTATACTACTTAAACTTTGAATTTATCAGTAAAAGTTGCTATTACGTGTAGACAAAAGAGTCAAAAAGTCTATTCTTTATTTCTTTACATTATGTTTTTTGAACAATATTCTTTACATTACAATAATCCAAAAAGTAGAACTCCACCAATAAAGTTAAAGATAACAAGAAACCTACACAGTTGTTCGCATCTTCGATATATACAAACACAAACTGAACAGATTTATGCATATCACCCAACCACTAATTCACTTCTTTCTGTAACAACCCACAAACCCTTTTTTAGTTCAGATAAACAAACATGATGTCTTCAGTCAATCATGACGACTTTGCTCACTTAAAAATCCCCCTTGAAAATATACTATCAGCCACCAACAACTTCTCTGAAGATAAAGTCATTGAAAAAGCTGATTTTGGAAATGCCTACGCGGGACAGCTCTTGTGGTCCGGTGAGTTGATTAAAATTGATGCTCGGAGGTTTAATAAAGAATGGTCTGAAAGAGAACAAGAGTTTTGGATGGAGATTTCAATGCTTTCTACTCTCAAGCATAAGAATCTGGTTTCTCTTATTGGGTTTTGTGACGAGAATGATGAGAAGATCATCATTATCAAGCGTGAGATCAGAGGAAGTCTCGAAAACTATCTAAGTGACCCGATGTTGTTGACATGGGTGCGAAGATTAGAGATATGTGTCGGTATTGCGCATGCACTGAGCTACATTCATTATGACAAGCCACGCGATTTTAGCGTAATACATCGAGACATCAGCAGTGCCACAGTTTTATTAAATGATAACTGGGAGCCCAAGTTATCTGAATTTAGAGTTTCCATGAAGATTGAAGCATCTCAGAGGAATCATTCATTCCATGTTGATAAAGTTTGGGATACGGAGGGGTATACAGACCCAACATATTTAGAGACTAGAAGTGCGAACCACAAGTTAGATATTTACTCCTTTGGGATAGTAATGTTTGAACTAGTGTGTGGTAGGAAAGCAGTAATTGACGATCAAGATAATAAGCATTTGGGTTCAAAGTTCATTACCCATTATAGAGAGGAAAAACTCAATCAAATAATTGATCCGGGTCTACGGAAACAAATGGACCCGCAGTCATTCGACATCTTCCCAAAAACAGCATATTACTGCTTGAATGACGAACCATCGCAACGCCAAAATATAGATGAGATTGTCCCGAGACTAGAGAAAGTGTTGGAACTCGCACGCCAAAACAGGCCTGTAAGACTTCTTTTTTCTGTTTCATCTTTCTATCACAATAATTAATAGCCCTTCGATATTATGTCTTCCGTTGGTGGACCTTATTGAATCCCCCAATCTGCAATGCTATATAGTTACTGGTATAAATGTTATATAGTTGGCTTCATGAAAAAAAGTCAACCTATTGCATTTTAGACTGAAAATTATATCAACTCGTGAAGTTGAATTTACAAAAAAAAAAAAAAAAAAAAAAAAAAAAAGTGAGGGACTCAAATACAAAGGGGAATTTATAGTTTTTTTTTTTTTTTGGCTAAAAGGGATTTTTTTAGTTTTCACCCTGGTAAAATTCATCACACCAAAAAACATTGAAGTACAAAGGATGAGGGTGACATCTATCATCTCAGTCCCTTAGGACACTTACAGCAACCACTATATAAGAATGACAAGCCATTCTTATAACTCACATAATAAACTTACAACCTATGACAACTATACAAGCAGATATAAAATGAAAAAATAATTGCTTGCTTCCGTCAGGTAAGAACCAATGCCATAGTCATCATAGTACTTAACATATCATCTTCTTTGCCATACAATAAAGTCTTCTTCCGGAAAATATCCGGCATGGAAAAATCAACAAGACTTAGCTGTATCCGAAGAAGACGAACATACAAGAAGAAGCCAAGAAGAATAGGCTAGGAACATGCGCCACGAGACCAAATTCCATCACCCTACCCAATGCTCCAATAACAAGTCCCACTTACAAAACACCAAGCCATATCAGAATTGCAGAAATCAAATATCCGCAAGTAACTAGTGCTTTCATGTACCTGTACCTGTACCATCCAATATACGACCATTGCATCCAAACAAACAACAAAACGCGGCCACTTAGAGCTGATTAAACCCGACAAAAGAGTAACTAAAGAACAGATCGTGTGTCGTCTCTAATCACCCAACATTATGCGTGCCAATGCCATCATGTATCCAACAAACAAATAACCACTATGGCAAGATTCTATGCAATATACAAACAAAAGAATCAGAGTATAACCCGAATAAAATAGAATCTGCCATAGACAAATACTAGGGGTACCACACCCTAACGTCCAATACCATACAGGTCACAAACCGCATCAGCATAAGCATTAAAGTAGCAGCAAGAAACCAGTAACATCAGGAACCAAGTAACAGCATAATCATTACAGGAGACGATAATAGGGGAATTTATAGTTGATTGCTAAGAAAAATCAAATACAGTATGATTTGTTAATAACTTATTTAGATATAAAAAACGACTTTAGTGTTTAATTCAATTATCAATGGGAAAGAGGATTAAAAGAAGTGACGTTTGGTGGAAGTCACTTATATACATAATGATAATGATGATGCATCTCACATCCTTTTCTAACATAAACTCTGTTTTTGTGATAGATACACACTTCACCCAACCACCTTGCTCACCTAAGAATCCCCTTTGAAGATATAGAATCCGCCACCAACTACTTTGATAACACAAATGCTGTTGGAGAAAGTGACTTTGGAAAGGTATATGAGGGACAACTCTCGTGGTCAGGTGAGTTGATTAACATCCGTGCTCATAGGATATCTAATAAAGAATGGGATGATGAAAAAGAACAGCAGTTTTGGACGGAGATTTCAATGCTATCTAGTCTCAAGCATAAGAATCTTGGTTCTATTGTTGGGTTTTGTAATGAAGTTGGTGCAGAGACCATCATTTACAAAGATTGTGCCAGGGGAAGGCTCAGATTCTATCTAAGTGACCCGGTGTTGTTTACATGGGTGAAAAGATTGAAGATATCTGTGGGTGTTGCGCATGCATTGAGCTACATACATTATGACGAACCACGCGATTTTAGCGTTATACATCGAAACATCAGAAGTGGAACAATTCAATTGAATAATGACTGGGAACCCAAGTTATCAGATTTTCACCATTCCATGAAGATTAAAGCATCTGAAAGAATCCATTCTTTCCATACTGATTCAGCTTGGTCTACAAAAGGGTATGCATGCCCAACATATGCACACACTAGCAATGTGAATCACAAGTCAGATATCTACTCCTTTGGAATGGTATTGTTTGAACTACTGTGTGGTAGGGAATCAGTAAGTGATGGTCAAGATAATAAGTATCTGGCTCCCGTGGCCATTTTTCATTATAGAGAGAAAACACTCGATGGTATAATTGACCCGGATCTATGGAAACAAATGGATCCGCAATCATTTGACATCTTCGCGAAAACAGCATATGACTGCTTGAATGAAGAACAATTGCAACGCCCAAATATAGATGAGATTGTCGCAAGACTTGAGAAAGCATTGGAACTCCAAATGGTAGGCGAAAATTGGCCAGTAAGACCTTTTTTTCTCTCTTCAAATCTGTATATCATAATAACTATTCTATTCAGAATAACTTAAGTATTAATATTTAATAATGATAGTCTACTTATTACTGTATTTATGATGCTAAAGGAGCACTCGGTAGTTGCGGCCAAAGTTGAAGGTACATCATCCGGTCAAGAGAAGGTAATTTCTCTTATAACTCTTTTTGTAAGTCACTGATCGAAATTTCAAAAAAGAATTGAGATTCTCCTTTTGTCTAAAGTTGGGGAAAAATCACATTTGCCAGTATTGTTCTAACATCTAGCTATTCTTGAGTGTAATACACAAGATCCTCTTTTTTAAGTATCTCCCAACATTTTCTGTTCTTTGATAAATTTTTATAATTGAGTAATTTACCTCAGTTTAGTGTTTGTGAATTTGCACAAATGGTAATGGTGTCTTGTTCGATACATATAGGGCTCAGTGACCTCCGTCTTTAGAGGTGTTGAATCCCATACCAGCAAAAAGATAATGTCTTCCCTCAAAGATCTTTCTCATTCACGCCTCAGCTTTAACGATATAAAATCCGCAACTAACAGTTTTGACCATGAACATGTCATTAAAAAATTTGGGTTTGGAAAGATTTACAAAGGCCGTCTCTTGCGTTCCAAACAGTTCATCGACATTATTGTGAAGTGGTTCTCTTCTAAATGTGTAGATGATAAGAGAAAAACATTTTGGACGGAGATTTCAATGCTTTCTAGTCTCAAACATAAGAATCTGGTGTCTTTTATTGGGTTTTGTGAGAATGAGGGCGATAAGTTTATCATATACAAGGAGGAGGCTAACGGAAGTCTAGAGAAATATTTAAAGGACCATACCCTCAGATGGATGCAAAGGTTGAAGATATGTGTTGGTGTTGCAAATGCATTGAGTTACATCCATTATGATGTTGGACGTGATTTTAGTGTCATACATTGCAACATCAAGAGCTCGAAAATTCTACTAGATGACAAATGGGAACCCAAGTTATCTAGTTTTGAGCTTTCGTTGAAAAATACAGTAGCTCGGAGGCAGCGTCTTCTTCTTACTCGTGATGTTGTTCAGAATGTATACCTAGACCCAAAATATAAAAGAACGGGGGCTGTGACCCACAAGTCAGATGTGTATTCGTTCGGTGTTGTATTATTCGAAGTTTTGTGTGGAAGGAGTGCAGTTCTTCCAGATGAAGAGTTGGGAGAGGGGTTATTAAGTCAGCTAGCCAAATGCTGTTTAGATGATATGATTGATCCACATTTACGAGAACAGATGGACCCTGAAGCATACAAAATCTTCTCAGAGACAGCATTTTACTGCATACAAGAGGAACGAGCAAAGCGTCCACATATAGATCAGGTTGTCAATAGACTTGAGAAAGCTTTGCAACACCAGCAGAAACATGAAAATCCAGTTGACAGTACACCATCTAATCGTTTGAAGGTAATTAATTTCTTTAAACTTTTAATTTGAGGCCGATTACGAATTATCCTAATTAATAAACAAGAGTTACTAATAATATTAATTGTTGTTTTCTAGTTTAACGATATCCTCGTTATACGATTTTTATTGTACAAAAAGATGAGTAATAATGTAAAACACTGTATGTATGTGATTTTGATTATACATTATTATCTTTTTTAACATTGTATTTTATATTTCATAGATTATAATAAATTATAACTAAAAATATTATATAAAACTAATTTTTTGTAATTTATGTGGTGAATATAAAAGTATGAAATAGTTTGTTACATAAAATTTTAATAGTGGGTTCAGTTTTTCAAATTGAAAATATGTATTCAAAGTAAAAGTATTTTAAATTTTTTTATACCATAATCATTTTTGTGGGATACTTGAATAGGCAATCATATTAGTGTTTACCATTTACAAAAGAATAAAGGTATAGGTATGGTAAGGACTTAAAATGGTCAACAATCTTTTAGTTGTATGACTATTCTTTTCCTAATTTCACATAATATGACCCACTTTGTCTTTTCTATTTTTATTATGTTTTTGTCTCTTAGACAACCACAAATATAATGTTACTCTTTTCCTTTTTCTAGAAAGGGCAAAACAATTTTACAAAAGGCACCCAAAAAGGAAACCAGTAACAACATAAAGATAAAAACTTTCAAGAGGGAGGAATAATTAATTAAAAGACGAGAAATCTTCATTTTCAATTTTGACATTAATTTTAGGGATGAAATCATTTTCCTACTAGTTAACTTGAAACAAATCATCTGTTTCTTTTGAATGTTTTCATACTTTATAAATGTTAATCAATCATAATTTTTTTTTATTTTATTTCACTCAAATCCTTACTAGCACATTAACGAGGTGATACATGACTCCATAATGTTGCAGGAGAAGAACTTTGAACACTTGAAGATTGGACTAGATGTTATAAAGGAGGCTACCGAGAATTTTAACGACGCACATTGCATTGGGTCAGGTGGATTCGGTAAAGTATATGAAGCAGTTCTTGAACATTTCGATAGCAGTAATTCCTCGTTGATAGAAGGTGTGAACAAGTGCGATTTACCAAGAAAACGAAGCACGGTAGCCATAAAGCGCATTCACAATCAAGAAGGAGAAGAAGGGTTCATTTCAGAAATTGAAACTCTAACTACTTGTAAGCATGATAACATAATCTCTCTTCTTGGCTTTTGTTATGAAGGTAACGGTGCAATGATCCTGGTTTATGAGCATGCTTCGAATGGTAGTCTTGAAAGCTATTTGGGAAGCAGTGATAGAATGACTAATCTTAATTGGGTGCAACGTCTAAAAATATGTCTTGATATTGCACATGGTTTGAAATACATTCACAACAACACAGATCATGGCAAACAAAAGATGATACATCGTGACATCAAGAGCGATAATATTCTACTGGGAGATAATTGGAAGGCAAAGATTGCGGATTTTGGGCTCTCCAAATTCCACCCAGCAGATCAAGTGGCTAGCACTATCTATACCAATAGGATTGCAGGTACATATACGTATTTGGATCCAGAATATCAGAAGCATGGTAGATTAAATAAGAAATCAGACATTTACTCGTTTGGAGTAGTGTTGCTTGAGATCTTGACCGGGAGTTTGGCCTATGATTCTGTATACACCAATGTGAATGACAAGGGAATTGCACCCATTGCAAGAGATCATTTTGAAAAGGGAACAATAATGAAAATTGTTGATCACAAGATAAAGGAGGAGACGGATGAACATGTCTTTTCTTTAAGTAAAGGACCCAATAAAGAGTCTTTGGACATATTTTTAGAGATCGCATTTCGATGTGTCGCAGAAACTCAAGCGCAACGTCCAACAATAGAAGTTGTCATCCAAGAACTCAAAAAAGCGTTAAACTCTCAGGTAAGTAAATAATTTAAAAGACAACTTATTAATTTCTTCATATTCTTGATAGTAAAATGTGACGTATCATACATTATACTTTGTGTAAACAACATTTTCTCAAACTGTTACTCATTATTAGATCTTTTTTTAAGGGTATCTAACTATCTCACTATATACAAAAAATCAATCTCAAAATGACCTAAGCAGGAATCACCCACAACCATTTGGTTGGGGAACATTCTCACACATGGGGTACCATTTGGACACAAGCCTTTGGTACTGAATTAAGATCTTACCATTTAAGTTTTTTACTACTTAAGTTTTGGGATTTATTATTTTGATCTTAAGCTTCAATTTATGTAAATATAATAATTTAAATTTATAACGTGCTAATGAGTCGCCGGTAAACCTCCTCCCTCTTTTCTTCCATGTATATATATTTTTCTTTAGTGTAGAAATTGCAACAACCAACCTTGATTTGCAACCATAACTTTGGCATGAACTTGGAGACTGAAAAAAATTAAATTTTGATTTAACGGAATCATGTATGGCAAGTAGTTTCAGTTTGTTTTTTACTTACTACAATGACTGACTGTCTGATGATTCACAGGGGAACCACAAAGACAGCCTCAAACTGTCACTTAAAGACATAAAGTTGGCGACACAAAACTTCAGCCAAGACAATATCATTGGACAAGGAGATTTTGGGAAAGTTTATAAAGGAATAGCTACTCACACTCATGGACATAACATCTTTGCTGCAAAGCGCTTGGATAGGAAGTCTGATGAAGGAGAAGCTGAATTTATGACAGAGCTGGAAATCCTTATGGAGTATAAACATGAAAATGTCATTGGTCTTGTAGGCTACTGTGATGAAGAGGATGAGAAAATTATTGTTTATGAGTATGCATCGAGAGGAAGTCTTGATAAGTACTTGGACAATGATAGTCTTACGTGGGTAATGCGGCTAAAAATATGCATCAATATTGCAATCGGGTTGGAGTTCCTTCATGGAAAGGGTTCAAGTCCAGAAATGGTGATACATAGGGACATCAAAAGCAGCCACATACTACTGCTTGATGATTGGAAAGCAAAAATTACTAATTTTGGGCTTTCCTTAGTTTGTCCAACAAATGAGGATGCAGGCTATGTCATCGACAATGTTAAAGGCACAATTGGCTATCGTGACCCACTACACTCGAAAACAGGCTTCTTAACTAAAGAATCTGATATATTCTCACTGGGTGCGATTTTATTTGACATATTGTGTGGGAAACTATCGTCCATAGAACTAGACGATGAGTATCTTTATTTACCCTTTTTGGCTAAACAACACTATCATGTCAGAAAACTTGACCAGTTAGTGTTTGAGGGTATCAAAGAACAAATTGTGCCACAGTCATATACTACATTTACAAGCATTGCCCTTCGATGCTTACATCACAGGAGAGAAAGACGGCCAACAGCAGGTGAAGTGATAAAACAACTTAAGAAAGCATTGGAATTCCAAGTAAGTTTTTATAATTATTTGAAACAGCTAACTTCACATAATTAAATTAAAAAAAAAAAAAAAAAAAAAAAAAAAAAAAAAAAAAAAAAAAAATCCACGTATGCAATTTAACCAGTATAGCCGGTTGCTAGTCATGCCACGTAAGCAAAAGTATGATATCGAGCTAAAATTTGAAAGTTTGATTAGTATTGTGATATTTTATTGGGTTCATAACTGATATTTGAGAAAGTTCGTTACTATTAGATGCCATTAACCCTTATTTCAAATTAGGCTACCATTTCTTTCACATACAGATCTAAAACTATATTTATGGATATTCAAATAAGTTGTGCACTTCTACTGTTCAAACAAGTGTTGTTGAACCATAAAACATGATAAATAAACATTTATCTTAATAAGACAGTATTTTTATCACTCAAAACAAAAAATAAATCAAATGTCAAAACGAAAAAGACAACAAGTTTCCATGATCCAGAAAAAAATGTGTTGTCTATGTTTAGTAGAAGGTCTTTAGTTGTTTCCTCAACGATAAAAATGTAAATGTATGAAATATGAGCTTATTAATTGTTTAATTAATGTACAGGAGGATTATGAGATATGGGAGTCGAAATTGCCTAAAGACTACAAAGAAATAATCCAGATGTCAAAGTGCCCTCAAGATTATTCTATCATCAAGAAAGAGGATCTTTACAACATTTTTTCTAAAGGAATCCTCCTTCAACAGGACAAAGTGGTAATCAGTTCATTCTTAAAATCACACATGCATTTGCACATCATAACATTGAGTCTAACTTGTTTTTTTATTGTATAATAGTTGCTGTCATTCGATGGTTTTGGAGAAAGAAATGCAGTGTTTTCAGCGACAATGTTTTCCTACATAAACAGTTGTCCACATGATTGGAAGCCTCTTCCAGAATCAAGGTTATTCTTTCTACCTCTGTTGGTACATATACATTAATTGTTAGATGCATAAATTTCTGCTCTAATCTACAATCTAATATGATCAGCAACTTTTAGAATAAGAAATATAAACAACTGAGTTTCATAAACAGATATAATTCAAAATTGTTAAACTTAAAGAAGAGTAAATAGTTGATGCTTTGTAACTCATACACGTTCAGTCCTACGTCTTATATCTTTATATATCAGCTCTAAAGTCTCTTCAAGCTTTAATTTATTTATACGTTGAACCTTGATATTTACTAAAAATACACAAAAAAATTTATATTTTTTTAGGAATTGGATTACATAGTGCCCATTTTGAAAAAAAAAAAAAAAAAAAAAAAAAAAAAAAAAACAACAAACTGTATTTTATGTTAACTTAAATGACTGATGTTCCTAGTTCCTATATAATAGTAATTAAAGGGTGAATAACATGAGTAGAGCTACTTTAAAGTATGCGTTTATTGATATATACATGTTGCTTGTAGTCGATATGTACTCTGTTGCTTTTAGTCGATATCTAGTTTATATACATGTTTTGGGCCCTCTGTTTGCACGGCCATGAATCATAGTTAATTAATTATATATTTATTGATACAATAAGTTTCAGTTTTGAATTTAAGTCTTTTCCTAATTCCCAAAGAGATTGTTTTCTCAATTGTTTTAGTTTAAAGAAATACTAAATTCTAAAGTAGAAGTGTACATCCTGGGGAATAATGGTTATGACTGACTTGGACTTGAATATTTATAATATGTGCAGATTTGAGTCAGTAGTGGAGATGTCCGATGTTTCCAATTTGAACATCGAAATTAAGCCAGATACTCGATTATTATCTCCGAATGCTGCTTATGGGGTCTATTTACTCTTCAAATTCTGTGATTCAAGAAAAGTTTCAACTAAACCGATGTATGTTAATCTAAAGTATAGAGTGGGTTCCAAAAATCTACATGCATATTTTGCAAAACACAGAGACGAAGAGTGGATGATGATCGAGTTGTACAGATTCTTAAATCAGAACGAAGATGTCATGTTTACGTTTCTAATAGAGAGCTTTTCGTCGTGCTATTGTGGAGATGGTGCGATTTATGTCGAAGGCATTGAATTTCTAGCCATTGACAAAGTGAGTTTAGAAATATCCCTTGGCTCCTTTTTAAATTATTTTTTTTATATATAAAAATCATGTCTACGTTGTTGCATATTTAACATGATTGTACACAGGTGAAACATGAAGAAATCGGAAAGTTGAAGGATGTCTTGGAATCAAACTTCAATGTGGATCGCTTGCAACAATTGCCAGCCAACTTTGAAGAAATATTTGAGATACACAGAAACTATGATGAGTTGTTTTGGTTGGGCAAAGTAAACGGGAAGAAACTTCTTGTGGTTTCGGCAAAGGCAGCTCTATACAAATTTTCTAATGCGGATCTCTTTACTTCAAAACCATCATCCCACTCAAGGTTTGCTTTTTTGAACTAGATTTGGCATGTTTTCCTTTGAGCAGTAAACTTTCCTAATTGTACATTCACAATGTGCACATCTAATCTTATCCAAATATTTGAAAATGTTTTACAAAAGAAAATAAAACTACTGTAGATTTTTTAATTTAAGGCCAATCTTCTTTATTGTCTAGTAAAATACTGAAAATTTGTGTATAAATGGTTGACAAAAGTATCACATCTTGATTTGTCTTTTTGTGCCTTCAAAATTAACATTGTTTCTAGTATGTAATCATAATATGTATAGTACATGCAGATTTCAAGAGGTGATTGAGCTTTTGCCACAACAAGTATTCTATATTAATTGCACAATTAGAAGTCAAATGTTGTCGGCCGATACAGAATACACGTGTTATCTTGTATTCAAGCTTTCAGAAGAATATCACGGACTTCATAATCCGGTGAAGGTACGAGATTTACTCCACCAAGTATACGAAGAGGCTGAATTTTTCTATTTTATTACCCCAAGCCCACTGAATATGAATGATATTATACGGGTTCCAAAACAAAGGGAAGACGGATGGATGGAGATTCAAGTGTGGAAATTTAACTCGGCTCATAGTTTCAAGAATGACTCTCTTTCTGTCTCTATGAAGTTTACAAGTCATGAAGGAACTATGTCTGGCCTCATCATATGTGGCCTTGAGTTTCGGCCAACGTTTATTACTACAAGCACGCTCAATTGAGCCTTTATTTTCAAACTCAAGTGTGGTTAAGCTTTACTTTGAAACTCAAGTTTGGTTTCTTAACCGATACATTATGAGCTTGGCCCAACTCGACTGTTCAAGGTAAATATTGACCGACTCCATATATTGAGTTTGGCTTGACTTAACTTTGTTGGGGTCATGGTTAGCTGAGTGAATTTTGTTTTTAGTTGCTTTGATTTAATTAGTTTTTACAATAACTCTATAAATTGAGATTAAAAATGGTATAAAAGAAATGTTGTTTGAATGCTCATGCAGCAATGGTTGTGTACATTTCTACTTTATGGATTATCGATGGAGTTTTGAGCCTAGTGATCAAGTTCATAACGTAGTATAAAGTACCTCATGTGTGTGATCTAGTTTAAATTGCATTATAGATTTGTAAGTTTCGTATTCGAACAATGTTGGTTTAGTTTGTTTTCATCAGTAGTGTAGAGTAGGGGTATTTGCATCCCACATTGCCCTCATGAACCAAATGACCAAGGTGGAGATGATTATAAAATGAGATGCCAAACGATCCATGAAACACATAATTCTTGACTTTTTTTTATCAAAGCCGTTGTTATGGTTTAGTGTTTCTGTTGCAATTACTAGTTATAATATCTATAAATCACAGAATCTACAAAAGATTAATTTTATTATATCAAATGAAATTGATTTTTAAAACATTGTAATTTGTATCTAATTTCAGTGAAAAGCTTATGATTTAATTGGTAAATTTCGAATCAGCTGAACCTAAATGAGTTTGAGGGTACTGCCCACTGCTACTTTTAACAAAAACGCCCCGAGTGTGATCCCCATCTAATAGTCGAGCTCGAGCTTTATATATAATGATCGACAAGCTTTGTGAGCCGAAGCGATATAACAGCTTTGTGAGCCTAAGCGATATAACTAGACACCATGTAAGTATATTCTCATATCAAGGACCATTTCAAGTTCTCAACTCGTTGTGTGGGTCATGCATCAACATCGTCTCATGTCATCTCGAAGCAAAAGAAACCGATCCCCATTATCAAACGGAGTATATGAAATTGATATTGTTGGATAAATTGGAAGTGGATACAAAAATAAATCGATGAAGAAGAAATTTTGCTCACACGATTTATTCGATCAAGGTTCATCCCGTCTTTGTAAGCATTGTATTGTAATTTTGGATTGATACATCTTGTTTTTATCGGTATAACTTGTGAAAATGATCATTTTAGCTTTCAAGTTGGTGTAATTGACGACGTCGTCATTTAATTATGCGGAAATGAAGAGTTTCAATTATACTCTAATGTATGGATTGTGTTACATATATAGTTTACTCACGAGACAAACTGAGAAAATGAAGGGAAAAATTCAAATGCATACATTTATTTTGATGCATATCAAGGGACAAATCCCCATTATCCATCTACTTTGATCTGGGATTAACGTAAGATTAAACCCTAAAAACCTAAGTCAATGGTTTTTTTTCTTTTTGTATTTCTTATAATTATTTTTATTTATTTATTTGGCTTTTTTACCACTTCACGTTCTTTTTTTTTGCAATTCACATTCTTTTTTCTTTTTTTTTTCTTTTGCTTTTTTTTACAACTTTTTTTTTTCTAATTCACTTTTTTTTCTAATTCACGTTTTTTTCCGCTTTCATATGTTTTCGTCCGTTTTTACGTTTCGTTTCTTTTCAAACGTTTTCGTCTGTTTTTGTTCATTTTTATATGTTTTCGTCCGTTTTAAGATGTTTTTGCACGTTTTCATATGTTTTAGTCCGTTTTTTACGTTTTCGTCCATTTTAAACATTCTCATCTGTTTTAAATCGTTTTCGTCTGTTTTCATATGTATTCGTCTATTTTCATACGTTTTCGTCCGTTTTTTACGTTTACGTCCGTTTTCGTTGGTTTTCTTACGTTTTAGTTCGTTTTCATACATTTTCGTCCGTTTTCATATTTTTTTCTTTCGTTTTCGTCCATTTTTCATACGTTTTGACCGTTTTCAAACGTGTTTTTACGCTTTCGTCCGTTTTTCGCCCATTTTCGTCAATTTTCTTACGTTTTCATTTGTTTTCATACGTTTTCGTCTATTATTAATACATTTTCGTCCATTTTCAGACGTGTTTTTTTATGCTTTCATACTTTTTTGTCTGTGTTCTTACGTTTTGGCAATATCACAAGTGTGTCGGCTTTCATCTATTGGTGGTTGTGAAATCGTAGAGGGGGGGGGGGGGTGAATACGTTTTCGTTTAAAAATCTTTAAACTTGTTGTATCAAATATAGTATAAACCATTGTGTCAAGTTTCGCCATTATTAGTCCGGTTTGTTTTTCTTTTCTAAAAACATCCATATGAAAAATTTCCAATCAAGCTTGTTGTAATATGAGAAATGCTAATAATAGTCTTATGACTAATATAAAGCATATGATATAAAAAGTTGTCACACAAGCATAAACATCAAGTCACAACACCAACAATAATATAGTGCAAGTATAAAAGTAAAACAATGAGTAAAAGGAAAGAGCAAACCGAACACGAGGATTTATAGTGGTTCGGTCACGGATCTCCTTTCTGGCCTACTCCACTCCTCGAGTACCCAACTCGAGAGTTACTTCACTAGATCAACAAGCTCCCTACTTGGGCGGAGAAAACCTTACAATCGTCGCTTACACTTTTTCCGGTACAAAGCTAAATACCGGGTTCTTTTACAAGGGTACAACCACTCCCGCTAGTTCTTTTACAAGGGTACAATAACTCCCGCTATGTTTTGTGGCCCAACATAGAAACCTTGTGTATTATGGCACAAACACATAAACCATCTAATCTATAATAATGAGTACAATGATGATCCATGACATAAATGTCTAATGGATATGAATGACTAATCTAAAAGAACTTCCATTGATAGAAAGCCTTCAATGGATGAAGATCACAAGTTCTCTAAGCTTGTTGTGATGAATCTTCATGTATGTATACTTGTGGTGGATGATGATAGCAAGATCTCCAAGCTTCTTTGGTGGATCAAGATGTATGATATGCTTACAACAAAGATGAATGTTAGAAGCATTATGATCATGATAATGAGGGTGATTAATTATGTTTTCTACATGGTTTTCTATTGATCTAAGATGTATGTTAAGTGTAGAGAGAATATGTATTTTTCTTTTTCAAGTTCTTAGAAAACAACTAAACTTGATTTTCTATTTATAGTAAAGTGGTTTTTCCAAAACCATGTTCTAAAACTAGCAAACATGTTTACCAAAATCTTACACAATCTTTCAAAATCAACTATGACATATCTTACAAAATCTTTGTCAAGTCTAATCAATATTTTACACAATCTTTATAAAGATACACATTCTAGTATATGATGATCCATGTGATGATGTAATTATATACTTTCTATTTTGATAAAAAGGTATATGAAAGTAAACTTGTAAAGTTATTAGAAAATGTATTAACTTGCTATATGATATTTAGTAAGTTACTAAAAATATTTGATGTACTTATGTTGTTATAAGACATATTTTTATAGATTGTAAACTTACTAAAATGTATTAACTTGCTATATGATATTTAGTAAGTTACTAAAAATGTTTGATGTACTTATGTTGTTATAAGACACATTTTTATAAATTGTAAACTTACTAATATTATCTAAACATCTAATGTGGCACTTATTCTATTTTATACCTAAAGTGCACTTTGACACTGAAAATACTTAAAGGCTCTAAAAGTATTTTAAACATTCTAAATGGTTGGTCAAGGGGTTTGATCATAATGCCATCTAACAAACATGTACGAACCTGTGTTGTAGCATACGAGGACTCGAGACGTTGAGAGGTGTTGAATGTATGTTGAGACAAAATAAGATTACAAGTAACTTGTACATTTTACGTTATGTATCAAGTTATATGTTTGTCATCAATCAAAACAAACGAGACTGTGTAGATTAAATATCATAATATTTGCACTAACAATGGTGATGGAGGAACCTGTGATAAGACAGGTGATATCACTGGTGATATGACAAGTGCTATCACCTGTGATATAACAGTTGATATCACATGTGATGTCACATAGGATATCACTGGTGACATCACCTGTGATATCACAGGTGTTTGAGCTTCTTCAGTTTATTTTATGGATATTTTGTGCTTTCTTCAACCACAATTGCAATTTTTGACTAGGCCATTTTCTGCAACCGAACATCCGAACGAGGAAGAGATGAAGCATTTTGTGAAACAAGTAGGGTTGGATTAGTTGGAAAACCCCTTGCCTCTTAACCTACAGGTCAAGGGTTCGATCCTCACTCCTTACAAAAGGCCGGAGGTCCTTTTCTACCTTAGGTAGAACCGGAAGCAGCCTCTCTACCATAGGTAGGGGTATAGTTGTTGATGAGGCAAAAAATAAACCACTTTTAGGGGGTCATTTAAGCCCGGAATTGAATTTATTTGATCAAATATTGCCCTAAATCGTTCCTTTTGTGATTTTAGGTACTTTGGGAGTGAAATCTGGAAAAGGAAGCAATTCAGACGTTTTTGGAGTATAAAAGTGAAGAAAACGCCAAAGACTTAATTTTCCAAGCTGGGAACAGTATGTGACGGCGTCAAGAGTAACAATTTGACGGCGTCAAGAGTAAATTTCATGACGGCCCAGTACTGAAATGAAGGCGTCACAAGGAAGAGCGTCAAGAGTTAAATACGTGACGACCTGGAAAAACTTAATACATGACGGCGTCAGATGTAGATCAAGGCAGTCCGAGGATTCTTTTGGCGGCGAGATGACGCGTCACAATGTTGTTCTTGACGCCGTCAGCCTCAATTTTCTATATATAGTTTTCTAATTTTCATTCATTAAAGGGGAACAAGTTTGGAGAAACCCTAAGGCCGAACCATATACGAATTTTACGGGTTTTTCAAGGGTTTTCAGCCCTTGAACCCTTACATGTGTAATTGAGATAAGTGTTCTTTTAATTCAATCAATATGTCTATGTGTTGGTTGTCTATATCTTGTGCTTGTCTTGATTCCACCATGCTATGCTAGATTTATCTTGTGTTTGCTTAGATCTAATGAAACCTAGATGTTGATTATGTGTTGATTACTTGTTTATGGTTGTATTGGATGAATGATTTCAATGTTAGGCTTAAGAAAACTGGCAGATCTCCAATTGGTAACATGCTTGAATGTCTTAGGAAACATGAACTGATGTGTACTAGGTTTTATTGGTTGTATTTAATGCATGAGTAAATTTTAATGATCCCATGTTAGGAGCTTCTTAGCCGGCTCGACATAGGAGTGAAGTAGGCACTCATAGGATTGGGGAGTTAAGTACGCCACCCCATGAATGGTATTAAGGAATACAATCCGTCATCCACGCAACTATAACAAGTAATTAACGTGTAAAAGATATCTAGGGAGTAATGAAATCTAAGTAAACACATTTCTCCATTTATTGCTCACAACCTTAGTTTAATATAGTTTATTTTCATTTATAGTATTTTATTTTGATTGCATCTTTAGTATTGGGTTAGTTGACTAGCAACTAATTCCGCCCATATCCTTCAAAACCCGAGATTTTTACTTGCTTTTTAAAAAATATAAAAAATATAAAAATAATCATCTCTCATCTTTAGAACTAGTATTTAGGTTTTCTAATCCTAGCGACACTATTCCTAGCTGAACGATCAATCCCCCGGTACTTGTCACTATACTATACTACAACGATCAGGTACACTGCCTGGTGGGGGTTGCAAGCTTCTCAAGATCCCTTGAGAGGTAAAGCCTGGTGCAATTCCCACGCATCAGTTGTCTACGTCTCAACATCTCCCATACACCGTGGAAGACGGTATTGGGAGTTACTTTACTTTACTTTCTAACGAAGAAATACAAGGATTATGAAAGTAACTAGAAAAGTGCATCTCATATAATATAGTTTAACTAAGAAGCATTTTAAATTATCATCAACTTAAAAAATTACAACTAATACAACTTTAATATGAAGCAATCAGATAAACAAAACACATTAAACGAGTTTTGAATATCTTTTTTTTTTTTTTTTTTGCTATTTTTAACAACTTATAACCTACCACATGAAAATCAAAAGATATATCCGTTGATATTCATTTTGATAACTTACACATGAGATATTACTCTTAAGTAACTAAGAATAACAATTTAAATACTCTTCATCTTCATTAAAGTGTTATATCACAAGGATAAATAAGTGTCACTAACAAATATCAAAATGAATAATAATGAAGCAAATTATGAAAATAGAAACTTGACGTATTCTCCAAATCAAGCAAGTGTTACATTAAATTAGCATTGTTTTTTAGCAAAATAAGAATTCACCTAAAGATGCTTTAACGCTTTTATTTCTACTAATAGTATAATATCACAAGTGATAGATAACTTTAGTTACATTTTAAAAAAAAAATGTGCTTATCCATTGCGATTTAAGACACAAGAACCATCTTGTAACTGAAAATTATAAAAGTATTAAAAAATACATTGGTGATAATATATAAAAAATATTTAGAGCGATGAAATATCTCAGGTGAATTAAAAGTTAAAAACGCTTACTTGTTATATATCACAGAATATCACAAGTGATATTCAGAATATCACAAGTGATATTCAGAATATCACTTGTGAAAATTATGAATATCACAAATATATCATTTGTGATGTTCAGAAACGTATGAAAACATCTGAAAATGGCTAAAAACGGACGAAAACGTAAGAAAACAGACGAAAACATATGAAAGCGTAAAAATACGTATGAAAACTGGCGATTTCATATGAAAAATGGACGAAAATGAAAGAAAACGGACGAGAACGTATGAAAACAAACGAAAACGTAAGAAACCGGACGAAAACGTATGAAAACAGACGAAAATGGGCGAAAACGTAAGAAAACAAACAAAAACGTAAGAAAGCGTAAAAACACGTACGAAAATGAACGAAACGTCTGAAAAATGGACGAAAATGAAAGAAAACTGACGAAAACGTATGAAAACTAACAAAAACGTAAGAAAATGACGAAAACGTATGAAAACGGATGAAAACGTATGAAAACGAACAAAAACGTAAGAAAACAGACGAAAACGGATGTAAATGTAAGAAAACGGATGAAAACATATGAAAGAGAAGGAAATAAAACGTGATTGAAAATAAAACGTGAATTATAAAAAACGAAATTAAATAAAAAAAAAAGGGAAGAAAAAAGAAAATAAATAAATATGAAAGGCAAAAAGACAAAGAAAGAGGGGAAAAAATGGACTTAAGTTTAAATATTAAATCTTAGATTAATCCACTCAAACTAGATGAATGGTGGGATTTGTCCCCTAGCATGCACCAATATAAGGGTATCCAAAATAAAGTGCCCCAGAAAATGAATTATTTTTGTTCATTTTTTTTTCCATTTCTTTTCCTTTTGAAGTCGAGAACACAAACTACAACACGTAATATGTCTAACTCATGAGCATTTTAAATCCAAATCATGAATCAAATCCACATGGGCACTAAACATCCAAATTAACAAATAAGTTCAAACAAAAATCAACACAGAATATGCGAACTCATGAGCACTTTAAATCCAAATTAACAAATGTGACATATCGGTTTGACATCCTAATGTTGTTACAACAATATACAAGTTCAAATATTATTTGCTAAGAGGTGAGTTATTTTAGAAACTAAGTTTTTGTTGCAAACAAAGAGACAAATCCCCACTACTCATCTAGTTTGATCTAATTGTGGGGATTAACCTAAGATTTAATAGGGCAACCTAAGTCTATGTTTTTTTCTTATCTTTTTGTTTTTCTTATTTATTCACTTTTTTTTCCTTTTCTTTTTTGTCTTTTTTTTTAATTCACTTTTTTTTCCTTTTCTTTTTTGTCTTTTTTTTTAATTCACTTTTTTTTCCTTAATTCACGTTTTTTCCGCTCTTTTTTTCGCGCGTTTTTTTTATTTTTTTATTTCTTTTATTTTTTTTATAATGTTTTTTTCGTTTTTATACGTTTTTCATATATATTCATCGGTTTTTTACGTTTTCATTCGTTTTCGTCATTTTTTTACGTTTTTATTTGTTTTTTTACGTTTTCGCCCGTTTTCATATGTTTTCCTCTGTTTTTATACGTTTTCGTCCATTTTTATACATTTTCGTCCGTTTTCTTACGTTTTCATCTATTTTCGTCCGTTTTCTTACGTTTTCGCCCGTTTTCATATGTTTTCGTCTGTTTTCTTACGTTTTCGCCCGTTTTCTTACGTTTTTGAACGTTTTCATACGTTTTCTAATGTTTCGCCAGTATTCATACGTTTTTGTCCTGTTTTCATACGTTTTCATACGTTTTCGTCTGTTGTCGTCCGTTTTCATACATATTTGTCTGTTTTCTTACGTTTTTATCCGTTTTCATACCTTTTCGTCCGTTTTCACCCGTTTTCATACATATTCGTCCGTTTTCTTACTTTTTGTCCATTTTCATACGTTTTCATCCGTTTTCATATGTTTTCATACGTTTTCGAATATTTTTATACGTTTTCGTCCGTTTTTATACATCTTCATACGTTTTCATCTGTTTGCGTCAGTTTTCATACGTTTTCATCCTTTTTCTTACGTTTTCATCCGCTTTCATACGTTTTCGTCTGTTTTTTATGTTTTCATCCTATCTCCTACACATTCGTCCGTTTTCTTACGTTTTCGTCCATTTTCATTCGTTTTCGTTTGTTTTTAATTGTGTCCAACCGTTTTTATACATTTCTAAATATCACAAGTGATATTCTGAATAACACTTATGATATTCTGAATACCACTTGTGATATTCTAAATATCACAAGTGTTATTCTGTGATATTCTGAATGCCACTTGTGATATTCTGAATACCACTTGTGATATTCTGAATATCATACAAAATATACTTGTGATATTCAGAATATCACAAGTGGTATTCAGAATATATTCAGAATCTCACAAGTGGTATTCAGAATATCACTTGTGATATTCAGAATCTCACTCATTCATAATATCACAAGTGATATTTTGAATATCACAAGTGTTATTCTGAATATCACAAGTGATTTTCTTAATATCACAAGTGATTTTCAACAAATGTTTTTAACATGAAAATCACAAGTGCTATTCAGAATATCACAAGTGATATTATGTAACACCCCCAAATTAATGTTTGTAGCAGCGGAAAAGTAATTTGGGTGTTACGGGAAGGATCGAAGTTATAATCACATAAAACGGCTTAAAAGAAGCGTTTTGAAAGTTTATTTGTCATTCAAATAATATTTTTGATAAAATATGAAACATTTGATTTAGAGTCTCATTAAAAGATGGGAGGTGATACTTACACCACATTTTTTGATTCTTTCACCACAATATCACATTATTAATGCATAAGTTACAACATGATATATGCATAAGTGTGGTGTGCGCATCAAAAAATGTGGTGTAAGTATCACTTCCCTTAAAAGATATAAAGGCTTGTAAGAATGACATATTTGATTTTTACACCATTTTAATTTATTAGAGTAATAAATGCCCGCTTGATGCGTAGGGATTGTACCAGGTTTTACCTCTCAAGGGATCTTGAGAAGCTTACAACCCCCACCAGGCAGTGTACCTGATCGATATAGTATAGTATAATGACAAGTACCGGGGGATTGATCGTTCAACTTGGGAATAGTGTCGATAGGATTAGAAAACCTAAAGACTAGGTCTAGAGATGAGAGATGATTCTTTTTGTATTTTTTTTTTATTTTTATAAAAGAAATTAAAATCTCGGTTTTGAAAGAGTTGGGCGGAATTAGTTGCTAGTCAACTAACCCAATAACTAAGATGCAATCAAAATAAAATGCTAAAAATGAAAATAAACTAAATTATACTAGTGGTGTGATCAATATATGGGAGAATTGTGTTTACTTAGGTTTCACTACTCCCTAGATATCTTTGTTAGAATTATAATATCATGACAATCATATAAATAAACCAAACACATCAAGTAAGCATATGCGGAAGCGTTATAACAAGATCATATAACATGTAATTAATTAATCAAATATAAATAGTAAACGTACTGTAGTGATTCTAGCCCGAACAAGAATTAAATGCAATCTTCAACTCAAGAACCCTAATTAGGGTTTATGTAGATTATAAGAATTACCCAATACCTCTTTTGTAATTCTATCCAAGAATCAATCAATAGTGTGATTGTATCACGTTCTTGTACACACGTACTATTAGCGATTCGATGTGAATGCTAGT
Organism: Artemisia argyi; assembly: GCA_030686995.1. Lineage (NCBI taxonomy): Eukaryota > Viridiplantae > Streptophyta > Magnoliopsida > Asterales > Asteraceae > Artemisia > Artemisia argyi. Next base: position 5,794,476 of record CM060689.1, read on the forward strand.
TCTAGATCACAATAGATTTACCAAACACTTTGTAATGTTCAAGGTTACTTGCAAATCCCTTTTCTTAGGGTTTCGCTCATTGTCCTATGAACAAGAGAGGAAAAGAAGAAGTTTGGCCTTCTATTGAAATCAAGTGTACCAAAGGATGAATACATGAGGATGTATTTATACCCTTATGATAGATATCAAGTTTGCTATGGTTTCCGATGTGGGATTCCATAGTTTCGACCAAAACATGCTCAAGAGAGGATTTCTAGAACCTTCTCTTGTCTTGTTTTACTTTCTTCGTATACCGTTGACATTTACCGACCGTTAGTCAATTCTATTAATTACCTAACGCTCTTTAGTCATTTATTGTGAATTAAATAATTAAATACAATATTTTATATTAATTATTTAAACATCGAGTCTCATACGTAAAGTGTGCAATCCCGTGATCTCGAGTTCGATCCTAACATACGACTACTAAAATAATTTTCATAAACTAACAGCTCCCACTTGGACATATTTTAATAGTGTAATCACATTGGTTAGCGTCTAGCAACACTTCGATGCCTCTAGTACAACTCGAGTAAGGCTCCTGGAAAAACCTTTTAATGATTTCTCATTATTATTATCCTTTTGTTTCTAATACCACGTTAATAAGGATATGGATCAAAGTCATTCCTTAATTAACCATTCTGTTTCTCGTTGTTTGTGATTGATCAAGATTACCAAATCTTCTGAACATATTCAGGGAAGATATTGGGCACGGCCATGCAAACATCTTGACAACCCTACGAGGGGCCCAACAGTATTAAACTCCAAAACTAAATTTGAAGGAACAAATTCTATCTTGACTACAAGCAAAACCCACAAACTTTGTAACACTTTCGAAAACAACCCTTATGACTACCAGTTACGTATAGCGTTAAGTTGTTCCACAAAAATGTACTCCATTCATGACACTTATCTTGCATCTCAAGTCTGAGGATAACTTCTCATGATTTACTTAATAACAAAATCCATAAAGTAACATCATGTAGTTGGGATAAGTCCTATATTCGGTATCATTGAATATCATCTGAAATGGCATGACTACGCATCAATATACTTTAAGTATATTATACCAACCTTCATATTTGTCTTGATTTAATAATATTCCCATATTATTAACTGATAACGGACAATTTAGAATAACATTTATTCATGGATTAAACATGTAAAAACAGGATACAATATATATTATAAATTAAACATACCATGTATTTAAATTTATTATAATATATTGTTTAACATCCCTTATCCAAATATTAAATAGATCAATGCATGATAACTCTTGTTGATGAATTATATCTCAAGTAATGGCATTCATACTTGTTGACAAGACATAAATCATCCAACTTTGATCTATCAGAATTTTAAGAATACTTGTTTCAAGAATTCAACTATTGAAGTTCTTGTATGTGCATACTCAACTATTTTGATTATGCCATATATTATTTCATAAAATGTGTGACATCCTTAACCACCAATTTATGATAATCAAACTTCCAAACATTTTAAAGTTTAAAGTATTCTTATTCTCTTAATGTATAATGCAACTATGCTCTTATTAAGCATAACTAGTAATAGCCAAAGATGAAATCCTTAACATAACTAGTATTGAGTGTCATCTCAATATCATTAGCAGTATTGTATGCAAACAACAATATGCTTTTAAAACCTTCCCGTAAACCTTAATATCTATTGTGTAATGTTTGATGCCCTTCAAACTTTCAAGTTTGTTGACTATGACAATTTTCACAACAATTGAAAAATTGTTCATCTATAGAATTTGGAAGCTATTCCAGATTTAGGATGTGACTCTATAATCAAACATATTCTTTTAGAATATTACACAAGTTATTTAATAACCTTTTACTTAGATATTAATATTGCCAAATCACCTTGTAATCAAGCATGATACAACAAAACATGATGTACATAAAAAAACTTTGAGTCATACTTAGATTTTATTCATGTCATTCATATCCATTTAGACTTTCTAAATGATATATCATGTTATATTAGATTCATTTACCGCACATGTTTCAACAATAAACATTCATTCCAAGGTTGTATGTCTTATTTTCCAAATCTTTAAATTTTCATTCCAAACTAAGACTTAACTTTTAACTTATATGGAATGTTACCTTTTATATGTTCTACAACATATATGATTTAAGAAATTAAACATAATACTCCCACTAGCTTTTAGGAATACTTAGAAATTATCTTATTTCAAATATAAATCAAAATATGGATTTAATAATTAAACATAAGAATAATCATCTGGATGCATGCATTTATCCATCCATAGATTATTGCACTTTGTACACTTCCAAAGAATTATTTGAATTCATAAACTCCTTTTGATTACATACCGTCCTCGCTCAAGTAATCACTCAAGAAAGAGTTTTGATATTCCATTGTCAATTTCATATTAATGAAACTTAATATGACAATCATAATCTTTATATATTTAATGTGTTTATAATAAACTATTCAATCACAGTTAATTACTTAAGTGTGATTAATAATCTTGTCATAAGACATGCATTAAATACGTGCACAATATTGTCCATATGATTTCTATACAAAGATTTAAACCACAAGGGTTACTTTATCTTTGAAGAAACTCATCTTCATTTTTTAGTCTAACTATTAAGATAAACCACATTTCTAAAATTGATTATCTTTATGGACAGCATCTTAATCATTCATATCATGTATACTTTACCCAATTTCATATTTAGTAATGTATCGTAATGATTATCAGGTTTACAATAATCCTGTAAATCATAACCCTCAATATATTCATCAAATATCTGAGATATATTTCTATTCTATGAATGATAATTCCATCATCTTGATATTTAACATTTAAATGTCAAACTTTATTATCATGTTGAGATTTAACATTCAAATGTCAAACTTCATCATGATATTTACTAGTGTATTTTAGAAGATTATGTATCTTGTAATTTTATCTTTTAAAGATCAACACTCCCACTTGCTTTTAGCAATTTAAAGACTATCTTTAAATACTTAGCAAATAAAGCAACAATACAATATTCTCTTTTGGGATATTACAAATACATATTGACAGTTCCTGACTTTACTTTGTTAATAACCTCTTCATAAGCAGTTAAACAAATTAAGAACTTCAATTTAAGACTTAATGTAATTCATTCCATCATATCTTCTAGGTTGGAGTTTTGTTAAATATGTCCAAGTCATACTCAACATTCTAACCTTGATAACTTTTGGAAGAAAAGAAGTTATAGTTATCTTTAATCAAACAATATAACAAAAGTTTGATTTTTCTAACTGAACATACCATAAACATTTGGTATTTCATTAGTATTAATATTGTAAGACAATCTAACAATATTTAAGATAACCATATTCGTTTTGACTTGTCTATTTACCAACTAATTCATTTTATTGGTATAATAATTTTTAAGCCAATTACATGCTTTATAACACAAGTACTTTTTACAAAGTCACTTCACGTTCATGTCTTTACAAGAAAACATAAACTGTTATAACCCCACTATACGTTATAAGTCATTTAACTATTTAATAACTTCATGTATATATGTCTTAATTAAAAGACATAACAATATAACGTCTTACTTTATTATAAGTCTTGTAACAATTAAAAGAATTTATGTTTATATCTTTACAATGAAACATAAACATGTTTAACTAAAGTAATTATGAACACCATCTTTTAGTTTCAATAGTAATTTCAAGTTAATATATTACTTCACAATAATGTAAACAACATTATTTATTCATTTATTTATGTCATTCCAAGAACACATAAATATTCAGATAGAAGTAGCATTAGATTACTTTATTAATTTATGTCATTCCATGAATTCATAAATATACAAATTAAAGTAGCCTTGATATCATATTGACACATGTTCTAATAGGTATCTAATTTAGAAACTGCAAATTCTCATAGTTCCATAACATCAGTTGATCTGCTAGTAATGAAAATATGAAATTCACCTTGTTGTTGCAATCTAGCTAAGCTCTCACATAACATAAATTGTAACACCAAGTGTTTCTTGAATTAGATTATTATAATTCATATTAGAACATTATTCTCTTACCTTGCAGTCAAGAGAATCCATTAAATCATATCTTTATGAGTTGTTTCTTGCACACATTAAAGATAACATTTCTCCCACTTGTGCATGGAACAACCTCATATAGTTGATAAACAACACGCCATGCATTTGTTTATGTGATCAATATGATTGTGTCATAGATTTTAGCATAACAAGTAGATGTAGAACAACAATGTCTAGTAAGGAAACGTACAAGACTATCCTTAAAAGTATGAGTGTTTACACTTGGAAAGTAATTATCTTTAGCTACCAAGATCTCAAAGCTTGTAACTCCCACTGAATTAAAGATCATTACAATAATTCCTTATTCAGTAATAAGTACACAATACTTTCACTGAATATGACAACATTGTAAGTGTTTCATATCCAGTAAAAGAAAATAGTGTGCTTTTAACTTTCCTACACCTTTAAATGTCCATACGTAACAATTACATATGCATTAAAAAGTGTTTCATATCCAGTAAAAGAAAATAGTGTGTTTTTAACTTTCCTACACCTTTAAATGTTCATACGTAACAATTACTTATGCATTAAAAAGTGTATTCTACTACGTAAATGATGGACTATCCACCAAATGCTATTAGCTTGAAAAATTGGGCATGCAATTTCTTCCTTGATAGGTCTACCATCCTACAATGTATGTAGCACCTTTAAAATAGTCAAAACAACTAGTTTGTTTTTTAAACATTTTGCAGTAATTAGTCTAGCTTCTAATTATAATAACTCATAAAATGTCATACATAATTTTCTGTTAACCAAATATCATATTTGTTACTAAGAATTTGATCACCGAATGAGGATGATAAAATTTCTATGGAAAATATTCACAATTTTCTTAACCATTAAAAAAATTTGCTATGAGTTATGTTAGAATTTAGACACATCTAATATTCCTATTATCCTTTCTCATTCATGAAAAGGAATAGGATTGTGTCTCACTCTTCCTTCATAGAAAGGAGACTTCTTTTGTCTTTTAAGTAAATATTTCTTAATCAAACATTTGTTTGAAAACAGAACTAGATCAATTTACCAAAGCCCAAAGTGCGTTTACGGTTTGAACGTTGCATTAATACATTAAAACGAATTACAAAATTCAATTTTAGTATTTTCGATAATTAGATCTTTAAGAAAATAAAATACCCATTGGTAAATATTCATATAAACCATAGTATTTTCTTAAAGCTAGGATCCTAATTGACATAGTACCATTACATCAGTTGATCTGCTAGTAATATAGTATTCAACAAGGTAATTGTCGAACAATAATTGCCAATATAATATTGCAATTCCTAGATTTATGGGATTTACAATCACAAAACTTTTGTAATGTAAGCATGTTTGATCCCCATCTTAATGCCTTGAGTCCAAGATCTCACTTCCTACTCAATTTAAGTCGTCTAACTTAAAAACTGCAAACTCATAAATCCATCATATCAGTTGATCTGCTAGCAATGAATTTATGAAATTTACCTCTCCATTGCAATCTCGCCAAGTTCTCACATGACGTAAATTACAACTTCAAGTGTTCTTAATTAGATGGCATTCGACTTAATTTTATAAGGGTATTAAATTTTGACGTGTAATCAAAATAATGTATGAAGAAGCATGCATACAACTTCATAACATTGGTTTTACAAAACATTTTTATTACCAATTAGCTAAGAGTAAAACAACAAAGTTTTGATTGAGGTATCGGGTTCACCAATTAAAGAATTACCAACAATTATCGTCCACTATATCGTACTTTTGCATAAGCCCTAAGGCTTAGTGTTTCGGATAATCATTGTGGAATTGTGGTGAATTCACCCTTAAGATGACAATGTACGTAATATAGTGATATAGGTAAGTCTAGAGTCGGCAACCAAGCAGTTGTAGAGAACCGGTAGGTGCATGAGTTTTAAAAACCCCTCTCTACAAGTACATTGGATGGCAACCTTCGGTCCGCCTTTCGCACACTACGTACAAAAACATCAATCAACCAATCATTTGAAATTTACTCTTAAAACCAAAACAATTTCGCCATTTATTTAGTCCGTATTATTTTTCTATTCAAAAAATTACCCTTTTCGTTTATAAACATGTCTAACATAATAATAAACAAAAACAAGTAATATAAAATAAAAAAATAAAACAACTAAATAAACATATACATAACATAACAATTAAATATGTATAAAACATGTAGCCACGTGCAAATCTTATTCAATAGTCCTATTAATAATCAAATCTAGGTGTATAACGTATTTATTCAATTAAGGCTTTCTTCTTCTAGGAAAAAGAGCCACATACATCGATAAATCGATTGCGTAAGCCAAAACTAAACAAATACCACATAGCACATAATTGATTACTTAATATTGGAGTCTTCCCCAATTCGACATCTATTAATAAATTTACATGTTTCGATATAACTTAACAATTAATATATATATATATATATATATATATATATATATATATATATATATATATATATACAATTTAAACCATTTAAATTCTCACACAATATAAAATCCATGCAAATATGCACTTTTTCATGGATTAAGCTTCACAATTAACATATTGCACCAAGATCGTTTACTAAAACGCATAACAAATTACATGATATCTTAGGGTTTCTAATCATATTAAAAAATCAAAAACCAAAACCCTAAAACCCTTTAAGGTCTAAATCGACCCATAAAAAAATTAGGGTTAGGAATCCAAAAACCCTAAAAACATATAACTAAACGAATCAAGATCCAATTTTTATGCGTTTCGATAATTAATTACACATTATAACCTGGCTCTAGATGCCACTGTTGGAATTATAATATCATGACAATCATATAAATAAACCAAACACATCAAGTAAGCATATGCGGAAGCGTTATAACAAGATCATATAACATGTAATTAATTAATCAAATATAAATAGTAAACGTACCGTAGTGATTCTAGCCCGAACAAGAATCAAATGCAATCTTCAACTCAAGAACCCTAATTAGGGTTTATGTGGATTATAAGAATTACCCCTTACCTCTTTTGTAATTTTATCCAAGAATCAATCAATAGTGTGATTGTATCACGTTCTTGTACACACGTACTATTAGCGATTCGATGTGAATGCTAGTTCTAGATCACAATAGATTTACCAAACACTTTGTAATGTTCAAGGTTACTCGCAAATCCCTTTTCTTAGGGTTTCGCTTGTTGTCCTATGAACAAGAGAGGAAAAGAAAAAGTTTGGCCTTCTATTGAAATCAAGTGTACTAAAGGATGAATACATGAGGATGTATTTATACCCTTATGATAGATATCAAGTTTGCTATGGTTTCGGATGTGGGATTCCATAGTTTCGACCAAAACATGCTCAAGAGAGGATTTCTAGAACCTTCTCTTGTCTTGTTTTACTTTCTTCGTATACCGTTGACATTTACCGACCATTAGTCAATTCTATTAATTACCTAACGCTCTTTAGTCATTTCTTGTGAATTAAATAATTAAATACAATATTTTATATTAATTATTTAAACATCGAGTCTCATATGTAAAGTGTGCAATCCCGTGATCTCGAGTTCGATCCTAACATACGACGACTAAAATAATGTCCATAAACTAACAATCTTTTACAGGTTAATTACTTGTTACAGTTGCGTGGATGACGGATTGTATTCCTTAACACCATTCATGGGGTGGCGTACTTACTTCCCCAATCCTATAAGCTCCTACTTCACTCCTATGTCGAGCCGGCTAAGAAACTCCTAACATGGGATCACTAGAATTCGCTCATGCATTAAATACAAACATAAAAACCTAGTACACATCGGTTCATGTTTCTTAAGACGTTCAAGCAAGTTACACAATGGAGATCTGCCAGTTTTCTTAAGCCTAACATTGAAATCATTCATCCAATACAACTATAAACAAGCAATCAACCTGTAATTAACATCTAGGTTTCATTACATCTAAGCAAACACATGAAAGATCTAGCCTAGCTTGTTGAAATCAAGACAAGCATAAGATATATTCAAACAACACACAGACATATTGATTGAATTGAAATAGGACTTATCTTAATTGAACATGAAAGGTTTCAAGGGGTAAAAACCCTTGAAAATACTGTTACAAACGACCTAGGGTTTATTAGGTTCGACCCTAGTATTCTCCACACAAGTTCCTCCTTTAATGAATGAAAAATAGAAAAGTATATATAGATTTTGTGAGGTGACGGCGTCAAGAGTAAATGTCTGACGCCGTCATCTCGCCGCCAAATAAATTCTCGGATTGCCTAGATCTGGGTTTGACGCCGTCACGTGTATTCCATTTGCAGGCCGTCACAAAAATTACTCTTGACGCCCTTCTCTTGACGCCTTCAGGTTTTCACTGGGTCGTCATGGATTTTACTCCTGACGCCGTCACAATTTCCTTCTTGACGCCGTCAGGTACTGTTCTCAGCATGGAAAATTAAGTCTTTGCCGTTTTCTTCACTTTTATGCTCCAAAAACGTCCAAAATGCTTCCTTTTCGAGAATTCACTCCCAAAGTACCTAAAATCACAAAAGGAACGATTTAGGGCAATATTTGATCAAATAAATTCAATTCTGGGCTTAAATGACCCCCTAAAAACGGTTCATTTTTCGCCTCATCATATACCCTTACACTTGAGATTTGCTTGTCCTCAAGCAAATGCACTTTTATTCTAATCAAAATACAAGTTAGGGGTCATTTAACACTAATATAAAAGTAATTACAACAAATAATCGTTCCACTAAAGACCAAAGACAAGCACGGAGGTCATATACTAGCACCTCACAAATAGTGTTTAGATACTCACATCTCTCAGGTGTAATAAAGTGATATCACAATATGGAAATGGAAAACATCTCTCACTACCTGTCATAGCAAAATAGATTACCATAGGCTTGGGAAAGGATCAAACCTCCACCACATGGCGTAAGCACCTAGGATAAACTATCAAAGAGGTCTTTTAAAGGGTTGTAACGTTAGGTGTAGGGATATGGAATACACGGTTTTGTTGGATATAGGCGGTCTTTACTGGTGGCGAGTTAATCATCTTGGTTAATTACATGTACAATATGGCGTTGCTAAGCCAAGACTAGACTCGACTTAAGCTAATAAATGAAAATAACAAAAAACATAAAATGAACATAGAATGAAACGGGATGGTAGTCCGTATGTTTTTTCTCTTTTTTTTCTATTTTTTTTTCTTTTTCTTGATTTTTCGATTTTTTTTTTTTTTTTTTTTTTGGTTGCATACACTCTTACCCTACCATCCAAAATAATACATCATATGGAATGAACATTCCCCTTACACTTGAATCTTTGCATACTTTACAATAAACTAATCTAATGACTCGAATCAAGATAATCAAAACACTTAGAGTACTTTTAAGATTAACGTACGTATGGGGGTAATAATATGATGTTCTTCCCCATTACTCCATAACATAAGTACTTTACCCATGAGTCCCAATCATCCCAAAACAATATGTACAAGGATATGACTCGACTTAGCAACTATGTAATCAATTAGATAATTAACTAAGGGTTTAACAAATAACAATAATGCACTAAAGATGAGTGCATACACGGAAGGCTAAGGCGATTTGGGTGTACATTTAAGTGGGGTGTAACAAATTCTTCCTTTAAGTAAGATGCTTAAAGTTAGAAACGAAAAGATAGGCTCGGAGGGGTGTACTAGGGGTATCGTGTACTAAAAATGAGTACAACGCTAAAGGTGTGGGAAAATTAGTTGACTTTACTAGCCAAATAATATGACTTAAATGGTCAAGTAATTATAATACGGGTTTAACACAAGGGTGATCCTAATGCCTCTTATCATGTAGTAAATCCTACTACACGAATGTAGTCTCACTAGCAGTCTCGGAATGCATCACTAACGCAAGTTCTAGAATCTAAATGCTACCGGTACACTCATAAGCACTAATAATAAATGTTTTTCCTATCAAATCTAAAGGCGAACCTCACATATTTAGGTGGAAAATTTTTCTGAATGGTACGGTTTTGTGCTAGTCATACAATCTCTTATCCATGAGACGCTTGCTATGGCTAAAGTTTCACTCCTAAATGTTGTAAAAAAATTTAAATTTGGCCATAAAATTACACTAACAAGTATTTCTCATAGTTTTATTACACATCTACCATCAAACAAACAAACTCAAGCGAAAGTGTATTTGTAAGGTATCATCATTTTACCCTCCCCTTACACTTAGGATGAACATTGTCCCCAATGTTCAAGTAAAGAATGTAAAAGTGAAATAAGTAAAAAGAATGAAATCAAATACTCCCCTGATTCGCTCGGTATGGATAATAAGGTGGCCAGGTTACATCTTCCTCCAAGAAAATGAACAATCAAAGCTTCCCTTCCAGAATATAAATCATCTTCTTGTCATACATAACCTGTAAAACCTGAGAAAACAGACAAGGCAACCTCGCATAAAATCGGCGGCAATCTATATATGCTTACAAATCCTAAAAAGCAAAGTAAGATATAATGCTTGTGGAATGATGTTTGCAGATCTCCTGGAGATTATAAAACTAAAGATTCAACAAAAACTTTAAGACTCCGCTAGAAAAACAAAACTGGTAAAATTTCCAGAATTTTACACGTAACGCCGTCAGGTGTTACTTGCTGACGCCGCAGAAGTGACCTGCAGAAATTTTTATGTTAAGTTTCTGGAAAATTTCTGGAAAAACTTCGTCCTACTTCATGGAAAATCCTGCAAAACATCATTATGACTCGATACAAGCATTTGACTCTAACAAATACGAATATACATGTTCACTTAATATTGTTGAGATTCATGATCGGTTTTGTTTCTTAAAAACATATTTGGGGTTTCCCCTTACACTTATCTTTTGCGAAATACCTTTGGATGAAGTTAAGACTAAGCCAAACAACAAAATAAAGTATTTTCACCATTTTAGTTTGAAACATGATCTACCAACAATAAAAATAAAGCATGCATACGGAAGCAAATAACAATCAAACAAAATAAAAATCACACAAAACATGGGTTGCCTCCCAAGAAGCGCTTTTCTTTATTTACAAGTCTTGTAGCTAGACTCAAGGTCATGGGTTACTACGTGACCTCATCGTTGGTTTCACTCTCTGATTGTAAATGTTCTTAATAGAAACCAATCACCTTTTTCTCAATCGCTCCTATAATTCTATGGGAAAATTCCTTATCGACTTTATACTTCGGTCCTAGAGTCAAGCAATCTTTGTAGAAGAGACTCTTCTTTTCCCATACATAATCCATGCCCTTTTTCTTATCCTCTTCATTGATGTCCTCAAAAGCACCAATGTTATCCATGTCAGATCGGGGCACAAAACAAAATTCTTTCATTCTATTAGGCATCCTATAAGTGATTCTATCGGTGTCAGTCGCAAATAGGATTGTCCCTTCTATCTCGTCATATTCTAACTTAGACTCTTCAACAAACGGTTTACCAAACACGACATTGGATAGGCGATAGTTAATAACATTATCAAGATCTTCAACAACCACAAAGTTAGTGATATAAGTAAAATTCCCAACAAAGACATGTAGACCTTTAATTCTCCCGACAAAGTTACAAATTCCACCGGGGTATTTGGGATCTCTTCTAGGTCCAAGTCTTGTTTTCACTATATCATTATAAATACTTGAGGACATAATGTTGATTGGGGATTTAAAGTCAATGTAAGCATTGTCAACATGTCTATACACAATCATACATGGTATCTTAGCATTCTTAGGATCGCCTCTCTTTATCTTAGGTTCGATTCTAGTAAAAGGATGTCGAGGGTTATCAATAAGATTATTATAGTACGCAATCTCCTCCTTAGTGGGGTATAGATTAAAATAATCATCTAGCTTTGGATCAATCTCCTCTTCTTCAAGTTCCTCAACCACATTCTCAAAATCGTTAGGTCCTAGGTCCTTATTTGAGTACAAGGCGGTCGCTAGGTCACTAAATGCATGGTCGAGCTCAACCTTAATCAACCTCTTAAGCTCCCTAAGTTCCCTAATCTCACTCTCAATTTGTTCACGTAACAAAGCCACTTCTCTAGGGGAAAGGGGTGGATTCGTGTTTTCCATAATGGTCAACGGAATAGTCAATGAATTTAATTTACTAACAAATGCACGAAGAAAAAGGTAGACTAAAGAAAACCTAAAAATAAAAATAAAATCTTACTAGAAAGGAATCTAGCAAGTAGACCTAATAAAAAGAAATCCTGACCTAGACAATAACTATTCCCCCGGCTGCGGCGCCAAAAACTTGATGCTTAGGGATTGCAATAGGCTTTACCTCTCAAGGGATCTTGAGAAGCTTACAACCCCCACCAGGCAGTGTACCTGATCGATGTAGTAGAGTATAATGACAAGTACCGGGGGATTGATCGTTCAACTTGGGAATAGTGTCGCTAGGATTAGAAAACCTAAAGACTAGGTCTAGAGATGAGGGATGATTCTTTTTGTATTTTTTTATATTTTTATAAAAGCAATTAAAATCTCGGTTTTGAAGGAGTTGGGCGGAATTAGTTGCTAGTCAACTAACCCAATAACTAAGATGCAATCAAAATAAAATGCTAAAAATGAAAATAAACTAAATTATACTAATGGTGTGAGCAATATATGGGAGAATTGTGTTTACTTAGGTTTCACTACTCCCTAGATATCTTTTACATGTTAATTACTTGTTACAGTTGCATGGATGACGGATTGTATTCCTTAATACCATTCATGGGGTGGCGTACTTATTTCCCCAATCCTATAAGCTCCTACTTCACTCCTATGTCGAGCCGGCTAAGAAGCTCCTAACATAGGATCACTAGAATTCGCTCATGCATTAAATACAATCATAAAGACCTAGTACACATCGGTTCATGTTTCTTAAGACGTTCAAGCAAGTTACACAATGGAGATCTTCCAGTTTTCTTAAGCCTAACATTGAAATCATTCATCCAATACAACTATAAACAAGCAATCAACCTATAATTAACATCTAGGTTTCATTACATCTAAGCAAACACATGAAAGATCTAGCCTAGCTTGTTGAAATCAAGACAAGCATAAGATATATTCAAACAACACACAGACATATTGATTGAATTGAAATAGGACTTATCTTAATTGAACATGAAAGGTTTCAAGGGGTAAAAACCCTTGAAAATACTGTTACAAACGACCTAGGGTTTATTAGGTTCGACCCTAGTATTCTCCACACAAGTTCCTACTTTAATGAATGAAAAATAGAAAAGTATATATAGATTTTGTGAGGTGACGGCATCAAGAGTAAATGTCTGACGCCGTCATCTCGCCGCCAAATAAATTCTCGGACTGCCTAGATCTGGGTTTGACGCCGTTACGTGTATTCCATTTGCAGGCCATCACAAAAATTACTCTTGACGCCCTTCTCGTGACGCCTTCAGGTTTTCACTGGGTCGTCATGGATTTTACTCCTGACGCCGTCACAATTTCCTTCTTGACGCCTACAGGTATTGTTCTCAGCATAGAAAATTAAGTCTTTGCCGTTTTCTTCACTTTTATACTCCAAAAACGTCCAAAATGCTTCCTTTTCCAGAATTCACTCCCAAAGTACCTAAAATCTCAAAAGGAATGATTTAGGGCAATATTTGATCAAATAAATTCAATTCCGGGCTTAAATGACCCCTTCATTTTTCACCTCATCACCACTCCGTGTCTTGTCCTGCTCCATTAATTACCTGAGATACACATGCTTAAAAGTGTCAACACAAAGGTTGGTGAGTTCATAGAGTTTTATGAAAAACTATTTATTTTAATAGATTCAGGAATATTCAATAATAATTGTAATAAATACTAACAGTGATAGAACAAGTATTGAGTGATGTTGATTATAATTACAGATAAATCATATAGATATTCAATCGAATTCAAGTATTGGATCATAATCCTAACATGGATGGAAACTCATGATACTAATGTAGTGGAGATTCATAATTCAAGTCTGGTCAAATACCTATACAGCTGTATCTAAATATATGTTGAATACATATATTTTCTTATGGATATTGCTCCAAGCCTCATGACACGCAAAACGTTAACACATAGATGGTTATCAAGTCAATGATAATATTGCCCTCTTGTAATAGGTGATTTGCCAATTCCTATTTTTACTCAAATATAGTGTATCACGACTAATACGACTAACCACATGCATGTGGTATTCCGTCAAGTATTAGTGGGATAGGATGTCAAGCCTCAATAGATTTCGAAGCTGTTCACTATATTCGCGCTCACATACAAGTGATTAATGACTCATGATTGAGGGACTTTATGGCTATAAGCGTAACTTAGGCAATATAAGGGTAATGATATAACTAGAGTATTTGTGCTCTTCCTAGCAATTATTAGTGTTGAAACATAGAAATATCATATAGAGATAATGGAATCATTCATGATGTTATAGTATAGTCAAGTATCATGCCACAATAATCAATTTGAAAACATTATCATCTAAGTTCAGTATTCTAGTTAAGCAATTTGCTAGTAACATATATATATATATATATATATATATATATATATATATATATATATATATATATATATATATATATATATATATATATCACATTTTAAGTCATAAACTTCATCAGGTAACTATTAATAAGGAAATTGATTTGAATCATGTAATTTATTCATATACTTATAAAGTTATCAAAGTATATGTAAGCATGTATCTCCCCCAAAGAGTTAAAAACAAGTATTGGAAATGGGGCTATGACTCACCTTGATTGATACTGGAATGATGAAAAGTAAAGTCGGATGAGATTATGAGAATGATTATGGAAACGTCTTTAATACGAAACCTGATAAATAAATTTATCTGATAATCTAACCAAATACTATTTGGTAAATGAATAACGATTAATCGTTATGATGAAAAGATGATATGCGAATGAAATTCTTATGTTTATAATAGTATGATGAGATATGCTATTATTTCTAAAGTTTTCCTTATTTGACAATGATGATAATAATACGTAAAGATAATTAGTTAAAATATCGTTATATATATTACTAGTATTAACGTAAAAATAAAATGTAATGAAAATGCATATGACGTGATGGGGTGACGTAAAATAGAAAATAAAATAAGAATGTCAAATATTATATGTGGGTCCTTGTCCTTTTTCCAATTTTACACTTTTTACTCTAACGGCGTTAGCGTTGCACCGTTAGTCCTTATTTTATAATATTTGCATTTATAGTCCACTACTTGTCCAGTATAGCATTCTAAGCTTGGAATATTAAATAATATCAATTTTTATCCTAAACTTTCTATTTTGGCAGTTTCAGTCCAAGTTTAAATGGTTTGGCAGTTTTAGTCCTTCTAGGCGTTGTCGCGTTACATTTTTAGTCCAAACGTTCAAAAATTATGGGAAAAATTATATTAAATTTTCTAGAGCTTACTGAAGCTTGTTAAAACTTATTTCAACTGCTTATTTACAAAAATAGCTTATTTTTCAATAAATGGGCTTTAACGAGCTAAATTAAAGGCCCGTTAACGTTTAACGATCCGTGAGTGTTGAGACAAGTTGGGCTTATCCCTAGGCTCATTTTTAATGTTATAAAATCATATCAAAAGAGATTTTTGGTCCAGCTTAAACGAAGTGCTTATTTTCAGCTTATTGGGCTTTTCAGTCCATTAAGCTTTTATACTTAGTTCTGAATCATATATTTGTCGATTCACTTGGGCAATTTTTAAGGGTCGAGATGTGAGTATCTTTACGAGTTATCTATATGAAAATGATAGCTAGCTAGGTGGTCTAGTAGGTTATGTTAAAATATGGTATGCTTATTAAGTTAAATCTAAAGATATACGATCAATCCGTAGGTAGCTTGGGACATTTTTATATAAGTAAAAGACTTAGAAACATTTCTAAGTTGTTTTGAGTTTTATGTCCGATTTAAGCAAGGTTTAAATAAATGTCGAATGATGCAAGAAAAGTGAAACTAAACGTGAAATATGTGTGTTACGTGACTCCTAGGCCTTCCAAGATAGAGGCTAGTCACGTTCGTGGTCTACATGTTTGTATGTACGTATAACATATATATGAAGTTATAAACGCTTGACATGGAATTAAATATGATGCATGGACGTATAAAAATGAATTCGAAGAAGATCTAAGAGACTTACAACACCTCAAGGGTGGTAGAGAGTCGAGAGTGATGAAAAGAAATATGAGAAACAATCACGTTCGTCTATAACTCAAAATAATAATCGTGCAACTAAACTCGATAGCTCCTTTCTTCCTTCCAAACTTGCGAATGACTACTCATGGTCTTTCAGAGGTGAGTTTTAGGAAGTAAGGAAGTTTATTATTCATATGGTGAATGATAGAAACGGATGAATTTCGGTCAAACACTTTGCCCTCTAAAAACGTATCATTATATATCGATTGGGTTGGATTTTGGTCAAACACTTTGCCCTCTAAAAACGTATCATTACTCGACTTATGGAGCTGAGATTCGACACACTAATAGTTGGCTAGGTAAGAAACGAGGTGGTGAAATAATATATAGGTATCGTGTGCAAGATTTGAGAATACGAGAGTCGTTTTGGTAGCATGTAACTAGTCGATATATGAAATATTAATGAATTGAAGTTGGGCTTGTATTTTGGGCTGATGAATAGTAATCGTGGTTTATGGGCTGGAAAGGATTAAGGGCCCGTTTGGTTTAGTTAAGGATAAATTAGGATTAGTGAAATATTTAAGTTTCGTTAAACGTGTCGAGAACTTGTTCCGTCATTTGGTGAATTATGGGATGACGTGATTTCGTTATTATAGTATAATAAGAAAAATTTTAAATTTCCCCGTCAAAATGGTGATTAAAATAATGACAGAGATTAATATATAATTAACCGTTGTTAACTATATGGATTTTTGCGAGGTTTTACATATTAAGAATATCGCAAGTGATTTCACGTTTTTTTTAATTCAATATTTTTTTTCACTTTCTAATGTTTTTGTCAGTATTCTGAATATCACAAGTTAACAACGTGTCGAGAACTTGTTCCGTCATTTGGTGAATTATGGGATGACGTGATTTCGTTATTATAGTATAATAAGAAAAATTTTAAACTTCCCCGTAAAAATGGTGATTAAAATAATGACAGAGATTAATATATAATTAACCGTTGTTAACTATATGGATTTTTGCGAGGTTTTACATATTAAGAATATCGCAAGTGATTTCACTTTTTTTTAATTCATGTTTTTTTTTTTCACTTTCTAATGTTTTTGTCAGTATTCTGAATATCACAAGTGATATCCCGAATATCACAAGTGATATCTGAATATCACTAAATATCACAAGTGATTTTCAATAAATGTTTGTTAATATTAAAATCACACGTGATATTCTGAATATCACAATTGATATTCAGAAAATCACAAGTGATATTCAGAATATCACAAGTGATTTCACGTTTTTTTTAATTCATGTTCCTTTCACTTTCTAACGTTTTGTTCATATTAATATGTTTTCGTCTGTTTTCATACGTTTCTGAATATCACAATTGAAATTCTTAGTATCACAAGTGATATTCTGTGATATTCTAAATATCACTTATGATATTAAGAATATCAATTGTGATATTTAGAAACGTATAAAAACAAACGAAAATGAATGAATACATAGGAAAGCGTAAAAACACGTCTAAAAATGGTCGAAAACGTATAAAAAAATGACGAAAATGAAAGAAAACAGACGAAGACGGAGGAAAACGTATGAAAACGGACGAAAATGTATGAAAACGTGTAAAAACTGCTGAAATCTTATGAAAACTGACGAAAACATCTAAAAACAGACAAAAATGTATAAAAACCAAAGAAAACATATGAAAATGGACGAAAACATATATGAACGTATGAAAACAGACAAAAACAGACGAAAACGTATAAAAACGGTCGAAAACGTATAAAGACGGACGAAAACAAACAAAAATGTATGAAAAAATACGAAAACGTAAAAAAACAGATGAAAACGTACGAAAACTGACAATAATGTATAAAACGCACGAAAGCATACACAAACGTAAAAAACGGGCGAAAACGGACAAAAATGTCTGAAACGTATAAAAACTGCCGCAAATGTATGAAAACAGACAAAAACGTGTGAAAAAGAAAAAATGTATAAAACGGATGAAAACGGACTAAAACGGACTAAAACTTATAAAAATGGATGAAAAGGTATGAAAATGGACGAAAGCGTATAAATATGGACGAAAACATCTGAAAACAGATGAAAACGTCTAAAAATGAACGAAAACTTAAAAACACAGACAAAACGGACGAAAACGGACGAAAACGCGTATAAATGTATGGAAACTGACGAAAACGAATGAAAACAGACGAAAATGTAAGAAAGTGAAGAGAAAACGTGAATTAAAAAAAACACGATTTAAAAAAAAAGAAAAAAAAATGTTTATTAAAAAAAAGT
Organism: Artemisia argyi; assembly: GCA_030686995.1. NCBI lineage: Eukaryota > Viridiplantae > Streptophyta > Magnoliopsida > Asterales > Asteraceae > Artemisia > Artemisia argyi. The sequence goes on from CM060689.1 coordinate 5,813,142, forward strand.
GTGAATTAAAAAAAACATGAATAGAAGAAAAAAAAAAGATAAAAAAAACAAAAGAAAAAACAAAAGAAAAAAAAAGAAAAAAAAACCAAAAAAAAAAGAGAAAAAAAAAAAACGTGAATAGAAAACAAAAAGGCAAAAGAAAAAAAAGAAAAAGAAAGAAAAAAAAAAAACCAAGCGTGAATTAGGAAAAAAAGAGACAAAAAAGAGAAAAGAAAAAAAAATGAAGAAATAAGAAAGACAAAAAGACAAGAAAAAAGAAATGGACTTAGGTTTATGCATTAAATCTTAGGTTAATCCCCGTCATTAGATTAAACTAGATGGATGGTGGGGATTTGTCCCTCAGTATGTAACAAAAACTTAGTTCACAAATGAACTTTTCTCTATTTGCTAAACATTTTTGGGATGATCATGAAAAAAGTTTGTAAACAATGACAGTATATCGTAGTTAGATCACATATATTCAAATCAAAGACTTGCATTTCTTGAATAATTTGAACATTAAAAACATCATTCATTTACATATCTATAATCACGTGAGTTTTTTTTTCCTTAAATAATGTCACCCTTATCATGTTTATGTTTGGCGCAAAACTTATGAGTATTAGAGTTTGGGTCATATCGATCCTCTGAAAATGAGAATTTATAAGAATGTTTTTAAAATAAGGTAGTTTTTAAAACAAGTTTTGTTTGACGCAAACTTTTTACAACTTTTAATCTTTCTAAGAGTTTATAAAACAAGCTTGCTTAAGGTAACTTTTAATGGAGCATAAGCTTTTATAGGTGTTCATTAACATAAATGCTATTATGTATTCATATTGTAAACTAATGTTTGCAACTTAAACTTTTTACATCAGTCCAGCTCCATCACATTTCGCAAAAAATAATATGTAAGTATCCTTATTTTTTGTAACAACATTGATTGACATGACTAATGTTATTTGGGTGCATTCTATTAGTCACGATATGTGGGTGCATTCTACTAGTGACAAGAGAGAGAGACATAATTCTTCACAAACCAAAAAATCAAATCCCTAACACGTCAGTTTAGGCATGAAAATTAGTTATATTTTTGTATAGCTCTCCCGTGAAACCCTTAAGGCCTTAAGTAACTAAGATGAATTGAGATCGTTTGTATTAACATGACCGGTAACGTTCCTTTACAAATAAATGAGTGGGGTCTAATGACAGACCAAGTTTTATTTTTGATTGTGAGAAAATATTATCAGTCATGTTCATATAAACTTGAACAATTCAACTAGAAAAACAATATTGGTCATGTTCATATATCATTTTCAGGGTGTTTGTTTCGGCTTATATGACAGGCTTATGACTTTTTGGTTTTGAGATTATGTTTCATAAGCTCACTTTTTGTGGCTTATTTTGAAGCTTTTCGGCTTATATAATCTTATAAGATAAAGCTTATATAAGTCAAAAAGTATCAAAAATTTTCAAAGTAAGTAAAGCCCTAAACAAAATAAGCCACAAGTCCTTTCTTCTTTTTAAAGTCATGTGGTGTTCAATTATTCCAAAGAAAGCACTTGAAGAAACCGATCGATCGTGCTGACTTGTACAATAAACATCCAAATCATCATCGTCATCAATGGCTACTGAATCTTCTGCTTCTCCGGCCCCACAACCACCGCCGCCGCCAAAGGTTAGCCGGTCCAAGTACATCTGGCCTCTTCTCCTCGCCGCCAATTTCTCCATCGGAGGTACATTTCAATTTATAAAAACCCACTTACCTTTCATACTATTTCTAACCAGTATCTCTGTTTCTAAGCTATATCCGCCCAATACCCGCCAATATCGGCCATGACCCGGATGTTCCGGCCAAAATCCGGCTATATCCGGCCAAGACCCGGTTGTTCCGGTCATGACCCGGATATTCCGGTCAAATTTTGTATCTACATGAATAGTTTGGGGGTTAAAGGTGACTAGTCTGAACCATGGTCCCGTAGGCCGTAGCCGCTAGCAGTAGTTGTAATAAAATTATACTTGAGAAGTAATGTGTAGATTTGGGAAAGTTTGTAATCTAGTTCTAAGGTTGTTATTAGCTTTTGATTTTTATTTCATTGCATTGTCACTTGATAGAGAACACAGATATATGTTGTTCGTATTATGTTATGGTTATACCTTCCTTTTCAGCTCTTGGTACAATATATGCAACTTCTTTTGGCATTAAAGCAACCTTGTATATCTTGACTACGTGTTAGTTATTGTCATTGTATGATTATAGGTGTTTATTTATCCATTTCTCCCATTAAAAAGCGAGTAAGTGTTACCAAGATGACTGTGCGTTCGAGAGTTATAGTTTATATGTGAAGGTTAGGTGGTACAAGGTGGACCTTATATAAGTGATGCGTGAGCCCTAATCAACAATCAAAATTTCCTTACATTATGAAAGATATAGCTTTGTAGCTTTGTTTTTCCGGATACCTTGTTAATTGATTGCTTTTAATGTTAAGGGTTAATTAGTGTAACCCCAATACATTGTCTAAGTGACATGTATACTCCTGTGATCCCAAAATAGTTGCTCCTTGACTTGGCACTGATACTGTGACTTGATTAAGCTTCACGCTCTTCAGCCGCATTTATTTGTCAAACAAGTCATCAACTCCTTTATAATAATGCACAACCTCTTTAAAGTGAAATGTATAGCTCACTGCAGATTATAGAAGTTCCACCTCATTTCTTTCTCTATGAATAACAAGGGAAAAGATAGATGATAGATATCTCACCTTTGACATCCCTAAACATGACGGGTTACTAATTTAGGAAATATGTGATTTTTTTAGAAGTAGTAGAATAAGCTCACATTTTAACAGCTTTAAAGGTATTAAAATGTTCAAGTTAGACCAAGTCAACTGGATATCGATACAGTGTGCAGATTTAATACTAAAAACGTAAGCTCATCTAATTTCGATTATCAACATGTCCGATTTAGAGCAAAGCAACGGAGCCCTGGATGTACATTTGTCAAAAACTATACTCTTTTATCTTTCTTCCATTTCCTTCGAGTTTTATAAATAAAGAATGATTCAATAATTAATAATATCTAAACAAAATAAATAATTTTTTCTTCCATTTCCTTTAACAAAATGTCATCTTGATGTTTTATAGCTTACCTTTTCACGAGAACAAATAAGGAGGAGAAAGCATAGGGAGATGTGCCTGCAACTGGTGTTACTTCATCTCCTACATCAACTGCTATTTCAACTGCTGCAGGTCCAACCACTACCACAACCACCACCAGCGCCAAAGGTTAGCAGGTCCAAGTTCATCTGGCCTCTTCTCCTCGCCGTCAATTTCTCCATCGGAGGTACATTTCAATTTATAAAAACCCACTTACCTTTCATACTAGTTCTAACCAGTATCTCTGTTTCTAAGCTATATCCGCCCAAGACCCGGCTCTTCCGGCCATAACCCGGCCAATACCCGGCTGTTCTGGCCAAAACCCGGATATATGTTGTTCCAGTCAAACCGGGTCTTGACCGGAATATCCGGGTTATGGCCGGATATTATCCGGGTCTTGGCTGGAACAGCCGGGTCTTGGCCGGAAGAGCCGGATATAGCCGGGTCTTGTTCGTATGGTGGTTTAGAAAGATATAACTTTGAAATTATATTAAAAAAGCTTTTATAACCTCAAAATATCACACATTGTAAAAACTCAAAGCGAATTAGTCATCTTATTTTTACGGTGACAAGTATTGAAGTAAACTTGGTAACTAAAAGTTTTTGAAAGATGAAACATACGGTTCAGAAGTGCAAGTCAAGAATTACTGCTATAAGTTCACATGTTCCAACTTCCAAGAATGTTTAGACAACCACTGTATTACTGCTAATACGCTGCCTTTCAAAAAAAAAAAAAAAAAAAAAAACCTGCTAATACGCTAGTACTAGTTGTATGTGTCATTAGTTCTTATAACAGTTGCACGTTTCTTTACTGTACCATAACTTCAGCAAAATTATCAGTTGATCCTCGTAAGAGATCACTACTGCTAGGAAACATGATGGTCAAATCTTTTATCTACACGAATAGCTTGGGGGTTAAAGGTGACTAGTCAAAACCATGGTCTGGCAGCCGTTAGCTGTATACTTGAGTAGTAATGCGTAAAGTAAATTAAAAGTAGTGTTAGGGTTTCAATGCTTGTTTTAGGGTGTGTTTGGCACGGTTAGCGTGATAAAAAGCTTGTTCGGCAACAAGCAGAAAAACAAGCATTAAAATTGTAACTAAAACAAGCAGTTTCTTTACCAAACCCTTTTATAATACAAACGTTACTGCTACGGCTAGTTTTGCAAACATAGTAACTTCCTTATATTTAGGTTCAAAATGGAATTAGGATGTCTGGTGTCTTATTTTGTATGTTTCAATGAAAGAACAATCAATCATGCTGTAGATTTGGGAAAGTTTGTTATTAGCTTTTGATTTTCATTTCATTTCATTTCATTGTCACTTGATAGAGAACACAGATATATGTTGGTCATATTACGTTATGGTTATACCTTCCTATTCGCCTCTAGACCTCTAGTATGATATCTGCAACTTCTTTTGGCATTTTAAGTGACATTGTCTATCTTTACTACTTGTTAGTTATTGTCATTGTATGATTATAGGTGTATATTCATCCATTTCTTTGGTAAAAACCGAGTAAGTTTTACCAAGATGACTCTGCATTCGCGATTTTAGTTTATATGTGAAATTGTGAAGGTGTTGCAAGTGGACCTTAAATAAGTGATGCCTGAGCTTTAGTGTGCAACAATCAAAATTTCCTTACGTTATAGAATATATAACTTTGCAGCTTTGTTTTCGAGATCCCCTATTAATAGATTGCTTTTAATAACCCCGATACATTGTCTAAGTGACATTATACTTGCTTGATCCCAAAATAGTTGCATCTTTGAGTTGCGCTAATATTGTGACTTGATTAAGCTTTATGCTCTTCAGCCACATTTATTTGTCAAACAAGTCATTAACTCCTTTATAATAATGCACAGCCTCTTAGAAGCGAAATGTATAGCTCACTGCAGATTTTAGAAGTTCCACCTCATTTCTTTCTCTGTGAGTAACAAGGGAAAAGATAGATGATAAATATCTTACCCTTGACATCCCAAAACATGACGAATTACTAATTTAGGAAATCTGTGATTTTTTTATAAGCTTTAAAGGTATCAAAATGTTCAAGTTAGACCAAATCAACTGGATATCAATATGCAGTGTGCAGATTTAATTAGAAAGACTTGGGCTCATTTAATTTCGCATATCAACATGTCCGATTTAGAGCAAAGCAACGGAGCCCTGGATGTATATTTGTCAAAAAAGTTATATTCTCTTCATCTTTCTTCCATTTCCTTCGAGTTTTATAAATAAAGAATGATTCAATAATTAATAAGATCTAAACAAAATAAATAATGTGTTTCTTCCATTTCCTTTAACAAAATGTCATTCTTGATGTTTTATAGCTTACCTTTACACGAGAACAAATAAGGAGGAGAAAGCAGAGGGAGATGCGCCTGCAACTGGTGTTACTTCATCTCCTACATCAACTGCTATTTCAACTGCTGCAGTGAACAATGTACCAACATCGCCTCCTGCCACATCGGAGCCAGTGAAACAAATCCCCGTGGATAAGTGGATATTGGAGGAGAAAAGGAAAGTAAAGACAAATGATCTTCAAGAGAAGAAGAAAATTGATGAAGAAAAAGCCTTAAACAATTCATCCGATCAAAGTCCGTCCCATCTTTGTAATTACTGTACACATCTGGAATTGTACATACTTTGTGAAAACTGAAAATTTCAGGCTTTTAACAATATTTATTGTACCACCAAGTTTTGACAAAAAGAAAAACATGAGAATTGATATGATGTTCACTTTAGAGTTGAAGTCACACTTGCATACATAACAAAGGATGATCTATGTGACAGTGTGTTTCGCCTTGTTATAGTTTCTACTTTGATAATAAACTACAAGTGTCCACAATGGAGTGTATGGTAATAAGATATGCGAGCTTAACGAATTGACAATCTTACAATCCGTAACCCGTTGATGGATACGTTTTTGGTACAAGTGAAACTCAATCTGAGTCATCTTTTGTGATTTGACAAGTAAACATAGGACTTCAAAAACAATCTCACAAGACCCATAAAGCATGGTAAATCACTAGACTTCAACCATTCTAGATGTTACAGCTAAAGCGAGTTTCCCAAAGAATCTCAACTCACGAGATTCAAACTTAAAACCTCTTAAAATGCAAAGTGTGTAATGAATGTATGCATCGTTAGTTTAATGTATCTTGACTTTGTCATTTTACATTATATTGTGCCTCAAATTTGGAAGCCTATCAGGTTGGCGGGTCTAGTAAACAGTCTAGACACATGTTCATGGTGGTTTGTTTATGTTGTTTTTGTTTGGAGCCACATTACAATACATGGTGTGCCTCAAATCAATGCCAACCGACTCCATGAATGCCCCTATTACTTGGGCGAGAGATGTGCTAGCTAGTGTCTCGGTTCCTAGAGGTGTAATCAAGCTAAGTTGAGTACTCGAGTCGATAAAAACTTGATTGCAAAACTCGAATCTAGATCTAGACTTTATATTCAAACTCGAGTTTGATATATATACTTTCGAGCTCAACTGGACTTAGATCAGGTCGATTTCTAGTAACTACATTATCTACATATAGTTCAAGTCTCAATTGAAATATTTATGCGTGAATCTTCACGCATTTGCTTGCTTGGTTTGATCAAACTCAATCTTACCTGACTTATAATTAGTCGATGTCACCAAAAAAGGTAAGTAGTTAACATGACGAAAATTGTCAACCGTGGGTCAAATGATCTAGTAAAACCATACAACACTTTATACCCCAATTATTTTTCAATGCTAATTTATATGATTACGGGAAGAGGTGCCTCCAGAAGTGGCAGTTACATCTATTCCTAAGTCAAATGCCATCTCACCCACTTCATTGGGCCATACCTTAACATCGTCTCTTGCATCCCCGAAGCCAGAGATACCAATCCCTATGGACCAACAGATAGAGCTCTTCAAATGGATAGTAGAGGAGCAAAGGAAAGTGAAACGATCCTCGAGAGAAAAAGAAATTTGACTAAGAAAAAGTTTTACTCAAACACTTAATAAAAAAAAAGTCCATCCCGTCTTTGTAATCCTTATATTGTAAATTTGGCAATTTATAATGTAGTTTTTGTATTTGTTTGATGTTGTATAAATTGTGCAAAATGGATCATTCAAGTTGATGTAATCATAGTTATCGTCGTTAAACAATGCGGAAATGATATATATTCTGCTTTCTACTCGCAAGTCTTCAGAAAAAACTCAACTCAACTAAAACCGCATCGATTGTTAGTTTCTCAATTGCTTGCTCAACTCGCTCACTCGTGTATCATTGACAATTCACATTTTCTTTTATAGATCAAGCAAAACAAAATTAACGAAACGCGTATATTAACTTTTACGTTTATATCAAAGAAAAAAAGGAAACTTCTTGGAATATGTGAGAACGAAAAAAGAAAAAGACATGTGTGTTCAAACATTGTCACCTGTAACAAACATTTTCTAACAAATCGCTTTATAGATTTGTAAGTTTTCTATTTGAACAATGTTGGTTCAGTTTTCATGTAGTGTAGAGTAGGGGTGGCAATTTTTGACCTGACACGAAACCCGACTTATAACCGACACGAAAATTAACAGGTTTGGGTTGAGTTTAAATAGATTTCGGGTCGGGTTTGGGTTGACCCATCTAACCCGTTTATTAAACAGGTCAGGTTCGGGTTGGGAATTATTTAAGTGGGTCGACCCGCCAACCCGTTTAAGATTTTTTTTCTTAAACTAAAAATTAATTATATTTTATTATACGGGTTAAATGGGTTAAACGAGTCGATCTGCAAACCTGTTTAACCCGTTTAATTATTTTTTCATTTAATTATATATATGTTTAAAATAAATTTTTTTCAAGCTTAAATAATGTTATATTTATTCTAAAAAAGAATATTAGTGATTATTTTTATATGTAAATACATCATAATATATATATATATATATATATATATATATATATATATATATATATATATATATATATATATATATATATATTTTCGGTTTTTATTGCCAAACTCATATTCAAACCGATAACCGAATATTTAGTTTGGTTCGGTTCGGTTTTGACCAATTTGGTTTGGTTACGAATTCGGTTTGGTTTTTTCGGTTCGGTTCGGTTTCGGCTTTCGGTTATTGTGGATATTACACGATCCGTGAAAACCCTACCCTCAAGACCGTGACTTCATGTAAATACTCTAAAATAGTCCATTGACATTCGATTTCAACCTATTTACTTCGATGGGCCGATCGAGTTATGTTTCATCTTTAATGGACCAAACTGGTAAATTAAATAAGTCGCTTAAAACAAAATGGGTTGTAACTGGTCGCAAGTCTTCCAAATTGTATTGCGTTGGATTTTAAAATTTATTTTATTAAAACTGGGTTATCAATGTACTAATATAATTTTTGTAATCGTAAGTCTCACTAATTATCAATCAGCAGCTTTAAAACTTGATATTTTTTAGGTTGACCTGTACTAAAACTTGTTTTAGCCACAACCCGTGTTAAGTTGTTACTACTAGTACGGTTTTGAATTTTTTTTTTTTTTTTGAACAAGTAGATATTATAAACGCGTTATGTACTATTGTTATAGTTGAATGGTAGTTACTAAGAAAGTATAATTTTTGAACAAGTAGATATTATAATAATGTTTGTTGCTTTGTAATTTACTCTTCAATAAAAGTTGCTACTACCTCCGTCCCATAATTATTGTCCATGTTTGACTTTTTAAGTCTTTTCTTTACAACTTTGACTTTAATAATTTTATCTTGTGTTATATAATACTTGATGTAAAATATATGAATAAATTGAGTTTTAAATGTACTTTTCATTGATATAATTTTTGTCAAATATTATATATCATACAAACAAAAATATAAAAGGTCAAAATTGAAAAAAAAAGACTTAAAAAAGTCAAACTGGACAGTCAATGTGGGACGGAGGGAGTATTACGTAGTACTATTTACTCGTAGACCAAAAAGTCAAAAAGTCTACTCTTTAAAGTACAATAATGCAAAAAGTGGAACTCCACCATCAAAGATAACAAGCTGGAACCACACACTTGTTCACCACATCTTCAATATAAACAAACACAAACCAAACAGATTTTTATGTATATCACCCAAACACTACTTCACTTGTTTCTGTAACAACCCACAACAACAAACCCTTTTTTTGTTCAGATTAACAAACACGATGTCTTCAGTCAATCATGACGACTTTGCTCACTTAAAAATCCCTCTTGAAGATGTTCTATCCGCCACCAACAACTTTGATGACAAAAATTTACTCTCAGAAGCTGGGTATGGAAATGCTTACAGGGGACAGCTCTTGTGGTCCGGTGAGTTGATTCAAATTGATGCTGAGAGGTTTAATAAAGAATGGTATGATGAATATGAACAACTGTTTTGGATGGAGATTTCCATGCTTTCAAGTCTCAAGCATAAAAATGTGGTTTCATTAGTTGGGTTCTGTGATGAGAATGATGAGAAGATCATCATTTACAAGCTTGAGACCAAGGGAAGTCTCAGCAACCATCTAAGTGACCCGATGCGGTTGACATGGGTACGAAGATTGGAGATATGTGTCGGTACTGCGCAAGCGTTGAGCTACATTCATTATGACGAGCCACGCGATTTTAGCGTTATACATCGAGGCATCGACAGTAAGATAGTTTTATTAAATGATGACTGGGAGCCCAAGTTATCTGACTTTAGACTTTCCATGAAGATTGAAGCATCTCAGAGGCATGGTTCATTCTCTGTTGACAAAGTTAGGGGTTGGGATATGTACTCCTTTGGGATTGTAATGTTTGAACTACTATGTGGTAGGGAATCAGTTATTGACGATCAAGATAATAAGTATTTGGGTCCGGCGGCCATTATCCATTATAGAGAGGAAAAGCTCAATCAAATAATTGATCCGGGTCTACTGAAACAAATGGACCCGCAGTCATTCGAGATCTTCGCGAAAACAGCATATGACTGCTTAAATGACGAACCATCGCAACGCCCAAATATAGATGAGATTGTCCCAAGACTAGAGAAAGTGTTGGAGCTCGCACGCCAAAACAGGCCTGTAAGACTTCTTTTTCTCTGTTTCATCTTTCTATCACAATAATTAATAGCCCTTTGATGTTGTGTCTTCCGTTGCTGGACCTTACTGAATATTACTACCCCTAATATGCAATGCTAACAAAACTCAAATTAAGGAATGACCATTTTTGCTCTGTTATTTTAGGAAAAATGTGGTGGGCTTTTGGCCTATCGAATTAGCAATTTGGTGTAGAAACATGAATATTTTCAAGTTTTGGCTGTGATAAAGTTATATTAAATGTATATAGGATATGACTTTGACAATAACCTCTTCAGGGGCAAAAGGTATAATTCAATTATCAGTGGGCTTTATAGATTAGAAAAAGAGGATTAAAAGAAGGGACGTTTGGTGGAAGTCACTTATATACATAACGATAATGATGATGCATCTCACATCCTTTTGTAACCTAAATTCTGTTTTTGTGGTAGACGCACTCTCCGCCCGACCACCTTGCTCACCTAAGAACCCCCCTTGAAGATATAGAATCCGCCACCAACTACTTTGCAGAAGAAATTGTCAAAGGCAGAGGTGGATTTGGAAAGAGATACAAGGGACAACTCTCTTGGTCTGGTGAGTTGATAGATATCACTGCTCGAAGGTTAATCAATAAAGAATGGGATGGAAAAGAACAACAGTTTTGGACGGAGATTTCAATGCTATCTAGTCTCAAGCATAAGAATCTTTGTTCTATTGTTGGGTTTTGTAATGAAGTTGGTGCAGAGACCATCATTTACAAGCACAATTCCAGGGGATGGCTCAGATTCTATCTAAGTGACCCGGTGTTGTTGACATGGGTGAAAAGATTGGAGATATCTGTGGGTGTTGCGCATGCATTGAGCTACATACATTATGACGAGCCACGCGATTTTAGCGTTATACATCAAGACATCAGTAGTGAAACAATACTATTGGATAATGACTGGGAACCCAAGTTATCAGATTTTCAGCATTCCATGAAGATTAAAGCATCCGAAAGAAACCATTCTTTCCATACTGATTCAGTTTGGTCTACGAAAGGGTATACATACCCAACATATGCAGACCTTAGCAATGTGAATCACAAGTCAGATATCTACTCCTTTGGAATGGTATTGTTTGAACTACTGTGTGGTAGGAAATCAGTAAGTGACGGTCAAGATAATAAATATCTGGCTCCCATGGCCATTTTTCATTATATCGAGAAAACACTCGATGATATAATTGACCCGGATCTATGGAAACAAATAGATCCGCAATCATTTGATGTTTTCGCAGAAACAGCGTATGGCTGCTTGAATAAAGAACAATTGCAACGCCCAAATATAGATGAGATTGTCGCAAGACTTGAGAAAGCATTGGAACTCCAAATGGCAGGCGAAAATAGGCATGTAAGGCGTTTTTTTCTCTCTTCAAATCTGTGTATCATAATAACTATTATATTCAGAATAACTTATTATTAGTAATGAATAATGATAGTCTACTTATTACTGTATTTATGATGCTAAAGGAACACTCGGCAGTTGCGGCCGAAGTTGAAGGTACATCATCCAGTCAAGAGAAGGTAATTTTTCTTATAACTCTTTTTGATCGAAATTTCAAAAAAGAATTGAGATTCTCCTTATGTTGAAGGCTTGAAGCCAATGATAGGCCACAATGTGTCTAAAGTTAGGGAAAAATCACATTTGCCAGCTATTGTTCTAACATCTAGCTATTCTCGAGTGTAATACACAAGATCCTCTTTTTTAAGTATCTCCCAACATTTTCTGCTCTTTGATAAATTTTTATAATTGAGTAAATTACCTCAGTATAATGTTTCACCCTGTGAATTTGCTCAAATGGTAATGGTGTCTTGTTCAATACATATAGGGCTCAGTGACCTCCGTCTTTAGAGGCGTTGAATCCCATATCAGCAAAACGACAATGTCTTCCCTCAAAGATCTTTCTCATTCACACCTCAGCTTTGAAGATATAGAATCCGCAACTAACGGTTTTGATCAGGAAAATGTCATTAAAGATTTTGGGTTTGGAAGGATTTACAAAGGCCGTCTCTTGCGTTCCAAACAGTTCATCGATATTATTGCGAAGTATTTTTTTTCTAAATTTGTAGATGATAAGAGAAAAACATTTTGGACGGAGATTTCAATGCTTTCTAGTCTCAAACATAAGAATTTAGTGTCTTTTATTGGGTTTCATGATGGCGAGAAGAGTAAGTTTATCATATACAAGAAGGAGGCTAAAGGAAGTCTAGACAAATATCTTAACGACCAGACCCTCAAATGGATGCAAAGGTTGAACATATGTGTTGGTGTTGCAAATGCATTGAGTTACATCCATTACGATGTTGGACGTGATTTTAGTGTCATACATTGCAACATCAAGAGCTCGAAAATTCTACTAGATGACAAATGGGAACCCAAGTTATCTGGTTTTGAGCTTTCGTTAAAAAATACGGTAGCTCGGAGGCAGCGTCTTCTTCTTACTCGTGATGTTGTTCAGAATGTATACCTAGACCCAAAATATAAAAGAACGGGGGGTGTGACCCACAAGTCAGATGTGTATTCATTCGGTGTTGTATTATTCGAAGTTTTGTGTAGAAGGAGTGCAGTTCTTCCGGATGAAGAGTTGGGAGAGGGGTTATTAAGTCAACTCGCCAAATCTCATTTAGATGATATGATTGATCCACATTTACGAGAACAGATGGACCCCGAAGCATACAAAATCTTCTCAGAGACAGCATTTTACTGCATACAAGAGGAACGAGCAAAGCGTCCGCATATAGATCAGGTTGTCAATAGACTTGAGAAAGCTTTGCAACTCCAGCGGAAACATGAAAATCCAGTTGACAGTACATCATCCAATCGTTTGAAGGTAATAATTTCCTTAAAATTTTAATTTGAGGCCGATTACGAGTTATCCTAATTAATAAACAACAGTTATAAACAACAGTTACTAATATTATTAAGTGTTGTTTTCTAGTTTCAAGTATAACCACTTTATCCTCATTATACGGTTTTTTTTGTACAAAAATATGAGCAATAATGTAAAAAACTGTATGCATGTGATTTTGATTTTACATTATTTTTTTTCAACATTGTATTTTATATTTCATAGATTATAATATTAAATTATAACTAAAAATATTATATAAAACTAAGTTTTTGTAATGTATGTGGTGAATATAAAGGTATGAAATAGTTTGTTACATAAAATTTTAGTAGTGGGTTCATTTTGAATGCATACAGAAGATCTTTTCAAGGATGTAACTCTTAAGAAAGTAATGATGTATAAGCGTGTTCAGTTTTTCAAATTGAAAATATGTATTCAAAGTAAAAGTATTTTAAATTTTATTATACCATAATCATTTTTGTGAAATACTTGAATAGGCAATCATATTAGTGTTTACCATTTACAAAAGAATAAAGGTAAGATTATGCATTTTACGGGGAAGGAACAGGTATAGGTATGGTTTAAGGACTTAAAATGATCGTACCCAAAAGCAGAGGGTTTTCTAAAGTCAACAATCTTTTAGTGGTATGACTATTCTTTTCCTAATTTCACATAATATGACCCACTTTATCTTTTCTATTTTTATTATGTTTTTGTCCCTTGGACAACCACTAATATAATGTTACTCTTTTCCTTTTCTCTAGAAACAGCAAAACAATTTTACCAAAGGCACCCAAAGAAAACCAGTAACAACACAAAGATAAAAACCTTCAAGAGGGATGAAATCATTTTCGGACTAGTTAACTTGAAAAATGAACTGTTGCTTTTGAATGTTTTCATATTTTCTGAATGTTACTCGTAATCAATTATTAAAACTTTTTTTTTTTTTTTTTTTTTTTTAATTTCTTCTAGCATTAATGAGGTGATGCATGACTCTATAATGTTGCAGGAGAAGAACTTTGAACACTTGAAGATTGGACTAGATGTTATAAAGGAGGCTACCAAGAATTTTGACGACGCACATTGCATTGGGTCAGGCGGATTCGGTAATGTATACAAAGCAGATCTTGAACATTTCGATAGCAGTAATTCCTTGTCGATAGAAGGTGTGAATAAGTGTGATTTACCAAGAAAGCAAAGCACGGTAGCCATAAAGCGCATTCACAATCAAAAAGGAGAAGAAGGGTTCATTTCAGAAATTGAAACTCTAACTACTTGTAAGCATGATAACATAATCTCTCTTCTTGGCTTTTGTTATGAAGGTAACGGTGCAATGATCCTGGTTTATGAGCATGCTTCGAAAGGTAGTCTTGAAAGCTATTTGGGAAGCAGTGATAGAATGACTAATCTTAATTGGGTGCAACGTCTAAATATATGTCTTGATATTGCACATGGTTTGAAATACATTCACAACAACACAGATCATGGCAAACAAAAGATGATACATCGTGATATCAAGAGCGATAATATTCTGTTGGGTGATAATTGGAAGGCAAAGATTGCAGATTTTGGGCTCTCCAAATTCCACCCAGCAGATCAAGTGGCCAGCACTATCTATACCAATAGGATTGCAGGTACATATATGTATTTGGATCCAGAATATGAGAAGGATGGTAGATTAAATAAGAAATCAGACATTTACTCGTTTGGAGTAGTGTTGCTTGAGATCTTGACAGGGAGTTTGGCCTATGATTCTGTATACACCAAGGTGAATGACAAGGGAATTGCACCCATTGCAAGAGATCATTTTGAAAAGGGAACAATAATGGAAATTGTTGATCACAAGATAAAGGAGGAGACCGATGAACATGTCTTTTCTTTAAGTAAAGGACCCAATAAAGAGTCTTTGGACATCTTTTTAGACATCGCATTTCGATGTGTCGCAGAAACTCAAGCGCAACGTCCAACAATAGAAGTTGTCATCCAAGAACTCAAAAAAGCGTTAAACTCTCAGGTAAGTAAATAATTTAAAAGACAACTTATTAATTTTTTTCATATTCTTGATAGTAAAATGTGACATATCATACATTATACTTTGTGTAAACAACATTTTCTCAAACTGTTACTCATTATTAGATCTTTTTTTAAGGGTATCTAACTATCTCACTATATACACCAAATCAATCTCACAATGTCCTAAGTGATTTACTGTTTAAGTTATTTCACCGGGTATAAACCCTTTACCAAAAAAAAAAAAAAAAAAAAGTTTTGGGATTTATTGTTTTGATCTTAAACTTTTATGTAAACATAATAATTTAAATTTATAACGTGCTAATGAGTCGCCGGTAAACCTCCTCACTCTTTTCTTCCATGTATATATATATATATATATATATATATATATATATATATAGAGAGAGAGAGAGAGAATCTGGATCGATTGAGAAGGTTTTTATTTTGAGAAGATTGAGAAGGTTTTCAAAAACGATAGATTTGTAACTTTGATTCATGTTTTTCAAGCTTAAAACTCAATTTAATGTGATTAAAATTCAAAATGTGTAAAAAAAAATTTGAATCAATGTTAAAAATCTCTCGATTTTGCGATATATGTAGAATACTGAATCATCTGTACAAATTTAATGAATCATCATCATAACTCGATTTTAGCAATGATTTGTGAATCAAATTTGTGATTTATAGATTCGATTCATCATAAAATGATGTTTACCTTTGAATCATATAAAAAACATGAATCAATTTGATCAAACAAAGATTTCTCAATCTTCTCAAAATAAAAACCTTCTCAATGGAACCGGAGCCTATATATATATATATATATATATATATATATATATATATATATATATATATATATATATATATATATATATTTCTTTAGTGTAGAAATTGCAACAACAAACCTTGATTTGCAACCATAACTTTGACATGAACTTGGAGACTGAAAAAAATTAAATTTTGATTTAACGGAATCGTGTATGGCAAGTAGTTTCAGATTGTTTTTTACTTACTACATCAACTGACTGTCTGATGATTCACAGGAGAACCACAAAGACGGCCTCAAACTGTCACTTAAAGACATAAAGTTGGCAACTCAAAACTTCAGCCAAGACAATGTCATTGGACAAGGAGATTTTGGGAAAGTATATAAAGGAGTAGCTATTCACACTACTGGACATAACATCTTTGCTGCAAAGCACTTGGATAGGAAGTCTGCTGAAGGAGAAGCTGAATTTATGACAGAACTGGAAATCCTTATGGAGTATAAACATGAAAATGTCATTGGTCTTGTAG
Source organism: Artemisia argyi (assembly GCA_030686995.1). Lineage (NCBI taxonomy): Eukaryota > Viridiplantae > Streptophyta > Magnoliopsida > Asterales > Asteraceae > Artemisia > Artemisia argyi. Next base: position 5,829,533 of record CM060689.1, read on the forward strand.
GCTAATGTGATGAAGAGGATGAGAAAATTATTGTTTATGAGTATGCATCGAGAGGAAGTCTTGATAAGTACCTCGACAATGATAGTCTTACGTGGGTAATGCGGCTAAAGATATGCATCAATATTGCAATCGGGTTGGAGTTCCTTCATGGAAAGGGTTCAAGTCCAGAAATGGTGATACATAGGGACATCAAAAGCAGCCACATACTACTGCTTGATGATTGGAAAGCAAAAATTACTGATTTTGGGCTTTCCTTAGTTTGTCCAACAAATCAAGATGCAGACTATGTCATCGACAATGTTAAAGGCACAATTGGCTATCGTGACCCACTACACTCGAAAACAGGCTTCTTAACTAAAGAATCTGATATATTCTCACTGGGTGCTGTTTTATTTGACATATTGTGTGGGAAACTATCGTCCATAGAACTAGACGAGGAGCATCTTTATTTACCCTTTTTGGCTAAACAACACTATCATGTCAGAAAACTTGATAAGTTGGTGTTTGAGGGTATCAAACAACAAATTGTGCCACAGTCATATACTACATTTTCAAGGATTGCCCTCCAATGCTTACATCACAGGAGAGAAAGACGGCCAACAGCTGGTGAAGTGATAAAACAACTTAAGAAAGCATTGGAATTCCAAGTAAGTTTTTGGCTAAACAACACTTCTATTGTTCAAACAAGTGTTGTTGAACCATAAAACATGATAAATAAATCAAATGTCAAAACATGATATATCTTAATATAAGACAGTTTTTTTTATCACTCAAAACAAAAAATAAATCAAATGTCAAAACGAAAAAGACAACAAGTTTCAATGATCCGGAAAAAAATGTGATGCCTATGTTTACTAGAAGGTCTTTAGTTGTTTCTTCAATTATAGAAATGTAAATGTATTAAATATGAGCTTATTAATTGTTTAATGAATGTACAGGAGGATTATGAGATATGGGAGTCGAAATTGCCTAAGGACTACAAAGAAATAATCCAGATGTCAAGGTGCCCTGAAGATTATTCTAACATCAAGAAAGAGGATCTTTACAACATCTTCTCTAAAGGAATCCCCCTTCAGCAGGACAAAGTGGTAATCAGTTCATTCTCAAATCTCAGTTATATTTTTGTGCATCCTGTGTTCTATGTATCCTTTAGTTTATTAGGAATAAATCAAAATCATGCATGCATTTACACATCATAACATTGAGTATTTTTGTGTGTGTGTGTGTGTGTGTGTGTGTAACAGTTGTTGTCATTTGATGGTATTGGAGAAAGAAATGCAGTGGTTTCTGCAACAATGTTTTCCTACAAAAACAGTTGTCCACATAAGTGGAAATCTCTTCCAGAAACAAGGTTATTCTCTCTACCTCTCTTGGTACATATACATTGTTGTTAGATGCATAAATTTCTGCTCTAATCTGCAATCTAATATGATCAACAACTTTTAGAATAAAAAATATAAACAACTGAGTTTCATAAATAGATATAATACAAAATTGTTATACTCGAAGAAGAGTAAATAGTAGATGTTTTGTAACTCGTACACATTCAGTCCTACAACGTCTTATATCTTTATATATCAACTCTAAAGTCTCTTGAAGCTTTAGTTTATTTATACGTTGAACCTTGATATTTACTGAAAATACACAAAAAACTTTATAAGTTTAAAACATAATAATGATCAAGCTTAAGGTTGCATGACATGTACTTTTTCGCTCATCAAAAGGAATGGAAATTCATTCTTCAAACAAAATTATATTTTTGATAGGAATTGGATTACATAGTGCCCATTTTGAAAAATCTGTATTATATGTTAACTTAAATGACTGTTCTTCCTATATAATACTAATTAAAGGGTGAATAACATGGGTAGAGCTACTTTAAAGTATGCATTTATGGAATTCATATATAAGATTTTAGACAAAGGTAAAGGGTTCGATCCTCGCCCCTTGCAAGGCCGGAGGTCCTTTTCTACCTTTGGTAGAACTGGAAGCAGCCTCTCTACCTTAAGTAGGGGTAAGGTTGTCTACATTTCAACCTCCCCCATACACCGTGGAAGACGGTATTGGGACCCATAACCCTTGGAAGACGGTATTTGGAGTTACTTTACTTTTCTTATATATAAGATTTTAGTCTTCTTAACAGATTCTAACAGTCTCAGATTTGGAATCTGGGGTGTTGTGTAGGATATTTACATGTTGCTTGTAGTCGATATGTACTCTGTTGTATGTTGCTTGATTCTGTGTTTTTTTTCTTTTTTTCTTTTCAAAACGTGGTTGAGGTATGCCCTGTGGACCCTCTATTTTAAGATACAATAAGTTTGAGTTTTGAATTTAAGTCTTTTCCCAATTCCCAAAGAAATTGTTTTCTCGTTTATTTTGGTTTAGAGAAATACTAAATTCTAAAGTAGAAGTGTACATTCGGGGAATAATGGTTATGACTGACTCGTACTTGAATATTTATAACATGTGCAGATTTGAGTCAGTAGTAGAGATGTCAGATGTTTCCAATTTGAACATCGAAATTAAGACAGATACTCGATTATTATCTCTGAATGCTTTTTATGGGGTCTATTTACTCTTCAAACTCCGTGATTCAAGAAAAGTGTCAACTATACCGATGTATGTTAATCTAAAGTATAGAGTGGGATCCGAAAATCTACATGCATATTTTGCAAAACAGAGAGACGAAGAGTGGATGATGATCGAGTTGTACAGATTCTTAAATCAGAACGAAGATGCCATGTTTACGTTTCTAATAGAGAGCTTTTCGTCGTGCTATTGTGGAGATTGTGCGATTTATGTCGAAGGCATAGAATTTCTAGCCATTGACAAAGTGAGTTTAGAAATATCCCTGGGCTCCATTCTAAATTATTTTGTTTATATATAAAAATCATGTCTATCCCGCATATTTAACACAATTGTACACAGGTGAAACATGAAGAAATCGGAAAGTTGAAGGATGTCTTGGAATCAAACTTCAATGTGGATCGCGTGCAACAATTGCCAGCCAACTTTGAAGAAATATTTGAGATACACAGAAACTATGATGAGTTGTTTTGGTTGGGCGAAGTAAACGGGAAGAAACTTCTTGTGGTTTCGGCAAAGGCAGCCCTATACAAATTTCCTAATGCGGATCTCTTTACTTCAAAACCATCATCCCAGTCAAGGTTTGCTTTTTTGAACTAGATTTGGCATGTTTTCCTTTGAGCCGTAAACTTTCCTAATTGTACATTCACATGTGCTCATCTAATCTTATCCAAATATTTGAAAATGTTTTACAAAAGAAAATAAAAACTACTGCAGATTTTTTAATTTAAGGCCAATCTTCTTTATTGTCTAGTAAAATACTGAAAATTTGTGTATAAATGGTTGACAATAAGTATCACATCTTGATTTGTCTTTTTGTGCCTTCAAAATTAACATTGTTTCTAGTATGTAATCATAATATGTATAGTACATGCAGATTTCAAGAGGTGATTGAGCTTTTGCCACAACAAGTATTCTATATTAATTGCACGATTAAAAGTCAAATGTTGTCGGCCGATACAGAATACACGTGTTATCTTGTATTCAAGCTTTCAGAAGAATGTCACGGACTGCATAATCCGGTGAAGGTATGGGATCTACTCCACCAAGTAAACGAAGAGGCTGAAATTTTCTATTTTGTTACCCCAAGCCCACTGAATATAAATGATATTACACGGGTTCCAAAACAAAGGGAAGATGGATGGATGGAGATTCAAGTGTGGAAATTTAACTCGACTCATAATTTCGAGGATGACTCTCTTTCTATCTATATGAAGTTTACAAGTCATGAAGGAACTATGTCTGGCCTCATCATATGCGGCCTTGAGTTTCGCCCAACGTTTATTACTTCAAGCACGCTCAATTGAGCCTTTATTTTCAAACTCAACTACTCAAGTGTGGTTAAGCTTTATTTTGGTTTCTTAACCGATACATTATGAGCTTGGCCCGACTTGACTGTTCAAGGTAAATATTTTGACCGACTTGATATATTGAGTTTGTCTTGATTTAACTTTGTTGGGGTCATGGTTAGCTGAGTGAATTTTGTTGTTAGTTGCTTTGATTTCATAAGTTTTTACAATAACGCTATAAATTGAGATTAAAAATGGTATAAAAGGAATGTTGTTTAAATGCTCATGTAGCAATGCTTCTGTAACATTTCTAATTTATGGATTATCAACGTAGATTTTGTGCGGAGTGATCAAGTTCATAACGTAGTATAAACTACCTAATTTCTGGTTTAAATTGCTTTACAGATTTGTAAGATTTCTATTCGAACAATGTTGGTTCTGTTCATTTCAGTAGTGTAAAAATAGGAGTACGTATTTGCATCCCACATTGCCACATGAACCAAATTACCAAGGTGGGGATGATTGTAAAATGAGATGCCAAACAATCCACACATATTTCTTGACTTCTTATAAAAGACTTTTTTTTTTTTTTTTTTTTTTTTTTTTTTTCAATTACTAGTTAGAATGTTTACTCAATCATATTTTTGACAGCATATCAATTTTATTTTTAAATTGATGTATTGTGATAATTTGATTTTTAAAACATTGTAATTTGTATTTAATATTAGTGAAAAGCTTAAGATTAGATTTGTAAAAAGCTCGAGTGAGTTGTGTCTAAACGAGTCTGAGTGTGAGCCTCGTTTGATATGGGCACGCATGTAATTAACATGTTAAATGTATACATGTAATTTTTAAGCATGGTGCAAATGAATAAGGCCAATCCACCCTTGTTTACCCATGTCTTTTTCATAAATGATTACTGGAACTATATATTAAAAACTTGTTACCTTTGATTTCATCGGGTATATATATAGCCACTAGCTCATGGGGGTCGAAAAATGTTTCTGTTAACATTATAATTTGGTTTTTCATAGGTTACCTCAATACAAAAGACGAGAGATATTTGCCCAAAGCCGGAGAATTCCGTCCCCATGGATGAGGAGCAGATAGAGATATTTGAATATATGTTGGAGGAGAAAATAAAAGAGATATTTGAATATATGAAGAAAAAGTTTTCCTCAATAACGCAATCTGATCAAAGACCAATATCCCGCCGCCTTTGTAATCAATGTACTGTAAATTTGCAACTGTGCATTTTGTTTATATTGGGTCGTTGTGGTAAATTTGTATTTGTTTGATGTTGATTAACTTGTGAAAAATAAAGATTCTTCATGCTATAGAAGGTTGATGTAATTGTTGGTGTGGTCATTTAACAGGTAAGGAAATGATATGTGTTCTACTTTCTTCCAAGCCTATGTTCGATGTAGAACAATGTTTAGATTGTGTTGCATAATTGCTCAAAAAATGAATTTTATGATTCGATATGAGAAGAAGAATGATGGCGGGCTTAACGATCTCTCAGACTTACTAACATTAAAAGGCGTCAAGAAATATATTGCATAGGTTCCTTTCATATAAAACAAAACAAACATTACATAAATAATAGAGTTAACTACATTTTTGGTCCTTGTCGTTTGGTGCGGAATTCAATTTTGGTCCATTTTTTCAAAAAGTTGTGATTTTAGTCCAAAATCGATAGTTTGGTTCCACTTTCAGTCCATTTTGATAACGACATTAGTTTAGTTAGTTAAGTCCAATCACAAAGTGGCAATGTTAGTCCTTTACACTAACGGTCGTTTGCAACGTTAGTCCTTTATACCAACGATCATTGCAACAGTTGCCACATTAGTCCTTTATACCAAAGATCGTTTGCAACATTAGTCCTTTATACCAACGATCATTTGCAACGTTAGTCCTTTTATATATGTTTTTATATACATTTTTACACACGTTTTTATACACTTTTAAACACACGTTTTTACACACTTTTTCACATACGTTTTTACAAACGTTTTTGCAAACATTTTTACACATATTTTTACACACGTTTTTACACATGTTTTCACACACATTTTTACACACAATTTTATATACGTTTTACACATGTTTTTAAACACGTTTTTACACACGTTTTAACAAACATTTTTACAAACTTTTTCACACACGATTTAATAAACATTTTTACAAACGTTTTCACACACGATTTTACACATTTGTACACACATTTTTACATGTGTTTTCACACACATTTTACACACGTTTTTATATGCATTTTTACACATGTTTTTACACACATTTTCACACACATTTTTTCGAAATTCTTTTTCAAAATTTTTTGTCGAAATTCTTTTTCATATTTTTTTTCGAAAAACTTTTTTCAGATTTTTTATTTGAAAAAGAATCCAGAAAAAAATAATTCAAAAAAAAATTTTAGAAAAAAATTTCTAAAATTTTTTCCTAAAAAAGTTTCTTAAAAAAAATCTAAAAAATAAATAAATAACGTTTGTAAAAACGTGTGTGAAAACGTATGTAAAAACGTGTGTAAAAAAGTGTGTAAAAACGCGTGTAAAAAAGTATGTAAAAACATGTTTAAATACATGTGTAAAAACATGTTTAAAAACGTGTGTGAAAATGTGTGTGAAAACGTGTGTAAAAAAGTGTGTAAAACGTGTGTAAAAACGTGTGTAAGTGTATAAAAACGTGTGTAAAAATATGTGTGAAAAAGTGTGTAAAAACGTTTGTCAAAACGTGTTTAAAAACGTATATAAAAACGTGAATAAAAATGTATATAATAACGTGTGTGAAAATGTGTGTAAAATATATATAAAAAGTGTGTAAAAACGTGTGTAAAAATGTGTGTGAAAATATGTGTAAAAACGTGTGAAACAACATATATAAAACGTATATAAAAGGACTAACGTTGCAAATGATCGTTGGTATAAAGGACTAATGTTGCAAAGGATGTTTGTTATAAAGGACTACATGGAAACTGTTGTAACGATCGTTGGTATACAGGACTAACGCTGCAAACGACCGTTAATGTAAAGGATTAACATTGCCACTTTGCGATTGGACTTAACTAACTGAACTAACGTCATTATCAAAATGGACTGAAAGTGAAACCAAACTATCGATTTCGGACTAAAACCATAACTTTTGAAAAAATGGACCAAAAATGAAATCCGCACCGAACCACAAGGACCAAAAATGTAGTTAACTCTAAATACTACATTAGTCCATTGTCATTCAACTTTCACACTCGTTTCTAATAAGATAGTAACAATACATGTAATTCGGCCAACGCATCTAAACTGCAATCACTCGAAAGCCTTATCTGCTATTTATGTGTCGTATGTGGGGTGATAGTATCCTGATAGCAATTAGAAGTCACGAGTATGAACGCTTTCAGATCGATTAAATTGGAGTGGATACCAATTAACGACCGGATAAAATCTAATTGATTCAAGTTTGTGTATGATGTTTTTGTTCTTCTGTTTCTGTATATCCAAAAAACGTTTTTCTGTATTCTTCTAAAACGTTTTAGGGTTAACTGCCTTTAGGCAGTTTCAAGGTCTCAAACTGTCAAAATTAGTCCCTCAATTTCCGAAAATTTAATTTTCTGAGTAATTTTTGACATAGCAACTTAGTGGAAATAAAAAAATTTCCAGCTGACCTGGCAGCTCGACCCCAGCCAGGGGCGCTGCCCCTTGGACCCTGCTTCTCTCAGGGGCGTTGCCCCCGAACCCCCACCAAGGGGGCTACCGCCCTCTTGGAACCCCCGTTAGTCCAGTTAATATTCATATAAGTGTCGACCCTTATATGCATATTAAACTCAATCTATTTTACACTAAAATACCAACATTATCCAACCCCACACCAATGCCAACCGTCCCCCTCGTTTTCCCTATTACATACATGACATATATGTTAGCGTCTTAGTGTCCAATGATGTAATCAAGTTAAGTCGGGTGGATATAATTCTAAGCTCGAGCTCGCGTCAGTTACAATACTTCAAGCATGCTCAATTGAGCCTTTATTTTCAAGCTCAAGCTTGGTTTCTTAACCGATACATTCTGAGCTTGGCCCGATTCGACTGTTCAAGGTAAATATTGACCAACTCGATATATTGAGTTGGGCTTGACTTAACTTTGTTTGAATTTGGTTATTAGTTGCTTTGAATGTCTTTACAATAACGCTGCCTATTGAGATTAAAAATGGAGTAAAAGAAAAAGTTGTTATTTAACGTTCAGGTAGCAATGGTTGGGTAACATTTCTAATATTTGGATCAAGTTCATAACAAATTGCTTTGTAGATTTGTAAGTCTTCTATTCGAACAATGTTGGTTCAGTTTTTATTTTTTCAATAGTGTAGAGTAGGGGTATTTGCATCCCACATTGCCCTCATGAACCAAATGACCAAGGTGGAGATGATTATAAAATAAGATGTCAAACACACTATGAAACACATATTTCTTGACTTCTTATATTGCCTCCGATAACTAGTACTATAATAATATTTTATTAATGATTAAAGTGCATAAGTATCAATTCTATTTTATTAGAAAAATTGATGCTTTTGTTCTAAGTTCATTATTAAAAACATTGTAATTTGTTTTTATAATTTTAGTTTTAAGAGTATCTTTTGACGATTTGAATACCGTTTTTGTCAAAGTGGCATGTGCGCGTCAAAAGAAACAAAAACAAAAATACAGTCAAAATACGGCTCTTTCTGATAATGCACCATCAAATACAGCGATATCTGTAATTTTCAATACTTTTTTGGTACGAGTCAAACTCTATCCGAGCCATCTTTCGTAATTTGACAAGTAAACATCACACTTGAAATACAATCACAAGACCCCTAAAGCATGGTAAATCACTAGACTTCCACCATTCTAGATTGTACATCTAAAGCAAATGTCCCAAAGAGTCTCAACTTAGGAGATTCAAACTTAAAACCTCATACAACGCAAATCGTGTTTACTGAATGTATGCATCATTAGTTTAATCTATCTTGACTTTGTCATTTTACACTATAAAGCCTACCAGTTTGGCTCGTCTAGACACATGTTCATAGTGGTTTGTCATGTCGTTTTTGCTTCGAGCCACAATACAATACATGGCGCAGCAATCGTATCCCCTAACCGAAAGCAAAAAAGACAATGTTAGATTGTTGCACGTTATTGCACTCTCGAAACTTGTGGCGCCAAGCTTGTTGATTCTCTTTGACTAGAGTGACTTATTACTAGTAAATACTCATTCGACTTCCACTTTTGTTTATAATACGTAGTAACTCAACCAGCTACTCTAAATTACTCGCTCAAGAGATGTGTTGGTGACTAGGGTACACGAGAAGCTAGTCGAGTCGATACAATGTTAAATTTGATTACAAAACACGAAGCTTGATCTAGACTTTATTTTCAAGTTCAATATTGGTATACTTAATTTCAAGCTCAACTCGACTTATATTGGTTCGATTTTGAGTAGCTCATGAATACTTCGCTCAACTCGGTTACTTTGTGTATCCTTGTTCAGTGACTGTTGACGTCTGTGGCCGAATGGCTGGAAACCATTCGGCCCACACACTCATAGCCGAACGTCATGGGACCGAAGAGAAAGACCGAACGGATACAGGCCGATGTCATAACATCAATCCCCAGATTTTAGGGATCGTGTCAACCACGTGATCTGACACCTACCTACCAGGTATGGCCTGCTCCTTCCCAAGACAGAGTAGGTAATGAGGTGAGTAGTATAAATACCCCCACCTCATTTATGATTGGCCAACTAACATACACACACTACATTTAATAGCATTTATTACCTACCCTTCATCTCTCCACATACTCATCCTCACACCAGAGGTTGGTCTTGGGATAAAACCCAAGGCGAGCCTAACGTGTGCTATTCTTGTGCAAGATACTCTACAAGTCCGAGGGACAAACCTAGCGGCAGGACCCACTCACAAGGTTTTACCTCAACAAATTGGCGCCATCCGTGGGACACGTTATTCATTCTACCTAAAGAACCCGAATGTCAGGACCGCCCCCCTTTCACATGCCTGATCCCCAGATTGGAGGAAGTGGGAATAACAACGATGACAATACGAACAATCGCGATAATCCAGAGAACGATTCATCCGACCTCCAGGTGATGATCCTCAACCAGATGGCATCTTTAACGGAGCTTATTAAGGAACACAATGCAAAGGGTGGAAGGGTATTTCAACCCATACGTCTGGATTTTGGAGACGAAAGTGACAAAGATAAAGGAAAAGAGAAAGTAACAGAAACTGACGATGAGCTGAAGAAACCCTTTAAGGAAGTACTAAGATCTCCATTCACCCGCCGAATAGTTGAGTTCTCAGGAGAAAACTACGTGATGCTTTTGAATATGAAGTTTTATGACGGGTCGACAAATCCGAATGATCATCTCACAAGGTTCACCCGGAGCTGCCAACCAAGGACAAAGGCCGATGACAACTTGGTGCCTCATGTTCCAACAAACTCTGGATGGAGCAGCAGGAGGATGGTTCGAACGATTGGAGCCAGGTAGCATCGATAGTTGGAACAGTCTAAGGGAGCAATTTTCAACTCGGTTTTCGTTACGAAAGAAATGCACCAGGGACCCCACGTAAATTACCAAGATTGTCTGAAGGGTACATGAATCGCTATCGGACTTCAAAGAACGTTGGACAGACGAAGCAAGCTATATCAGTGGAGTTCCTGAGATCATGCGTATCTCGGCCTTTATGGGTGCGCACAAATGCCCGGCTCTCGCTAAAAAATTCTCAGACAGGGTGCCACGAACGGTGACCGAGATGTTCACCTGAGTGGATGACTTCATAAGATCAGAAAAAGCCTTTCGGGATACAGAACTGCCCAAAGGAGAATGAATGGACACAAACCGGGGAGGTTACTCTAATCCCAAAGGAGATCGAACAGTCAGAGGGGGTTTCGGAAACAAGTTCATGGGCGATCACCGGAATGATCAACGACGAAGAGATGTATTTCAACCTTACATTTCTCCTTGGACCAATTCCAGCCGTGGCGAAACAAATAACCGAAATAATTATCAGCGCTCGGAACCGTTTCGGAGCAATGCCGATTGTACGAATATAGGTTCGCTGGTCAAACTCCCCCGAGAAATTTTGGCTACCGAACGTCAGTTAAATCTGCCTCAACCTCCACCGATGGTTGGCAGGCCGAGAGCAGAAAACATGGATAGGTTCTGTGAATACCACGGCGAGAAGGGCCACCTCACGAACGATTGTCACCAGCTTAAAAAACAATTAGAAATGGCATTGAAATCCGGGAAGCTCGACCATCTTCTCAGAGACTGGAGGCAAAGAGACGCCGGAGGAAGTAGGGATACCCCGAGGAAAGATGACAGAGGAAAGAATAAGGTGATTAACATGATCCGGAACTCACCCATCGTCCAGAAAAGAAAATATGGAGGACTTGAGGAAGATTGGATGAAAGTACCTATAGTATTCCCATCCATTGAAACGGGTGATTTGTCAGAAGAACCACTTATCATAGAAGGAGACATAGAAGGGTATCTGGTCCGAAGAATATACGTAGATGAAGGATCTTCTGTAAACGTAATGTATGAACATTGTTTCCGCAATCTAGATTCATCCATCAGGGAGAAGTTAGAAGAAACCAGCACTTCGTTAATAGGTTTCTCCGGAGAAACAAACAGGCCGTTGGGGAAGATAGAACTAGAAGTAAAATTTGGTGATAACGGTTTGTTCCGAAAGACCATAATGAAATTTTGTGTCTTACGATCCCCCTCACCCTACAATGTTATACTAGGAAGGACGGGCTTGAAGGGACTTAGAGCCATTCCATCCACTATCCACTCCATGATCAAGTTCCCCACCCCACGAGGAGTGGCCACCGTAATGGCTCGTCCAGCTGTAGTTCTGCAATGCCGAAAGTTAGAAGAAACTCAATCGGACAACCCGCAAGGAAAAACAAAGCTAGAGGAGAAATCCGCAGAAGAAAGCTCAACGGAAGAGATCCTTGTGAACCCAGCATATCCGGAACAACTGGTCACTATAGGAAAAGGGTTCTCGGGGGAGTGCCGAAAGTACCTTGTCGAACTTTTAAGAAGGAACAACGATGTGTTTTCGTGACAGCCTTCGGACATGACCGGGGTTCCTAGGCGGTTAATAAAACATCACTTGAATGTGAACGTTTCGGACACTCCAGTCGCTCAAAAAAGAAGAAGCCTCTCGGCTGAAAAGAATCAAGTAATATCGAAGGAAGTGGAGGAATGGTTGAAAGCCGGTATTGTCAGGCCGGTGAGATATCCTACTTGGATCTCCAACTTAGTGTTAGGCAAGAAATGCGATGGGAGCTGGCGCATGTGCATTGACTTCAAGAATTTGAATTCTTCCTGTCTGAAGGATTATTACCCTCTCCCTGAGATTGATTGGAAAATAGAGTCGGTGGTGGGATATAAATACAAATGCTTCTTGGATGCATACAAAGGATACCATCAAGTACAGATGGCAGAGGAAGATGAAGAAAAAACGGCGTTCTACACGGAACAATGGACTTATTGATACACGAAAATGCCTTTCGGACTAAAAAACGAGGGGGGGGGGGGGGGAACCTACCAACGCCTAGTTGATTCCGCCTTCCGGACACAAATAGGAAGAAACTTAGAAGCCTACGTGGACGACATGGTGATTAAAAGCAAAGGGGAAAAAGAGATGTTAGCAGATATTGCCGAAACTTTTAATAACCTAAGAAGAATTAACATGAAATTGAATCCCAAGAAATGCTCATTCGGCGTAGAAGAAGGGAAGTTCCTGGAGTACATGATAACATCCGAAGGTATTAGAGCAAACCCCAAGAAGACAAAGGCAATTTCACAAATGCAGTCCCCGAGGACTTTGAAAGAAATGCAATCTTTGAGCAGAAGACTGGCCGCTCTAAATAGGTTCCTCTCCCGGTCAGCCGAGAGATCACTCCCCTTCTTTGATACGTTAAAAAACATAACCAAAGAAAATAAAGACGAGTATAAATGGACAGAGGAGGCTGAAACTGCTTTTCAATCACTCAAGAAATTAATACTGGATCTACCGTCATTATCAACCCCCAGTAAGGAGGAAGTCCTGTACATGTACCTTGCCGCGGCCAAAGGTGCCGTTAGTGCAGTATTGATGACGGAGAGAGAGGATAGGCAACTGCCTGTCCACTACGTCAGCCGAACATTACATGAAGCCGAGAGAAATTATGCTCCGGTAGAGAAATTGGCCCTATCTCTACTGCACGCGTCTCGAAGACTGAGAAGGTATTTTGAAGCTCACCCAATAAAGGTCATAACGGACCAGCCGATAAAACAAATTCTCAACAAAGCCGAAGCGTCCGGACGAATGACAAAGTATGCAGTTGAGCTATGAGCTTACGATATAGATTATGTGCCGAGGAACGCAATCAAAGGACAGGTTCTCGCAGACTTCATTTCTGAGATCTCTGCCGAACCGGAGAGGACAAGACGAGGATCCCAAGGGGAAGATGTACAGGAAATCTCAAAACCGGGTAGTTGGACTTTGTACATAGATGGGGCGTCCAACAAAAAAGGATCCGGGGCGGGATTAGTGCTGATCGGACCTGATCTGATCGAACACACGTACGCGCTTCGTCTCAATTTCCCGAGTACTAATAATGAAGCAGAGTACAAAGCACTCTTAGCCGGTTTGAGAATTGCTAAGAAAATGAAGGCGGAGGAATTAGAAGTGAGAGTTGATTCGAAGCTAGTGGCAAGCCAAATAAACGGCCATTTCGTGGCAACCAAGGAAAGTATGATTCAATACCTAGCAAAAGCAAAAGAGTATATCGGGGGCTTCAAAAAGTTCAAAATTTACAACATACCAAGGACCCAAAATCACAAAGCCGATGTGTTGAGCAAGTTAGCGTCAGTAGCTTTCAATCATCTTACCAAAGAAATATTGGTCGAAGTGTTGGAGAAACCATCAACCGAAGAGAAACAGGTGGGAGCAATAGTCGAAGAGGAAGAAGATAATTGGATGACCCCTATCATCCGATGCTTAGACGAAGGTGTATGGCCGGCGGATCCCAATGATGCAAGGACTTTACGAATAAAAATCCCTCAGTACGTGATGGAGAATGGTGTGCTTTTCAAAAAGTCCTACTTAAACCCAATGCTGCGGTGTGTGGGGCCTCTACAAGCAAACTACATTATTCGAGAGGTTCACGAAGGAATGTGTGGAATGCACTCAGGTCCCAGGTCAATGGTAGCCAAGTTAATAAGACAGGGGTATTACTGGCCGACAATGCATACGGACGCAAGAGAAGAGATCCAGAAGTGTGATTCCTGTCAGATTCACGCTCCGGTCCCAAAGTTGCCTAAAACCACTCTGACTTCCATAATAGCACCTTGGCCCTTCTATCAATGGGGAATGGATATGTTAGGTCCGTTTCCGAAAGCACGGGGGAGGTTGAAATACGTGATTGTAGCGGTGGACTACTTACGAAATGGATTGAAGCCAAGCCGTTAGTCAAAACCACCGGCAAGGATGTGAAGAAGTTCGTTTTTGAAAATATTATATGCCGATTTGGCTTATCGGGGGTCATAGTTACAGATAATGGAACAAACTTCGTCAAAGATCCTTTCAAAGGATGGTGTGAAAAATTAAAGATAAAGCAAATAAACACCGTTGTGGCACACCCTCAGGAGAACGGATTAGTCGAGAGAGCAAACAAAAGCTTGATGCACGGCATAAAGACTAGGCTTGGAAGAGAAAGGGCCGGATGCACGGACGAGCTGCCTAATGTTTTATGGGCTTTCCGAACAATGTTGAAGACCAGTAACGGAGAAACCCCTTTTAGCCTGACCTATGGCAGCGAAGCAGTAATACTAGCGGAAATCGGAATGCCCACCCACCGGACCATGCTCTATAACCCGGAGGATAGCGAAGAGCAACAACGACTAAATTTAGACCTGTTGCAGGAAAGGCGTGAAATGGCAGCAATCCGCGAAGCAAAGTACAAAGAAAAAGTCGAACAGTATTATTACCGAAGGGTAAAGCCGATGGCTTTTAAAGTGGGAGATTTCGTCTACAGAAAGAACGAGGCTAGCCGAGTCGAAAACCAGGGGAAGTGATGAGGCGAAAAATGATCCGTTTTTAGGGGGTCATTTAAGCCCGAATCCTAATTTATTTGATCAAATATTGCCCTAAATCGTTCCTTTTGTGATTTTAGGTACTTTGGGAGTGAAATCTGGAAAAGGAAGCAATTCGGACATTTTTGGAGCATAAAAGTGAAGAAAACGCTAAAGTCTTAATTTTCCATGCTGGGAACAGTGCATAACAGCGTCAAGAGGAGTTTCCTGATGGCGTCAAGAGTAAAAGTCCATGACGACCCAGAAGAGTTTTGACGGCGTCATGAAGGTAGGGCGTCAAGAGTTAAAGTCGTGACGGCCTGGAAATGCAATGTTCTTGACGGCGTCAAATGTAGATCTAGGCAGTCCGAGGACTGTTTTGGCGGCGAGGTGACGGCGTCACCTATTTGGTCTTGACGCCGTCAGACCCCTTTTTCTATATATAGTTTTCTAATTTTTCACATTTAAAGAGAGAAGTTTTGGGAGAAACCCTAAGTACGATTTTGGTGTAACTTTACAGGTTTTTCAAGGGTTCCAACCCCTTGATACCTTGCATGATTAATCAAGATAAGTGTTCTTCTAATTCAATCAATATGTCTATGTGTTGGTTGTCTATATCATGTTCTTGTCTTAATTCCATCGTGCTAGGCTAGATCTCTTTTATGTTTGCTTAGATCTAACGAAACCTAGATATTGATTATGTGTTGATTACTTGTTTATTCTTGTCTTGGATGACTGATTTATATGTTAGGCATAAGAAAACTGGCAGATCTCCAATTGGTAACATGCTTGAACGTCTTAAGAAACATGAACCAACGCGCACTAGGTCTTTATTGGTTGTATTTAATGCATGAGCCACTGTTTACAATCCCTATAGTTGTGCTGGGCATGATGTAGGAGGAGATAAGAGCTCATAGAATTGGGGAGTTATGTGTGTCACCCCATGAATGGTATTAAGGAATACAATCCGTCATCCATGCAATTATAACAAGTAATTAACATGTAAAAGATATCTAGGGTGTAGTGAAATCTAAGTAAACACATTTTCTCCAATTACTGCTCACAACTTTAGTATAAATTAGTTTACTTTCATTTCTAGTATTTTATTTTGATTGCATCTTAGTATTGGGTTAGTTGAATAGCAACTAATTCCGCCCACTCTTCCAAAACCCGAGATTTTAACTTGCTTACTAAAAAATATAAAAACACAAAAATAATCATCCCTCACCTTTAGAACTAGTATTTAGGCTTTCTAATCCTAGCGACACTATTCCTAAGCTGAACGATCAATCCCCCGGTACTTGTCACTATACTGTACTACAACGATCAGGTACACTGCCTGGTGGGGGTTGTAAGATTCTCGAGATCCCTCGAGAGGTAAAGCCTGTTGCGATTCCCACGCATCAGGAAGCTGGGTCCAAACTGGGAAGGACCGTACAGGGTAGTCGAGGCGCACCAAAACGGTTCGTACAAGCTAGCCACTATGAATGACAAAGAAGTTCCTCGGACTTGGCATGCAATTAACTTACGAAATTGTTTCATGTAACAAAGTTTGAAAGATCAATGACAACCTACGTCTTCCCCACGTTATGGGAAACGAATTTGTCACAACTCGTAAATTCTGGTCTTTTCCCGAACTTTCACATTTACTATTCATCGGTTACTATTCATCGATCACTATTCATCATTTTACTATTCATCATTTTTTAGGTCAGTTTGATATTCTGAGAAGCGTTTAAAAATTTTACTATTCATAAAACACTATTCACCTCCGGAGAAAATTTGTCATTTATACGTGAGTTGCGTCATTTCTGTATACGTACGATTATCTACCTAATAAACGTTATCTTATGAGCTATTATTTTGAATAATTGATCCGATAATCCCAACTATGGTCCTAACACATTTTTATACTCATAATAATAATATAAAAATTTTATTATTAATTTACCCGGTGTTTTCAAATCAACTGTTACGTTTTCCGGTCAAAGCTTATAACTCCGTCGGTTTGCGATATTTCAACCCGATCATTATTTTAACTTCCGATTCTCATCAGGAATATTATTTTACAATTTTTACAACTTCATTATATTTTATTTTATCTCGTTACAATTTATTTTTAGTTAACTCGGTACCCGGTATCACCTAAAACTAATAATATCTACCCAATTCTACACCAAAGTGAAGAATTTCTTACATACTCATCCACCCCATTCCAATCACTTACACAATTGAAAATTTTCACTTGCTACCATTAATACTAGTCCTTTTTGTCTAAAAATAAAATATATATATACAAGACTTAGATATTTTCTCATTTATACAAGTAACTAGCTACTTTTCATCTCATTTTCATCCAATAATTCAACAAGACTTTCTTTCTCTTCTCTCTTTGGGGTGGTGATCAGCCAAGAACACAACAACATCAAGAATCCATCATTTTTCAAAGATCAAGCTCTAATCTAGTTCCTTTAGTTGTTCTTGTTTGAGTTTTGAAATAAAAACTCAAGGTTTCTTTGGTTTTACTCATCCAAGCTCTATAATCTTTCTAGGTAAGTTGTCAAACTCTTGTTCATAATTTCTTCATGTTATTTTTATGGTCATATGATTTCCATTCAAGATCTACATGCATATGTTAGTTATACCACTCATTTATATATATATCTAACTTTTGATCCCTAAAAATGGATTATAGTTAGATCCTTGTTAGATCCACTTGATTTATGATGTTTAGGAACCCATGACACCCTAAGAAGGTGTATGGTAAGATTAGACTAGATTTGTGGTGATTGAAAGTGGTTTGGTTGAAGTTGGAACTAGATTGGAACACTAGAAATGGTTTTTGAAACTACATATTGACCTACTGTCCCTATTTTTGAAACGTGGGAAAATCAGTAGATGATGGGTAATTTTTGATCAAAGATTTAGAAAATACTTTCAAAAACGAAACTTTTGGCGAAAGAACGGATTAAAACGAGTTAATAACGAAGGAGATATGATTTTCCGAATTTAACGACGAAAACTATTTTCTGAAAAACTGCATGCTGTTGGACGATTTTCATTGGACAAATAGAGGCGTTAGACGTAACCTAGAGGAGCCGAACTATCAAAAATATATTAGTATATACTAAAACGAATCCGTGGATATAAAGAACGAGTAAAATGAGCTTAAAACGACCAAGTTATACATGTTTTAAAATCGTCACAACTATATATATATTTAGTCACTACTAGAAAATAATATAACTACGTACTAAATGACATATTTTTTATATTTCTTATTCAAGGGGTTTATTTTTAACTAACGAAATACGTACGACCCAAGGTTTATTTACGCGACTACTAGACACTATTATAAGGTTTTCAAAACGAGGAATATAACACTAACGTTTTTATATACGATATATTACGACAAGTTTTTATTATTCTAGTTGGACTTATTTTTCCTAAGTATGGAAAATACTTTACTTTGACAATAACTAATATTTCCAAGTTATGAGTTGTATAGGTATCATGTGCATGCATATTCTCTTCATCATTTCATGATCTAAGTAGATCACTATCATTCCTATTAGGTTGCGGTTTGAGATCGAACCTCATTTCTGTGTATCCACTTTATCATCGTAGCTATCGCACCAGGTGAGTTATAGCCCCTACTCTTTTAAATTGTTTTGATAACTTTTTGGGGGAGAATACATGCTCGTTTTTACATAAAGTACTACTTGACTCTTTGAACTCATTTGACCTTATAACTTGTTTTGAACTCTTGAACTCGACTTGAACTTTTGAACTTAATGTACCGTATGTACTATGACCTAAAGTCTCACCTTATTGGTGGAGCGTGCTAAGTCTCCTTTGTTCGGAGCAACACTATAAAGTCTCTCCTGTTTAGAGCATCCTTCATAATTCTCGCCATGGTGGAGTGACTAATAATTCTTCGCCAAGTTGGCGGAGTGACTAATAATTCTTTGCCTAGGTGGCGGAGTGACTTCAAGTCTCCCTTGTTCGGAGCGGCCTTGACTTATGTTGTACTATGTGCCCTTATTCGTGAACTATATTGACCACATGTGCTTGACTACCAGACATATAACTTTTGGCAGTGGGTTGTGAACACACAGGTTACAAGTCTCTTATGGCGGGACTTGCAACTGAGTGGATTTACGATGCCTTTGCTGTGTGATCATTTTTCTATATACTTTATTTGTTAAAACAAACTCTATGAACTCACCAACCTCGTGTTGACACTTTAGCATGTATTTTCAGGTTTTAACCTATGGCACGCTACAGGAGGTTTTAGCAGGGCATGGCATGGTCATAGAAGACTCTGATTATTTATAGGGGGACCGTTTTAAACTACTTTTAAGGGCCTACTTCCGCACTACTTTTAACGATGTAAATTCAACATTTTGATTAAACGATTTTATTCTAAATAATTAAAGTGAAAACCATTTTTGTACTTGTGTTGTGCTACCGATTGAGTTACACCCCAGCTACACGTATGCTTCCGCTGGACCCGATTTTGGGGGTGTGACAGAATTTTCCTAAAGATACCAAATTACTTATACGGATCGTGCAAAAACACTCCGTCCAATCGCTTATACGGATCGTGCAAAAACACTCCATCCAATCGCTTATACGGAGCGTGCAAAAAGACTCCGTCCAATTACTTATACGGATCGTGCAAAAACACTCCGTCCAATCGCTTATACGGATCGTGTAAAAACACTCCGTCCAATTACTCATACGGATCGTGCAAAAACACTCCATCCAACCGCTTATACGGATCGTGCAAAAACACTCCGTCCAATCATTTATACGGATCGTGCAAAAACACTTTGTCCAATTACTCATACGGATCATGCAAAAACACTCCGTCCAACCGCTTATACGGATCGTGCAAAAACACTCTGTCCAATCATTTATACGGATCGTGCAAAAACACTCCGTCCAATTACTCATACGGATCGTGCAAAAACACTCCGTCCAATCGCTTATACGGATCGTGCAAAAACACTCCGTCTAACTACTTATACGTTAACAATGAACTCACGTGTAGAAGTATAAAAAAGCATTTGATAAGTAAGAACGGAGTAATAATTGATATATAAAAGAATATAAACAACCACAATCCAAATGCTGAAACTGTTTATTACATAATCCGAATAGGACACAAAACAAAAAAGAGGTACAGACACCCCGGATACACCCTAATCCTTCTCAACAGTAGGAACAACAACAGCAGGGGTGGTATTACCAACAGCAGGGGCTGTCTTCGGAGCAGGTCCCTCCGGAAGGAGATTCATCAGATCACCAAGAGGAAGACGGAAAGACTCCGCAAGCTTCTGAACATACGGATACTCAGCTTCAAAAAGCTTATGATATTCCGGCTTCCAAAGTTTGGGTGCCTCCATGTTGAGCTTCTTTATTTTCTGCAGTATCTTTTCCGCATCATCCGGTTTTCTGTCAGCACGGACACCGTCTATGAACCCCCCGAAATAAGACAAGCTATAAACCCTCCCAAGGCTCCTTTTGTATTCGTCACTATTGAAAAGCCTTCGGAAGGCCGCCGAAACCAAATCCTTCACAGTATTGTGTCGGACAACCTCAGCAATGGCTAACTGGGCAAACAGATTCTTATTCTCTTTAGTCAACCTTTCGGCCTCCTGGGACTTCTCCCCCAACTTTTTCTCAAGTTCTTCGATCTTGGAGGCCTGAGAAGCAGATTGACTGAGCACCTCATTTTTCTCTTTCTCCATCTCCTCCAGCTGATCAATCAATCCCTTCTCCCGGATGGAGGATGCTGCCTCATCGTCTTCCAACGCCCGGAACTCCTTCAGCAAAGTTTCAAACTTAGCAATTTGGGCATCCCTCTCCTCCTCGACGGCCTGCAACCTGGCAGAAACAAAATCGCACTCCTCATGAGTAGCCGCCAACTCCCGATAATCTCGGTTGAGCTGACTGAACCTTTTCAACACTTCTGCCTGAAGAACTACACCGGAACTAGAATTGATGTAAGCTTGACGGACAAGCTGGTTATTGTTCAAATCAGCCAGTGCTTCCTCTTCAGCAGGGGTAGCGAGATGCGTCATCATCTCTCGGCATGCACGGAAGGAGTTCATACGGACATCATCCCTAAGAGTCCACCCAGGGACAAAGTACCCTCCGGTCAGATCAGTATGGCCTGTAAGCAGCAAAACCGTGGAGAATAAGCTTCTAAGAAAAACGTAACAGCATAAGGGAAAAAACAACACATACCCTTAGACAAGGGCTGCGGCTCTGCGGAGCGCACGTGAGATTTAGAAGCTTGATGCTCCGAATGGGCTGCACAAACAAAAGTATAAGTGAACATTAAAGTAAACCAAGGAAATCCGAGAAGAAAAATGCCTCTTACCATCGGAGGGAGTCCCATGAGAACGCTCCTGAAATCCTTCGGCAGATGGAGTCTTGGACTTATCCAAAGAATGATGCTCCTCTTCAGCGTTGTCGACCGGTGGATTTTGCTCACCACCACCTTCATTATCTTGTCCTCCTCCACCCGACGGCTTAGCCTGATTGAGGGGATTGGCATCCATAGTGTGCTCTTAGGAATCAAGAAACTCTTCATCAACTTGCAGTTTCCTCCTCCTTTTGGGCTGGCCACTCGGCCCGGCAGCAGCTCTCTTTTTGATGACTGGTCGATTCTGCTGCTTCTTGCTTTCCTTGTCCTCCCGAGCGGCCACCACATCGGAATTTGCTACTTCAACAGTCAGTTGAGCATACGTCTTCTCAGGGATTGCCACCTCAGGAGCCAGTGGCTGGGCAATTTTGTTTGGACGTTCATTTCCCTCCGGCAACGGATCTCCCTTGCTCAAAGTGGTTCCTTCAAGTTCCGGAAGCTCCAAGTACTCAGACATCGTGATCACTACAGCAAAAGGAAAGTACACAATTAAAACAAGCAAGAGTAGCATAATCCTTTCAAACATAACAAGCAAAAATAGTAAAAACCCCTTCTTACCCTCCCCTCCGACATTCTTTATAACCAGATTGTAGCCCGAGATCCAGAAGGTGTTGGTAAGCCCATACACCCAAAGAAGACTGGTTGGAGGTTTCCGAAGTATAATTAGTCGGAGGGCCAGTTTGTTGGCATCCCGTTGAGAGTAACCATTTGGGAACCGATCGGATATCTGTGAATCCCTATGTATCCACGGCATGGCATTCGGTATGGCTCTTCGGTCGATCAGGAAGAAAAAATCTTACCAGCGTTTCAGACTTGTTAATATCTCCCTAAAACACTTCTTAGCGTGTTTACCTATCCGATGCTCAAACGAGAACCAATGTCCCTGCTTGCACAACCGATAAAACACTCGGAACAGGGAAACGGTTGGTACCACTTCCAAACTATAACACCGGACCTCAAACAACGTCACCCTATTTACCCCCAACGGAACTAACTGAGAAAGATGTACATTAAAATGGTCTATAACACTCAAAAGAAAATCCGAGAAAGGTATCCTAACACCCCCTAACCTCATATGCCAAACTCTACTATCATATCATCCAAGTCTCCCTGGGAAAGCCTAGACGGATGCATGTGCATATCAAACTTACCGGGGGGTTTGGCCTTTAACAACAAAGGCGGGTCAACCGGAACGTTCATCTCCCCAGGTTCACTAACAGCCATGGCTAAAATAATACGAAGTAACAAAGAAAAAAAAGAAGTCGAAACGCACCTCGGAATAACTTTGCAAATAACAGAAAGCAACCGAAACGAACGAAGGGAAATTGTTGAAAAACACTGTAAAAAGTAAAAATGAAAAGTAGGGAAGCGGTATATATATAGTCAGTATGGGGATACGCGAAATGTCGCATCACAGGGCACCTCTGGCACGTGGCGAAACCCCAACCGTCTGATGCCTGTACAAAGGATGAGTGGTAGCCAGCTGTAAAGGGTATAAGGGTAATTTTGCCGCGGCCCATGGACTTCACATAAAGACGTGCAACATCAGCGGCACAACGGA
This sequence comes from Artemisia argyi, assembly GCA_030686995.1. Classification (NCBI taxonomy): domain Eukaryota; kingdom Viridiplantae; phylum Streptophyta; class Magnoliopsida; order Asterales; family Asteraceae; genus Artemisia; species Artemisia argyi. Next base: position 5,852,540 of record CM060689.1, read on the forward strand.
GCACATTAGAATTGAACCACCGGTCATAACCGATGCTCCAACACTGGGGGGGGGGACATGTTGGCGTATGTGGCCGAATGGCTGGAAACCATTCGGCCCACACACTCATAGCCGAACGTCATGGGACCGAAGAGAAAGACCGAACGGACACAGGCCGATGTCAAAACATCAATCCCGGGATTTTAGGGATCGTGTCGACCACGTGATCTGACACATACCTACCAGGTATGGCCTGCTCCTTCCTAAGACAGAGTAGGTAATGAGGTGAGTAGTATAAATACACCCACCTCATTTATGATTGACCAACTAACAAACACACACACACACACACACACTACATTTAATAGCATTTATTACCTACCCTTCATCTCTCCACATACTCATCCTCACACCGGAGGTTGGTCTTGGGATAAAACCCAAGGCGAGCCTAACGTGTGCTATTCTTGTGCAGGATACTCTACAAGTTCGAGGGACAAACCTAGCGGCAGGACCCACTCACAAGGTTTTACCTCAACAGTGACACATCACATTTATGTTCATGAAGAAATGGAACCTAATTTTTTCGAATATATAAGAGCAGTAACCGATTCCGTTGGACTGGGGTATCGGGAAACTTTTTCGGATGCGGGGAACGAAAAGATAAAAATCTCCATTTTCGTATACGTTAAAAAGGGCGTGATTCTTTTATTAAACAAAACATTATTGGTCAAAGTAAATAAAATTTATGTTCAAACATGCATGCTCGTAACAAACAGTTCTAACAACTGAATAAATATCAAAAACAAACGTCAAAAACCAACTTTTAAATGCTCAATCAGAATCAGTAAATACTCCATTGTCATCCAACTTCGACATTCATTTCTAACTAGATTGTAACAATGCATGTCATTCGGCCAACGCATCTATAAACTACAATCACTCGAAAGTCTTATCCAGCCCCACACCAATGCCAATCGCCCCCCTCGTTTTTGTATTACTCACATGACAAATGTGTTAGCGTCTTAGTGCCCAAGGGTGAAATCATTATGAGCTTAGGGCAGTGGCAGATCCAGGAAATTCAATTATGTGTGGCACGATTTATTTATTTATTTATTATTTATTTTTTTACATCAAGTTCTAACTTTAATAGGATAAAAAGTACGATATTTACACAACTTATATATAAGTTAACAAAGTAACCTCAGTCGACCTAAATTAATTTACCCTTTCGATCTCTCATGGATTCATGAAGATGTGATGAATACTTATGAAACCAATCCTAATTATAATCCTTGTGCATTGGTTTTTTATGGCCGCAAAGAAGTAAGAAGTTATCAGTGAATGACAATGAGTCAATGAAACCGTTTATTATTTTTTTTTTCTAATTAAAAAAAAAAAAAAAAAAAAAAAAAAAAAAAAGACTACAATTAGCAAAGTGGATACATACTTAGTACTTGAGCTTTAGTTCATCATTGATTTTCTCTTTTATAACTAAATTGGTGTAACAACTGGTAAAAATCCGGAAATAATATGTGAAACACCAAGATAAAATCTAAGCTTGAAAATACTAATTCAGAATTATTCTGTTAAGCTTATGAAAAATTTATTCAGTCGAGACAAATTATTACGTGAAATTATTGTGATTTGGTGAAATTATGACTGCTCGTATAAACATTGTAGGCACTACGCGACTTCAGCACTAGAAATCCTAATAAAACAAAAATAAACGGGAAACAGTTACGTTTTATTCAATAAACGAATTTATTATCAAACTTGGTAGAAAAGCACTTTTAAAAAGCAATTGGTGACAGTTATAAACTATATCGGGGACCTTGATATTTGTCACGGTTTAAAAACGAGTAATTCCAGGAAAGTTTATAAATATTTACACACGGTCCTCAGACCCGACTCTTTTAGTGAAACTTACACACCACGGGGACCCTCTCCCTCTCTCTCCCTTAATCCACAAAATAACCACCGAGTCGACTCGTAATGATTCTTGATATTTCGGGTTAAAACATGTGGGTTAACAAATTTTGTCAATAAAAATGATTAGAAAACTAGTTTGGTATCATTCTCTTGTGTGTTTGTGCTCGGTCGAACCATACCGCGAGCCTATGCTCATGGTATTGGTGTGTTCTGATTTTGTTTACTTGTTATTGGGTACTCTCAATGTTCATATAATCTTGTGTTGATGTTGTGGAAATGATTGGTTCGGGTTTGTGTTCGTTTGGGTGACCGGATTGATTCTGAGCCGAGAGTTATGATAAAATTTGGTTGTTTTGTTTCTTGACTTGTTTGGTATACTTATATTCTTGATGAAACTTGTTGATGTTCTTGTGTTTAGATCCGAACTTATTATTGTGTGGTGATATTTGGTGTTGCCGAGGGTTTAGGATAGGAAATTGGTGAAGTTGTGATTGGTTCAAGGGAAAATTGTTGTTGTTGTTGCTGGGTGAATTAGGCTGAGAGGTAGGAGAAGCCGAGACCAAATGGTCTCGGCAAAATTGTATTATTGGGTGTTGTTTTGGAAACACGGGAACCAATTGTGTGACGTTTAGTAGTTGACGGGGATTAAGTTAGACGTGAGCCATAGTCGGCCACGAGAGATTGAAGTTTGAATAAGCGGATTATTGCTTTTTGGACTTGGTTATGATATGAGACTCGTCATTTGTTTCTTTTGACATAAGATGATTATAACTTATGAGCTTTGTGCAACGTTGAAGTTACTTTGACTTTTTAGCCATAGTTGACTTCGACAACGCCGTAACATGTTTTTCGGAACTATAATGAGACTATTAGCCGTTATTTAATTATTATAATCTGAGAGTGATGACTCGGACCATGAACTCGAATAAATAATAATTCGTCAAAACATTTAAATTGACGCCAACTCATATATACATGTATATATATGTAAATGTATGCATGCATATGTATTATAATAAATAAATTATAAAAATAAATAATAATGTTAATGATAAATATTAGTTAACGAATTTAATTAATATTTAACGGAGACTTTATTATGGAATTGTTTTCTGACGAAAGGGAAATGCTTTTAAAAATAAACTATAAAGGTTTTCCGGTATAAATCTTTGTTTGACGCGGGTTATTAAGTATTCGAGTGCTCGCGAGACTAGAAAATGTCAATTTAATAGTGATTCATTTGTTACACTAGTTGCGGATCGATTTAACATTAATATAATCAACCTATACAATTATCGGACTTATTCGACAGAAAAGCCCAATAAGAACTCGACAAGTGTATCGGAAGATGTTATTAATGAGAAATATATCCTAGTGACTTATGATGTGTGATATGACTTGGGGATAAATGAGTGAACGGAAAAATGGTTAGACTTATTAAGTTTACAAACTTGATAAGTGATCAACCCTTCGTACGAGAACTTATCGAATCTTAAGGCCATATCAATTGACCTTAGCTTAGACATGAGACTAAACTAGGATATTGTTTCAAGCATTTACTTGCCACCTGACTTGGACGTATGTTGATATGTTTGATATGCTTGCTTGGCGTGAGTTCACTCGAGTCGAGACTTTGTCTCCACACACACAACGATATCAAACGATATCAAATGATAACTAACGACTTTTAAACAAATATTTTGGAAAATGAAATGGAAAATATACAGGAACTTTTGGGACACGTTAAACTTTTGAGAAACGATATTAAGTCAAATTTTACATGGTTAGGTTGTGTTGAGTTCATAGTTGTCGTCACTTGTTAACTGCTAGTTATGCTATGCTTCTGTTGACTATCTGTGCCAAGATAACTTAATTGAAGAGACTTTCTAGCTGCTTATAGCTTATTTCTGATTGGTCTATTATCTGCTTCTCTGATATATTTATGATTGCGCTTTGCTGGAATCGAGGTGAGTTTCATAGCCCCACTTTTACTCGTAATTTATTGCTTTCTAAACATGGGGGAGAAAACATGCAAACTATTTTCTCGGACCTACTACTACTTTTAGTTTTGCTATATTGTGTTGGCTAGTTAATGTTAGATTTGCGGTAGATGTTGACTTTGCTAGGGCTGCCTTGGAACCTAGCTAAGAATAGATATCTATCTACGGCCTAGTTAGGGTAGCAATGGGTGGTTCCTTGCTATAACGTATTCCTGGCTAGTGACCGCCGAGGGGCCCACTCACTACGACCACTACATTGAGATTGATTTGGATTGATGTTGAATTGCGAAATCTATGCCTGCCTCTAGTCACACATAGCGCTTAACTCTTCAGGTCCTCAACTATTTTATAACTTAAACCTATGAACTCACCAGCGTAGCTGACTTTTTAGCATGTTTTCTCAGGCGAATAAGATGATACTATGGATGATAGCTATTGGAGGCTTGGCGAATTGGCATGGGCGATGGATCGACAAAAACTCTGATATTATATTTGGGACCAATCTTTTAAATCCTTTGGGCCTTATCTTTTATACTTTTACTATTTGTAAACTTTTAAACTAAATTTTGGGATGTTTTATGTAATGAAAATTGTTCTCCTATTTAGCTATACTTGTATTGTGTATACCAATCCCAGTAGCACCTCGAAAGCTTGTAAGTCTTCCGCTGTACGAAATTTGGGGTGTTATAATTGGCTTATGGGCTTCACGGCTTCAGTTCATGGCTTGTTTACATATTGTTTTCTGTGCAATCTGACTATATGTGGCACAAACATATAACATCATATGTGGCACAAACGTATAATCAGTTGACACAAATTTTTTTTATAAAAATTCACTGCTTGGCATGCCTACCCATATGTGGCACGTGCCACAGATTGCCAAAGCTTCCATCCGCCCCGGGCTTGGGGTTGGCCGAATGTTCAAGGTAAATATTGACCGACTTGATATATTGAGTTGGGCTTGACTTAACTTTGTTAGGGTCATGGTTAGCTGAGTGAATTTAGTTGTTAGTGCTTTGATTTCATTAGTTTTTACAATAATGCTATAAATTGTGATTGAAAATGGTATAATAAAAAATGTTGTTTAAATGCCCATGTAGCAATATCTAATTTATGGATTATCGATGTAGATTTTGTGCCTAGTGATTTTCATAACGTAGTATAAGTCAGGGCGATATAATAATAAGCTCAATTACAATACTTAAAGTGCACTCGATTGATTAAGCCTTTATATTCAAACTCAAGTTTGGTTTCTCAACCGATACATTTTGACCTCGGCCTAACTCGACTGTTCACGTAGAAATGGTTGTGTAACATTTATAGTTTTTGTATTATCGATGTAGATTTGTGCCTAATGATCAAGTTCATAACATAGAATAAACTACCTCATCTGCGTGATCTACTTAAATTGCTTTATAAGATTTCTATTCAAACAATGTTAGGGCACGTTTGGTAGGGTGAAATTATGAGAAATGAAATGAAGTTCAGAAATCAAATCACATAAATGAATTCTCACAGAAATTCAATATAAATTCTAGTATTTGGTAACACAAGAGAATTGACTAAAGAAATCAGTATTATTATTATTATTATTATTATTATTATTATTATTATTATTATTATTATTATTATTATTATTACTATTATTATTATTATTATTATTATTATTATTATTATTTAGTTGTAGAAAAAATTCATTTCTTTACCAAAATGATGGGAAACCAACTCTCCACAAAATACAAAGGAACCAAATCCTAGGAGTTACAATTCTTCACATTTTTATTTATTTGAGGTACCAAACATAAGAAATGAATTGATTTTCATTTCCCCATCCTCAACTCTTTTTACCAACCATGCCCTTAGTTTCAATTTGTTTTCAGTAGTTTAGAGTAGGGGTCTTTGCATCCCACGTTGCTCTCATGAACCAAATGACCATGGTGGAGATTATAAGTTTATTTAAAACAGAACCAAAACGTCGCCGTTTTTGGTCACTATTCTTTTGCCGCGGTTTTTTTTTTCCCGCCAAAGAGGGCCCAGGTGGTTAGCCTATTCAGCCCAATGTTTTCTTCATGATGATCCAGCCCACTAATTTGTTTGATGATATATCTGATTTCCACACAATCATAAACCTAGAACATACAGCCGCTCAAATCATATCATCAAAAACCATAATCGATATACACGGATTGGATGCATCCAACCACCACAACTGAACCGCCACCCCATACCCCTACCAACGAGGCAGAGGTGAGTCATCGAGGATGGGATGTGCTTTTGATGATTTTTGTTGTTAGTGAGTTTAGAAATTTTGATGATTTTTGTTGTTGGTGATTTTTGATTAACTTGGATGGTTAGTTAAAACTTCTGAGTGAATCATGTCCAAGTTAATCAAAACAAGCTAAGAGCTGAACATAAGGTTAAATGAGCTATGAGGTCTTAAAAGCAATCTAAAATAAGCTAAGCTGATCCTAAGAAGCACTTCCTAATAAGCTGGAAACAAAAAAAAAAAATTTTGACTGACCAAAACTAATCCAAACAGTCCTACTAGGCAACTTTAAGCTGTTGCACAAGTGAAAATACTAAAAGCTAATGTCTGATAAGCTGTAACAGAGAAAGATAAGCTGGAAAAGAACCTATGAAATCAATTTTCAGAGATTTTTGAACAGTTTAGACCTTATAAATAAGCACTTACAATCTGACAGATGGGAAACTTACGCAAATGTTGATTTTCAAAACAGTCTAACATTCCTAATTGCAGCCACAAAATAAGCACTCAAATAAGCTCTATATCCCTAAATAAGCAAACATAGATCAAGCTTATACTTCTAACTATTTGTACTTCAAATTTCAAAAATTATGCGTGGTATGTAAAGTTTTCCAAGTTTCAAGTGTTCTCGCTTAATCAAGTTTAAGGTTTATACTAATGTAACAACATATATTTCATGTGAATTCTTAGTCTAACTTGAAGTTCCATGAAAACGCAGGTTGTCCAATCGTGAGTTCAGTTAGTTGGTCACAACAGGAAACCAATCTTGCCGTTTGTACTACCAGTGGCGATGTCCAGGTATTGTTATTAACAACTAAGGATATACTAGATTATCATGGTTCAATTTATGGACTGAAATGGGTGTGGGATTCAGGGCTAAGACGGGTCCGTTTGGGTGCTAAAATGGGGACTGCAGCGGGTGTTGAAATGGGCTGAAACGGGTATGTTTGTGTGGGTTTAACTATTATTCAGTAGTTTATGGATTCAAAATGTTATGAAGCAAGCTTGAGTTTGTAATAAATTAGAAGCTGAAATGTGCTTAAACCCATAAAACCATGTCATCCTTTTATTTTACACAGATCCTATGGCAACTGTCTTATATGTATGTATCATGCTAATACCTTTATGTCCCGATATTTAAGATATTGAGCATTATCTTTTGTACTTAAACATCTAAAGCACATGAAATTCCGAAAGCACACATCGTATCCTTAACCCACTGCCTAAAACTAATACCCGTTCAGATACAAAATCGACGGCCCGCCTCCATCCAATGATGCCTTTAAGCAGGTATTGCTTTATATGCTTGAACATTGTTTGTTTTAAGGATATATTGGATGCCCGCTCCAAAAAGTGGTGGCGTCATATTTGTAACCAGATTCAGATAATCAGCTATAGTAACATGGATCTAGAATATCTGACATTTGGAGATGCTTTTGATGTCTCCAGATGGCAAGGTCCAATTATCATACTGCTGCCTTTTATAAATGCACCATATTGTTGGACTCTGTATTTTTTGCAAACTTTCTTTGTTTAGCCAAACAATAGAGATTGCATATCTGGCCCAGTTGAGCAAATATTAAATGAGAAAATGACGAGCAACCTCCTAAATGTATCCAACCTCCTAAATCGTTTATTCAACTAATTGGAATATTATTAGTGGTAAATAAATGGACTAACATGTGTCAATGAGTAAACCCAACACTTAGTAAACCCAACTCATATATACATGTATATATATGTAAATGTGTGTATGTATATGTATTATAATAAATAAATAATAATGTTAATGATAAATATTAGTTAACGAATTTAATTCATATTTAACGGAGACTTTATTATGGAATTGAAAATAAACTATAAAGGTTTTCCAGTATAAATCTTTGTTTGACGCGGGTTATTAAGTATTCGAGTGCTCGTGAGACTAGAAATGTCAATTTAATAGTGATTCATTTGTTACACCTTATAGTTGCGGATCGATTTAACAATAATATAATCAACCTATACAATTATCAGACTTATTTGACTGAAAAGCCCAATAAGAACTCGACGAGTGTATCGGAAGATGTTATTAATAAGAAATATATGCTAATGACTTATGATGTGTGATATGACTTGGATTCGATTAGTAAAAAATTAATAATAATAATAATAATAATAATAATAATAATAATAATAATAATAATAATAATAATAATAAATAATGTTTTGTGATAGTATAATTTTTGAAACATTGAAATTTGTATCCAGTATTATTTGAAAGCTTAGGATTCGATTAGTAAAAATATATAAAAAAAAAAAATAATAATAATAATAATAAATTGATGTTTTGTGATAATATAATTTTTAAAACATTGTAATTTGTATCTAATATTATTTGAAAGCTTAGGATTCGATTAGTAAAAAGCTCAAACGAGCTTAGTCCAAGCGTGAGACTCATTTAGTAGTCCGGTTCGAGCCCGAGCTATATATATATATAAAGATTGACAAGGCTTGCGAGCCTAAGCGATATAATTATGTATAAACGAGCACAAGCATAGTGTGCTTAATGAGACGAGTTTCATTTGAGTCACTTAATTACTTTAGTGAGACATGCATCAACATCACCTCCTGCTGTCATAGAGCCGGTGAAACCATTCCCCATGGATCAAAAGGAAAGTGAAAAGGCAGAGCCAATGAAACCATTCCCAATAGATCAAAAGGAAAGCGAAAACAAAAGATCCTCAAGCGAGGAACCATTCCCCATGTATCAAAAGGAAAGTGAAGACAAAAGATACTAGAGAGAAAAATTAATTTGTCATTCAATATAAGAAGAAGAATGATGGCGTTCTTCGCCATGTTAAAAACAAACGATCTCTCAGACTTACTAACATTAAAAGGCGCTGAGAAACATATAGCATAAGTTCCTTTCATATTAAAGAAATCAATCATTACATAAGTGATTTCATGTCAATGCTCTGTTAGTCCATTGTCATTAAACTTCCACATTCATTTCTAACAAGATTGTAACAATACATGTAATTCGGCTAAGGCATCTAAATTGCAATCATTCGGAAGTCTTATCCAACCCCACACCAATGCCAACCGTCCTCCTTGTTTTCCCGTTTACTTACATGACATATATGTTAGCGTCTTAGTGCCCAAGGGTGTAATCAAGTTAAGTCGGGTCAATATAATTATCTGCTTGAGTTCGACTCGGTTACAATACTTGAAGCACACTCAATTGAGCCTTTATATTCAAACTCAAGTTTGGTTTCTTAACTAATACATTTTGAGCTCGGGCCCGACTCAATTTTTTCAGGTAGCAATGGTTGTGTAACATTTATAGTTTTTGGATTATCGATGTAGATTTTGTCCCTATAGATCAAGTTCATAACGTAGTACAAAGTACCTCAATTGTGTGATCTAGTTTAAATTGCTTTTTATATTTGTAAGATTTTTATTGCAACAATGTTGGTTTCAGTTTTTTTCAATAAGTGTAGAGTAGAGGTATTTGCATCCCACATTGCCTTATGAACCAAATGGACCAAGGTGGAGATGATTATAAAATGAGATGCCAAACAATCCATTTAATTAAAAAAATTGATGTATTGTGATATTTTTGTTTTTTAAAAGAAAGAATTGCAAAAATCGTCCTTAAAGTTTGGCCAAAATGCACGTTTCGTCCCTGAAGTTTGGAAAGTGCAAGGATCGTCCCTGTGGGAAACTTTTGGGGCAAAAATCGTCCTTGGCCTACTTCAAATGACTAAAATACCCCTGCCAAACTTTAGGGACGATTTTTGCAATTCTCTCTTTTTCAGATTCTTACTCAAATGGTCCCTGTGCTTCGCTGGGCATTACAAATTTAGTCCTAACCTTTTTTTTAATTTATTTATTTAACTATTAATATTAGTATTATTTTTTTTATCCGTTTTTGTCCGTTTTTCTTACGTTTTTGTCAGTTTTTCTCACATTTTTTTCGTTTTCATACGTTTTTGTCCGTTTTTCTTACGTTTTTGTCCATTTTTCTCACGTTTTTTTTCGTTTTCATACGTTTTTGTCCGTTTTTCTTACGTTTTTGTCCGTTTTTCTCACGTTTTTTTCGTTTTCATACGTTTTTGTTCGTTTTTCTTTCGTTTTTATCCGTTTTTCTCACGTTTTTTTTGTTTTCATACGTTTTTGTCCGTTTTTCTTACGTTTTTTCTGCTTTCATACGTTTTTGTTTATTTTCTTACGTTTTTGTCCGTTTTTCTCACGTTTTTTTCCATTTTCATACGTTTTTGTTCGTTTTTCTTAGGTTTTTTCTGTTCTTGTTAGGTTTTTTTTTTTGTTTTCATATGTTTTTGTCCGTTTTTCTCACGTTTTTGTCTGTTTTTCTTACGTTTTTATCAGTTTTTCTTACGTTTTTTCCGCTTTCATACGTTTTTGTTCGTTTTTCTTACGTTATTGTCCGTTCTTGTTACATTTTTTTTCGTTTTCATACATTTTTGTCCGTTTTTGTCCATTTTTCTTACGTTTTTTTCCGTTTTCATACATTTTTGTCTGTTCTTTTTACGTTTTTTTCCGTTTCGGATGAAGTCTAAAGATTTTTTTTAAAAAAATAAAATTCTTTTCGAATTTTTTTTTTCAAAAACTTTTTTTTTTCTACTTTTTTTTCAAAAAAATTTTCTACAACTTTTTTTTCGAAATTTTATTTTCTAATTCTTTTTTTCGAAAAAAAAAATTCAAAACATATTTATCGAAAAAAATTCTTAAAATATTCGAAAAATAAAAGTATTTTTTTCGAGTTTTTTAGAAAAAATTTAAAAAAAAGTCTAAAAAATACACTTTTTAAAAAAATCGAATAAATATTTTTTAGAAAAAATATTTTTTTTAGAAAATTTTTGAAATTATTTAATTTTTTTTCGAAAACGGAAAAAACGTGAGAAAAACGGACAAAAACGTAAGAAAAACGAACAAAAACGTATGAAAGCGGAAAAAAACGTAAGAAAAACGGACAAAACCGTATGAAAACGAAAAAAACGTGAGAAAAACGGATAAAAACGTAAGAAAAATGAACAAAAACGTATGAAAATGGAAAAAACGTGAGAAAAACGGACAAAAACGTAAGAAAAACGAACAAAAACGTATGAAAACGGAAAAAACATGAGAAAAACGGACAAAAACGTAAGAAAGACGAACAAAAACGTATGAAAGCGGAAAAAACGTAAGAAAAACGGACAAAAACGTATGAAAGAGGAAAAACGTAAGAAAAACGGACAAAAACGTAAAAAAGTTAGAAAAACGGACAAAAACGTAAGAAAAATGGACAAAAACGTATGAAAACGAAAAAAGTGAGAAAAACGGACAAAAACGTAAGAAAAACGGACAAAAACGAAAGAAAAACGGACGAAATCGTATAAAAAAAATAATACTAATATTAATAGTTAAATAAATAAATTTAAAAAAAGGTTAGGACTAAATTTTTAATGCCCAGCGAAGCACAGGGACCATTTGAGTAAGAATCTGAAAAAGAGAGAATTGCAAAAATCGTCCCTAAAGTTTGGTAGGGGTATTTTAATCATTTGAAGTAGGCCAGGGACGATTTTTGCCCCAAAAGTTTCCCACAGGGACGATCCTTGCACTTTCCAAACTTCAGGGACGAAACGTGCAATTTGGCCAAACTTTAGGGACGATTTTTGCAATTCTCTCTTTTTAAAACATTGTAACTTGTATCTAATATTAGTGAAAAACTTAGAATTGGACCAGTAAAAAGCTCATATAACTATTTACGGAGTATAAATGAAGCGATATAACTATGTATAGTTAAGCTCGATCATAGTGTGCTTATATCATAAAAAAGGAAACTTCTTTAAATATGTCAGATAAAAAAAAAAAGTTTCATTCTATACGAACTATTTTTGTAATTCATTGTTTTTAAACAAAGAATGATTGGTCAAATATATATTAAGTTTTCTATTGTAACATTGTCACTCGTAACAAACTTTTCTAACAAATGAAGACATCTATATAGATGTCACTCGGACACTTGTACACATTCATCAGACGACCACTTCTTCACGTCGTCATTATTAGCATCGGTGTCTCCGTTGGTTGTTCCATCGGAGGTAAACAACTTAACTACATTTATATTTCTCTTAAGAGTAAATTGTATAAATCGTCCCTAAACTTTGGCCAGATTGCATATTCCGTCCCAACCATTTCAAAAGTGCAGAAATCGTCCCTGTGGAAAACCTTTGAGTAAATTTTCGTCCCTGATTGGGACGAAATATGCAATTTCACACTTTCGAATTATGCAATTTTCGTCCCAACCAGGGACGAAAATTTGCTCAAAGGTTTCCTGCAGGGACGATTTCTGCACTTTCGTAATGGTTGGGACGAAACATGCAATCTGGCCAAAGTTCAGGGCCGAAACATGCAATTTACTCTTCTCTTAATTAAACACATACACTCACATACATATATAGGAGTAGTTTTTTTTTTTTTTTTTTTTTTTTTTTTTTTTTTTTTTTTTTTTTGAACGGCAAATTAAAATAGAAGCTAGCAAGACGCTAGGAATTACAATTTTACAAGATACGGGTTATTTAACCAATCTACCCAACTAAAAGAAACCTTACAACGATACCGAATCCAAGAAAAAGAGTGTAGTACTACGTCTTCAAAAAGTTTCTCCAAAGGGGGAATTTCCGAGCCAAAAACACATTTGTTACGAAAAGACCATATATGCCACCACAACCCATAACAAACTCCCTCCAATACCGTTTTATGTTTAGCGGGAATCCTAATATTAACCATCCAATGTAACCAATCTTCATATGAACATACCTCCGAAAAGTCCACATTCCACCACCGACATATCTTACGGAAATATAGGAGTAGTTATATAGTGATTTCAATTACGTTTAACTGCCCTTGTTAAAGTATTGCAAAAATGGTACGCATGTAACATGTCAAAAATATCTTAAGCGAACTATATTTTTAGAACCTGTTCCCTTGCTTGAAAAATGTTTCTGTTAACATAATACATTATTTTAAAGCCTCTATCCAAGTAATATTAATCTTTTTTATAACATATTGTCATTCTTTAAATGGATGTTGGAGGAGAAAAGAAAAGATCCTCAAGAGAAAAAGAAAATTGTTGGAGAAAAAGCTATGCTCAAAGAATTAATCCGATCGAAATACAATCCGCCTTTGTAATCATTGTATCGTAGATATTGGAATTGTACATTTTGTTTATGACGGATCGTTTTGGTTAGATTGTATTTGTTTGATGTTGTATAATATGTAAAAGGGATTGTTCGTGCTAGCAAGTTGATGCAAATTGTCGTTGTTGTCATCAGACAATGCGGAAATGAAATGTGTTACTCTCTTCCAAGGCTATGTACACTGTTATCAAAATTTAGATTGTGTTTCATAATTGGTCCCAAAATGAACTTCAATGATGCAATACGCCGAACAAGAAGAATGACGACATGCTTCGATCTTCTTCTCATTCGATCTCATGGAACTTGTCTTCCACCATCGACTTAAGACTTTGTGGAAAAATAATCAATTGTCATTCAACTTTCACATTCGTTTCTAACAAGATTGTAACAATACATGTAATTCAGCAAACGCATCTAAACTGCAACACTAAAAAGTCTTATCCAACTCCCCACCAATGCCAACCGCCCCCCTCGTTTTCCTATTACTACTTACATGACAAATATGTTAGCGTCTTAGTGCCCAAGGCCCCAAGGGTGTTAAGTCGAGTCGATATAATTTTAAGTTGGAGCTCGACTCAATTACATTACTTCAAGCATGCTCAATTGAGCCTTTTATTTTCAAACTCAAGTGTGGTTTAGCTTTACTTTTAAACTCAAGTTTGGTTTTTTAACCAATACATTCTGAACTTGGCCCGACTCGACTCCTCAAGGTAAATATTAACCAACTCGATATATTGAGTTTGTCTTGACTTAACTTTGTTGGGTCATGGTTGGTTGAGTGAATTTGATTGTTAGTTGCTTTGATTTCATTAGTTTTTACACTAACGCTATAAATTGAGATTAAAAGGGTATAAAAGAAATGTTGTTTAAATGCTCATGTAGCAATGGTTGTGTAACATTTCTAGTTTTTGGATTATCGATGTAGATTTTTGTCACTAGAGATCAACGGGATCATGTTCATAACGTAGTATAAAGTACCTCATGAGTGTGATCTAGTTTGAATTGCTTTATAGATTTGTAAGTTTTCTATTCGAACAATGTTGGTTCATCTTCTTCTTCTTCTTCTTCTTCATTAGTGTAGACTAGAGTAAGCCGTAGGGCTGAGCAAACCACCGAAATGGACCGGACCGACCGAGACCGGACCGGACCGACCGAGACTGGACCGGACCGACCACATTCGGTCCGGTCCTCGCTCTCGGATTTTGGGAAAATTCGATCTCGGTCTTAGTCGGTCCGGTCCGTTCCTGACTAGAAATCGACTATTTTGGCTTGTTGGATCAGACCGACAAACGGATTGATTCGGTCTGGTCATCGGTCTCAGCTTTTGGGCTAATTCGGTCTCGGTCTAGTCCGGGACTGTAAAACCTCGCGAAAATTCACATAATTAACTTCGGTTAATTTAATAAATAATCTCTGTCATTATTGTAATTACCATTTTTACGGGAAAATTTAAAATTTTCTTTGTATATTAAAGTGGTCACGATTACGATATTGTCAGATTCGTCAAACGACAAAACAAGTTATTTACAAAATTAACAAAATAATTATTTAACTAAACCTAATTAATAAAACTAATTTCTAAAATTAACTAAAAATCCAAACGGGCCCTTAATCCCCTTAGCCCAACCGGCCCACACCCAAAACCCAATTTCAATAATAATAAAAAGTTCAAATCGACTAAGTAAGCTACAAAACCCCTCGTTCATTTCAAATTCGTACACACGACCTATATATATTTTTGCACAATCTCGTTAAACTCCTAGCTAACTATTAGTGTGTCAAATTTTACGTTCATACGTTGAGATTTGATACGTTTTTAAAAGGCTTTCCGTTTGGCCATCACTCGACCCAAACGGTTCATAAATTATTCATTTCTTATCCGTTTTTGTTCCCGTTCGTGCCTATGAGTTCCAAATATTATTTGTAACATGTTATCATGTGTAAATAATAAGTATGATTGACTAAGACTCCTTGAAAAAAACAAATGAGCAAATCGTTTGTGTTAATAAAGGGATGTCGACATATCAAATGCTCACAAGGACGATTCACGTTTGGCCACCTTTCACAAACTCTTTTAATACTACTCTAGCTACTATAGGATTTCTATTCCCTGGCAATGCATAGTTGTGCTTGTCCCTCACAATTATTTGTACCATATTCATCTCAAATTTTTATATATATACATATACATACCGATCACCTTTCATTTCCTTCATCATCACAATTAGTTTCTACTCTTTTTCCATTCTAAGGTAATTTAAAAACCTCAAGAGAACCATACAAGTACAGTTGGAAGCAAGACGTTTGTAACTCTTGTTATACGATCCATACTTGTCTATTCTAGTCGAACGTGTATCTATACTACTCTTTTCATCCATTTCTCTCGACTCTCTACCACCCTAGAGGTGTAGTAAGTCGTTTCCAATCCTTCTCATCTCAAAATACTCGTTACTTTCATTACATGCATCATGTTTATTATTTTTTTTTCTTTCAAACATATAATTACGTACGTATATACATATAGAAAGTATTACGTGACTAGCCTCTATCTTGGAAGGCCTAGGAGTCACGTATCACGCTTAAAATACGTTTAAAGTTATTGTTCATGCATCATATCTACTTGTTTTAAAATCTTATATATAAGTATAAAATTCATGCATACATAGAAATATTACTAAGTCACTTTCTCATATATAAAACGAGCTAAACACCATACAAAATCGACGTATATCTTTTTATTTCACGTAACAAGCATATCATATTTTTATACGTACTAATAGACCACCTAGAAAACTAATAGTTTCATATACACGACTTGTAAAAATATTCACATTTTGACACCTTACTCGAACCAAAGCAAATCGACCTAAACCAAATTTTTGAAAAACAAAACTTATATAAAAACCTTATGGTTATCGAGTGGGCTAAAACAAGGCCCAACAAGACCTTGTGTTTTAACAGCCCACTGGGCCTATAAAATATATTTTTAGAATCATAATGGAAGCCCAAGTTCAAGCCCAAAAGAAATTTCATGCCCTCGCCTCTAAATTTTTAAATGGGCTTTAGTTGGTTCGAATTGAAGCCCATAAGCAAAATAAATAAAGCTTTTATGAAATAAGCAGTTAAAATAAGCTTGAAATTTATAAAAGAAGCTAAGGAAATTTTTCTAAAATTTTTTATAATCACTTTTGCAAAATAGGACTAAAAATGTAACGCGACGACACGTATAGGGACTAAATGTGAAAAACTGTGAAAACTAATGACTAAAAATGTAGAAACAGAAAGAAAGGATAAAAATTGATAATGTAATATTGTTACAAGCTTAGATTGTAATATTGGACATGTAGGGGACTATAATTGTAAGTATATATAAAAAGGACTAACGGTGTGACGCTATCGCCGTTAGTATAAAAGTTGTAAAATTGGAAAAAAGACAAGGACTACACTTAATATATTTGACATTCTTATTTATTTTCTATTTTACGGTCACCCTCACGTCATATGCATTTTCGTTTCATTTTATATATATATTATTTATTTTTACGTTAATTTTATATATAACGATATATAAAAAGTTTAATATTTTTACTTACGACTTAAAAAGGTAAAACTAAGATGGATATTTTATATCATGCGTGACATAAGAATAATTTCATTTCATATCATCTATTCGTCATAACGAATAATGTTTATTCGTTATTCGTTCGTAGTTACCAAATAGTATTTGGTTATATTCTCTGATAAATATATTTATCAGGTTCTGTGTCAAAGACGTTCCCATAAATCTCATCCTATCTTAATTTTCATCATTTCCAAATCAATCCAGGTGAGTCATAGCCCCATTTCAAATAATTGTTTTTAACTCATTGGGGGAGATACATGCTTACATATACTTTGATAACTTGATAAGTATATGAAATAAAATAAAATATATGAATCAAATCAATTTCCTAATTGATATTAAAATAATATAATTTGTGATTTATAATATGTTAATGTTTCCAATGTGATTATTGTGATATGTGAAATATATATTTGTTGATGAATTATTTGACTGAAATATTGATATTTATGTGAAAGTTGTTCCCAATTCAATTATTGTGATATGTGATATAAATGTGTTACTGGCGATATATTCAAATTGGATTTCTGATACTCAAAGGATGATATTTTCAAATTGAATTTCTGATACTCAAACGATACTATTTTCAACTGAATTTTTGATACTCAAGCGATACTATTTTCAAATTGAATTTCTGATACTCAAATGATAATATTTTCAAACTGAATTTCTGATACTCAAGCGATACTATTTTCAAACTGAATTTCTGATACTCCAATGATACTGTTTTCAAATTGATCTCTGTGATACGATACTTGATTTCATGATGTTATGCTAAATGAGCCCATAGGTCCTTGATATTGCCTAAGTTACCCTAATGCCATAAAGCCCCTCTATCATGAGCCATTAATCACTGCGGTGAGCGCGAATATAGTGGACAGCTTCGAAACCTGTTTCGGGTTGACCTCCGGTCCCACTAATGCTTGACGGAATGCCAATTGCAATTGGTTAGTCGCATTAGTCGTGATACACTATATTTGAGTAAATAGGAATTGGCAAATCACCTATTACACGAGGGCAAATTCATCATTGATTTGATGAACACCCGCCGTTTACGGTATTTGTTAACGCCTTGCGTGTCATGAGGCTTGGTGCAATATCTATAAAGGAATAGTATATATATGTATTCAACATATATATTTAGATACAGCTGTATAGGTTCGCCCATATGTGAATTGTTTATCTGATTAATTTAGTATCATGAGTTTCCAGCTCATGTCAGGATTATTGATTCTTTATCTAATGTGGCTGAATATTATATGATTTATTTGTGAATATATTCGATAATTGTTTCATTTCTGTTAGTATTTTATTAATACCAAATATTCCTGAAATCAAATCAAATAAAGGGTTTTTCCTAAAACTCTATGAACTCACCAACCTTTGTGTTGACACTTTTAAGCATGTGTATCTCAGGTAATTTAACGGAGCAGGACAAGACACGGAGTGTGCATTTATTACTCTGATAAATTAAAATGGTGTAAAAATCAAATTTGTCATTTTTACAAGTCTTTATATCTTTTCATAAGATTTTAAATCAAATGGTTCATCTTTTATCAAAATTATTATTTAAATAACAAATGATTTTCAAAATGTTTCTTTTAAACCGTTTTATTGGTTAAAACTTCGATCCTCACCGTAACACCCAAATAAATTTTCCGCTGCTACAAACTTTAAAAATGGGGGTGTTACAGGGACCGATGCTCAGCCCTAGACTAAAGTAGGGGTATTTGCATCCCACATTGCCCTCAGGAACCAAATGACCAAGGTTGATATGATTATAAAATGAGATGCCAAACAATCAATGAAACACATGTTTTTTTGGCTCCTAACCAAAGTCATTGTTAAGGTTTATTTTTTGGTTGCAATTACTAGTTATAATAGTTATAAACAAATTTTTTTTAAAGTATCAATTTTATTTTTTAAAATTGATGTTTTGAGATAATTTGTTTTTTAAAACATTATAATTTGTATCTAATAATAGTAAAAAGCTTTGAAATGTAAATCCGGTCAAAATATGGCTTTTTTCGATAAGGGTTAATATACAAATATGTTACTAAACTTTTTAAAAATGTTCGCCTAAGTTACTGAACTTTCATTTTCTTCACTTAGGTTACTGAACTTATAGGATGCATTTTTTAGTGTTGGTAGGAGTGACTTAATTGTATATTTTTGGATATGTTAAGTAACATAAATGTCGGATTTTTACAAGTTTAGTGTTGTTTATGAATATTTTTGTGAAGTTCAGTGACCTCAAATGTCATGTTTTACAAGTTCAGTAATCTATGTGAACAAAATGAAAGTTCACTAACTTAGGCGAACATTTTTGGAAAGTTAAGTAACATATTTGTATATTAACCCTTTCAATAATCTACAGAACACCTATTTTCTTCGTGTTCGGATTTGTGTCCCCTTTGGCATAGGATCGCTGTTTGGTGGGGGGTGCCTACCCCAACGGAGATGACGATCAATTCTTTAGTCACTTGGGCTGATGATGTTGCTCTGGATGCCGAGTCCAAAAAGGTTTTTGATGCGGTTATTATGGTCGCTTTTTGGACCATATGGAGTTTTCGTAATAAGCTCCTTTTTTGTGCGAATAAGCCTCGCAAGGATGACATTTTTGATGATATTCGGTCCGTTTCTTATTTTTGGATTAGTAATAGACGCAAGAAATGTAAGATGTCATGGGATCGGTGGTTGTACCTCCCCAATATGGGTTCTAATACTTTGTAACTTTCTTCTAGCTTCTTGCTAGTTCTTTTATATCATTGCCGTTCAAAAAAATAATACGCTATAAAATAGTATAATTTTCAATACTTTTTTGGTAAGTTAAACACTATCTGAGCCATCTTTCGTAATTTGACAAGTAAACAACTAAACATCGCACTTCACAAACAATCACAAGACCCACAAATCGCTAGACTTCTATCATTATAGATTGTACAGCTAAAGCAAATGTCCCAAAGAGTCTCAACTTACGAGATTCAAACTTAAAACCTCTTACAATGCAAATCGTGTGTATTGAACGTTCATGGTGGTTTGTCATGCCGTTTTTGTTTCAAGCCATAATATATACAATACAATACATGGCATGGCATTCATATCCCCTAACCGAAATCGAAAAAGACAATGTTAGATTGTTGCACGTTATTGCACTCTCGAAACTTGTGGCGCCAAGCTTGTCGATTCTCTTTGACTTGAGTGACTTATTACTAGAAAATATTCATTCGACATCCACATTCGTTTATAATACGTAGTAACTCAACCAGCTATATCTGCTTTCCTTGCTCAAGATACGTGTTGGTATCTCTATGACTAGGGTACACGAGTATACAATCAAGCTAGTCGAGTCGATACAATGTTAAACTTGATTACAAAACATGAAGCTTGATCTAGACTTTATTTTCAAATTCGTTTTTGGTATACTTTCGAACTCAACTCGACTTATATTGGGTCCATTTTGAGTAGCTCATGAATACTTCGCTCAACTCGGTTACTTTGTGTATCCTTGTTCAGTGACACATTACATTTATGTTAATGAAAAATGGAAACTTGTTTCAAATATAAAAGAGCAGTACCCAATTATAATATATATTGCTCCCGCTACATAGAGAAAGAATGCTGACATGTACTATTGTTTGAGTCGTTTGATCATTTTAATATGGAATCACAGCCGTATAAAATACACAATTAATGTTAAGCTACAAACCTAACTCCTCTACAATTAAGGAATGTACATGTACACCTTTCATTGGCACATTCATTGGATATAGATAAGATGGCGCCTATTATTGATAATGCATTGCTAGGGTTTGTGTGACTTTTGTAGTATATATATGAGTGGTCACTTTCACTCATTACCTACAAAACACATCTAAATATTAAAGTGTCACATTCACAGTTTCAATGTTTACATACAGAGAAATTGCAAACCAACAGGTAATGTACATACATCATATACATTTAAAAATGTTCATATAGGTCATTCTACTATTAATTTATTGGGATCACATACCAAATTTTTTATTATATATGATGATGTGAGTTTTAATTATCTACATGCCATTTCTCACAAAACAAAACTAGAAAAACAAATGGTATCTTTTTTGTTTCCTTGCTTCACGTCATTATGACCATAATTTATTTCTTCATTTTTTCTCTTCTAGATTTATTTCTTGAATTGTAGTTGGCTCAGTCCCGGGCAAATGGTAAGAAATCCAAAGCTCGTGTAGTGGATCTGTTGGAGGAAAAGAGAGTTTTGATAAAGGATATCCTCAATTTTTTCCGTCGTCTGTTTTTGTTCTACTGAGTTTTTTACGAGGTTTAATTTCTAGACATTCAAAGAGTACTCTCCATTGATTTGGGTACCATAAGATTCATTGAAGCCATGAAAGTTAAGTATCGAAATCTTCATATTTCAGAGAATAACGATCCTCGGCTAAGAATGGGTTCTAAGGATGCAAGAAGGCATTTTGGTTTAGATATATTGTAACACAAGTATCAAAGAACCCAACCAACCTCCCATTGGTTCTTATTTATTACTTAAAAATGTTTATTACAGGAAATCAAAGATAGAACACGAACTGTGATCTATCATAACTATAACTGAACGATTACATAATCAACCCGTGATAAAGTTAATGCTTCAAAGGTGCTTGGCCCTCAGCGAGACAAACACAACATTAAAGGGAAACAGAAACTTGGCAGCAGCATTGTGTTGTTTTAATAACATGACGAATCATAATTAAATCAATAAACATCAAAGAAAACATGCGGAAGCGTATAGATCATAAAACATGTAAATAATTAACCGAATATAAAAGTATGCATTTGATTATGAAAATTTGGGAACGACCATAACCGAGGATGAAGAAAATTTGATGGATGAAATTAAGTGGAGCTGGGTCTCTGAAATAGTGCCTCCTACAACTCATACAGTTACAAATCAGCCTCCTCATGCACCTAATACAAACATGAATGATCCCGTGTTGATGATCCTCGGCTAAGAATGGGTTCTAAGGATGCAAGAAGGCGTTTTGGTTTAGATATATTGTAACACAAGTATCAAAGAACCCAACCAACCTCCCATTGGTTCTTATTTATTACTTAAAAATGTTTATTACAAGAAATCAAAGATAGAACACGAACTGTGATCTATCATAACTATAACTGAACGATTACATAATCAACCCGTGATAAAGTTAATGCTTCAAAGGTGCTTGGCCCTCAGCGAGACAAACACAACATTAAAGGGAAACAGAAACTTGGCAGCAGCATTGTGTTGTTTTAATAACATGACGAATCATAATTAAATCAATAAACATCAAAGAAAACATGCGGAAGCGTATAGATCATAAAACATGTAAATAATTAACCGAATATAAAAGTATGCATTTGATTATGAAAATTTGGGAACGACCATAACCGAGGATGAAGAAAATTTGATGGATGAAATTAAGTGGAGCTGGGTCTCTGAAATAGTGCCTCCTACAACTCATACAGTTACAAATCAGCCTCCTCATGCACCTAATACAAACATGAATGATCCCGTGTTGATGATCCTCGGCTAAGAATGGGTTCTAAGGATGCAAGAAGGCGTTTTGGTTTAGATATATTGTAACACAAGTATCAAAGAACCCAACCAACCTCCCATTGGTTCTTATTTATTACTTAAAAATGTTTATTACAAGAAATCAAAGATAGAACACGAACTGTGATCTATCATAACTATAACTGAACGATTACATAATCAACCCGTGATAAAGTTAATGCTTCAAAGGTGCTTGGCCCTCAGCGAGACAAACACAACATTAAAGGGAAACAGAAACTTGGCAGCAGCATTGTGTTGTTTTAATAACATGACGAATCATAATTAAATCAATAAACATCAAAGAAAACATGCGAAAGCGTATAGATCATAAAACATGTAAATAATTAACCGAATATAAAAGTATGCATTTGATTATGAAAATTTGGGAACGACCATAACCGAGGATGAAGAAAATTTGATGGATGAAATTAAGTGGAGCTGGGTCTCTGAAATAGTGCCTCCTACAACTCATACAGTTACAAATCAGCCTCCTCATGCACCTAATACAAACATGAATGATCCCGTGTTGATGATCCCGCACATGATGAGGTTAATGCTACTGTTGTTCAGGCTCCTGTTGATGATTCCGTACATGATGTATCTAATGCAAGTAATGAACTTACAATTGATGTGTAAACACAGTTGCGTGTCCTTCTTCAAATGCTACTGTTGTGAGAGAAATTGATGAAATACCAGATGAGGTGAATGTTAACAACATGAACATTGAGGTTAATGAGGTAGCAGTTCCTCAACGTATGGAGATTATGCAGGATGGGGGAGATGAGGAAGTGGTTAATTATTCGTAGTCCTTTACTTGAATCATTTAGACAATTTGCAGTCATTTAATCCGTTCACAAATTTACTTTGATCATTTAGTACATTATGAAAATAATGAGTTTAGACCATCATACGTTATGCTTTATTTTATTATTCCGTTAGACTTTAATCATGATTTTTTTTCTTCAACTTTTCGATGTTCTATCTCTTCCTAACTTATTGGAAACATCATAACAAAAAAGGTCTACCCGTGCAACGCACGGGTATTGTTCTTGTTCCATTAGAGCGTAGGGGAAACGCTTTTCAGATATGGGGAACGAAAAGATAAAAAAATTTCACTTTCGTATACGTTAAAACGGTGTGATTCTTTCATTAACAAAACATTATTATTGGCCAAGTAAATAAAAATTCTATTCAAACATACTTGTAAGAAACAGTTCTAACAACTGAATAAATATCAATAACAAACGTCAAAAACCAACTTTCAAAGGCTCCATCACAATCAGTAAATACTGCATTAGTCCATTGTCATTCAACTTCATTTCTAACTAGATTGTAACAATACACATAAATGCCAACCCCCCCCCCCCCCCCCCCCCCTCCCTTACATGACAAATGTGTTAGCGTCTTAGTGCCCAAGGGTGTAATCAAGTTATGTCGGGTCGATATAATTATATGCTTGAGCTTGACTCAATTACAATACTTGAAGAACGCTCGATTGAGCCTTTATATTCAAACTCAAGTTTGGTTTCTTGACCGATACATTTTGAGCTCGGCCCGGCTCAACTGTTTCAGGTAGCAATGGTTGTGTAACACTTCTAGTTTTTGGATTATCGATGTAGATTTTTGTCCCTAGAGATCAAGTTCATAACATAGTATAAAGTATAAACTACCTCATTTGTGTGTGATCTAGTTTAAATTGCTTCATAGATTTGTAAGATTTCTATTTGAACAATTTTGGTTCAGTTTGTTTTCAATAGTGTAGAGCATGGGTATTTGCATCCCACATTGTCTCATGAACCAAATGACCAAGGTTGAGATGATTATAAAATGAGATGCCAAAACAATCCATGAAACACGTATCTATGGGCTTCTTTTGAAAGTCATTGTTAAGGTTTAGATTTTGGTTGCAATTACTAGTTATAATATTTATTAATCACTTTGTCTTGGAACATAAAATTTTTAATTAAAAAATTGGTGTTTTTGGATAAATTGATTTATAAAACATTGTAACTTGTATCTAATATTCTAATATTAGTGAAAAGCATTAGTATAGGATCGGTAAAAAGCTTAAAAGAGATGAGCATAAACGATTCTGATCTTGAGTCTCGTTTAATAGTCTAGGTCGAGCCCAAGCATTATATATAAAGATCACCAAGGCTTGTAAGCTTAAGCGACATTACCATGTATTAACGAACACGATCATAGTGTGCTTAACGAGCCGAGTATCATAATTACTTTAGTGAGCCATGCATCAACATCACCTCCTACTTTATATCTACTTATATTACTACCTAAAATCCGTCGTAATACATGTACTTACATCTAATATTGAATAGAGTAACCGGAGTGTTAAAATCATTCAACGTATTATGATATAAATGATTTTAACATATTTTATGAAGTTTTGTTATATCCACTTACTTTATATTTCTACTTATATTACTACCTAAAGAAATTAACATGTGTTTTTAATCATTATTTATTTTCATTTAAACCGTCAGTTTTAACACGTGCTAAGATCATGTGAGTAGAAGTATGGGGATGCAATGTAAGAAGAAATAATTTCTCGTTTCCTATTCGTATTTTATTTTGAAGATCTTCTATTCAAATTAAATTTCATGTAAAAAATATGCCACAACACCAAATTTGATGCATACACCACCAATATACGAGCATATCATTATTACATCAGATTGACTATTCTAGTAAAAAGTCTAGATCATGACCCATGTTCATATATGGTGGTTAGTCATGTCGTATTCGTTTTGAGCCACAATACAAGACTTGGTGGGACAGTAAATAAACCCCACACCCCACGCTAGAGATTTTGACGAGACTATCAAAAGCAGTAAAACTTTGCAAACCAACAAATTCTTTAATCACAAGACACAATTAAAATTTTACATGGACTGTTCGTACTATATATATATATAATCGGAAGTGAAAAAGACCATATCTAAAATTGTTAATTGTTGTACGAAACTTGGTCTTACATAATGCTCCATTGCATTTAAAATCCACTTGCGTTTATAACAAAATCTTAACGTAAACCACTCGGAAGTGATTTGGTAAAAAGCTTGTGACTATCCTCACTAAAATGTGAAAAGTTTTAAGTTCAGTTTTTGTTAAGCGTAAACGACCAAATTATCTATATGTAAGTCAATCAACTCGTCTAATGTACAATTGCTCGAAACTCTTATCCACCCCATACCAATGCCATATGTCTCCGTCGTTTTCCCAATTAAGCTAAGTCAAGTCGATACAAATTACAATGTTAAGCCCAAGCTTGACCTACAAAACTCGAAGCTCCATCCAGCCTTTATTTTCAAGCTCGGGATTGGTTTTTCAATAGGTATTTTGAGCTCGATAGGGTTCGACTCAGTTAATGATAATAAAATATTAGTTAATCTACATATTCTTGATAATTTGAGTTTGGTTCGACTCATATTTTGGATGGTATAATAATCATGTAAATATAACTTAATAATAAGAGATAAAATTTAAAATTACAGAACGATGTGCCAAAAAATAACTTTACTCTAATCAAAAGTCTATTCAAGTAGGTCGAGCTCAACTCGATGTAAATCGAGTTGATAAGTAGCTCTATAGTTTACTCAACTAGCTAGATTACACCGTATCAATGAGACGACCTACGCATTAAACATCTTTCAAAAGATGAGTCGATGAATTAAACAAAAGTAATTGGAAGTGCGTATACTAATTTTCACATTTAAATATACTACAGAAAAAATATAAACATTTTTCGAACATGTGAGAACGAAAAGAAATAATTCCCAAAGGTTTCTTTTTCGTATCGTTGTCACTTGTGTAACAAACGTCAAACAACACCTTTCATCATCGTCGTAAATGGCTACTCAATCTGCTACTACAGTCCCACCACCGTTGAAGGAGAGATCATACGACGCATGTACAACTACAAGTTAAGCAGCTAACCACTTCAACTCTTCGTAAATCTTTACATTGATTATAGCGTCGGAGGTAAACAACTTAACTACATCTATGTATGCATCATGCATGTATAGAATAGTTTAAGTCAAGTTTAAGTGCTCTTGCTATGAATTTATGTTGGCTATGTGAACATAGATTTTCAAGTCGCTGATATTACAACTCTGATTAGCAGTAAATCAGATCCATGTACATGACACCATTATAAGTTTACGTAGAGTAGGGGTATTTGCATCCCACATTGCCTCATGAACCAAATGACCAAGGTGAAGATGATTATAAACTGAGATGCCAAACAATCCATGAAACACATATTTCTTGGCTTCTAACCAAAGTCATTATTGGTGTAATTTTTGGTTGCAATTACTAGTTATAATATTTATTAACTAAAGTATCTACAAAACTATCAGATTTTTTGAAAGAATTTGATTTTTTGTGATATTTTAATTTTTAAAACATTGTAATTTGTATCTAATATTAGTGAAAAACTTAGATTTGGATTGGTAAAAAGCTCAAACAAGTTGAGCCTAAACGAGTTTATAAAAGAAAGTGAAAACAAAAGACATTAAAAAGAAACATTAAAAAGAAACTTGATGAAGAAAAAGGTTTACTCAAACACTTCATCGAAACAAAGTCCATCCCATCTTTGTAATCATCGTATTGTAATTTTATGTACATTTTGTTTTTAGTGTGATTTTTTGTATAACTTGTGCAGAACTCACGCTTTCAAGTTGATGTAATTGTTATTGCCGTCTTAACCAATGCGGAAATGATACATGTTCTACTTTCTAGTCATACGTCTATTGAAGAAGTTCTAGCTCATCTCAACCTAAATCAACTCGACTATCAAATGTTTGCTCAACTCCATTACATGTGTATCACTGACAATTCATTGAATACGTGAGATCGAAAAAAAAAACAAAACAAAACAAAAAAAATAATAATAAAAAAATAAATAAAAATAATAATAATAATAATAATAATAATAATAATAATAATAATAATAATAATAATAATAACCTCAAAGGTTTCATTCTATACAAACTATTTTGAAACAAGCTAGTGCAATACCCGTGCATTGCACAGGTATACTACTCTTTAATTAGTGATGTTTGTATCAGTTAGAAAAAAGTTTGAAGATATAAAGTTAAAATATTATAATTATATTATAAGATATACTAAAACCCAAAAGTGTGATGGGTCATTAAGCAATTTTTACAGCCCCTGTTACAACTTAATATGCACCCGGATTGGTTTGTTTGTTATGGATTTACAATATCTAGGCCCATTTGTTAGTGAATTGTATTGCTAAAGTGGCATGACAAACGGGCTGTTCCCCCCCCCCCCCCCCCCCCCCCCGTTTTGCCGTAATTACCTATTAATGAGCCTTAATCGTTGTACGTTTACATTGGAATGCTTAACAACATTCTAATCTCTGTACGATATCACCAAACTACAACACCTGTATACCTAAAAACTATACGATCCTACCCAAAAAATACGTGTACACCGCCTTTTGACCATCATCTGGACTAAAAGAAGAACCTAGAAATTCTAGATTCATCTTCTCCATCACATGAAACCTCTCCAAAAAATCCCTTATAAAAAATTAGGTTAGAGAAAACGAACTTGGTGTTGTCAAGAAGATGGTTTTGAATAGAATGATTGTTCCAAAGGTAAGATCTTTTCTTTGTTTTAATTCTATTGATGTTATTATTATCATTATTATCATCATTATTATTATTATTAATTTTGATTGATTTATGACTTTTCTTCTATGTTTTTCATATGGGTTCTCATGGTATTCAAATGGGTTTGGAATTTTGCTTATTGCGTTTTGAAGCCGTTTTTACGGGTGTGGAGAATGAGAAATGGAGGTGAAGATGAAGATGCGAAGAACGATGAGATTGATTATGAGAGGCGAATCATCAGGTATATAATTTCTTTTCCACTATTTTTTTTAAATTATGAAAATGAGAGATGGTTTTTTTACACAATACGTTGCTGATGTGTTATTAGTAGGTTCTTAAGGAACTTTTTGTCGTAATGAACAAATGCTGCATGTTGTTCACCAAGTATTTTTGGTAACTTGGAACTAACGGGGTGTTTGGATATATGATATAATGCTCATTTTAATTTGCAAAAGTCATTTGGATTTGTTTCATGCACACCAGTTGTTCAATCAAATGTTTACATAAAAAATTATAGTAGATGTAACATCCTAACTGATTTTCCTGTTATTTATTTTATTTTTTATAAATGTCAGTATTGACTTTAAGTACTGATGCTTATTGCTCGTTATATTAGTAACAATAAGCGGAATAATAGGCTTCTAATTTTTGCAGCTTTTCTATTTTGATCAGGATGAAAATGGTGGACTCAATCTCACTCTGCAGGTATGGGTACATACTACCGTTTTATAACTATGGTGTAGTGTCCTGATTTATGTTATGTGTAGTTACAGTTTTTTGTTATGCCTCAACATATGTTGAAATACACGTATATAAGGGGTCCCGAAGTTAAGGTTGAACAAGACTTTGGACTGTAAAATCGTGAATTTTGTTAAGTTTAAGGAAATACTAAAAGCGATCAATATGACACTATTTTCATGTAACAGTCTACCATTTATGTTCCTTTACAGAAAGGGAAAAACTAACTTATTTCTGATGATCGATTACTTCTGAATGAATTTATCTAAGTTGCAAATTTTCACAAATGGTTCTGATTTTGTAAATTTAAAAGTCTACGTATAAAGGATCGATCACTTATGAATGAATTTATCTAAGTTGCAAATTTTCACAAATGGTTCTGATTTTGTAAATTTAAAAGTCTACGTATAAAGGGACCGTTTAAGTGATTTCAACGGGTTCAATGTAGTTTGTCTTTAGTTGATTTAGACACAGGCTTATTAAGGTTACCTCATTATTTGTAGCCTTAATTACATTCAATTGATACTTTCCGTTTAGCTGATAAGGCTAAAGATGTCATTGCCTCAAAACTAGATTTTGCAGGTCAAACAAATCTAATGCTTATCTGTTAAAAATAAACAAATTAACCTTTTTTTAAGCAATCCCAAACACCCTCTTAAGAGTAAAAAACTATATCTTTTTAGACTGTCCTTAATGATTGCGAACTTCAGCAAGGTCAACCACAAACCGTGTTTATGCCCAAAATTTTGGATTCATTGACGAACATGAACAATCTTAGAGGTGGACGTGACTTATGGTCTCTTTAAAGCAATGTCAGCCTAAGAAAATGTAAAGTGGTTACTGCATCATTTTTAAATCGATGTCATGCAAGTACTTTGTGGTCTCTTTATTTTTAGAACGATTTTAATTTCTTGGGCCTTTATTTACAGTGTTCTCGGTGCAGGGTTTGGTGATCAAAATTTTTTTGATGGGTTGAAAGATGGTGAAGATGAAAATGGTGAAAATAATGTACAAGTATAGGTAAGCTTGGTTAGTTATGTTTTGCTATTTTTTATTCTTAGTAGTTAGTAATGGACATGATATTCTGTCACGAACGGATCAGCTATTTCTATGTGATGTAAATCAGTAAATGTATGCTTAGGCTGCATTTGGCATTCAATTTTATAGGTGAGAAGCACATAAACAACAATTTAGGACACCTTATGGTACTGATTACATTTTGTATAATTTGTTACATGGTAATGTTGCTAAAAGTAAGGATAATACTTGATGCTTTGCTCTCATTGGTGGTCATAAGGTACTAATTACATGCTTCCTTGCAGAACACGTGCTTTTCGTGGGAGGGCTGCATTTCCACCAGCGAATAGAAGCCAATGACACTAGCAGGATCACCGCGAAGAAGTTAATGTCGATCAGGCCGTCACCATTAAACACATTTATAATGTATGACGTAGGAGTTAACGACTGTATATCATTTGCTTGATCCACATTTTTTTGAACTTTTAATATGATAATGAGAGAATTTCGTATATATGCCCAATACTTTGTCTTTGTATATTGTTACTAGAGATGATTGATTTTGAATATGACTGGATTTTATTTTGTGTGGTAAAATGGAAGCGAAGGTCATAACCAAACTAATATCTGGGAACATAGATGAACCAATGAAAATTAAAGTGCTAAGGAAATGGACATCGTAAGGAAGCCAAAAATAAAGACGACCCTGTGATATGTGTCTTTTTACACATATCTTTTCGTCCAATTTTCGAGTCAAAATGATCAAAAACACTTCAAAATGGTCAAATAACATCACAACTATCCTTGGAGTATGTTTTTGTGTGTTTATGGTACAAAGGATTGTAAACAGACGAAAAATGAGCAAAATATGAAGAGTTGTCAAAATCAGTCCCTGAATTTTCACAAATTGACAAAATTGGTCCCTAGTAAAATAAATTTGAAAGAAAAGTCAACCCGAGTCTTTTGAAAGTCAAATCTTATCAAAAATGGTCTTTGGGTAAAATGTTTTAAGAAATTACAAGTTTGGTCCCTTAACTTTGAGTCTTGGCAGTTTTGGTCCTTAGATGTATAAAATTGGAAAATTATTCAACAAGGGTCTTTGGGTTATTGGTACTCAGCAAGAATTATCCTTGTTAGTATTTTGGAGAAATTACACTTTCAGCCCTTGTGTTTGCAGCTTTTACATAAAAGGTCCTTGTGATTTAATCTTACTACAACCAATTTGACCTTTGTGTTATTACTGATCCAACCCAACAACACAATAAACCCAATCCACCCACTACAAACCTACCCAATACTTACCCTGGCCCAATCCATTCCCCAAGCCCACCTCACTTTTGATACTAAAATCCACCCCGGTCAACCTTTAGTCAAACTCACCCTTTCCCCTACCTCCCCCGTTTACCCTATGTGTAAACAACCAACACCCACCATCACCACTGCCATACACAATCCCCCCTCAAAAGCTACACCATCACCTCTCCCAATCCACTACCTCTCTCACAACCCCGTACCTACCCCAATTACACCCTGGCAATCCGATTCACACCACATCTGTTTTCCCGCCAAAAGCCAATTTAATGGCTGAGATCATCTTAACTCATCCTACGGCTTAGGAGCAAAGTGGGAAAATGCCAGAAGACCCACTGGAAGCATATAAAAGAAAGAAGAAAGAGAGATGAGAGGAGGTTTTTTAGCTGAGAGTAATCTTAGGGTTAATTTTAGTTTTTATTATTAGCTTAAGATTTTAATTCCTGTTATTTTATTGATCACAAATTGTAATTCAAACTTTAGAATTAATATAAGTTCAGTTTAGTATTTTATTACCTGTCTTCTTTTATTTCTGTTTCTTTCATTGCTTAATATGTTTGAATAATTGTTGTTAAGCTCACATTTCTGTTTCAATAAGCTCATGGAAGCTTCCTTATAGCTTTTTATGAGTTTGTGTTGTTTAAATTCTGAATTGAGTTCAAAAAGCCAAAAAAAAAAAATCAAAATTAGTCAAACTGCTAATTCCATTAGCTCTTAAGCTTATTATGATGAAGATTATAAAAACTCCTGGGTAAAGATAGAATTCAGTGATGAACTCCTTCTTTAGCTTCTTCCATTTACTCAAATTTCAGCCTTCATGTTGTAGTAAGTTTCATTTTCATACTTAATTCAGGCA
Source organism: Artemisia argyi (assembly GCA_030686995.1). NCBI lineage: Eukaryota > Viridiplantae > Streptophyta > Magnoliopsida > Asterales > Asteraceae > Artemisia > Artemisia argyi. The sequence continues at coordinate 5,884,689 of CM060689.1, forward strand.
ATTTACTTGTTCTACTATTTCTGTTGCTTAATTGAGTTTAATCTTGCTTATTCATAGATATTGTAGCTTAGTTATGTTATTTGGTTAATAATAGTGGCTTTCGTTAGTTTGAATTTCGTAATAAACAAAACAGTTACTATCCTAAAGGGGTGTTTGGATCAGGTTTCTATTCTCTGATCTGGATGTTGTGCAGATGTTCTTTTGGCATAGATAGGTAGCATTAGATGAGTTTAGGTTAGTAATAGCATGAAATTCCATGGTCATTTGAGAGGAAAGTCAAAATCACCTCTTAATTTCATTAATTTTCACTGATAGCTTTTCAAGTTCCATAATCACTCAAATCTTCTCATAAGTTGTTCAAGTTACTTAAATTAGTCTTTTAACAGCTTTCTATTACATCATTACTCAGAAAATTAGGAACAAACTTCACCAAAGTCAAAGTTTCAAAGTGATTCAAAAAGGTCAAAGTTGCCCTTTTGTGCAAAAACCCAAATCTTCCAGGATTTTTCTTGAATTTTGTAGTTAGAGTTAGGTTTTGAAAATTCTTGAGGATTAAACTAGGTAAGATTAACTTTAGAAATCCAATGCCATCTTACTTTTTTGATTTTTTTCTAATAGCTTAATTAGTGGTTCATTGGAGGCTATTTGGCTTTCTGCTCCCCTGCACCAGATCTGATTGTTGGTTTCACAAGCTCATTATGAGTTTGTATGTGGGCCCCACCTTGTGTTATTGAGTTCTTTGAGAAGCTCATAAGCCCATGTTTCTAGTTCCAAGCTTATTTCAGGCTGCATGGCTTATTTGATAAGCAAACAAGTGGCCTGCTAATTGAGCCTTGTGGCCTATTTTGATTCAGTGAGCTTAGATTAGCTTTTTTCCCTACTTTAGCTTATCTAATCTTATTTTCTCTTTTCTTTGGCTTTTCTTAAAATCATGTCACTTGATTCCAGCTTGTTTTGTCCTTATGTTCAGTTGGTAGCTTATTTTTAGCTTTCTTACATTTCAAAATTTCATTTTTAAGCAATAAGCCAAACTGTTGGCTTATTTTGCTTGCACAGAGCTTATTATTAATTTTCAAAAAGTTTGTCTTTGTAAAAAGTGCTATTTCTCAGTTGTTTAATGTTTTGGTAAAAAGAAAAATCAAAAAAATAAATAATTGCAAAAAAGTGCCACAGGTTGGGATTGAACCTGTGACCTCTTGGTCAAACTAGTCAACACCATCACAAAGCCGTGCACCATTTCCACTACTAGTATCTTAGCGTTTTTTTTTCTTTTTTTTTAATTTATAGTAGTGTTAGTCCCTTTTAGCTTATTAACTTATCAACTTATTTTTCCAGCTTATTTATCAACTTTTTAGCACTTTTATAATTTTTCTAGGTCACTGATATTAATAGCTATTTTTAGAAAAAGTTTTGTAATTTTTACCTTTCATTTGATATTTTTATTATTTAAATTAGTTTTATTAGTATTTAATTAGTAATTAATTAAATAGTGTAAAAATTATTTTTCTTTTTCTAAAAAATTTCTTTTATCATTAGGTTCGTAAAAATATAATTTTCATGTCCGTATGGTTAGCGTAGCTCAAAATTCACTTTTTATTTTGCGCGTTGACGTTATTTTTAACATAAACGCGCGTTTTTAATTTTTAATACGTTCTATGGTAATGTAACTTTACGTTTTAGTTATTTTAGGTTATTTAACTTGTTTTCACTTGGATTTCCTTAGCATAATCATTCTAATCACCCTTTTACCCCTTTCCTGTCCAAATTCACCCGATCACAAATACGTTTTTGAATACCATCCACACCTCGTCGGGACATAACGACCCGGGGAAACACTATACTCACCGGAAGTATTGGTCTAGGGTATTTGACTTTAGTTGACTGCATTAGCACCCAATCACCCTGCAATAAAATTCTTGATGGGAATCATCAACTTTATAATATTTTAAACATGGCTCGCATGATTGAATGAATGAGCTATGTCATGGGGGAAGTCCTCTGAACATGCAGTAGAAGAACAAAAAACCTCTTTAAGATAATCAACCTCATTAAGTTCTCTTTTGGTTTACCAATAATAATGTAATATGAACGCTCGGCAAAAATACTTATGACATCAACTCAAATGGCTTCTTATGAAATTTCTTTTCATATTATCTAAATTTCTAACACGCTCCTATACTAACAATTGCACCTACATATACATTATTACAAATGTTCTATGCATCGATAAACCATCCCCGCAGCAACGCGCGGGCTAACCTGCTCGTTTTGTTATATTACTTAACATTTTTTTGCCCTGACCTCTTTATTTGTTTGACTTATCAAGTATATTACCTGTCCAGTTATTCACAGAAAAAGGAACAAAATGGAAAACCTGCTAACTGATGAGGCGAAAAATGGTCCATTTTTAGGGGGTCATTTAAGCCCGAATCCGAATTTATTTGATCAAATATTGCCCTAAATCGTTCCTTTTGTGATTTTAGGTACTTGGAGAGTGAATTCTGGAAAAGAAGCCATTTTGGACGTTTTTGGAGCATAAAAGTGAAGAAAACGGCAAAGTCTCAATTTTCCATGCTGGGAACAGTACATGAAGGCGTCAAGAGTTTTTCTTGACGGCGTCAAAACCCCAAGAATTAAAATCCGTAGTTGATGACGGCGTCACACACAGGGCGTCAAGAGTAATTTGTGTGACGGCCTAGGCCTTGACGGCGTCAGAAGTAGATCAAGGCCGTCCGAGGAAGTATTTGGCGGCGAGATGACGGCGTCACACCTTTGTTCTTGACGCCGTCATCCGTATTTTCCTATATATAGTTTTCTAGTTTTTCACATTTAGAGAGAGAAGTTTTGGGAGAAACCCTAAAGACGATTTTGGTGTAACTTTACAGGTTTTTCAAGGGTTCCAACCCCTTGATACCTTGCATGATTAATTAAAATAAGTGTTCTTCTAATTCAATCAATATGTCTATGTGTTGGTTGTCTATATCTTGTTCTTGTCTTAATTCTATCATGCTAGGCTAGATCTCTTTTGAGTTTGCTTAGATCTAATGAAACCTAGATATTGATTATGTGTTGATTACTTGTCTATTCTTGTTTTGGATGAATGATTTATATGTTAGGCTTAAGAAAACTGGCAGATCTCCAAATGGTAACATGCTTGAACGTCTTAAGAAACATGAACCGAGGCGTACTAGGTCTTTATTGGTTGTATTTAATGCATGACCCACTGTTTACAATCCCTATAGTTGTGCTGGGCATGGTGTAGGAGGAGATAAGAGCTCATAGAATTGGGGAGTTATGTATGCCACCCCATGAATGGTATTAAGGAATACGATCCATCATCCATGCAATTATAACAAGTAATTAATGTGTAAAAGATATCTAGGGAGTAGTGAAATCTAAGTAAACACATTTTCTCCAATTACTGCTCACAACCTTAGTATAATTAGTTTATTTTCATTGTTAGTATTTTATTTTGATTGCATCTTAGTATTGGGTTAGTTGAATAGCAACTAATTCCGCCCACTCTTCCAAAACCCGAGATTTTACTTGCTTTCATAAAAATATAAAAACACAAAAATAATCATCCCTCACCTTTAGAACTAGTATTTAGGCTTTCTAATCCTACCGACACTATTCCTAAGCTGAACGATCAATCCCCCGGTACTTGTCACTATACTATACTACAACGATCAGGTACACTGCCTGGTGGGGGTTGTAAGCTTCTCGAGATCCCTCGAGAGGTAAAGCCTGTTGCGATTCCCACGCATCAAGTTTTTGGCGCCGCAGCCCGGGGAATAGTTATTGTCTAGGTTAGAATTTCTTTTTATTAGGTCTACTTGCTAGATTCCTTTCTAGTAAGATTTTATTTTTATTTTTAGGTCTCCTTTAGTCTATCTTATTTCTTCGTGCTTTTGTTCGTAACTCTTTACCATCCGACATCATGGAAGGTGGTAACATCCTTGAACCCATCATCCCACCACAACAAAACACACCATTAGAACCCCTTAGGCCCCGAACCTTAGGAGAGTATTCCCGACCTAGCCACCAAGGCTACCGAAACACCATTGAGCTCACCGGAGCCGATGTGACTCCCTTGCGATCCGACACCATCCGGTTGGTGCAAAGCGGATGTGCATTCCATGGACTTCGTTCCGAAGATCCAAATCAACATCTTAAGGACTTTCTCAAAATCATAGATTCCATAGACCTAGGTGTTGAAACTAGAGAGACTACCCGTTTACGCCTATTCCAATTCTCTCTACGGGATCAAGCTAGTCAATGGCTTGAGCGTTTACCCGCGGGATCCATCACCACATGGGATGATCTCACCACTCGTTTCCTTGCTCAATTTTTCCCACCGGGGAGAACTACTAAGCTTAGAAATGACATCTTGATGTTCCAACAACGTCAAAATGAATCTCTTTATGAAGCATGGACTCGTTTCAAGGACTTACTCCAAAAAGTCCCTCATCATGGCATAGATCTTTGGCTCCAAGTCCAAATCTTCTATGACCATATCGATATCTCCACGAGGCGAGCCATTGACCAATCGGCCGGTGGTAAGCTACGTGATCTTAGTGCGGAACAATCATGGGAACTCATAGAAGATCTTGCTCTCTATGACAACGAAAGTTGGAATGATCCCCGTGATTTGAACAAAACGGTCAAGGCAATATCTTTGCCTTCGAACAACTCTAGCACTCCCGACCGTAGGATCATGGAACTTGAGGACCAAGTCAAGTTTCTCATGAAATCTTACGAAGCTCCTAAGCCTTCAAGTCAAGTGAACAAAATCACTTCTTCATGCGAATTATGTAGTGGTCCCCATGACACTCGTGATTGTGTGGAACTCCCCGGAACAGCTTTTGCGGACTACGCATCCGCGCGTACCGACGAAGCGGGAGATAAGTGGTACACTTTCAAGCCCGAGCCAAACCCTTACGGTGATTCATACAACCCCTCTTGGAAAAATCACCCAAACCTTAGGTGGAAACAAAATCAACCCAATTCCTCCAATCCGCCTAACCGTTACCAACCAACCAGTCCACCATCCAACCGTACTTTCAACAACAATCCTTCTAACAACTATGGTAGTACCAACAATCTTGAAGGATTGATGTCAAAGTTCATGGCATCTCAAGAAGCTCGCATATCTAGGTTTGAAACCGAATTCAACCAACAACAAACGAAGATGACCAACAAGATTGACAACTTGTTGAAAGCCCTCAACAACCAAGCGTTAATCACACCTAGGAAGGACACTAGGGACACCAATAGTGGAACCCAAATTAAGGACCCCTCATCATCCAAACATGTCCACTTTGTCAATGTTGTCACCATTAAGCCGATAGATAAGGAGATAGAGGAGAGTGACAAGGATGAAGTTAGAGTAGAAGCCGAAAGTAAGGATGAGAGTAGGGAAGTTGAGGTTAATAAGGATGAGGAATTAGAGGAGGTAGAACCTATAGAAGAATACTTTGATAAGTTGCCAACCAAGGAAGAACGGGAATACCATAAGGATTTATTCGATAGTCCCGAGAGAACATATATCTTTGGCAACCCCCTTATCAAAATGGGAGACCCCTCTAACATTAACATCCCATGCAATATCGGGCACATGCATATATGGAAAGCTTACATCGACCTTAGATCCCCCGTAAACATCATGACTAGGACTTATTACAATTGGGTGATGAAGAAGCAACTCAATTTTAGGATGATGCCCGGTAAGAATCTGATAAGTAATTTTGCAGGAAGAGTGAAGGGATTACATGTGATTATAGGGAATCTTAACTATGAAATCGATTTTATGATAGTGGAAGACATTCGTCCGGTAATAGATGCTTGCCTAAGTCAAATAGTATTCAGAAAACCATTTGTTGAGGCCACTAGGATGAGTTATGATCCGACTTTAGGGATAGTTAGATTCAAGAAAGAGAATGATGAGGTTGCTTATCAAATGCCCTACAAGATCGAACAATACCGCCTTCTCTCTAATTTCGAAAAGGAACATAAGCAAGCGGCTTATTATAGGAATGAGGAGGATAGACGTAGAGGAGTAGAGTATGTTAGAAATAGGATGCTTGGTTTCTACAAAGAATGCTTGCAACTAGGTCCGGAATACAAAACTGGTTTAGAAGACGACCTAGAGAATGAAACCAATGATGAGATCACGTAGTAACCCATGACTTTGAGTCTAGCTACAAGACTCGTAAATAAAGAAAAGCGCTTCTTGGGAGGCAACCCATGTTTTGTGTGATTTTCATTTTATTTGTTTGTTATTTGCTTCCGTATGCATGCTTTATTTTTATTGTTGGTTGATCATGTTTCTAAACTAAAATGTGGAAATACTTTACTTTGTTGTTTTGGCCTAGTCTTAACTCCAACTAGAAGTATTTTTGCAAAAGATAAGTGTAAGGGGAAACCCCAAATATGTTTTTTAAGAAACAAACCGATCATGATTCTCCACAATATTAAATGAACATGTATATTCGTATTTGTTAGAGTCAAATGCTTGTATTGAGTCATAATGAAGTTTTGCAGGATTTTCCAGGAAGTAGGACCAAGTTTTTCCAGAAATTTTCCGGAAACTTAACATAAGAATTTCTGCAGGTCCATTCTGACGGCGTCATGAGTTTACTCTTGACGGCGTCAGGAGTAAAAATCTGGAAATTTTACCGGTTTTGTTTTTCTAACGGAGTCTTATGGTTTTTGTGAATTATTAAGTTTTATAATCTCCAGGAAATCTGCAAACTTCATTCCACAAGCATTATATCTTACTTTGTTTTCTAGGATTTAGTAACTTATATAGGATGCCGCCGATTTTACGCGAGGTTGTCTTGTCTATTTTGTCAGGTTTTACAGGTTATGTATGACAAGAAGATGATTTATATTCTGGAAGGGAAGCTTTGATTGTTCATTTTCTTGGAGGAAGATTTAACCTGGCCACCTATAATCTATACCGAGCGAATCAGGGGAGTATTTGATTTCATTCTCTTTACTTTTTCACTTTTACATTCTTTACTTGAACATTGGGGACAATGTTCATCTTAAGTGTAAGGGGAGGGTAAAAAGATGATACCTTACATATGCACTTTCGCTTGAGTTTGTTTTGTTTGATAGTAGATGTGTAATAAAACTATGAGAAATACTTGTTAGTGTAATTTTAGCGCCAAATTTAAATTTTTTTACAACATTTAGGAGTGAAACTTTAGCCATAGCAAGCGTCTCATGGATAGGAGATTGTATGACTAGCACATAACCGTATATTCAGAAAAATTTTCCACCCAAATATGTGAGGTTCGCCTTTAGATTTGATAGGAAAAGCATTCATTATTAGTGCTTATGAGTGTACCGGTAGCATTTAGATTCTAGAACTTGCGTTAATGATGCATCCCAAGACCGCTAGTGAGACTACATTCGTGTAGTAGGATTTACTACATGATAAGAGGCATTAGGATCACCCTTGTGTTAAACCCGTATTATAATTACTTGACCATTAAGTCATACTACTTGACTAGTTAAGTCAACTAATTTTTCCCACACCCTTAGCGTTGTACTCATTTTTAGTACACGAAACCCCTAGTACACCCCTCCGAGCCTATCTTTTCGTTTCTAACTTTAAGCATCTTACTTAAAGGAAGAATTTGTTACACCCCACTTAAATGTACACCCAAATCGCCTTAGCCTTCCGTGTATACGCTCATCTTTAGTGCATTATTGTTATTTGTTAAACCCTAAGTTAACTTTCTAATTGATTACATGGTTGCTAAGTCGAGTCATATCCTTGTACATATTGTTTTGGGACGATTGGGACTCATGGGTAAGTACTTATTTTATGGAGTAATGGGGAAGAACATAATATTATTACCCCCATATGTACGTTAATCCTAAAAGTGCTCCAAGTGTTTTGATTTTCTTAATTCGAGTCATTAGACTAGTTTAAATGTAAAGTATGTAAAGATTCAAGTGTAAGGGGAATTGTCATTCCCTATGATGTATTATTTTGGATGGTAGGGTAAGAGTGTATGCAAAAAAAAAAAAAAAAAAAAAAAAAAAAAAAAAATCGAAAAAAAGAAAGAAAAAAAAATTAAAAAAAAGAGAAAAAACATACGGACTACCATCCCGTTTTATTCTATGTTCATTTTATGTTTTTGTTATTTCTCATTTATTAGCTTAAGTCGAGTCTAGTCTTGGCTTAGCAACGCCATATTATACATGTAATTAACCAAGATTGTTAACTCGCCACCAGTAATAACTTCCTTTATCCAACAAAACCGTGTAATTCATATCCCTATACCTAACGTTACAACCCTTTAAAAGACCCCTTTGATAGTTTATCCTAGGTGCTTACGCCATGTGGTGGAGGTTTGATCCTTTCCCAAGCCTATGGTAATCTATTTTGCTATGACAGGTAGTGAGAGATATCTTCCATTTCCATAATGTTATATTACTTTATTACACCCGAGAGATGTGAGTATCTAAACACTATTTGTGAGGTGCTAGTGTATGACCTCCGAGCTTGTCTATTGGTCTTTAGTGGAACGATTATTTGTTGTAATTACTTTTATATTAGTGTTAAATGACCCCTAACTTGTATTTTGAGTAGAATAAAAACGCATTTGCTTGAGGACAAGCAAATCTCAAGTGTAAGGGTATATGATGAGGCGAAAAATGGTCCGTTTTTAGGGGGTCATTTAAGCCCGAATCCGAATTTATTTGATCAAATATTGCCCTAAATCGTTCCTTTTGTGATTTTAGGTACTTGGAGAGTGAATTTTGGAAAAGAAGCCATTTTGGACGTTTTTGGAGCATAAAAGTGAAGAAAACGGCAAAGTCTCAATTTTCCATGCTGGGAACAGTACATGAAGGCGTCAAGAGTTTTTCTTGACGGCGTCAAAACCCCAAAAATTAAAATCCGTAGTTGATGATGGCGTCACACACAGGGCGTCAAGAGTAATTTGTGTGACGGCCTAGGCCTTGACGGCGTCAGAAGTAGATCAAGGCCGTCCGAGGAAGTATTTGGCGGCGAGATGACGGCGTCACACCTTTGTTCTTGACGCCGTCATCCGTATTTTCCTATATATAGTTTTCTAGTTTTTCACATTTAGAGAGAGAAGTTTTGGGAGAAACCCTAAAGACGATTTTGGTGTAACTTTACAGGTTTTTCAAGGGTTCCAACCCCTTGATACCTTGCATGATTAATTAAGATAAGTGTTCTTCTAATTCAATCAATATGTCTATGTGTTGGTTGTCTATATCTTGTTCTTGTCTTAATTCTATCATGCTAGGCTAGATCTCTTTTGTGTTTGCTTAGATCTAATGAAACCTAGATATTGATTATGTGTTGATTACTTGTCTATTCTTGTTTTGGATGAATGATTTATATGTTAGGCTTAAGAAAACTGGCAGATCTCCAAATGGTAACATGCTTGAACGTCTTAAGAAACATGAACCGAGGCGTACTAGGTCTTTATTAGTTGTATTTAATGCATTCCCCACTGTTTACAATCCCTATAGTTGTGCTGGGCATGGTGTAGGAGGAGATAAGAGCTCATAGAATTGGGGAGTTATGTATGCCACCCCATGAATGGTATTAAGGAATACGATCCATCATCCATGCAATTATAACAAGTAATTAACGTGTAAAAGATATCTAGGGAGTAGTGAAATCTAAGTAAACACATTTTCTCAAATTACTACTCACAACCTTAGTATAATTAGTTTATTTTCATTTTTAGTATTTTATTTTGATTGCATCTTAGTATTGGGTTAGTTGAATAGCAACTAATTCCGCCCACTCTTCCAAAACCCGAGATTTTACTTGCTTTCATAAAAATATAAAAACACAAAAATAATCATCCCTCACCTTTAGAACTAGTATTTAGGCTTTCTAATCCTAGCGACACTATTCCTAAGCTGAACGATCAATCCCCCGGTACTTGTCACTATACTATACTACAACGATCAGGTACACTGCCTGGTGGGGGTTGTAAGCTTCTCGAGATCCCTCGAGAGGTAAAGCCTGTTGCGATTCTCACGCATCACTAACCGTCACACGAGGACATTATAATTTTGATTGGCACTCATTTATAATTTTGATTTTCCACACTCTTATGCAGAACAAATGTGGTATATATGAATACATAAAGGGAAATATCTACATTTTTCTGAAATAATGAAATCTGATCAAACATTTTGAAGATCAACTATGAGTCGTGAAAAACCAATTTTTGTTATATATATAAGGTCATTATACCATTCTTTTTAGTGTCTTTCGTCTGCATGATGGATCAAAATATAAAGTAAATGAAACTATAAAGTGAATTTAGTCCTCTTTTCTAAACATTATTTAACCATATGTATATACTTCACATGCATGGTATAATTATTGAAAGGGTAAATATACATATACTTATATATTGATTTGTAGATATGAGCTGGAAGACTACAAAGATGTTGGACGTATAGAAATCAATTTTTTTTTTTTTTTTTTTTTTTTTTTTTTTGCATCGCAGATGTGTTTTCTTAATTTAATGAAAAAATCAATTTTACTTATATTCTTTTTATATGTGTTCTTCTTGTAAATGACTTGATTCTTTTTTATATTAATCTTTGTTGAATCGTAGTGATATGTATGTTTTGTAGTTTTACACCACACCCTCGAATGTTTTGTTGAATTGTAGTTATGTTTGTTAATTCTTTTTAAAATTGATGTTTGTTGAATCATAGTGGTAGCAGATTTATGGGGTGTTTATTTCGGCTTATATGTGGGCTTATGAGCTTATTTGATTTTGGCTTATATAACATAATCCCCAATTTTGTGGCTTATAAGTTTATCATATCGTAATAAACTTATATAAGCCCAGAAGTCTCAAAATAAGCCAGAAAATTGGGGCTTATGTTATATAAGCCAAAATCAAATAAGCTCATAAGCCCACATATAAGCTAAAACAAACAACTCCTTATTTCATGGTAGTATTTTTAAAATTGATCTTTATTCATGGTTCTTGTCATGGACTTTACTTTATACGCATTAGTAAAAATTGGCTGTTAATCTGGTTTTGTTTTCATATCAAAGATGACCAATATCGCTTTTTTTTTAATCATTTCCTGGGTAGATTTCTGTAAAACCCCGCAAAAATCCATATAGTTAACAACGGTTAATTATATATTAATCTCTGTCATTATTTTAATCATCATTTTTACAGAAAAAATTGAAATTTTTCTTAGGATATTAAATGGTCATGATTACGATATTGCAAAATTCACCAAATGACGAAACAAATACTCGACACGTTTAACGAAACTTAAATAATTCACTAATTATATTAACACACTAACTACCATCCAAACGGACCCTTATTAATTTCTAAGCCCAAGACATATCGTGGCCTGGTACTATTCATCAGCCCACAAAACTTGAGCCCAAAATCCTTAATAATTTTTTTTTGCTAATATCGACTAGAACCAAGCAAGAACGCACCCCGTACGCACTATTTTTATACACGACACATACATATTTTTACCCTACCTCATTTCTCACCTAGCCAACTCCAAGTATGTCGAATTTTAGTTTCCCATGTCGAGTCTCACGATATCTTTACGAGACCAAGTGTTAGTCCACAAACAACCCATACGATTTATCAAATATTTCAAAACTAAACCATTTTAAACCCCGCTTGTTTCTTTAAACTCCTAATAATAATCCTAGCATGAATTCATGTTTAAATGTCAAATTCGATCAACTATCACTAAGTACTATACGATTTCCAAATCATGTATCTAATAAAAATAGTGGTCAACATATATTTTTAAAACACAAGGAACTACCTCCCCAATTCATGCTCTCACAACTCCATATATTATTTCCTAGGCAAAGTACTAGTTGTATTTTAAAAGAAACTCTTATGTACAATCAAAGCTTATAATATGCAATCACACATTTTCTTTTGACAATATGAATATGTCGACAAGCTAGAAAACAAGGAAAACATGTTACTTTCTTCCTTACAAGACTTTTGAAAGCCTCCTGCTACACTCTACCATCCCATCTCATAAATTCATAGTCACTGAAACACTCTTCATATATATACCACCATGCATGCATATACTCGACTCATACTTTCATGCAAATCTCATCACAAAAATACTAAGTCCTAGTTCTAGTTTCTAGTTCAATTCGCTTTGGCAAGAGCACAAGTATTTCAAATTATGTTTAGGAGAAACAAATCTTTGTTTGTGAACCTTGGTTGAGTCGACATTCACGCTACACTCTCGTACTACCCTCTTCTCGACTCTACGAATCACTTTACCCCACCATTTTGGTGTAGTAAGTCTCACATTCTCTTTTCCATTTTTACTTAAACGTATAATTTGATTTTTACGTGTATTGTCACTTTCACTCGAACCTTATTACTCACAATCTACATAAACGACATATACGTATTTTTATTTCATCTATATATTTGACACGCTAATTGTCAAGACACATAAAGATTAAAGTCATAAAAGTCACGTATAAACTATTTTTGGACATGTTTCTAACGTACAACGAGACCTAGTCTCAAAACACTTGGAATAAATTCTAAGTCTTTTACTCAAAAACTCATCCCATGCAACCTAAGAACGATCGTATATTTTTGAATTTAACTTAACGAGTATACTATTTTGTTTCACATACTGTTAGACCACCTAACAAACTATCGTTTTCGTATAGAACATTTGTAATAATATTCGAGTCTCGACCTCATAAATAATGCAAAGCATATTGGCTTAAACCGGTTTTTGAAAAACAATTACACCATCGATTGGGCCTTCAGTTGAAAATAAGCAAAACAAATAAGCTATCGTGATAAGCTATTTTGAAATGTTTTTAGCACACAAAAATAAGCCCGAAACCAAGCCCAAAACTTTCGTAAGCCCAATGGATTTAAAACACTTAACGGGCCTTAGTTTTCTCATTTAAAAGCCCAATAAGCTATAAATAAGCTATTTTCTGAAAATAAGCAGTTAAAAAAGTTGAATAAGTTGTTTTTAACTTAATTAAGAAATAAAAACACTAAGTTTGGAACTTGGTGAATTTTGGACAAAAATTGCAAATTTTATAACTTTCGGGTTAAAAGTGTAAAGTTTATAAAGTTGAAGTAAAAACTGTCATTTTACAAACTATAGGGTGAAAAAAAACTGATTTTATGAACTGTTGGGTGAAAAGTGTAATAATTGGAAATTTTGGACTTAAAACATAAATATATTTAACTTTGGACTAACGGTGCAACGCTAATGCTGTTAGAATAAAAAGTGTAAATCGGAAAAAGGACAAGGACCCACATATTATATTTGACATTCTTATGTTATTTTCTATTTTTCGTCACCCCATCACGTCATATGCATTTTTATCACATTTTATTTTGTTAATAATATATATACGATAATTAAGTAATTATCTTTATGTACTATTATTATCATGATCAAGAAAGGAAAACTTTAAAAATAATAACTTATCTTATAAACATAAGATTTTCAATCGCATATCATCTTTTCAACATAACGATTAATCGTTATTCATTACCAAATAGTATTTGGTTAGATTCTCAGATAAATTTATTTATCAGGTTTTATACTGAAGCCGTTACCATAATCTCACTCGAACTTACTTTCATCATTCCTAGTATCAATTAAGGTGAGTTCTTAGCCCCGTTTTTATAAATGTTTTATAAATGTTTTGGGGGAGATACATGCTCAACTACTACTTTTACTTTCACAAGTATTTTAAACATTTACATATTACTGTGAGTTTCATAGCACCCCTCTTTTACCGTTTTATAAATGTTTTAGGTGAAACACATGCCCAAATATTTTCAATTACTTTCACAAGTACTCGTTAAACTTTTACATATTACTGTGGGACTATAGCCCACCATTTTATACAATTTATATCTCCTAGAGAGATAACTGCTATAAAAATGATTTCCTGTGACTTATCAAATGTATGTTATACCTGATTTCTACACCCCTAAGTTTACTATTGCTAAAAGTCTCTCATATCATGAACCTTAATCACTTGTAGGGTGAACGTAAATAATTGTGAATAGATCTATTAGGGATTGACGATCCCCGTTTGTGTCTGCCAGGATGGGCCACCAAACGCACTTTATTTAATCCATTTATAGGTAAATAGCAAAAACCTATCAGAGGGCCATTGTTATTTTCCATCATGTTTGATTGATGTGACAAGTTAATCATTGTGTTTCATGAGGCTTAGAGAAATCAGAGTAGTAGTGATGTGGTCATGACACAGACTACAATAACTAATGTTTATCAAATGACAAATTGTGTTTACTATATAGCAGAAAATCACTTTTACTCGGTAATTTACCAACTATTTTGATGATTAACCCAGTTTGGGCAAACCAATCAAATATTTTGATGATTAACCCAGTTTGGGCAAACCAACCAACTATATTGATGATTAACCGAGTTTGGGCAAACCAACCAACTATTTTTGGATGTTGCCCCAGTTAAGGTAAACCAACAAACTATTTCATGTTAAATCTAATTTTGATAAACTAACTGTTTCGACTATAAACACTATGGATTTACTCAACTTTAATTTTTATGATAAATTGTTTATTATGACTACTATGGACTCACAAACTCTTTTGATTCTTGGAAATCAACTACTCTACTTATAAACTCTATGAACTCACCAACCTTTGTGTTAGCATGTGTTTATCTCAGGTCTATAACGAGCAAGGAGGATACGGAGGAGCACGAATTCTTTCAAAGGCTATAAATTTTATTATCATTCGAAAACTTATTTAACAAACTTTGAAATCAATGGACCTTATTTTGAAAACTCTGATATTCGAATGACAAATGTTTTAAAATGACTAAATTGATCATCATTTTCTATTGAAAAACTGCGAGCTATGAAGTAACACCCAATTTTTATTCCGCTGCACTTATTTTAAAATTGGGGGTGTTACAATTTATCAATGTTACCAAACAACTTAGTTAATTTTAATTTCTCAATCAATTTCATTTCCCTACATTTCTATTCTCTACTTCATTTATTTTCTGTAAATTTCTCTCTACCAAACGTGCACTAATAGTCCATTGTCATTCAATTTGGTCCCATTTACTTCGATGGGCTGATCGAATCATGTTTCATCTTTAACAGGCCAAACTGGTAAATTAAATAAGTTGCTTAAAACAAAATAGGCTTTAACTGGTCGCAAGTCTCCCAAACTCTATCGCATCGGATTTTAAATATTATTTTATTAATAAAACTGGGTTATCAATGTATTAATACATTTTTTTAATCGTAGTCAGTTAGTCACACTAATTATCAATCAACAGGTTTAAAACTTGACATTTTTTTAGGTTGACCTATATCAAAACTTGTTTTAGCCACAACCCGTGTTATGTCGTTACACAATCCGCCCATTCGATCACATTCTATATCATATACTTTTTTATCATGTTTTTATGACAACAATCTCCATTTTTCTAGAGCAATGAAGGTGATGGAACCTTAATTCAAGGGTAGATTACCGGGATGCTTCTAGTCACATTTTTTTGGCAGAAGATGGAGTTGTTTGTTACAACGCGTTTTTGGTAAGCAATTACATTTGGTCTCACTAGAGTTAAAACGAACTTTATTAGCTTAGAACATTCATGTTTACATTACTACATGTACATATAGGGTAGGTTCATATTTACCTTTTTTTTAGAATCACAATTTTTAACTATATCACAACATTTACATCACAAATCTATCATATATGTTTTAAGTAGGACTTGAACCAACAACCATTTAGTTTATGAGCTTTTTACCATTAAAACACAAGCCCTTTGGTATTTACCCATTTTACTTAGGGTGCGTTTGGTTTGCTTATAGGAATCACAATGGATATTGGTATGATAATATGGCGGTATGGGATTGAGTTTGAGAGTTCAAAAAATGTTGTTTGGTTTATATATTTGGGTTTGAATATTGTTTGATAAATATGAAGAAAAAAAGTGGGGTGAGTAAAATTAATGGTGAAATATGACCCATATGAATGGTTTGGCAAAATCCACCAAGTCCAAGTGGTATGGATCTATGGGTTTCGTCCGTAGGACCCACATGAATTATTTGGTAAAATCCCTCAACCAAATGGTATCAAACTCATACCCTCATTCCTACACCCCTATACCAAACGGACCCTTAGTTTGTCTTTATCATATGGCTTTTTGACTTTTTTTGTCTATAGTACAAAGAAAACGTCCCTTTGAATAAGTCAAAGTTTGATTAGTATAATAAATTACAAAGTAACAAAACATCATTGTCATGTGTTAACCTTCTCACCAATTATTCTCCCCAACTACGTACAATATTATATTATTAGACACTTTTCATTACTACTAGTCCTGTTTTGAAATTTATTTCCGGATATTATTAAACCCGTTATGTATTATAGTAGTAATGAAAGGCGTCTAATATTATACTATAAATATTGTTTGTAGTTAGTGAGAATAATTGGTGAGACGGTACACATGACAATGATGTTTGTTGCTTACTCGGTATTTATTATACTAATCAAACTTTGAACTATTCAAAGGGACGTTTCCAACAAAAATGTCAAAAAGCCAATTGTCTTCACAATAATGAAAAAAAAAAAAAAAAAAAAAAAGAAAAAAAACCTCCACTAACCCACACACTTGTTCACATCTTCAATATATACAAACACAAGTCGAACAAATTTATTTATATCACCCAAACAATTTAAAACACAATTCATTCAATTTATGTATATACAAACAATTTTAACTATTAATATTTTTATTTGTGTTATATAATATTTGATGAAAATTATACTAATAGAAAATGCATTTAAAACACAATTTATTCATATATTTTTCAGCAAGTATTATATAACACAAATAAAAATATTTTTGATTAAAGTTGAATAAAAAGCGAAATCGATCGAAAATGTTGTCGTAGAACATCTCATCACGCAGCACGAGTTCTCGGCTAGTACCTTATAATAGTAGACACCTTCCATTAGTTACTACAAAGGTTTTGAAACCCGGGTCGACCCGGCCGGGTTAACCGGTTCAATCGGTTTCGGCTGAAAAAACGGGTCAAAACAACCCGGGTTTCTAAAACCGGGTTAACCGGTTTGACCCGCTGGGTTTTGAGTGACCCGGGTCAACCCGGTTCTCGAAACCCGGCCGGGTTTTATTTTTTCAAAATATTTTAATAAAAACCCGGGTTGACCCGGTGGTCGACCCGGTTGACCCGGCGGCCGATTGACCCGGTCAAAAAAATAAAAAAATAATAAATTGAAAACCAGGTTAACCCGGCGGTCTAACCGGTTGACCCGGTGCCCGTGAATCGACCAGGTCGATATTATTAAAGTATTAAACCCATTATGTATTATTGTTCGTAGTTGGTAAGAATAGTCGGTGAGAAGTGCACATCACAATGATGTTTCCTATACGCTATAGACAAAAAGTCAAAAAAGCCAGTTGTCTTTAAAATAATGCAAAAAAAATAAAAAAAATAGACCTCCACCAACCCCCGCCCACTTGTTCACATCTTCATCAATATATACAAACACAAACCGAACAGATATATGTATATCACCCAAACACTTCTTCACTTCTTTCTGTAACAATCCACAACCACAAACCCTTTTTTTTTTTGTTCAGATTAACAAACATGATGTCTTCAGTCAATCATGACGACTTTGCTCACTTAAAAATCCCCCTTAAAAATGTTCTATCCGCCACCAGCAACTTTGATGACGGAAATTTAATCGCAGAATCTGAGTTTTTAAATGCTTACTGGGGACAGCTCTTGTGGTCCGGTGAGTTGATTAAAATTGATGTTCGGAGGTTTAATAAAGAATGGTATGATGAAAATGAACAACAGTTTTGGATGGAGATTTCAATGCTTTCTAGTCTAAAGCATAAAAATGTGGTTTCATTAGTTGGGTTTTGTGATGAGAATGATGAGAAGATCATCATTATCAGGCGTGAGACCAGGGGAAGTCTCAGCCGATTTCTAAGTGACCCGATGTTGTTGACATGGGTGCGAAGATTGGAGATATGTGTCGGTATTGCGCAAGCGCTGAGTTATATTCATTATGACGAGCCACGCGATTTTAGCGTAATACATCGAGACATCAGCAGTTACACAGTTTTATTAAATGATAACTGGGAGCCCAAGTTATCTGGATTTAAACTTTCCATGAAGATTGAAGCATCTCAGAGGCATGATTCATTCCATGTTGATGAAGATTGGGATATGGACGGTTATACAGACCCAACATATTTAGAGACAAAGAGTTTGAGCCACAAGTTAGATATCTACTCCTTTGGGATAGTATTGTTTGAACTACTTTGTGGTAGGGAATCAGTTATTGACGGCCAAGATAATAAGTATTTGGGTCCGGCGGCCATTACCCATTATAGAGAGGAAAAGCTCAATCAAATAATTGATCCGGGTCTACTGAAACAAATGGACCCGCAGTCATTCGAGATCTTCACGAAAACAGCATATGACTGCTTGAATGACGAACAATCGCAACGCCCAAATATAGATGAGATTGTCCCAAGACTAGAGAAAGTGTTGGAGCTCGCACGCCAAAACAGGCCTGTAAGACTTCTTTTTTCTGTTTCATCTTTCTATCACAATAATTAATAGCCCACTGATATTATGTCTTCCGTTGCTGGACCTTACTGAATATTACTACCCCCAATCTGCAATGCTATATAGTTACTGGTATATATCATTTTAGACTGAAAAAAGTCAACCTACTAAAAAAAATGAAGGACTCAAATACAAAAGAGGAATTTATAGTTGATTGCTTAATAACTTATTTAGATAAAAAAACGACTTTAGTGTTTAATTCAATTATCAATGGGAAAGAGGATTAAAAGAAGGGACGTTCGGTGGAAGTTACTTATATACATAATATAATGATAATGATGATGCATCTCACAACCTTTTGTAACCTAAACTCTGTTTCTGTGATAGATACACTCTCCGCCCGACCACCTTGCTCACCTAAGAATCCCCCTTGAAGATATAGAATGCGCCACCAACTACTTTAAAAATGATGTTGGAGAAAGTGACTTTGGAAAGATATATGAGGGACAACTCTCGTGGTCAGGTGAGTTAATTACCATCGAGGCTCATAGGATATCTAATAAAGAATGGGATGATGAAAAAGAACAACAGTTTTGGACGGAGATTTCAATGCTATCTAGTCTCAAGCATAAGAATCTTCGTTCTATTGTTGGGTTTTGTAATGAAGTTGGCGCAGAGACCATCATTTACAATGATGAGCCCAGGGGAATTCTCGTATTCTATCTAAGTGACCCGGTGTTGTTGTCATGGGTGAAAAGATTGGAGATATCTGTGGGTGTTGCGCATGCATTGAGCTACATACATTATGACGAGCCACGCGATTTTAGTGTTATACATCGAAACATCAGTAGTGATGCAATTCAATTGAATAATGACTGGGAACCCAAGTTATCAGAATTTCAGCATTCCATGAAGATTAAAGCATCTGAAAGAAACCATTCTTTCCATACTGATTCAGCTAGGTCTACAAAAGGGTATACATGCCCAACATATGCAGACACTAGCAATGTGAATCACAAGTCAGATATCTACTCCTTTGGAATGGTATTGTTTGAACTACTGTGTGGTAGGGAATCAGTAAGTGACGGTCAAGATAATAAGTATCTGGCTCCCGTGGCCATTTTTCATTATATTGAGAAAACACTCGATGGTTTAATTGACCCGGATCTTTGGAAACAAATGGATCCGCAATCATTTGACGTTTTCGCAGAAACAGCGTATGGCTGCTTGAATGAAGAACAATTGCAACGCCCAAATATAGATGAGATTGTCGCAAGACTTGAGAAAGCATTGGAACTCCAAATGGCAGGCGAAAATTGGCCTGTAAGACGTTTTTTTCTCTCTTCAAATCTGTATATCATAATAACTATTCTATTCAGAATAACTTATTATTATTAATTGATAATGATAGTCTACTTATTACTGTATTTATGATGCTAAAGGAACACTCGGTAGTTGCGGCCGAAGTTGAAGGTTCATCATCCAGTCAAGAGAAGGTAATTTTTCTTATAACTCTTTTTGTAAGTCGCTGATCAAAATTTCAAAAAAGAATTGAGATTCTCCTTCTGTTGAAGGATTGAAGCCAATGATAGGCCACATTGTGTCTAAAATTGGGGAAAAAATTACATTTACCAGCTATTGTTCTAACATCTAGCTTTTCTCGAGTGTAATACACAAGATCCTCTTTTTTAAGTATCTCCCAACATTTTCTGCTCTTTGATAAATTTTTATAATTGAGTAATTTACCTCAGTTTAGTGTTTCACCCTGTGAATTTGCACAAATGATAATGGTGTCTTGTTCGATACATATAGGCCTCAGTGACCTCCATCTTTAGAGGCGTTGAATCCCATACCAGCAAAAAGACAATGTCTCCCCTCAAAGATCTTTCTCATTCACGCCTCAGCTTTGAAGATATAGAATCCGCAACTAACAGTTTTGATGATGAAAATTTTATTAAAGATTTTGGGTTTGGAGAGATTTACAAAGGCCGTCTCTTGCGTTCCAACCAGTTCATCGATATTATAGTGAAGTGTTTCTTTTCTGAATATGTAGATGATAAGAGAAAAACATTTTGGACGGAGATTTCAATGCTTTCTAATCTCAAACATAAGAATCTGGTGTCTCTTATTGGGTTTTATGAGGACGAGGATGATAAGTGTATCATATACAAGAAGGAGGCTAAAGGAAGTCTAGACAGATATCTAAAGGACCAGACCCTCAAATGGATGCAAAGGTTGAAGATATGTGTTGGTATTGCAAATGCATTGAGTTACATCCATTATGATGTTGGACGTGATTTTAGTGTCATACATTGCAACATCAAGAGCTCGAAAATTCTACTAGATGACAAATGGGAACCCAAGTTATCTGGTTTTGAGCTTTCGTTGAAAAATACAGTAGCTCGGAGGCAGCGTCTTCTTCTTACTCATGATATTGTTCAGAATGTATACCTAGACCCAAAATATAAAAGAACTGGGGGTGTGACCCACAAGTCAGATGTGTATTCGTTCGGTGTTGTATTATTTGAAGTATTGTGTGGAAGGAGTGCGGTTCATCCGGATGAAGAGTTGGGAGAGGGGTTATTAAGTCAACTGGCCAAATCTCATTTAGATGATATGATTGATCCACATCTACGAGAACAGATGGACCCCGAAGCATACAAAATCTTCTCAGACACGGCATTTTACTGCATACAAGAGGAACGAGCAAAGCGTCCGCATATAGATCAGGTTGTCAATAGACTTGAGAAAGCTTTGCAACTCCAGTGGAAACGTGAAAATCCAGTTGACAGTACATCATCCAATCGTTTGAAGGTAATTAATTTCCTTAAAATTTTAATTTGAGGCCGATTACTTATCCTAATTAATATACAAGAGTTACTAATATTATTAAGTGTTGTTTTCTAGTTTAACGTATAACTACTTTATCCTCATTATACGATTTTTTTGTATAAAAATATGAGTAATTTAAAAAACTGTATACATGTGATTTTGATTTTACATTATCTTTTTTAACATTGTATTTTATATTTCATTGAATATAATGTTAAATAACAACAAAAACTATTATACAAAACTAAATTTTTGTAATGTATGTGGTGATAGGGGTGTTCATCGGTTCGGTTATCGGGTTATTCGGTTTATTCGGTTAATTTTTTTTTCTGGGTCAAACCGAAAACCGAACCGAATAACCCGAATGACATAATTTTAATTATTTTTTCATTTAATTATATATATTTTTTGAACCAATTTTTTTTCAAGCTTAAATAATGTTATATTTATACTAAAAAAGACTTTTATTGATTATTTTTATATATAAATACATAAAAAATATATATATTTATATATTTTCGGTTTTCATTGCCAAACCCATATCCGATAACCGAATATTTAGTTCGGTTCGGTTTTGACCAATTCAGTTCGGTTACGAATTCTGTTCGGTTTTTTTCGGTTCGGTTTCGGTTTTCGGTTATTGTGGATATTACCCGATCCGTGAACACCCCTATGTGGTGAATATGAAATTATGAAATAGTTTGTTACATAAAATTTTAATAGTGGGTTCATTCTGAATTCATAAAGAAGATATTTTCAAGGATGTAACTCAAAAGTATGTAATAAGTGTGTTCAGTTTTTCAAATTGAAAATCTATACTACATATAAAGGAAAAATGGTCAAAGTGGAAAAGTGAAAAGTCAAGTAATGTGAAATGTTGAAAAATCTTATTAAAGGAAATTATTAAATGTAATTAATACTCTTATTAAAACACCCCATTACTTAAAAGTACAATTATTTATACACATTGTACAACCAATTAAAAACATATCTACCAAATTAAATACAACCAATTAAAACAATTAGTATAAATCACAAACCGGGTTGACCCGGGACGCTTCAAACCCGACGGGTTGAACCGGTTTAATTTGACCCGTTTTTGACCCAACCTAGCAAGTTGACCCGGTTTAAATCGACCAATTTTTCGACCGGAACGGTTCAACCGGTTGAACCACCCGGGTCGAACCGGGTTTCAAAACATTATGTTTAATTCCCAAATCTTCAAACTTTTATTATTTTTCATTTATAACCTATAAACTTTTTTTTATCAATAAACTAGCTGTCGCTATAAAATCTCGTTGCTATGCACGGATACTCGTCTAGTATGTATTCAAAGTAAAAATGTTTTTTATTTTATTAGACCATAATCATTTTTGTGAAATACTTGAATAGGCAATCATTTTAGTGTTTACCGTTTACAAAAGAATAAAGGTAAGTCTGGATTATGCATGGAACTAGGGGTGTTCACGGATCGGGTAATATCCACACTAACCGAAAACCGAAACCGAAACCGAATCGAACCGAAATAAACTCAACCGAATTCGTAACTGAACCGAATTGGCCAAAACCGAACCGAACCGAACTAAATATTCGGTTATCGGGCTGGATATGGTTTTGGCAATGAAAACCGAAATCCGAATTCATATAAATATATATTTTTTTTATGTATTTATATGGAAAAAAAATCGCTAAAACTCTTTCTTAGTAATATGACATTATTTAAGCTTGAAAAAAAAATTGTGCTAAAATAATTAAAATTATGTAATTCGGGTTATTCGGTTCGGTTGAATCAAATTTGAATTCGGTTTGGTTCGGTTTTCGGTTTGACCCAGAAAAATATTTAACCGAAATAACCAAATAACCGAACCGATGAACACCCCTAGAAGGAACACGTATAGGTATGGTATAATAGGTTTGGTTTAAGGACTTAAAATGATCATACCCAAAAGCTGAGGGTTTTCTAAAGTCAACAATCTTTTAGTGGTATGACTATTCTTTTCCTAATTTCATATAATATGACCCACTTTGTCTTTTCTATTTTTATTATGGTTTTGTCTCTTAGACAACCACTAATATAAGGGAGGTGATTTGCACACTTCAAAATTTGATTGGCACACTCCAATGTAGCATTCTTTAATATATGTACAACTCTTTACTGCAATGATTGGAGTGTGCCGGACAAATTTTGGACTGTGCAAATCATCTCCCCTAATATAATGTTACTCTTTTCCTTTTTCCTAGAAACAATTTTACAAAAGGCACCCAAGAAGGAAACCATTAACAACATAAAGATAAAAACCTTCAAGAGGGAGGAATAATTAATTAAAAGACAAGAAATCTTCATTTTCAATTTTTTGACATTAATTTTAGGGATGAAATCATTTTCCTACTAGTTAACTTGAAACAAATCAGTTGTTGCTTTTGAATGTTTTCATACTTTCTAAATGTTAAATCAATTATAAAAACCTTTTTTTTTTTTTTTTTTTTTTTTTTCACTCCAATCCTTACTAGCATTAACGAGGTGATGTGTGACTCCATAATGTTGCAGGAGAAGAACTTTGAACACTTGAAGATTGGACTAGATGTTATAATGGAGGCTACCGAGAATTTTGACGACACACATTGCATTGGGTCAGGCGGATTCGGTAAAGTATACAAAGCAGATCTTGAACATTTTGATAGCAGTAATTCCTCGTCGATTGAAGGTGTGAACAAGTGTGATTTACCAAGAAAACGAAGCACGGTAGCCATAAAGCGCATTCACAATCAAGAAGGAGAAGAAGGGTTCATTTCAGAAATTGAAACTCTAACTACTTGTAAGCATGACAACATAATCTCTCTTCTTGGCTTTTGTTATGAAGGTAACGGTGCAATGATCCTGGTTTATGAGCATGCTTCTAAAGGAAGTCTTGCTGACTATTTGGGAAGTAGTGATAAAATGACTAATCTTACTTGGGTGCAACGTATAAAGATGTGTCTTGATATTGCACATGGTTTGAATTACATTCACAACAACACAGATCACGGCAAACAAAAGATGATACACCGTGACATCAAGAGCGATAATATTCTATTGGAAGATAACTGGAAGGCAAAGATTGCGGACTTTGGGCTCTCCAAATTCCGCCCAGCAGATCAAGTGGCCAGCACCAGCACTATCTATACCAATATTGTAGGTACATATGTGTATTTGGATCCAGAATATCAGAAGGATCGTAGATTAAATAAGAAATCAGACATTTACTCGTTTGGAGTAGTGTTGCTTGAGATCTTGACCGGGAGGTTGGCCTATGATTCTGTATACACCAAGGTGAATGACAAGGGAATTGCACCCATTGCAAGAAATCATTTTGAAAAGGGAACCATAATGGAAATTGTTGATGACAAGATAAAGGAGGAGACCGATGAACATGTCTTTTCTTTAAGTAAAGGACCCAATAAAGAGTCTTTGGACATCTTTTTAGACATGGCATTTCGATGTGTCGCAGAAACTCAAGCGCAACGTCCAACAATAGAAGTTGTCATCCAAGAACTCAAAAACGCGTTAAATTCTCAGGTAAGTAAATAATTTGAAAGACAACTTATTAATTTCTTCATATTCTTGATAGTAAAATGTGACATATCATACATTATACTTTGTGTAAACAACATTTTCTCAAACTCTTACCCATTATTAGATCTTTTTTTTAAGGGTATCTAACTATCTCACTATATACAACAAATCAATCTCACAATGTCCTAAGCGATTTATTGTTTAAGTTATTTCACTGGGTATAAACCCTTTACCCAAAAAAAAAGTTTTGGGATTTATTGTTTTGATATTAAACTTTTATGTAAACATAGTAATTTAAATTTATAACGTGCTAATGAGTCGCCGGTAAACCTCCTTATATATATATATATATATATATATATATATATATATATATATATATATATATATATATATATATATATATATATATTTGATTAGTGTAGAAATTGCAACAAACCTTGATTTGCAACCATAAATTTGACATGAACTTGGAGACTAAAAGAAATTAAATTTTGATTTAACAAAATCCGGTATGGCAAGTAGTTTCAGTTTGTTTTTGACCTACTACATCGACTGACTGTCTGGTGATTCACAGGAGAACCACAAAGACGACCTCAAACTGTCACTTAAAGACATAAAGTTGGCGACACAAAACTTCAGCCAAGACAATATCATTGGACAAGGAGATTTTGGGAAAGTATATAAAGGAGTAGCTACTCACATTCATGGACATAACATCTTTGCTGCAAAGCGCTTGGAAAGGAAGTCTGCTGAAGGAGAAGCTGAATTTATGACAGAACTGGAAATCCTTATGGAGTACAAACATGAAAATGTCATTGGTCTTTTAGGCTACTGTGATGAAGAGGATGAGAAAATTATTGTTTACGAGTATGCGTCGAGAGGAAGTCTTGATAAGTACTTGGACAATGATAGTCTTATGTGGGTAATGCGGCTAAAAATATGCATCAATATTGCAATCGGGTTGGATTTCCTTCATGGAAAGGGTTCAAGTCAAGAAATGGTGATACATAGGGACATCAAAAGCAGCCACATACTACTGCTTGATGATTGGAAAGCAAAAATTACTGATTTGGGGCTTTCCTTAGTTTGTCCAACAAATCAGGAGGATGCGGGCTATGTCATTGACAATGTTATAGGCACAATTGGCTATCGTGACCCATTACACTCGAAAACAGGCTTCTTAACTAAAGAATCTGATATATTCTCACTGGGTGCGGTTTTATTTGACATATTGTGTGGGAAACTATCGTCCATAAAACTAGACGATGAGTATCTTTATTTACCCTTTTTGGCTAAACAACACTATCATGTCAGAAAACTTGATAAGTTGGTGTTTGAGGGTATCAAAGATCAAATTGCGCCACAGTCATATACTACATTTACAAGGATTGCCCTTCAATGCTTACATCACAGGAGAGAAAGACGGCCAACAGTAGGTGAAGTGATAATACAACTTAAGAAAGCATTGGAATTCCAAGTAAGTTTTTATAATTATTTCAAATTAGGTTACCATTTCTTTCACATGCAGATCTAAAACTATATTTATGGATGTTCAAATAAGTTTTGTACTTCTATTGTTCAAACAAGTGCTGTTGAACCATAAAACATGATAAATAAACATATATCTTAATAAGACAGTCTTTTTTTTATCACTCAAAACAAAAAATAAATCAAATGTCAAAACGAAAAAGATAACAAGTTTCCATGATCCAGAAAAAATTATGTTTTCTATGTTTAGTAGAAGGTCTTTAGTTGTTTCTTCAACGATAGAAATGTAAATGTATGAAATATGAGCTTATTAATTGTTTAATGAATGTGCAGGAGGATTATGAGATATGGGAGTCGAAATTGCCTAAAGACTACAATGAAATAATCCAGATTTTAAAGTGCACTGAAAATTATTCTACCATCAAGAAAGAGGATCTTTACAAAATCTTTTCTAAAGGAATCCCCCTTCAGCAGGACAAAGTGGTAATCAGTTCATTCTGAAATCTCAGTTATATTTTTGTGCATCCTATGTTCTATGTATCCTTTAGTTTATTAGGGATGAATCAAAATCACCCATGCATTTACACATCATAACATTGAATGTAACTTGTTTTTTTGTTGTATTACAGTTGCTGTCATTCAATGGTATTGGAGAAAGAAATGTAGTGGTTTCAGCAACAATGTTTTCCTACAAAAACAGCTGTCCACATAAGTGGAAATCTCTTCCAGAAACAAGGTTATTCTCTCTACCTCTGTTGTTAGATGCATAAATTACTGCTCTAATCTACAGCTGAGTTTCATAAACAGATATAATACAAAATTGTTTGTTAAACTCAAAGAACAGTAAATAGTAGATGCTTTGTAACTCATACACGTTCAGACCTACAGCGTCTTATATCTTTGTATATCAACTTTAAGTCTCTTCAAGCTTTAGTTTTATATTTTGAACCTTGATATTTACTGAAAATACACAAAAAACTTAATATTTTTTTTTGGAATTGGATTACATAGTGCCCATTTTGAAAAAAAAAATGTATTTTATGTTAACTTAAATGAATGTTGTTCCTATATAATACTAATTAAAGGGTGAATAACATGAGTAGAGCTACTTTAAAGTATGCATTTATGGAATTCATATATAAGATTTTAGAGTCTTCTTAACTGATTCCATTAGTCTCAGATTTGGAATCTGGGGTGTTATGTATGATATTTAAATGTTGCTTGTATAGTCGATATGTACTATGTTGCTTGATTCTGTATTTATTTATTTTTTTCAAAACATGGTTGAGGTATGCCCTGTTTTAGGTCCTCTGTTTGCACGGCCATGAATCATAAATTTTGCTAGCATCTTGCTTGTCTATTTTAAGATATAATCCCTCTAAAAAATAAATAACTTAATGGTTAAAAGAAAATTATCATATTTAATTATATATATTCTATTGATACAATAAGTTTCAGTTTTGAATTTAAGTCTTGTCCCAATTCCCAAATAAATCGTATTCTCATTTATCTTGGTTTAAAGAAATACTAAATTCTAAAGTAGAAGTGTACATCCGGGGAAATAATGGTTATGACTGACTGGGACTTGAATATTTATAACATGTGCAGATTTGAGTCAGTAGTGGAGATGTCCGATGTTTCCAATTTGAACATCGAAATTAAGACAAATACTCGATTATTATCTCCGAATGCTGTTTATGGGGTCTATTTACTCTTCAAATTCTCTGATTCAAGAAAAGTTTCAGCTAAACCGATGTACGTCAATCTGAAGTATAGAGTGGGCTCCGAAAATCTACATGCATATTTTGCAAAACAGAGAGACGAAGAGTGGATGATGATCGAGTTGCACAGATTCTTAAATCAGAATGAATATGTCATGTTTACGTTTCTAATAGAGAGCTTTTCGTCGTTCTATTGTGGAGATGGTGCGATTTATGTCAAAGGCATTGAATTTCTAACCATTGACAAAGTGAGTTTAGAAATATCCCTTGGCTCCATTCTAAATTATTTTGTTTATATATAAAAATCATGTCTATGCTGCATATTTAACATGATTGTACACAGGTGAAACTTGAAGAAATTGGAAAGTTGAAGGATGTCCAACAAGTCTTGGAATCAAACTTCAATCTAGATCGCGTGCAACAACTGCCAACTAACTTTGAAGAAATCTTTGAGATACGCAGAAACTATGATGAGTTGTTTTGGTTGGGCGAAGTAAACGGGAAGAAACTTCTTGTGGTTTCAGCAAAGGCAGCTCTATACAAATTTTCTAATGCCGATATCTTTACTTCAAAGCCATCATCCCAGTCAAGGTTTGCTTTTTCGAACTAGACTTGGCATGTTTTCCTTTGAGCAGTAAACTTTCCTAATTGTACATTCACAATGTGCACATCTAATCGTATCCAAATATTTGAAAATGTTTTACAAAAGAAAATAAAAACTACTGCAGATTTTTTTATTTAAGGCCAATCTTCTTTATTGTCAAGTAAAGTACTGAAAATTTGTGTATGTTGACAAAAGTATCACATCTTGATTTGTCTTTTTGTGTCTTCAAAATTAACAGTGTTTCTGGTATGTAATCATAATATGCAAAGTACATGCAGATTTCAAGAGGTGATTGAGCTTTTGCCACAACAAGTATTCTATATTAATTGCACGATTAGAAGTCAAATGTTGTCGGCTGATACAGAATACACGTGTTATCTTGTATTCAAGCTTTCAGAAGAATGTCACGGACTGCATAATCCGGTGAAGGTACGAGATCTACTCCACCAAGTAAACGAAGAGGCTGAAATTTTCTATTTTGTTACCCCAAGCCCACTGAATATAAATGATATTACACGGGTTCCAAAACAAAGGGAAGATGGATGGATGGAGATTCAAGTGTGGAAATTTAACTCGACTCATAATTTCGAGGATGACTCTCTTTCTATCTATATGAAGTTTACAAGTCATGAAGGAACTATGTCTGGCCTCATCATATGTGGCCTTGAGTTTCGCCCAACGTTTATTACTTCAAGCACGCTCAATTGAGCCTTTATTTTCAAACTCAACTCAAGTATGGTTAAGCTTTACTTTGGTTTCTTAACTGATACATTATGAGCTTGGCCTGACTCGACTGTTCAAGGTAAATATTGACGGACTCGATATACTGAGTTTGGCTTGACTTAACTTTGTTGGGGTCATGGTTAGCTGAGTGAATTTTGTTGTTAGTTGCTTTGATTTCATAAGTTTTTACAATAACGCTATAAATTGAGATTAAGAATGGTATAAAAGAAATGTTGTTTGAGTGCTCATGCAGCAATAGTTGTGTAACATTTCTACTCTATGGATTATCGATGTTTATTTTGAGCCTAGTGATCAAGTGCATAACGTAGTATAAACTACCTCATGTGTGTGATCTAGTTTAAATTGCATTATAGATTTGTAAGTTTTGTATTCGAACAATGTTGGTTCAGTTTGTTTTCATTGCACTCATGAACAAAATGACCAAGGTGGAGATGATTATAAAATGAGATGCCAAACAATCCATGAAAATCATATTTATTGGCTTCTAACCGAAGTCACTGTTATAATATTTATAAATCACAGAATCTACAAAAGATTAATTTTATTATATACTGTATCAAATAAAATTGATTTTTTGTGATTGTTTGATTTTTAAAACATTGTAATATCTAATTTTAGTTAAAAGCTTATGATTTAATTGGTAAATTTCGAATCAGCTGAACGTTTGTGGGTATGTTTGGCACGAAGCGATGTGGAGCTTTTTGGATCGGTTAGTAATGAGCATTTTGATTTTTAGTAGTCGTTTGTTAAAGGAGCGGTGAGCTTTGCTATTTTTAGGAATGCTCATTTTTCCAATGCTTACTTAAAAAGCGGTGAGATGTGGCTACTACTCACACCTCACTGGTACCGCCCACTGGTACTACTCACTCCTACTTTTAACAAACATACCGTGAGTGTGAGCCCCATCTAATAGTCGAGTTCGAGCTTTATATATAACGAACATACCGTGAGTGTGAGCCCCATCTAATAGTCGAGTTCGAGCTTTATATATAATGATCGACAAGCTTTGCGAGCCTAAGCGATATAACTAGATACCAGGTAAGTACATATATTCTCATATCAAGGACCATTTCAACTTCTCAACTCGTTGTATGGGTCATGCATCAACATCGTCTCTATGTCATCTCGAAGCAAAAGAAACCGATCCCCCATTATCAAATGGTGTATATGAAATCGATATTGTTGGATAAATTGGAAATGGATACAAAAGGTACTCTAGAAAAAAAGTAAATCGATAAAGAAATTTTTTTGCTCACACAATTCATTTGATCAAGGTCCATCCCGTCTTTGTAATCATTGATTGTTACTCACGAGAGAAACTGAGGAAATGAATTAGTTTGTTCCTTTTTTTTCATTTCTTTCTTTTCTTCGAAGTCGAGAACACAAACTACAACATTATTTTCTTTTCTTTTCTACCTGTATTTTCTCTCTCATAAACCCAAATCAATGAGCACTCGATATGACAAGTTATAAGGCAAATCATAGCCCTATAACTCAACCATATAGCTTGACACAACAACCTCCATCGAGTTATAAGGTCTCGCGCCAAATTTATCAGCCGAGTTACAAGGTATTTCTTATTTATTTTTTGTTTATTTGTGTTTTATTAGGTTAAAATATGGGCCAGTAGGTGTATTATAACTTGAGTGGCCGAGGGAGAGTAATAGATACTGAATTATTTGAAAAAAATGTAGAAGTGACATCATTTTTTGCAATGGCTCATGGGCACATAATGCACTTAAAATAAATTAAATGCCCATAAGCATTTTATATCCAAATCACATGAATTAAATCCACATGGGCACTAAAAATCCAAATTAACAAATAAGTTCAAATAAAGATGGTAATAGACGAGTCAAAAATCAACACATAATATGTTTAACTCATGAGCACTTTAAATGCAAATTAAGCAATGTGACATATCGGTTTGACATCCTAATGTTGTTACAACAACATACAAGTCCAAATATTCTTTGCTAAACATTTTTGGGATTATCATGAAAAAAGTTCGTAAACAATGACAGTATATTTGTAGTTAGATCACATATATTCAAATCAAAGACTTGCATTTCTTGAATAATTTGAACATAAAAAACATCATTCATTTACATATCTATTAATCACGTGAGTCTTTTTTTCCTTAAATAATGTCACCCTTATCATGTTTATGTTTGGCGCAAAACTTATGAGTATTAGAGTTTGGGTCATATCGATCCTCTAAGAAAGAATTTATAAGAAAGTTTTTAAAATAAGGTAGTTTTTAAAACAAGTTTTGTTTGACACAAACTTTTTACAACTTTTAATATTTCTAAGAGTTTATAAAACAAGCTCGTTTAAGGTAACTTTTAATGGAGCATAAGCTTTTATAGGTGTTCATTAACATAAATACTATTATGTATTCATATTGTAAACTAATGTTTTGCAACTTAAGCTTTCATAAAATTTAACTCTTATGAGTTACATCAGTCCAGCTCACATTTCGCAAAAAACAATATAATCCTTATATTTTTTTTTAACAACATTGATTGACATGACTAATCATATGTGGGTGCATTCTATTAGTCACAAGAGAGAGACATAATTCTTCACAAACCAAAAATCAAATCACTGGCACGTCGGTTTAGGCATGAAAAGTAGTTACACTTTCACATAGGTCTCCTGCGAAACCTTTAAGGCCTTAAGTAACTAAGATGAATCGAGATCGTTCGTATTAACATGACCGATAACATTCCTTTACAAATAAAAGAGTGAGGACCAAGTTTTCTATTTGATCGTGAGAGAATATTGTAACAACCCGATATTTTTCACGTCTACGTTTATTTCCAAACTTTGGAAATTCACTATTCATCGATTACTATTCATCATTTTACTATTCATCGTTTTTGATGTCCGTTTGATATTCTGAGAAACATTTGAAAATTTTACTATTCACAGAACACTATTCATACCGGAAGAAATTCCACTATTCACGTGCATTATCAGTAAGGACCTCTCATACGGACTAGAATAGTCTGCATATCATCATAATGTCATTTACATGCTATACCACTCTTAGGATTCTCAAATTAATATATTTAGTATATTTAACGTTTTACGTATAAGTATTTATAATTAAACGTTAACACGCGATTAATAAATACGACGAATATATCTAAATATTCCTACTATGGTCCCGACATATTTTTATATCCCTTATAACCTCATAAAAGTTATAAAATTCATTTACCCAACATTTTGGAAATTTATTTTATTTATATCGTAAGTTTATTAAAATTACGACGGTTTTTGTGAAAACTAAACAATAATCACCCGAACACTCAGTAATTGTACCCAACACATTTTTAACATTTTTATGACTTTATTAAGTCCCGGTTAACTTCGTTAACATTTATTTCTAGCAAACCCGGTACCCGATTGTGACAACTGGCAAATTAGGGAGTTATTTTGAAAACCCGCATTACATTACAGTTCGTTTATAAAATATATTTGGAATTTTATTCGTAACGAACTTGAAAAACCTATATTATGGTTGATTATATTTTAAAATCTTTACGAGATTTGAAGATTTATTTTATGAATTCGAATTTGGATTATCGATGTGATGAGATTTATTTCGAGATTTTATTGGCACTACGTTGACTCCGGCACTAGAATAACCTAACTAAAGTTTTATGTCTTGAGTCTACGGATTCGACTATATATATTTATTTATGGAACTCTCGTGAGATGCTAAATGTTTTGAAACGGGTTACGGGTTTTGGTCCGTGTATCGCACACCTAGTCACCTTACCCTAATTATAATAACACTTTTGTTATTATTATTATTATCATTATCATTATTATTATTATTATTATTATTAGTAGTTAAAGAGAAAAAAAAAAAAAAAAAAAAAAGAAAAAAAAAATGGAAAGACTACAAATCGTCCTTGTGGTTACTGTTATCTCACACACCACACAAAACATACAAACTCCATCCTATCATCTCTCTCCCACCTCTCTCTTATCTTTAAGCAAACCCTAGCCGCCACTATTCCGGCCATACAGCCACCACACCGCCACCACTACAACCACACCGCCACCACCATAGTTACTACCTCACTCTCCCCTTTAACTTGATACAATTTACGCGCTTTCAAACCCACAAAAACATCTCAAATCTATTTCATTCGAGTCATAACTTGGTCACTTCTTGTAGATCCGTGAGTTTTGAGGTATATAAAGGTGAGTAGCATCGACTTGGCACCATGAATGCCTCGGTGTGAGTTTAAAACCGTGGAAACATGGATTTGTTCTAATGGGTTTTGATATAATCTTGTTGATACTAATGGGAAAGATTATTTTGTTAATAAAAACGTGGCTATAAATCCGTTTGGTATCCGGGTTCCTTGCTCTTGGTGGTTGTCGAGGTGAAACCGAGAGCTCCAAGCTCTCGGCTTGTGTTTCCCTTTTAGTTTTGTGTGGGATTTTAAATTCTTGGTCTTGTGTTTTTGTCATCGAGGGAACTGGTGATGTATTTCTAAGATATGGTTGATTTTCGGCCAAGGAATTATAAGATGTTGAGGTTGTTTGGTTTTGACTCGATTGAGTCATGTTTTTGGCCTGGTTGTTGATGGTTTATGTCGCGAACCAGAAGGCCTTTTTGGCAGATTTTCAGTTGCTCATTTGAGCTTGTTGGGAGACCTCGTGGTCTTGGTTTCGAGTCTCTTGTGACTCATGTGTTTAGCCGAGACCCAAGTGGGTTGCAAGGCTCGGGTTTGGCTTGGTAAACCAACCCGGAACTAGCTTATTTTGATGTTTTTTTTTTTTTTTTTTTCCTTGATATGGTTTATATATGCAATTTGTATTATTGTAATGATATTTTGATGGGTCGAATACTTTGGTTTGGTCGAGACCATTGTGGTCTCGACAATGGGTATATTGTGATTATTGTGAAGTGTTGTCGATAAAGTGATATTGGGGACCGATTGTGAGACGGTCAAACTAGAATGACGGAGATAGGTTAGTCGGGTGCCGTAGTCGGACCCTATTGTTGTAGCACGTGATTTGGGTAATGTTGGACGGAGATGGAATTACTTGGTTGTGTTGTTTATTTTTCTATTTTGGACTTGGACAATGAGCCGAGAGTGATGACTCGGACATGTGACCATTTCGTATGACTCGATAATTATTTATAATTAAACACAACTAATAAAACTCGTAATAATATTATTAATAATATAAACGTTTATATAAATATATAAACGTGAAAACGTATATATATTTATACAAGTGCGTATATTAATAATAAAACGATCACGAGTAATATTATAATAATAACGCGACTATAAATATTATGCTATGAAAGTAGCGTAATAATATTACGAGCGTTATTATAATTAAACGGCTATAAACAATGATGAAATCTTGACGTTAAATAAATATTAAATAAAATAATTTCTTTTAAATAAATAAAGGAAACTATCGAGTTATACAGGGTCGTGGTCACTTGAGTCCAAGTGGTTTATTATTTGTGACGTTTGTGTTGTCACGGATATATGACGATTAATACATTCATTTTCGATAACTACGTAACTTATTTAATCGACGGGTTAAATAAGAGCTATTTAGTTATTTAAATTGAGTATATTAATGGGCATCGTATCCTACGACGCCTATAGGTTGTGGTATGTGTACGGGAATAATAAGTTACTAAGTATCTCGTGAGATTACCAAATTGACGAATTTGGTGAGCTTAACGGTATAATTAGTGAAGTTATTAAACTTTGATATATACCATATAGTACTTTATGTGCAATGTGTGACCTAGGATTCGGGTATAATCCTAGAATGGTATATTAAGTAAATAAATATGGAAGATTACCAAATCGACGGATTTGATAGACTTCGATGATTTATTTAAGTAATATATTAGGCTAATATTAGACCCATAGATTGTTTTATCATCCTTTTTGTTGTGACTTCTTGGTTTGAGTTGTGTCGACCCACCACCCGTATGGATACCAAACGCAAATACACCAAACTAATACGAAATGGATTTTCGGAAATAAAACGGATTCTCGTCCGGGTTTGGGAATATATTGAAATTGAGGAAATGATTTCTGAACGAGTTGATATTGTTAGGTCGTGCCGAGTCCGTAGTTGCCGTCTTTTGAGTTATTATACATCTTACCTCTACCGATTTCTTATTGCTGATATCTGGACTTGAGGTGAGTCATAGCCCCACTTTTTACTCTTGAACTATGTTTTCAATGATTGGGGTGAGAAACGTGCAAATTATTTTATGTGGACTATTATCGCTTTTATATGCTTTCTAAACTTGCTATGCGTATGGACTAGGATATATTGTCAACTTTAGTCACATATTTTCGTGTGTACTATTCAAGGTTGGCTTATTTGGATTGTCAGCTTTAGTCACATAGTTTTGTGTGTACTATTCAAGGTTGGCTTATTTGGTTATTGATGGATTGTCAGCTTTAGTCACATAGTTTTGTGTGTACTATTCAAGGTTGGCTTATTTGAATTGTCAGCTTTAGTCACATAGTTTCGTGTGTACTATTCAAGGTTGACTTATTTAGATACTGTAGTGTGCACCTATAGGTTATTAATACTTCGGAGGTTATCCGAGTATTTATTGGTATTGCGGGGGTTACCCGAATATCTATGTTGCTACGGAAGGGTATCCGTGTGTTTTAGTTATTGCGGAAGGGTATCCGCGTGTTATGTTGAGAGCGGAGGGTATCCGCAGGCTTTTAGCGAATCCTTAGTCTAGCTAGCAAGCGTTTTTGTGTATATGTCCACTATATTATTAGTTGAATTTAAACCTATGATCTCACCAGCGAAAGCTGACTTTTAGCACGTTTTCTCAGGAAATTAAGTGATGCTCTATGGATGCTTGGATTGGAGGCTTGGCAATGGCACCTGGTTTATGGATCCATTTTTCTAAACTCTGATATTAAATTGAGGACCTATGTTCATTTCTTTTGGGCCTGACTCTGAATGATGTTGGGATAAATGTAAACTTTAAAACCCCGTTTTGGTTGTGTTTTTATTATGTTTACTTTATCTCGTTCTATTATGTCTTGTGTTGGATACCAATCCCCGTAGCACCCCGAAAGCTTGTTGAGTCTTCCGCTGTACCAAATTTTGGGGGTGTTACAGATTGGTATCAGAGCCAAGGTTATAGAGAACTAGGTAAATAAACACCTAAACTATAACCGATTTTTATAGAAAACGATCCTCGACCATTGCCCGCCAGCCCGCCAAGCCGAAGCATCATTATTATTATTGAGGTATATTGAGATAATGATTTGGAATGAGATCTTTGGAGATGATTATTAGATTTGGGATTCTTGAGATGATTTGAGGATTTGAGATTTATTGATTTAGCGATGTGATGACCTTTTGAGGAATTATATGCGTTTTGAGGAATTATATGGCTTAATTATTTTATGAATGATTTTTAGTAATGCGGTATTTGAAACTCTTTACTGAGATTATATAATTGGGATTTTATGATGATTTTTGATGCGATATTTTAAGTTCGCGCTTTAGTTGTTTTGAAACACTTACACCTACCCTACGCCGTTGTCACAAATAATAGCCTCCTTGCACGTGTTGTTGTTAAGAATTGTTATTGCGAGTACGCGTCGTCCATCGTAGATCACTATGGCCCCTGATGACCCATACGTGTTGGTCATGCGTTCGGCCGCTACTTTATCGTCGCATTGTCGCCCTAAGTCGCCGACTTTATCGCCTCATGGTTCGCCTGCTCGAAGATGACGAGTGATGGAGTACCCTTTCGACGAGGAGTACGCGGGTAAGCAGAATGATAACCCTCAAGATGAGGAAGAGAATGATGACCCTCAGGATTGGGAAGAGAATGATCCTCAGGAGGAGGATATGCCTGATGACGATGGGTCGCTAGCACATTCAGTTCATTCTACGAAGCCCGATTCCCCGATACATCCGTTAGAGCCGGTTTCACCTGATCATCCGTTTTTGTTTGATTCACCACTTGGTAGTCCTGTGGCGTCGGATGCACCTTCTGAGGTTTCTGCTGAGCATGCAGAGTTAGGTGAGACTGGTAGGATGTGGGCTCAGATTACTGCACAGGGCGAGAGGATCTCGCGGATGTCTGACCGACTTGAGATGATTATTGCTGAGTTTATTGCTGAGTTTGTTACTGAGTTAAGAGTTGATTAGACAACTGTCGTGGGCAGGACGACAGCGATTAGGACATGTATGATAGAAATACATGAGCAGATAGAGAGTCTGCAGAGAGGTTTCCTCACGGCTCGCGAGGGAGATCGCAAGCTGTGGCAGAGGAACACAGTGTTAGAAAAGGAGGTTGTGGACCTCAAGAGGGATAGAGATACACATAGTGTTGAGCATGGATCGTTATTGAGGAATTTGGATGGTTTGAGATCGGACTTGAGGAGTCTATGCCAGCATCATGGCTAGATCGATTGGATTTGTGTTCTTGTTGTGTTGCTACATAAGCCAAGGAGTATTTGGTTAGGAGAGCTAATTATTATATCTCTTATGTCATGATATTCGGATTGTACGTTCGTCTCGTATGGAACGATTAGTATCTATTATGCCTGTTGGTAGTATGGAACGATGTATTGATCGCTACTTATGGACGATGGTGAGCTCGTATGATATTTTACGATTTTCGACGTACATGGAGAATTATGTCTTATTTGCGTGGTTGATATTGTGTTAGTATTATATTAATGGCTGTACGACGAAACCCTGTTAGAGCTACCAGAACTGGTCCTGCAACGACTACCCTTAGTCGTCGAGGACGCCGTCCTACTCGAAATGTTGAAACCCCTACTCCTGAGAACCTGGACACTACTAACCGCAACGACAGGAATCAAAATGTGGATGTTCAGGGAGACAAATGATCATGTTCCACTTAACGCACCCACTGTGGATCAAGTAATGATCAATCAACTTGTGGAGCAACGAGTTGCTGAGCTACTAACTGAGTCAAATCATTCCAACAATTATGCTGGAACGTTTCCACCTGTTCGTGCTAACGGATGTAACTACAAGGAGTTTAAAAATTTGTGGACCCATTGAGTTTGGTGGAACTGAAGGAGGGGTCTACTTGGTCAGGTGGATAGAGAAGACTAAGCTAGCGTTTAATGTCAGTAGTGAATGCGAAGGTAAAATTTGCTTCTTTTACTTTTAAGGATGAAGCTTTAACTTGGTGGAGCAATTACCGAAATTCGGTTGGTAGTGATGTGGCTTATGCTATGACTTAGGAGCAATTCAAGTCTTTGCTGATTTAGACTTACTACCCAAGGAATGAGATTAAGAAGCTGGAGATTGAGTTTTGGAATCACAAAGTGAAGGGTACTGATTTGGCGACTTACAATCGTCGTTACCAGGAGTTGGCCTTGCTTTGCCCCGATACGGTTAGAACTGAGACTCAAAAGATTGAGCGGTATACCGATGGGTTGCCTGTGGCTATAAGGAATGACGTGATTGCTGCTAGACCTGCAAATATCCATGAGGCCATCACAATCGCTCAACAATTAACGGATTCGTTGGAATTGGAAGGAGCTGATAAGGATAAGAATGGAAAGAGAAAGCGAGACCATCACCCTAAGGGTAATGATCACCGAAACAAGCGACAAGCTATTGCTAAGGTTTAAGCTATTGGGAATGGAGATAAAAGGAACCAAAATGGTGATGCACCCAAGTGTGGTCGTTGCTACAAGAATCGTACAGGGCAATGTACTGTGATTTGTCAGAGTTACTCAAGGAGAGGACATGTAGCTAGGGAGTGTAGAGCACGACCCCTTGCTATGGTTCAAGCTACTTCTGAAACTATGAGTAACACAAATGTTACTTGTTATGGATATGGAAAGAAGGGACATTATAGGAATGAGTGTAGAGAATTGTGGAACCGAGGAAGTCTAGGATCGGGTGGTAATGGGTACAATCATGGAAATCGTGGAGTCAGAGGAAACCGTGGACGTCAAGACAATGAGGACCAACGTGTGGAAGCAGGAGCTGCTCATGGGAGAGTGTATGCACTCGGGAACGAGAGAGGAGAAGATCCGAATGACGTTACTGATACGTTCCTTCTCAATAATCGTTATGCTTCCATACTATTTGATACTGATGCCGATAGAAGTTTTGTGTCTACTACGTTTGCACCCTTACTAGAGAAACCCCCGATGGCCTTAGGAATTGATTATGATGTAGAGTTAGCTAATGGGAACATAGAGAGGATTAGGACTATCATTCGCGGTTACACGTCAAACTTTCTAAATCATCCTTTCAACATAGATCTTCTACCCGTCACGTTAGGAAGTTTTGATGTCATCATTGGTAAGGATTGGTTGTCGAAGTATCGTGCTCACATACTTTGCGACGAGAAGATCGTGCGTGTACCATATGGAAAGGAGGTCCTAAATATATTAGGAGACCGAAAGGATTCTAGGAGCCCATCCCGATTAGCAGTCATTTCTTGCACTAAGTTACCGAAGCTAATGGAGAAGGGATGTTATCTTTTCTTAGCTCAAATTTCTGAGAAGGGAGAGACGAAGAAAAAGGAAAGGTGCATTGGAGATGTGCCTATAGTTCGTGATTTTCCTGATGTGTTTCCCGATGATTTGCCGGGAATCCCGCCTACTAGACAAGTAGAATTTCAGATTGAGTTGATACTTGGTGCTGCACCTGTAGCACGAGCGCCTTATCGTCTTGCACCTACCGAACTGGAAGAATTGTCGAAATAATTGGCGGAGTTAGCCGAAAAGGGATTCATGAGACCAAGTTCTTCACCTTGGGAAGCCCCAGTCTTATTCGTGAATAAGAAGAATGGATCGTTTCGTATGTGTATTGATTTCCGAGAGTTGAACAAGTTAACGGTGAGAATAGATACCCGTTACCGAGGATCGACGACTTGTTCGATCAACATCAAGGATCGAGTGTGTATTCAAAGATCGATTTGAGATCGGGATATCATCAGCTTCGAGTTCGCGAGGAAGATATTCTGAAAACGGCTTTCAGAACCCGTTACGGGCATTACGAGTTTCAGGTGATGCCGTGTGGGTTGACTAACGCACCGGCGGTATTCATGGATCTTATGAATCGGGTGTGTAAGCCTTATTTAGATAAGTTTGTGATTGTGTTCATCGATGACATTCTAATCTATTCAAAGAGTGAGAAGGAGCATGAGGAGCATCTAAGACTTATCTTAGAATTGCTCAGGAAAGAGAAACTGTATGCCAAGTTTTCTAAATGTGACTGTTGGATTCCGACAGTACAATTTCTGAGTCATGTGATTGATAGGCAAGGAGATCATGTAGATCCTGCTAAGATTGAAGTGATTAAAGATTGGGCTGCACCTACGACCCCAACGGAAGTTCGTCAATTTTTGGGATTAGCCGGTTATTACTGAAGATTCATTGAGGGATTTTCGAAGATAGCTAAACCGTTGACCAAATTGACTCAAAAGAGTGTTAAGTAAGAATGGGGAGATAAGGAAGAGGAAGCATTTCAATTGCTTAAGGAGATGTTGTGTAGTGCTCCTATCTTAGTGTTACCTGAAGGTAGTAAGGACTTTGTCGTCTATTGTGACGCTTCGCATAAAGATTTGGGAGCTGTGTTAATACAATGAGAGAAAGTGATAGCGTATGCTTCCCGACAGCTCAAAAAGCATGAGAAAAACTACACCACCCATGATTTGGAGTTAGGTGTCGTGGTTTTTGCTTTAAGGATATGGAGACATTACTTGTATGGAACCAAGTGTGTAGTGGTTACTGACCACATAAGTCTGCAACACATCTTGAATCAAAAAGAGCTTAACATGAGACAGCGACGCTGGATTGAGTTGCTAAGCGATTACGATTGTGAAATTCGCTACCATCCTGGTAAAGCAAACATCGTTGCTGATGCTCTTAGTCGAAAGGAGAGAATTCCACCGTTACGAGTTAGGTCATTAGGAATGACTATCGTATCGCCACTACCGTCTCAAATATTAGAAGCTCAAACGGAAGCGTTGAAAGCAGAAAATCGACCTGCTGAGAAAATATTTGGGATGGCAGAAAATGAGAAGGGATTTGTTAAGCGTTATGATGAAGTATTATGTTTTAGAGAACGAAATTGAGCACCTTTGTATGGAGAAATTCGAGAGTTGATTATGCACGAGTCGCATAAGTCAAGATACTCTATTCATCCTGGGTCTGACAAGATGTACCAGGATTTGAAAAAGTTATATTGGTGGCCAAATATGAAGGCAGATATAGCGTTGTACGTTAGTAAGTGTTTGACTTGCTCTAAGGTTAAGGTAGAACATCAAAGACCGTCGAGATTAATGACGCAGCCAGAACTCCCAGTTTGGAAATGGGAGCGGATTACAATGGACTTTATTACCAAATTACCTAAGACAGCTAGCGGTTGTGACGCTATCTGGGTAATTGTGGATCGTCTGACAAAGCCTGCTCATTTCTTAGCTATTAGTGAAGATGATAGTGTGGATAAGCTTGCGAGGTTATATGTGAAGGAAATTATTTCGCATCATGGAGTCCCGATATCTATTATTTCGGATCGTGATAGTCGTTTTACGTTAGCTTTGTGGCGATCACTTCAAACCGCTTTGGGGACAAGGCTTGATATGTGTACTGCATATCATCCCCAAACCGATGGTCAAAGTGAGAGTACCATTCGGACGTTAGAGGATATGCTTCGTATATGCATCATAGACTTGGTAAAGGCTGGGAGAAGTATTTACCCCTTGCGGAATTCTCCTATAATAATAGCTACCACATAAGTCTTAAGGCTGCTCCATTTGAAGCTTTGTATGGCAGAAAGTGTCGTTCGCCTATTGGTTGGGCAGAAGTTGGAGATAGCCAACTCACAGGCCCTGAACTGATTCTGGAAACTACTGAGAAAGTAGCTCAGATTCGTGATCGATTGCAAGCAGCCAGAGATAGGCAGAAGAGCTACGCCGATCAGAGACGTAAACCCTTAGAGTTCCAGGTTGGAGACAAAGTAATGCTGAAAGTCTCGCCTTGGAAAGGTGTAATACGTTTCGGGAAACGTGGTAAACTCAGCCCACGCTACATTGGACCGTTCTCGATCTTAGAAAGAATTGGGCCCGTGGCTTATAGGTTGGAATTACCACATGAATTGAGTAAAGTTCACGACGTGTTTCATGTTAGTAACTTGAAGAAGTGTTTTTCTGATAAGATGTCGGTTGTACCGATGAAAGATATGTGAGTTGATGAGAAATTGCACTTGGTGGAAGAGCCGATTTAGATATTGGGTAGAGAGATTAAACGACTTAAGAGAAGGCGTATTCCACTCGTCAAGGTTCGTTGGAATTCCCGACATGGACCAGAATTTACGTGGGAACGTGAGGACGAGTCCTGGAAGAGATATCCGAAGCTTTTCACTTCGTAGATGAATTTTTCCGAGTGAAACCCGGGACGGGTTTCCTTCTGAGGCTGGGAGGATGTGACAACTGGCAAATTAGGGAGTTATTTTGAAAACCCGCATTACATTACAGTTCGTTTATAAAATATATTTGGAATTTTATTCGTAACGAACTTGAAAAACCTATATTATGGTTGATTATATTTTAAAATCTTTACGAGATTTGAAGATTTATTTTATGAATTCGAATTTGGATTATCGATGTGATGAGATTTATTTCGAGATTTTATTGGCACTACGTTGACTCCGGCACTAGAATAACCTAACTAAAGTTTTATGTCTTGAGTCTACGGATTCGACTATATATATTTATTTATGGAACTCTCGTGAGATGCTAAATGTTTTGAAACGGGTTACGGGTTTTGGTCCGTGTATCGCACACCTAGTCACCTTACCCTAATTATAATAACACTTTTGTTATTATTATTATTATCATTATCATTATTATTATTATTATTATTATTAGTAGTTAAAGAGAAAAAAAAAAAAAAAAAAGAAAAGAAAAAAAAAAATGGAAAGACTACAAATCGTCCTTGTGGTTACTGTTATCTCACACACCACACAAAACATACAAACTCCATCCTATCATCTCTCTCCCACCTCTCTCTTATCTTTAAGCAAACCCTAGCCGCCACTATTCCGGCCATACAGCCACCACACCGCCACCACTACAACCACACCGCCACCACCATAGTTACTACCTCACTCTCCCCTTTAACTTGATACAATTTACGCGCTTTCAAACCCACAAAAACATCTCAAATCTATTTCATTCGAGTCATAACTTGGTCACTTCTTGTAGATCCGTGAGTTTTGAGGTATATAAAGGTGAGTAGCATCGACTTGGCACCATGAATGCCTCGGTGTGAGTTTAAAACCGTGGAAACATGGATTTGTTCTAATGGGTTTTGATATAATCTTGTTGATACTAATGGGAAAGATTATTTTGTTAATAAAAACGTGGCTATAAATCCGTTTGGTATCCGGGTTCCTTGCTCTTGGTGGTTGTCGAGGTGAAACCGAGAGCTCCAAGCTCTCGGCTTGTGTTTCCCTTTTAGTTTTGTGTGGGATTTTAAATTCTTGGTCTTGTGTTTTTGTCATCGAGGGAACTGGTGATGTATTTCTAAGATATGGTTGATTTTCGGCCAAGGAATTATAAGATGTTGAGGTTGTTTGGTTTTGACTCGATTGAGTCATGTTTTTGGCCTGGTTGTTGATGGTTTATGTCGCGAACCAGAAGGCCTTTTTGGCAGATTTTCAGTTGCTCATTTGAGCTTGTTGGGAGACCTCGTGGTCTTGGTTTCGAGTCTCTTGTGACTCATGTGTTTAGCCGAGACCCAAGTGGGTTGCAAGGCTCGGGTT
This sequence comes from Artemisia argyi, assembly GCA_030686995.1. Classification (NCBI taxonomy): domain Eukaryota; kingdom Viridiplantae; phylum Streptophyta; class Magnoliopsida; order Asterales; family Asteraceae; genus Artemisia; species Artemisia argyi. The sequence goes on from CM060689.1 coordinate 5,929,091, forward strand.
TGGCTTGGTAAACCAACCCGGAACTAGCTTATTTTGATGTTTTTTTTTTTTTTTTTTTCCTTGATATGGTTTATATATGCAATTTGTATTATTGTAATGATATTTTGATGGGTCGAATACTTTGGTTTGGTCGAGACCATTGTGGTCTCGACAATGGGTATATTGTGATTATTGTGAAGTGTTGTCGATAAAGTGATATTGGGGACCGATTGTGAGACGGTCAAACTAGAATGACGGAGATAGGTTAGTCGGGTGCCGTAGTCGGACCCTATTGTTGTAGCACGTGATTTGGGTAATGTTGGACGGAGATGGAATTACTTGGTTGTGTTGTTTATTTTTCTATTTTGGACTTGGACAATGAGCCGAGAGTGATGACTCGGACATGTGACCATTTCGTATGACTCGATAATTATTTATAATTAAACACAACTAATAAAACTCGTAATAATATTATTAATAATATAAACGTTTATATAAATATATAAACGTGAAAACGTATATATATTTATACAAGTGCGTATATTAATAATAAAACGATCACGAGTAATATTATAATAATAACGCGACTATAAATATTATGCTATGAAAGTAGCGTAATAATATTACGAGCGTTATTATAATTAAACGGCTATAAACAATGATGAAATCTTGACGTTAAATAAATATTAAATAAAATAATTTCTTTTAAATAAATAAAGGAAACTATCGAGTTATACAGGGTCGTGGTCACTTGAGTCCAAGTGGTTTATTATTTGTGACGTTTGTGTTGTCACGGATATATGACGATTAATACATTCATTTTCGATAACTACGTAACTTATTTAATCGACGGGTTAAATAAGAGCTATTTAGTTATTTAAATTGAGTATATTAATGGGCATCGTATCCTACGACGCCTATAGGTTGTGGTATGTGTACGGGAATAATAAGTTACTAAGTATCTCGTGAGATTACCAAATTGACGAATTTGGTGAGCTTAACGGTATAATTAGTGAAGTTATTAAACTTTGATATATACCATATAGTACTTTATGTGCAATGTGTGACCTAGGATTCGGGTATAATCCTAGAATGGTATATTAAGTAAATAAATATGGAGGATTACCAAATCGACGGATTTGATAGACTTCGATGATTTATTTAAGTAATATATTAGGCTAATATTAGACCCATAGATTGTTTTATCATCCTTTTTGTTGTGACTTCTTGGTTTGAGTTGTGTCGACCCACCACCCGTATGGATACCAAACGCAAATACACCAAACTAATACGAAATGGATTTTCGGAAATAAAACGGATTCTCGTCCGGGTTTGGGAATATATTGAAATTGAGGAAATGATTTCTGAACGAGTTGATATTGTTAGGTCGTGCCGAGTCCGTAGTTGCCGTCTTTTGAGTTATTATACATCTTACCTCTACCGATTTCTTATTGCTGATATCTGGACTTGAGGTGAGTCATAGCCCCACTTTTTACTCTTGAACTATGTTTTCAATGATTGGGGTGAGAAACGTGCAAATTATTTTATGTGGACTATTATCGCTTTTATATGCTTTCTAAACTTGCTATGCGTATGGACTAGGATATATTGTCAACTTTAGTCACATATTTTCGTGTGTACTATTCAAGGTTGGCTTATTTGGATTGTCAGCTTTAGTCACATAGTTTTGTGTGTACTATTCAAGGTTGGCTTATTTGGTTATTGATGGATTGTCAGCTTTAGTCACATAGTTTTGTGTGTACTATTCAAGGTTGGCTTATTTGAATTGTCAGCTTTAGTCACATAGTTTCGTGTGTACTATTCAAGGTTGACTTATTTAGATACTGTAGTGTGCACCTATAGGTTATTAATACTTCAGAGGTTATCCGAGTATTTATTGGTATTGCGGGGGTTACCCGAATATCTATGTTGCTACGGAAGGGTATCCGTGTGTTTTAGTTATTGCGGAAGGGTATCCGCGTGTTATGTTGAGAGCGGAGGGTATCCGCAGGCTTTTAGCGAATCCTTAGTCTAGCTAGCAAGCGTTTTTGCGTATATGTCCACTATATTATTAGTTGAATTTAAACCTATGATCTCACCAGCGAAAGCTGACTTTTAGCACGTTTTCTCAGGAAATTAAGTGATGCTCTATGGATGCTTGGATTGGAGGCTTGGCAATGGCACCTGGTTTATGGATCCATTTTTCTAAACTCTGATATTAAATTGAGGACCTATGTTCATTTCTTTTGGGCCTGACTCTGAATGATGTTGGGATAAATGTAAACTTTAAAACCCCGTTTTGGTTGTGTTTTTATTATGTTTACTTTATCTCGTTCTATTATGTCTTGTGTTGGATACCAATCCCCGTAGCACCCCGAAAGCTTGTTGAGTCTTCCGCTGTACCAAATTTTGGGGGTGTTACACCGATTATAACTAATACTTACACTAAACTACAACTAATATTACACCACATTTCCTAAGTGATCAAAACCGATTTTTCTTCTCCTTTTCACATTGAAAACCAGCCCATAAGCCCTCTCCTAGGCAAAAATTACAAAGTTTATTAACCCAGTGCATTAATGTACACTTATAATACTATATACTTATACAAGTATTTACAAAAACCACCAAAAACACAACATACATAATTTTATAGAATCAAAAGCTCTCATTCTTCATCCCCATCACCAAACCCACGACTTCATCACCATTTCAAGATCAAGTGAAGGTTTTCAAAAGTTTAAAGCACCAAAGTTGTTCCTTTTGTGGTTCTAATCAAGAATATTGCATCAAACACACAAGTAATCCAAGGTTTCTAATCATCTCACCACCTTTTATTTCAAAGTGAGTTATCAAATTTATTTTCATGTTTTCATCTAATTAACATGTGTATCTCATGGTATTCATACTTAATTTCATGCCAAACTAGCTATACCACATTATTTTTGTAGACTTTTGAAACATACAAACCCTAGATTTTGATTTAGGTGTTCCTTTGTTAAATTAACATGATTACTAGTCATTAGGAACCCATGGCACCCTAAGAAGGTGTATGGTAGGATTAAATTAGTTTTGTGAAGTTTGCAATAGTTTTGGTTGAGGTTGGAACTAGTTTTGAACCTTGGAAATGGATTTCTAACAAGTTTATAAACATGTTGTCCCATTTTGTAAAATTCTGGAAAAATCAGTAGATACAAAGTAAACTTTGGCAAAAATTTTAGAAAATAATTTCAAAAACGAATCCGTAGGCGAAAGAACGGATTAAAAAGAGTTTATAACGAAGAAGTTATGATTTTTGCAAGTTTATTGACGAAAAGTATTTTTCTGGAAATTACATGCTGTTGGACGTTATTCGTCGGACAAAAAGAGGCTTTAGACGTAACCCGGAGGAACCGAGCTTTCCAAAATATATTACTACATACTAAGACGTAACCGTGGATATAAAGAACAAGTAAAACGGGCTTATAACGACAAAGATATTCACGTTTGAATATCGGCAAAACTCATTTCATTTTGACAGCTTTTATAAATTTTAACACTAAAACTACGTAGTAACTCTAGATTTCTAGAAATAATACCAAGTACCCAATTTTATAACTAATGAAGTATTAGTTATTACAAGTATATTTTCATCACTACAAGGCGTTATTTCAAAGATTTCAACCCGAGGATTTCAACACGAACATGGAAACATACGATATATATATATAAGTATATATATTGCAACTAGCTTTATTTCTCTAATAGCCATATTTTTCCTAAGTCTTGGAAATATATAATTTTGATATCAACTAGTATTTTTCAAGTTAAGAGTGGTATAGGGAGCATGTGCATATACATTCCTTTCTTCATTTCATGATCTAAAGTAGATCATATCATTCATTTAGGTTGCGGATAGAGTGCGCGCCTTACTTTAGTTCATACCTTTTTGTTATCATATCGCTTATATCAGGTGAGTATTCACGAACCCCTTTTTCTAACTATTTTAATCGCTTTGGGGTGGATGCATGAATTATTACTTGAACTCTTTGAACATTGTTTTGAACCCTTTGATTATTATGAACTCTTTTGACTTGTCTTGACCTTATAACTTGTTTAGAACTCTTGAACTCAACTTGAACTTTTGAACTTAATGTACTGTACGTGCTATGACCAAAAGTCTCACCTTATTGGTGGAGCGTTCTTAACCCTAAAGTCTCGCCTTATTGGTGGAGCGTGCTAAGTCTCCCATGTTTGGAGCGTTCTTAATTGTATATAATAGTTGTATGATGTACTGTTTGTACATTCGCATTGTTCGACACCTATTAGTAATATGGATAGCGCTATTAGAGGTCGGCCAACCTCTCGTTCACTATGTTACGGGACGCATATTATTTAATTAGGGGCTTTGCATGGCATACATTATTATATATGTGGTGCTTATATTGTGACTTATTATGACCGCGGGTGCTTGACTACAAGACATAATACTTGACAATGCCTTTGGCTTGTGAACTTTCTCTAATGGTTTCTCATATTATTTAAAACGTGTGTGCTCACCAACTATTTTCATAGTTGACCCGTTTTCTCTCATGCATTTCAGGTGATCGTCAGTAAGCTTGTCATCAAGGTCTTGCATAATGAAGTTTTCACATGTCACTACTATTCATTATGTACTAAAATACCATCTTTTGGAAACTAAACTTATGTCTTAAATTGCCAATGTCGGCAATAACAATGTTGTAATGTTATACTTTTCCTTAATGTAAATTATGGTATTGTCTTATTTCTCTTTGGTGATGTATATCGATTTCGTTGCACCTCGTGTTTCCGCCTTCGGCGAGGGTGTGACAAATATTATCAGTTATGTTAACTTGAACAGTTTAACTAGAAAAATATTATCGGTCATGCTTATATATCATTTTCAGGGTGTTTGTTTCGGCTTATATAACACGCTTATGACTTATTTGGTTTTGAGATTATGTTTCATAAGCTCACCTTTTGTCGCTTATTTTGAAACTTTTCGACTTATATAATCTTGAGAGAATTGCAAAATTCGTCCCTAAAATTTGGCCAAATTGCACGTTTCGTCCCGGATATTTGGAAAAGTGAAATGATCGTCCATGTGGAGAAAACTTTGATGCAAATATCGTCCCCACAGGGACGATATTTGCACCAAAGGTTTTCCCAAAAAGGACGATATTTGCACCAAGTTTTCTCCACATAGATGATCCTTGCACTTTCCGAACATCCGGAATGAAACGTGCAATTTGGCCAAACTTTAGGGATGATTTTTGCAATTCTCTCTATAATCTTTATATAAGACAAAAAAATGTCAAAAAAAATTTCAAAATAAGTTATAAAAAGTGATCTTTAATGAAACATAAGCATCAAAGGACTTGTGGTCTAGTGGGTGGGGCTTAACTTGTTAAGCGAGCCACAAGTGGGAGTAGTACCGGATGGGTGACCATCCGGGAAGTCCTCACTTGTGGTCCACTTGTGGACCATATGTTCCGGAGATATCAGGCAATGAAGAGGAGAACCTGTAAGCCATTAGCTGCGCAGGTTCGAATCCAAGCCGGCCCCGGTTTTCATCCGGCCGTTTCTCCAGCGAGTAATCTCGTGTGGAGGCAGTACGGTTTCCGGGCGAAAGCCGTTTAAATCCCCACTGCGCCAGCGTGGGCCCGGTTCAGACAACATAATCTGGGTATGTGATGGATGAGGGCCTGCTATTTGGCAGGTGCGACTCTAAACCATATATGGAAAAAGTCACCTTTCAAAAAAAAATGAAACATAAGCACAAAACCAAATAAAGCAATTAGCCAATTATATAAGCCTAAACAAACACCCTTTTCTTGTTTTTAAAGTCATGTATGGACACGTGTTCAATTATTCCAAAGAAAGCACTTGAAGAAACCGATCGATCGTGCTGACTTGTAAAATAAACAGCTCAACAACAACATCTTCATCAATGGCTACTGAATCTGCTTCTTCTCCGGCCCCACCACCACTAAAGGGTCGCCTGTCCAAGTTCATCTGGCCTCTTTTCCTCGCCGCCAATTTCTCCATCGGAGGTACATTTCAATTTATAAAAACCCACTTACCTTTCATACTAGTTCTAACCACTATCTCTGTTTCTAAGCTATATCCGCCCAAGACCCGGAAATATCCGGTCATGACCCGGTTGTTCCGGCCATGACCCGGTAATATCCGGCCAAGACCCGGTTGTTCCGGTCATGACCCGGATATTCCGGTCAAATTTTGTATCTACATGAATAGTTTGGGGGTTAAAGGTGACTAGTCAGAACCATGGTCCCGTAGCCATTAGCAGTAGTTGTAATTAAATTATACTTGAGTAGTAATGTGTAAAGTGAACTAAAAAGTAGTGTTAGAGTTTCAATGCTTGTTTACGGTGTGTTTGTCACGGTTAGCGTGATAAATAACAAGCATTAAAATTGTAACGCTACCTTTTCTAAAACAAGCAGTTTCTTTACCAAACCCTTTTATAATACAAACATTACTGCTACGGCCAGTTTTGCAAACATAGTAGCTTCTTTATATGTAGGTTCAAAATGGAATTAGGATGTCTGGTGTCTTATTTTGTATGTTTCAATGAAAGAACAATCAATCATGCTGTAGATTTGGGAAAGTTTGTTATCTAGTTCTAAGGTTTTTATTAGTTTTTTATTTTCATTTCATTTCATTATCACTTGATAGAGAACATAGATACAGTATATGTTGTTCATATTACATTTATTACGTTATGGTTATACCTTCCTTTTCGGCTCTAGTACGATATCTGCAACTTCTTTTGGCATTTAAGTGACGTTGTCTATCTTGACTACTTGTTAGTTATTGTCATTGTATGATTATAGGGTGTATATTCATCCATTTCTTCGGTAAAAACCGAGTAAGTTTTACCAAGATGACCGTGCGTTCGCGATTTTAGTTTATATGTGAAGGTGGTACCGTGGTACAAGTGGACCTTAAATAATTAAGTGATGCGTGAGCCCTAATCTACAATCAAAATTTCCTTACATTATGAAATTTTCTTGTTTTTAAAGTCATGTATGGACTCGTGTTCAATTATTCCAAAGAAAGCACTTGAAGAAACCGATCGATCGTGGTGACTTGTAAAATAAACAGCTCAACAACAACTATCATCATCATCAATGGCTACTGAATCTGCTTCTTCTCCGGCCCCACAACCACCGCCAAAGGGTAGCCGGTCCAAGTTCATCTGGCCTTTTCTCCTCGCCGTCAATTTCTCCATCGGAGGTACATTTCAATTTATAAAAACCCCACTTACCTTTCATACTAGTTCTAACCACTATCTCTGTTTCTAAGCTATATCCGCCCAAGACCCAGCAATATCGGCCATGACCCGGATGTTCCGGCCAAAATCCGGCTATATCCGGCCAAGACCCGGTTGTTCTGGTCATGACCAGGATATTCCGGTAAAATTTTGTATCTACATGAATAGTTTGGGGGTTAAAGGTGACTAGTCAGAACCATGCTCCCGTAGCCGTTAGCAGTAGTTGTAATTAAATTATACTTGAGTAGTAAATAGTAATGTGTAAAGTGAATTAAAAAGTAGTGTTAGAGTTTCAATGCTTGTTTTAGGGTGTGTTTGTCACGGTTAGCGTGATAAATACACAAACATTAAAATTGTAATGCTACCTTTTCTAAAACAAGCAGTTTCTTTATCAAACCCTTTTATAATACAAACATTACTGCTACGGCTAGTTTTGCAAACATAGTAACTTCTTTATATTTAGGTTCAAAATGGAATTAGGATGTCTGGTGTCTTATTTTGTATAATGAAAGAACAATCAATGATGCTGTAGATTCGGGAAAGTTTGTTATCTAGTTCTATGGTTGTTATTAGCTTTTGATTTTAATTTCATTTCATTGTCACTTGATAGAGAACACAGATATATGTTGTTCGTGTTATGTTCTGGTTATACCTTCCTTTTCGGCTCTAGTACGGATATCTGCAACTTCTTTTGGCATTTAAGTGATGTTGTCTATCTTGACTACTTGTTAGTTATTGTCGTTGTATGATTATAGGGTGTATATTCATCCATTTCTTCGGTAAAAACCGAGTAAGTTTTACCAAGATGACCGTGAGTTCGCGATTTTAGTTTATATGTGAAGGTGGTACCTTGGTTTAAAATTGCGCGCATCGTTGCGCTCGCATCGCGCATCAAAGTGATGCGTTTGAAAAAACGCAACGCGAAACCTGATGCGAGGATGTTCCAGGATGCGGCCTAATGCGAACGCATCACATCGCAACAGTGTATTGCTCGCATTGGACGCAATGGACGCATCACTTCACAACAGTTTTAATTTTGACATTTATAGTTTAAGTTGACTTTTTGTTTCTAGTCAAACCAGTAAGTTGACATATTTGATGTTATAACATTAAGTAGTATCATTATGCACGTGACTTACTCCATATTTAATCATTTACTTGTAATGTAATTTAAGTAGAAGTATTTTATATATTTTATTTATTACCTAGCGCCGCGCGTCCATGATGCGCTCGCAACCGCATTGCGCATCACGCATTGGTCTTTTGGACCTTGAGTGCAACGGATCACCGTACGCAATTTAAAACCAAGGGTGGTACAAGTGGACCTTAAAATAATTAAGTGATGCGTGAGCCCTAATCAACAATCAAAATTTCCTTACATTATGAAAGATATAGCTTTGTAGCTTTGTTTTTTCCGGATACCTTGTTAAATGATTGCTTTTAATATTAAGAGTTAATATGTGTAACTCCCTTGATCCCAAAATAGTTGCCTCCTTGAGTTGGCACTGATATTGTGACTTGATTGAGCACCCTTCAGCCTCATTTATTTGTCGAGCAACTCAGTAACTCCTTTACGATTATGCCAACCTCTTTTGAAGCTAAATGTATAGCTCATTACAGATAGAATTGAAGTTCCAACTCATTTCTTTCTCTATGAGGGAAGAGATAGATGATAAATATCTTACCCTTGACATCCCAAAACATTACCGATTACTATTTAGGAAATCTGTAAGCTCACATTATAACAGCTTTAAAGGTATTAAAATGTGACCAAATCAACTGGATGTCGATATGCAGTGTGCAGATTTAATAAAAAGAAACTTAGGCTCATTTTATTTCGAATATCAACATGTCCAATTTAGTGCAAAGTTATATTCTCTTTGTCTTTCTTATATTTCCTTTGAGTTTTATAAATAAAGAATGATTCAATAATTAATAAGATCTAAACAAAATAAATAATGTTTTTCTTTCATTTCCTTTAACAAAATGTCATTCTTGATGTTTTACAGCTTACATTTTCATGAGAACAAATAAGGAGGAGAAAGCAGACGGAGATGCGCCTGCAACTGGTGTTACTTCATCTACTACACCAACTCCAATTTCAACTGCTGCAGTGAACAATGTACCAACATCGCCTCCTGCCACATCGGAGCCAGTGAAACAAATCCCCGTGGATCAGCAGATAGAGCTCTTCAAGTGGATATTGGAGGAGAAAAGGAAAGTAAAGACAAAAGACCCTCAAGAGAAGAAGAAAATTGATGAAGAAAAAGCCTTACTCAAACAATTCATCCGATCAAAGTCCGTCCCATCTTTGTAATTACTGTACACATCTGGAATTGTACATACTTTGTGAAAACTGAAAATTTCAGGCTTTTAACAATATTTATTGTACCACCAAGTTTTGACAAAAAGAAAAACATGAGAATTGATATGATGTTCGCTTTAGAGTTGAAGTCACACTTGCATACATAACAAGAAAGGATGATCTATGTGATAGTGTGTTTCTTCTTGCTACAGTTTCTAGTTTGATATTAAACTACAAGTGTCTACATATGGAGTGTATGGTAATCATGTAAAAATGTAAAATAGCACAAGTTTAATAAGACATGCGAGCTTAACGAATTGACAATCTTACAACCCGTAACCCGTTGATGGAAAACAAATGTGAAATTGTTGCACGTTATTACACCCTGGAGACTTATGACACAAATGTTGTCGATTTGCGTCGACTTGAGTGCTTAATAGAAAATAATTATTCAACATCCACATTCGTTAATAACGAGATTGTAACAACACGAGTATACTGCCAACTAATCTACATTGCGATCATTCAGAACACTTATCCACCCCCGAAATCAATGCCAATGTACTGACTCCTGAATGCCCATATTACTTACTTGGGCGAGAGATGTGCTAGCTAGTGTCTCAGTTGCTAGAGGTGTAATCAAGCTGAGTACTTGAGTCGATAAAAACTTGATTACAAAACTCGAAGCTAGATCTAGACTTTATACTCAAACTCGGGTTTGATACTAGCTTCGAGCTCAACTGGACTTAGATCAGGTCGATTTATAGTAACTACATTATCTACATATGTGTATAATAATTTCATTTAAGTTTAAGTGTTCTTGTTACATTTTTTTTTCTTCCAGAAAAAGTAATTCATATTAGCACCAAAGGGCCTTTAGCCTATCTATAGTTCAAGTTTCAATTGAAATATTTATGCGTGAATCTTCACGCGTTTGCTTGCTTGGTTTGATCAAACTCAATCTTACCCGACTAATAATTAGTCAATAAAAGGTGCTGTAAGTACGTAACATGACAAAAATTGTCAACCATGGGTCAAACGAATAAAACCATACATCACTTTATACCTGATTTCGTTTTCAACGCTATAGATGATTTATATGATTATACGGGAAGAAGATGTGCCTCCAGAATTGGCAGTTACGTCTACAGTCTACTCCTACATCAACTGCCATCTAAGCCGCTTCATTGGGACATACCTATAACATCGTCTCTTGCATCCCTGAAGCCAGAGATCCCAATCCCTATGGAACAAAGATAGAGCTCTCAAATGTATATTAGAGGAGCAAAGGAAAGTGATACGATCCTCGAGAGAAAAAGAAAATTGACGGAGAAAAAGTTTTACTCAAACACTTCATCGAAAAGAAGTCCATCCCGTCTTTGTAATCCTTATATTGTAAATTTGGTAATTTATAATGTAGTTTTTGTATTTGTTTGATGTCGTATAACTTGTGCAAAATGGATTGTTGAGGCTTTCAAGTTGATTTAATCATCGTTATTACAATGCGGAAATGATACATATTCTACTTTCTACTCGCAAGTCCTTTGAAAAACCTCAACTCAACTAAAACCGCATCGATTGTTAGTTTCTCAATTGCTTGCTCAACTCGCTCACTCGTGTATCAATGACAATTCACATTTTCTTTTAAAGATCAAACAAAACAAAACTAACTAAACAGCAAACGCATATATTAAACTTTACGTTTATATCAGAGAAAAAAAAGGAAACTTCTTTGAAAATGTGAGAACGAGAAAAGAAAAAGACATATTTCTGTTCAAACATTTTCTAACAAATTGCTTTAGATATGTAAGTTTTCTATTTGAACAATGTAGGTTCGGTTTTCATGTAGTGTAGATTAGGGGTATTTGCATCCCACATTGCCCTCATGAACTAAATGACCAAAGTGGAGATGATTATAAAATGAGATGCCAAACAATCCATAAAATACATATTTCTTGACTTATTATGAAAGTCATTGTTGTGGTTTAATCTTGTAGCAATTACTAGTTATAATATTTTGTTAATGGTTTCCGATTAAAAGTATCAATTTTATTTTATTATAATTGATACTTTATAATATTTTGCTAATGGTTTCTGATTAAAAGTATCAATTTTATTTTAATATAATTGATACTTTTGTTAGGACTTCGTTCTTGAAAACATTGTAACATGTTTTCAAACTTTTAGTTATAAGAGTATCTTTTCACCATTTGAATACCGTATAGTAAAACTCTTGAAACTCAAAAGTGAACGTGAGAGATACTGGCCCAAAGCTGGATAAATCGACCCCCATTGTCGGGGAGCAGATAGAGATAAATAAACCGATGTTAGAGGAGAAGAAAAGAGAAAACAATAGATCCTCAAGAGTAGAAGAAAATTGATGAAGAAAAGGCAATGCTTAAGGAATTAATCCAATCAAAGTAAATCCCATATTTGTAATCATTGTATCGTAGGATTGGAATTGTACATTTTCTTTATAAAGGATCGTTGTGGCCGGTTTGTATTTGTTTGATGTTGTCTAACATGTGAAAAAGGGATTGTTCATGCTAGCAAGTTGATGCAGTTGTCGTTGTCATCATCAAACAGTGCGATAATAGAATGTGTTCTACTTTCTTAAACCTATGTCCAATGTACAACAATGTTTAGATTGTGTTAATGTTGTTGTTTAATTGAATAACATCAGTTTAATGTGTTATTGTTGTTATTTTTAATTAAATAAAAACACATTCGAACGTTAATTATATAAACATAACAAAAAAACATTACATAAAATAAAATACATTAAAAAAAAAAAAAAAAAAAAAAAAAAAAAAAAAAAAAAAAAAACACCCTATTATTTAGAGAGGGTTAGAATATCAAATAGGGAGCCTACCCCTATGTATTACTCCGTAATGTTGTAGTTAGTACTAGTACGGTTTTGAAATTTATTTCTGGTAGATATTATAAACGCGTTATGTATTATTGTTGTATTTGAATGGTAGTTACTAAGAAAGTGTATATAATAATGTTTGTTGCTTTGTAATTTACTCTTCAATAAAAGTTGCTATTATTATTTACTCGTAGACCAAAAAGTCAAAAAGTCTATTCTTTACAGTACAATAATGCAAAAAGTAGAACTGCACCGTTAAAGATAACAAGCTGAACCCACACACTTGTTCACATCTTCCATATATACAAACACACCCCGAACAGATCTATGTAATATCACCAAAACACTCCTTCACTTCTTTCTGTAACAACCCACAAACCCTTTTTTTTGTTCAGATAAACAAACATGATGTCTTCAGTCAATCATGACGACTTTGCTCACTTAAAAATCCCCCTTGAAAATGTTCTATCCGCCACCAACAACTTTGATGACAAATATTTCCTCGCAGAATCTCAGATTGTAAAGGCTTACAAGGGACAGCTCGAGCTCTTGTGGTCCGGTGAGTTGATTAAAATTAAAGCTGAGAGGTATAATAAAGAATGGTATGATGAAAATGAACAACATTTTTGGACAGAGATTTCATTGCTTTCTACTCTCAAGCATAAAAATCTTGTTTCATTAGTTGGGTTTTGTGATGAGAATGATGAGAAGATCATCATTTACAAGCTTCAGACCAGGGGAAGTCTCAGCCAATTTCTAAGTGACCCGATGCGGTTGACATGGGTGAGAAGATTGAAGATTTCTGTAGGTATTGCGAATGCACTGAGCTACATTCATTATGACGAGCCACGCGATTTTAGCGTAATACATCGACGCATCAGCAGTGCCACAGTTTTATTAAATGATAAATGGGAGCCCAAGTTATCTAAATTTAGACTTTCCATGAAGATTGAAGCATCTCAGAGGCATGGTTCATTCTGTGTTGGCAAAGTTTGGGATAGGAAGGGGTATACAGACCTCAACATATATAGAGACAAAGAGTGCTAGCCACAAGTCAGATATTTACTCCTTTGGGATAGTATTGTTTGAACTACTGTGTGGTAGGAAATCAGTAATTGACGGCCAAGATAATAAGTATTTGGGTCCGGCGGCCATTACCCATTATAGAGAGGAAACACTCAATCAAATAATTGATCCGGGTCTACTGAAACAAATGGACCCGCAGTCATTCGAGATCTTCGCGAAAACAGCATATGACTGCTTGAATGACGAACCATCGCAACGCCCAAATATAGCTGAGATTGTCCCGAGACTAGAGAAAGTTTTGGAACTCGCACGCGAAAACAGGCCTGTAAGACTTCTTTTTTCTGTTTCATCTTTTTATCACAATAATTAATAGCCCTTTGATATCATGTCTTCCGTTGCTGGACCTCACTGAATATTACTACCCACAATATGCAATGCTAACAAAACTCAAGTTAAGAAAAATGTAGCAGGCGTTTGGCCAATTGAATTAGCTATTATTTTGACAGCAAAAGAAATGTATATAGGATATGGCTTTGACAATAATATCTTCAGGGGAAAAAGGTAATGTAACATCCCCAAAATCAAACCGCAAAAGAACTTTATTGTAAAAAAATATTACTGGTATAAATTGTTACCGTCTATAGTTGGCTTCATGAAAAAAGTCAACCTATTGCATTTTAGACTGAAAATTATATCAATTCGTGAAGTTGAATTTTGCAATGCTAACACTCTGTTCTCTAGATTCATAAAAGAAAGATCAAATACAGTAGTATTTGTCAATAACTTATTTAGATTAAAAAAAAAAAAAAAAAAAAAAAAAAAAAAAAAAAAAAAAAAACAAACAAACAAAAAATAAACCAATTCGTGAAGTTAACCTATTGCATTTTAAACTGAAAAATAAACCGATTCGTGAAGTTGAACTTTGTAATGCTAACACTCTGTTCTCTAGATTCATTAGGGAAAACAAAAACAAAAAAAAAGTGAAGAACTCAAATACAAAGGAAAACTTATTTAGATTAAAAAAAGAGGATTAAAAGAAGGGACGTTCGGTGGAAGTCACTTATATACATCCTTTTGTAACCTAAACTCTGTTTTTGTGATAGATACACTCTCCGCCCAACCACCTTGCTCACCTAAGAATCCCCTTTGAAGATATAGAATCCGCCACCAACTACTTTGCAGAAGTAAATGTCATAGGCACCGGTGGGTTCGGAAAGAGATACAGGGGACAGCTCTCTTGGTCCGGTGAGTTGATAGATATCACGGCTCGGAGGTTAATTAATAAAGAATGGGATGATGAAAAAGAACAGTTTTGGACGGAGATTTCAATGCTATCTAGTCTCAAGCATAAGAATTTGGCGTCTTTTATTGGATTTTGTAATGAAGTTGGTGCAGCGACCATCATTTACAAGTTCAATTCCAGGGGAAGGCTCGACAACTATCTAAGTGACCCTGTGTTGTTGACATGGGTGAAAAGATTGGAGATATCTGTGGGTGTTGCGCATGCATTGAGCTACATACATTATGACGAGCCACGCGATTTTAGCGTTATACATCGAAACATCAGTAGTTATGCAATTCAATTGAATAATGACTGGGAACCCAAGTTATCAGATTTTCAGCATTCCATGAAGATTAAAGCATCTGAAAGACACCATTCTTTCCATACTGATTCATTTTGGTCTAGGAAAGGGTATACATGCCCAACATATGCAGACGCTAGCAATGTGAATCACAAGTCAGATATCTACTCCTTTGGAATGGTATTGTTGGAACTACTGTGTGGTAGGAAATCGGTAAGTGACGGTCAAGATAATAAGTATCTGGCTCCCGTGGCCATTTTTCATTATATCGAGAAAACACTCGATAGTCTAATTGATCCGGATCTATTGAAACAAATGGATCTGCAATCATTTGACATCTTCGCGAAAACAGCATATGACTGCTTGAATGAAGAACAATTGCAACACCCAAATATAGATGAGATTGTCGCAAGACTTGAGAAGGCATTGGAACTCCAAATGTCAGGCGAAAATAGGCCTGTAAGGCGTTTTTTTCTCTCTTCAAATCTGTATATCATAATAACTAATTATATTCAGAATAACTTATTATTAATAATTAATAATGATAGTCTACTTATTACTGTCTTTATGATACTAAAGGAACACTCGGTAGTTGCGGCCGAAGTTGAAGGTGCATCATCCAGTCAAGAGAAGGTAATTTTTCTTATAACACTTTTTGTAAATAACTGATCCAAATTTCAAAAAGAATTGAGATTCTCCTTATGGTGAAGGCGTGAAGCCAATGATAGGCCACAATGTGTCTAAAGTTAGGGAAAAATCACATTTGCCAGCTATTTTTCTAACATCTAGCTATTCTCTAGTGTAATAGACAAGATCCTCTTTTTAAAGTAGTCCGTATCTCCCAACAGTTTTGTTCTTTGATAAATGTTTATAATTGAGTAATTTGCCTCAGTTTAGTGTTTCACCCTGTGAATTTGCACAAATGGTAATGGTGTCTTGTTCAATACATATAGGGCTCTGTGACCTCCGTCTTTAGAGGCGTTGAATCCCATATCAGCAAAAAGACAATGTCTTCCCTCAAAGATCTTTCTCATTTACACATCAGCTTTGAAGATATAAAATCCGCAACTAACGGTTTTGATCAAGAAAATTTCATTAAAAGATTTGGGTTTGGAGAGATATACAAAGGCCGTCTCTTGCGTTCCAAACAATTCATCGATATTATTGTGAAGTGTTTCCCTTCTAAATTTGTAGATGATAACAGAAAAACAATTTGGACGGAAATTTCAATGCTTTCTAGCCTCAAACATAAGAATCTGGTGTCTTTAATTGGGTTTCATGATGGGATCAATAAGTTTATCATATACAAGAAGGAGGCTAAAGGAAGTCTAGACAGATATCTAAAGGACCAGACCCTCAAATGGATGCAAAGGTTGAAGATATGTGTTGGTGTTGCAAATGCATTGAGTTACATCCATTACGATGTTGGACGTGATTTTAGTGTCATACATTGCAACATCAAGAGCTCGAAAATTCTACTAGATGACAAATGGGAACCCAAGTTATCTGGTTTTGAACTTTCGTTGAAAAATACAGTAGCTCGGAGGCAGCGTCTTATTCTTTCTCGTGATATTGTTGAGAATGTATACCTAGACCCAAAATATAAAAGAACTGGCGGTGTGACCCACAAGTCTGATGTGTATTCGTTCGGTGTTGTATTATTTGAAGTCTTGTGTGGAAGGAGTGCAGTTCTTCCAGATGAAGAGTTGGGGGAGGGGTTATTAAGTCAACTTGGAAAATCTGATTTAGATGATATGATTGATCCACATTTACGAGAACAGATGGACCCTGAAGCATACAAAATCTTCTCAGAGACAACATTTTACTGCATACAAGAGGAACGAGCAAAGCGTCCGCATATAGATGAGGTTGTCAATAGACTTGAGAAAGCTTTGCAACTCCAGCGGAAACGTGAAAATCCTGACAGTACATCATCCAATCGTTTGAAGGTAATTAATTTCCTTGAACTCTTAATTTGAGGACGATTACGCATTATCCTAATTAATAAACAAGAGCTACAAATATTATTAAGTGTTGTTTTCTAGTTTAACGTATAACCACTATATCCCCATTATAATAGTTTTTTGTACAAAAAGATGAGTAATAATGTAAAAAACTGTATGCATGTGATTTTGATTTACATTATTATCTTTCTTAACATTGTATTTTATATTTCATTGAATATAATATTAAATTATAACTAAAAATATTATATAAAACTAAATTTTTGTAATGTATGTGGTGAATATGAAAGTATGAAATAGTTTGTTACATCAAATTTGAATAGTGGGTTCAAGCTGAATGCACAGAGAACATCTTTTCAAGGATGCAACTCTTAAGTATTTTCAAATTGAAAATATGTATGCAACTCTTAAGAAAGTAAATGATGTAATAAGCATGTTCAGTTTTTCAAATTGAAAATATGTATTCAAAGTAAAAGTATTTTAAATTTTAGGGGGAACCGCATAATCATTTTTGTGAAATACTTGAATAGGCAATCATATTAATGTTTACCGTTTACAAAAGAATAAAGGTAAGATTATGCATTTTACGGGGAAGGAACAGGTATAGGTATGGAAACTACAAATGAGGCCTCTAACCTCTTAAATTAAGAAAATATTGACTATTATGGAAAATTCAAAACATAATATACTTAGACATGTATAAATAGTAATGGACATATACTAAATCGGAGGCCACCTTACAAACAGTGGCTCTGTGCGGTTGCCCCACTTGCACATGCTAATCACCGCTACTGTAGGTTTGGTTTAAGGACTTAAAATGATCATACCCAAAAGCCGAGGGTTTTCTAAAGTCAACAGTCTTTTAGTGGTATGACTATTCTTTTCCTAATTTCACATAATATGATCCACTTTGTCTTTTCTATTTTTATTAGACAACCACTAATATAATGTTACTCTTTTCCTTTTGCACCCAAGAAGGAAACCGGTAACAACATAAAGATAAAAACCTTCAAGAGGGAGGAATAATTAATTAAAAGACAAGAAATCTTCATTTTCAATTTTGACATTAATTTTAGGGATGAAATCATTTTCCTACTAGTTAACTTGAAACAAATCATCTGTTGCTTTTGAATGTTTTCATACTTTCTAAATCTTAGTCAATTATAAAAACTTTTTCTTTTATTTCACTCCAATCCTTACTATCATTAACGAGGTGATGCATGACTCCATATTGTTGCAGGAGAAGAACTTTGAACACTTTAAGATTGGACTAGATGTTATAAAGGAGGCTACCGAGAATTTTGACGACGCACATTGCATTGGGTCAGGCGGATTCGGTAAAGTATACAAAGCAGATCTTGAACATTTCGATAGCAGTAATTCCTTGTCAATAGAAGGTGTGAATAAGTCTAAGTCTGTGTGGCGGCGGGTTCAAATCTCGTGGATTAGTTGGCCAAAATGTTTGAAATCATGGTTACCAAAAAAAAAGAAAAAAGAAAAAGGTGTGAATAAGTGTGATTTACCAAGAAAACGAAGCACGGTAGCCATAAAGCGCATTCACAATCAAGAAGGAGAAGAAGGGTTCATTTCAGAAATTGAAACTCTAACTACTAGTAAGCATGATAACATAATCTCTCTTCTTGGCTATTGTTATGAAGGTAATGGTGCAATGATCCTGGTTTATGAGCATGCTTCGAAAGGTAGTCTTGAAAGCTATTTGGGAAGCAGTGATAGAATGACTAATCTTAATTGGGTGCAACGTCTAAATATATGTCTTGATATTGCACATGGTTTGGAATACATTCACAACAACACAGATAATGGCAAACAAAAGATGATACATCGTGACATCAAGAGCGATAATATTCTATTGGGAGATAATTGGAAGGCAAAGATTGCGGATTTTGGGCTCTCCAAATTCCACCCAGCAGATCAAGTGGCCAGCACTATCTATACCAATAGGATTGCAGGTACATATACGTATTTGGATCCAGAATATGAGAAGGATGGTAGATTAAATAAGAAATCAGACATTTACTCGTTTGGAGTAGTGTTGCTTGAGATCTTGACTGGGAGTTTGGCCTATGATTCTGTATACACCAAGGTGAATGACAAGGGAATTGCACCCATTGCGAGAGAGCATTTTGAAAAGGGAACAATAATGGAAATTGTTGATCACAAGATAAAGGAGGAGACCGATGAACATGTCTTCTCTTTAAGTAAAGGACCCAATAAAGAGTCTTTGGACATCTTTTTAGAGATCGCATTTCGATGTGCCGCAGAAACTCAAGCACAACGTCCAACAATAGAAGTTGTCATCCATGAACTCAAAAAAGCGTTAAACTCTCATGTAAGTAAATAATTTAAAAGACAACTTATTAATTTCTTCGTATTCTTGATAGTAAAATGTGACATATCATACATTATACTTTGTGTAAACAACATTTTCTCACATTGTTACTCATTATTAGATCTTTTTTTTGAGGGAATCTAACTATCTCACTATATACAACAAATCAATCTCATAATGTCCTAAGCATGACTCACCCGCAACCAACATTTGGTTGGGGAACATTCTCACATATGGGGTACCATTTGGACACAAGCCTTTGGTACCCAATTAAGATCTTACCGTTTTAAGTTTTTTCTTAGTAGTTAAGTTTTGGGATTTATTGTTTTGATCTTAAACTTTTATGTAAACATAATAATTTAAATTTATAACTTGCTAATGAGTCGCCGGTAAACCTCCTCACTCTTTTCTTCCATGTATATATATATATATATATATATATATATATATATATATATATGTATATATATATATATTTCTTTAGTGTAGAAATTGCAACAAGTCAACAACCAACCTTGATTTAAAACCATAACTTTGACATGAACTTGGAGACCGAAAAAAATTAAATTTTTATTTAACAAAATCCTGTATGGCAAGTAGCAGGGCCGTCCCATGAAATTTGGGTGCCCTGTTCAGTTAAAAAAAATTGGCCCCCCTAAACACAAATACTTTAAATACTAGTATATATATATATATTTTTTTTTAATTGATAAACTTAAAACAAGGGAGAAAAACATCAAAGTTACAAAAGTAATAAAACTAACGACAAAAATATGTTGCAGTTCTAAAAATAAAAATAAAACTAACGGTAAATTAGCGAATCACTCTAACAAATAGCTCCGTGCAACTTATTTCTTGAAAAATGCACTTCTCCTTGCATTCTTTGAAGCAAAGTTGTTGATTAAAGCTTCATAATCAACGCTCTCCAATAGACCGTTCTCGATTGCTATTAATGCCAATCCATTGAGTCTCTCTTGTGACATTGTGGACCTCAAGTAAGACTTCAACAATTTAAGTTTTGAGAAACTTCTTTCTGCTGATGCCACTATTACCGGGATAGTGAGCAATACTCTATATGCAATCATCGCATTAGGAAAAATGCCATGTTCTTTAAGAAAATTCAATATATTCGAAGGTCCCAGATTTTCATCAGGCAAATAATTGTTAAGCAACCTCAACTCAACAAAAAGATCCTTTGCGTCAACATCTGATTGTTCATTATTCTTGAGTGCGGCTTCAAGATGACTACAATGGGACTTAAGAGTGTTGTCATCATAGGAATTCAACTTGCGAGAACTGAATAAAAAGCCAACAACTTTTTCATACTCTTTGTATTGCTCGAATCGTGTTCTTAGAGAAACAAGTGCTTGGTCAACAATATATAGGAAATATTGGACCTTAAATGACTCTTCAGCAGAATATGAAGTATCTTGATCCACAGAATTCTCATCAAATTGTCTTTTTCTACGAATTACGCGCTTTTGACGAAATACTGGATCAATATCCATTTCAATAGCAATTTCCTTAGCAACATTAATCGCTTTATCGAAACCTGTGTCTCTAAACTTCTCAAAAAATGAAATTAGCCCTTCAACTTCTTTAATAGCAATATCTATAAGCATATCATCAGATTGTAACTTCTTGCTCACCAAATTTACGACAGATAATATGTCAAACCAAATGACGGTTGATACTAAAAACTCAAAATCGCCAAGCTCATTTGTTGCTAAAGATTTTGACTCGCTTTTGATTTTAGAGTCATTATCATTTTCAGCAACTTGAAGTAAAGCTTCTCTAATTTCTAGAAGCTGAAATCTAATAGCTTTCACACTCTCAACACGACTTTCCCAACGGGTTATGGACAATGACTTGAGAGTTAACCCTTTAACATTATTTTTCAAAATTAACCACCTCTTGGAAGAATTGGCAAAAATAGTGTAAATACGTTGTATAACTCCAAAAAAGTCCATAGCTTT
Source organism: Artemisia argyi (assembly GCA_030686995.1). Classification (NCBI taxonomy): domain Eukaryota; kingdom Viridiplantae; phylum Streptophyta; class Magnoliopsida; order Asterales; family Asteraceae; genus Artemisia; species Artemisia argyi. The sequence continues at coordinate 5,950,437 of CM060689.1, forward strand.
GCCACAAGAGTTGGCGATGTCGCACAATGTTAGATTAAGGCTATGGCAACCACATGGTGTATAAAAAGCTCTAGGATTTATATCTAAAAATTTCTTTTGTACTCCCCGATGCTTTCCTTTCATATTAGATCCATTGTCATAGCCCTGACCACGCACATCATCAATATCAAGATCTGAAGACTTTAGTTCATCATGTGTAACATCAAAAAGTCCTTGACCAGTCGTATCATCTACTTTCAAAAATCCTAAAAAGGATTCCTCAACTGTAACACATGTGGATGCTACATTTACATACCTCAATATCAAAGACATTTGTTCTTGATGACTTGTATCAGGGGTACAATCAAGTATCACAGAGAAATACTTTGCTTGCTTTATTTTTTGAATAACTTGTGATCTAATTCCATGAGCAAGTAATTGTATTAACTCATTTTGTATTGAATGCCCAAGATAATGAACATGAATTTCATCACTCGTGATATGACGCACATGCTCTATGATAAATGGATCAAACTCTTCCAACATTTCAATTAGACCCAAAAAGTTTCCATTGCTTTCAACATGTAATTTCTCATTTGTACCACGGAATGCTAAATTGTGCTTAGCAAGAAACTTCACAACCGAAATTATTCTCAACAGAACTTTCATCCAGTGATCTCTCTCTTTCTCAAATTGTTCATGTGCCACTTTATCAATTGTTTCATTTTTTTCCAGTCTGCGACGCATGTCAAACCAAGTGGCCATGTTTGTGAGATGTTCAAAACCAACTTCATGCTCTTTAAGTCTTGTACCAACATGTATCCAATCTGAGAAACCCTCATTAACTAACGAACCTTTTGTATTCCCCTTTTTAAATATTTTACAACAAAAACAAAAAACTCTATCAAGCTCTTTGGAATACACTAGCCATTCTCTATCACACTTTTCGTTATTTGGTAGAACTCTAGTAAAGAAAGTGGCAGAAAATCTTCGAGAAAATTTATCTTTAGGACCTTTCTTAATAGAATTATCTCTTTTAGGACCTCCTTCTACTAAAGCTTTAATCATCTCAGAACTAAGACTATCCCAGTTTCGTGGATCAAATATATCAACATGATGAACATTAGCATTAGGATTATCAACGTTCACATTGTCAGCATTAATCTCATCAGTGCCATCACTATCAACACTAACATTACCACCAAGAACATCACCCGTATCATCAATATTAGTATCATTAACTCCATCATCAACAACATCGTCATCACTAATACCATAAATATTCATATTATCACCATCAACATTGTCATCAATAAGATCTTGATTATCAGAATCATCCCGTGGCCCTATTTGAACAAACTTATGCATGGCTCCATATTGTCTCTTGTTGCTTTGTTCAATTCTTTGTTTCTTCAAACGTTTTTGACATCCAGATGCTTGTTTAGGAGGCATGATTTCTCTAAAAATATGTAAATAAAAAGGCACAAAATAACTAAGTAACTAACTATAGTGCTTTAAACTTATAGTCATCACATACAAAATTTTTTATAATTGACTAATACATTAATAAATTATGTACTTGTTGATTTAATAATTCATGTTTTCAATTAGAATATTTGTTGCTTACTTCCTCAAAACCTATGAATGTCTAGCATATATATTCAATCCTTAGATCTCATCTATTTTCTTAACAATTAAAATTAGTTGCTTCTAAGTTCTAAAGCAATCAATAGACACTTGTATTGTTGTGATGATGCCTTTTTCTTATGCATAATTTAAACAAAAAAAATCTCATAACCATGCTTAAAAAACAATTACATTACTTAAATTATAAACTAGCGACTAAAGTTTTTCACTTTAACTATTAAGATGTAGGAATCAAAATAAAAAAATAAAAGCAATAAAATAAAAATATCGCATGACCTATGTACTAACTTAATAGAAACAATTAATATAAGTCTAAAAGAAAACAATTAAATTAATATAAAGTCTAAAAGAAAACAAAAGTAACTCTTGATGCAGTCAATAGTACCTCTCAATAGTATAAGTCTAAAAGCAATAAACAATTAATATAAGTCTAGAAGAAAACAAAAAGTACCTCTCGATGCAGTCAAAATTCAGAAAGCGATTGAATTGTTTATTGTTATTAGGTTTGTCAGCCTTTTGAATGAATAAAAAGAAGAGGACTGAGTTTCTTTTATAGTAGTCGAATAGGTTATAGTTGTCAGTTGGGCCTATACTTAACATAGTAGTACATAAATTTTGGTGCCCCAAAAAAACTTGGGCCCTGTTCATTCGCTCCTGTTGCACAGCCCCATATCCGGGCCTGGCAAGTAGTTTCAGTTTGTTTTTGACTTACTACATCAACTCACTGTCTTATGATTCACAGGAGAACCACAAAGACAGCCTCAAATTGTCACTTAAAGACATAAAGTTGGCGACACAAAACTTCAGCCATGACAATATCATTGGACAAGGAGATTTTGGGAAAGTATATAAAGGAGTAGCAACTCACACTCATGGACATAACATCTTTGCTGCAAAGCGCTTGGATATTTTCAGCTTGGATAGGAAGTCTGCTGAAGGAGAAGCTGAATTTATGACAGAACTAGAAATCCTTATGGAGTATAAACATGAAAATGTCATTGGTCTTGTAGGCTACTGTGATGAAGAGGATGAGAAAATTATTGTTTACGAGTATGCATCGAGAGGAAGTCTTGATAAGTACTTGGACAATGATAGTCTTACGTGGGTAATGCGGCTAAAAATATGCATCAATATTGCAATCGGGTTGGAGTTCCTTCATGGAAAGGGTTCAAGTCCAGAAATGGTGATACATAGGGACATCAAAAGCAGCCACATACTACTGCTTGATGATTGGAAAGCAAAAATTACTGATTTTGGGCTTTCCTTAGTTTGTCCAACAAATCAAGATGCGGACTATGTCATCGACAATGTTAAAGGCACAATTGGCTATCGTGACCCACTACACTCGAAAAAAGGCTTCTTAACTAAAGAATCTGATATATTCTCACTGGGTGCGGTTTTGTTTGACATATTGTGTGGGAAACTATCGTCCATAGAACTAGACGACGAGTATCTTTATTTACCCTTTTTGGCTAAACAACACTATCATGTCAGAAAACTTGAAAAGTTAGTGTTTGAGGGTATCAAAAAACAAATTGTGCCACAATCATATACTACATTTACAAGGATTGCCCTTCAATGCTTACATCACAGGAGAGAAAGTCGGCCAACAGCAGGTGAAGTGATAATACAACTTAAGAAAGCATTGGAATTCCAAGTAAGTTTTTATAATAATTTCAAATTAAGCTACCATTTCTTTCACATACAGATCTAAAACTATATTTATGGATACTCAAATAGGTTGTGCACTTCTATTGTTCAAACAAGTGTTGTTGAACCATAAAACATGATAAATAAATTAAATGTCAAAACGGAAAAGACAACAAGTTTCCATGATCCAGAAAAAATGTGTTGTCTATGTTTAGTAGAAGGTCTTTTAGTTGTTTCTTCAATGATAGGAATGTAAATGTATGAAATATGAGCTTATTAATTGTTTAATTAATGTACAGGAGGATTATGAGATATGGGAGTCGAAATTGCCTAAAGACTACAACAAAATAATCCAGATGTCAAAGTGCTCCGAAGATTATTCAAACATCAAGAAAGAGGATCTTTACAACATCTTTTCTAAAGGAATCCTCCTTCAACAGGACAAAGTGGTAATCAGTTCATTCTCAAATCAGTTCTATGTATCCTTTAGTTTATTAGGGATGAATTAAAATCACGCATGCATTTACAAAACATAACATTGGGTCTAACTTGTTTTTTTGTTGTATAACAGTTGCTGTCATTCGATGGTATTGGAGAAAGAAATGCAGTGTTTTCAGCGACAATGTTTTCCTACATAAACAGCTGTCCACATGAATGGAAGTCTCTTCCAGAATCAAGGTTATTTTTTCTACCTCCATTGGTACATATACATTGTTGTTAGATGCATAAATTTCTGCTCTAATCTACAATCAAATGATCAACAACTTTTAGGATAAGAAATATAAACAACTGAGTTTCATAAACAGATATAATACAAAATTGTTAAACTCAGAGAAGAGTAAATAGTAGATGCTTTGTAACTCGTACACGTTCAGTCCTACAACTTCTTGTATCTTTATATATCAACTCTAAAGTCTCTTCAAGCTTTAGTTTATTTATACGTTGAACCTTGATATTTACTGAAAATATACAAAAAACTTTATAAGTTTAAAACATAATAATTAGGTAAGAATGATCAAGCTTAAGGTTGCATGACATGTACTTTTTCGCTCATCAAAAGGAATGGAACTTCATTCTTCAAACAAAATTATAATTTTGATAGGAATTGGATTACATGGTGCCCATTTTGAAAAATCTGTATTATATGTTAACTTAAATGACTGTTCTTACTATATAATACTAATTGAAGGGTGAATAACATAGGTAGAGCTACTTTAAAGTATGCATTTATGGAATTCATATATAAGATTTTAGACAAAGGTCAAGGGTTCAATCCTCACCCCTTGCAAGGCCGGAGGTCCTTTTCTACGTTTGGTAGAACCGGAAGCTGCCTCTCTACCTTAAGTAGGGGTAAGGTTGTCTACATTTCAACCTCCCCCATACACCGTGGAAGACGGTATTGGGACCCATAACCCGTGGAAGACGGTATTTGGAGTTACTTTACTTTTGTTATATATAAGATTTTAGTCTTCTTAACAGATTCTAACAGTCTCAGATTTGGAATCTGGGGTGTTATGTATGATATTTACATGTTGCTTGTAGTCGATATGTACTCTGTTGTATGTTGTTTGAGTTTTGAATTTAAGTCTTTTCCCAATTCCCAAAGAAATTGTTTTCTCGTTTATTTTGGTTTAGAGAAATACTAAATTCTAAAGTAGAAGTGTACATTCGGGGGAATAATGGTTATGACTGACTCGTACTTGAATATTTATAACATGTGCAGATTTGAGTCAGTAGTGGAGATGTCAGATGTTTCCAATTTGAACATCGAAATTAAGACAGATACTCGATTATTATCTCCGAATGCTGCTTATGGGGTCTATTTACTCTTCAAACTCTGTGATTCAAGAAAAGTTTCAGCTAAACCGATGTACGTTAATCTAAAGTATAGAGTGGGCTCCGAAAATCTACATGCATATTTTGCAAAACACAGAGACGAAGAGTGGATGATGATCGAGTTGTACAGATTCTTAAATCAGAACGAAGATGTCATGTTTACATTTCTAATAGAGAGCTTTTCGTCGTGCTATTGTGGAGATGGTGCGATTCATGTCGAAGGCATTGAATTTCTAGCCATTGACAAAGTGAGTTTAGAAATATACCTTGGCTCCATTCTATATTCTTTTGTTTATATATAAAAACCATGTCCATGCAATGCTGCATATTTAACATGATTGTACACAGGTGAAACATGAAGAAATCGGAAAGTTGAAGGATATCCAGCAAGTCTTGGAATCAAACTTCAATGTGGATCGCGTGCAACAATTGCCAGCTAACTTTGAAGAAATATTTGAGATACACAGAAACTATGATGAGTTGTTTTGGTTGGGCGAAGTAAACGGGAAGAAACTTCTTGTGGTTTCGGCAAAGGCAGCTCTATACAAATTTCCTAATGCGGATCTCTTTACTTCAAAAGCATCATCCCAGTCAAGGTTTGCTTTTTTGAACTAGACTTGGCATGTTTTCCTTTGAGCAGTAAACTTTCCTAATTGTACATTCACATGTGCTCATCTAATCTTATCCAAATATTTGAAAATGTTTTACAAAAGAAAATAAAAACTACTGCAGATTTTTTAATTTAAAGCCAATCTTCTTTATTTTCTAGTAAAATACTGAAAATTTGTGTATAAATGGTTGACAAAAGTATCACATCTTGATTTGTCTTTTTGTGCCTTCAAAATTAACATTGTTTCTAGTATGTAATCATAATATGTATAGTACATGCAGATTTCAAGAGGTGATTGAGCTTTTGCCACAACAAGTATTCTATATTAATTGCACGATCAGAAGTCAAATGTTGTCGGCCAATACAGAATACACGTGTTATCTTGTATTCAAGCTTTCAGAAGAATGTCACGGACTGCATAATCCGGTGAAGGTACGGGATCTACTCCACCAAGTAAACGAAGAGGCTGAAGTTTTCTATTTTGTTACCCCAAGCCCACTGAATATAAATGATATTACACGGGTTCCAAAACAAAGGGAAGATGGATGGATGGAGATTCAAGTGTGGAAATTTAACTCGGCTCATAATTTCAAGGATGACTCTCTTTCTATCTATATGAAGTTTACAAGCCATGAAGGAACTATGTCTGGCCTCGTCATATGTGGCCTTGAGTTTCGCCCAACGTTTATTACTTCAAGCACGCTCAATTGAGCCTTTATTTTCAAACTCAAGTGTGGTTAAGCTTTACTTTGAAACTCAAGTTTGGTTTCTTAACGGATACATTATGAGCTTGGCCCTACTCGACTGTTCAAGGTAAATATTGACCTACTCGATATATTGAGTTTGGCTTGACTTAACTTTGTTTGGGGTCATGGTTAGCTGAGTGAATTTTGTTGTTAGTTGCTTTGATTAAGTTAGTTTTTACAGTAACTCTATAAATTGAGATTAAAAATGGTATAACTGAAATGTTGTTTGAATGCTCCTGCAGCAATGCTTGTGTAACATTTCTACTTTATGGATTATCGATGTAGATTTTTGTCCCTAGAGATCAAGTCCATAACGTAGTATAAACTACCTCGTGTGTGTGATCTAGTTTAAATTGCATTATAGATTTTGAAGTTTTTTCTTTCTTTATTATTATTATTATATATATTTTTGTATATATGGGTTTTCGACTCGGCATTGTGAGCCAACTAATCTCAGGGCAACTACCATTTTGAATAGCCCGGAGTCGTCGCAGGTGAACCTCCGTGGCCAATGGGGGATTAATTTTCTCCCCGGGGTTCGAAGCAAAGATCTCTTGGCACTTTCGTCTTAAGAGGCTAAGCCCTTACCACTGGTCACCCCATTGGTTTTGTATTCTAACAATGTTGGTTCAGTTAGTTTTCATCTGTAGTGTAGAGATGGATATTTGCATCCCACGTTGCCCTCATGAACGAAATGACCAAGGTAGAGATGATTATAAAATGAGATGCCAAACAATCCATGAAAATTATATTTATTGACCAAGGTTTAGTGTTTCTGTTAAGAAGCGGTGACTGTGGTTACTGCTCACTGCTACTTTGAACAAACACACCCTGAGTGTGAGCCCCATCTAACAGTCGAGCTCGAGCTTTATATACACATGTTTTTATACACACATTTTTATACACGTTTTTATACACATGTTTTTATACACACGTTTTTATACACACATATTTATATACGTTTTTATACACATGTTTTTATACACGTTTTTATACACATGTTTTTATACACATATTTTAATACTCATATTTTTATACACGTTTTTATAGACAGGTATAAAAATTTGTGTATAAAAACGTGTATAAAAATATGTGTATAATGTGTGTATAAAAATGTGCGTATAAATGTGTGTATAAAAACGTGTGTATAAAAGCATGTGAATAAAAACATGTATAAAAAACATGTGCATAAAAACATATGTATAAAAACGTATATAAAAAATATGTATATAAATGTATGTATAAAAATATGTATAAAAACGTGTGTATAAAAACATGTATACAAAAACGTGTATAAAAAATTGTGCATATAAAAATGTGTGTATGAAAATGTGTATAAAAATGTTTATAAAAATGTATATAAATTTTAGTGATATTTAGAAAAAACCATTTTCTTATAATTTTTTTAGGGAAAAAAATGAATTAAGTATAAATGGTCGTTAGTATAAAGGACTAACGGTGCAAATGTTTATTGCAAACGGTCGTTAGGTAACGGAAAAAACTAACGACAGTTAGTCTCAGGGACCAAAACCGTTATGGGTAGCAACCACAGGGACTGGATCTGTTAAAAAAAGTTTAGTGACTAAACCCGTATAATCCGACAAACCACAGGGACCATTTATGAAATTAACTATTTTATTATTATTATTGTTATTGTTATTTTTATTGTTATGTTGGCCCGGGGTTATCTTATAAGTGATGTAAAAAGAGACTTTTTAAGCTATAGATTTTGAGTTAGTGAAAAAATATTGAAGTGACATCAATTTTTCACTATAAAACGAGCCATATAACTTATAACTCATGGGGACATAGTGTAAGCACTTTATATCCAAATCATGAATTGAATCCACATGGGCACCAAAAATCCAAATTTAACAAATAAGTTCAAGAAAGATGGGTAATAGATGAGTCAAAAAAATCAACACAGAATATGTCTAACTCATGAGCACTTTAAATCCAAATTAAGCAATGTGACATATCGGTTTGTCATCCTATTGTTGTTACAACAACATACAAGTTCAAATATTATTTGCTAAACATTTTTGGGATGATCACGAAAAAGTTCGTAAACAATGACAGTATATGGTAGTTAGATCATATATATTCACATCAAAGACTTGCATTTCTTGAATAATTTGAACCAAAAAAACATCATTCATTTACATATCTATAATCACGTGAGTCAATGTTACCTTATAATGTTTATGCATGGCGCTAAACTTATGAGTATTAGAGTTTGGGTCATATTTATCATCTAATAATAAGAATTTATTGGAGTTTAAGTTTTTTAAATAAAGTAGTTTTTTAAAACAAGTTTTGTTGGACACAAACTTTTTAAAACTTTTAGTCTTTCTAAGAGCTTATAAAAGAAGCTCGTTGAAGGTAACTTTTAATGGAGCATAAGCTTTTATAGGTGTTCATTAACATAAATAGTTAAATACTATTATGTACTCATATTGTAAACTAATGTTTGCAACTTAAGCTTTCATAAAATTTAGCTCGTATGAGTTACATCAGTCCAGCTCCATCACATTTCACAAAAAAATTATATGTAAGTATCCTTATTTTTTGTAACAACATTGATTGACATGACTAATGATATGTGGGTGCATTCAGAGACGGAGACATTGGGGGAGCCAGGGGGTGTTCGGCCCCCTCCAACACGTCCAATCGCTTTGCTATTTACCTTATAAAATTTAAGCATATGACGCAACTATAGGCAAATGACCCCCCTAACCTTTGAGAAAAAAATTCCGGCCCCCTTATTCCTAATTCCTGGCTCCGTCCCTGGGTGCATTCTATTAGTGACGAGAGAGAGACATAATTCTTCACAAACCAAAAATCAAATCACTGGCACGTCGGTTAGCCATGAAAATTAGTTACACTTTCACATAGGTCTCCCTCAAAACCCTTAAGGCCTTAAGTAACTAATATAAATTGAGATCGTTCGTATAAACATGACCGTAACGTTCCTTTAAAAATAAAGAGTTAATTACATAAATCGTCCTTGTGGTTTGCTGATTTTTACGGATATAGTCCCTGTGCTTTTTTTAGGCGGGTTTAGTCCTTGTGGTTTTAGATTTTTACGGGTCCTGTCCAAATTTTGACCCAACTCTAACGATCGTTAAAAAGGACCTAACTTGTAACGTGAGGGCTAACCTTGTAATATGGGTTTTTCCTCTCAAAATACAAACCACAAGGACGATTCATGTAATTTACCTAAAAAAAAAATAAAAATAAAAAAAAAATAAAAAAACTTATATTAATTTTATTATACGGAATTTTTTAAATTTAAATAAAAAAAATTAATTTTATTAAAAAAATATAATTTAAATTTTAAAAAAAATTATAAATTTTTGTTTTGTTTTATTATAGGAAATTTTTAAAATTTTATTATTATAAAAAATTTTAATAAAAAAAGTAAAATTAAATTTGGGCTTATGTACTAAACGATTTTGTACGTTTTTAATTTCATTAAAAAAAATATTATTACAAAAACTTTTAATAATACGTTTTCATTAGTTTTTATACGTTTTTGTATGCTTTTTTACGATTTTTGTACGTTTTTATACAAATTTTTTCCATTTTGGACGTTATTATACATTTTATCCATTTTATACGTATGAAAACTTACAAAACGGATGAAAACCATAAGAAAATGTATGAAAACAATGTACAAAAACGAAAAAAAAAAATCGTAGAAAAACGTCCAAAAATCGTATAAAACATACAAATGCGGATGAAAACATATAAAAACGAACGAAAACGTATAAAAATTGATGAAAGCGTATAAAAAGGACGTTTTTATAATAAAATTAAAAAATGTCCTTTTTAAAAACTTCATTTTTATATGTTTTCGTTCGTTTTTATATGTTTTCATCCGTTTTTATTCGTTGTTTTCATATATTTTCTTATGGGTTTTATCCATTTTTATAAGTTTTCATACGTATAAAATGGATAAAACGTATAATAACGTCCAAAAAGGGAAAAAAAATTGTATAAAAATGTACAAAAATAGTTAAAAAGCATACAAAAATGTATAAAAGCTAATGAAACGAATTATTAAATTTTTTTATAATAATAAAATTTTAATTTTTTTTAATAAATTAAAAACGTACAAAATCGTTTAGTACATAAGCCCAAATTTAATTTTACTTTTTTTATTAAAATTTTTTATAATAATAAAATTTTAAAAATTTCGTATAATAAAACTAAAAAAAAATTATAATTTTTTTTAAATTTAAATTATATTTTTTTAATAAAATTAATTTTTTTTATTTAAATTTAAAAAATTTCGTATAATAAAATTAATATAAGTTTTTTTTTTTTTTTTTTTTTTTTTTTTTTTTTTTTTTTTAGGTTAAATTACAAGAATCGTCCTTGTGGTTTGTATTTTGAGAGAGAAAACCCAAATTACAAGGTTAGCCCTCACGTTACAAGTTAGGTCCTTTTTAACGATCGTTAGAGTTGGGTAAAAATTTGGACAGAATTCGTAAAAATCTAAAACCATAGGGACTAAACCCGCTTAAAAAAAAGCACAGGGACAAGATCCGTAAAAATCAACAAACCACAAGGACGATTTATGTAATTAACTCAAAAATAAAAGAATGGGGTCTAATGACATAGCAAGTTTTCTATTTGATTGTGAGAGAATATTATTAGTCTTGTTGTTATTTAACTAGAAATGTTTGAGATAAAGTTTCATAAATCATTCTCAGTAGCATGGTCATTTATGTCTTGCTTTTATCATCCTTTGTTATAGATACCGTTAAACCATGGATATGGATCCTAACTCATTCCATATAGTTTAACCATTTAGATTCTCGTTATAGAATTTAATTAGATATACCAAATGTAATCAAGAATCATCTTGCATTACCCTTTGGGTTCTGCCGAACAATTATCTTATTAATTCTGGAGAGGGCCCATGGTATCTTTCTGCACATATCAAGTGGAGTAACAAATCCTTTATTGACTACAAGTGTTGTGGATGCTGCTTCACATCACTCCGAAAAATAGCTTTTATAACTACCTTATTCAGAACAGCGTTTGGCATATAATTACAAAAGTGATATCCACACATAACAGAACTTGCTTGTATCTCAAGTCTAAGGATGACTTAACAAACCATTTCAAACATTTACCACAAGCCTTTCTTCTATACTACTATATAATATATTTGGGACTATTCTAACAAACTTTTTTTTTTTTTTTAAATTAAAACTTTTTTCTTACTTGTAATATAAACTATATCAAAAAGCTTGATGACTATATGGTATCCGCCCTCGCATCGTGCCGCACCCTTCTAGTGTTTTTAAAGTCATGTATGTATTCGTGTTCAATTATTCCAAAGAAAGCAGTTGAAGAAACCGATTGATCGTGGTGACTTGTAACAAACAAACAGCTCAACATCATCAACGGCTCCTGAATCTGCTTCTTCTCCGGCCCCACCACCACCGCCAAAGGTTAGCCGGTCCAAGTACATCTGGCCTCTTATCCTCGCCGCCAATTTCTCCATCGGAGGTACATTTCAATTTATTAAAACCCACTTACCTTTCATACTATGGTCCCGTAGCCGTTAAAGGTGACTAGTCAGAACCATGGTCCCGTAGCCGTTAGCAGTAGTTGTAATTAAATTATACTTGAGTAGTAATGTGTAAAGTGAATTAAAACTAGTGTTCGAGTTTCAATGCTTGTTTTAGGGTGTGTTTGTCACGGTTAGCGTGATAAATAACAAGCATTAAAATTGTAATGCTACCTTTTCTAAAACAAGCAGTTTCTTTACCAAACCCTTTTATAATACAAACATTACTGCTACGGCTAGTTTTGCAAACATAGTAACTTCTTTATTTTTAGGTTCAAAATGGAATTAGGATACCTGGTGTCTTATTTTGTATGTTTCAATGAAAGAACAATCAATCATGCTGTAGATTTTGGAAAGTTTGTTATCTAGTTCTAAGGTTGTTATTAGCTTTTGATTTTCATTTCATTTCTGAAGAAAGGTATAACCAGAACAAACCCAGAATAACTTCTCTTTTATTAATTAATAGTAACAAACAACTTGATTACCAGAATGGTGAATCAAGAATAGAAGTACACAGATCACAGTGTTTATTCAGTTGAAAAGATTACAAGGTAGTATTCTAGTGCTGATGAAAAAGACCGTTGCACGCTCCTCTCAATATATAGGCATCCACTTTGAGGTTTGAGCAACAGCAGCCCTTGCACTTCTAAATAGGACAAACATGGCACAACTTAAAGGAAGGCTACAAAACAGAATGGAAACAAGACATAATCAGTCCTTGAACAAAAGAAGGATAAAAGTGAGAGAAGAAAGATATATTCTAACACCCCCCCTCAGTTTTATCCTGATATGCATCAAAGAGGTTGATCTTATTACTTAAAAAATTATGCTGAGCAACAGGAAGACCTTTTGTTAAAATGTCTGCAAGTTGATGTTGTGAGTCTATCCAAATAGACTCAATGACACCAGCTGCAAGTTTTTCTCTTACCAAATGCAAGTCTATTTCAAGGTGCTTAGTCCGCTCATGAAACACAGGGTTGGCTGCAATTTTTATTGCAGCCCTATTGTCACAAAAAATTTTAACAGGCAAAGGGTTTTTAACATTTAAGTCCTTTAAAATTTTTAAGATCCATATTACTTCACAAGTAACTGAAGCCATAGCCCTATATACTGCTTCAGCTGAAGAAGTTGCTAGAGTTTTTTGTTTTTTACTTTTCCAAGAGATTAAGGAATTACCAAAAAATATAAGGAACCCAGTTACTGATTTTCTAGTAGAAGGGCATTTGGCCCAGTCTGAATCCACATAAGCCTTAAGACTCAAATCATCAGCTTTGTTAAAAATAATCCCTTTACCTGGTGACCCTTTTAAGTATCTAAGGACTCTCATAGCAAGTTTAATATGAGACTGCAATGGTTTATGCATAAACTGGCTCAATGAATGAACAGTGTAAGAGATATCAGGCCTAGTTAGAGTAAGATAGATCAACTTCCCTAGCAGCTTTTGATAGCCAGTAAGGTCAGTGAGAGGAAGATCTTCCTTGTTAACCGCTTTGCTTTTCCTGCCTTTCTTTCTAACAATATCAGAAACCACAACATTAGTTTCAATGGGAGTTGCTGCAGGTTTGCTTGCAAGCAAGCCATACTCTGCAAGCAACTCCAAGCAATATTTTCTTTGGTTCAAACATAAGCCAGAGACAGTATCTATAACTTCAATGCCCAAAAAATATTTAAGTTTTCCCAAGTCCTTGATCAAAAATTTAGATTTCAGAAAGCCTTTAAACTTCTCAATTTCTTCTAGATTATTCCCTGTTAAAACAATGTCATCAACATATACAAGAAGAGCTATAAACAGCTCTCCTTGAGACTTAACAAACAAAGAATAATCACTTTTGGATTGCTTAAAACCATTTTCTTTCAAAGTAGAAGTAAGTTTTTCATTCCACTTCCTGGGGGCTTGTTTAAGCCCATATAAAGACTTGTTTAGTTTACAAACCCTTTTATCATCTTTATTAAAGTAACCCTCAGGAAGAGTCATATAAACCTCTTCATCAAGATCACCATACAAAAACGCATTGTTAACATCAAGTTGATACAAGGTCCAGCCCTTGTTAACAGCTAAAGAGATAAGACATCTTACAGTGGCCATTTTTACAACAGGAGAGAAAGTTTCATCATAGTCAATTCCTTCCTTTTGACCATAGCCTTTTGCTACAAGTCTGGCCTTGTATCTTTCAATTTCACCATTGGATTTTAACTTAAGTTTCCAAACCCATTTGTTACCAATAGGTTTTCTTCCTATTGGCAACTCAGTGATGGTAAAAGTTTCATTTTTATACAAAGCTTCCATTTCAGTATTCATGGCAGCCTTCCAATAAGGATTTTTGAAGGCCTCAGGAACATTTTTAGGTTCAGAAGTTTGATTAAGTTTAGAGACAAAGCAAAAATTTTCAGAGGAAAGTTTAGAATAATTAACTACTTTTTCAATTCCATAGTTAACCTTTCCTTCAACCACATAATCTTGAAACTTCTGGGGCATCACAGAGTTTCTTTTTGACCTTCTGTTATCCTCAGAAACACCATCAGTGTTAGAATCAAATATAGCTTCTGAGGGTTCAAGTAAAGTTGCAGACTGAGGTTGACTGCCTTCATTACTTGAGCCATCATGTCTGGCAGATGCATCTAAATCAGATTTATCATCAGAGGAGTTATGAGAGTCATCTGACTCAGAAGTACTACCAAGAACATGAGGTTTATCATTATTAGAGGGATGGTAATCATCATCATTGGATAGATTATGGGAAGTATAAGGAGTATCAAAAAAGTTTAAGTGATCAGTACCCCCATAATCAATTTGTAAGGCCTTTTCAGTTTGATTCATTTTGTAAGGAAAGATATTTTCATAAAACCTTACATCTCTGGAATAAAAAATATGTTTATCTTCCAAAGACAACAGCTTATAAGCCTTTTTTTCTGTAGCATAGCCAATAAGAACACTTTTAGTAGCTCTGCTGCTCAGTTTATCTGAGTTGTTAAGAATGGTTGCAAAGCAAAGACAACCAAAACATCTCAGATTGGCTAAAGAAGGTTTGAAACCAAATAGAACTTCATAAGGAGATTTACCTTTAAGAACAGATGAAGGAAGTCTATTGATTAAATGAGCAGCAGTAAGGATACAATCAGTCCAGAAATACAGAGGAATCCCACCCTGAAAAAGAAGAGACCTAGCAACATTCAACAGATGTCTGTGCTTCCTTTCTGCTACACCATTTTGTTGTGGTGTATAGGAACAGGAAGTTTGATGCAAGACACCTTTTGAATCAAAAAAACTTTGAAGAGTGTGATTAACAAACTCAGTTCCATTATCACTCCGAAAGATTTTAACATTAACATTGAACTGAGTTTGCAGCATGTTATAAAAGGATATGATATGTTGACCAACTTCAGATTTGTTTTTTAACAAGTAAACCCAAACAGCCCTTGACACATCATCAACAATAGTAAGAAAGAAATATAAAACCCTAACTTCGATATTCTCTCTGGCGACTAAAGTCGAATCCCTAATAACCCTAACTTCGATTCACTCTAACCGATCTTCTTTACCATCTCGTGGTTCTTGCATCAGTCTGATCTTGATTCGCTGATTCTTGATCGCCTGCTGCTTGATATCATCTTGTTTGAGGTAGATCGATCTTAACTTAGGGTCTTTAGTCGGAATTATTTGTTTCTACGTAAAGGTTAATTCGATCCTCCACTATTCTTTACTTCGTTTATACGTATTATTGGGTGGATGATTATGGACGGAGGTTAGTTTTGGTGTGCGTCATGTGTAAACCCTAAGCGATTAGGGTTTTATTTTTTTCGGTTTTGATTTGCTTTGGCTGGTTATTTATTTCGATTGCTTGGTTGTTCTACTGGTTTTGAGAGATGAATAGGGGTTTTTTGAGTTCTATGCGTGCTAATAAGAATACGGTTGCTAAGAAGGGTGGGGATGATGAGACTGGAGATCTGAATAAGGGAGCTGATATGTCGAAATCAGGTTCCTTGGATTCAGATGTAGGGGGTGACATAGAGAAGAGGGAAAAGGGTAGTGGTTCAGATAATGGTGTTGATTGTGATGTACGTGCACATATGCCTGAGCAAGTGAAGCCGGTTTCACTTGGTGCGTATGCTGATGTTACAATGGATGATGCTGATTCGGTTTCACAAGGTTCTCAACAGCCTAATGTGGATCTATTGATTGCTAATGCGAATAAAAACTTTGATGATGCTATGAACAAAATTCAATGTGAAATTGATACTTCTAGTGGTAATGGTGTTAAGTCGGCTTCTTACGCGGGCGTTGCTTCTAATGATTCCCAGAAACATGTGTCTAATTTTCGGAGGTTATTTTGCAGCAAAAAGAAGGATAATGTTGATCTTTCTGTCCCGTTGAAAGTAGTGGAAGAGGTGAACTTGAGGTTTGAGAATACTCTCTATGGATACTTCCTTGGCCAACGGCTTGCTTTCCCTGTTGTTGATTATTATGTTCGCAATACGTGGTCTAAGTATGGTTTACAAAAGGTTATGATGAATGCTAAGGGGTTCTTTTTCTTCAAGTTTAGCTCGAAGAAAGGTGTCGAGGATGTTCTTGATAACGGTCCTTGGTTGATTCGTAATGTTCCTATTATTCTTAAACCATGGACATTGAACACAAACTTGCTTAAAGAGGATTTAACTAACATTCCAGTGTGGGTTAAATTCTATGATGTTCCTCTAGCTATGTTTTCGGATGACGGGCTTAGTCTTCTTGCTACTTTGATTGGGACGCCCAAAAGGTTAGATGCTTTTACTAGCCAAATGTGCAAGGATTCGTGGGGCCGTAGTAGCTTTGCGAGATGCATGATTGAAGTAAAGTCGGATGAGATGCTTAGGGATAACATTACTGTTGAGATACCTTTACTTGATGGTACGGGTTCGACTATTGAAAAGATTCGGGTGGAATATGAGTGGAAACCTCCGCGTTGTGATAAGTGTAAGGTTTTTGGTCATACTATTATTGATTGTCCGAAAGGTGTTGTTCCTCCTGTTCAACCTAGTAAGCCGGTTAATGATGGTTTCAAGACTGTTAATAATAGGAAGAAAGGAAAACAAGGTGGTTCTACTATTCCGGGTAAAGGAGGGTTTACTAAACCTGTTGTGGGTAAGAAGTTTCAGTATCAACCCAAACAGACTCCTGCTGAACCTAAGAATGTTGGTGGCACTAAGAAGAAGACTTCTGATGTGGCTAGTTCTAGTGGAACAAGGATCTCTACATCTAACCAATTTGATGCGCTTAATATAGACGATACGGATACGTTTGATATTCCTACTTATGACACCAGCATGGATGTGGAGACTGGCCGTACAATGGAAGTTAATGTGGATGAGTTGGTTAAAACTGGTGCTACATCACAAGAACCGCTTGTGAGTGCTTCATTGGAAACTAAGGAAGTTGGTTCTACTCCTTTAGTTGACAAAATTAGTGAGTTTGAAAAGATTCTTATCGATGGTAAAGGTACGCTTGTGGATGATGATGGTCATCCTGTTCCGTCTGCCGTGCATTCTATGGAGCAGGATGAGCCTCCAATGATTAATATCTCTTCTACTCCATCTACATCTTCTAATAAGAGGGTTAACCCATTCTCTAAAGTGGGCGATGTCGTGGTTTCTGAAAGTGATGATGAGGTTGACGAACCGGTTAATTTATTTGGGGGTGGTAATGAGTTTGAAGGTGAATGTGATGACTATGATGACTATGATGATTACTCAAGACAAATCTATGATCTTCCAGGTGAAATGAATGCTCTTAAGTCGTTTTATGGCTTGAAGCTTCAAGGTCGTAGGTAGTAATTTTCATTTTTGCCATAGTCTTATTTTGTTTAGTGTTTATGGCTGTTTCTAGTTAGTACTTTTTGGTACGTGTTTTGCCTATATAACGGGCTGCGATGAGGGGTGTACGCTCTCATCCTTTGTACTTCAACGTTTTTTGGCGTAATATATTTTACCAGGGTGTGTTATCCCTTTTACCCAAAAAAAACAATAGTAAGAAAGAACTTAAAACCATCCCTGCTGGTAATCCTATAAGGACCCCAGACATCAAGATGAACAACATCCCCAATATTAGTGGTCTTGTGATCACTGATGGGAAAGGGCTCTCTGGTTTGTTTAGCTTTGTGACATATTTCACAAGGAGGGATAACCTCATTATTATTAAAATTAAGATCTTTGCTAAGCAGGTTTAAGACTTGGTCAGCAGGATGACCAAGTCTGTGATGCCAAGTATATCTAGATAAAGAACATGAAAAAGATTTATGTCCAGTTTTATTACCATTAGAGCATTGGTTATCAAAAAAATATAAGCCATCCGACTGGCTACCAGTCCCCATGCTTGTCATGTTGGCCAAGTCCTGAATATAGCACTTATTTTCATCAAAACCAATAAACAACTTGCTATCTCTAGCAAGTTTATAAACAGAGATCAGATTAATAGAGTATTCTGGTACTAACAGCACATCATATAACGTAATATTATCATTTAGTTTGAGATTTCCAACCTTTTTAATTTTTGCAAAACTCCCATTAGGATGTTCAACAATGAGATTTAAATCACTAATGTCAACAATAGAATCAAGAAGATTCTCAGAAAGGACCATGTGTTGATTAGCACCAGAATCTATAATCCATTTTTTAAACTCCTCATAAGTTTTAAAATTACTTAAGAGGGAAAGAAAAGGTATACCTGACATATTAGCCTGAAAACTGCCAGAGCCTGTTTTGTCATTGATAAGACTCATAAGTTTCATGATTTGATCTTGTGTAAATGGTAAAGAGGCATTATTCTGAGAACTAGCACCACTACCATTATCATTTACAATTGAGTTGCTACTGAAAGGCTTTTTGTTGGCAGTTTTTTTCTTATTAAAATTGTCTGGATAACCAATAATTTTGAAACATCTGTCAATTGTATGTCCTGTGTAACCACAATGCTCACAAGTGACAGATGGATTTTTGAGAACTCTAGGCCTGTTATCCACAGATTTAGAAGCAAAAGCGGATATTTGACCTTTAGAAGAACCATTAGTTAAGACTGAGTTTTTATGAGATTCTTCTCTAACAATAAGAGAAAAAGCAGTTTTAACATCTGGAAGTGGTTCAGTAGTCAGAATATTACTTCTAAGTGTCATGAATGCATCATCAAGACCCATTAAAAATTGCATCAGTCTGATTAATTGATTATGGTTTTTCAAATCTTTTGCACCGGCACAAGTACAATTTGGAAGTTTAACCATAGCATCATATTGTTTCCACAAAGAACTCAGTTTTTGATAATAATCAGAAACAGAAGATCCATTTTGTCTAAGAGAATTTATTTGATGATGCAAATTGAATATGACACTACCATTTACTTTATCATAAGTCTCCTTGAGTTCATCCCACACATCCTTTGGATTTTTTGAAAAAATTTGCCCCATATAAATTTCTTGTGAGACAGACCCAAGGATCCAAGAGAGCACAACAGAATTACACATATCCCATTGATTTGCCAATGAATCATCAGTTGGTCTAATACACTTTCCATTAATAAAACCAAGTTTATTCTTATTTTGTAAAGCAATAGTCATGGAGATACTCCAGACATTGTAGTTTTCAGTACCACTTAGTTTTATAGGAATAATAGGAGTGCCATTTGTATCATTCGGGTGAAGAAAGAGTTCATCACCAAAGATAAGTTTACTGGCTTCACTAGCCGTATAACCCCCCCCCCCCCCCCCCCCCCCCCCCCCCGTGAAGGGGAATCATCATCACTAGCCATATTAAACCTTTTTTTTTTTTTTTTTAATTAGGAAAGCAATAAAAAAAACCAACTAATAATATCAAACACACAGAAGTAGTCCTGATTCTACCAAAATCAGGTAGGAAAGAGAACAATACGATACAGAAGCAGCGGAAGAAGGACAGAAATCCCCAAAAATTAGGATTTGCGAAAAAACCCTAATTTTAGATCAGGACTAGATCCGTCAAATTCAGCACAAACCCACCAAGAATCAATCACGTCTGACCGAAAAATCCCAATGAATTGAAACCCTAACCGTTTCAATTACACCAGATCGATCAATATAAGATGGAACCGATGAAGCCCTGACTCAATTGAGGAAGAACCACCGTAGAACCACCGGAAAAAAACACCCACAACAGTAGTAATCAGAGCAACGTATGCTCTGGTACCATGAAGAAAGGTATAACCAGAACAAACCCAGAATAACTTCTCTTTTATTAATTAATAGTAACAAACAACTTGATTACCAGAATGGTGAATCAAGAATAGAAGTACACAGATCACAGTGTTTATTCAGTTGAAAAGATTACAAGGTAGTATTCTAGTGCTGATGAAAAAGACCGTTGCACGCTCCTCTCAATATATAGGCATCCACTTTGAGGTTTGAGCAACAGCAGCCCTTGCACTTCTAAATAGGACAAACATGGCACAACTTAAAGGAAGGCTACAAAACAGAATGGAAACAAGACATAATCAGTCCTTGAACAAAAGAAGGATAAAAGTGAGAGAAGAAAGATATATTCTAACAATTTCATTGTCACTTGATAGAGAACATAGATATATGTTGGTCATATTATGTTATGGTTATACCTTCCTATTCGGCTCTAGACCTCTAGTACGATATCTGCAACTTCTTTTGGCATTTAAGTGACGTTGTCTATCTTGACTACTTGTTAGTTATTGTCATTGTATGATTATGGGCGTATATTCATCCATTTCTTCGGTAAAAACCGAGTAAGTTTTACCAAGATGACTGTGCATTCGCAATTTTAGTTTATATGTGAAGGTGGTGCAAGTGGACCTTAAATAAGTGATGCCTGAGCTTTAGCTTGCAACAATCAAAATTTCCTTACATAATAGATTGCTTTTAAGAGTTAATACGTGTAACCCCGATACATTTTCTAAGTGACATTATACTTGCTTGATCCCAAAATAGTTGCATCTTTGACGTGCGCTAATATTGTGACTTGATTAAGCTTTATGCTCTTCAGCCACATTTATTTGTCAAACAAGTCATTAACTCCTTTATAATAATGCACAGCCTCTTAGAAGCGAAATGTATAGCTCACTGCAGATTATAGAAGTTCCACCTCATTTCTCTCTGTGAGTAACAAGGGAAAAGATAGATGATAAATATCTTACCCTTGACATCCCAAAACATGACGGATTTACTAATTTTGGAAATCTGTGACTTTTTTATAAGCTTTAAAGGTATCAAAATGTTCAAGTTAGACCAAATCAACTGGATATTGATATGCAGTGTGCAGATTTAATTAGAAAAACTTGGGCTCATTTAATTTCGCATATCAACATGTCCGATTTAGAGCAAAGCAACGGAGCCCTGGATGTACATTTGTCAAAAAAGTTATATTCTCTTCATCTTTATTCCATTTCCTTCGAGTTTTATAAATAAAGAATGATTCAATAATTAATAAGATCTAAACAAAATAAATAATGTGTTTCTTCCATTTCCTTTAACAAAATGTCATTCTTGATGTTTTATAGGTTACCTTTTCACGAGAACAAATGAGGAGAAAACAGAGGGAGATGCGCTTGCAACTGGTGTTACTTCATCTCCTACATCAACTGCTATTTCAACTGCTGCAGTGAACAATGTACCAACAGCGCCTCCTGCCACAACAGAGCCAGTGAAACAAATCCCCGTGGATCAGCAGATAGAGCTCTTCAAGTGGATATTGGAGGAGAAAAGGAAAGTAAAGACAAAAGATCCTCAAGAGAAGAAGAAAATTGATGAAGAAAAAGCCTTACTCAAACAATTCATCTGATCAAAGTCCGTCCCATCTTTGTAATTACTGTACACATCTGGAATTGTACATACTTTGTGAAAATTGAAAATTTGGGCTTTTAACAATATTTATTGTACCACCAAGTTTTGCCAAAAAGAAAAACACGAGAATTGATATGATGTTCACTTTAGAGTTGAAGTCACACTTGCATACATAACAAAGAAAGGATGATCTATGTGACAGTGTGTTTTGTCTTGTTACAGTTTCTACTTTCTAGTTTGATAATAAACTACAAGTGTCCACAATGGAGTGTACGGTAATAAGATATGCGAGCTTAACAAATTGACAATCTTACGACCTGTAACCCGTTGATGGATATTTTTTAGGCACGAGTGAAACTCTGTGAGTCATCTTTCGTGATTTGACAATTAAACATCGGACTTCAAAAACGATCTCACAAGACCCAAAAAGCATGGTAAATCACTAGACTTCTACCATTCTAGATTATATTGCTAAAGTGAATGTCCCAATGAGTTTCAACTTACGAGATTTAAACTTTAAACTTAAAATGCAAAGTGTGTGTAATAGATGTATGCATCGTTAGTTTAATGTATCTTGACTTTGTCATTTTACATTATAATGTGCCTCAAATTTGGAAGCCTATCATGTTGGCGGGCCTAGTAAACAGTCTAGACACATGTTCATGGTTGTTTGTTTATGTTGTTTTTGTTTGGAGCCACATTGCATTACATGGTGTGCCTGAAATCAATGCCAACCAACTCCCTGAATGCCCCTATTAGTCTATTACTTACTTGGGCGAGAGATGTGCTAGCTAGTGTCTCAGTTCCTAGAGGTGTAATCAAGCTAAGTTGAGTACTCGAGTCGATAAAAACTTGATTACAAAACTCGAATCTAGATCTAGACTTTATATTCAAACTCGAGTTTGATATATATATACTTTCGAGCTCAACTGGCCTTAGATCAGGTCAATTTCTAGTAACTACATTATCTACATATAGTTCAAGTCTCAATTGAAATATTTATGCGTGTATCTTCACGTATTTGCTTGCTTGGTTTGATCAAACTCAATCTTACCTGACTTATAATTAGTCGATGTCACCAAAAAAGTTAAGTAGGTAACATCTACTTACTAGAATGGTGGAAGTCTAGTGAAACGAAGTCTAGTAAAAAAAATTTACTCAAACACTTCATCGAAAAAAGTCCATCCCGTCTTCGTAATCCTTATATTATAAATTTGGCAATGTAGATTTTGTTTATAATGTAGTTTTTGTATTTGTTTAATGTTGTATAACTTGTGCAAAATGGATCATTTAGGCTTTCAATTTGATGTAATTATCGTTATCGTCATTAAACAATGCGGAAATAATATGTGTTCTACTTTCTACTCGCACGTCTATTAAAAAACTTCGAGTTCAACTCAACTAAAACCGCATCGATCGTTAGTTTCTCATCAATTGCTTGCTCAACTCGCTCACTCGTGTATCATTGAAAATTCACATTTTCTTTTAAAGATCAAACAAAACAAAACTAAATAAACGGCAAACGTGTATATTAACTTTTACGTTTATATCAAAGAAAAAAAGGAAACTTCTTGGAATATGTGAGAACGAAAAAGGAAAAAGACGTGTGTTCAAACATTGTCACCTGTAACAAACATTTTCTAACAAATCGCTTTATAGATTTGTAAGTTTTCTATTTGAACAATGTTGGTTCAGTTTTCATGTAGTGTAGAGCAGGGGTGGCAATTTCTGACCCGACCTATAACCGACACGAAAATTGACATGTTTGGGTTGAGTCTAAATAGATTTCGGGTCGGGTTTGGGTTGACCCATCTAACCCGTTTATTAAACAGGTCAGGTTCGGGTTGGGAATTATTTAAGTAGGTCGACCCGCCAACCCATTTAAGATTTTTTTTCTTAAACTAAAAATTAATTATATTTTATTATACGGGTTAAATGGGTTAAACGAGTCGACCTGCAAACTTGTTTAACCCGTTTAATTATTTTTTCATTTAATTATATATATGTTTAAAATAAATTTTTTTCAAGCTTAAATAATGTTATATTTATATTCTAAAAAAAGGCTATTAGTGATTATTTTTATATGTAAATACATCATAATATATATATATATATATATATATATATATATATATATATATATATATATATATATATATATATATTCGGTTTTTATTGCTAAACCCATATCCAAACCGATAACCGAATATTTAGTTTGGTTCGGTTCGGTTTTGACCAATTCGGTTTGGTTACGAATTCGGTTTGGTTTTTTCGGTTCGGTTCGGTTTCGGCTTTCGGTTATTGTGGATATTACCCGATCCGTGAAACCCCTACCCTCAAGACCGTGACTTCATGTAAATACTCTAAAATAGTCCATTGACATTCGATTTCGACCTATTTACTTCGATGGGCCGATCGAGTTATGTTTCATCTTTAATGGACCAAACTGGTAAATTAAATAAGTCGTTTAAAACAAAATGGGTTGTAACTGGTCGCAAGTCTGCCAAATTGTATTGCATTGGATTTTAAAATTTATTTTATTAAAACTGGGTTATCAATGTACTAATATGATTTTTGTAATCGTAAGTCCTACTAATTATCAATCAGCAGCTTTAAAACTTGATATTTTTTAGGTTGACCTGTATTAAAACTTGTTTTAGCCACAACCCGTGTTAAGTCGTTACTACTAGTACGGTTTTGAAATTTATTTCTGGTAGATATTATAAAAGCGTTATGTATTATTCTTGTAGTTGAAGGGTAGTTACTAAGAAAGTGTACATTATAATAATGTTTGTTGCTTTGTAATTTACTCTTCAATAAAAGTTGCTACTCGTATTATTATTTACTCGTAGACCAAAAAGTCAAAAAGTCTATTCTTTACAGTACAATAATGCAAAAAGTAGAACTGCACCATTAAAGATAGGGGACAAGCTGGAACCCACACACTTGTTCACATCTTCCATATATACAAACAGAAACCGAACAGATCTATGTGTATCACCCAAACACTACTTCAGTTCTTTCTGTAACAATCCACAACCACAAACCCTTTTTGTTCAGAAATCATCTGTTGCTTTTGAATGTTTTCATACTTTCTAAATCTTAGTCAATTATAAAAACTTTTTCTTTTATTTCACTCCAATCCTTACTATCATTAACGAGGTGATGCATGACTCCATATTGTTGCAGGAGAAGAACTTTGAACACTTTAAGATTGGACTAGATGTTATAAAGGAGGCTACCGAGAATTTTGACGACACACATTGCATTGGGTCAGGCGGATTCGGTAAAGTATACAAAGCAGATCTTGAACATTTCGATAGCAGTAATTCCTTGTCGATAGAAGGTGTGAATAAGTCTAAGTCTGTGTGGTGGCGGGTTCAAATCTCGTGGATTATTAGTTGGCCAAAATGTTTGAAATCATGGTTACCAAAAAAAAAGAAAAAAGAAAAAGGTGTGAATAAGTGTCATTTACCAAGAAAACGAAGCACGGTAGCCATAAAGCGCATTCACAATCAAGAAGGAGAAGAAGGGTTCATTTCAGAAATTGAAACTCTAACTACTTGTAAGCATGATAACATAATCTCTCTTCTTGGCTATTGTTATGAAGGTAATGGTGCAATGATCCTGGTTTATGAGCATGCTTCGAAAGGTAGTCTTGAAAGCTATTTGGGAAGCAGTGATAGAATGACTAATCTTAATTGGGTGCAACGTCTAAATATATGTCTTGATATTGCACATGGTTTGGAATACATTCACAACAACACAGATAATGGCAAACAAAAGATGATACATCGTGACATCAAGAGTGATAATATTCTATTGGGAGATAATTGGAAGGCAAAGATTGCGGATTTTGGGCTCTCCAAATTCCACCCAGCAGATCAAGTGGCCAGCACTATCTATACCAATAGGATTGCAGGTACATATACGTATTTGGATCCAGAATATGAGAAGGATGGTAGATTAAATAAGAAATCAGACATTTACTCGTTTGGAGTAGTGTTGCTTGAGATCTTGACTGGGAGTTTGGCCTATGATTCTGTATACACCAATGTGAATGACAAGGGAATTGCACCCATTGCGAGAGATCATTTTGAAAAGGGAACAATAATTGAAATTGTTGATCACAAGATAAAGGAGGAGACCGATGAACATGTCTTTTCTTTAAGTAAAGGACCCAATAAAGAGTCTTTGGACATCTTTTTAGAGATCGCATTTCGATGTGCCGCAGAAACTCAAGCACAACGTCCAACAATAGAAGTTGTCATCCATGAACTCAAAAAAGCGTTAAACTCTCATGTAAGTAAATAATTTAAAAGACAAGTTATTAATTTCTTCGTATTCTTGATAGTAAAATGTGACATATGATACATTATACTTTGTGTAAACAACATTTTCTCAAACCGTTACTCATTATTAGATCTTTTTTTAAGGGTATCTAACTATCTCACTATATACAACAAATCAATCTCACAATGTCCTAAGCGATTTATTGTTTAAGTTATTTCACCGGGTATAAACCCTTTACCCCAAAAAAAAGGTTTTGGGATTTATTGTTTTGATCTTAAACTTTTATGTAAACAGAATAATTTAAATTTATAACATGCTAATGAGTCACCGGTAAACCTCCTCACTCTTTTCTTCCATGTATATATATTTTTTTTGTTTAGTTTAGAAATTGCAACAACAAACCTTGATTTGCAACCATAACTTTGACATGAACTTGGAGACTGAAAAAAATTAAATTTTGATTGAATAGAATCCTGTATGGCAAGTAGTTTCAGTTTGTTTTTGACTTACTACATCGACTGACTGTCTGGTGATTCACAGGAGAACCACAAAGACGACCTCAAACTGTCACTTAAGGACATAAAGTTAGCGACACAAAACTTCAGCCAAGACAATGTCATTGGACAAGGAGATTTTGGGAAAGTATATAAAGGAGTAGCTACTCACTCTCATGGACATACCATCTTTGCTGCAAAGCGCTTGGATAGGAAGTCTGCTGAAGGAGAAGCTGAATTTATGACAGAACTAGAAATCCTTATGGAGTATAAACATGAAAATGTCATTGGTCTTGTAGGCTACTGTGATGAAGAGGATGAGAAAATTATTGTTTACGAGTATGCATCGAGAGGAAGTCTTGATAAGTACTTGGACAATGATAGTCTTACGTGGGTAATGCGGCTAAAAATATGCATCAATATTGCAATCGGGTTGGAGTTCCTTCATGGAAAGGGTTCAAGTCCAGAAATGGTGATACATAGGGACATCAAAAGCAGCCACATACTACTGCTTGATGATTGGAAAGCAAAAATTACTGATTTTGGGCTTTCCTTAGTTTGTCCAACAAATCAAGGTGCGGACTATGTCATCGACAATGTTAAAGGCACAATTGGCTATCGTGACCCACTACACTCGAAAAAAGGCTTCTTAACTAAAGAATCTGATATATTCTCACTGGGTGCGGTTTTGTTTGACATATTGTGTGGGAAACTATCGTCCATAGAACTAGACGATGAGTATCTTTATTTACCCTTTTTGGCTAAACAACACTATCATGTTAGAAAACTTGAAAAGTTAGTGTTTGAGGGTATCAAAGAACAAATTGTGCCACAATCATATACTACATTTACAAGGATTGCCCTTCAATGCTTACATCACAGGAGAGAAAGTCGGCCAACAGCAGGTGAAGTGATAATACAACTTAAGAAAGCATTGGAATTCCAAGTAAGTTTTTATAATAATTTCAAATTAAGCTACCATTTCTTTCACATACAGATCTAAAACTATATTTATGGATACTCAAATAGGTTGTGCACTTCTATTGTTCAAACAAGTGTTGTTGAACCATAAAACATGATAAATAAATTAAATGTCAAAACGAAAAAGACAACAAGTTTCCATGATCCAGAAAAAATGTGTTGTCTATGTTTAGTAGAAGGTCTTTAGTTGTTTCTTCAATGATAGGAATGTAAATTTATGAAATATGAGCTTATTAATTGTTTAAGTAATGTACAGGAGGATTATGAGATATGGGAGTCGAAATTGCCTAAAGACTACAACGAAATAATCCAGATGTCAAAGTGCTCCGAAGATTATTCTAACATCAAGAAAGAGGATCTTTACAACATCTTTTCTAAAGGAATCCTCCTTCAACAGGACAAAGTGGTAATCAGTTCATTCTCAAATCAGTTCTATGTATCCTTTAGTTTATTAGGGATGAATTAAAATCACGCATGCATTTACAAAACATAACATTGGGTCTAACTTGTTTTTTTGTTGTATAACAGTTGCTGTCATTCGATGGTATTGGAGAAAGAAATGCAGTGTTTTCAGCGACAATGTTTTCCTACATAAACAGCTGTCCACATGAATGGAAGTCTCTTCCAGAATCAAGGTTATTTTTTCTACCTCTCTTGGTACATATACATTGTTGTTAGATGCATAAATTTCTGCTCTAATCTACAATCTAATATGATCAACAACTTTTAGGATAAGAAATATAAACAACTGAGTTTCATAAACAGATATAATACAAAGTTGTTAAACTCAGAGAAGAGTAAATAGTAGATGCTTAGTAACTCGTACACGTTCAGTCCTACAACTTCTTGTATCTTTATATATCAACCCTAAAGTCTCTTCAAGCTTTAGTTTATTTATACGTTGAACCTTGATATTTACTGAAAATACACAAAAAACTTTATAAGTTTAAAACATAATAATTAGGTAAGAATGATCAAGCTTAAGGTTGCATGACATGTACTTTTTCGCTCATCAAAAGGAATAAAAATTCATTCTTCAAACAAAATTATATTTTTGATAGGAATTGGATTACATAGTGCCCATTTTGAAAAATCTGTATTATATGTTAACTTAAATGACTGTTCTTCCTATATAATACTAATTGAAGGGTGAATAACATAGGTAGAGCTACTTTAAAGTATGCATTTATGGAATTCATATATAAGATTTTAGACAAAGGTCTAGGGTTCAATCCTCACCCCTTGCAAGGTCGGAGGTCCTTTTCTACGTTTGGTAGAACCGGAAGCAGCCTCTCTACCTTAAGTAGGGGTAAGGTTGTCTACATTTCAACCTCCCCCATACACCGTGGAAGACGGTATTGGGACCCATAACCCGTGGAAGACGGTATTTGGAGTTACTTTACTTTTGTTATATATAAGATTTTAGTCTTCTTAACAGATTCTAACAGTCTCAGATTTGGAATCTGGGGTGTTATGTATGATATTTACATGTTGCTTGTAGTCGATATGTACTCTGTTGTATGTTGTTTGAGTTTTGAATTTAAGTCTTTTCCCAATTCCCAAAGAAATTGTTTTCTCGTTTATTTTGGTTTAGAGAAATACTAAATTCTAAAGTAGAAGTGTACATTCGGGGGAATAATGGTTATGACTGACTCGTACTTGACTATTTATATCATGTGCAGATTTGAGTCAGTAGTGGAGATGTCAGATGTTTCCAATTTGAACATCGAAATTAAGACAGATTCTCGATTATTATCTCCGAATGCTGTTTATGGGGTCTATTTACTCTTCAAACTCTCTGATTCAAGAAAAGTTTCAACTAAACCGATGTATGTTAATCTAAAGTATAGAGTGGGCTCCGAAAATCTACATGCATATTTTGCAAAACAGAGAGACGAAGAGTGGATGATGATCGAGTTGTACAGATTCTTAAATCAGAACGAAGATGTCATGTTTACGTTTCTAATAGAGAACTTTTCGTCGCTCTATTGTGGAGATGGTGCGATTTATGTCGAAGGCATTGAATTTCTAGCAATTGACAAAGTGAGTTTAGAAATATACGTTGGCTTGATTCTATATTCTTTTGTTTATATATAAAAATCATGTCTATGCTGCATATTTAACATGATTGTACACAGGTGAAACTTGAAGAAATTGGAAAGTTGAAGGATGTCTTGGAATCAAACTTCAATGTGGATCGCGTGCAACAATTGCCAACTAACTTTGAAGAAATATTTGAGATACACAGAAACTATGATGAGTTGTATTGGTTGGGCGAAGTAAACGGGAAGAAACTTCTTGTGGTTCCAGCAAAGGCTATGTGACAACCGGCAGTTTAGGGAGCCATTTTAAAAATCCGCATTTCGATATAAGTTCGTTTATAATTTTTATTTGAAATTTCTATTTCACAACGAACTTGTAAGACCTATTTTATGGAAATTTTATTTAATGACGTTATGGTATTCGTGAATTATGTTCATAATTCGTTTTTGATTATGTGATCGGTGATGTATATTTGAATTCTCACTTGGTACTACGTTGACTTTGGCACTAGGATTACCTAACGATAGTTTTATGATTCGTCTTAACGAGTCCGTTATATATTCTAATTGATTACGAGAGGTTCTCGTGTAATATGGAAATTTTAAAATGAGTTCGGGTTCGGGCCACGTGTTTTACATTTACCCATATTGCCCGCTCAACCGTAATAATATCTTTATTATTACTATTATTATTATTATTACACTTATTATTATTATTATTATTATTACAAAAAAAAAAAAAAAAAAAAAAAAAAAAAAGAGAAAAAAATAAAAAAAAAAAGAGAAGAGTTAACAAAAAGGGGGCTTGGCCCGGTTTTTTTTTTTTTTTTTTTTTTTTTTTTTTTTTTTTTTTTTTTTAACTCACACAACACAACACATTCACCATCTCTCTCTCATCTCCCTCACTCTCTTTTCTCTCTTTGGCTAAACCCTAGCCGCCACCTTGAAAATCCGGCCACACCTTAACCACCGCCGGCCACCACTCTAAACCACCACCACCATCTTACTCCTCTCCTTCTCCTCTTTCTTTTGAGCTAGAACACGCGCCATAACTCCCCCATTAACACCAAATCCGAACCAAATAATCACAAATTCATCATCATTTTCCTACTATTTCTTGAAGATCTCTTCGATTTGGCTCTATTTTGGAAGGTAGGACGAGTTTTAACTCGAGTTGTTGGTTCGAATCGTGACCAAGAGTCACGGATTTCTTATTTTTTTTTCGAATGGTTATGATTCTTGTTACAAGAATCATGTGGGTTTCAATAAAAATGGTTTAGAAAGAAGTTTGGTATCCGATTTGGGTTGTGTTGGGTTCGATTGATGATGGATTCGCGGGATTCATGGTTTGTCGAGGGTGTTGTGACCTCGAGTTGGAGCTAGCCGAGACCTTGTGGTCTCGGGGTTATTTTTCTTGCGCTCGTATGGCCTACCGAGACCCTCTTAGGGATTCTCTTTGAGTGTGGTTCGAGTCTATTGACTCGATAGTGATATGGTTCGACTTTTGAGTCGCGGCTTTTAGCCGAGTACTTGTGGTTTGCCGAATTGACCATGGTGGTCGAATGGGTTCTTGGCCGACGACCCTAGTAGGTCGTGTGGTATTGTTGGCTCATTTAGAGCTAGCCGAGACCATGGAGGTCTCGGGTGGGAACCATACTAGTTGTGGTGAAGTGTTGCCTCGGGTTCGGCTTGGTAAACCGACCCGAACACTAATTTGGTTAAATGTTATTTCGTGGTAATGTGAACTAAGTGTATATTATTGTTGGTTGTTATTGTTATTGTTATATTGTCGTGGTATTTATTTTCTCGGCCGTATACCTTTGGGTCGAATTGGATATTGGATATTGGTTTTGATTTCGGTAATTGAGAAGTTGTTGTCGAGTGGTTTGTGATAAGAGGACCGGTTATGAGACGGTCGTTAGATGACGGAGATAGGTTAGTCGGGTACCGTAGTCGGACCTTATTGTTGTAGCCCGTGGTTGAAATTGAGATTGGACGGAGATTTATCATTTATGACTTTGGTTTATTATTGGACTTGGACAATGAGCCGAGAGTCATGACTCGGACATATGACCATTTCGTGTAACTCAATAAATATTAAAAGTAAAACGAGAATAATAAAACTCGTAATAATAATTATTAGTAATATGAACGTTTATACGAAAGTATATACGTGAATAACGTATATATAACTATATAAACGCGTATATTAATAATAATAATAATCACGAGTCGTATTATAAATAATACGATTAGATACATATTAGGCTACGAAAGTGGCGTAATATTATTAAACGTATTATTATTATTAAAAATTGTGTTATAAACGGGAAACTCCCGACAATTATGAAACGTTTAATAAAAAGTCATTTTGGATATATAACGAATAAACTTATTGAGTTAAGCGAAATTGTTGTCACTCGGGTCCAGGTAAGTTATTATTTGTGACATTCGTGTTGTCTCGGATATATGACGACTAATATGGACGTTTTCTATAAGTAAATAACCACTCAACCGTAAGGTTGAGCCGGGTTGTTTGATTATATGAAACGAATATATTAGTGGGCATCGTATCCTACGACGCCCATAGGTTGTAGTATATGTAAAGGGTAATAGATTGCGAGTGTATATATCGGGAAATCTGGCCAATTTGACGATATATACGAGGAATTTATTAAACTGTGATATATACTATATAGTAATTACGTGCTATGTGCTTTATATGTGCTTTAGATTGGGTGTAATCTTGGAACGGTATATTACGTAAATAAATATGAGGATTATCAAATCGACAGATTTGGTAAACTTTGACGATTTATTTAAATGATATATTGGGCTAATATTAGATCTATAGTTTATTATATCTTCTACGTGTGATCTTGTTGGTTTGTTTTGAGTCGACCCACCACCCGTATGGATACCAAACGCAAATACACCAAACTAATACAAAATGGATTTCGGAAATAAAACGGATTCTCGTCCGGGTTTGGGAATATGATATATTTGAGGAAATGATTTCTGAAAGAGTTAATATTGTTAGGTCGTGCCAAGTCCGTAGTTGCTGTTTCGTGAGTTATCATACATCTTATTGCTACCTACCTCGTCTTACTATATTTCTGGACTTGAGGTGAGTCATAGCCCCATTTTTACTCTTGAACTATGTTTTCAACGATTGGGGTGAGAAACGTGCAAATTATTTTACGTGGACTATTATCGCTTTTATATGCTTTCTAAACTTGCTATGCGAATGGACTAGGATTTATTGTCAGCTTTAGTCGCACCTTTTGTGTGTACTATTCAAGGTTGGCTTATTTGATTATTTGTTGTTGTCAGCTTTAGTCGCGTGGTTCGTGTGTACTATTCAAGGTTGACTTATGTAGATACTGTAGTGTGCACCTATAGGTTATTAATACTTAGGAGGTTATTCGAGTATTTATTGGTATTGCGGGGGTTACCCGAATATCTATGATGTTACGGAAGGGTATCCGTGTGTTTTGGTTATTACGGAAGGGTTTCCGTGTGTTATGTTGAGAGCGGAGGGTATCCGCAGGCTTTTAGCGAATTCTTAGTCTAGCTAGCAAGCGTTTTGCGTATATGTCCACTATATTATTAGTTGAAGTTAAACCTATGATCTCACCAGCGAAAGCTGACTTTTAGCACGTTTTCTCAGGTAATTAAGTGTTGAGGTGCATGCTTGGATTGGAAGGCTCGGCTGTGGCACACGGTTATGGATCTATATTTTCTAAACTCTGATAATTAAATTTGGACCTATTGTTATTTATTTTGGGCCTGACTCTGAATGATGTTGGGATAAATGTAAACTTTAAAACCCCGTATTTGGTTGTGTTTTTATTATGTTTACTTTATCTCGTTCTATATTGTCTTGTGTTGGATACCAATCCCCGTAGCACCCCGAAAGCTTGTTGAGTCTTCCGTTGTATCAAATTTTGGGGGTGTTACAGGCTACTCTATACAAATTTTCTAATGCAGATCTCTTTACATCAGAACCATCATCCCAGTCAAGGTTTGCTTTTTTGAACTTGATTTGGCACGTTTTCCTTTGAGCAGTAAACTTTCCTAATTGTATATTCACAATGTGCACATCTAATCTTATCCAAATATTTGAAAATGTTTTACAAAAAAATAAAAAAATAAAATAAATAAATAAATAAAAAATAAAAAAAAACCTAGATTTGCTAATTTAAAGCCAATCTTCTTTGTTGTATGGTAAAATACTGAATATTCGTGTATAAATGGTTGGCAAAAGTATCACATCTTGGATTTGTCTTTTTGTGTCTTCAAAATTTGCATTTTTTCTAGTATGTAATCATAATATATAACGTACATGCAGATTTCAAGAGGTGATTGAGCTTTTGCCACAACAAGTATTCTATATTAATTGCACGATTAGAAGTCAAATGTTGTCCGCCGATACAGAATACTCGTGTTATCTTGTATTCAAGCTTTCAGAAGAATGTCAGGGACTGCATAATCCGGTGAAGGTACGAGATCTACTCCACCAAGTAAACGAAGAGGCTGAGTTTTTCTATTTTATTACCCCAAG
Organism: Artemisia argyi; assembly: GCA_030686995.1. Classification (NCBI taxonomy): domain Eukaryota; kingdom Viridiplantae; phylum Streptophyta; class Magnoliopsida; order Asterales; family Asteraceae; genus Artemisia; species Artemisia argyi. The sequence goes on from CM060689.1 coordinate 5,984,666, forward strand.
CCCACTGAATATAAATGATATCACACGGGTTCCAAAACAAAGGGAAGATGGATGGATGGAGATTCAAGTGTGGAAATTTAACTCGACTCATAATTTCGAGGATGACTCTCTTTCTATCTATATGAAGTTTACAAGTCATGAAGGAACTATGTCTGGCCTCATCATATGTGGCCTTGAGTTTCGGCCAACATTTATTACTTCAAGCACGCTCAATTGAGCCTTTATTTTCAAACTCAAGTGTGGTTAAGCTTTACTTTGAAACTCAAGTTTGGTTTCTTAACCGATACATTTTGTGTTTGGCCTGACTCGAACTGTTCAAGGTAAATTTTTTGACCGACTCAGTATATTGAGTTTGGCTCGACTTAACTTTGTTGGGGTCATGGTTAGCTGAGTGAATTTTGTTGTTTGTTGCTTTGATTTAATCTTTTATATAATAAAACAAAACCCCAAGTGGGGACTTTCGTATTTCAAAAACGAAAGATTATTTTCTTATTAGGTAATTTTTTAATTATTATTTTTTTAATTTATAAATTCGTTTTGTTGATATACTACACAAGTAGAAGATAAATACAAAAAATATAGATAAGATGCAACTAACAATAGGATTAAACTATTTAAATTATTATCTTTAATAATAAAAACTATAATTAAAAATCATAAATCTCAAATTATTTGTTTTTTAATAAATAAAAATATATTATTCAAAAAAAAAAATTTAAAACCCCGCGCGTGCGCGGGTATTATAACTAGTTAGTTTTTATAATAACTCTATAAATTGAGATTAAAAATGGTATAAAAGAAATGTTGTTTGAATGCTCATGCAGCAATGGTTGTGTGACATTTCTAGTGTTTGGATTATCGATGTAGATTTTTGTCCCTAGAGATCAAGTCCATAACGTAGTATAAACTACCTCATGTGTGTGATCTAGTTTAAATTGCATTATAGATTTTGAAGTTTTTTCTTTCTTTATTATTATTACTAGCTTCCAGGCCCGGTCGATGGCCGGCTAGTTTTAAAAAATTGTTTGTAAAATAATAGATTAACAATGTAAATTGCAACAAACTTTGGATTCTATATCATTTAGTAATTGATATGTGAGATGGTTAATACAAATAATGTTAAATGATATATAATAGGGTTAATGGCATGTAATAGCAACGTACTTTCTCATTTGTGCCATTATCAGATACGAACTCAAAATATTACAGATATCAGATATGAACTTTCAAATTTTTTTTCATTATCAGATACGAACTTTAAAATATCAGATATCAGATACGAACTTTCAAATTTTTGTTTCATTATCAGCAACGTACTTTTCTCCTTTGTTCAAATATAAGAAAAACTTTAAAAATAAAAAATTGCTGATAATGAAACAAATGAAAAAGTACGTTGCTGATAATTAAACAAAAATTTGAAAGTTCGTATCTGATATCTGATATTTTAAAGTTCGTATCTGATAATGAAAAAAAAATTGAAAGTTCGTATCTGTTATATGTAATATTTTGGGTTCGTATCTGATAATGGCACAAATGGGAAAGTACGTTGCTATTACATGCCATTAACCCTATATAATATTAAAAACCAAAAACGTTTAGGTAAAATGTTATTTGCAAAACATTCGCAAAGAAACTAAATAGCCTGGATTGTTTTAACAAAAAGAAGCTAAGAAATAAGAGTAAACTTATAGTCGATGAACGACGATTTTACAAAAGGTAGCTAATTTATATCTTATATCTCAATTTTATAGTGACTCCATCGATACAACTCATCTTCACCATCACGAGATTTGGTTGGACACTAAACTGAAGGAACATCAGGTTCCATATCTTTAACTTCTTTTTACAACTATGCAGATTTCGTTGCATCCACAAGTTCTGTAAAACCAACATGATATTATGGAAATCTAAGATTATACAGACCATGTAGAGAGCAGTTAACTATTGCATTCAAAATTATGCATATTATTACTCAACTCCACATTGGTAAAAAGCTAAAGAAACTAAGGAGGTGGGGGTCGTACATTGATGTTATGAGTAGGCAATCCCTCTTCATCATCATCCCCTATAACATTCATTGGGTCATCTTCATCATATTCTTCTGCCTGAGCCTGTTTTAGTCACTCAATAACAGCTTTGGAATGAGAAGTACCTGATAGAGACGGAATAAAAATATTGCCAAAATAAGTACAAACACAATTTAGTTGCTCATCACAAAGAATAATGTTATGCCCAGTTTTCCATGCAAAAATGTCACACCCCCAATTTACCTGACTTGCAGCGGAATGGAATGCCTGGGAGTGTAACTGTCATAGCACCATAACAAGGAAATATTGAACGACCTAAAGTGTCGTTTGGAAAATACATATCGTTTGATTTATTTAAAAGCATCCAGTGCTACAAAACATAGGTCCCCAAAGGTTGAAACGTTTACAGAAAACAAGTTCAAGAAATGTCAAACGATAATTTACACAAGTGCATGAAAAATCCAAAATGTAGTGCGTCATCCCTGGCACATCCTAATGTGACTCCATGCATGTAATATGATAATGCCTTAGTTACCTGAAAATACATTGCAAAAACGGTCAACACGAATGTTGGTGAATAATCATAGGTTTGTAAGTTAAATCGTATGTACATAAGCCACAAGTATAAAGTAAGCCGACAAAAATGTCAAAAATGCTACATTGTCTATTAAGCTCATGGCCCCGAAGCTAGACGTACTAAATCTTGCCCCAAGTGTGTCTCTAAATTACGAGTGTTTACCAGACACTCGTAATTTAGAAATGAAATGCATTCGTAATTCCGTTGGAGCAACCCAAACACGAATGGAGGAGTCACCCTCAATAGATCTATTCACTCACTCTCGCTCGTACTGTAATTAACGGTCCATGAAATAAAGGGGACTTGTCGTGTCGTGGTAGCAAGGCAACTTAAGCAATGTAAGGAATTTGTAATACTTGGGCATGTACGAAAGTAATTGATGCAATGTATTCTCCCCCGTGGGATTTGAAATCAAATAAGTAATTGAAAACGGGGCCATGAAAACTCACCTCAACTGATGATACTTGAAATGAAATGAAGTGAACAACAATGATCGGTTAACTGCCGCAACCTAATATGAATGATGAACGATCTCATTTAGATCACCAAATGATGTTATGAATGTCCATGCACATGTTCCTATACCACTCTACTCTTTGGAAAAACACTTGTGTTATCAAAAATATATAATCCAAGATTTTGGAAAAATATTGCTATTAGAAAATAAAATAAGCTAGTTGTAATATATATATATACTTATATATATATATATATCGTATGTTTCCATGTTAGTGTTGAAATACTCGGGTTGTAATCCTTGAAATATCGCCTTGAAATTAAGAAAATATACTTGTAATAACTAATACTTCATTAGTTATAAGACTTGGTACTTAATATTATTTCTAGCTTATAAAAGTACTTCGTAGTTTTAGTGTCCATTTTTATTAAAAGCTGTCAAATAAAAATGGTTTTAGCCGATATTCAAACGTGAATATCTTTGTCGTTACTTGTCCGTTTTACTTGTTCTTTATGTCCACGGTTACGTCTTAGTATGTAGTAATATATTTTGGAAAGCTCGGCTCCTCCGGGTTACGTCTAAAGTCTCTTTTTGTCCAATGAAAAACGTCCAACAGCAAACATTTTTCAGAAAAATACTTTTCGTCAACAATCTTGCAAAAATCATAACTTCTTCGTTATAAACTCTTTTTAATCCGTTCTTTCGCCTACGGATTCGTTTTTGAAAGTATTTTCTAAAAATTTTGCCAAAGTTCCCTTGGTGTTTACTGATTTTCCAGGTTTTCACAAAATGGGGCAGCATGTCTAAAACATGCTCCAAATCAAGTTTTCAAGGTTTATAACTAATTTCTAACATCACCAAACCTCTTGTAATCACCACATAGCTAATCTAATCCTACCATACACCTTCTTAGGGTGCCATGGACTCCTAACCAAGTTATTATAGCAAGGGAATTCATAAATAAAAAGTTAGGGTTTGTATGTTCCATTTTTGACAAAATAAATGGTGGTATAGCTAGTTGTAGATGGTTTTTAGCATGGAAATCATGCAATACAAGTAAATATAAGATGATTCATGTAAAAATAAAGTTGATAACTTACTTGATAAAATGAGGTGATTAGATGACTAGAAACCTTGGATTACTTGTGTTTTTCTTGATTGATTCTTGATTAGGCAAGTATAATGAACAAGTTTGGTGTTTTAACTTTTGGAAAAAGATCACTTGATCATGGATTAAGGGTGAAGTCGTGGGTTGAGATGGAGAAGAGATGAGAATGAGATTTTGATCTAAAAATGGATAAGTGTTGTAGATAAATGATGTTTTTAGATATTTAGAACTAGTTATAATGTATAATAATCACATATAAATGCACAAGGTTAAAATTTTGTATAAAGTTGCCTAGGAGAGGACTTTAAGACCAGCCATGGTGAGCCAAGGGGGGGGGGGGGGGTAGGGGTACTTGGTATTTATTTAGGAAATCTTGTGTAGTTTAAGTGTTATTACGTGTTATTCGTTAAAATCGGGTACCGGGTTTAATAGAAATAAACGTTCACGAAGTTAACCGGGATGAAATAAAGTTATAATAATGTTAAAAACATATTAAAAATATGTTGGGTACATTTACTGAGTGATCGGGTGATTATTGTTTAGTTTTCACGAAAACCGTCATTATATTCATACGCGTACGTTATAAATAAAATAAATTTCCAAAATACTGGGTAACTGAATGTTATAACTTTTATGATGTTAAAATGGATATAAAAATATGTCGGGACCATTGTGGGAATATTTAGATATATTCGTCGTGTATAAACCGGGTGTTAACGTTTACTATAAATACTTATACGTAAAAACGTTAAATGTACTGAATATAGTAATTTGAAAATCCTGAGAGTGGTATAACATGAAAATGCTGTTATGATGATATGCAGACTATCTCCAGTCCGTATGCAGTGTCCTTAGCACTAATGAAATGAATTCGCACCTAAACCAATCCGGTTACGCGAATTTGAATACCCGTAAACTAAATTTACGATGAAATGAGTAATGCAAGTGAATGATGAAAACTTTTCCGGAATGAATAGTGTTCAGTGAATAGTAAATTTCCCAAAAGTTTCTCAGAATATCAAATTGACCTCGAAAATGATGAATAGTAAAACGATGAATAGTGTTTTGATGAATAGTGATTTATGAATAGTAAAAGTCGAAGTTTGGGAAAATGACCTGAAACGGTAAATGACCTGAAATGGTGAGTTGTGACATCCGCCCACCCAAATAGGAATTAGGTTTGGTGAAAAGGTGTGGATACTTGCGTTGCATTTGGTCCTCTCGTTCCTAAGTAAACTCGGGTCCTCTTCGAGAATTCCAGCGAACCTTAACGATCGGAATTCTACTATGCTTTAACTGTTTGACCTCTCGGTCCATGGTTTCAACTGGTTCCTCCACAAAGTTAAGCTTGTCATCTAGCTGAATCTCTTCTAATGGTATAACTGAAGACTCATCTGAAAGGCATTTCTTGAGGTTTGAGACATGAAATGTATTATGTACGTTGCTGAGTTCTGATGGTAGTTCAAGCTTGTAAGCTACTGGACCAATCCTTTCCAGTATCTTAAATGGACCAATGTATCTCGGATTCAACTTCCCACGCTTTCCAAATCGTATCACGCCCTTCCAAGGCGAGACTTTCAACATGACCTTGTCTCCAACCTGGAATTCCAATGGTTTACGTCTAACATCTGCGTAGCTCTTCTGTCGGCTTCTAGCTGTTTCAAGCCTATCTCGAATCTGTATTATCTTTTCTGTTGTTTTCCCAAACCATCTCTGGACCTGTGCATTGTACCTCTCCAACTTCTGCCCAACAAACTGGTGAACGACACTTACGACCATACAATGCCTCAAATGGTGCTGCTTTAATACTTGAATGGTAACTGTTGTTATAAGAGAACTCGATTAATGGCAAATGGTTAGCCCAACCATTCCCAAAGTCAATCACACACGCTCGCAGCATGTCCTCCAGTGTCTGAATAGTTCTCTCACTCTGACCATCGGTCTGTGGATGGTAAGCAGTGCTCATGTCTAACTAGTACCCTTGAATAATAACATTGGATAACTAGGTTAAAGATGGTGATTCGGATGGTCTCGCAGTATCTTAGAATTTGTTGTTGAGTTATGAATTCTCTCACTATATGCTTCTAGTCCTGGTTAGTATTTCTGTAATCCTTTCGTTGCTTTTATTGTATTGAGGAATCCTGCATGTAATTGATATGGAAAGTCTCTCTTAGGGAAGTCAGTGGGAAAATCCAACTTAATGGCTGAATGAGTGACTGGTGGGGTAAGTATCCAGGGATAGTTCGGCAAAAGGGATGTTTATGAAAGAGTTCCTTTGTTTACAAAACTTTTGGATGAAGATTGTCATTAACAATCCTTTGAAAAAGTAATTATTTCCTTCATGGCATAATCCTTCCTGAATTTTACATAGGTGATCAGGCTATGTATAATTGAGGACTAATGATGCGATGTTGGATTTTGTCAAAATATCATAACTTTCCTCAAAAGTTTTAGATGGTGTTCAACGCATTGTTATTAAAATGGTATCCTGATGTTTTCTTTCGAATAACAAAAAAAAAATTGCCTCGCGTAATAATAGTAAATACTTGGTGTAATGACAGGAAATCGATTTATAGGATGGTGATAAAATAGCTTACTTCAGAAATTTTTCTGTAAAACAGTTTCCCCATATGATAGTAAAATAGCTTGAATGGTGTATTGGATACGTGGGTGAATCTTGTAGAATGGTAATAGTCTACTAATTCGTCAAAAACAAAATCAACCTAATTCCTGATGAGACAATGCTAAAATGTTGCGAAACGATTGAAGTCTGAGCAATCGGGATAGAAAATGGAGTAAATGATGGTTATGATTATCACCTAGGTAACAAAGGATAGATACTACATTGGATAGGAAAGTGCTTAATGCCCCTAGGTCATGTCATCGTACCAACGGTAAGTACAAAAGGAAAGATACAACCCTAAAGGCTCGAACTACGGTTTATATATCGAAACAAAGCTCCTCCTGCTGAAGCATTGTTGTTATCCTTGATGTTTCTAATATCCTGACGGTCCTCTTTCAACAACTCACGCTATTCCTCAAGCGATTCAGTCTTGATTCCCAGTTCCTGATTTTTCCTTGTTCCTTAGTTCCGGGCAGTCATTCTTGAAATGCCCTAAGTTTCCACATTTGAAGCAACTCCCTGGGATTTTCTGATTTGTGAGTTTCCTACAATTTTCAGTCCGATGACCCTGCTTCTTGCACACTCCACACGTTTTACTGCAATGACCTTGGTGATATTGATTACACAGGTTGTAGTAAGGTAACTTTCCAATATACCTTCTCTTTGTGTGCGGTTCTGCAGCAAAGGCTCTATTCATTTCTTGTCCTTTGGGTGATTGTTGAGCAGCATTGCAACCTAGATTGTTGTTCCACACCTTCTGTGGCTAGGATAATAGTAAAAGCTAGTGAGGATATAAATCTGGTCTAGGGACTTCCTGGTGTCCCTCTGTGTGAAATCAGGTTTGTGGCATCATAAGGTCGAGATAGTCCTGAAGTGGTGTCTGAAGTCGCGCATCTATCAAATCTTAGATAATGTAGGTTCTGAACCATTCCTGAAGAATCTGCGGATGTTTCTGTTGAGTCCGTGTTATTGGTATTATCTACTAGGTGTCATCTAGTTCATGGCAAGTGGGAATGGAAAAGGGAAATGACAATGATGGTACCAGTGAATGAAATACTACCCTCTTGCGTGCTACCTCGCGACATCCAAAAGGTAAAACTAAAGTACACACTGTGGGAAGGCCAATAGTGTAATAAGTAACTGATGGTGGTGATAGTACCTGAGTAGTAAGTGCCCTACTAGTGATGGAAAGAAAACACACTATCTTCCTTGCAATAAGCATCCTAATAAGTCCATTAAGATTAATTCTGAATACACTACCAAAAGGCATTCTATGTACGGGCTGAATGATAAGAAGACTCTGTTCCTATGGCAAATCAATAGTACTAATGGTGGTGTAAGTGCAACTGATGGTATAATGGTAGTGGAAGATGACAAGGCATCTTCAATGTTGGAATCCGATAAAAGGATGTCAGGGTGAGTATCTGAAGACATGTCACTTGTGAACCAGGTCAATAAAATGATATACATATACGGATATGAGTATAAATAACTCGCACAGGGTATGCATGAAACAACATGTATCATGATTATGCACTTATGATGAAATGATGAGATGCTATGATGATGTGGTTATAGTCTAGGGTCAATGATACATCCTAGTTCTCTATAACCTTAGCTCTGGTACCAATCTGTCACACCCCCAATTTACTTGACTTGCAGCGGAATGGAATGCCTGGGAGTGTAACTGTCATAGCACCATAACAAGGAAATATTGAATGACCTAAAGTGTCGTTTGGAAAATACATATCGTTTGATTTATTTAAAAGCATCCAGTGCTACAAAACATAGGTCCCCAAAGGTTGAAACGTTTACAGAAAACAAGTTCAAGAAATGTCAAACGATAATTTACACAAGTGCATGAAAAATCCAAAATGTAGTGCGTCATCCCTGGCACATCCTAATGTGACTCCATGCATGTAATATGATAATGCCTTAGTTACCTGAAAATACATTGCAAAAACGGTCAACACGAATGTTGGTGAATAATCATAGGTTTGTAAGTTAAATCGTATGTACATAAGCCACAAGTATAAAGTAAGCCGACAAAAATGTCAAAAATGCTACATTGTCTCTTAAGCTCATGGCCCCGAAGCTAGACGTACTAAATCTTGCCCCAAGTGTGTCTCTAAATTACGAGTGTTTACCAGACACTCGTAATTTAGAAATGAAATGCATTCGTAATTCCGTTGGAGCAACACAAACACGAATGGAGGAGTCACCCTCAATAGATCTATTCACTCACTCTCGCTCGTACTGTAATTAACGGTCCATGAAATAAAGGGGACTTGTCGTGTCGTGGTAGCAAGGCAACTTAAGCAATGTAAGGAATTTGTAATACTTGGGCATGTACGAAAGTAATTGATGCAATGTATTCTCCCCCGTGGGATTTGAAATCAAATAAGTAATTGAAAACGGGGCCATGAAAACTCACCTCAACTGATGATACTTGAAATGAAATGAAGTGAACAACAATGATCGGTTAACTGCCGCAACCTAATATGAATGATGAACGATCTCATTTAGATCACCAAATGATGTTATGAATGTCCATGCACATGTTCCTATACCACTCTACTCTTTGGAAAAACACTTGTGTTATCAAAAATATATAATCCAAGATTTTGGAAAAATATTGCTATTAGAAAATAAAATAAGCTAGTTGTAATATATATATACTTATATATATATATATATATATATATATATATATATATATATATATATATATATATATATATATATATATATATATATATATCGTATGTTTCCATGTTAGTGTTGAAATACTCGGGTTGTAATCCTTGAAATATCGCCTTGAAATTAAGAAAATATACTTGTAATAACTAATACTTCATTAGTTATAAGACTTGGTACTTAATATTATTTCTAGCTTATAAAAGTACTTCGTAGTTTTAGTGTCCATTTTTATTAAAAGCTGTCAAATAAAAATGGTTTTAGCCGATATTCAAACGTGAATATCTTTGTCGTTACTTGTCCGTTTTACTTGTTCTTTATGTCCACGGTTACGTCTTAGTATGTAGTAATATATTTTGGAAAGCTCGGCTCCTCCGGGTTACGTCTAAAGTCTCTTTTTGTCCAATGAAAAACGTCCAACAGCAAACATTTTTCAGAAAAATACTTTTCGTCAACAATCTTGCAAAAATCATAACTTCTTCGTTATAAACTCTTTTTAATCCGTTCTTTCTCCTACGGATTCGTTTTTGAAAGTATTTTCTAAAAATTTTGCCAAAGTTCCCTTGGTGTTTACTGATTTTCCAGGTTTTCACAAAATGGGGCAGCATGTCTAAAACATGCTCCAAATCAAGTTTTCAAGGTTTATAACTAATTTCTAACATCACCAAACCTCTTGTAATCACCACATAGCTAATCTAATCCTACCATACACCTTCTTAGGGTGCCATGGACTCCTAACCAGGTTATTATAGCAAGGGCATTCATAAATAAAAAGTTAGGGTTTGTATGTTCCATTTTTGACAAAATAAATGGTGGTATAGCTAGTTGTACATGGTTTTTAGCATGGAAATCATGCAATACAAGTAAATATAAGATGATTCATGTAAAAATAAAGTTGATAACTTACTTGATAAAATGAGGTGATTAGATGACTAGAAACCTTGGATTACTTGTGTTTTTCTTGATTGATTCTTGATTAGGCAAGTATAATGAACAAGTTTGGTGTTTTAACTTTTGGAAAAAGATCACTTGATCATGGATTAAGGGTGAAGTCGTGGGTTGAGATGGAGAAGAGATGAGAATGAGATTTTGATCTAAAAATGGATAAGTGTTGTAGATAAATGATGTTTTTAGATATTTAGAACTAGTTATAATGTATAATAATCACATATAAATGCACAAGGTTAAAATTTTGTATAAAGTTGCCTAGGAGAGGACTTTAAGACCAGCCATGGTGAGCCAAGGGGGGGGGGGGGGTAGGGGTACTTGGTATTTATTTAGGAAATCTTGTGTAGTTTAAGTGTTATTACGTGTTATTCGTTAAAATCGGGTACCGGGTTTAATAGAAATAAACGTTCACGAAGTTAACCGGGATGAAATAAAGTTATAATAATGTTAAAAACATATTAAAAATATGTTGGGTACATTTACTGAGTGATCGGGTGATTATTGTTTAGTTTTCACGAAAACCGTCGTTATATTCATACGCGTACGTTATAAATAAAATAAATTTCCAAAATACTGGGTAACTGAATGTTATAACTTTTATGATGTTAAAATGGATATAAAAATATGTCGGGACCATTGTGGGAATATTTAGATATATTCGTCGTGTATAAACCGGGTGTTAACGTTTACTATAAATACTTATACGTAAAAACGTTAAATGTACTGAATATAGTAATTTGAAAATCCTGAGAGTGGTATAACATGAAAATGCTGTTATGATGATATGCAGACTATCTCCAATCCGTATGCAGTGTCCTTAGCACTAATGAAATGAATTCGCACCTAAACCAATCCGGTTACGCGAATTTGAATACCCGTAAACTAAATTTACGATGAAATGAGTAATGCAAGTGAATGATGAAAACTTTTCCGGAATGAATAGTGTTCAGTGAATAGTAAATTTCCCAAAAGTTTCTCAGAATATCAAATTGACCTCGAAAACGATGAATAGTAAAATGATGAATAGTGTTTTGATGAATAGTGATTTATGAATAGTAAAAAGTCGAAGTTTGGGAAAATGACCTGAAACGGTAAATGACCTGAAATGGTGAGTTGTGACAAAAAAGTACAGAAATTTGACCATAGTTGCATAATGTTAAACCTTTAATATATGTTAACTGTCTAATCCTTAGTCGTGTTCAACTTCATACACATGTTTTATCGAGCATGAAGTCATTCTCTTCAGATTTTGTTTTCTATTTCCTTTTCACAGTCCAACCTTTTTAATTGTCACCATATTATGATCCTATAACCACATAGCAATTATAATAGGAATTTGAAGGTAAAATAGTATTTAAAAATAGATGGCTTGGAAATTTGATGGTTGATGTAGACGTTACCTTTAGCACGAGTTGTCAGAGCATTATTAAGCGTCGAAGGTTGTTGGCGCTCTTCTTTTTGTACTTGGATCTGTTCACGAGTACACCCACGGATGCATTCTTTAATCATTGATAGATCCAGTCCCAAATTAAATCGTAAAACAACCCAACATGTCATTCATAAACCTATGTTATTGAGATAATGTTACCTATTCTAGCTTAGCTCAATATAACAAGTGATTCCTTCATAAATACCATCATATACCTCTTATGAGCAAGCATATATGATAAAACATAAAAAGAGCATAAGAGAAAAAAAAAAACCATAAAATTTACATTTAGGGTCATATTAACATAAATATATGGTTAAAATTGTACGAAGGAAACCACTAAAAATATATGAAGCAAAAGCGGCCATCCAACATCCACAAGTTATTAAATAAGTATATTTCTAAGTATTATTCCTAACAACATAGCTATGTAAGACTAAACACTCATTTGATACATAGACATCCTATTACTCGAGGAACTTATTGCCAATAATAAAATGAACTTTAATTTTCAAGTGAAAAGGAACATTGGAAAAGACTTTGATGAACTTGGACCCGCAAATAATTATAATTTAAAGAGATAAGAAACATAAACTCACTTAGAATCAGTTATCTACTTTTCTTTATTCATGAGTCTACCCTCAAAAAATCTAAGATACCTTTGTCCTTGTCTTCAACTTATATTCGATATTCATGACCAGGAGCGTGGTTTGGCCTGTGTTCCACAAAAATATTAATAAGTACTTGCAGCAAACTAACAAATAACATTTTTAAAGCAAATAACATAAAACTCACTCAATACAATCAATTTATAGAAACACGGGAGTATGTGCAACATCAAGATAGTTACTACATAAAATAAAGTAGCCAAGAAGGCTGCATTGACTACATACCACAGAGGTTGAGGTCTCCCATCGTGTAAGTGAATCAAACCTTCTACAATAGAAAAGTTATCTTATCTGTTAGTAGCTATAGGTAGGCACATCCAGATAGTAATGAGCATGATTCTTGTGGATTCTGCCAGATATGTTGTAGTGCGATCCTTGGCAAGGGGAAAATCAACCACCAAAGTCACCTGCATTAGGCAACGGGATGAAACCCAGATTAGCGCAAACTCCTATAAGCCATTCTATATAGAAATTTCGAGATAGTCTATGTATGTGACTTACTACTTCAGATATGACATGAAAGTTTTATCCATTCTATGTATATACATAATCTCTATTGCTAGAACCTGTCCTACAAAAAAAGTTAACAAAATAAATGATATCATGAATAGGCATCATGAATGGAAGGTTACGGACCCCAATATTTACAATACAGAAAAAACTAATATTGAAATAACCTCGAGTGTGTGACTGCTTGTGGCTGGAATTTCTGTGCGAGCTGCTGCAAACGCTTGTAGTCCTACATTTAAACCTACAATGACAACGATCGATTGTATGTCAGTGTTATATAAAACAGAAAGTGATATATATCCAACTCAAGGTACTACAATTAAAATTAATGGATCTCCAACTCAAAGTGATATATATCCATTCATCCCACCTCTGTTCAAAACCAAATATATCAGATAGATTAAATGATACAATATGCATAAGTAATCATTAGAATAGAAACCTAGCAACTGGGTGCATTTTTTTCGTGACCTCGATTCGGTCCTTTAAAGACAATTGCTTAGAACGGCTATCCAAAGAATATATGGATGAATCCATTACCTTGGCCACTTTCTCTCTTTGTTGCCATATTTTGTGCTCGTACAAAAGACGGATTCAATACTGAAAAAAGTATGAAGCATAAAAGAAACATAGGGTTATTAGACAAAAATGTTACTAAAGTTTGCAAAAAAGTGCGATTTGGTTACTAAAGTTTTTTTGGTTACAAAGAGGTTACTCAAGTTTGGTAACCGGTTATATAAGTTACTATGTATGTTTTAACCTTCTACTACAGGTTTTTTTTTTTTTTTTTTAGCTAACGGTCGTTTGCAACAAACATTTGCACTGTTAGTCCTTTATCCTAACGACCGTTTATACTTAACTTAAAATTTGGTTTTCATACATTTTTGTCCGTTTTTCTTACGTTTTTTGATCCTTTTTTTACAGGTTTTCCGTTTTCATACGTTTTTATACGTTTTCGCCAATTTTCTTACACTTTCATCCGTTTTTCTTACGTTTTGCCCGTTTATCTTACGTTTTTTTCCGTTTTCATACATTTTTGTCTTTTTTTCTTACGTTTTGTCCGTTTTTATACCTTTTCGCCCAGTTTATTACGTTTTCGTATATTTTACTTACGTTTTTATCTGCGTTTCTTACTTTTTTTCGTTTTCAGACATTTTTTCTTACGTTTTTTTTCATACGTTTTTGTTTGTTTTTACACATTTTCACACATTTTTATACACTTTTTATACACGTTTTTATACACATTTTTAAATACGCATAAAACATAACAAGTATAAAACATACAAAGGTGTAGAAAAACGTAAAACTAGTATGAAAACGTAAAAAGATGTATGAAACGTACACAAGTGTATAAATGCGCACACAAATGTAATAAAAATTATGAAAACCTATGAAAACGTATGAAAATATATGAAAAATAGATGAAAACGTACAAAAAACGTACAAAACTAAAGAAAAACGTACGACAAGGGAGAAAAACGTACATAAACGTAAAACAATGTAAAGATAGTACGACAAGAGGGAAAAACATACATAAACGTATAAAAACGGATAGAAATGTACGAAAATATACAAAGATATACGAAGGAGAAAAATGTAAAAATAAAAAAATTATAATAAAAAAAATTACAAAAAAAAAAAAAAAAAAAAAAAAAAAATGCATAGTAACTTTTTGTTAAAGTTCAGTAACCTATTTAATAAACCCGTAAACTATAATAACTTCTTTGTAACATTTTAAACTTTGGTGCTGACGTGGACAAGGGGAACCGGTAATTAGCCGGTTGCCCACCCTCGCAGTAACATTTATGTAACATTTTTAATCTTTGAGTAACCTAAATGACAAACCCGTTTACTTAAGTTACCTCTTTGTAACCAAAAAAACTTTAGTAATCAAATCGCACTTTTTGGCAAACTTTAGTAACTTTTGTGTCTAATAACCCTAAAGTAAAAAAACCAAGTACTAAATGTGGACCTTCATTATCATACAAAGTTAATATAACTGAAATTGTTACCTATTATCACTCCAGTCAGCCAACTTATAACAGAGTAATATAGTTAATATTACTGAAAACGATCATATAAGAGTGGTACTTGCTTAAATGCAATGTTACATCATAATTGAATTGGTGTGGCCGATGTTCCCGAATATGTTGTTGAAGGCTGCTCTCCTGGACTGTGTAGGCCTACAGTGATGGGAACATAAATTGATTAATAAGCAACAACTGAGCGTTTGAAAATCCAACAATGGTTGTGCATAGTATTGGAAGCAACCTGTGGACATTTTGATGAACCTCCTTTTTCGACCAGCATCCGCAGTTCGGCTGTTGCGTGTATTGTCTGACACATTTGGGACAGTGTACTAACTATGTCTGCAATTATATAAGGAATACAACAAACAAAATTTGAGTTCCGGCTGCATAAAGTGTGCGACAACGTATCATAACATTTGAAATCTACAAAAAATATAAAAAGCATTTCACCTTGAGCCAAAGGTATTCACTGTTCAATCATATGTTTCTGTATATGTGTCTATACCTGTTTGAACAGGTTTAATGGGAAGTCGTTAGATGGTGGATCGACATTTTATAATGCATGTAAAGTTTACACTGATCTAAAACTAATCAGCAGACACTTGGATTGGAAAGCTGCCATGTAGATAGTTAAGAACTTTATATCAAAACCTTGAGGAATAGTGAAACGATAACCGCCAGAAAATGGGAATGCCTATGAGGACATTTAAGTTATCCTGAATGTAATCGTAATTTACAGACTTCAAAACCCGAGAATGAAATAGTTGGTTTTGACTAATTCAAGTTACCAGCATGTCAATCAAAGTAACGAAAGTGAAACTGCCTATATGGAACCTATAAAAAGAGAAAGGGTAGTCACTAACGTTGGCGTGCAGGTACTGGTGTGGTTGATGATCCGCAATCTGTTGTTGAAGGACGACCATGTGAAGTGTGTGGGCCTACAATGCTGAGAGCATAAAATGACTAAGAAACCGACAATCCAGTTTGTGATAAGATTTTAGAATCCTCATATCTTAACATATGAACCAACCTGCACGCAACTCGGTAAACCTCCTATTGCGAGCACCATATGCATAAATGTGAGTGGCTGCAATTTGAAAGGTACAATCATCGTACAATTATACGGACAGATATATTAGAAATGGCAGAAAGTGCCAGCGATGGAGGGTATCATACATGAAAGTAAACTTGATATGGTTCGTGTGTTGTTGCAGGACGTGGGAGTGCAATCTCGCAAGCCTATGACTGCAATTACCAAGCAAACAATAAACAAACTTGGAGACCTGCTCACATAAAGCGTGCACTGCCATATCATAACATTTGAATCTGATTCAAAATATCTGAAGCATGTTACCTTCTGGCGGATATGTTTATTGGTTGACAGTTTGTTATTGCATATGGTTGACGTGACCAGAAATGGTTTCACAAAGCTGAACATATTGTGTGTAACCCCGCCTTCTCATCTTACGTTAGAGTCCATTGTTAAAGGTAGAAGATAACTTGTTACTGGTATCCTGCTGCCAACGCGGCCAACAACCATCTCCACTGTTTAAATATCAACAACCATCTCCAATTTTGAATTAAAACTTTAATTGATGACAACAAATTTGAATCATAACTAATGACAAAAAAGCCATACCAGTGTATAAGCCAAAAGGATCATGAACCTGCAAAAATTAAATAAAAAGCTTGTTAACTTGAAATCATAATTACAAACATATAAAAAAGAAACACATATTTTTGCATCTATCATTTGTTATGGTCTTTAACCTTCATCTTCACCTGCTCACATAACTAATAAACATCAGTTTCACTTATTAACAGACATGATTTAGAGACTTATTTTGAAATAAGAATGAAAGAACTACATCATCACCCTTAATGATATGTTTTTCATATACGTAACGTCCCACCACCACCATGAATGCTATTACAATACAGCTGATAAGAAAAGTATAACGTACACATTTTTGTATAAGGTTTAATTCAATGTGAATAACTGAATACCTAAATACCAGATACCGTATCTTCTTTATCTTCCTAAACGACAACTTGTTTTCGCTACATTGAATCCTGCAAAAAAAAATTGTATTATTACATTGTTAAAAATAAATACTTAATAAGTATAAGCATAACATTGTTAAATACAGAGCATGTATATATCATTTCATTATCATTGTCACAAAGCATATAATTCAATTCCATTAAACAATTAATAATGAAACTAAAATAATAAATCAGAATTATAACAAAAATTCTACCTACAATGGCAGAGTGATAAAGCTTGACAAACCTGGTTAATATTCCCAATCAAATTCTACCTTAAAAAATAGATTATAACATTAAGGTAATGTTTTAAAAGAGAAAGATACTTACTCGTGTCAAAATTGCTTTTTTGGCCATGAATACCTTGATCTTAGGTTTTATGATATGATCCAAACCCGGAATTAGCTTTAAAACAACATCGACCTACAATCAAAAGTAACAACATTTGAGGCATAAATTATAAAATGCAAAAAACAGTAAACACGATACAATAAATCTGTAGATGCAATGAAAATCAATTTGGTTTCATAATCATTTCATCAAACATGTTGTGGGCACACAATTACCTGATTTATGAGGTTTTTACTCGTTCTAGTTTCTAACATACTATGCATGCAATAAGAAAAACAATGACACAAACAAATCAATTCATGAACAAATTAAGCAATTCATATTTTTCCTCTAACAATAACTACCTATAACAAATGTAAATGGCAGCTTTGTCCTCTAACAATAGCTACCTATAACAAATGAAAATGGCAGCTTTGTCCTCTAACAATAGCTACCTATAACTAATGATTTGGGTAGCTTTGTCCTCTAATAATAGCTACCCATAACAAATGATTTGTACAAAAAAAATGATAAGAACAAATAACAAAATTAAGGAGAAGATTGAGAACCTATTAGAAAGGGAAAAAAACATCATTGAGTTGGATTCGACTGACTTAGGGTTGATGATAGTCCTTCAATCAAACATATATAGTCCATTGTTAAAGGTAGAAGATAACTTGTTGCTGGTATCCTGCTGCCAACGTGTAGGGTATTATTATCTTCTGAGTTTCAGCTGAACATCACGTGTAGGGTATTATTAGCCCACAACTTAGACATTTTAAGCTAATCAACTTATATATTATTCATTGTTGAATTAAGTACAAGTTGGTACACGAAATATGAAAAACGTCATGTTATTAGAAACAAGTTATTATAACAAAAAATATATAATCGAATAATATTGTTTACCAAAAGTTTTGATTACAGGGTACCCGCCGCTGCAACGCGCGGGTACCCTGCTATACCAACTAAAACATGAATATTTGCATATTTATCAAAAACATAAGTTTTTAATGCAAAATGTACAATGATGTTTAAGCATATTTTAGGTATATATGCAAATATGCAAAGTTTTAGTGAGTATATATGTAATTGCCCCTATAATATTAGACACGTTCTACAAAAAATTAAGATAAGAAGCTCCAATCATGGAGTGACATGTGTCACTTCTCAACTAAAAAGTTACATTTATTTTTAAATTGAAATATCGTTTTATCTAGTTTTTTTTATGATTTAATTTCACCATATTTTCTAAAATTTTATGCTCTTTAATTGAACATCCATTTTGATATATTTTTATGAGTTTTTAGTTTTTACATTTTTATATTTATAATATAACTATACTTATCACCGCTGTTGTGCGCGGATATCCAACTAGTATTATTAAACGCATTTTGTTCACAAAAGTTGAATCCTTTCATTACTACTAGTACTTGCTAAGAAGGTGTATATGATAATGATATTTGTTGTTTTGTAATTTACTCATATTATACCATTCAAACTTTGAATTATTCAATAAAAGGATGTTTCTTAACGTTATAGACAAAAAAAGTCAAAAGTCTTTACAAAAAATTTCAAAAAAGTCAAAGGTTTTTTGTGGGGTATATTTAAAAGGTGTGGGGAGCGGTAATGTGCTAAATAGTGATGTGATGTTGAGCCGAAAGATGAGTGAGCGATGATTATTGCATACAATCTTATAAATTATAATATTAGACACCTTTCGTTACTACTACTACGGTTTTGAAATTTATTTCTGGTAGATATTATAAACGCGTTATGTATTAATGTTGTAGTTGAATGGTAGTTACTAAGAGCATCTGCAATGCACTAGTTTTACAAAGACTTTTTACTATTTAGAAAAGCTATTAGAAGACTTGAAGCATTGGGAGAAAAGCTTTATAAACAACTTTTTGGAGAAAGACTTTCTATACACCAAGCGGTTGATAGAAAATCAACAAGCTATTTTCATTTATTGTATAGTTGTAGAGTTTTCATCTTATACCCCTCAATAAAAGATATTTGTAACACTTACTACCCTTTCATATCACAACCAGATACTTGCTTTTTTGTTTTGTTTGAGGTGTTGTAGTTATTTTGTTGTTCAAGACTGATAGGGATTTTGGTTAGGTATTGCTACAATTTTAGAAACATAATGAGTGTTTTGTATTGCTGTTGTTTTAGTACCATGGTGAGTTTTATGGGCTGGAAATTATGGATTATGTTTATTTGGAACTATTCTTGGAGTGGTAATTGTGTTTTTTGGAATTGTATGATGAGTAGTAGCAATGGAGTTAGTTTGATATGTAGTATTGCTGAGGTAAGTGTTGTTTTTAGTTGGTTTTTTATTATTATTATGGCTGGTATCTGGTGTCTAAGGAGTGTTTGGGAAATGATTTTATGATAGTATGAAGTACAAGGGATGTTTGGAAATTGGCGTGGAGAGCTGGACTATGAGGTCTGTTCTTTTGGCAATTGACTCAATCTAGTTGCTAAAAATGGTGGGTTCATTGTTACTCTTTTTATGGATATGAAGACTAATGGGCTCTATTTGGGCTTTGAAGGCATTCAAATGCATAATGGTTGGATTGAATACTATGTGTGCCTTTTGAAGACAAAGTGTCCTTATTTTTGTTATTGTTTATTTTGTCTTGTAGGTGAAACATGGATATTTTATCACTAGCTAGCATGGATTCTTGTTCAACACAGTTAACAAAGAGTTTCAATATGAATTCATTTATAGAATCAAGATGGTCACTTTCTCAATCAAGGGCATTTTGTAAAAATATAAATACATAAAGGTAATTTATATAAAATGTTTGTGAAAAGCTTTTGAAAAGCTTTGTTGCATTGGAGATGTTTTATACAAATGACTTTTTGAAAGACAAAATTTATTGAAATATTAATGAGATATTAATGTTTAGGAGGCAAAAAGTCTTGAATGACTTTTGCCATTGCGGATGCTCTAAGAAGGTGTATATGAAAATGATGTTTGTTTCTTTGTAATTTACTCTTCAATAAAAGTTGCTATTACTCCGTACTATTTACTCGTAGACCAAAAAGTCAAAAAGTCTACTCTTTACGGTACAGTAATGCAAAAAGTGGAACTCCACCATCAAAGATAACAAGCTGGAACCACACACTTGTTCACCAGATCTTTAATATAAACAAACAGAAACCGAACAGATCTATGTATATCACCCAAACACTCCTTCACTTCTTTCTGTAACAACCCACAAACCCTTTTTTTTTTGTTCAGATAAACAAACATGATGATGTCTTCAGTCAATCATGACGACTTTGCTCACTTAAAAATCCCCCTTGAAAATGTTCTATCCGCCACCAACAACTTTGCTGACGAAAATGTCATTCAAAAAGCTGTTTTTGGAAATGCTTACAGGGGACAGCTCTTGTGGTCCGGTGAGTTGATTAAAATTGATGCTAAGAGGTTGAATAAAGAATGGTATGATGAAAATGAACACCAGTTTTGGAATGAGATTTCCATGCTTTCTACTCTCAAGCATAAAAATCTTGTTTCATTAGTTGGGTTTTGTGATGAGAATGATGAGAAGATCATCATTTACAAGCTTGAGAACAGGCGAAATCTCGTTTACTATCTAAGTGACCCGATGCTGTTCACATGGGTGCGAAGATTGGAGATATGTGTTGGTCTTGCGAATGCACTGAGCTACATTCATTATGACGAGTCACGCGATTTTAGTGTAATACATCGAGGCATCAGCAGTTCCACAGTTTTATTAAATGATAAATGGGATCCCAAGTTATGTGACTTTAGACTTTCCATGAAGATTGAAGCATCTCAGAGGCATCATTCATTCCATGTTGATGAAGATTGGGATATGGACGGTTATACAGACCCAACATATATAGAGACAAAGAGTTTGAGCCACAGGTCAGATATATACTCCTTTGGGATAGTATTGTTTGAACTACTGTGTGGTAGGGAAGCAGTAATTGACGATCAAGATAATGAGTATTTGGGTCCCGTGGCCATTACCCATTATAGAGAGGAAAAACTCAATCAAATAATTGATCCGGGTCTACTGAAACAAATGGACCCGCAGTCATTCGAGATCTTCGCGAAAACAGCATATGACTGCTTGAATGACGAACCATCGCAACGCCCAAATATAGATGAGATTGTCCCAAGACTAGAGAAAGCGTTGGAACTCGCACGCCAAAACAGGCCTGTAAGACTTTCTTTTTTCTGTTTCATCTTCCTATCACAATAATTAATAGCCCTTTGATATTATGTATTCCGTTGCTGGACCTTACTGAATATTACTACCCACACTATGCAATGCTAACAAAACTCAAGTTAATAAATGACCATTTTTGCTCTGTTATTTTAAGAAAAATGTGGCAGGCGTTTGGCCTATCGAATTAGCAATTTGGTGTAAAAACAAGAATATTTTCAAGTTTTGGCTGTGATAATGTTATATTAAATGTATATAGGATATGACTTTGACAATAACCTCTTCAATTAACATCCCCATAATCAAACAGCAAAACAACTTTATTGTAAAAAAAAAACAGCTTTAGTGTATAATTCAATTATCAATGGGCTTTATAGATTAGAAAAAGAGGATTAAAAGAAGGGACGTTTGGTGGAAGTCACTTACATACATAATGATAATGATGATGCCTCCCACATCCTTTTTGTAACCTAAACTCCGTTTTTGTGATAGATACACTCTCCGCCCGACCACCTTGCTCACCTAAGAATCTCCCTTGAAGATATAGAATCCGCCACCAACTACTTTAAAAATGCTGTTGGAGAAAGTTACTTTGGAAAGATATATGAGGGACAACTCTCGTGGTCAGGTGAGTTGATTAACATCGAGGCTCATAGGAATTCTAATAAAGAATGGGATGATGAAAAAGAACAGCAGTTGTGGACGGAGATTTCAATGCTATCTAGTCTCAAGCATAAGAATCTTCGATCTATTGTTGGGTTTTGTAATGAAGTTGGTGCAGAGACCATCATTTACAAGGATGAGCCCAGGGGAAGGCTCAAATACTATCTAAGTGATCCGGTGTTGTTGACATGGGTGAAAAGATTGGAGATATCTGTGGGTGTTGCGCATGCATTGAGCTACATACATTATGACGAGCCACGCGATTTTAGCGTTATACATCAAAACATCAGTAGTGAAACAGTACGATTGAATAATGACTGGGAACCCAAGTTATCAAATTTTCAGCATTCCATGAAGATTAAAGCATCTGAAAGAAACCATTCTTTCCATACTGATTTAGTTTGGTCTAGGAAAGGGTATACATGCCTAACATATGCAGACACTAGCAATGTGAATCACAAGTCAGATATCTACTCCTTTGGAATGGTATTGTTTGAACTACTGTGTGGTAGGAAATCAGTAAGTGACGATCAAGACAATAAGTATCTGGCTCCCGTGGCCATTTTTCATTATATCGAGAAAACACTCGATGTTATAATTGATCCAGTTCTGTGGAAACAAATGGATCCACAAGCATTCAACATCTTCGCAGAAACAGCGTATGACTGCTTAAATGAAGAACAATTGCAACGCCCAAATATAGATGTGATTGTCACAAGACTTGAGAAAGCGTTGGAACTCCAAATGGCAGGCGAAAATAGGCCTGTAAGGCATTTTTTCCTCTCTTAAAATATGTATATCATAATAACTATTATATTCAAAATAACTTATTATTAATAATTAGTAATGATAGTCTACTTATTACTGTATTTATGATGCTAAAGGAACACTCGGTAGTCGTGGCCGAAGTTGAAGGTACATCATCCAGTCAAGAGAAGGTAATTTTTCTTATAAGTCATTTTTTAAGTCACTGATCGAAATTTCAAAAAAGAATTGAGATTTTCCTTATGTTGAAGGCTTGAAGCCAATCATAGGCTACATTGTGTCTAAAGTTGGGGAAAATCACATTTCCCAGCTATTGTTCTAACATCTAGCTATTCTCGAGTGAAATACACAAGATCCTCTTGTTGGCCCAATTTCACGGATCTTTAATCAACGATATACTAAAATAAAATATAAAGATTGAAACTTTGCTAAAAAACTAAATGCTTTTTATTAATTTGTCATATCTGAATTCATACAGAATCTAATCTATTTATACTAACTGAAAAGGTACAATGAAAGGGTACAAGTGAATGGCTGTGTTGGTTCGTTTGATCCAACAGTCGTGTCCCTTTGATAAATAACTGTTTTTTGTAACTGCTATGGCAGTTATTTCCTGCGTTTGACTTTCTTGGTTGACTTTGACTTCGGGTAAGATTGGGATTAACCCAATATTCTCCCCCTTAATCACAATCGCGTTGTCGTAAATCTTTAACTCCAATAAGTTGTCTTATTGTTAGTAACTTGGTCTTCAGTAGTGTTTGAAATTGCCAATAAGAGGGTTGGTTCTAAATCTTCTTCGATGAGGTTCATCTCTTCTTGTCTTTGATTTCTTCGATCTCTTTTATGACAATGTGAGGCATAATGTCCATAATCATTGCAATTATAACATTTTACTTTGCTGAAATCTCTAGGCTTTTTCGTTGCTTCATTGTGATGTCTTCGACCATTATCGTTGTGTTTTGTAAACAATAGTTTATCTTGATCATTGAATGCTCTTCCTTTCTTAACTTTTATTCTTTCTTCGTAGGTTTTCATTCTACCAATAGCTTCGTCTAGAGTCATTGTATCTAGATCGGAGTATTGTTCTATGGATGCGACAATTTGAATGAATCTTTCAGGTACAGAATTTAGCAATTTTCGTACGAGAGTTGATTCATCAAGTGTTGATCCAAGACTTGTCATCTTTGAAATAATACTTGTCATCTTTGCGGTGAATGAATCGATGGTGTCATCTTTCTCCATTTGTAGTAACTCAAATTCTGATTTGAGTGTTTGTAGTTTTGCCTTTTGCACTCGATCTACTCCAACATTTCTGATCTTTAATGTATCCCAGACTTCTTTTGCGCTTTTGCTATTTGCCACTTGCAATGTCATTTCTTCGGATAGTCCTTGAAATAGGTATGCTATCGCAGTCTTGTCTTGCTTATCATTGATTTTAGTTTCAACGGTAGGCTCAATCATTTCTCCTAAACCATTTGCTTGTAAAATGATCTTCATTCTTATTGACCATATCGTATAGTTTGTTGCCGTCAACAAGGGGCATTGGAAATAGGGTGTCGATCCCATCCCCTTAGTTGTACCGTTGTTCGAACTACTAGATTCTTCTTCTTTTCCCATAATTAATTTTTGAAAACGTATTGAGTCTAATATACTACTCTTATAAAACTTTTAAAATAACTTTATAATTTTTTAACAACCTTAATAATGTAAATCTTAAAACCTTTAAACCTTTAAAACTTTATAAAAAAAACTAAAAAAAACTTAAATCTTTAAAACTTATAAACCTTAAACTTTATATATATTTTTATCCTAAATCCAATAAAATCTTTAAAACTCGTTTCTTACCATAAACCTAATAAGAAAAACTTGAAAAACTTGTTTCTTATCATAAACCAAATAAGAAAATCTTAAAAACTTATTCTTATCATAAACCAAATAAGAAAAAACTTAAAAAAACTTATTCTTATCATAAACCAAATAAGAAAAACTTTAAAACTTTAAAACTCTTAAAAAACTTAAAAATACTTAAGAAACTTAAAACTAAAAAAAAACTATTCTAAAAACAAACTTATATATAAATACTAATTTAAAATATGTATAAATAAAAGTAGAGGGTGGTTTTTGTAATTTTTTTTTTGGAACCTGGGGGGTTTATTACCCGTAGCCCTTATTTGATGTTGGTTCACTTTGCCCTAACTTCTTATATGCGCCTCTCTTTTCTTCTATCTTATCTTCTGAGATAAAAACGTCTCCTTTTTTCTTTGAGACTAAAACTGCTTCTGATTCTTGATGGTTGACCGCCGAGTATTTGGCTTGGTTAACCACTTCTTCTCCACGGTTGGTGTGTTCTTCTCGAACGCTTGTAATCCCTCTGGTGCGAAATTAGGTTTTCGTTCAATTTGGGATTTTTGAACCGTGTATCAATTGAATCAAGTGATGATTCAATTACGGGTGCTAAATTTGATTCTTCGAAAGAACAGGTGTGTTTGTTCCTTGTTTTTGAATCAATAAATTTTGCTTGCCCCTTTTGATGACAAACCGTAAGGGTTTCTTGTTATCTAGAATTTGGTATTTGGTTTTTTTCTTTGTTTTTGAATCGATTAGATACCGGTTGTGTTAACCGAGTCCAATCCTAATGATTATGGTTCTGGGTTTGGTTCTGTTTCGGTATAAAAGAGGAACCTTTTGATGCCGGTAAAATTAATCACTATTGTGATTGTTACCGTGGTGACAAAAGAGTTGGATTCTCTTTTATTGTAGAACACAATAAAATGATTTTTTGATTATTGTTGTTCGAATGGTTTTGCAAAAAAAAAAAAAAAAAAAATTACCGAGACAAAACTTATATTGATTCAAAAAAACAGGGATGTAAAAAAACTTTGGTATATGATGATTTCGGCTCTGATGCCAATTGTTGGCCCAATTTCACGGATCTTTAATCAACGATATACTAAAATAAAATATAAAGATTGAAACTTTGCTAAAAAACTAAATGCTTTTTATTAATTTGTCATATCTGAATTCATACAGAATCTAATCTATTTATACTAACTGAAAAGGTACAATGAAAGGGTACAAGTGAATGGCTGTGTTGGTTCGTTTGATCCAACAGTCGTGTCCCTTTGATAAATAACTGTTTTTTGTAACTGCTATGGCAGTTATTTCCTGCGTTTGACTTTCTTGGTTGACTTTGACTTCGGGTAAGATTGGGATTAACCCAATACCTCTTTTTTAAGTATCTCCCAACATTTTCTTTCCTTTGATAAATTTTTATAATTGAGTAATTTACCTCAGTTTAGTGTTTCACCCTGTGAATTTGCATAAATGGTAATGGTGTCTTGTTCGATACATATAGGGCTCAGTGACCTCCGTCTTCAGAGGCGTTGAATCCCATATCAGCAAAAAGACAATGTCTTCCCTCAAAGATCTTTCTCATTCACACATCAGCTTTGAAGATATAAAATCCGCAACTAACGGTTTTGATCATAAAAATGTCATTAAAGAATTTGGGTTTGGAAGGATCTACAAAGGCCGTCTCTTGTGTTCCAAACAGTTCATCGATATTATTGCGAAGCATTTCTCTTCTAAATTTGTAGATGATAAGAGAAAAACATTTTGGACAGAGATTTCAATGCTTTCTAGTCTCAAACATAAGAATCTGGTGTCTCTTATTGGGTTTTATGAGGACGAGAACAACAAGTTTATCATATACAAGAAGGAGGCTAAAGGAAGTCTAGACAAATATCTTAAGGACCAGACCCTCAAATGGATACAAAGGTTGAAGATATGTATTGGTGTTGCAAATGCATTGAGTTACATCCATTACGATGTTGGACGTGATTTTAGTGTCATACATTGCAACATCAAGAGCTCGAAAATTCTACTAGATGACAAATGGGAACCCAAGTTATCAGGTTTTGAACTTTCGTTGAAAAATACAATAGCTCGGAGGCAGCGTCTTATTCTTTCTCGTGATATTGTTGAGAATGTATACCTAGACTCAAAATATAAAAGAACTGGCGGTGTGACCCACAAGTCTGATGTGTATTCGTTCGGTGTTGTATTATTTGAAGTCTTGTGTGGAAGGAGTGCAGTTCTTCCAGATGAAGAGTTGGGGGAGGGGTTATTAAGTCAACTTGGAAAATCTGATTTAGATGATATGATTGATCCACATTTACGAGAACAGATGGACCCTGAAGCATACAAAATCTTCTCAGAGACAGCATTTTACTGCATACAAGAGGAACGAGCAAAGCGTCCGCATATAGATCAGGTTGTCAATAGACTTGAGAAAGCTTTGCAACTCCAGCGGAAACGTGAAAATCCTGACAGTACATCATCCAATCGTTTGAAGGTAATTAATTTCCTTGAACTCTTAATTTGAGGACGATTACGCATTATCCTAATTAATAAACAAGAGCTACAAATATTATTAAGTGTTGTTTTCTAGTTTAACGTATAACCACTATATAACCACTATATCCTCATTATAAGATTTTTTTGTACAAAAAGATGAGTAATAATGTAAAAAACTGTATGCATGTGATTTTGATTTACATTATTATCTTTCTTTACATTGTATTTTATATTTCATTGAATATAATATTAAATTATAACTAAAAATATTATATAAAACTAAATTTTTGTAATGTATGTGGTGAATATGAAAGTATGAAATAGTTTGTTACATCAAATTTGAATAGTGGGTTCAAGCTGAATGCACAGAGAACATCTTTTCAAGGATGCAACTCTTAAGAAAGTAATGATGTAATACGCATGTTCATTTTTTCAAATTGAAAATATGTATTCAAAGTAAAAGTATTTTAAATTTTAAGGGGAACCGCATAATCATTTTTGTGAAATACTCGAATAGGCAATCATATTAGTGTTTACCGTTTACAAAAGAATAAAGGTAAGATTATGCATTTTACGGGGAAGGAACAGGTATAGGTATGGAAACTACAAATGAGGCCTCTAATCTCTTAAATTAAGAAAATATTGACTATTATGGAAAATTCAAGACAAAATATACTTAGACATGTATAAATAGTAATGGACATATACTAAATCGGAGGCCACCTTACAAACAGTGGCTCTGTGCGGTTGCCCCACTTGCACATGCTAATCACCGCTACTGTAGGTTTGGTTTAAGGACTTAAAATGATCATACCCAAAAGCCGAGAGTTTTCTAAAGTCAACAATCTTTTAGTGGTATGACTATTCTTTTCCTAATTTCACATAATATGACCCACTTTGTCTTTTCTATTTTTATTAGACAACCACTAATATAATGTTACTCTTTTCCTTTTGCACCCAAGAAGGAAACCGGTAACAACATAAAGATAAAAACCTTCAAGAGGGAGGAATAATTAATTAAAAGACAAGAAATCTTCATTTTCAATTTTGACATTAATTTTAGGGATGAAATCATTTTCTTACTAGTTAACTTGAAACAAATCATCTGTTGCTTTTGAATGTTTTCATACTTTCTAAATCTTAGTCAATTATAAAAACTTTTTCTTTTATTTCACTCCAATCCTTACTATCATTAACGAGGTGATGCATGACTCCAAATTGTTGCAGGAGAAGAACTTTGAACACTTTAAGATTGGACTAGATGTTATAAAGGAGGCTACCGAGAATTTTGACGACACACATTGCATTGGGTCAGGCGGATTCGGTAAAGTATACAAAGCAGATCTTGAACATTTCGATAGCAGTAATTCCTTGTCGATAGAAGGTGTGAATAAGTCTAAGTCTGTGTGGCGGCGGGTTCAAATCTCGTGGATTATTAGTTGGCCAAAATGTTTGAAATCATGGTTACCAAAAAAAAAGAAAAAAGAAAAAGGTGTGAATAAGTGTCATTTACCAAGAAAACGAAGCACGGTAGCCATAAAGCGCATTCACAATCAAGAAGGAGAAGAAGGGTTCATTTCAGAAATTGAAACTCTAACTACTTGTAAGCATGATAACATAATCTCTCTTCTTGGCTATTGTTATGAAGGTAATGGTGCAATGATCCTGGTTTATGAGCATGCTTCGAAAGGTAGTCTTGAAAGCTATTTGGGAAGCAGTGATAGAATGACTAATCTTAATTGGGTGCAACGTCTAAATATATGTCTTGATATTGCACATGGTTTGGAATACATTCACAACAACACAGATAATGGCAAACAAAAGATGATACATCGTGACATCAAGAGTGATAATATTCTATTGGGAGATAATTGGAAGGCAAAGATTGCGGATTTTGGGCTCTCCAAATTCCACCCAGCAGATCAAGTGGCCAGCACTATCTATACCAATAGGATTGCAGGTACATATACGTATTTGGATCCAGAATATGAGAAGGATGGTAGATTAAATAAGAAATCAGACATTTACTCGTTTGGAGTAGTGTTGCTTGAGATCTTGACTGGGAGTTTGGCCTATGATTCTGTATACACCAATGTGAATGACAAGGGAATTGCACCCATTGCGAGAGATCATTTTGAAAAGGGAACAATAATTGAAATTGTTGATCACAAGATAAAGGAGGAGACCGATGAACATGTCTTTTCTTTAAGTAAAGGACCCAATAAAGAGTCTTTGGACATCTTTTTAGAGATCGCATTTCGATGTGCCGCAGAAACTCAAGCACAACGTCCAACAATAGAAGTTGTCATCCATGAACTCAAAAAAGCGTTAAACTCTCATGTAAGTAAATAATTTAAAAGACAAGTTATTAATTTCTTCGTATTCTTGATAGTAAAATGTGACATATGATACATTATACTTTGTGTAAACAACATTTTCTCAAACCGTTACTCATTATTAGATCTTTTTTTAAGGGTATCTAACTATCTCACTATATACAACAAATCAATCTCACAATGTCCTAAGCGATTTATTGTTTAAGTTATTTCACCGGGTATAAACCCTTTACCCCAAAAAAAAGGTTTTGGGATTTATTGTTTTGATCTTAAACTTTTATGTAAACATAATAATTTAAATTTATAACATGCTAATGAGTCACCGGTAAACCTCCTCACTCTTTTCTTCCATGTATATATATTTTTTTTGTTTAGTTTAGAAATTGCAACAACAAACCTTGATTTGCAACCATAACTTTGACATGAACTTGGAGACTGAAAAAAATTAAATTTTGATTGAATAGAATCCTGTATGGCAAGTAGTTTCAGTTTGTTTTTGACTTACTACATCGACTGACTGTCTGGTGATTCACAGGAGAACCACAAAGACGACCTCAAACTGTCACTTAAGGACATAAAGTTAGCGACACAAAACTTCAGCCAAGACAATGTCATTGGACAAGGAGATTTTGGGAAAGTATATAAAGGAGTAGCTACTCACTCTCATGGACATACCATCTTTGCTGCAAAGCGCTTGGATAGGAAGTCTGCTGAAGGAGAAGCTGAATTTATGACAGAACTAGAAATCCTTATGGAGTATAAACATGAAAATGTCATTGGTCTTGTAGGCTACTGTGATGAAGAGGATGAGAAAATTATTGTTTACGAGTATGCATCGAGAGGAAGTCTTGATAAGTACTTGGACAATGATAGTCTTACGTGGGTAATGCGGCTAAAAATATGCATCAATATTGCAATCGGGTTGGAGTTCCTTCATGGAAAGGGTTCAAGTCCAGAAATGGTGATACATAGGGACATCAAAAGCAGCCACATACTACTGCTTGATGATTGGAAAGCAAAAATTACTGATTTTGGGCTTTCCTTAGTTTGTCCAACAAATCAAGGTGCGGACTATGTCATCGACAATGTTAAAGGCACAATTGGCTATCGTGACCCACTACACTCGAAAAAAGGCTTCTTAACTAAAGAATCTGATATATTCTCACTGGGTGCGGTTTTGTTTGACATATTGTGTGGGAAACTATCGTCCATAGAACTAGACGATGAGTATCTTTATTTACCCTTTTTGGCTAAACAACACTATCATGTTAGAAAACTTGAAAAGTTAGTGTTTGAGGGTATCAAAGAACAAATTGTGCCACAATCATATACTACATTTACAAGGATTGCCCTTCAATGCTTACATCACAGGAGAGAAAGTCGGCCAACAGCAGGTGAAGTGATAATACAACTTAAGAAAGCATTGGAATTCCAAGTAAGTTTTTATAATAATTTCAAATTAAGCTACCATTTCTTTCGCATACAGATCTAAAACTATATTTATGGATACTCAAATAGGTTGTGCACTTCTATTGTTCAAACAAGTGTTGTTGAACCATAAAACATGATAAATAAATTAAATGTCAAAACGAAAAAGACAACAAGTTTCCATGATCCAGAAAAAATGTGTTGTCTATGTTTAGTAGAAGGTCTTTAGTTGTTTCTTCAATGATAGGAATGTAAATTTATGAAATATGAGCTTATTAATTGTTTAAGTAATGTACAGGAGGATTATGAGATATGGGAGTCGAAATTGCCTAAAGACTACAACGAAATAATCCAGATGTCAAAGTGCTCCGAAGATTATTCTAACATCAAGAAAGAGGATCTTTACAACATCTTTTCTAAAGGAATCCTCCTTCAACAGGACAAAGTGGTAATCAGTTCATTCTCAAATCAGTTCTATGTATCCTTTAGTTTATTAGGGATGAATTAAAATCACGCATGCATTTACAAAACATAACATTGGGTCTAACTTGTTTTTTTGTTGTATAACAGTTGCTGTCATTCGATGGTATTGGAGAAAGAAATGCAGTGTTTTCAGCGACAATGTTTTCCTACATAAACAGCTGTCCACATGAATGGAAGTCTCTTCCAGAATCAAGGTTATTTTTTCTACCTCTCTTGGTACATATACATTGTTGTTAGATGCATAAATTTCTGCTCTAATCTACAATCTAATATGATCAACAACTTTTAGGATAAGAAATATAAACAACTGAGTTTCATAAACAGATATAATACAAAGTTGTTAAACTCAGAGAAGAGTAAATAGTAGATGCTTAGTAACTCGTACACGTTCAGTCCTACAACTTCTTGTATCTTTATATATCAACCCTAAAGTCTCTTCAAGCTTTAGTTTATTTATACGTTGAACCTTGATATTTACTGAAAATACACAAAAAACTTTATAAGTTTAAAACATAATAATTAGGTAAGAATGATCAAGCTTAAGGTTGCATGACATGTACTTTTTCGCTCATCAAAAGGAATAAAAATTCATTCTTCAAACAAAATTATATTTTTGATAGGAATTGGATTACATAGTGCCCATTTTGAAAAATCTGTATTATATGTTAACTTAAATGACTGTTCTTCCTATATAATACTAGTTGAAGGGTGAATAACATAGGTAGAGCTACTTTAAAGTATGCATTTATGGAATTCATATATAAGATTTTAGACAAAGGTCTAGGGTTCAATCCTCACCCCTTGCAAGGTCGGAGGTCCTTTTCTACGTTTGGTAGAACCGGAAGCAGCCTCTCTACCTTAAGTAGGGGTAAGGTTGTCTACATTTCAACCTCCCCCATACACCGTGGAAGACGGTATTGGGACCCATAACCCGTGGAAGACGGTATTTGGAGTTACTTTACTTTTGTTATATATAAGATTTTAGTCTTCTTAACAGATTCTAACAGTCTCAAATTTGGAATCTGGGGTGTTATGTATGATATTTACATGTTGCTTGTAGTCGATATGTACTTTGTTGTATGTTGTTTGAGTTTTGAATTTAAGTCTTTTCCCAATTCCCAAAGAAATTGTTTTCTCGTTTATTTTGGTTTAGAGAAATACTAAATTCTAAAGTAGAAGTGTACATTCGGGGGAATAATGGTTATGACTGACTCGTACTTGAATATTTATAACATGTGCAGATTTGAGTCAGTAGTGGAGATGTCAGATGTTTCCAATTTGAACATCGAAATTAAGACAGATTCTCGATTATTATCTCCGAATGCTGTTTATGGGGTCTATTTACTCTTCAAACTCTCTGATTCAAGAAAAGTTTCAACTAAACCGATGTATGTTAATCTAAAGTATAGAGTGGGCTCCGAAAATCTACATGCATATTTTGCAAAACAGAGAGACGAAGAGTGGATGATGATCGAGTTGTACAGATTCTTAAATCAGAACGAAGATGTCATGTTTACGTTTCTAATAGAGAGCTTTTCGTCGCTCTATTGTGGAGATGATGCGATTTATGTCGAAGGCATTGAATTTCTAGCAATTGACAAAGTGAGTTTAGAAATATACGTTGGCTTGATTCTATATTCTTTTGTTTATATATAAAAATCATGTCTATGCTGCATATTTAACATGATTGTACACAGGTGAAACTTGAAGAAATTGGAAAGTTGAAGGATGTCTTGGAATCAAACTTCAATGTGGATCGCATGCAACAATTGCCAACTAACTTTGAAGAAATATTTGAGATACACAGAAACTATGATGAGTTGTATTGGTTGGGCGAAGTAAACGGGAAGAAACTTCTTGTGGTTCCAGCAAAGGCTACTCTATAAAAATTTTCTAATGCGGATCTCTTTACATCAGAACCATCATCCCAGTCAAGGTTTGCTTTTTTGAACTTGATTTGGCACGTTTTCCTTTGAGCAGTAAACTTTCCTAATTGTATATTCACAATGTGCACATCTAATCTTTTCCAAATATTTGAAAATGTTTTACAAAAAAATAAAAAAATAAAATAAATAAATAAATCTTTTATATAATACAACAAAACCCCTGTTGGGAATTTTTCATTTCAAAAAATGCATTCATACCTTATTTAGTAAGAATTTTATTTAAAAAAAAAGTTATTTTCTTATTAGGTAATATTTTATATTTATCCATAACACAATTAGAAGATAAATACAAAAAATATAGATAAGATGCAATTAATAATAGGATTAAAATTTTTAAATAATTATCTTTAATAATAAAAAAACTATAATTAAACATCATAAATCAAACAAAACAAAGATTAAATTATTTGTTTTTTAATAAATAAAAATATATGATTCAAAAATTTTAAAAAAACTCGCGCGTGCGCGGGTATTATAACTAGTAAATAAATAAAAAAAAAAACCTAGATTTGCTAATTTAAAGCCAATCTTCTTTGTTGTATGGTAAAATACTGAATATTCGTGTATAAATGGTTGGCAAAAGTATCACATCTTGGATTTGTCTTTTTGTGTCTTCAAAATTTGCATTTTTTCTAGTATGTAATCATAATATATAACGTACATGCAGATTTCAAGAGGTGATTGAGCTTTTGCCACAACAAGTATTCTATATTAATTGCACGATTAGAAGTCAAATGTTGTCCGCCGATACAGAATACTCGTGTTATCTTGTATTCAAGCTTTCAGAAGAATGTCAGGGACTGCATAATCCGGTGAAGGTACGAGATCTACTCCACCAAGTAAACGAAGAGGCTGAGTTTTTCTATTTTATTACCCCAAGCCCACTGAATATAAATGATATCACACGGGTTCCAAAACAAAGGGAAGATGGATGGATGGAGATTCAAGTGTGGAAATTTAACTCGACTCATAATTTCGAGGATGACTCTCTTTCTATCTATATGAAGTTTACAAGTCATGAAGGAACTATGTCTGGCCTCATCATATGTGGCCTTGAGTTTCGGCCAACATTTATTACTTCAAGCACGCTCAATTGAGCCTTTATTTTCAAACTCAAGTGTGGTTAAGCTTTACTTTGAAACTCAAGTTTGGTTTCTTAACCGATACATTATGTGTTTGGCCTGACTCGAACTGTTCAAGGTAAATTTTTTGACCGACTCAGTATATTGAGTTTGGCTCGACTTAACTTTGTTGGGGTCATGGTTAGCTGAGTGAATTTTGTTGTTTGTTGCTTTGATTTAATCTTTTATATAATAAAACAAAACCCCAAGTGGGGACTTTCGTATTTCAAAAACAAAAGATTATTTTCTTATTAGGTAATTTTTTAATTATTATTTTTTTAATTTATAAATTCGTTTTGTTGATATACTACACAAGTAGAAGATAAATACAAAAAATATAGATAAGATGCAACTAACAATAGGATTAAACTATTTAAATTATTATCTTTAATAATAAAAACTATAATTAAAAATCATAAATCTCAAATTATTTGTTTTTTAATAAATAAAAATATATTATTAAAAAAAAAATTTAAAACCCCGCGCGTGCGCGGGTATTATAACTAGTTAGTTTTTATAATAACTCTATAAATTGAGATTAAAAATGGTATAAAAGAAATGTTGTTTGAATGCTCATGCAGCAATGGTTGTGTGACATTTCTAGTGTTTGGATTATCGATGTAGATTTTTGTCCCTAGAGATCAAGTCCATAACGTAGTATAAACTACCTCATGTGTGTGATCTAGTTTAAATTGCATTATAGATTTTGAAGTTTTTTCTTTCTTTATTATTATT
Organism: Artemisia argyi; assembly: GCA_030686995.1. Classification (NCBI taxonomy): domain Eukaryota; kingdom Viridiplantae; phylum Streptophyta; class Magnoliopsida; order Asterales; family Asteraceae; genus Artemisia; species Artemisia argyi. Next base: position 6,020,163 of record CM060689.1, read on the forward strand.
ACTAGCTTCCAGGCCCGGTCGATGGCCGGCTAGTTTTAAAAAATTGTTTGTAAAATAATAGATTAACAATGTAAATTGCAACAAACTTTGGATTCTATATCATTTAGTAATTGATATGTGAGATGGTTAATACAAATAATGTTAAATGATATATAATAGGGTTAATGGCATGGAATAGCAACGTACTTACTCATTTGTGCCATTATCAGATACGAACTCAAAATATTACAGATATCAGATATGAACTTTCAAATTTTTTTCATTATCAGATACGAACTTTAAAATATCAGATATCAGATACGAACTTTCAAATTTTTGTTTCATTATCAGCAACGTACTTTTCTCCTTTGTTCAAATATAAGAAAAACTTTAAAAATAAAAAATTGCTGATAATGAAACAAATGAAAAAGTACGTTGCTGATAATTAAACAAAAATTTGAAAGTTCGTATCTGATATCTGATATTTTAAAGTTCGTATCTGATAATGAAAAAAAAATTGAAAGTTCGTATCTGTTATATGTAATATTTTGGGTTCGTATCTGATAATGGCACAAATGGGAAAGTACGTTACTATTACATGCCATTAACCCTATATAATATTAAAAACCAAAAACGTTTAGGTAAAATGTTATTTGCAAAACATTCGCAAAGAAACTAAATAGCCTGGATTGTTTTAACAAAAAGAAGCTAAGAAATAAGAGTAAACTTATAGTCGATGAACGACGATTTTACAAAAGGTAGCTAATTTATATCTTATATCTCAATTTTATAGTGACGCCATCGATACAACTCATCTTCACCATCACGAGATTTGGTTGGACACTAAACTGAAGGAACATCAGGTTCCATATCTTTAACTTCTTTTTACAACTATGCAGATTTCGTTGCATCCACAAGTTCTGTAAAACCAACATGATATTATGGAAATCTAAGATTATACAGACCATGTAGAGAGCAGTTAACTATTGCATTCAAAATTATGCATATTATTACTCAACTCCACATTGGTAAAAAGCTAAAGAAACTAAGGAGGTGGGGGTCGTACATTGATGTTATGAGTAGGCAATCCCTCTTCATCATCATCCCCTATAACATTCATTGGGTCATCTTCATCATATTCTTCTGCCTGAGCCTGTTTTAGTCACTCAATAACAGCTTTGGAATGAGAAGTACCTGATAGAGACGGAATAAAAATATTGCCAAAATAAGTACAAACACAATTTAGTTGCTCATCACAAAGAATAATGTTATGCCCAGTTTTCCATGCAAAAAGTACAGAAATTTGACCATAGTTGCATAATGTTAAACCTTTAATATATGTTAACTGTCTAATCCTTAGTCGTGTTCAACTTCATACACATGTTTTATCGAGCATGAAGTCATTCTCTTCAGATTTTGTTTTCTATTTCCTTTTCACAGTCCAACCTTTTTAATTGTCACCATATTATGATCCTATAACCACATAGCAATTATAATAGGAATTTGAAGGTAAAATAGTATTTAAAAATAGATGGCTTGGAAATTTGATGGTTGATGTAGACGTTACCTTTAGCACGAGTTGTCAGAGCATTATTAAGCGTCGAAGGTTGTTGGCGCTCTTCTTTTTGTACTTGGATCTGTTCACGAGTACACCCACGGATGCATTCTTTAATCATTGATAGATCCAGTCCCAAATTAAATCGTAAAACAACCCAACATGTCATTCATAAACCTATGTTATTGAGATAATGTTACCTATTCTAGCTTAGCTCAATATAACAAGTGATTCCTTCATAAATACCATCATATACCTCTTATGAGCAAGCATATATGATAAAACATAAAAAGAGCATAAGAGAAAAAAAAACCATAAAATTTACATTTAGGGTCATATTAACATAAATATATGGTTAAAATTGTACGAAGGAAACCACTAAAAATATATGAAGCAAAAGCGGCCATCCAACATCCACAAGTTATTAAATAAGTATATTTCTAAGTATTATTCCTAACAACATAGCTATGTAAGACTAAACACTCATTTGATACATAGACATCCTATTACTCGAGGAACTTATTGCCAATAATAAAATGAACTTTAATTTTCAAGTGAAAAGGAACATTGGAAAAGACTTTGATGAACTTGGACCCGCAAATAATTATAATTTAAAGAGATAAGAAACATAAACTCACTTAGAATCAGTTATCTACTTTTCTTTATTCATGAGTCTACCCTCAAAAAATGTTAATTCTTTATTCTGGATCATTCGATATGGATAAATTGACCCGCAATATCCGAACCTGAATAAACCTACTGGTGGAGTTGTATATGGCTGCAAATTGAACTATAGCTTACCATGAGCTGTATAAACCTACGGTTGGCACTGATCATGGGTCAAGTTGTCATATATCCGAATAAATTGCTACCGCCCATCTTTCCTTAGCCACCTAATTAATTGACCTACCCATCTTTCCTTAGTTCTTGTAGCTTTCAAGTCAAAATAGGCCACTTCTTGCCACAAAACTGCTTTCAAATAAGCTGATCTCAGTCTTGATGATTGTCTCTCTCTATTTAAAAATATTATCTTTATACATTAAAGTGATAGCTTTTACACACAAATGATAATTTCATGACTGATAATGTTATATTCATGTATACTGATACTGATTTTTTTTGCATAAAATATATTAAGCTCACATTTTGCAAAAATACAAATGACTCGAATGGAAGACAATACCATCTACTTAATGAATGGCATGCATACCAAAGATACAATGACTAAAACAGGAAACTAAATTATGTTGAGAACCACTAACTTTTTAAATCGTTTTTATATAAAAAAAAATGTTAAGGATAGAACATAGCAATTTTCATGGGATGAAACCAATATACAAAGCACACAATAACCTAACTAGATAGCAAAATCTTGACAGAACCTGACACTGATCCATCTTTCGGCATGTTTGCAGAATCTGTTGAAAGGGTATCAAGGTCATAAGAATTTGATGATAAATATATAATATATAAAAGAGAAAAGCATGTTGAGAAATGACGTACCAGTTGAAAGGATAGTGGGGGATTTCTTGTGGAAAAAATAAACTGCTCAAAATTATAGAGCAAGGATAAATGGGACTACTGGTCTGCTCAGTATAGTTTTTCACAACTACTTTCTCACCCCGCCTGCTTCATCACTAATGTCAAAATCCTTTTCAACCAAAACACCCTGCAGAGTAACAACCGATTAGTTATATTAATATAGTAGATATATCCAGTTTGGAAACAACGGTCAATCTTTCGATAATAAGTACTGTATCCACAAAAACACTCATCTGAATGTGGATTCGATAATAAGTACCTCATCAATTTGCAGTGCCTAAAGGTTTAGACGTGCAATATTAGTTTTACATTTGAGACAGTAGCTTATTAGATTCTATGTTTTAGCACATAAATGAATATACCAACACAAACTTTAGGACATCCTCGATCCATTCGTTTTCACCATCACAGCTACCAAGCGTGAAAGCCACTGGTTTTTTGCTTTTGAGAACCTGTCCATATTGCTAAATCCATTAAAATTATAAAAGAATCAAAATGTTACCAACACATTCATTTTTCTGTATCATTTATAGCGTAAAACTACCATAAAACAAAATATTTTCATGATTATTGCATTTCCATGATTTCTTTTTAGTTTTTGAAGAACTTGATGATAAATGGCCACCATCACTAATTCGGTTAATATCAGACTATAATTTAGGAAATGATATTGCAGTTTCAAAAAAATTAAAATTTAGCTTTAATTTCGGTAACCTTTACGCGTTTTTTGTTACAAAATTTATGGAGTATCATTTTTTAATTTTTCTGAAAGTATACAATTTCAAAAATCAAATATGGTTATTAATTGATATATGGTTTTGTAATGATTCAGTTTTAAATTATTGACCGGAAAATCATCATCATCAACAACAAACAGGAAGATATAAAATTGATAACAGATACCATGTTAAAGAAAAATCATAATAATCAACAAACATTAACATTAGCAAAATCCAGCTTGGCAAAAAATGATTAAAAGAATTATAATAAAAAAAATATGAAAATTAAAATCATCTAAAGATAAAAAAAAACATGTAATTCACAAAAAAAAAAATAATAATAAAAAAATAATAATAATTGTATCAAAATAAGATGAATAACCTGTAATTCATACGCACTTAACATTATCACCACCCATGTTGGCCAGAAAATAGTAGACGACAATTTGGTCGTCGGAATAATTTGCTAAATTGCTGTCTATAATTGATACACCTAATCAATCGGAAAAAAAGTACCTTATAATCTCTAATACAAAACCAAAATTATAATCAACAACAAACCACTTCCAATTTCCCCCGATACATTGATATGTTCAGTGCTATCCCAAATATTGGTCCCATTTAATTGATTTTGGAATATGATGAAGTGATTAGATTCAATAGTGAAATGGTGACAGGAATTGTTGCTTGTGTTTTTTTCAGAATCAATTGAGAGGAGAGGAGAGGATCAGATGAGTTTATTTCGATTAGGGTTTTTTTCCCGATTGTGTTTGGTTTTTTGATTCATTGAATGGGATTTTTGATTAGGTTTTTAGATTTTGTTTGATAATTAGTAAGGATTCAATTAATTGTTTATGTATTTAATCTTGAATTGGGGGTTATTGTTTTGGGGATTTCTTGAGAGAATTAATGAGAGAAATGTGTATGCATGTTTTTTTAATCAGTTGTAGCAAATGAAAGGCCGAATAGGTATTCCGCCCAATTTTTCATTGCATTGACTTTCTTAGAATTCAAAGTAAGCAGGACCGTTGGATAGGGCTAAATGCCACGTGACGAATTTAGAAGAATTTTGGGGAGGAGATGAGTTTAGAAAACCTTGTTTTATATAGATAGTAGATTATTAACTTTTTTTTGTATACCTTGGTTTCTGACTCGACATTGCTAGCCAATTAATCTCAGGATGACTACCCTTTTGGATAACCCGGAGTCGTCGCAGGTGAACCTCCGTGGCCAATGGGGGATTAATTTTCTCCCCGAGGTTCGATCCCAAGATCTCTTGGCACTTTCGTCTTAAAAGGTTAAGCCCTTACCACTGGGTCACCCCATTAAGTTTGTATTCTAACAATGTTGGTTCAGTTTGTTTTCATCAGTAGTGTAGAGTAGGGATATTTGCATCCCACATTACCCTCATGACCAAGGTGGAGTTGATTATAAAATGAGATGCCAAACAATCCATGAAAATTATATTTATTGGCTTCTAACCGAAGTTATTGTTATGGTTTAGTCAAATTGATTTTTTTGTGATTGTTTGATTTTTAAAACATTGTAATTTGTATCTAATTTTAGTGAAAAGCTTATGATTTGGTAAATTTTGAATCAGCTGAACCTAAATGAGTTTGAGGGTATGTTTAGGACGAAGCGGTTTGGAGCGGTAAGTAATGAGCATTTTGATTTTTAGTAGTCGTTTGTCAAAGGAGCGGTGAGCTTTGTTATTTTTTTAGGAATGCTCATTTTTTTAAGAAGCGGTGAGATGTGGCAGCTGTTGCTACTGCTCACAACTCACTCGTACTGCTCACTGCTACTTTTAACAAACACACCCTGAGTGTGAGTCTCATCTAACAGTCGAGCTCGAGTTTTATATACACATGTTTTTATACACAAATTTTTATACACGTTTTTATAAACAGATATTTATACACATAATTTTATACACGTTTTTATATAAATGTTTTTTTGGAATTCTAACAACAACCCATTGAGTGTCGTTTAAGCATTCCTTAAATAACATGTTTCCAAATATAATTCTATCAATTCTATAAACACAATTCCAACACATACAATTAAGGAAATTCAGTTTTCATAAGGTAATTACAAGTGACTTTATATTTGGAAACATGATTATTTAAGATATGCTTAAACAACATTTTTATACACGTGTTTTTATACACGTTTTTATACACACATTTTTATACACGTGTTTTTTACACACATTTTATACATGTTTTTATACACACATTTTTATACACGTGTTTTTATACACGTTTTTATAAACATGTTTTTATACACGAGTATAAAAATTTGTGTATAAAAATATGTGTATAAATGCGTGTATAAAAACGTGTACATAAAAGCATGTGCATAAAAACATGCGTATAAAAAACATGTGTATAAAAACGTTTATAAAAAATATGTATATAATGTGTGTATAAAAACGTGTGTATAAAATGTATATATAAAAACATGTATACAAAAACGTGTATGAAAATGTATGTATAAAAATGTGTATATGAAAACATGTATAAAAATATGTATAAAAACGTAAAGGGAGATGATATCTCCACATATGAATTTACTTCATACACATAATTTTAGTGGGGTCCACATAACTTTTATTTGTAAAATTTATGTGGGTCCCACTAAATTTATATGTATGAAGTAAATTCCTATGTGTAGATATCACTACCCAAACGTAAATAAATTTTAATGATATTAAGAAAAAACCATTTTTTTTTAATTTGAGTTAAGTATAAACGGTCGTTATTATAAAGGACTAACGGTGCAAATGTTTGTTGCAAACGGTCGTTAGCTAACGGAAAAAACTAAGGATAGTTAGTCTCAGGGACCAAAACCGTTATGGGTCGCAACCATAGGGGCTGGATTCGTTAAAAAAAGTTTAGTGACTAAACTCGTAAAACCACATGGACCATTTATGAAATTAACTATTATTATTATTATTATTATTATTATTATTATTATTATTATTATTATTATTATTATTATTATTATTATTATTATTATTATTATTATTATTATTTTAAAATGTTGGCCAGGGGTTGTCTTATAAGTGATGTAAAAAGAGTATTTTTAAGCTATAGATTTTGAGTTATAGTGAAAAAATATTGAAGTGACATTAATTTTTCACTATAAAACGAGCCATATAAGTTATAACTCATGGACACCTAGTGTAAGCACTTAATATCCAAATCATGAATTGAATCCACATGGGCACTAAAAATCCAAATTTAACAAATAAGTTCAAAAAAGATGGGTAATAGATGAGTCAAAAAAATCAACACAGAATATGTCTAACTCATGAGTACTTTAAATCCAAATTAAGCAATGTGACATATCGGTTTGTCATCCTATTGTTGTTACAACAACATGCAAGTTCAAATATTATTTGCTAAACATTTTGGGATGATCACGAAAAAGTTCGTAAACAATGACAGTATATCGTAGTTAGATCATATATATTCAAATCAAAGACTTGCATTTCTTGAATAATTTGAACCCAAAAAACATCATTCATTTACATATCTATAATCACGTGAGTCTTAATAATGTTACCTTATAATGTTTATGCATGGCGCAAAACTTATGAGTATTAGAGTTCGGGTCATATTTATAAATAATGAGAATTTATAAGAGTTTAAGTTTTTTAAATAAGGTAGTTTTTTAAAACAAGTTTTGTTTGACACAAACTTTTTAAAACTTTTAAGGGCTGTTTGATAAAATCAAATGATTTAGTGCTGAATGATTCTAAACTCTGAATTATGTATTCGTATTGTAAACTAATGTTTGCAACTTAAGCTTTCATAAAATTCAGCTCTTATGAGTTATATCAGTCCAACTCCATCACATTTCGCAAAAAATAATATAATCCTTATTATTTTTAAAAAAAAATATCATACTTTCCACAATTTTCTCTTGTGGGTAGCGAACAACTTTTTTTGCTTTTATGGGTACTTTTCTTTTAAATTCATCTTTTTTAGAGTTAGAGTATTTTGCAAAAATTTTGGACATTTTTGCCCCTCTTTGCTAATAGATTCCCCCCCCCCCCCTCCGAATGGCAAAAATGTCACATAATACCCAAAAAAGGATGAATTTGAAAGAAAAGTGCCCACAAAAGCAAAAAATTTTGTTCACTACCCATAAAAGAAAATGATGACAAGTATGATATTTTTTTTAATCATTTTCCGTTTTTCTTAATAATATTGATTGACATGACTAATTATATATGGGTGCATTCTATTAGCGATAAGAGAGAGACATAATTCTTCACAAACCAAAAATCAAATCACTCGAACGTCGGTTTAGGCATGAAACGTAGTTACAGTTTCACATAGGTCTCCCGCGAAACCTTTAAGGCCTTAAGTAACTAAGATAATTTGAGATCGTTCGTATTAACATGACCGGTAACGTTCCTTTACAAATAAAATAGTGAGGTCTAATGACAAACCAAGTTTTCTTTTTGATTGTGAGAATATTATCACTCATGTTCATATAAATTTGAACAATTCAACTAAAAAAACGTTGTCAGTCATGTTCATATATCATTTTCAAAGGTGTTTGTTTCGGCTTATGACTTATTTGGTTTTGAGATTATGTTTCATAAGCTCACCTTTTGTTGCTTATTTTGAAACTTTTCGACTTATATAATCTTGAGAGAATTGCAAAAATCGTCCCTAAAGTTTGGCCAAATTGCATGTTTCATCCCGGGTATTTGGAAAGTGCAAGGATCGTCCCTGTGGAGAAAACTTTGATGCAAATATCGTCCTCACAGGGACGATATTTGCACCAAAGATTTTCCCAAAAAGGACGATATTTGCACCAAAGTTTTCTCTACAAGGACGATCCTTGCACTTTCCAAACATCCGGGACGAAATGTGCAATTTGGCCAAACTTTAGGGACGATTTTTGCAATTCTCTCTATAATCATTATATAAGACAAAAAAAATGTCAAATAATTTCAAAATAAGTTATAAAAAGTGATCTTATCTATAATACTTATAAAACATTTAGCACATTCTCTCTTCCAAATTTTTAAGATTTTCATATATAGATTTTAAGTAAATACAACTAATTAAGCTATATGTACAATTAATTTATGCATAAACACTTACACATATTGACTGGTCAACATTTTTAATTAATGTCATATTTAAAACACCCATTTGATAAAAAGTATGATTAATCAAACACAATGCACAAATTATTTGAAGCAGAAATACAATTAATAAAACACTATTTAATACATAAAATTAATACACTATTTAATTCATCTATTCACCAAAATATACAATCATTTAACCATAATGTACAATCTAATCAAGCTACTAAACCAAGCACTTAAAAATAAAGTCATTAGGCCTCCTGCAGTGGTCGGTCGACCGGTTCGGTCGCCGCTGGGCCGATCGAGGAATGAGGGTCGAACTGAGTCGGTCAGCTCCAAAATTGACGAAGGGTGATTGTGCTGAAGGAAAGAATCAAGATTTTATTTAGATATCTTCGGTTAACATTAGATGAAATTATACCAGTGCATTAAATGCACTGAAGTTATCGTTATTTGTAAATTAATTGTTTAATGAACGTATCGCAGCATAATATCACATTATCACAAAATATAGTCACAGGGTACCCGCCGCCGCATCGCGCGGGTACCCTGCTAGTGAAACATAAGCCCAAAACTAAATAAGCAATCAGCCAATTCTATAAGCCTAAACAAACACCCCTTTCTTGTTTTTTAAAGTCATGGACTCGTGTTCAATTATTCCAAAGAAAGCACTTGAAGAAACCGATCGATCGTGGTGACTTGTAACAACAACAACATCATCATCTTCATCAATGGCTCCTGAGTCTGCTTCTCCGGCCCCACAAGCACCACCAAAGGGTAGCCGGTCCAAGTACATCTGGCCTCTTCTCCTCGCCGCCAATTTCTCCATCGGAGGTACATTTCAATTTATAAAAACCCACTTTCCTTTCATACTAGTTCTAACCACTATCTCTGTTTCTAAGCTATATCCGCCTAAGACCCGACAATATCCGGTCAAGACCCAGATATATCCGCCCAAGACCTGGCTATATCCGGCCATGACCCGGAATATCCGCCCAAGACCTGACTCTTCCGGCCAAGACCCGGCTGACAGGAATATCCGGGTCATGGCCGGATATTCCGGGTCTTGGCCGGATATAGCCGGGTCTTGTTCGTATGGTGGTTTAGAAAGATATACTAGTAACTTTCAAATTATATTAAAAAAGCTTTTATAACCTCAAAATGCCACACATTGTAAAAACTCAAAGCGAATTAGTCATCTTATTTTTACAGTGACAACTGACAAGTATAGAAGTAACCCATACTTTGTAACTACAAGTTTTTGGAAGATGAAACATACGGTTCAGAACATACTTCAGAATGGAATTTAATTTCACATGTTCCAAGAATGTTAAACGGAAATCAAGTCTTGAACATACAACCACTGTATTACTGTCAAAGAACACACGCTATTACTAGTTGAATGTGTCATTAGTTCTCTATAACAGTTGCATGTTTCTTTACTATATCACAACTTCAGCAAAATTATCAGTTGATCCTCGTAAGAGATCGCTACTGCTAGGAAACATGATGTTCAAATCTTTTATCTACACAAATAGTTTGGGGGTTAAAGGCGACTAGTCAGAACCATGGTCCCGTAGCTGTTAAATAAATTAAAAGTAGTGTTAGAGTTTCAATGCTTGTTTTAGGGTGTGTTTGTCACTGTTAGCGTGATAAATAACAAGCATTATAATTGTAACGCTGCCTTTTCTAAAACAAGCATTTTCTTTACCAAACCCTTTTATGATACAAACATTACTGCTACGGCTAGTTTTGCAAACATACTAACTTCTTTATATTTAGGTTCAAAATGGAATTAGGATGTCTGGTGTCTTATTTTGTATGTTTCAATGAAAGAACAATCAATCATGCTGTAGATTTGGGAAAGTTTGTTATCTAGTTCTAAGGTTTTTATTAGTTTGTTATTTTCATTTCATTTCATTGTCACTTGATAGAGAACATAGATATATGTTGTGTATATTACGCTATGGTTATACCTTCCTTTTCGACTCTAGTACGATATCTGCAACTTCTTTTGGCATTTAAGTGACATTGTCTATCTTGACCACTTGTTAGCTATTATCATTGTAAGATTATAGGTGTTTATTCATCCATTTCTTCGGTAAAAAACCGAGTAAGTTTTACCAAGATGACTGTGGGTTCGCGATTTTAGTTTATATGTGAAGGTGGTACAAGTGGACCTTAAATAAGTGATGCATGACCCCTAGTGTGCAACAATCAAAATTTCCTTAGGTTATAGAAAATATAACTTTGTAGCTTTGTTTTTCCAGATCCCCTATTAATTGATTGCTTTTAATGTTAAGGGTTAATAAGTGTAACCCCAAAACATTGTCTAAGTGACATATATACAAGGGCGGAGGAGGTAGGGGGACTGGTGGGTGCTGAGCCTCCCCCAACCTGTCCAACTACCTTAGTTGTGTATAGTGCTAAAGCTTATATATCACACATTTTTTGTCTACGAGCCTCCCTTAGCAGTTGGTCACAAATAAAAACAAGCATAGTACGATATAAGTTTATTTAGTTGGTTATGGTAATCAATTATGTTTACATAATATTTCTAAACAATAACTAGCATAAACTTTAGGTGTATTCATTTACACAAATTATATTCATTTCCAATAGACTAGCCTAGTAAAATACCATTGCTCAAAGCAAGCAAAGAAAACCAACAGTTTTAAATATATTCAATAATCTAAAATCTCCATTTTTTTTATTTTGACCATATTTTAATAAAAGCTAGAATAATATAACTATTTTAGAAATTCACTTTCAAATTTGTAATATTGACGGTGTTTGTATGAATTAAAAGATTTTACATAGTGTTTGGTATGTTGTAATTAAAGGGGTAATGGAAAAGATTATTACGATGAAATGAAGAAATGATGTTTGTTTACATTTATGTAATGTAATAATTTATTACAAGGAATGATCTATTACACCAAAATCATTCCTTAGGGGTCCCCTGCTTTTTTTTCATTACGACCGTAATTGAATCAAAATTACATAAAACTCCACCATTAATTAACCATATTAACTAAACTTCTTATCAATAATTGGCATTTTAGTCTTTTTATTATGATTCCATTACATCTTATCATACAAACCAAACATGATTAATAAATGTAATTAATCATTACATTACACTGTTGATTACATTACGTCGGTCATTCCATTCATTCGACATTTCATTACGTTCTACCAAACGAACCCTTAGTATGATTAATGTTTGGTACATAGAAAGGTATTAGTATACAAGAGTTTCTTACTCTTACATGGCTTGCATATTAAATCATGAGACGGGTTATTTATAACCCAACAACACAATCACAACCATGATATGACCTATAGGTTATAGAATCTATATTCAAACTTCAAACTACAGGACATGGTGGTTCTGTTTGCATATAATATTTATCGCTATTGTATTTGAAGAAATTCAGCACCCCCTAACTATAAATCCTGGCTCCGCCTCTGCATATATACTCCTGTGATCCCAAAATAGTTGCTCCTTGGCTTGGCACTGATATTATGACTTGATTAAGCTTTATGCTCTTCAGCCGCATTTATTTGTCAAACAAGTCATTAACTCCTTTATAATGATGCACAACCTCTTTGGAGCTAAATGTATAGCTTAGTTCAGATTATAGAAGTTCTACCTCATTTCTTTCTCTATGAGTAACAAGGGAAAAGATAGATGAGAAGTATCTTACCCTTGACATCCCAAAACATGACGGATTACTAATTTAGGGAAATCTGTGATTTTTTTATAAGTAGTAGAAGAAGCTCGCATTTTAACTGCTTTTAATGTATCAAAATGTTCAAGTTAGACCAACTCAATTGGATATGATACGCAGTGTGCAGATTTAATAAAAAAGAAGACTTAGGCTCTTTTAATTTCGAATATCAACATGTCCAATTTATAGCAAAGCAACGGAGCCCTGGATGTACATTTGTCAAAAAAATTATATTCTCGTGATCATTCTTTCATTTCCTTCGAGTTTTATAAATAAAGAATGATTCAATAATTAATAAGATCTAAACAAAATAAATACTGTTTTTCTTTCATTTCCTTTAACACAATGTCGTCATTCTTGATGTTTTATAGCTTACCTTTTCACAAGAACAAATAAGGAGGAGAAAGCAGAGGGAGATGTGCCTGCAACTGGTGTTTCTTCATCTCCTACATCAACTGCTGCAGTGAACAATATACCAACATCTCCTCCTGCCACATCGGAGCCAATGAAACAAATCCCCGTGGATCAGCAGATAGAGCTCTTCAAGTGGATATTGGAGGAGAAAAGGAAAGTAAAGACAAAAGATCCTCAAGAGAAGAAGAAAATTGATGAAGAAAAAGCCTTACTCAAACAATTCATCCGATCAAAGTCCGTCCCATCTTTGTAATTACTGTACACATCTGGAATTGTACATACTTTGTGAAAACTGAAAATTTCGGGCTTTTAACAATATTTATTGTACCACCAAGTTTTGACAAAAAGAAAAACATGAGAATTGATATGATGTTCACTTTAGAGTTGAAGTCACACTTGCATACATAACAAGGATGATCTATGTGACAGTGTGTTTCGTCTTGTTACAGTTTCTAGTTTGATAATAAACTACAAGTGTTCACATATGGAGTGTATGGTAATCATGAAAAAATATAAAATAACACATATGAGCTTAACGAATTGACAATCTTACAACCCGTAACCCGTTGATGGAAAATGAATGTGAAATTGTTGCACGTTATTACACCCTGGAGACTTGTGACACAAATGTTGTTGATTCTCGTCGACTTGAGTGCTTAATAAAAAATAATTATTCAACATCCACATTCGTTAATAACGAGATTGTAACAACACAGTATTCTGTCAACCCCCGAAATCAATGCCAACCGACTCCCTAAATTCCCCTATTACTTACTTGGGCGAGAGATGTGCTAGCTAGTGTCTCAGTTCTTAGAGATGTAATCAAGCTAAGTTGAGTACTTGAGTCGATGAAAACTTGATTACAAAACTCGAAGCTAGATCTAGACTTTATATTCAAACTTGAGTTTGATATACTTTCGAGCTCAACTGACTTAGATCAGGTCGATTTCTAGTAACTACTTTATCTACATATGTGTATAATAATTTCAGTTAAGTTTAAGTTTTCTTGTTACGATTTTTTTTTTCTTCCAGAAAAAGTAATTCATATTAGCACAAAAGGGCCTTTAGCCTTTCTATAGTTCAAATCTCGATTGAAATATTTATGCGTGAATCTTCACGCGTTTGCTTGTTTGGTTTGATCAAACTCAATCTTACCCGACTTATAATTAGTCGATAAAAGGTACTGTAAGTAATTACGTAACATGACAAAAAATTTCAACTGTGGGTCAAACGAATAAAACCATACAGCACTTTATACCCCAATTCTTTTTCGACGCTATAAATGATTTATATGATTACGGGAAGAGGTGCCTCCAGAAGTGGCACAGTTACATCTATTCCTAAGTCAACTGCCATTTCAACCGCATCATTGGGCCACACTTTAACATCATCTCCTGCATCCCCGAAGCCAGAGATACCAATCTCTGTGGACCAACAAATACAGCTCTTCAAATGGATATTAGAGGAGCAAAGGAAAGTGAAACGATCCTCGACAGAAAAAGAAAATTGACTAAGAAAAAGTTTTGCTCAAACACTTCATCCAAAAAAAGTCCATACCCTCTTTGTAATCCTTATATTGTAAATTTGGCAATGTACATTTTGTTTATAATGTAGTTTTTGTATTTGTTTGATGTTGTATAACTTGTGCAAAATGGATCGTTCAAGTTGATGTAATCATAGTTTTCGTCGTTAAACAATGCGGAAATGATATATATTCTACTTTCTACTTGCAAGTCTTCTGAAAAAACTCAACTCAACTAAAACCGCATCGATTGTTAGTTTCTCAATTGCTTGCTCAACTCGCTCACTCGTGTATCATTGACAATTCACATTTTCTTTTAAAGATCAAACAAAACAAAACTATCCAAACGGCAAATGCGTATATTAACTTTTACGTTTATATCAAAGAAAAAAGGAAACTTCTTTGAATATGTGAGAACGAAAAAAGAAAAAGACATATTTCTGTTCAAACATTTTCTAACAAATTGCTTTATAGATTTGTAAGTTTTCTATTCGAACAATGCTGGTTTAGTTTTCATGTAGTGTAGAGTAGGGGTATTTGCATCCCACATTGCCCTCATGATCCAAATGACCGATGTGGAGATCATTATAAAATGTGATGCCTCACAATCCATGAAACACATATTTCTTGACTTCTTATCAAAGTCAGGTTTAATCTTTGGTTGCAATTACTAGTTATAATATTTTGTTAATGGAATTCAATTCAAAAGTATTAATTTTATTTTAATATAATTGATATTTTTTTGGTTCGATTTCATTAATAAAAACATTGTAACTTGTTTTCAAATTTTAGTTATAAGAGTATCTTTTGATGAAATGTGTTCTACTTTCTTCCAAGCCTATGTTCAATGCAATGTTTTGAAAACCGGGTTCAAAATTGACCCGGTCGAGTCATCGGGGGTCAACCGGTTGGACCGCCGGGCCAACTTGGTTTTGAATTTATTATTTTTTTATTTTTTTGACCGGGTCAACCGGTTTGACCACAGGGTCAAACGGTTCGACAGCCGGGTTAACCCGGGTTTTTATTAAAAACTTTTGAAAAAACGAAACCCGGCCGGGTTTCGAGAACCGGGTTGGCCCGGGTCACTCAAAACCCGTCGGGTCACACCGGTTAACCCGGTTTTAGAAACCCGTTTTTTTTACCCGTTTTTTTGCCGGAACTGGTCGAACCGGTTAACCCGGCCGGGTCGACCTGGGTTTCAAAACACTGGTCCAATGTACAACAATGTTTAGATTGTGTTACATAATTGCTCACAAAATGAACTTTTCTGATTCAAGCAGAATGATGGTGTGTTTGTCATATAAAAAAGAATTACAAAGGAATGATCTCTCAGACTTTGTAGCAAAAACTACATAATAAGTTCCTTTGATTAAAACAAATATTACACCCTCAAGACTGACTTCATGTAAATACTCTATAGGTGTGTTTGGTTAAGAGAAATGAAGGCTGAGAAATGAAAATAGCTTCATTTTTTTTTGTTTGGTACGTTAAAGAAATATAAATGTGGAGAAATCTAAACTCTCGAGAATTTGTCTCTTTGTATTTTGATTTCCATCTCTATTGAGCGTATCTCTATTGATTATATGGAGAGATAAGGTTGGAATAACTCTAAATTTATGGGATTGAGATAAAAGGTAAACTTTATATCATCTGTGATTTATTTTCTTTTTTGTATGATTTTATATTTGATATGAGTACTATGTAGTTATGTAATGGTTTTTATTATTAGTGAAATTTAATTTTGTTGTTAAAAAAAGATATTGGTCGCCTTGTTGTGTGTAAAAAGTGACAAGAAAATGGGGTTGTTGAGGTTCACTTAATTCTTTCCACAACTGTCCATTTTTTCCCGCTTTTGGCTATGTTTGGCGACATGTAGCAGTAATAGTAAGCAGTCAGCAGTAGCCATAAGCTATTTGTTTAAAATATGTGTTTGGTAACGTAGCTGTAACTACAATTATAAAGTGTAAAATTACCAAAAAGGTCATATACACATTATTAAAATAAAATAAAGCTGGATAAATAAATGAGGGTATAAATGTAATTTCAGAAACCAAATGCTTGGAGCAACTCTGGAATGCTTCTTCAAGAAACATTTAAATTGGAGCGGTAACATCATATTCAAATGATTGTTAAGGTGTTGCCAAACAAGCTTTTCATCTGAAATGCTTACCGTTTGTCGTTAACATCATATTCAAATGATTGTTAAGGTGTTGCCAAGCAAGATCAGGAGAAAGAAACCAACTGCAAGAAACACTCGGATGCTGAAAGAATTGGGTATATAGAAAAGATGATATGGTTCTATAAGACATCGTGGATGAAGAACTAGTTATTGCACATAAGAAGGAAGGGAAAGCAACCTAAAATTCAAAGATCAAGATGATGATCGAGTTGAAGACATGAAGATGTTGAAGACACGGATTAATAAATTAGGGAGGAATGTTGGATGATAATTCATTAATCCATGTTTAGAGGTCATTGTGGAATTAGTTTAGTGTTTAAGTATTAAGACTTTAGTTAGTATATGTAATTCGTATGTTATATTAGTGATTGGGTCAAGTTAGTAGCCTGTAACATGGGTCCAATGTATTAACCCAATAAGCCCATTCGCAGGCAGTTATAGTCAGTTATAGTTACAACGTTTAGTTAGGGTTGCAACGGTTATTCATGAATCGACATGTCTCTTGTGGCACCGATTCATGTAGTATATATAGGGATAGAGTTCATTGTAAACATTAACCTTTTCAGTTAATAAAACATCGTTTATAAAGGTTCATAACGGAATTCATAATATACAAAAGCGTGAGTTTGTGTGTCGTGTGTTTTGTTCAATAGACATGTTTGATTCGTAACAAAGAAGATCCGGATGGGACCAACATAAACATATAACTTAATAAGACAGTCATTTTTTTATCACTCAAAATAAAAAATAAATCAAATGTCAAAACGAAAAAGACAACAAGTTTCAATGATACAGAAAAAAATGTGTTGCCTATGTTTACTAGAAGGTCTTTAGTTGTTTCTTCAACGATAGAAATGTAAATGTATGAAATATGAGCTTATTAATTGTTTAATGAATGCACAGGAGGATTATGAGATATGGGAGTCGAAATTGCCTAAAGACTACAAAGAAATAATCCAGATGATCTTTACAAAATCTTTTCTAAAGGAATCCCCCTTCAGCAGGACAAAGTGGTAATCAGTTCATTCTGAAATCTCAGTTATATTTTTGTGCATCCAGTGTTCTATGTATCCTTTAGTTTATTAGGGATGAATCAAAATCACCCATGCATTTACACATCATAACATTGAATCTAACTTGTTTTTTTGTTGTATAACAGTTGTTGTCATTCAATGGTATTGGAGAAAGAAATGTAGTGGTTTCAGCAACAATGTTTTCCTACAAAAACAGCTGTCCACATAAGTGGAAATCTCTTCCAGAAACAAGGTAATTCTCTCTACCTCTGTTGTTAGATGCATAAATTACGGCTCTAATCTACAACTGAGTTTAATAAACAGATATAATACAAAATTGTTTGTTAAACTCAAAGAACAGTAAATAGTAGATGCTTTGTAACTCATACACGTTCAGTCCTACAGCGTCTTATATCTTTATATATTAACTCTAAGTCTCTTCGAGCTTTAGTTTTACACGTTGAACCTTGATATTTACTGAAAATACACAAAAAACTTAATATTTTTTTTAGGAATTGGATTACATAGTGCCATAACACAAGTAGAAGATAAATACAAAAAATATAGATAAGATGCAATTAATAATACTATAATAGGATTAAAATTTTTAAATAATTGTCTTTAATAATAAAAAACTATAATTAAATATCATAAATCAAACAAAACAAAGATTAAATTATTTGTTTTTTACTAAATAAAAATATATGATTCAAAAAATTTTAAAAAAACCCGCGCGTGCGCGGGCATTATAACTAGTTCTATTGATACAATAAGTTTCAGTTTTGAATTTAAGTCTTGTCCCAATTCCCAAATAAATCGTATTGTCATTTATCTTGGTTTAAAGAAATACTAAATTCTAAAGTAGAAGTGTACATCCGGGGAAATAATGTTTATGACTGACTGGAACTTGAATATTTATAACATGTGCAGATTTGAGTCAGTAGTGGAGATGTCCGATGTTTCCAATTTGAACATCGAAATTAAGACAAATACTCGATTATTATCTCCCAATGCTGTTTATGGGGTCTATTTACTCTTCAAACTCTCTGATTCAAGAAAAGTTTCAGCTAAACCGATGTATGTTAATCTAAAGTATAGAGTGGGCTCCGAAAATCTACATGCATATTTTGCAAAACAGAGAGACGAAGAGTGGATGATGATCGAGTTGCACAGATTCTTAAATCAGAATGAATATGTCATGTTTACGTTTCTAATAGAGAGCTTTTCGTCGTTCTGTTGTGGAGATGGTGCGATTTATGTCAAAGGCATTGAATTTCTAACCATTGACAAAGTGAGTTTAGAAATATACCTTGGCTCCATTCTATATTCTTTTGTTTATATTTAATGATAATGTCTATGCTGCATATTAAACATGATTGTACACAGGTGAAACATGAAGAAATCGGAAAGTTGAAGGATGTCCAACAAGTCTTGGAATCAAATTTCAATGTGGATCGCGTGCAACAATTGCCAGCTAACTTTGAAGAAATATTTGAGATACACAGAAACTATCACTACAACAAAAAGGTTTTTTAGTGACACTTTTTATAATGACACATGTAATAAGTGTGAGCAAAAGTCCACATATCCTTACACTTTTAGAGAAAGTGTGAGCATACTTTTAGTTTTATTCACATATTTTGAAAAGTGTAAGCAAAAGTGTAAGTTTTCCTTACACATTATAAAAAGTGTGAGGAAATATGAAGTTTTGCCTACACTTTTTGTAAAGTGCGAGTAAAAGTGTAGTGTTTTACCCACACTTTTTGTAAGTGTGAGCAAAAGTCTAAGTTTGTACCTACATATTTTAGTATGTGTGAGCAAATGTATTGTTTTACCTACACTTTTTGTAAGTGTGAGCAAATGTATGGTTTTTTACCTACGCTTTTTATAAGTGTGAGCAAATGTACAGTTTTACTTAGTGATGAGCAAAACTAACTGAAAACCGAATCGAACTAAAAAACCGAGCAGAACAGGTCCAACCTAAACCGAACCAACCTTACTGGGTTCGGTTTTCTGCTTTACATATTTATGGTTTTTGGATTCAGTTTGGCTCGGTACGAGTGAAAAAAAAGCCTAAACCATCTAAACCAAACCGGTTCGGTTTGGTTTCGGTTTTGGTTTGACTTGGTTCACTTTGGTTTGGTTCCTGGTTCATGTTTTTCTCAAAATCGATTTTTAATTCAATTCAGTGTTGACCCGATACTCGGCCTAAGTTTTACCACAGTTTGAAAAAAAAAATATGAATACGTATGATCTATCTGTAATATAAAACTATATATCATTTAACTCTGTTACATTTTAACATAATATGAAATAAACACAAAAAACAAATCATTTACCATATCTCTTCATACAAAACCATTTTACTGAAAATTATTTACTAGATCACACCCCATATTTAAACTCACCAAACGTAAAACAAAATAAAAATTATATATTTTATTAGATAGATAGAAATATGTAAGTAAATTTAGCTTTTTATCCTTTTATAAAATGCTTAACCAAAAACTCTTTTTATCTTTTTATATATATATTTTTAATTCCCTTCAAAAGAACAAACCGATCAAACACCCCCAATTAACAAACACACCCGATTAACAAACGTCCTGACTCAAGCTCATTTGCTCAAACTCATCTGCAAATAACGTGGAATCTCAACAAACCGCCCAGGTATTTGTTAGTTACTTCATGAACTGAAATTTATTTGAATTTGAGATTTGTAGTTACAGCTATTTAGTTGTTGGTTCGTTGAATTTGAGCTCTAAAATTGTTGTGTTAATTGTTGCATATAAGGTGTTTGATGATATGCCTAACTCAAATTAATTATTATATTAGTTGAATCTGATGCACGTAACATGTTTGATGATATGCCTAACAAGTTTTGTGAAAGAAGTTGTTTGATGAAAGAAGTTGTTACCTGTTCAAAAAAGAAAGAAGTTGTTACCTTATTTGAGGTCTCGTCTCAGTGCCGATTGTATTGTGAGTCTTTGCATTACTAATTTAGGTATGTTTCCGTGTAATTGTATCTGTAAAGGGCAAGTATAAGAATGATACATTTGATTATTAATAGATATATTGGCGTTTCGCGTTAGGAAGTAGTAGGCTAAGACGTTACATATGAATTAATAGAATTGATTGTGAACACTCTTTTTGGTTGCGTAGGTTAAGACGTTATGTGAGAAGGCCAAGGAGATATTGATGGAAGAAAGCAATGTTCAGGTATTGATTATACAACATCACTTTTTCAAGTTTGTCTCGTGCATTCCTTACTATTGTTGCCATTGATTGAATAATTGAATTTGTTTACAACAACTTGAAACGTTATATACTTATGGAACAATGATGCTCTTCTTCACGGGCTTATGAATATGGTAGGTTATCAATTGGTGTATTCTAGGAAATTCCTTGTTTAACTGTAAGTTGGGGATATCTGACATTTATCATAAGGACTATAGAGGTGCATAATCGACCCATTTAAATAGTTAGTATTAAAAGCTGGAGTAGTTTGCAAAGGTCTTAGGTTACATTTAACTGCAAGCCTATTGGGTCATCAAATAGACGAATACTAATAAACATCAGTTAGATGGGTTAATCTAAGGGCAGAATTCTATTACTTTTACTCTGCTGGTTAATAAGTGGTAAAGGGATCAGGTAGGTGATACTAGATAACAGTAAGATAGGTGTATGGCGAGGCTTCTTTTCTTCTGAGTATGAGGTAATACATGTTTTTTTTAATGTTATTCTATTTAATATCTCTATTGTGGTATTAGCGTGAGTTCATATGATTTAAGTATAAGTAGTCTATAGTGTGTATGTTATACACTTGGACCTTTATCTCTAGCTGTTGTCATAAATCACTGTTATGATTTTTTGCAGCCTGTGAGGAGCCCTGTGACTATCTGCGGTGACATTCATGGTCAATTCCATGACCTTGCCGAACTTTTCCGCATTGAAGGAAAGGTATTTTGCTGGATATTTTTGTGTCCTGCTATCGAATATAAAACTATCAGTAAACTTTACCTCATACGTTTCTTTGTAATGGCAGTGTCCTGATACAAATTACTTGTTTATGGGCGATTATGTGGATCGAGGGTATTATTCTGTCGAAACAGTCACGGTAAGTAGAAGCACAGTTATGCTTTTCATGTACCTATAACCTATTATCCTTTACACATAAATATCACTTTTTAAATATGCACTGTGCTACAGTACTTATTTGATTATGTTATTGTGCAACCGGTGAAAGAAAGACACTGAATCAGTTACGTTGTAGCTTACTTTTGTATGTACAACTTTACTAATGTAGAGTATTGATGAATGATGAATAAAAATGGTTTCACACTAATTGGAATGCAAAGTAAAAAGTGTGACTTATTTAAAATTAGATGTTACATTGAAAAACAGTTTAGTAAACCATTTTGACTGACACTACATGTATTCTTTGTCAGCTATTGGTGGCTCTGAAAGTGCGATATCCTCAGCGAATCACCATTCTAAGAGGAAATCATGAAAGTAGGCAGGTATTTTGCATCTTCTTGCCCACATTGATAGTAGTGTTTTGTATTCAGGTTTTTTGCATTTACTTGAAAAAACAGAACAAATTGATTTTTTTTTATAATGAAGTTAGAACAGTTTGATACTTTAATGTATAATCTTTTGTTGGCCTAATAGAGTAATAGCCGTGGTTGCGTCTCTTTGTAGTAACGATCCAAGCTTAGATACTCATGAAAACCAAAAACCAATAAGGAAAACAAAGCTAGAAACCAGAAAACCACACACTTAACCTTCAAAAGCTGAGAAACCAAAGCCAAATGGTGCTAGGGACCCAAAACAAACTACGTACGTCGGTTTGGTACAGGTTTTAGGGCTTTAGGCAGATGCTGATCTGAGCCATGTTCATCTTTAGCCTGAATCCTACATTTCATTTATGCCATTTATGTATAAATGAAAAGGGAAGAGTCAAATTCTCACATGTTATTTTTCGTATGTTTTTATAATATCCTCAATAGCAGACTGATCATATCATATACTCTGTTCTGCTATTGCAACCCTTCACCTGGATTCACTGCTCTTAAGGTTTACTTTAAATCATTGTTTAGTTTTTGTTTAATCTGAATTGAGTTACTAACTGAAATAACCTTCATAAATAATAAATTACTTATTGTTACTGATATGTTGTTTTATGTATAGGCTTATACTGATCCAAGCAGGCATCTTGGAAATGCTTGTAACTTTGCTGTTTTGAGGGGTGCTGATGCAGGCATAACTTGTGCTTAAATTGATTTAAGAGGAAAAGAGGTTTTGCACACAAAGTAAGTCCGTATTACTAATTGACTCTCTGAATTTGGAAGATACGTAACTAATATATGTTACTGCAGAATCGTGGCAGATTTTGGTGCTGGAGTCAGGTACTCACTGGTTCGTGGTGATCGTGAACCTGTCACAGTGATATCACTTGGTGTTATGTCAGGTGGAAGATTTCAGGTGATCATTTACTTCTTCATTTCCCTTTCACACAAGATATGTTATATGTGACGATTTGGATTTTTATATATATACCCCTTAATTGTCAAATGAATAAAATGAATATAGATGTAGTTATAACCTTAAATGTACACGCTTTAAAAGTTACCCCAAATAGTAGGTTTTGCTAAAGTATACAACCTCTTACATGGTTGTATTTAATAAGTTAAGATTATCATATATACCCCCCTTTTTTTTATCATCCTAAGCATACTATTTAATTATTACTTTTATGGAAAAAAGATGGACGGCCCATTTCAACCCGTATAAAAATTACCCGTTTTGACTTGAACCCATGTACAGATAAGGAAGAGCAAGGAGGATGGAGGGTGGTGGACAGATTGAAATGAGACGGGACCTATTCTATGTGAAGATCTTCATGTCTTGGTAGTTCTATTTGGGCAAAACTAGAATAATAGTCTAACTTATTGCAGATTCAAAATTGGTTTTATGAATTATATCCTGTTTGAATGCTAGAAAAAATGTCATTTGCTAGTGATTTACCCCTTATTAATTGTAAGAAGAAGATACATTGATTCCTAAAGTTCTCATATGTATAATGATTTCTGGATAATCAGCCTTCTAAAGTTCTGATTTTGTATGATATTATGGTATTGGAAGCTTTGAATTCTGCTATGCTATGTAAAAATATGTTTGTGTATATATACTGACACAACCCTTGTGTAGACAAAGATCTGAACTTCTGCTGTCACTTATAAACATTATGTGTCAGCATAGGTGTGTCACCATATACCTTTACCGTTGGAACTTTTGCTGACACTTAATATATGTGAAGGAGAAGCTAATTTATCTTTGGTGACACTTTTTTATACTTTCCTGACACTTTTTGTCTGTCAGCAATTGCCATATTTCTTGTAGTGTATGATGGGTTGTTTTGGTTGGGCGAAGTAAACGGGAAGAAACTTCTTGTGGTTTCGGCAAAGGCAGCTCTATGCAAATTTCCTAATACGGATCTCTTTACTTCAAAAGCATCATCCCAGTCAAGGTTTGCTTTTTTGAACTAGACTTGGCACGTTTTCCTTTGAGCAGCAAACTTTCCTAATTGTACATTCACAATGTGCACATCTAATCTTATCCAAATATTTAAAAATGTTTTACAACAGAAAATAAAAGTAGATTTTTAATTTAAGGCCAGTCTTCAAATATTGAAAATTTGTGTATAAATGGTTGACAAAAGTATCACATCTTGGATTTGTCTTTTTGTCTTCAAATTAACATTGTTTCTAGCATGTAATCATAATATATATCGTACATGTAGATTTCAAGAGGTGATTGAGCTTTTGCCGCAACAAGTATTCTATATTAATTGCACTATTAGAAGTCAAATGTTGTCGGCCGATACAGAATACACGTGTTATCCTGTATTCAAGCTTTCAGAAGAATGTCAGGGGCTGCATACTCCGGTGAAGGTACGAGATCTACTCCATCAAGTAAATGAAGAGGCTGAAATGTTCTATTTTGTTACCCCAAGCCCGCTGAATATAAATGATATTACACGGGTTCCAAAACAAAGGGAAGATGGATGGATGGAGATTCAAGTGTGGAAATTTAACTCGACTTATAATTTCGAGGACGAGTCTCTTTCTATCTATATGAAGTTTACAAGTCATGAAGGAACTATGTCTGGCCTCATCATATGTGGCCTTGAGTTTCGGCCAACGTTTATTGGAAACGGCAATGATATTCAAAGACATAGAGAAATAGAGAGAATGCTACAAGACGAAGCCCAAAACCCACACATTCAGCAAGAAAAAGATATAAAAAAGACGAGAATCCGACAGAGCTATGAAACCATTAGATTAGTAGGGTTTAAAATCTTTTATTTTATTTTATTTTTGTTTATTTATTTATTTATTTATTTATTTATTTTTAGAGAACGGCAATTTTAACTATCTCACACTATTTACACCGCAAATTTATCTCACATGTTTTAAGCAAGGCTTGAACCCACAACCATTTTGTTGGGGAGCTTATCACATTCCATGGGTTCCCATTTTGATTTAAAATCATATGTTGTATGGGTATTTGCATCCCACATTGCCCTCATGAACCAAATGATTATAAAATAAGATGTCAAACACACTATGAAACACATATTTCTTGACTTCTTATATTGCATGCCTCCAATAACTAGTACTGTAATACAATATTTTATTAATGATTAAAGTGCATAAGTATCAATTCTATTTTATTAGAAAAATTGATGCTTTTGTTCTAAGTTCATTATTAAAAACATTGTAATTTGTTTTTATAATTTTAGTTTTAAGTGACAAAAACAAAAATACGGTCAAAATACGGCTCTTTCTGATAATGCACTATCAAATACAACGATATCTGTAATTTTCAATACTTTTTTGGTACGAGTCAAACTCTATCCGAGTTCCGAGCCATCTTTCGTAATTTGACAAGTAAACATCACACTTCAAATACAATCACAAGACCTGGTAAATCACTAGACTTCCACCATTCTAGATTGTACATCTAAAGCAAATGTCCCAAAGAGTCTCAACTTACGAGATTCAAATTAACTTAAAACCTCTTACAACGCAAATCGTGTGTACTGAATGTATGCATCATTAGTTTAATCTATCTTGACTTTGTCATTTTACACTATAAAGCCTACCAGTTTGGCTCGTCTAGACACATGTTCATGGTGGTTTGTCATGTCGTTTTTGCTTCGAGCCACAATACAATACATGGTGCGGCAATCGTATCCCCTAACCGAAAGCAAAAAAGACAATGTTAGATTGTTGCACGTTATTGCACTCTCTAAACTTGTGGCGCCAAGCTTGTCGATTCTCTTTGACTAGAGTGACTTATTACTAGTAAATACTCATTCGACTTCCACTTTTGTGTATAATACGTAGTAACTCAACCAGCTACTCTAAATTACTCGCTCAAGAGATGTGTTGGTGACTAGGGTACACGAGTATATAATCAAGCTAGTCGAGTCGATACAATGTTAAGCTTGATTACAAAACACGAAGCTTGATCTAGACTTTATTTTCAAGTTCAATATTGGTATACTTAATTTCAAGCTCAACTCGACTTATATTGGGTCGATTTTGAGTAGCTCATGAATACTTCGCTCAACTCGGTTACTTTGTGTATCCTTGTTCAGTGACATATCACATTTATGTTCATGAAGAAATGGAACCTTTTTTCGAATATATAAGAGCAGTAACCGATTCCGTTGGACTGGGGTATCGGGAAACTTTTTCGGAAACCTCCATTTTCGTATACGTTAAAAAGGGTGTGATTCTTTTATTAAACAAAACATTATTGGTCAAAGTAAATAAAATTTATGTTCAAACATGCATACTCGTAACAAACAGTTCTAACAACTAAATAAATATCAATAACAAACGTCAAAAACCAACTTTTAAATGCTCAATCAGAATAGTAAATACTCCATTTTCATCCGACTTCGACATTCATTTCTAACTAGATTGTAACAATGCATGCATGTCATTCGGCCAACGCATCTATAAACTACAATCGCTCGAAAGTCTTATCCAGCCCCACACCAATGCCAATCGCCCCCCTCGTTACTGTATTACTCACATGACAAATGTGTTAGCGTCTTAGTGCCCAAGGGTGAAATCATTATGTGCTTAGGGCAG
The DNA here is from genome assembly GCA_030686995.1 of Artemisia argyi. Lineage (NCBI taxonomy): Eukaryota > Viridiplantae > Streptophyta > Magnoliopsida > Asterales > Asteraceae > Artemisia > Artemisia argyi. The sequence goes on from CM060689.1 coordinate 6,047,100, forward strand.
TGGCTGATCCAAGAAATTCAATTATGTGTGGCACAAATTATTTTATTTATTTTTTTATTTTTTTACATCAAGTTCTAACTTTAATAGGATAAAAAGTACGATATTTACACAACTTATATATAAGTTAACAAAGTAACCTCAATCGACCTAAATTAATTTACCCTTTCGATCTCTCATGGATTCATGAAGATGTGATGAATACTTATGAAACCAACCCTAATTATAATCCTTGTGCGTTGGTTTTTTATGGCCGCAAAGAAGTAAGAAGTTATAAGTGAATGACAATGAGTCAATGAACCTTTTTTTTTTTTTTTTTTTTTTTTTTTTTTTTTTTTTTTCTTCTCTTTTAAGGGACTACAATTAGCAAAGTAGTAACATACTTGGTATTTGGGCTTTAGTTCGTCATTGATTTTCTCTTTTATAACTAAATTGGTGTAACAACCGGTAAAAATCCGGAAATAATATGTGAAACATCAAGATAAAATCTAAGCTTGAAAATACTAATTCAGAATTATTCTGTTAAGCTTATGAAAAATTTATTCCCTTGAGACAACTTATTACAGGAAATTATTGTGATTTGGTGAAATTATGACTGCTCGTATAAACATTGTAAGCACTACGCGACTTCACCACTAGAAATCCTAATAAAACAAAAATAAACGGGAAACAGTTACGTTTTATTCAATAAACGAATTTATTATCAAACTTGGTAGAAAAGCACTTTTAAAAAGAAATTGGTGACAGTTATAAACTATATCGGGGACCTTGATATTTGTCACGGTTTAAAAACGAGTAATTCCAGGAAAGTTTATAAATATTTACACATGGTCCTCAGACCCTCTCCCTCTCTCTCCCTTATCTGCTACTGCCGCCACCTGCAAATCACCACCACCATCACACCGCCGTGACCACCATCTCACCTCCACCACCAAAACAACCACCATCAACAACTCCTTCACCTACTACACTCCACGCGCCACCAAGATGATCCCACCACCTCGTGTTCATTTTCACCGCCGTGTGTACCCCCTTTCACCACCATCAAACACACAAAAATATATCGATCTATTAGTCACAGGTAAGAAAACGCGTCGAACGCGTAGGTTGACTCACCCCCGAGTCGACTCGTAATGATTCTTGATATTTCAGGTTAAAACATGTGGGTTAACAAATTTTGTCAATAAAAATGATTAGAAAACTAGTTTGGTGTCATTCTCTTGTGTGTTTGTGCTCGGTCGAACCATACCGCGAGCCTATGCTCACGGTATTGGTGTGTTCTGATTTTGTTTACTTGTTATTGGGTACTCTCAATGTTCATATAATCTTGTGTTGATGTTGTGGAAATGATTGGTTCGAGTTTGTGTTCGTTTGGGTGACCGGATTGATTCTGAGCCGAGAGTTATGATAAAATTTGGTTGTTTTGTTTCCTGACTTGTTTGGTATACTGATATTCTTGATGAAACTTGTTGATGTTCTTGTGTTTAGATCCAAACTTATTATTGTGTGGTAATATTTTGTGTTGCCGAGGGTTTAGGATAGGAAATTGGTGAAGTTGTGATTGGTTCAAGGGAAAATTGTTGTTGTTGTTGCTGGGTGAATTAGGCCGAGAGGTAGGAGAAGCCGAGACCAAATGGTCTCGGCAAAATTGTATTATTGGGTGTTGTTTTGGAAACACGGGAACCGATTGTGTGAGGGTTAGTAGTTGACGGGAATTAAGTTAGACGTGAGCCATAGTCGGTCACGAGAGATTGAAGTTTGAATAAGCGGATTATTGCTTTTTGGACTTGGTTACGATATGAGACTCTCATTTGTTTCTTTTGACATAAGATGATTATAACTTATGAAGTTACTTTGACTTTTTAGTCGTAGTTGACTTCGACAACGCCGTAACATGATTTTTGGAACTATAATGATACTACTAGCCGTTATTTAATTATTATAATCTGAGAGTGATGACTAGGACCCGAGAACTCGAATAAATAATAAGGGTGATGATACTTTCACATATACTTTTATTTCTTCCACATATATTTTAGTTGTATGATCTAATGGTCCTCACTAAATGTATGTGTAAATTTATGTGGAAGAAGTAAAAGTGTATGTGAAAGTATCACCACCCAAATAATAACAAGTGCAATACATGTGCGTTGCCCAGGTACACTTTCTCTTTTATAATGTTCGCATAACTTAGAAAGCCTTTAAAAATATAGAGTTAGAAAATATAGATTTTTTAATTTTGGAAAGCAACAAATAACAATAAGGCCTTAGGCAAAGAAAAATATTTGATATGAGAAATCAACACCATATTGTAAACTACATCATATATCATCGATATAAAAGCATCATAAATTGAGAATTTAAATTCAAAATCAATCTTAAGTATAAATGTGTGCTCCGGTCACATCCTTAAGATAAAAACGATTATCATATTTCATTCAACCAAGTGCAATACCAGTGCGTTGCCCGGGTATATACATTTTGACTACTTTTATATAAGTTTGGAAGCGTTTAAATAAATTAAGTTAAAAGGATAAATGATATAACAAATCAATGCCGTACCGAACAAAATATTTACATATATCGTGTACATCAACACTCAATATAAAAGCATCACAAATTAAGAATTTAAAACATGAACCAATCTTATGTAAGTATTTCTGCACAAAATACAATTGTGAAACATATTAAATCTAGTTAAGTTAATATATTCTTATGTATCCAATCCAATGTGTCTTTTAGAAACTAAAGATAAATTAGACCAGCTGGGACACATATGAGCACATTCGCACCAAGTGCTGCATGCATCTTCACGTTCTAGATATACATAGTTCAAAAATGATGTGAAAAGTAATTCTAACACAAAAACTGTTTGGTCTAAAGGAAACGTAATTGCATATAATACTTTTGTGCGAGTCCACTTTTCCTGCGTCTTATCCATCTACAGATCACAAAACATGTAAAGAAACTATCAAAAAAAATCATGAACATCTTTGAGTACTCAATACACATTAAAGTGTTCAACTCCCTAACTGCATGCATTGTTTATATAATTATATCTTTAACTTGGAAGCACCCAAGCTTAACGTACTGATCGCCTTTCCTATAGGCCAAAAAGTGCCATAGATAAACGTCCGGGTTCACGCACAAATGCGAGGCCAAGATTGTCTTTGTGCAAAAAGTGGGTCATGCAAGTGCGTTGACCCCCTGGCCATTCCATATGTACCCAAAAAGGACCTAAATCAACCATTACCATCATATACTGGAAATGTTGTTGTGAACGCCGATGATTAAATAATAAAGGGTTAAGAAAGGAAATTGTTAATTAATTGGTGAAACAAATATAAAGATGTAAACAACCAAACTTGCATATCACATACCAGAGAAGGCTTTGAAAAATTTGATCCTTGCGTAAACAATGTGAGTGTAGAAAATGGTTTATTTGTGTAAAAGATGCACCACAATTTAAAACTAAATTCTCGTTGGTCTTTCAAAGTAGAGTTTGGATGGAGTCCATGTTAATGTTTTCCAGTTACTTAAGTCCAATAATACAAACAACTTTTTCAAAACTTATGCAATGGATCGGATCACTATCAAATCAAAGTTACATGCATATATATTCAAAATTTTAATAGCCTTTTCAAGCTTACATATTAAAAAACGTGTGCTCATTAAGTAACCTCTTCCAGCAAATTTGGGTGATGACTTTTAGATAAGGTTTGACTTCATTTTAAATGGCCCAGATTAATTTTGTCTTTGATCCAACGTTGAAGAAGTGATGCCATGTCATTATTTTTTTCTCTTTGCTTCACGCACAATATATAGATATAATTCGTCAAAACATTTAAATTGACGCGAACTCATATATACATGTATATATATGTAAACTAGCTTCATAACCCGCCCGATGGGCGGGTTCGCTTCATAATAATGTTAATAATAATAATTGGACGTAAAGAAATATTGAAAATTAAACATAATATGAGAAAAAAAAATACAAAAACTTAATAGTCGGTTTTATCCAAAATGATATGTTGTGTATACAAAACAATGTTGCGTATTCAAATCCGACATAAGACTTCTTTGTAAACTACATTTACCATTGAGTTGCAATAGTTTCCGTCCCTATCTAAACATAGAACCTTAAATCATCGCTTGCTCTTGATGTTCGAATATCAAATACATGTGTTTAAATGAACTAAGCATTAGAATTGTATAGCAGTACAACGTACAAAAGTGGACCCGCTATCCTAGGAATTCAGAGATGTTCGAATATCAAATACATGTGTTTAAATGACCTAAGCATTAAAATTGTATAGCAGTATAATGTACAAAAGGGACCCGCTATCCTATGAATTTAGAGATGTTCAAATATCAAATACATGTATTTAAATGAACTAAGCATTAGACCTGTTTGAATGAACTATGCACATGGCTAGTTTCATGTATTATTTGTTTGTATCATTGACCGAATATTCTTTTGTGGGATAAAAACAATTAAGAATCATATGTCCGGTTTATTGTTTGCGTGTGAATAAAATGAATACATACTTTAGAAAGAAAATAAAAGTTCATAATCTTCATGGACGGGCTAGTTTCACTTATATTTAAAAAAAAGAAAAAAAAAAAGGAAAAAAAAAGGGTAGTATTAGGTTGTGAAAAAGTTTGAAACTTATACAAAAAAGGGAAGATCATAAAGTTAATAAAACAACATACAATAGTATACTGTATTAGGATAAATACAAAGAGATGGATATTTTTAATGAGACAATATCTTGGAAGTCTCGAGCTCCTGTTCATAGTCAAGGGCTATGTAAGCCAGCTTCTCCTTCATGTCTCTCACTATTTCCCGCTCTGCTGATGTGGTGAAAGAATACCACAACGAACGTTAGTGTTCCCGCTCTGCTGATGTGGTGAAAGAAGCTGGATGCCACCACCTTTCATGACTGCCTCAGCCCTTCCTACATCGACATTAGTGTTCTCGTCGTCTACCACAACGAACGTTGCAAGACCCGTTGCAGCCCGTTCTTGAACATCCTCTTGATTACTTTGCAACAAATTGAGCAAAAGATCTGCCCCTTGACTGAGCCAAAATTGATCGAGCCCGTGTGGGTTACTCTCGGCTATCCGAAAAAGTGAATGGGATAGAATCCATTCAAGCCAAGTCATAAACTCATCCAAATCAGCGTCTCTCTTTTCTGACTTGGCTCTCCAGTCTGAGAAAATGTCTCGATCATTCTTGGTGTCGGGAAACATCAGAGATAGTTCTTTAAAAGTGTCTCTAAATGAACTAAGCATCATTTTACCATGACAACTGCTCTTGGTATAAACAGTTGTGTCTTCCTCTAAAGAAGAGCAATTTAACGCACACAAGACTTTCAAACCTTTTATAGACGAAAAAAACCTCATTACAACACCAGGTAACACATTAGTTCTCGAAATATCTATACCTTGTAAATTTATAAGCTTGGTCCAAAATTCAGCAGCCAGGCCCCACTTTACATTTGTGGATCCCGCAACAGATAGAAACCGAAGTGATACCACGTTTCCTAATGCCATCTCATCTATATTAAGACAATCAATAAACCCAATTTCAGAAAGATCCGGGCAATGGGTAGCTAAAGCATTTATTGCATCTTTATTGATATCTCGGATACCCGAAAGCCGAAGCTTTTTAAGCTTTGGACAGCAAAAACCTATCGCAAATGTTGAACATTATGAGTTAGAATTCCAGTGCACCCATCGAGAGCGATGAGACTAGTTGTGTGATGATAAAACCAACCATAAGGGTGTTTGTGACGGTGCTCTTGTTGTATATTATCCGAAGATGCACCCATCAACGACTACTACAAATAATCGTGCTCATTAAAAGTGGGACAAACAAACATACTAGATCCATTTAATTGTACTAGTAGTAATCAATGGGCATATCCCCTATAGTAAACAACAAGAGCATATTGAGAAACATCCTTAGGGTGCCTAATCAATCAATGCTTATAATCCAAAGACTTACCACATGGATACTTGTTAATTGCTACTCGCAGGCTTACAAGTGGGCTTTACACTATCAAGCGTCTCATACTCACACCAATACTCCACAACAGTGACGATACATTTATGCGGGTCCTGTATATTTTGAGAAGCTGTCAATTTAGCAATAGTGGTTATATCTAAATAACATATATATTCATATACACGAGTACTGTAGTAAATTAGAGATAACAACTCTAATTCATACTTTGATTAACAAATTTAAAAAATTAAAAAATTAAATTAAAAATAAATCCTAATTTTGGCTTATGGCCAGGAACCCTAATTTTGGATTCAATAAAGTATCTAAAAGATTATATGAAATAGAAGATAAAACAAATTAAAGTACCTGAATTATAATGAAATCAAATCGGAATGGCAATAATTAGATAGCGACCCACGATCAAAGAGGTGTATGGGTGGTTTCTGGTTTGTGTGTGTTGAGAGAGGGGAGATACATATATAGCTAAATGATTTACAGACGGTGTAGAAAGAATAAAGAGATAAATAAGAAGTCTAGTAGACCGGCGGCTGGTGGATGGTGACTAGCGATGGTTTTCGGTTTACCATAGAGGCGAGAGAGGGTGTCAGAGGGGCAATTTGATTTTGGGAAAAAATTTAGGCGGGGTTGTGAAAAGTTGAGAGGGAAGTTTCATTTTGGGGAAAACCAATTTAACACATGAAATATTCTAATTCTTTTTTTTTTTTTTTTTTTATTAGAAGTGGAGTAGAGCCAAGCCAAGCCGTTCGTGAAAATCTCATGAACGGATCAATAAAAAACTTGAACGAGCTCGAGACTAAGTTGCAACTCAGCTATTAATCAAGCCCGAGTTTTACATGCATAACTCGATTAGGTTCGCGAGCCTAAATGACACTATGATATTTTACGTACTAGTAAACATATATAAAATGTTATTCATTTGTATTATAGAGGAGCTTATTACGGAGCTCAAAATATATATATATTATAAGCCAAGCTCGAGTCAAACTTTAATTTTTCATTTCCTAATCATATAATCGAGTCGATATTGAGTCGATCCCAAGCCTATATAACATACCATGAGCCTAGCTCAAGCTTAACAAATAAGGCTCGAACCGAGTCGAGCTCAAGATTTATAAAACTGAGATTTTCAAGGGTGTTTGGAACAGGATGGCTCATTTCAAGGGTGTTTGGAACAGGATGGTTCACTGAGATTTTGGTAGTTTATTTTTGTTTCATTAGTCTAGATTAGGGGTGAGCATGGTCTAAAAACCGGACCGGACCGGCAAAGACCGGACCGGACCGAAGACCGAGAACCGAAAAAACCATAGACCGAGACTGGACCGAATGTGGTCGGTCCGGTCTCGGTCTGGTTCGGTCCGGTCCAATTAGGCATATTTTGGCACGTTTTTTCGGTTTTTTGGTCGGTCCGGACCGGACCGAGGACCGAATTAGCCAAAAAGACTAGACCGAGGACCGGACCGAATGTGGTCTGTCCGGTTCGGTCGGTTTTATCGGTTGGTCCGGTCCATCCGGTCCGTTTGCTCACCCTTAGTCTAGATAGACTACATTAGGCATAAGTAGGATACACAGAGCATAAAATTCATAGGCATTAAAGTAAAAAGTCAAGTATCACTTCTAAGTCAATATCTGTGTGCTTAAGTACCTGTGATTAGTGCATATGGTTAGATTAAGGGTACATTTAGGTTAATACAGTCATAAATAAGTGTAATATATCATTAGGAATAAGATTGGATCAATAGAAATTCAACTTGGTCAAAATAAGGTGTGCACTTAAAAGTCAAACCTGAATTTTTCATGTTTTTCTGAGTCCATTTGCTATTTTTCTTATTTAATTTTCATTTTAGAAATTTATTTTCATTTATTTTAGAATTTTAGAAATTTATTTTGCAATTTTCCCATTTATTTTTAATTTTGCTTGAATTTTTATTACTTTTTAATTAGATTTAATAGTTTTTAATTCCTAAAAATTACACAAAAAACCAAAAAAAAAAGTTTTTAGTTTTAAAATTACTTTTTAGTTATTTTACAATTTTCAAAATTTAATTTGCATTTTTCTCACTTTATTTCCATTTTCTTTTAATTTTTAATTAGTTAAATTAGTTTTAATTCATAAAAATTAAATAAAAAGTCAAAAAAATATTTTTCTTTTTCTCAAAATTTTTTTTTATCATTTTTAACTTTTTAAAATTAATTTCAAGTCCGTAGGAGTAGTGTATCTTAAAATTCACTTTTTATTTCGTACGTGTTGGTGTTGAGAATGTTGTCAACGAGGATGAATATGACCAGTTTGATGAGCTACCTCCGTTTTCTATCAGTGCTTCATCTTCAAATGATGTTATTGATGACAGGGACGGAGCCAAGGGGGTGCCCGCGGGTGCACGTGCACCCCATGGATTTTTTCGATATAGTGTTAATTTTTTAAAAAAATTATCGATTTTACCTAAATGTATCTTAAATGCACCTGATGCATTAAATGTGTCTCTAGTATATTATTTAGTTCGTATACGTTAAATATAAAATTTTATAAACGCCCAAAGATAAAACAAGTTTAATAAATTAAAGCACAAAAACCCAAAGATGAAATAGGTTTATTAATGGAACAAGTTTATTCATCATCCTAACAATTTACAAAATCCAAAATTTAACCAACACACAAAGATGAAACAGGTTCGTAAGTCGTAACATATACATTTCATTTGTTTATTATGTCTTTTAAAGTTTTCATGTTTTGATTTTTTGTATGAAATCTTGACTAATTTGTTGGTTCCGTATAGTCTATCATCATCAATAAGGGCTTAGGGCAATAAGAATAAGTGAATAACTATGCAATTTCTATTAAGACAAATAGGGATAATAAGTTTAAGTGATAGTCAACAATATATTAGAATATGAATAGCACCCCAATTGTGTTGTAATGAGCCAATTTTATTGTTGTCGTAGTTACAGTATATATGAAGAGTAGTGCTTAATTGAAGTTGGCTTTAGTCTTGCCTGTTGCTACCGCCACAGTTGAAAGATGCTTTTTTTAAATAAAGCTCATTAAAACTGATTTGCGAAATCGGATGGGTGATGATTATTTTAACGGCACTTTAACTTGTGTGCTATAGAGAAAGAAGAACTTATTAATATTAAAAATGAGGGTGCACGTAAGTGTTATTTTCCTAAGGGAGATCGTAAAATCACTAATTAAAATGTAATATGTTCATTTATTTATCGTTTTAATGAAATCTTCGTTTCAATTCACGTTTTAACTCTATTATATTTCAGTTCAAAAAAATTTGTGCACCCGGTCATATTTCTTTCTGGCTCCGTCCCTGATTGATGATACCACTTACTTAAGAACTGACCACGATGAAAGTATTCTTTGTTGAAGATATGCATTTGATTAAGGTAAATAAAATATATTTTTAATATGAAATAGAACGTAATTTTTATAATTCATTACAAAGTTTACATACTAATAAAATTATTTTGTTTTGCAGGCACGTATCTTATCTAGTTTATTTAACACGTTTTTGTATAATGTTTCAATAAATTTTAATTTAAGATTGTAAAAAAAAAAAAAAAAAAAAAAAGCTTTGAACATTTTTTTTTTTTTTTTTTTTTTTATCAAATGTTAGTTTTATAAAATCATAAGTTAGGCGGTTCCCAAAAAATCAAAACTAAAACCTTAATCCAAAAGGGCGCGTTATTTCCCTCCCCAAATTTCTATCACATTCACAAAACCCTAATCTCTTTTCCCTCCTCCCACTTTCACAACCCTCCTCACATACCAGTAACCAAGACCACTTAACCACTTACCAATACCACTTAACCGCTGTCTCACACCACCACCACCACCACCGTCGCACACTATTGGCGTCCCAGTCCACATTCGTCACAGATCTAAGCCAGCAACAGACTTATTCGAATTAGGAGGTACCAATTTGCTACAATTGATATTGTTCTTCAATTAATCTTTATAATATCTCCTTAATTGTTAGTTATAATATATCATTAATTATTGTTACTTATGTTAGTTTTATACGTTTATAATATCTCATTAATTGTTGAAATTTATTGTTTTTTAAAGCTCAGTGTGGGAATTAAAATAATGTTACACCAGAACAAATCTTGATGTTCATGTTAAAACAATATAATTAGTTGTAAATGGTGTGTTTCGTTGTGCTATTTGGTGTAGTAAATGGGGAGTTTTGCAAGACTTTTTTTCTATCACAATTTGGGCGTTTGAACCTGCTCTTTGCTGTCCAAAATACGTGTTTAAGGACCCAATTTTGCTGTCATAAATGGTGTGTTTCGTTGTGCTAGTTTCTGTAATAAATGGGTGTTTGGTAAGACTTACTTGCTGTCACAAATTGTCCAAAATAGGTGTTTGAGTACTTGTTATTTTCTGTGTCCAAAATAGTTGCTATTTTCTGTCATAAATGGCGTTTGAGTCTGCTCTTTGTTGCCCAAATGAAACAAAAAATAAAAGCTATTTACTACTACGTAAATAACAGGTACTCGAACTGTAACTTCATCATAGCTTATTAGCATCATGACTAGATCGTTCATTGCTAATAGCTTATGTTAAAAAGAAGTTTATGTACAGCAGTCAACATCTTTGTTTCAAGATAGAGCAATATTTAAGTTACTTTTATTCAACTTCAGTGGATATAAACCTCAAAATTTTTAAGAAGACACATTAAGCATCCCACCATTTAAAGTTGTAATGTAAGATTTCATTTTCTTAGACATGATTTTAACGATAACGTGAATGGTTGAATTCATGACTAAATTATGTTTTTCATGTTAAGAGGTAAATAGGTACTGCAATATATCTTTCATTTATCATATAGCTATATAGTTATTGACTTGTGACATTTAACAGCTACAATATCTAATGACCTCACTTTTGACATGCTATGAAAGTGTGAGTGTCAAGGACATAGCAGATCTTAAAACCTCCATTAAATAACAATTCTGAGATTTGGTTTCTCTTGCTTTTTTAATCTTTGCTGTCCAAAATAGGTGTTTCAGGACTTGGTTTTGCTACCATAAATGTTGTTTTTCATTGTGCTATTTGCTGTAATAATTGGGGTGTTTGGTAAGACTTTTATGCTGTCACAAATTGGGCTTTTGAACCTTGTCTTCGCTGTCCAAAATAGGTGTTTTAGGACCTTCTTTTTCTGTCACAAATGGTGTGTTTCGTTATGCTATTTGCTGTCACAAATGGGCGTTTATGCTTGTACTTATCTCTTGATATGTTCATCATTACTCAAGTTGCAATTGTTATGTTTTGTTAATGTTACCGGGCTCTATTAGCCTTTTCAACCGGGCTCTATGCCAATTTTTGTAGTAGTGTTAGTTACGACTATGGATGGAAAATTTTTGACCTGTTTCAAAATGTTTTTACACTTTGTATTGCTATATGTATGTTGTACTTTGATGTTGTTTCATACATAATTCTAATGCTTAACTTTATATTATGCAGGGTTCTGAAGACGTGATTCGATGGGACGTATTCATTTTTCGTTAGTAGCAAAGCTGTTTAGTGATTTTCATTTAATTTCATACATGACTTTTTGTTAGACGTATTTTTTTTAATGGAATTCAAGTGACTCTTGACTTATTTTTATTCATGATTAATAAAAGTTGATTTGAATGTCTTGTTAGGTTACGGATATTATTTACGCATACTATACATAATAGATTGATATGATGTTGTACGAAACTTATTTGGTGTCAGATGCATGTATGCAACGATTACATAAACTGCGTCAAATGATCTTATTAATGAACGCAAAACCAATGTTTATGACAAGATGAATATAAATGTGCTAAATACGTTTTAGAGAAACCGTGACAAATACATTTGGAACGAGAGATGAAATCGTACTAAATACTTTCGGCACAATATTGTACCAAATATACATTTGGCACGGAACATGAGCCGGTACCAAATACGCATTTGGGACGCGATACAAATTACCAACCGTGCCAAATACCTGACGCATGGCACACTAAAGCAAAACCGTCTCAAAACCCGTGCCAAATAGTTTTTGGCACCGTTTTAACCCGACCCAAATGTATTTGGCACCCTCATATTTAGGACGGAGCCAAAACCGTGCCAAATAGCAATTGGCACGGTTTTTTGAGTATTTGGCACGGTTTTGCACCTTCCCAAATACCCGTTTTTCTTGTAGTGCACAGAATCCTTGCGGAATGAGAGATTTAGCAGATTCAGAGTACAACCTCAATGAACGTTGTTGCTAAACCGCATTGGTTGAACAACATCACTTGGGAAAACAAACATCATCGATCGAGAAATGAATGTCATCGATTAAGAAAATGAGCATCATTAGTTAAGAAAATGAATATCATCGATTGAGCACAGGGCTCACGGTAGAGGAGGCTGTGACTAGATCACGAATGAGACGAGACTGAATGACAAGTCCGAATCCGGAATAAGGTCTGAAATCACAAAATCATATAATTCGAATTCAATCAGAATCAATCAATCGTCGTCAAGGTCAACTCCGAAAGTAGTCCAAACCAAATCCAAACGTAGCCGAGAATCAAATCAAAACGTAGTCAAAGTCGAATCAAGACGTAACCAAGAATCAATTCAGAACGTAGCCAAGGTCGAATCCAGAAGTAGCCAAAGATCAAATTCAAATATAGCCAAAATCGAATCGAGAAATTGCCACAAGTCATATTAAGACTTAGTTGGAAATCAAAAATAGCTATGAGTCAATTCAAGACGTGACCAGAAATCAAATCAAAACGAAGTCAAAGATCAATAAAGTCAAAGAGCAATGCAATGAATAACGACTAAAAGCGGATGTTTTACGACTCAAAAAAGAAGTGTCATATTATGCTGTATCATAAAAAAAGCATTATGAATAAGCGTTCTATAAAGGTTAGCGTTATAAGACGCTATTGTCAAGGGTCCTATTAACTTTTTTTATAATAAAAAACGTTTGCGAATAAGCATTCCATAAAACTGATGTTTTATGACTCAAATATCAAGTGTCCTTTAATGGTGTATCAATCTATGGGACCCAAGTGTCAAGTGTCATATTAAGTTATGTTTTAATAATACGTTTGCGAATAAGCGTTTTAAATAATTAATGTTTTATGACTTATATATCAAGTGTCCTAGTATGGTGTATTGTAATAAAACCATAATTAATATGCATCCTTTAAGGGTCCAATTAAGTTTTGTTATAATAAAACTTTTGCGAATAAACGTTCTAAAATACTGATATTTTATGACTCAAAAATAAAATGTCCTATTATGATGCATGATACTAAAGCCATTATGCATAAGCATCCTATAAAGGTTAACATTATAATACCCACGTCTTAAGGGTCCTATTAAGTTTTGTTATAATAAAACTTTTGCAAATAATCGTTTTAAAAAAATGATGTTATAAAACCATTGTACATAAGCTTCCTATAAAGGTTAACGTTATAATACCCACGTGTCAAAGGTCCTATTAAATTTTGCTATAATAAAACTTTTTGTGAATAAGCGTTTTAACTAACTGATGTCTTACGACTCAAAACTCAAGTGTCCTATTATGGTTTATTATAATACAACCATAATGAATAAACGTCTTATAAAGGTAATTTATTAGGATCCATATTTTAAGTGTCTTATTAAGTTATATGATAATAGGACCCCAAATCATCGACCATCTTATTATATACCTTTTTAGGACATCGCCTAAGTAGCAAATATTTAATAAGGACCCTAAACGCTCATATGTCTTATTAAACAGTTTTTTAGGACTCCATTATCATACAATCCCACACAAAGGGTCCTAAAAAGCCACTTTTCTTGTAGTGTTTGTATCTAATATTAGTGAAAAACTTAGATTTGGATTGGTAAAAAGCTCAAACAAGTTGAGCCTAAACGAGTTTATAAAAGAAAGTGAAAACAAAAGACATTAAAAAGAAACTTGTTGAGCCTAAACGAGTTTATAAAAGAAAGTGAAAACAAAAGACATATTAAAAAGAAACTTGATGAAGAAAAAGGTTTACTCAAACACTTCATCGAAACAAAGTCCATCCCATCTTTGTAATCATCGTATTGTAATTTTATGTACATTTTGTTTTTAGTGTGATTTTTTGTATAACCTGTGCAGAACTCAGGCTTTCAAGTTGATGTAATTGTTATTGTCGTCTTAAACAATGCGGAAATGATACATGTTCTACTTTCTAGTCATACGTCTATTGAAGAAGTTCTAGCTCATCTCAACCTAAATCAACTCGACTATCAAATGTTTGCTCAACTCCATTACATGTGTATCACTGACAATTCATTGAATACGTGAGATCGAAAAAAATAAAAATAAAAAAAATAAAAAAAAATAAAAAACCTCAAAGGTTTCATTCTATACAAACTATTTTGAAACAAGCTAGTGCAATACCCGTGCATTGTACAGGTATACTACTCTTTAATTAGTGATGTTTGTATCAGTTAGAAAAAAGTTTGAAGATATAAAGTTAAGATATTTTGTTATATTACTTAACATTTTTTTGCCCTGACCGCTTTATTTGTTTGACTTATCAAGTATATTACCTGTCACATGAGGACATTATAATTTTGATTGGCACTCATTATAATTTTTATTTTCCACATTCTTATGCAGAACAAATGTGGTATATATGAACACATAAAGGGAAATATCTGCATTTTTTGAAATAATGAAATCTGATCAAACATTTTGAAGATCAACTATGAGTCGTGAAAAACCAATTTTTGTTATATATATAAGGTCATTATACCATTCTTTTTAGTGTCTTTCGTCTGCATGGTGGATCAAAATATAAAATAAATGAAACTATAAAGTGAATTTAGTCCTCTTTTCTAAACATTATTTAACCATATGTATATACTTCACATGCATGGTATAATTATTGAAAGGGTAAATATACATATACTTATATATTGATTTGTAGATATGAGCTGGAAGACTACAAAGATGTTGGAAGTATAGAAATCATTTTTTTTTTTTTTTTTTGCATCGCAGATGTGTTTTCTTAATTTAATGAAAAAATCGATTTTACTTATATTCTTTTTTTATGTGTTCTTCTTGTAAATGGCTTGATTCTTTTTTATATTAATCTTTGTTGAATCGTAGTGATATGTATGTTTTGTAGTTTTATACCACACCCTCGAATGTTTTGTTGAATTGTAGTTATGTTTGTTAATTCTTTTTAAAATTGATGTTTGTTGAATCATAGTGGTAGCAGATTTATGGGGTGTTTATTTCGGCTTATATGTGGGCTTATGAGCTTATTTGATTTTGGCTTATATAACATAATCCCCAATTTTGTGGCTTATAAGTTTATCATATCGTAATAAACTTATATAAGCCCAGAAGTCTCAAAATAAGCCAGAAAATTGGGGCTTATGTTATATAAGCCAAAATCAAATAAGCTCATAAGCCCACATATAAGCCGAAACAAACACCTCCTTATTTTATGGTAGTATTTTTAAAATTGATCTTTATTCATGGTTCTTGTCATGGACTTTACTTTATACGCATTAGTAAAAACTGGCTGTTAATCTGGTTTTGTTTTCATATGAAAGATGACCAATATCGCTTTTTTTTAATCATTTCCTGGGTAGATTTCTCAATGTTACCAAACAACTTAGTTAATTTTAATTTCTCAATCAATTTCATTTCCCTACATTTCTATTCTCTACTTCATTTATTTTCTGTAAATTTCTCTCTACCAAACGTGCCCTAATAGTCCATTGTCATTCAATTTGGTCCCATTTACTTCGATGGGCTAATCGAGTCATGTTTCATCTTTAACGGGCCAAACTGGTAAATTAAATAAGTTGCTTAAAACAAAATAGGCTTTAACTGGTCGCAAGTCTCCCAAACTCTATCGCATCGGATTTTAAATATTATTTTATTAATAAATCTGGGTTATCAATGTATTAATATGATTTTTTTAATCGTAGTCAGTTAGTCACACTAATTATCAATCAACAGGTTTAAAACTTGACATTTTTTTTAGGTTGACCTGTATTGTAACACCCCCAATTCATGGATGCAGCGGAATTCGAACTGGGTGTTACTTGACGGCACATTAGTCACAATAATAGAAAACGAACTCCAATTGAGTCGTTTTAAAAGATTTATCATTCAAATTATATAAATATCAGAGATTACAAAATGAGGTCCCAGATGGTTCCATGTTTACAATTTACATTAAATGAGTTTTGAATGATAATAAAATTTATAGCCCTCTTGAGTATCCGTGCCCTTCCGTACCATCCTTGATCGTCATGAACCTGAAATACATGCTTGAGAGGTCAACACAAAGGTTGAGTGGAATTCGTAGAGTTTAGTTAAATCGTTTGAACACAATATGTCGTAGTGTGAGCTATAGACTCACACTCATAGTTAGAAAACAAAATCGTTATTTATTTCACTAAGCTCGTGCAACCAAAACATTAACATCGAACCAACAAAATTGGCATTATAGAAGCCCTATCAAGGTACTTTTGCCATTATACCGCTAAATCTCAAATATAGTGCATTTGCGTGAACTCATCGTTGTTCAACACAAATGGGATCCGTCAATCCCAATAGATCTATTCACAATATTCGCGCTCACTAAAGGTAGTGACTAATGGTTCATGATATAGGGACTTCGAACATGGCAATCGTTACTTAGTGACAATAAAACATAGTCGGGTAGCATACAGTAGAAAGCATTGTGTTCGAGTAGAAAAGTAATAGCATGTATTCCCCCCATGGGTTTGTAAAATAGTTAAACAATAGAAAGTGGGGCTACGAACTCACCTTAAGTTATGTAGTGAGTAATGAATGTGATGGTCGAATCGTGAAGATTTCTACAAGCAACAACTTTTGGCTTTCTAATAAAGAAAGGAAGTAACAAGTAAGGAAATGGACTTTGATAGACTTGCTTCAACCCTTTTTCACTTCATGCAATCTTTCTACCCTTGGTATTCTTGAAAGAGATGTAATGAAAGTTGAGGTGAATTGAGTGGATTTAAACACAAGAGAAATCACCAAGTATATTAGGGTTTGGAAGTGTTTTGGTAACTTATGATCAAACTAGGGTTTCTTCTTGAAGAAGCACTTGAACCTTGCTAGAAATTGGAAGGAATTAAAGCTATGGATGGGTTGTGGTGGGGTGTGGTATGGACGGCAACAACACAAGGGGGAAGGGAGTATTTATAGTCCATTGAGGAGGTTAGGAAGCTTACTAGGAAAGTGCTTAAACTTGGTGACCAAGTTGTAATTAAGTGATGATCTATGGGTAAATTCATGAGATGAAGCCACATGGGTGTGACTCCCCCCTCCTAGGGCGGTTTGTATATCTTGGGGAGCAAGGGTTAGAGTTGTCATGATATTATCCAAGATACTAGATGAGTTTTGACTCCGGGAAATGCCAATCGTAAATGATTAAGCCTCAAAACGTAAAACCGGGTGTCGTAAAATTATGGAATTTGAAAGTATTGTTAAACATGTCCATATAGTCCATAATAAAATATAAAATGAGTGGTAGGATCTATCGGGTGCTAAAACCCTGCTAAAAACTGGAAACACGGGTCTAAAACGCGTAATTCGCGTAAAACGCTGAACTGGAAAACGTAAAATTCCAAAACTTTTGGAATTGTCATAAAATGATAGAAAATCATATTTCTATTGTTTATTATGTTTTATGGATATATCGGGATGCTGGAAAGACGTTTAAACCTAAAAGTAAATCTCGGACACGGCTTTGTGATTTTTGCAGAAATGATCCGACGAGCGTCAAACTCTCGGATTATCGTTAAAATAGTTTAACTTACGAGAAAATGAAATAAAAATTTCTGAGATGAATAGTGAAAAGTGAATAGTAAAAAGTGAATAGTAAATTGTGAATAGTGAAATTTTCCCGGGAATGGTAATTAACCTGAAATTGTGAATTGTTACATGTATCAAAACTTGTTTTAGCCACAACCCGTGTTATGTCGTTACACAATCCGCCCATTCGATCACATTCTATATCACATACATTTTTATCATGTTTTTATGACAACAATCTCCATTTTTCTAGAGCAATGAAGGTGATGGAACCTTAATTCAAGGGTAGATTACCGGGATGCTTCTAGTCACATTTTTTTGGCCGAAGATGGAGTTGTTTGTTACAACGCGTTTTTGGTAAGCAATTACATTTGGTCTCACTAGAGTTAAAAGGAACTTTATTAGCTTAGAACATTCATGTTTACATTACTACATGTACATACAGGGTAGGTTTATATTTACCTTTTTTTTAGAATCACAATTTTTAACTATATCACAACATTTACATCACAAATCTATCATATATGTTTTAAGTAGGACTTGAACCAACAACCATTTAGTTTAGGAGCTTTTTACCATTAAAACACAAACCCTTTGTTATTTACCCATTTTACTTAGTTTATCTTTACCATATGGCTTTTTGATTTTTTTGTCTATAGTACAAAGAAAACGTCCCTTTGAATAATTCAAAGTTTGATTAGTATAATAAATTACAAAGTAACAAAACATCATTGTCATGTGTTCACCTTCTCACCAATTATTCTCACCAACTACGTACAATATTATATTATTAGACACTTTTCATTACTACTAGTCCTGTTTTGAAATTTATTTCCGGATATTATTAAACCCGTTATGTATTATAGTAGTAATGAAAGGCGTCTAATATTATACTATAAATATTGTTTGTAGTTGGTGAGAATAATTGGTGAGACGGTGCACATGACAATGATGTTTGTTGCTTACTCCTTCCGTCCTTAAATAAATGTTCAGTTTGACTTTTCTGAGTCAAACTGATTCAACTTTAACCTTAAATATTTTTGTGTGTTATATAATACATGATATAAAAAAATTATACAATTGAAAAGTACACTTAAAACTCAATATATTCATATATTTTGCATCAAATATTATTTAACACTTACAAAAATACTTAAGGTTAAAGTTGAACCAACTTGACTTTAAAAAGTCAAACTGGACATTTATTTAGATACGGAGGTATTATTTATTATACTAATCAAACTTTGAATTATTCAAAAGAACGTTTCCAACAAAAATGTCAAAAAGCCACTTGTCTTCACAATAATGCAAAAAAAAAAAAAAAAAAAAAAAAAAAAAAAAAAAAAACTCCACCAACCCTCACACTTGTTCACATCTTCAAATTCAATATATACAAACACAAGTCGAACAGATTTATGTATATCACCCAAACAATTTAAAACACAATTCATTCAATTTATGTATATACAAACAACTTTGACTATTAATATTTTTATTTGTGTTTTATAATATTTGATGAAAATTATACAAATAGAAAATGCATTTAAAACACAATTCATTCATATATTTTACAGCAAGTATTATATAACACAAATAAAAATATTTTTAATTAAAGTTGAATAAAAAGCGAAATCGATCGAAAATGTTGTCGTAGAACATCTCATCGCGCAGCACGAGTTCTCGGCTAGTACCTTATAATAGTAGACACCTTCCATTAGTTACTACTAGTACTGTTTTGAAATTTATTTCTGGATTATTATTAAAGTATTATATTTTTTTAACACTATTATTAAAGTATTAAACCCGTTATGTATTATTGTTCGTAGTTGGTCAGAATTGTCGGTGAGAAGTGCACATGACAATGATGTTTCCTATAAGCTATAGACAAAAAGTCAAAAAAGCCAGTTGTCTTTAAAATAATGCAAAAAAATAAAAATAGATCTCCACCAACCCACACACTTGTTCACATCTTCATCAATATATACACACACAAATCGAAAAGATTTTTATGTATATCACCCAAACACTCCTTCACTTCTTTCTGTAACAATCCACAACCACAAACCCTTTTTTAGTTCAGATCAACAAACATGATGTCTTCAGTCAATCATGATGACCTTGCTCACTTAAAAATCCCCCTTGAAAATGTTCTATCCGCCACCAACAACTTTGATGACAAAAATGTAATCATGGAAGCCGTTATTGGAAATGGTTACAGGGGACAGCTCTTGTGGTCCGGTGAGCTGATTCAAATTGCTGTTCGGAGGTTTAATAAAGAATGGTATGATGAAAATGAACAACAGTTTTGGACAGAGATTTCATTGCTTTCTTCTCTCAAGCATAAAAATCTTGGTTCATTAGTTGGGTTTTGTGATGAGAATGATGAGAAGATCATCATTTACAAGCTTCAGACCAGGGGAAGTCTCTGCAACTATCTAAGTGACCCGATGCTGTTGACATGGGTGCGAAGATTGGAGATATCTGTCGCTCTTGCAAATGCACTGAGCTACATTCATTATGACGAGCCACGCGATTTTAGCGTTATACATCGATGCATCAGCAGTGTCACGGTTTTATTAAATGATAAATGGGAGCCCAAGTTATCTGCATTTAGAGTTTCCATGAGGGTTAAAGCATCTCAGAGGCATCATTCATTCTCTGTTGATATAGTTAGGGGTTGGGAGGGGTATACAGACCTGACATATATAGAGACAAAGAGTGTGAGTCACAAGTCAGATATGTACTCCTTTGGGATTGTTTTGTTTGAACTACTGTGTGGTAGGAAATCAGTTATTGACGACAAAGATAATAAGTATCTGGCTCCCATGGCCATTACCCATTATAGAGAGGAAAAGCTCAATCAAATAATTGATCCGGGTCTACTGAAACAAATGGACCCGCAGTCATTCGAGATCTTCGCGAAAACAGCATATGACTGCTTGAATGACGAACCATCGCAACGCCCAAATATAGATGAGATTGTCCTGATACTAGAGAAAGTGTTGGAACTCGCACGCCAAAACAGGCCTGTAAGACTTCTTTTTTCTCTTTCATCTTTCTATCACAATAATTAATAGCCCTAATATGCAATGCTAACAAAACTCAAGTTAAGAAATGACCATTTTTGCTCTGTTATTTTAGGAAAAATGTGGCAGGCGTTTGGCTTATCGAATGAGCAATTTGGTGTAAAAACAAGAATATTTTCAAGTTTTGGCTGTGATAAAAGTTATATAAAAGTGTATCACTTGAGACTATTTTACTTTCAAAAAATCAGCGTCATAAGTTTGGAATAGCTACTATTTTGACACCAAAAGAAATGTATATAGGATGTGACTTTAACAATAACCTCTTCAGGGGCAAAATGTAATGAAACATTCCATAATCAAACAGCAAAAGAACTTTATTGTAAAAAAAAACAACTTTATCAATGGGCTTTATAGATTAGAAAGAGAGGATTAAAAGAAGGGACGTTTGGTGGAAGTCACTTATATACATAATGATAATGATGATGCATCTCACATCCTTTTGTAACCTAAACTCTGTTTTTGTGATAGATACACTCTCCGCCCGACCACCTTGCTCACCTAAGAATCCCCCTTGAAGATATAGAATCCGCCACCAACTACTTTGCAGAAGAAAATGTCATAGGCAGAGGTGGATTTGGAAAGAGATACAAGGGACAACTCTCTTGGTCCGGTGAGTTGATAGATATCACTGCACGGAGGTTAATTAATAAAGAATGGGATGATGAAAAAGAACAGTTTTGGACGGAGATTTCAATGCTATCTAGTCTCAAGCATAAGAATTTGGCGTCTTTTATTGGATTTTGTAATGAAGTTGGTGCAGAGACCATCATTTACAAGTGCAATTCCAGGGGAAGGCTCGACACCTATCTAAGTGACCTGGTGTTGTTGACATGGGTGAAAAGATTGGAGATATCTGTGGGTGTTGCGCATGCATTGAGCTACATACATTATGACGAGCCACGCGATTTTAGCGTTATACATCGAAACATCAGTAGTGAAACAGTTCACTTGAATAATGACTGGGAACCCAAGTTATTAGATTTTCAGCATTCCATGAAGATTAAAGCATCAGAAAGACACCATTCTTTCCATACTGATTCATTTTGGTCTGCGAAAGGGTATACATGCCCAACATATGCAGACACTAGCAATGTGAATCACAAGTCAGATATCTACTCCTTTGGAATGGTATTGTTTGAACTACTGTGTGGTAGGAAATCAGTAAGTGACGGTCAAGATAATAAGTATCTGGCTCCCATGGCCAT
This sequence comes from Artemisia argyi, assembly GCA_030686995.1. NCBI lineage: Eukaryota > Viridiplantae > Streptophyta > Magnoliopsida > Asterales > Asteraceae > Artemisia > Artemisia argyi. The sequence goes on from CM060689.1 coordinate 6,069,244, forward strand.
TTTTCATTATATCGAGAAAACACTCGGATGATATAATTGACCCGGATCTATGGAAACAGATTGATCCGCAATCATTTGACGTTTTCGCAGAAACAGCGTATAGATGCTTGAATGAAGAACAATCGCAATGCCCAAATATAGATGAGATTGCCGCAAGACTTGAGAAAGCATTGGAACTCCAAATGGCAGGCGAAAATAGGCCTGTAAGGCATTTTTTTTCTCTCTTCAAATCTGTATATCATAATAACAACTATTGTATTCAGAATAACTTATTATTAATAATTAATAATGATAGTCTACTTATTACTGTATTTATGATGCTAAAGGAACACTCGGTAGTTACGACCGAAGTTGAAGGTACATCATCCAGTCAAGAGAAGGTAATTTTTCTTATATCTCTTTTTGTAAGTCACTGATTGAAATTTCAAAAAAGAATTTAGATTCTCCTTATGTTGAAGGCTTGAAGCCAATGATAGGCCACAATGTGTCTAAAGTTAGGGAAAAATCACATTTGCCAGCTATTTTTCTAACATCTAGCTATTCTCTAGTGTATTAGACAAGATCCTCTTTTTAAAGTAGTCTGTATCTCCCAACATTTTTGTTCTTTGATAAATGTTTATAATTGAGTAATTTGCCTCAGTTTAGTGTTTCACCCTGTGAATTTGCACAAATGGTAATGGTGTCTTGTTACATATAGGGCTCAGTGACCTCCATCTTTAGAGGCGTTGAATCCCATACCAGCAGAAAGACAATGTCTTCCCTCAAAGATCTTTCTCATTCACACATCAGCTTTGAAGATATAAAATCCGCAACTAACGCTTTTGATCATGAAAATGTCATTAAAGATTTTGGGTTTGGAAGGATTTACAAAGGCCGTCTCTTGCGTTCCAAACAGTTCATCGATATTATTGCGAAGTGGTTCTCTTCTGAACTTGTAGATGATAAGAGAAAAACATTTTGGATGGAGATTTCAATGCTTTCTAGTCTCAAACATAAGAATTTGGTGTCTTTTATTGGGTTTCATGAGGGCGAGAAGAGTAAGTTTATCATATACAAGAAGGAGGCTAAAGGAAGTCTAGACAAATATCTTAACGACCAGACCCTCAAATGGATGCAAAGGTTGAACATATGTGTTGGTGTTGCAAATGCATTGAGTTACATCCATTACGATGTTGGACGTGATTTTAGTGTCATACATTGCAACATCAAGAGCTCAAAAATTCTACTAGATGACAAATGGGAACCCAAGTTATCTGGTTTTGAGCTTTCATTAAAAAATACGGTAGCTCGGAGGCAGCGTCTTCTTCTTACTCGTGATGTTGTTCAGAATGTATACCTAGACCCAAAATATAAAAGAACGGGGGGTGTGACCCACAAGTCAGATGTGTATTCGTTTGGTGTTGTATTATTCGAAGTTTTGTGTGGAAGGAGTGCAGTTCTTCCAGATGAAGAGTTCGGAGAGGGGTTATTAAGTCAACTGGCCAAATCTCATTTAGATGATATGATTGATCCACATCTACGAGAACAGATGGACCCCGAAGCATACAAAATCTTCTCAGACACGGCATTTTACTGCATACAAGAGGAACGAGCAAAGCGTCCGCATATAGATCAGGTTGTCAATAGACTTGAGAAAGCTTTGCAACTCCAGTGGAAACGTGAAAATCCAGTTGACAGTACATCATCCAATCGTTTGAAGGTAATTAATTTCCCTAAACTTTAATTTGAGGCCGATTACGAATTATCCTGATTAATAAACAGTTACTAATATTATTAACTGTTGTTTTCTAGTTTAACGTATAACCACTATATCCTCATTATACGATTGTTTTGTACAAAAAGATGAGTAATAATGTAAAAAACTGTATGCATGTGATTTTGATTTTACATTATTATCTTTTTTAACATTGTATTTTATATTTCATAAATTATAATAAATTATAACTAAAAATATTATATAAAACTAATTTTTTTGTAATTTATGTGGTGAATATAAAAGTATGAAAGAGTTTGTTACATAAAATTTTAGTAGTGGGTTCATTCTGAATGCATACAGAAGATCTTTTCAAGGATGTAACTCTTAAGAAAGTAATGATGTAATAAGCGTGTTCAGTTTTTCAAATTGAAAATATGTATTCAAAGTAAAAGTATTTTAAATTTTATTATACCATAATCATTTTTTTGAAATACTTGAATAGGCAATCATATTCGTGTTAACCATTTACAAAAGAATAAAGGTAAGATTATGCATTTTACGGGGAAGGAACAGGTATAGGTATGGTTTAAGGACTTAAAATGATCGTACCCAAAAGCAGACGGTTTTCTAAAGTCAACAATCTTTTAGTGGCATGACTTTTCTTTCCTAATTTCACATAATATGACCCACTTTGTCTTTTCTATTTTTATTATGTTTTTGTCCCTTAGACAACCACTAATATAATGTTACTCTTTTCCTTTTTTCTAGAAACAGCAAAACAATTTTACAAAAGGCAACCAAGAAAACCAGTTACAACATAAAGATAAAAACCTTCAAAAGGGATGAAATCATTTTCCGACTAGTTAACTTTAAAAAAATGAACTGTTGCTTTTGAATGTTTTCATATTTTCTAAATGTTACTTGTAATCAATTATTAAAACCTTTTTTTTTTTTTTTTTTTTTTTTTTTAATTTCTTACTACCATTAATGAGGTGATGCATGACTCTATAATGTTGCAGGAGAAGAACTTTGAACACTTGAAGATAGGACTAGATGTTATAAAGGAGGCTACCGAGAATTTTGACGACACACATTGCATTGGGTCAGGCGGATTCGGTAAAGTATACAAAGCAGATCTTGAACATTTTGATAGCAGTAATTCCTTGTTGATAGAAGGTGTGAATGAGTGTGATTTACCAAGAAAACGAAGCACGGTAGCCATAAAGCGCATTCACAATCAAGAAGGAGAACAAGGGTTCATTTCAGAAATTGAAATGCTAACTACTTGTAAGCATGATAACATAATCTCTCTTCTTGGCTTTTGTTATGAAGGTAAAGGTGCAATGATCCTGGTTTATGAGCATGCTTCTAAAGGAAGTCTTGCTGACTATTTGGGAAGTAGTGATAAAATGACTAATCTTACTTGGGTGCAACGTATAAAGATGTGTCTTGATATTGCACATGGTTTGAATTACATTCACAACAACACAGATCATGGCAAACAAAAGATGATACACCGTGACATGAAGAGCGATAACTGGAAGATAACTGGAAGGCAAAGATTGCGGACTTTGGGCTCTCCAAATTCCACCCAGCAGATCAAGTGGCCAGCACTATCTATACCAATGTTGTAGGTACATATGTGTATTTGGATCCAGAATATCAGAAGGATCGTAGATTAAATAAGAAATCAGACATTTACTCGTTTGGAGTAGTGTTGCTTGAGATCTTAACCGGGAGGTTGGCCTATGATTCTTTATACACCAAGGTGAATGACAAGGGAATTGCACCTATTGCAAGAAATCATTTTGAAGAGGGAACAATAATGGATATTGTCGATCACAAGATAAAGGAGGAGACCGATGAACATGTCTTTTCTTTAAGTAAAGGACCTGATAAAGAGTCTTTGGACATTTTTTCAGAAATCGCATTTCGATGTGTCGCAGAAACTCAAGCGCATCGTCCAACAATAGAAGTTGTCATCGAAGAACTCAAAAAAGCATTAAACTCTCAGGTAAGTCAATAATTTAAAAGACAACTTTTTAATTTCTTCATATTCTTGATAGTAAAATGTGACATTTCATACATTATACTTTGTGTAAACAACATCTAACTATCTCACTGTATGCAACAAATCAATCTCACAATGTCCTAAGCACGACTCACCCACAACCATTTGGTTGGGGAACATTCTCACACATGGGGTACCATTAGGACACAAGCCCTTTAGTACTCAATTTAAGATCTTACCGTTTAAGTTTTTTCTTAGTACTTAAGTTTTGGGATTTATTGTTTTGATCTTAAACTTTTATTTAAACATAATAATTTAAATTTATGACTTGCTAATGAATTGCCGGTAAACCTCCTTACTCTTTTCTTCCTTGTATATATATTTTTTTCTTTAATGTAGAAATTGCAACAACCAACATTGATTTGCAACCATAACTTTGACATGAACTTGGAGATCGAGAAAAAAATTTAAATTTTGATTTAACACAATCCTGTATGGCAAGTAGGTTCGGTTTGTTTTTGACTTACTACATCGACTGACTGTCTGATTCACAGGAGAACCACAAAGACGACCTCAAACTGTCACTTAAAGACATAAAGTTGGCGACACAAAACTTCAGCCAAGACAATATCATTGGACAAGGAGATTTTGGGAAAGTATATAAAGGAGTAGCTACTCACACTCATGGATATAACATCTTTGCTGCAAAGCGCTTGGATAGGAATTCTGCTGAAGGAGAAGCTGAATTTATGACAGAACTGGAAATCCTTATGGAGTATAAACATGAAAATGTCATTGGTCTTGTAGGCTACTGTGATGAAGAGGATGAGAAAATTATTGTTTATGAGTATGCATCGAGAGGAAGTCTTGATAAGTACTTGGACAATGATAGTCTTACGTGGGTAATGCGGCTAAAAATATGCATCAATATTGCAATCGGGTTGGAGTTCCTTCATGGAAAGGGTTCAAGTCCAGAAATGGTGATACATAGGGACATTAAAAGCAGCAACATACTACTGCTTGATGATTGGAAAGCAAAAATTACTGATTTTGGGCTTTCCTTAGTTTGTCCAACAAAGCAGGATGCGGGGTATGTAGTCGATAATGTTATAGGCACAATTGGCTATCGTGACCCACTACACTTGAAAACAGGCTTCTTAACTAAAGAATCTGATATATTCTCACTGGGTGCGGTTTTATTTGACATATTGTGTGGGAAACTATCGTCCATAGAACTAGATGATGAGTATCTGTATTTACCCTTTTTGGCTAAACACCACTATCATGTCAGAAAACTTGATAAGTTAGTGTTTGAGGGTATCAAAAAACAAATTGTTCCACAGTCATATACTACATTTACAAGGATTGCCCTTCAATGCTTACATCACAGGAGAGAAAGTCAGCCAACGGCAGGTGAAGTGATAATACAACTTAAGAAAGCATTGGAATTCCAAGTAAGTTTTTTATTTCAAATTAGGCTATTTCTTTCACATACAGATCTATAAGTTGTGCACTTCTATTGTTTAAACAAATGTTGTTGAACCATAAAACATGATAAATAAACATATATCTTAATAGGACGGTCTTTTTTATCACTCAAAACAAAAAATATATCAAATGCCAAAACGAAAAAGACAACAAGTTTCCATGATCCAGAAAAAATGTGTTGTCTATGTTTAGTAGAAGGTCTTTAGTTGTTTCTTCAATGATAGGAATGTAAATGTATGAAATATGAGCTTATTAATTGTTTAATTAATGTACAGGAGGATTATGAGATATGGGAGTCGAAATTGCCTAAAGACTACAACGAAATAATCCAGATGTCAAAGTGCTCCGAAGATTATTCTAACATCAAGAAAGAGGATCTTTACAACATTTTCTCTAAAGGAATCCTCCTTCAACAGGACAAAGTGGTAATCAGTTCATTCTCAAATCTCAATTATATTTTTGTGCATCCTGTGTTCTATGTATTTACACATCATAACATTGAGTCTAACTTGTTTTTTTGTTGTATAACAGTTGCTGTCATTTGATGGTATTGGAGAAAGAAATGCAGTGTTTTCAGCGACAATGTTTTCCTACATAAACAGCTGTCCACATGAATGGAAGTCTCTTCCAGAATCAAGGTTATTCTTTCTACCTCTGTTGGTAAATATACATTGTTTGTTAGATGCATAAATTTCTGCTCTAATCTACAATCTAATATGATCAACAACTTTTAGAATAAGAAATATAAACAACTGAGTTTCATAAACAGATATAATACAAAATTGTTATACTCGAAGAAGAGTAAATAGTAGATGCTTTGTAACTTGTACAGGTTCAGTCCTACAACGTCTTATATCTTTATATATCAACTCTAAAGTATCTTCAAGCTTTAGTTTATTTATACGTTGAAACTTGATATTTACTGAAAACACACAAAAAACTTTATAAGTTTAAAGCATAATAATCAGGTCAGAATGATCAAGCTTAAGGTTGCATGACATGTACTTTTTCGCTCCTCAAAAGGAATGGAAATTCAATTTTCAGAAAATTATATTTTTGATAGGAATTGGATTACATAGTGCCCATTTTGAAAATTAATTAATTAAAAAAAAACTGTATTTTATGTTAACTTAAATGACTGTTTTTCCTATATAATACTTTAAAGTATGCATTTATGGAATTCATAGATAAGATTTTAGAGACTTCTTAACTGATTCTATTAGTATCAGATTTTACATATATATGATATTTACATGTTGCTTGCAGTTGATATGTACTCTGTTGCTTGATTCTGTATTTATTTTTTTCAAAACATGGTTGAGGTATTCCCTGTTTTGGGCCCTCTGTTTGCAGGACCATGAATCCTAGTTAATTAATTATATATTTATTGATACAATAAGTTTCAGTTTTGAATTTAAGTCTTTTCCCAATTCCCAAATAAATTGTTTTCTTGTTTATTTTGGTTTAAAGAAATACTAAATTCTAAAGTAGAAGTGTACCTCCGGGGGAATAATGGTTATGACTGACTCGGACTTGAATATTTATAACATGTGCAGATTTGAATCGGTAGTGGAGATGTCCGATGTTTCCAATTTGAACATCGAAATTAAGACAGATACTCGATTATTATCTCCGAATGCTGCTTATGGGGTCTATTTACTCTTCAAACTCTGTGATTCAAGAAAAGTTTCAACTAAACCGATGTATGTTAATCTAAAGTATAGAGTGGGCTCCGAAAATCTACATGCATATTTTGCAAAACAGAGAGACGAAGAGTGGATGATGATCGAGTTGTACAGATTCTTAAATCAGAACGAAGATGTCATGTTTACATTTCTAATAGAGAGCTTTTCATTGTTCTATTGTGGAGATGGTGCGATTTATGTCGAAGGCATTGAATTTCTAGCAATTGACAAAGTGAGTTTAGAAATATCCCTTGGCTCCATTCTATATTCTTTTGTTTATATATAAAAATCATGTCTATGCTGCATATTTAACACGATTGTACATAGGTGAAACATGATGAAATCAGAAAGTTGAAGGATGTCTCGGAATCAAACTTCAATGTGGATCGCGTGCAACAATTGCCAACTAACTTTGAAGAAATATTTGAGATACACAGAAACTATGACGAGTTGTTTTGGTTGGGCGAAGTAAACGGGAAGAAACTTCTTGTGGTTTCGGCAAAGGCAGCTCTATACAAATTTTCTAATGCGGATCTCTTTACTTCAAAACCATCATCCCAGTCAAGGTTTGCTTTTTTGAACTAGATTTGGCATGTTTTCCTTTGATCAGTAAACTTTCCTAATTGTATATTCACAATGTGCACATCTAATCTTATCCAAATATTTGAAAATGTTTTACAAAAGAAAATAAAACTACTGCAGATTTTTTAATTTAAGGCCAATCTTCTTTATTGTTTAGTAAAATACTGAAAATTTGTGTGTGTATAAATGGTTGACAAAAGTATCACATCTTGATTTGTCTTTTTGTGCCTTCAAAATTAACATTGTTTCTAGTATGTAATCATAATATGTATAGTACATGCAGATTTCAAGAGGTGATTGAGCTTTTGCCACAACAAGTATTCTATATTAATTGCACGATCAGAAGTCAAATGTTGTCGGCCGATACAGAATACACGTGTTATCTTGTATTCAAGCTTTCAGAAGAATGTCAGGGGCTTCATAATCCGGTGAAGGTACGAGATTTACTCCACCAAGTATACGAAGAGGCTGAATTTTTCTATTTTATTACCCCAAGCCCACCGAATATGAATGATATTACACGGGTTCCAAAACAAAGGGAAGATGGATGGATGGAGATTCAAGTGTGGAAATTTAACTCGGCTCATAGTTTCAAGAATGACTCTCTTTCTGTCTCTATGAAGTTTACAAGTCATGAAGGAACTATGTCTGGCCTCATCATATGTGGCCTTGAGTTTCGGCCAACGTTTATTACTACAAGCACGCTCAATTGAGCCTTTATTTTCAAACTCAAGTGTGGTTAAGCTTTACTTTGAAACTCAAGTTTGGTTTCTTAACCGATACATTATGAGCTTGGCCCGACTCGACTGTTCAAGGTAAATATTGACTGACTCGATATATTGAGTTTGGCTTGACTCAACTTTGTTGGGGTCATGGTTAGCTGAGTGAATTTTGTTGTTAGTTGCTTTGATCAAGTTCATAACGTAGTATAAACTACCTCATGTGTGTGATCTAGTAGTTTAAATTGCATTAAAGATTTGTAAGTTTTGTATTCGAACAATGTTGGTTCAGTTTGTTTTCATCAGTAGTGTAGAGTAGGGGTATTTGCATAATTGCATCCCACATTGCCCTCATCAACAAAATGACCAAGGTTGAGATGATTATAAAAGAGTAAATTGCATAAATCGTCCCTAAACTTTGGCCAGATTGCAAGTTTCGTCCCAACCATTTCGAAAGTGCAGAAATCGTCCCTGTGGAAAACCTTTGAGTAAATTTTCGTCCCTGATTGGGACGAAACATGCAATTTGGTTGGGACGAAATATGCAATCTTGCCAAAGTTTAGGGACGAAAATTTGCTCAAAGGTTTTTCACAGGGACGATTTCTGCACTTTCGTAATGGTTGGGACGAAACATGCAATCTGGCCAAAGTTTAGGGACGATTTATGCAATTTACTCATTATAAAATGAGATGCCAAACAATCAATGAAAATCATATTTGTTGGCTTCTAACCGAAGTCATTGTTATGGTCTAGTGTTTTTGTTGCAATTACTAGTTATTAATCATAGAATCTACAAAAGATTAATTTTATTATATCAAATATAATTGACTTTTAGTGATTATTTGATTTTTAAAACATTTTAATTTGTATCCAAACTTTAGTGAAAAGCTTATGATTTAATTGGTAAATTTCGAATCAGCTGAACCTAAATGAGTTTGAGGGTACTACTTGGTGAGTACTTATTTACTCACCATTTTATGACCAAATACCAACCCAAAACGACTTATTTGAGCTAATAATCGCCAAGAAAACATGTGTTTTTGTGATTGTGACATGCAGGTACGGATATATAAGAAATGGACGAAAAATCATCAGAAAACCGGAAAAACGAGCACGAGATTAGAAGACGGTCAAGTAGTCAAAGCTGTGATCCAGAAATCAGTTTCAGTCCTTCATGTTCTCAAAGTTGGCAAGAAAAGTCCTTGGATTAACTTTGCAAAGTTGGCAGAAATTACCCTTGAATTTTAGTTCAATTCACTTTTGGTCCTTAAATTCTTAAATAACAAAAATCTGTTTCAAGCAAGTCATTGTCCAATCCAATATAAAAGTCCAAGTCCACTTATTAGAACACACCAAGCCCATCACCCAAAAAGTTGACCCGAGCCCACCTAAGTCTTACCTTCGGTCAAAAGGTCAAAGAAGAGAAAAAAGTTAAATAAAAGAAACACACACCGCGCTTATTTCTTTTATCCCCAATTCACCCCATTCCCAGAACCAAGAACCCTAGATACCAAGCCACCCAAATTGGCTCAAATCAAATCGAACCACACCAATTGGCTAATGATTAGCTAATCATTAAGACTTCTAGAACCTCACGTGGCCTGTCACATGTCAGAGAGATAAGAGAATCCTTCGAAGGACACATGGCTGCTTAAGATTGGTGGATGCACGTCATTGGATTCGCCTTCCAGAAGCTCTGACACGGAAAGAGAGTAGTAGCACAAGGATTGGACAGATGTCATCATTTGAGTGGACAAGCCACATCACGGATCATCATCCTATGGCTCATATTGTATCAAGGAAGCACAAGTATCATCTGAGGGCTCACATTGATTGAAAGAAGCACAAATTGACGCGGATTGCCAGCTTGGCACTTGTCTACCCAAGCACTCCTCATTTGCTATAAATAGGTGCTTATTTCTTAGTGTTTAGTGTGTAATTTTTAGAGTAGAGAAATGCTGCTAAAATTTCATTGTAATTAGTTTAGGTTTATGTAATGTTGAATTTAGTTTTATTTTAATAAAAGTTTTACTTTAAATAAATTCCCAGCTTATTTTAGTTTCTTATTTCAGATTATTTTGTTTAAACATTATTATCTTCTGCTTATCTTAGTTTGAATAGTAGTTCAGCTTATTACTCTTTTACATGTTTTACTCATCTACATAAAATAAAAATAAATAAAAAAATAAAAAAATATAAAAAGCATAAAAATAATAAAAAGAGTTTTTAAAGTAGCTTTTATAGATTATAAATAAGCTGCAGTAGCTTACATTTCAGCTTAGATAAGCTTTCTAGCTTGATCATAAGCTGATTTAATTTCAAATTACCAAAAAGTTGTTTGGTCAACTGAAGTCAAAGGATTGTAATTCTTGTGTTGCTGAGGTGTATTAAGACAGATTGAGACAGTTACGGAAGGTCTCAGCCTGTCTAAAAGACAGGCTCGCTTAGTGAATCCACCTCTGTTCTTGCTGAGGTGGAATTGGATTGTAAGTGTTGAGCTCATTTTCATTTTATAGTGCTATAATAGATTTGATTCTCTGTTTCTTATTAGCTAGTTGTTTGATAAATGTTTTAAATAGCTTCTGGTAAAATGTTTATAGTTGTTTAGATTATTTTAATAGAATCGTTTAGAGTTAGTAGTGATTTAATTGTGTATCCAGATTTATTATAGTAGTATATGGATCTTTGAATTTTGAGTATTAGTTTGATTCGGCTGTTTTTAGATTGATGATTTAGCTTCTATTGTGTTAGAATTGCTTGTTTGATCTATAGGTTGGAATTTTGTAACTGTCTACTTCTATTTTTAGTGTTATTTGAGTTAGATTTGAATAGATAAAATCTCAAATAGGGTGTTTGGATCAGCATTGCCTTAAGCCGTTGTGTCTGTTTTTGCCTTTAGTATTAATTGATCCAGTTTTTAATTGATGCAGTCATATAAGTTTTTTTTCTCTTCTCTTCATCTGTCTTAATAGAACTTTAGTTGCAGCAATCTGTCTCATCAGTCACATTTTTATCAGCCCTTCATTTAGGTCATTTAAGCTCATTTTTGTTCCAAATTAGTTTTCCTTGTTCATTTATATCTTATTTAGACTTTTGTTAGCTTATTTCAGATTTCCTAGATTTGTTAGTAACTTTAATTTCAGCATGAATAAGTTCCTTCCAGGCTTGTTTCTGCCCTGCACCTCAGCTTGTTTAATACAGCCTAAGATTAGCTTTTAGATTTGCCTTAGATAGCCCTTTTTAGCTGTTTAGTTATAGCTTGTGTTTTTGATTCATTGAAGTTGCTAAGTTGCAATGTTTGATTGTTAGATATTTCTATCTAAGTTCAGATTCTAGCTTACTCTGGTTGTAGTCTGCTTGATTTTTGTAGCTTATATGCACTGCTAATCTCTTGTATCTTGTAATTCTGAGTTTCATTTCTTCATATCTTTTCATTTCTGAGTCCAAATCAGTCATTTGTATTTGTGTTTTAGGTTTGGATAAGTTTTTATCACAAGTGCTTATAAATAAGCACTTGTGATAAGCAGTTAAGCTTGAATAAGCAGTTCCACTACTGATTTTTCTTTCAAAATTTTATTTTAGGTTCTTTTTAATATTTTTGAATTTCTGGAATTTTTCCAGATTTTTCTGATTAGTTTTACTATTTTTAATAATTACTTTTGGTTATTTCCAATTTTTAAATCATTTTTAAATTCCAAAAATCAATAAAAAATATAAAAAAGGTCAGAAAAATACAAAAATAATTTTTAAATTTCTTTTATAATATTTTAGAATTTTTAGAATTTTATTTTCAACTTTCCACTTAATTTTTCTATTTTTCTTATTTTTAATTCATTTTTAATTCAATAAATACAAAATTAATTCTAGAAAATAAAAGAAAAGTCAAAAAAATATTTTTCTTTTTCCTAAAATTCTTTTTATTAGTTTTTAATTTTTAGAAAATATTTCCAAGTTCGTAGGGTCATTTTTCATATAACGTTACGTTTAAATTTTTACGTGTGAATTACCGTTTTCGCGTTTTTCAATTCGGTGCATAGTTAGCTTGTACTCTTTGCATGCTTTATTGTTGTTTGTTAATATTTGAATTCCTTGATTGCTATTTTCACTATATCACTCTTTCACAACTCACTTTCACTACACGATTCCCGATTCGATAATTCAAATTTTCCATTTGAGCTTTCGTTGGGAAGAACGACCCGGGAATTACTTTAACCGGTATTTCCTTGGAATATTATTATACTATAAACGACACGCATCAATTTTTGGCGCCGCTGCCGGGGAAGGCTTAAAGTGAATTTTTGAATAATTGTTTTGGAAAATCGTGTTTTGATAAGCCTTCTTCTACTTTGTATATATATTTCTATAAAAATTGAAAAATCAAAAACACTTTTCCTAAAGTGTTTTCAAAAATACCAAAAAAATAATAAAAGTTACAGCCTCGACTCGATCGCAAGAAAGGGCGTTGTAAACCAAATAAGTCTCGCAATATAACGAAAACGTAATTTAGTTGTTTATCGGACTATTTCAATTACTACAACCGAATAAGCGGGAAATACGGAAGCTAAGACATTAAATTGCTAGCTGAAGAGAGATCCATTCTTCTCTCCCGTCCCGTCGCGCGTGGTTTTGAAAGAAACGGTTTTCGATTAATATTACGTTTTAAGAAAAGAAAAACAAAAGAAATAAAAAGTTTTGTAAAAAAAATATAAAAAACAAAAAGATTTACCTTTTTCTTTTTATTTTCTTTTTCATTTTGCTTGTGGTGTATGCACACCCGCTCTTCTTTTGAGAGTCTTATATCACCGTTATCAAATCCCGAAAGGGTAATACGACACACACACCGTGTCCATTTCCTTAACGTTGAGGAAATGGATATGAATGATCAACACCCTCCGGTGGGTGGTGATGAAAACCAACACATGCCGGCTCCTGATCTCCGAACGATGGAGGAGCTGTGCCAACCCACAATGCATGGTAGAGGTGGCCCGATTGCCCCTCTAAATATTGAGGCTACGGATTTTGGACTTAAGCACCACATGATACAACAAGTCCAAAATTCGTGCCAATTTCACGGATTACCGGGTGACGATGCTAATAAGCATCTCGATAAGTTTTTAACCGTCACCCAAAATATGAAACAAAACGGGGTCTCCGATGACGCCCTCCGTCTCTCTCTCTTCCCCTATTCTCTTACACATCATGCCACCGCGTGGTTTGATCGTCTTCCCAGGAACTCGATTCATACTTTTAATGAAATGGTATCCAAGTTCCTGGCGAAGTATTTTCCACCATCGATGGTGACGAAATTGAGGAATGATATTAGCAACTTTCGACAACTCCCCGATGAGTCTTTGTTTGAGGCTTGGGAGCGTTACAAGCTTGCCATTGATCGTTGTCCGAATCATAATATGCTTCTCGTTACGATAATCGATACGTTTTATAATGGATTAACTTTACGACATAGGGACACGATCAATGCTGCAGCTGGTGGTACTTTTATGAAACGTCGTCCTGAGGATTGTTACGAGCTAATCGAGAATATGACGGCCCATTACAACTATTGGGATTCCTCAGCCGAGAGGAATGAGCCAATAAGATCGACCGCGACTCTTAATTCTTCCTCTTCTTCTAATCCCGAGCTAGCCGTCTTGAGTAAGAAAGTTGACGATTTGTCGACGGCTATGCTAAGAATGTACCAAATGATGCCTAATCAAGTTAAAGAAACACAAGTTAATGTGGTCAATATCGTTTGTGACACTTGTGGTGGTCCACACCCGTATTATGAATGTCCGACGACCGGCTCTTTTGCTCAAGAGAACGTGTATGCTGCAAATATGGGTGGCAACGGTTACCCACCTCTTCAAGGAGACCGTAATCTCCTCAGCTACCGTTCGAGCCATTTTCAAGGACCACCCGGTTTCGAACAATCAAACCAAGTCAATCAAGTCAATCAGAATCATAATGTGCAGAATCGTAATAATCAAGGTAATCAAAATCAGAGTCGAGCTAATAATGGTTTTCAAAATCATAATCAAGGGTTTAATCAGAATCGGGGTTTTCAAGGTAATTTCAATCAAGGCCCGCCTCAAGGGAACAATTTTCAAAACCATCAAAACCATGGAAACCCTGGGAATTTTCAGAATAATAATCATGGAAATCAAAATAATGGCAATTTTCAAAACCGTGGGCAAAGTTTTAATCATCAAAATCAAGCTGCTATTCCAAATCCGTCGCCCACGGAAGAGTTGATTAAACAATTGCTTCAAGGACAACAAGCCTTAATTGCTAAACAAGAGGAAACCACGAAAATGTTTGCAACTCAAATCAATGATATCAACAAACGTTTAAATGATCGACCCTCGGGTTCGGGTATTACATCTTTGCCAAGCAACACGATCGCAAACCCGAGGGGCGAAGTAAAAGCGATCATAACTCGCAGTGGTGCTACATATGAGGGACCCACAGTTCCTACTACCTCTTCTTCTTCTTCGTCTCCACCCAAGGTAGTAGACTGTGAGACCGAGGCGACAAAGGACCCGGTTCCTCCTGTTAATAATGGAGGAGCTGAAAACGTCCAACCTCCGGTTGTCCAAAAGTCAAAGGATAAAGAAAAAGTCGTTTTTGAGAAAAATGTGAAATACAAGTCTAAATTGCCATATCCGTCACGATTTAATGATGAAGAGCTCCGTGCAAAATCTAAAAAACAAATGGAAAAATTTCTCGATATTTTTCAAAAGTTGCACTTTGATATCAGTTTCATGGATGCTCTTGTTTACATGCCAAAGTTTGCTTCCACGTTCAAAAATCTGATAAGTAATAAAGAGAAATTGCTCGAATTAGCCGAAACGCCGATTAATGTTCAATGCTCTGCGATTCTTCTCAAGAAGCTTCCCGAGAAGCTTGGAGATTCGGGAAAATTTCTCATTCCTTGTTCGTTGAAAGATCAAGAGGTTTGCAAAGCCCTGGCCGATTCAGGTGCAAGCATTAACCTTATGCCATTTTCGATCTATAAACAACTTGGGATGGGGGAACTTAAACCGACACGAATGACTTTAGAGCTTGCTAATCGTTCGATTGCTCATCCAGTTGGAATTGCTGAAGATGTTTTTGTTCAAGTGAACTCGTGTACTTTTCCGGCCGACTTTGTCGTGGTTAATTTTGAACCAGATCCAAGAGTTCCTCTTATACTAGGGCGACCGTTTTTACGAACCGCAAAAGCCCTAGTAGATCATTTTGAGGACACTCTAACTTTACGACATGATGACGATATTATGATTTTTAAAGCCGATGCTTCGAACTTGAAGAAGTACTCCGTTAATAGCATCAATGTTTGTGATTATACTTTTGATGATTTTGTGAAAACGTTCATTCCCGACTCTTCCCCATCATTTCCTACGACTAAGGAATATGATTCTTTTTGGGAAGAGGTCGATGAATTTCTTGCTATCGAAACGATTCCGATTTCTGAGATTGACGACTCTTACTTTGATTCGGAGGGGGATACTATTTTTCTTAACAATTTGTTGAACGATGAACCGTCAATCCCTCCGGATAAAGTTAAGACAAAGATTGAGCTTATAATTGACGATCCTCTTGAGCCCGAGCTCGAGGAATTTTTACCAGACTTTGAGAGTTTCTCCTTTGACACGACTGAGGAAATAAGTGGCAATCTCACTTATGTTCCTGATTTTTCTGATCCGACGTTTGAAGCTTTTCATTTTGATCACTCGGAAGAGACGAGTCGTGGCAATCCCACTTCTCATGCTTTTATCTCTCTTCCGGAGTTTGAATCATTTCGTTTTGATAAATCTGAATGCAAAATGGAAAAGTTTTCTAAATCTGAATATGAGAGTTTCAGTTTTGATCTTAAAATTGATCATGATCAGGGTGGTGTGCTTAAAAATGAGAATTTTAAAGAAAAGTTTTTCCCATCCCTCCCACCCGGAAAAGATTGTAAAATGAGCTTAAATGATAAGATTCATAATTCTATAATTATGAAGTTTTATTTTGATGAAGATGAGTTTTTCAAGATTGTTATCATGACTTTCTTACCATTTATAAAGTTTGGTGTGGTTTCTCTTATCCGTCACTCCGTGGGGAGTGAGGATGTTGTTTTTGACCCTGGTATCTGTTTTCAAAGTTTTAAAAATACAAATATCAGCGGTTATCTATTCGGGATGGAACTTTCAAATAAGGCATAAGTTTTTCAAAATATTTTGGATGAAAGCCCGAATGAGATTATTTTTCCACGGTTTCTCCCCAAGGACGAATTAATTCGGGGATCGAGTCAAGCTCATGTGACTCGGTGAACAAAAACAAGCGCTTCGTGGGTGGCAACCCATGCTTATCCAATTTCATCTTCTTATATTTCTATTTTCTAACACCTAATGTGAGGAGGGGGTGCCTCTTCTACTCTTGTGTTTCGTGGTTGTTGTGATATTTGTTCAGGATTGTCCATGATTTATGATGACTCTTGTGCTCGTTATCTCTTCACTTGGAGTCTCATTTATCGGTGCTATTTGGAAATCCTATATCCGTTAAATCTTATCGACTAACGTTTTCTTTGGCATAATTAATAAACGGCCTAGAATTTTGTTAGGATTACCTTAACCCATAAAACATTGAGGACAATGTTTCGTTCTAGTCGGGGGGAGGGTGAATCTTCGATTCGATTTTGACCTTGCATTTTTCACAAATGTCGTGTACTCTTGCAACTCCGTTTTTCCATCAAAAATAAAAAAAAATTGAAAAAATTGAAAAATTTCAAAAATTTTGATGAGAAAGCAATGAAAAAGTACAAAAAGATGTGAAAAAGTTGAAAAAGTTGTGCAAAAATATAATAAAGTTTGAATAAGTGTTTTGACACCTTGTTGACTTTCTTGCTGGCGAGAGTAGGAATAAATATTTTGACTTGACCGGGCGTGTTGAGCCCTAGCTTGTTCCCTTAACCAATGATGATCACATAAGCTTGTGCTAGTTTTGTACACCAGGAACTATAAAATGCGAATTCTTTCTTAAGAATCTGCAAGTTCCCGTACTTGACTTTATACATGCGCAACTTAAAAGCTTTCGCTAGTCTTTTACATCAGGAGCTAGAAAACGCGAATTCTTCTTCTAGAATTTGCAAGTTTCCGTAACTGACTTTATATATGCGTGGCTGATTATCGGCTAAGTATTCGCTGGTTTCATTATTTGGAATCTTAAATTGCGAAGAGCGAGAAATGATAGAGTTTATTTAGAAGTTAGATGCTAAACGTGGAGTAGTGGTTCTCTTTAGAGCTCATGAGAGGTACTTGTGGCTTTTTACTCCCATCAGAAACGTCACTTATATATAAATAGATGTTCTAGGTTAATTAGTGGTATTTCGGTTTGAATAATATTTAGTTCTTTGTTTTCTTAAGAGAATTTTTGCTTTAGAAATTGGGTACATATCAAGGAACACCAAAAATAAGAGCGAAAAAGTGAAAAAATCAAAAGTCAAAAGTTGATTATCTATGTGGTTTTGGAGCTACCCGTTAAGCTTCCATTTATGTTGAGAAAAAAGTAAAGTCAAGAAAAAAAAAAAAAAAAAGAAAAATTGAAAAGTATGAAAAATATGAGAAAAGTGAAAAAAGTGAAAAATGAAAAATATGAAAGTTATAGTATTGTTGAATAAGAGCTTATGTATGTAAATAAGTTGTTGGCGCGTGAGGTGCATGTAATAAGTGATTAGTAATCAGTCACATGAGGTGCACGTGATCGTACTCCGCAACTTATATTCTTGATATTGTATGTACCCCAAATTCCTTGATGTGGACCGAATTTCTATTGCAGTGGTTCTTAAGAGAAAATGAATAACTACTTATCGTTTTAACTTAGGTGTCACTATCGGACTTAAAAATTATCGAAACGAGAAAATATGAAGAAATTCATTTCTCAACAAAATAAAATATTGAGATACAAAACCTAGGAAATGGGAGTAAGAAGTTTCCACAAGTAACTGTTATGAGTAGTGTTAGCATCTAATTTGTAGATAAGCTGTGATCTCGTTTGTACGCTTAGTTTGGGGACTCGTGAAAAATCAAGGATGACGAATTTTATCCGTATGGACGCTTCTTAAAAGAAGTGTTTCTATTCGTTGACCCTAATAGTTATTACAAGATAATGAAAGTTCAACAAACCGTCACAAGTGTGAATTATGGAAAAGTACAAAAATAGAAAGTATAAGTGGAATAAAGGAATAAATGGAAAATTTTGGAAAACGAAGCGTTTTTCGGGAATAAATGATTTTGTAATCTCTTTTGAACCGCCTTGCTACTTTTCAAAGCTAGTAAAAAGAGTATCAAAATTATTTATCCTAAAAGCGTGAATTGATCACATTGCGTGAGGACACGGCAATACTTTAGTCGGGGGGATTTTGGTGAGTACTTATTTACTCACCATTTTATGACCAAATACCAACCCAAAACGACTTATTTGAGCTAATAATCGCCAAGAAAACATGTGTTTTTGTGATTGTGACATGCAGGTACGGATATATAAGAAATGGACGAAAAATCATCAGAAAACCGGAAAAACGAGCACGAGATTAGAAGACGGTCAAGTAGTCAAAGCTGTGATCCAGAAATCAGTTTCAGTCCTTCATGTTCTCAAAGTTGGCAAGAAAAGTCCTTGGATTAACTTTGCAAAGTTGGCAGAAATTACCCTTGAATTTTAGTTCAATTCACTTTTGGTCCTTAAATTCTTAAATAACAAAAATCTGTTTCAAGCAAGTCATTGTCCAATCCAATATAAAAGTCCAAGTCCACTTATTAGAACACACCAAGCCCATCACCCAAAAAGTTGACCCGAGCCCACCTAAGTCTTACCTTCGGTCAAAAGGTCAAAGAAGAGAAAAAAGTTAAATAAAAGAAACACACACCGCGCTTATTTCTTTTATCCCCAATTCACCCCATTCCCAGAACCAAGAACCCTAGATACCAAGCCACCCAAATTGGCTCAAATCAAATCGAACCACACCAATTGGCTAATGATTAGCTAATCATTAAGACTTCTAGAACCTCACGTGGCCTGTCACATGTCAGAGAGATAAGAGAATCCTTCGAAGGACACATGGCTGCTTAAGATTGGTGGATGCACGTCATTGGATTCGCCTTCCAGAAGCTCTGACACGGAAAGAGAGTAGTAGCACAAGGATTGGACAGATGTCATCATTTGAGTGGACAAGCCACATCACGGATCATCATCCTATGGCTCATATTGTATCAAGGAAGCACAAGTATCATCTGAGGGCTCACATTGATTGAAAGAAGCACAAATTGACGCGGATTGCCAGCTTGGCACTTGTCTACCCAAGCACTCCTCATTTGCTATAAATAGGTGCTTATTTCTTAGTGTTTAGTGTGTAATTTTTAGAGTAGAGAAATGCTGCTAAAATTTCATTGTAATTAGTTTAGGTTTATGTAATGTTGAATTTAGTTTTATTTTAATAAAAGTTTTACTTTAAATAAATTCCTAGCTTATTTTAGTTTCTTATTTCAGATTATTTTGTTTAAACATTATTATCTTCTGCTTATCTTAGTTTGAATAGTAGTTCAGCTTATTACTCTTTTACATGTTTTACTCATCTACATAAAATAAAAATAAATAAAAAAATAAAAAAATATAAAAAGCATAAAAATAATAAAAAGAGTTTTTAAAGTAGCTTTTATAGATTATAAATAAGCTGCAGTAGCTTACATTTCAGCTTAGATAAGCTTTCTAGCTTGATCATAAGCTGATTTAATTTCAAATTACCAAAAAGTTGTTTGGTCAACTGAAGTCAAAGGATTGTAATTCTTGTGTTGCTGAGGTGTATTAAGACAGATTGAGACAGTTACGGAAGGTCTCAGCCTGTCTAAAAGACAGGCTCGCTTAGTGAATCCACCTCTGTTCTTGCTGAGGTGGAATTGGATTGTAAGTGTTGAGCTCATTTTCATTTTATAGTGCTATAATAGATTTGATTCTCTGTTTCTTATTAGCTAGTTGTTTGATAAATGTTTTAAATAGCTTCTGGTAAAATGTTTATAGTTGTTTAGATTATTTTAATAGAATCGTTTAGAGTTAGTAGTGATTTAATTGTGTATCCAGATTTATTATAGTAGTATATGGATCTTTGAATTTTGAGTATTAGTTTGATTCGGCTGTTTTTAGATTGATGATTTAGCTTCTATTGTGTTAGAATTGCTTGTTTGATCTATAGGTTGGAATTTTGTAACTGTCTACTTCTATTTTTAGTGTTATTTGAGTTAGATTTGAATAGATAAAATCTCAAATAGGGTGTTTGGATCAGCATTGCCTTAAGCCGTTGTGTCTGTTTTTGCCTTTAGTATTAATTGATCCAGTTTTTAATTGATGCAGTCATATAAGTTTTTTTTCTCTTCTCTTCATCTGTCTTAATAGAACTTTAGTTGCAGCAATCTGTCTCATCAGTCACATTTTTATCAGCCCTTCATTTAGGTCATTTAAGCTCATTTTTGTTCCAAATTAGTTTTCCTTGTTCATTTATATCTTATTTAGACTTTTGTTAGCTTATTTCAGATTTCCTAGATTTGTTAGTAACTTTAATTTCAGCATGAATAAGTTCCTTCCAGGCTTGTTTCTGCCCTGCACCTCAGCTTGTTTAATACAGCCTAAGATTAGCTTTTAGATTTGCCTTAGATAGCCCTTTTTAGCTGTTTAGTTATAGCTTGTGTTTTTGATTCATTGAAGTTGCTAAGTTGCAATGTTTGATTGTTAGATATTTCTATCTAAGTTCAGATTCTAGCTTACTCTGGTTGTAGTCTGCTTGATTTTTGTAGCTTATATGCACTGCTAATCTCTTGTATCTTGTAATTCTGAGTTTCATTTCTTCATATCTTTTCATTTCTGAGTCCAAATCAGTCATTTGTATTTGTGTTTTAGGTTTGGATAAGTTTTTATCACAAGTGCTTATAAATAAGCACTTGTGATAAGCAGTTAAGCTTGAATAAGCAGTTCCACTACTGATTTTTCTTTCAAAATTTTATTTTAGGTTCTTTTTAATATTTTTGAATTTCTGGAATTTTTCCAGATTTTTCTGATTAGTTTTACTATTTTTAATAATTACTTTTGGTTATTTCCAATTTTTAAATCATTTTTAAATTCCAAAAATCAATAAAAAATATAAAAAAGGTCAGAAAAATACAAAAATAATTTTTAAATTTCTTTTATAATATTTTAGAATTTTTAGAATTTTATTTTCAACTTTCCACTTAATTTTTCTATTTTTCTTATTTTTAATTCATTTTTAATTCAATAAATACAAAATTAATTCTAGAAAATAAAAGAAAAGTCAAAAAAATATTTTTCTTTTTCCTAAAATTCTTTTTATTAGTTTTTAATTTTTAGAAAATATTTCCAAGTTCGTAGGGTCATTTTTCATATAACGTTACGTTTAAATTTTTACGTGTGAATTACCGTTTTCGCGTTTTTCAATTCGGTGCATAGTTAGCTTGTACTCTTTGCATGCTTTATTGTTGTTTGTTAATATTTGAATTCCTTGATTGCTATTTTCACTATATCACTCTTTCACAACTCACTTTCACTACACGATTCCCGATTCGATAATTCAAATTTTCCATTTGAGCTTTCGTTGGGAAGAACGACCCGGGAATTACTTTAACCGGTATTTCCTCGGAATATTATTATACTATAAACGACACGCATCAATTTTTGGGTGAATCTTCGATTCGATTTTGACCTAGCATTTTTCACATGTCGTGCACTCTTGCAACTCCGTTTTTCCACCAAAAATAAAAAAAAAAAATTGAAAAAACTGAAAAATTTCAAAATTTTTGATGAAAATGTCATGAAAAAGTACAAAAAGATGAGAAAAATTTGAAAAAGTTGTGCAAAAATATAATAAAGTTTGAATAAGTGTTTTGACACCTTGTTGACTTTCTTGCTGGCGAGAGTAGGAATAAATATTTTGACTTGACCGGGCGTGTTGAGCCCTAGCTTGTTCCCTTAACCAATGATGATCACTTAAGCTTGTGCTAGTTTTGTACACAAGGAGCTATAAAATGCGAATTCTTTCTTAAGAATCTGCAAGTTCCCGTACTTGACTTTATACATGCGCAGCTTAAAAGCTTTCGCTAGTCTTTTACATCAGAAGCTAGAAAACGCGAATTCTTCTTCTAGAATTTGCAAGTTTCCGTAACTGACTTTATATATGCGTGGCTGATTATCGGCTAAGTATTCGCGGGTTTCATTATTTGGAATCTTAAATTGCGAAGAGCGAGAAATGATAGAGTTTATTTAGAAGTTAAATGCTAAACGTAGAGTAGTGGTTCTCTTTAGAGCTCATGAGAGGTACTTGTGGCTTTTTACTCCCATCAGATACGTCACCCATATATAATAGATGTTCTAGGTTAATTAGTGGTATTTCGGTTTGAATAATATTTAGTTCTTTGTTTTCTTAAGAGAATTTTTGCTTTAGAAATTGGGTACATATCAAGGAACACCAAAAATAAGAGCGAAAAGTGAAAAAATCAAAAGTCAAAAGTTGATTATCTATGTGGTTTTGGAGCTACCCGTTAAGCTTCCATTTATGTTGAGAAAAAAAGTAAAGTAAAGAAAAAAAAGTAGAGGAAAAAAATTAAAAAGTATGAAAAAAGTGAAAAATGAAAAATGTGAAAGTTGAAAGTTATATCGAATAAGAGCTTATGTATGAAAATAAGTTGTTGGCGCGTGAGGTGCATGTGATACGTGATTAGTAATCAGTCACATGAGGTGCACGTGATCGTACTCCGCAACTTATATCCTTGATATTGTATGTACCTAATTCCTTGAAATGGACCGAATTTCTATTGCAGTGGTTCTTAAGAGAAAATGAATAACTACTTATCGTTTTAACTTAGGTATCACTATCGGATAAAAAATTATTGAAACGAGAAAATATGAAGCGATTCATTTCTCAACAAAAATAAAATAATGAGATACAAAAACCTAGGACATGGGAGTAAGGAGTATCCACTAAGTAACTGTTATGAGTAGTGTTAGCATCTAATTTGTAGATAAGCTGTGATCTCGTTTTTACGCTTAGTTTGGGGACTTGTGAAAAATCAAGGATGACGATTTTTATCCGTATGGTCACTTCGTAAAAAGAAGTGTTTCTACTTGTCGACCCTTATAATTATTGCAAAAATAATGAAAGTTCAACAAACCGTCACAAGTTTGAAGTATGAAAAGTCCAAAAATAGTAGTGATAAGTAGAATAAAGAAAATTTTTGGAAAACGGAGCGTTTTCGGGAATAAATGATTTTGTAATATCTTTTGAACCTCCTTGCTACTTTTCAAAGTTAGTAGAAAGAGTATTGAAATTATTTATCCTAAAAGCGTGAATTGATCACATTGCGTGAGGGCACGACAATACTTTAGTCGGGGGGATTTTGGTGTGTGTTAATTTACACACTTTTTTCTTAACTAAAACCGGACTAAAAAGACCAAAAACCGACCATAAATGCCAAATATATGTTGTTTTTGTGTTTATTAATGTGCAGGTACGGATATCGTGAAAAGGACAAAAATCAAAGAAAACAGGACAAAACGAGCACGAGATTGGAAAGAGCACGAAATTACGACATCAATGATAATTTTATTTGAAGCATCGATGCAAAAGATTGAATTTTGCAAAATTATTGAAGCCCAAAAGAAAAGCCCAAGATTTAAGTTCAATAAACCATTCAAGAAAAATATGTGTTACATGGAGAAAATAATTTGATTGGTGACCTCTTGCAAAATCCACCAACTAGATGGAAATTAATTCATTGTTCTAGAAGCTCTTGGTCCCCACAACTATTATCACAAATGAATGAAATGAAGTCCAAGCCATTTGTGTTGAATGATTGTCACGTGATATAGAAGAAAAATAAATCAAATGGAGACAAAGGGCCATGTCAACATCAAAGGGGCAACATTTATTTTAAAGCAAATAAAAGTTATCATCTTTTGAAATGCAATAAGAGAAAGATGAATTGTAGACCTGTGCATATGACGCAAGAAAGAATGAAAAGAAAATGCACCAATGCAAGCCTCGTGATCCTCACATTCCGAAATTAATACCAAATAGGCGCGTGCCTCTTTTGTTCCAGTACCTGGCAGTCCATTTTCACAAATTCAGCCAATCTAAGAGCTACACATGGCAAAGATGACGCTATTTTCACCTCTAAAATTATGCCACGTCTCCATTAAGTGTTGGCATACTTTGGAAGGATCGAGAAGAGTCTCCAATCATCCAATCATTTGCTATAAATAGCACCAGATCCAAGAGATGAAAATGATTCTCTCCTCATTTTTTCTTACATCACACACATTTTTACTTTTATTTTTAGGAGTAGGATAAATAAATTAGATAGTAGATTTATTTCTTTGTAATAGCTTAATATTTGTAGTTTATTTTTAAAAGCTTTTTGTACACCTTATTTCAAGTTGAATGAAGATGATGTTTTCTTTTAATGGTCCAACTTAGCTTATTACTCTTCTCATCTATTTCTTTTATTCTCTTTTCTTTTATCTAAAAATCTATTTTAGCTTAATAGCTTTTTGAAACTTATTAGATTAGCTTATTGAATAAACATTTTTTTTTATGCTTTATTTCTTTTCATAACTTCTTTAGTATTATTAGATTTAATAATTTTTAGTTTATATCTCTTAATCTCTTTTTATTTTAAAAGCTTTTTCTCAAATAAATCAAATTAGCTTAATATTTTTCATCTCCTTAGCTTATCTTTTATTTTCTTCTAATCAATCTAGCTTTTTAGCTTTGGTTGATTCATAACTAGTATAGATCTATTAGCTTTCTAGCTTTTTGGTTCTATTACTAGTTTGTCTAGATTTGATTAGCTTTTTTATAGCTATTTTAATCTAGATCTAGTTTATATCATAGCTTATTTGTACTAATCTTTCATAAAGTTGTGATTTTTCTTAGTTTCTCATCATTCTCTACATAAGGCGAGGAGCTTAAGGGTTTTATAAGCTTACTTATTAATAAAGCTTATAGCTTTTCTAGTTTTTATAAAGCTAATTAGTGATTAAAGTCAAAAACTTTATTTACTATTTGGTGATATTAAAACTATTAAAGAAATAAACTTTATAATTTGTCAAGTTTATAAAATCGGGTGGTTTATTATTCTCGTTGCGTTATATCGGGTTCTACTTTCTATTCCTTTTCACTTTTATATAATTAGTTTATTAATCATGTTTGATAGAATATTTGTTTTTATTAGTTTGATTATTATGCGTAGCAAGTAGCTTATTAGTGTTTGTTAAGTGATATGGATTTATGATTTAAGTGTGGATTAATAAAAATGGATTGTGATTAATAATTAGTGAGATTATTTAGATTTGTAGTTTTATTATTTGAAGGGCAAAAGCCGGAGAATAATCAAACTACACATCTAGTAATTATTTTCTTTTTAAAGGATTATTTTCAAAATTAACCAACGTTGTGAGAAAATAGTCATGTTTATGTTGAGAAAAAAGTAAAGTCAAGAAAAAAAAAAAAAAAAGAAAAATTGAAAAGTATGAAAAATATGAGAAAAGTGAAAAAAGTGAAAAATGAAAAATATGAAAGTTATAGTATTGTTGAATAAGAGCTTATGTATGTAAATAAGTTGTTGGCGCGTGAGGTGCATGTGATAAGTGATTAGTAATCAGTCACATGAGGTGCACGTGATCGTACTCCGCAACTTATATTCTTGATATTGTATGTACCCCAAATTCCTTGATGTGGACCGAATTTCTATTGCAGTGGTTCTTAAGAGAAAATGAATAACTACTTATCGTTTTAACTTAGGTGTCACTATCGGACTTAAAAATTATCGAAACGAGAAAATATGAAGAAATTCATTTCTCAACAAAATAAAATATTGAGATACAAAACCTAGGAAATGGGAGTAAGAAGTTTCCACAAGTAACTGTTATGAGTAGTGTTAGCATCTAATTTGTAGATAAGCTGTGATCTCGTTTGTACGCTTAGTTTGGGGACTCGTGAAAAATCAAGGATGACGAATTTTATCCGTATGGACGCTTCTTAAAAGAAGTGTTTCTATTCGTTGACCCTAATAGTTATTACAAGATAATGAAAGTTCAACAAACCGTCACAAGTGTGAATTATGGAAAAGTACAAAAATAGAAAGTATAAGTGGAATAAAGGAATAAATGGAAAATTTTGGAAAACGAAGCGTTTTTCGGGAATAAATGATTTTGTAATCTCTTTTGAACCGCCTTGCTACTTTTCAAAGCTAGTAAAAAGAGTATCAAAATTATTTATCCTAAAAGCGTGAATTGATCACATTGCGTGAGGACACGGCAATACTTTAGTCGGGGGGATTTTGGTGAGTACTTATTTACTCACCATTTTATGACCAAATACCAACCCAAAACGACTTATTTGAGCTAATAATCGCCAAGAAAACATGTGTTTTTGTGATTGTGACATGCAGGTACGGATATATAAGAAATGGACGAAAAATCATCAGAAAACCGGAAAAACGAGCACGAGATTAGAAGACGGTCAAGTAGTCAAAGCTGTGATCCAGAAATCAGTTTCAGTCCTTCATGTTCTCAAAGTTGGCAAGAAAAGTCCTTGGATTAACTTTGCAAAGTTGGCAGAAATTACCCTTGAATTTTAGTTCAATTCACTTTTGGTCCTTAAATTCTTAAATAACAAAAATCTGTTTCAAGCAAGTCATTGTCCAATCCAATATAAAAGTCCAAGTCCACTTATTAGAACACACCAAGCCCATCACCCAAAAAGTTGACCCGAGCCCACCTAAGTCTTACCTTCGGTCAAAAGGTCAAAGAAGAGAAAAAAGTTAAATAAAAGAAACACACACCGCGCTTATTTCTTTTATCCCCAATTCACCCCATTCCCAGAACCAAGAACCCTAGATACCAAGCCACCCAAATTGGCTCAAATCAAATCGAACCACACCAATTGGCTAATGATTAGCTAATCATTAAGACTTCTAGAACCTCACGTGGCCTGTCACATGTCAGAGAGATAAGAGAATCCTTCGAAGGACACATGGCTGCTTAAGATTGGTGGATGCACGTCATTGGATTCGCCTTCCAGAAGCTCTGACACGGAAAGAGAGTAGTAGCACAAGGATTGGACAGATGTCATCATTTGAGTGGACAAGCCACATCACGGATCATCATCCTATGGCTCATATTGTATCAAGGAAGCACAAGTATCATCTGAGGGCTCACATTGATTGAAAGAAGCACAAATTGACGCGGATTGCCAGCTTGGCACTTGTCTACCCAAGCACTCCTCATTTGCTATAAATAGGTGCTTATTTCTTAGTGTTTAGTGTGTAATTTTTAGAGTAGAGAAATGCTGCTAAAATTTCATTGTAATTAGTTTAGGTTTATGTAATGTTGAATTTAGTTTTATTTTAATAAAAGTTTTACTTTAAATAAATTCCCAGCTTATTTTAGTTTCTTATTTCAGATTATTTTGTTTAAACATTATTATCTTCTGCTTATCTTAGTTTGAATAGTAGTTCAGCTTATTACTCTTTTACATGTTTTACTCATCTACATAAAATAAAAATAAATAAAAAAATAAAAAAATATAAAAAGCATAAAAATAATAAAAAGAGTTTTTAAAGTAGCTTTTATAGATTATAAATAAGCTGCAGTAGCTTACATTTCAGCTTAGATAAGCTTTCTAGCTTGATCATAAGCTGATTTAATTTCAAATTACCAAAAAGTTGTTTGGTCAACTGAAGTCAAAGGATTGTAATTCTTGTGTTGCTGAGGTGTATTAAGACAGATTGAGACAGTTACGGAAGGTCTCAGCCTGTCTAAAAGACAGGCTCGCTTAGTGAATCCACCTCTGTTCTTGCTGAGGTGGAATTGGATTGTAAGTGTTGAGCTCATTTTCATTTTATAGTGCTATAATAGATTTGATTCTCTGTTTCTTATTAGCTAGTTGTTTGATAAATGTTTTAAATAGCTTCTGGTAAAATGTTTATAGTTGTTTAGATTATTTTAATAGAATCGTTTAGAGTTAGTAGTGATTTAATTGTGTATCCAGATTTATTATAGTAGTATATGGATCTTTGAATTTTGAGTATTAGTTTGATTCGGCTGTTTTTAGATTGATGATTTAGCTTCTATTGTGTTAGAATTGCTTGTTTGATCTATAGGTTGGAATTTTGTAACTGTCTACTTCTATTTTTAGTGTTATTTGAGTTAGATTTGAATAGATAAAATCTCAAATAGGGTGTTTGGATCAGCATTGCCTTAAGCCGTTGTGTCTGTTTTTGCCTTTAGTATTAATTGATCCAGTTTTTAATTGATGCAGTCATATAAGTTTTTTTTCTCTTCTCTTCATCTGTCTTAATAGAACTTTAGTTGCAGCAATCTGTCTCATCAGTCACATTTTTATCAGCCCTTCATTTAGGTCATTTAAGCTCATTTTTGTTCCAAATTAGTTTTCCTTGTTCATTTATATCTTATTTAGACTTTTGTTAGCTTATTTCAGATTTCCTAGATTTGTTAGTAACTTTAATTTCAGCATGAATAAGTTCCTTCCAGGCTTGTTTCTGCCCTGCACCTCAGCTTGTTTAATACAGCCTAAGATTAGCTTTTAGATTTGCCTTAGATAGCCCTTTTTAGCTGTTTAGTTATAGCTTGTGTTTTTGATTCATTGAAGTTGCTAAGTTGCAATGTTTGATTGTTAGATATTTCTATCTAAGTTCAGATTCTAGCTTACTTTGGTTGTAGTCTGCTTGATTTTTGTAGCTTATATGCACTGCTAATCTCTTGTATCTTGTAATTCTGAGTTTCATTTCTTCATATCTTTTCATTTCTGAGTCCAAATCAGTCATTTGTATTTGTGTTTTAGGTTTGGATAAGTTTTTATCACAAGTGCTTATAAATAAGCACTTGTGATAAGCAGTTAAGCTTGAATAAGCAGTTCCACTACTGATTTTTCTTTCAAAATTTTATTTTAGGTTCTTTTTAATATTTTTGAATTTCTGGAATTTTTCCAGATTTTTCTGATTAGTTTTACTATTTTTAATAATTACTTTTGGTTATTTCCAATTTTTAAATCATTTTTAAATTCCAAAAATCAATAAAAAATATAAAAAAGGTCAGAAAAATACAAAAATAATTTTTAAATTTCTTTTATAATATTTTAGAATTTTTAGAATTTTATTTTCAACTTTCCACTTAATTTTTCTATTTTTCTTATTTTTAATTCATTTTTAATTCAATAAATACAAAATTAATTCTAGAAAATAAAAGAAAAGTCAAAAAAATATTTTTCTTTTTCTTAAAATTCTTTTTATTAGTTTTAAATTTTTAAAAAATATTTTCAAGTTCGTAGGATTATTTTTCATTAAACGTCGCGTTTTAAAATTTTACGTGTGCGTTTCCGTTTTCACGTTTTTAACGTTCGTACATACTTAGCTTGTAAATTCTTCATAGTTTATCATTTCTTAGCATAACTTGACTTAAAAAATCATATTTTTCACTTTCCCGCTTTTCTCGACACGATTTCTCGATTCGGTTATTCACGATTCCATTTCACCTTCGCTGGGAGAACGACCCGGGAAATACTTTCACCGGTATTTCTTCGGAACTTAATTATAACTTTATCACTACTCACTGTTACTTTTAACTAACACGCCCCGAGTGTGAGCCACATCTAATAGTCGAGCTCGAGCTTTATATATAAAGATTGACAAGCTTTGCGAGCCTAAGTGATATAACTAGACACCAGGTAAGTATATTCTCATATCAAGGACCATTTCAAGTTCTCAACTTGTTGCATGGGCCATGCTTCAACATTGTCTCATGTCATCTCGAAGCAAAAGAAACCGATCCCCCATTATCAAATGGAGTATATGAAATCGATATTGTTGGATAAACTGGAAATGGATACAAAAGGTACTCTAGAGAAAAAGTAAGTCTATGAAGAAAATTTTTTGCTCACACAATTCATCTGATCAAGGTCCATCCCGTCTTTGTAATCATTGTATTGTAAATTTGGAATGATACATCTTGTTTTTATTGGTATAACTTGTGAAAATGATCATTTTAGCTTTCAAGTTGGTGTAATTGACTAATTGATGTTGTCGTCATTAGATAATGCGGAAATGAAATGTGTTCTTATTTTTTCGAAGACTTTCACTATACACTAATGTATGGATTGCGTTTCATATATGGAACTCAACTTACGAGAGAAACTGAGAAAACGAGATTTGTTTGTAACCTCAACTAAATTACCCCTAAAACTTATAATACTTACAGGTGCCGCAAATTTTTTATTTTATTTATTTATTTATTTTTTTCGGGGGGGGGGGGGGGGGGGCGCTCCGCTGCCCCTACATAGTTCCGCCAACGGTTATAAGGTCTCGTGTCAAATTTTCCAGCCGGTTACAGGGCATTTCTTATTTATTTTTTGTGTTTTATTGGGTTAAAGTGTGGGCCAGTAGGTGGTCTTATAACTTAGTGGCCGAGGGAGAGTATCTTTATGTTAAGTTATAGATATTGAATTATTAGACCAATGCTAATGGGCGTTGGTTTCACCAAGCAACCCCAAAAGCAACGCGTCACTTCCCCCTAGAACACCCCAAACCAATGCGTCGCCCCTCCAACTTTTTCCAAAACTCGGTTGCATCACCAACCGAAACAATTGAATGATCAAGGCTTTAATTTTCGAACGTTGGGGAGAAAAAAAAAATGGGGTTGCTTTTGTGGTCACCACTAGCTAATTGTGGTTGGGGTGGAGTTGTAGAGAGAGAAAGCTGAGATGGCGCTAACGTGGCGTGGTTGCTTTGCGGAAATGGTGTTGCCATTAGCATTAGTCTTAGAGAAAAATGTAGAAGTGACATCATTCTTTGCTATAAAACAAGCCTATGACTCATGGGCCGCACCTAATGCTCTTAAAATAAATTAAATGCAAATAAGCATTTTATATCCAAATCATGAATTAAATCCACGTGGGCACTAAAAATCCAAATTAACAATTAAGTTCAAACAAAGATGGTAATAGACGAGGCAAAAATCAACACAGAATATGTCTAACTCATGAACACTTTAAATCCAAATTAAGCAAATGTGACATATTTGGTTAATCCAAATTAACAATTAAGTTGAAACAAAGATGGTAATAAATGAGGCAAAAATCAACGCAGAATATGTCTAACTCATGAACACTTTAAATCCAAATTAAGCAAATGTGACATATTGGTTTGACATCCTAATGTTGTTACTACAATATACAAGTTCAAATATTCTTTGCTAAACATTTTTGGGATTATCATGAAAAAAGTTTGTAAACAATGACAGTATATTGTAGTTAGATCACATATATTCAAATCAAAGACTTGCATTTCTTGAATAATTTGAACATAAAAAACATCATTCATTTACATATCTATAATCACGCGAGTTTTTTTCCTTAAATAATGTCACCCTTATCATGTTTTGGCGCAAAACTTATGAGTATTAGAGTTTGGGTCATATCGATCTTCTAAGAATGAGAATTTATAAGAAAGGTTTTAAAATAAGGTAGTTTTTAAAACAAGTTTTGTTTGACACAAACTTTTTACCACTTTTAATCTTTTTAAGAGTTTATAAAACAAGCTTGTTGAAGGGTTTTGACATAAGCTTCCATAGGTGTTCATTAACATAAATACTATTATGTTTTCATATTGTAAACTAATGTTTGCAACTTAAGCTTTCATAAAATTCAGCTCTTATGAGTTACATCAGTCCAGCTCCATCACATTTCGCAAAAAATAATATGCAAGTATCCTTATTTTTTGTAACAACATTGATTGACATGACAAATCATATGTGGGTGCATTCTATTAGTGACAAGAGAGAGACATAATTCTTCACAAACCAAAAAATCAAATCACTGACACGTCGGTTTAGGCATGAAAAGTAGTTACACTTTCACATAGGTCTCACGCGAAACACTTAAGGCCTTAAGTAACTAAGATGAATTGAGATCATTTGTATTAACATGACCGGTAACCTTTTTTTACAAATAAAAGAGTGAGGTCTAATGACAGATCAAGTTTTCTTTTTGATTGTGAGAGATTATTATCAGTCATGTTCATATAAACTTGAACAATTCAATTAGAAAACGTTATCAGTCATGTTCATATATCATTTTCAGGGTGTTTGTTTTGGCCTATATAACGGGCTTATGACTTATTTGGTTTTGAGATTATGTTTCATAAGCTCACTTTTTGTGGCTTATTTTGAAATTTTTTGACTTATATAAGCTTATGAGATAAAGCTTATATCTATACTATTATATAAAGCATTTAAGTTGTGAGCTTTATAAAAAATTAAGATAAGGAGCTCCAATTATAGAGTGACATGTGTCACTTTCTAATTAAAAAATCACTTTTATTTTCAAATTAAACTATCTTTTAATCTATTTATTTTTTATTATCTAATTTCTATATTTTCTAAAATTTTGTGCTATTTGATTCAACATCCATTTTTTATATATTTTTATAATTTTTTAGTTTTTACATTTTAGTGGGTTTATTTTATTTTTATTCAAATGTTTACAACTTTAACCTTTATTTCAATCTATATAAACTTGATTCGTCAAAATCACATACTTTTGGGGGTAGTGTTTGACGGGTAAGAGATTGTAAGGGTCTTTTATATGCGGGAATAATGATGTCAAGGGAAAGCTACGGGAAACCAAACAAACACATACAACTAAAACATATGCATTCGGACACATATACATTCGGAGTGTTGTGAAATGAATTCACTAACCGGGTAGGAAATTGCGAAGAGAGTTGGGTTAGCAATTCATGTATTATATTTATAATATAACTATATTTATCGTCGACGCTGTGCGCAAATATCCGACTATTAAGTCAAAAAAATGTCAAAAGGTTTCGAAATAAGTTATAAAAAGTGAAATTATGAAACATAAGCCCCAAACCAAATAAGCCTAAAGAAACACCCCTTCATCAATGGCTACTGAATCTATGTTTTATATGATTCAGTAAATAAGCGTATTATGTTATGGTTATACCATTGTGTGTACATTTGTTTTTATATTATGATTTTACCTATCCGTTATTGATAAACGGAAAGGTAAAATTATCACAAAATATATGTAAATGTTGAATAAAATAATAAAAAAGTAAAAAAATTAAGAAGCCCAAAGATGTTCAATTATATTCCAAAGAAAGCAGTTGAAGAAACCGATCGATCGTGGTGACTTGTAAAACAAACAGCTCAACAACAACCAAATCATCATCTTCGTCAATGGCTACCGAATCTGCTGCTTCTCCGGCCCCACCACCGCCAAAGGTTAGCCGGTCCAAGTACATCTGGCCTCTTCTCCTCGCCGCCAATTTCTCCATCGGAGGTACATTTCAATTTATAAAAACCCACTTACCTTTCATACTAGTTCTAACCACTATCTCTGTTTCTAAGCTATATCCGCCCAAGACCCGGATATATCCGGCCATGACCCGGATGTTCCGGCCAAGACCCGGTTGTTCCGGTCATGACCCGGATATTCCGGTCAAATTTTGTATCTACATGAATAGTTTGGGGGTTAAAGGTGACTAGTCAGAACCATGGTCCCGTAGCCGTTAGCAGTAGTTGTAATTAAATTATATTTGAGTAGTAATGTGTAAAGTGAATTAAAACTAGTGTTGGAGTTTCAATGCTTGTTTTGGGGTGTGTTTGTCACGGTTAGCGTGATAAATAACAAGCATTAAAATTGTAACGCTACATTTTTCTAAAACAAGCACTTTCTTTACCAAATGCTTTTATAATACAAACATTACTGCATTGGCTAGTTTTGCAAATATAGTAACTTCTTCATATGTAGGTTCAAAATGGAATTAGGATGTCTGGTGTCTTATTTTGTATGTTTCAATGAAAGAACAATCAATCATGATGTAGATTTGGGGAAGTTTGTTATCTAGTTCTAAGGTTGTTATTAGTTTTTGATTTTCATTTCATTGCATTGTCACTTGATAGAGAGAACAAAGATATATGTTGGTCATATTACGTTATGGTTATACCTTCCTATTCGGCTCTAGACCTCTAGTACGATATCTGCAACTTCTTTTGGCATTTAAATGACATTGTTAGTTATTGTCATTGTAAGATTATAGGGGTTTATTCATCCATTTCTTCGTTAAAAAACCGAGCAAGTTTTACCAAGATGACCGTGCGTTCGCGATTTTAGTTTATATGTGAAGGTGGTACAAGTGGACCTTAAATAAGTGATGCATGAGCCCTAGTGTGCAACAATCAAAATTTCCTTAGGTTATAGTAGATATAACTTTGTAGCTTTGTTTTCCCAGATCCCCTATTAATAGATTGCTTGTTGAGAGTTAATAAGTGTAACCCCGATACATTGTCTAAGTTACATTATACTCGCTTCCTCCTAATATAGTTGCATCTTTGACTTAAACTGATATTGTGACTTGATTAAGCTTTATGCTCTTCAGGCGCATTTATTTGTCAAACAAGTCATCAAATCCTTTATAATAATGCACAGCCTCTTAGAAGCGAAATGTATAGCTCACTGAAGATTATATAGAAGCTCCACCTGATTTCTTTCTCTGTGAGTAACAAGGTAAAAGATAGATGATAAATATCTTACCCTTGACATCCCAAAACATGACGGATTACTAATTTAAGAAATCTTTGATTTTTTTTATAAGCTTTAAAGGTATCAAAATGTTCAAGTTAGACCAAATCAACCGGATATCGATACAGTGTGCAGATTTAATAATAAGAACTTAGGCTCATCTAATTTCAATTATCAACATGTCCTATTTAGAGCAAAGCAACGAAGCCCTGGATGTACATTTGTCAAAAAAGTTATATTCTCTTTATCTTTCTTCCATTTCCTTAGAGTTTTGTAAGTAATGAATGATTCAGTAATTAATAAGATCT
The DNA here is from genome assembly GCA_030686995.1 of Artemisia argyi. Taxonomy (NCBI): domain Eukaryota; kingdom Viridiplantae; phylum Streptophyta; class Magnoliopsida; order Asterales; family Asteraceae; genus Artemisia; species Artemisia argyi. The sequence goes on from CM060689.1 coordinate 6,104,386, forward strand.
AAAAAAAATAATGTTTTTCTTCCATTTCCTTTAACAAAATGTCATTCTTGATGTTTTACAGCTTACCTTTTCACGAGAACAAATAAGGAGGAGAAAACAGAGGGAGATGCGCCTGCAACTGGTGTTACTTCATCTCCTACATCAACTGCTATTTCAACTGCTGCAGTGAACAATGTACCAACATTGCCTCCTGCCACAACGGAGCCAGTGAAACAAATCCCCGTGGATCAGTAGATAGAGCTCTTCAAGTGGATATTGGAGGAGAAAAGGAAAGTAAAGACGAAAGATCCTCAAGAGAAGAAGAAAATTGATGAAGAAAAAGCCTTACTCAAACAATTCATCCGATCAAAGTCCGTCCCATCTTTGTAATTACTGTACACATCTGGAATTGTACATACTTTGTGGAAATTGAAAATTTCGGGCTTTTAACAATATTTATTGTACCACCAAATTTTGACAAAAAGAAAAACATGAGAATTGATATGATGTTCACTTTAGAGTTGAAGTGACACTTGCCTACATAACAAAGGATGATCTATGTGACAGTGTGTTTCGCCTTGTTACAGTTTCTACTTTGATAATAAACTACAAGTGTCCACAATGGAGTGTATGGTAATAAGATATGCGAGCTTAACGAATTGACAATCTTACAACCCGTAACCCGTTGATGGATACGTTTTTGGTACAAGTGAAACTCAATCTGAGTCATCTTTTGTGATTTGACAAGTAAACATAGGACTTCAAAAACGATCTCACAAGACCCATAAAGCATGGTAAATCACTAGACTTCAACCATTCTAGATGTTACAGCTAAAGCGAGTTTCCCAAAGAATCTCAACTCACGAGATTCAAACTTAAAACCTCTTAAAATGCAGAGTGTGTAATGAATGTATGCATCGTTAGTTTAATGTATCTTGACTTTGTCATTTTACATTATATTGTGCCTCAAATTTGGAAGCCTATCAGGTTGGCGGGTCTAGTAAACAGTCTAGACACATGTTCATGGTGGTTTGTTTATGTTGTCTTTGTTTGGAGCCACATTACAATACATGGTGTGCCTCAAATCAATGCCAACCGACTCCATGAATGCCCCTATTACTTGGGCGAGAGATGTGCTAGCTAGTGTCTCAGTTCCTAGAGGTGTAATCAAGCTAAGTTGAGTACTCGAGTTGATAAAAACTTGATTGCAAAACTCGAATCTAGATCTAGACTTTATATTCAAACTCGAGTTTGATATATATACTTTCGAGCTCAACTGGACTTAGATCAGGTCGATTTCTAGTAACTACATTATCTACATATAGTTCAAGTCTCAATTGAAATATTTATGCGTGAATCTTCACGCATTTGCTTGCTTGGTTTGATCAAACTCAATCTTACCTGACTTATAATTAGTCGATGTCACCAAAAAAGGTAAGTAGGTAACATCTACTTACTCCTACGTCAACTGCCATTAACCGCTTCATTGGGCCATACCTTAACATCGTCTCATGCATCCCCGAAGCCACAGATATCAATCCCTATGGATCAAAGATAGAGCTCTTCAAATGGATATTAGAGGAGCAAAGGAAAGTGAAACGATCCTCGAGAGAAAAAGAAATTTGACTAAGAAAAATTTTTACTCAAACACTTCATCGAAAAAAGTCCATCCTGTCTTCGTAATCCTTATATTATAAAATTGGCAATGTAGATTTTGTTTATAATGTAGTTTTTGTATTTGTTTAATGTTGTATAACTTGTGCAAAATGGATCATTTAGGCTTTCAAGTTGATGTAATCATAGTTATCGTCGTTAAACAATGCGGAAATGATATATATTCTACTTTCGACTCGCAAGCCTATTGAAAAAACTCAACACAACTAAAACCGCATCGATTGTTAGTTTCTCAATTGCTTGCTCAACTCGCTCACTCGTGTGTCATTGAAAATTTACATTTTCTTTTAAAGATCAAACAAAACAAAAGTAAATAAACGGCAAACGCGTATATTAACTTTTACGTTTATCAAAGAAAAAAAAGGAAACTTCTTTGAATATGTGACAACGAAAAAAGAAAAAGACATAATTCTGTTCAAACATTTTCTAACAAATTGCTTTATAGATTTGTAAGTTTTCTATTCGAACAATGTTGGTTTAGTTTTCATGTAGTGTAGAGTAAGGCTGAGCTTCGGGCCGGATCCCGACCCGACCCGACCCGAACCGACAAAACCGAATCCCGAAACAAAGGAAAAACCCGACCGACTCCCGAACCGATTGATAGTCGGGACGGGTCGGTTAAAGTCGGTAATGTCGGGTCGGTTGTCGGTAATGTCATTGTTGTCCCGAGTTTGTATTTGGGCCCAACAAACATGAGCCCATAAAAGTGAATTCCTGGAAAAAATCATTAAATGGCAACAAAATAAATGAAAGTGAGTTTCTGCCTTCCTGGAGCAATGTTTACAAAATAAACAAATGAAGACCAATTACTGAGGCTACTGACTTACTGAGTCTACTGCTCATCGTCATTGTGTTTTGTTGTGACAACGACTTTGTCAGCAACTAAGTAGGCAGAGTAAAACCCGACACCAAATTGTCCAATCATGGACACATCAGCACCAGCAGCAAGAGCTTCCATGAACTCTTTGGTACCCGAGCGACAGTGGCGAATGAGGAGTGAGTTTGACAGTATGTAGGCGGCTTTTTTTAGTAAACCTAAAATGAAAACGGGCCATCGGGCTGCCGACGGTTTCCGGCCCGACCCGACCCGATACCGACACAAGGCTACTATTACAACCGACTCCCGACCCGTATGATGTCGGTCGGTTTCGGGTCTATGTCGGGTCGGTCGGTTGGTCGGGCTAATCGGGTTACGGGCGGTTATGCTCAGCCCTAGTGTAGAGTAGGGGTATTTGCATCCCACATTGCCCTCATGATCCAAATGACCAATGTGGAGATCATTATAAAATGTGATGCCACACAATCCATGAAACACATATTTCTTGACTTCTTATCAAAGTCAGGTTTAATCTTTGGTTGCAATTACTAGTTATAATATTTTGTTAATGGAATTCAATTCAAAAGTATTAATTTTATTTTAATATAATTGATATTTTTTTGGTTCGATTTCATTAATAAAAACATTGTAACTTGTTTTCAAATTTTAGTTATAAGAGTATCTTTTGATGAAATGTGTTCTACTTTCTTCCAAGCCTATGTTCAATGCAATGTTTTGAAAACCGGGTTCAAAATTGGCCCAGTCGAGTCATCGGGGGTCAACCGGTTGGACCGCCGGGTCAACCTGGTTTTGAATTTATTATTTTTTTATTTTTTTGACCGGGTCAACCGGTTTGACCACCGGGTCAACCGGTTCGACAGCCGGGTTAACCCGGGTTTTTATTAAAAACTTTTGAAAAAACGAAACCCGGCCGGGTTTCGAGAACCGGGTTGACCCGGGTCACTCAAAACCCGTCGGGTCACACCGGTTAACCCGGTTTTAGAAACCCGTTTTTTTTACCCGTTTTTTTTGCCGGAACCGGTCGAACCGGTTAACCCGGCCGGGTCGACCTGGGTTTCAAAACACTGGTCCAATGTACAACAATGTTTAGATTGTGTTACATAATTGCTCACAAAATGAACTTTTCTGATTCAAGCAGAATGATGGTGTGTTTGTCATATAAAAAAGAATTACAAAGGAATGATCTCTCAGACTTTGTAGCAAAAACTACATAATAAGTTCCTTTGATTAAAACAAATATTACACCCTCAAGACTGACTTCATGTAAATACTCCATAGGTGTGTTTGGTTAAGAGAAATGAAGGCCGAGAAATGAAAATAGCTTCATTTTTTTTGTTTGGTACGTTAAAGAAATAAAAATGTGGAGAAATTTAAACTCTCGAGAATTTGTCTCTTTGTATTTTGATTTCCATCTCTATTGAGCGTATCTCTATTGATTATATGGAGAGATAAGGTTGGAATAACTCTAAATTTATGAGATTGAGATAAAAGGTAAACTTTATATCATCTGTGATTTATTTTCTTTTTTGTATGATTTTATATTTGATATGAGTACTATGTAATTATATGTAATTATGTAATGGTTTTTATTATTAGTGAAATTTAATTTTGTTGTTAAAAAAAGATATTGGTCGCCTTGTTGTGTGTAAAAAGTGGGTTGTAGGTGTCGCAGAGAGAGAAAACTGAGGTGACAAGAAAATGGGGTTGTTGAGGTTCACTTAATTCTTTCCACAACTGTCCATTTTTTCCCGCTTTTGGCTATGTTTGGCGACATGTAGCAGTAATAATAAGCAGTCAGCAGTAGCCATAAGCTATTTGTTTAAAATATGTGTTTGGTAACGTAGCTGTAACTACAATTATAAAGTGTAAAATTACCAAAAAGGTCATATACACATTATTAAAATAAAATAAAGCTGGATAAATAAATGAGGGTATAAATGTAATTTCAGAAACCAAATGCTTGGAGCAACTCTGGAATGCTTCTTCAAGAAGCATTTAAATTGGAGCGGTAACATCATATTCAAATGATTGTTAAGGTGTTGCCAAACAAGCTTTTCATCTGAAATGCTTACCGTTTGTCGTTAACATCATATTCAAATGATTGTTAAGGTGTTGCCAGGCAAGATCAGGAGAAAGAAACCAACTGCAAGAAAGACTCGGATGCTGGAAGAATATAGAAAAGATGATATGGTTCTTTAAGATATCGTGGATGAAGAACTGGTTATTGCACATAAGAAGGAAGGGAAAGCAACCTAAAATTCAAAGATCAAGATGATGATCGAGTTGAAGACATGACGATGTTGAAGACACGGATTAATAAATTGGGGAGGAATGTTGGATGATAATTCATTAATCCATGTTTAGAGGTCATTGTGGAATTAGTTTAGTGTTTAAGTATTAAGACTTTAGTTAGTATATGTAATTCGTATGTTATATTAGTGATTGGGTCAAGTTAGTAGCCTGCAACATGGGTCCAATGTATTAACCCAATAAGCCCATTCGCAGGCAGTTATAGTCAGTTATAGTTACAACGTTTAGTTAGGGTTGCAACGGTTATTCATGAATCGACATGTCTCTTGTGGCACCGATTCATGTAGTATATATAGGGATAGAATTCATTGTAAACATTAACCTTTTCAGTTAATAAAACATCGTTTATAAAGGTTCATAACAGAATTCATAATATACAAAAGCGTGAGTTTGTGTGTCGTGTGTTTTGTTCAATAGACATGTTTGATTCGTAACAAAGAAGATCCGGATGGGACCAACATAAACATATAACTTAATAAGACAGTCATTTTTTTATCACTCAAAACAAAAAATAAATCAAATGTCAAAACGAAAAAGACAACAAGTTTCAATGATCCAGAAAAAAATGTGTTGCCTATGTTTACTAGAAGGTCTTTAGTTGTTTCTTCAACGATAGAAATGTAAATGTATGAAATATGAGCTTATTAATTGTTTAATGAATGTACAGGAGGATTATGAGATATGGGAGTCGAAATTGCCTAAAGAGTAAAGACTACAATGAAATAATCCAGATTTCAAAGTGCACTGAAAATTATTCCACCATCAAGAAAGATGATCTTTACAAAATCTTTTCTAAAGGAATCCCCCTTCAGCAGGACAAAGTGGTAATCAGTTCAATCTGAAATCTCAGTTATATTTTTGTGCATCCAGTGTTCTATGTATCCTTTAGTTTATTAGGGATGAATCAAAATCACCCATGCATTTACACATCATAACATTGAATCTAACTTGTTTTTTTGTTGTATAACAGTTGCTGTCATTCAATGGTATTGGAGAAAGAAATGTAGTGGTTTCAGCAACAATGTTTTCCTACAAAAACAGCTGTCCACATAAGTGGAAATCTCTTCCAGAAACAAGGTTATTCTCTCTACCTCTGTTGTTAGATGCATAAATTACTGCTCTAATCTACAACTGAGTTTAATACACATATATAATACAAAATTGTTTGTTAAACTCAAAGAACAGTAAATAGTAGATGCTTTGTAACTCATACACATTCAGTCCTACAGCGTCTTATATCTTTATATATTAACTCTAAGTCTCTTCAAGCTTTAGTTTTACACGTTGAACCTTGATATTTACTGAAAATACACAAAAAACTTAATATTTTTTTTAGGAATTGGATTACATAGTGCCATAACACAAATAGAAGATAAATACAAAAAATATAGATAAGATGCAATTAATAATAGGATTAAAATTTTTAAATAATTATCTTTAATAATAAAAAACTATAATTAAATATCATAAATCAAACAAAACAAAGATTAAATTATTTGTTTTTTACTAAATAAAAATATATGATTCAAAAAATTTTAACAAAACCCGCGCGTGCGCGGGCATTATAACTAGTTCTATTGATACAATAAGTTTCAGTTTTGAATTTAAGTCTTGTCCCAATTCCCAAATAAATCGTATTGTCATTTATCTTGGTTTAAAGAAATACTAAATTCTAAAGTAGAAGTGTACATCCGGGGAAATAATGTTTATGACTGACTGGAACTTGAATATTTATAACATGTGCAGATTTGAGTCAGTAGTGGAGATGTCCGATGTTTCCAATTTGAACATCGAAATTAAGACAACTACTCGATTATTATCTCCGAATGCTGTTTATGGGGTCTATTTACTCTTCAAACTCTCTGATTAAAGAAAAGTTTCAGCTAAACCGATGTACGTTAATCTAAAGTATAGAGTGGGCTCCGAAAATCTACATGCATATTTTGCAAAACAGAGAGACGAAGAGTGCATGATGATCGAGTTGCACAGATTCTTAAATCAGAATGAATATGTCATGTTTACGTTTCTAATAGAGAGCTTTTCGTCGTTCTGTTGTGGAGATGCTGCGATTTATGTCAAAGGCATTGAATTTCTAACCATTGACAAAGTGAGTTTAGAAATATACCTTGGCTCCATTCTATATTCTTTTGTTTATATTTAATGATAATGTCTATGCTGCATATTAAACATGATTGTACACAGGTGAAACATGAAGAAATCGGAAAGTTGAAGGATGTCCAACATGTCTTGGAATCAAACTTCAATGTGGATCGCGTGCAACAATTGCCAGCTAACTTTGAAGAAATATTTGAGATACACAGAAACTATGATGAGTTGTTTTGGTTGGGCGAAGTAAACGGGAAGAAACTTCTTGTGGTTTCGGCAAAGGCAGCTCTATACGAATTTCCTAATACGGATCTCTTTACTTCAAAAGCATCATCCCAGTCAAGGTTTGCTTTTTTGAACTAGACTTGGCACGTTTTCCTTTGAGCAGCAAACTTTCCTAATTGTACATTCACAATGTGCACATCTAATCTTATCCAAATATTTAAAAATGTTTTACAACAGAAAATAAAAGTAGATTTTTAATTTAAGGCCAGTCTTCAAATACTGAAAATTTGTGTATAAATGGTTGACAAAAGTATCACATCTTGGATTTGTCTTTTTGTCTTCAAATTAACATTGTTTCTAGCATGTAATCATAATATATATCGTACATGCAGATTTCAAGAGGTGATTGAGCTTTTGCCGCAACAAGTATTCTATATTAATTGCACTATTAGAAGTCAAATGTTGTCGGCCGATACAGAATACACGTGTTATCTTGTATTCAAGCTTTCAGAAGAATGTCAGGGGCTGCATACTCCGGTGAAGGTACGAGATCTACTCCACCAAGTAAATGAAGAGGCTGAAATGTTCTATTTTGTTACCCCAAGCCCGCTGAATATAAATGATATTACACGGGTTCCAAAACAAAGGGAAGATGGATGGATGGAGATTCAAGTGTGGAAATTTAACTCGACTTATAATTTTGAGGCTGAGTCTCTTTCTATCTATATGAAGTTTACAAGTCATGAAGGAACTATGTCTGGCCTCATCATATGTGGCCTTGAGTTTCGGCCAACGTTTATTGGAAACGGCAACGATATTCAAAGACATAGAGGAATAGAGAGAATGCTACAAGACGAAGCCCAAAACCCACACATTCAGCAAGAAAAAGATATAAAAAAGACGAGAATCCGACAGAGCTATGAAACCATTAGATCACTAGGGTTTAAAATCTTTTATTTTATTTTATTTTTATTTATTTTATTTTATTTTTATTTTTTGTTTAGAGAACGGCAATTTTAATTATCTCACACTATTTACACCGCAAATTTATCTCACATGTTTTAAGGAAGGCTTGAACCTACAACCATTTTGTTGGGGAGCTTATCACATTCCATGGGTTCCCATTTTGATTTAAAATCATATGTTGTATGGGTATTTGCATCCCACATTGCCCTCATGAACCAAATGATTATAAAATAAGATGTCAAACACACTATGAAACACATATTTCTTGACTTCTTATATTGCATGCCTCCAATAACTAGTACTGTAATACAATATTTTATTAATGATTAAAGTGCATAAGTATCAATTCTATTTTATTAGAAAAATTGATGCTTTTGTTCTAAGTTCATTATTAAAAACATTGTAATTTGTTTTTATAATTTTAGTTTTAAGTGACAAAAACAAAAATACGGTCAAAATACGGCTCTTTCTGATAATGCACTATCAAATACAGCGATATCTGTAATTTTCAATACTTTTTTGGTACGAGTCAAACTCTATCCGAGTTCCGAGCCATCTTTCTTAATTTGACAAGTAAACATCACACTTCAAATACAATCACAAGACCTGGTAAATCACTAGACTTCCACCATTCTAGATTGTACATCTAAAGCAAATGTCCCAAAGAGTCTCAACTTACGAGATTCAAATTAACTTAAAACCTCTTACAACGCAAATCGTGTGTACTGAATGTATGCATCATTAGTTTAATCTATCTTGACTTTGTCATTTTACACTATAAAGCCTACCAGTTTGGCTCGTCTAGACACATGTTCATGGTGGTTTGTCATGTCGTTTTTGCTTCGAGCCACAATACAATACATGGCGCGGCAATCGTATCCCCTAACCGAAAGCAAAAAAGACAATGTTAGACTGTTGCACGTTATTGCACTCTCGAAACTTGTGGCGCCAAGCTTGTCGATTCTCTTTGACTAGAGTGACTTATTACTAGTAAATACTCATTCGACTTCCACTTTTGTGTATAATACGTAGTAACTCAACCAGCTACTCTAAATTACTCGCTCAAGAGATGTGTTGGTGACTAGGGTACACGAGTATATAATCAAGCTAGTCGAGTCGATACAATGTTAAGCTTGATTACAAAACACGAAGCTTGATCTAGACTTTATTTTCAAGTTCAATATTGGTATACTTAATTTCAAGCTCAACTCGACTTATATTGGGTCGATTTTGAGTAGCTCATGAATACTTCGCTCAACTCGGTTACTTTGTGTATCCTTGTTCAGTGACATATCACATTTATGTTCATGAAGAAATGGAACCTTTTTTCGAATATATAAGAGCAGTAACCGATTCCGTTGGACTGGGGTATCGGGAAACTTTTTCGGAAACCTCCATTTTCGTATACGTTAAAAAGGGTGTGATTCTTTTATTAAACAAAACATTATTGGTCAAAGTAAATACTCCGTAAAATTTATGTTCAAACATGCATACTCGTAACAAACAGTTCTAACAACTAAATAAATATCAATAACAAACGTCAAAAACCAACTTTTAAATGCTCAATCAGAATCAGTAAATACTCCATTGTCATCCAACTTCGACATTCATTTCTAACTAGATTGTAACAATGCATGTCATTCGGCCAACGCATCTATAAACTACAATCACTCGGAAGTCTTATCCAGCCCCACACCAATGCCAATCGCCCCCTCGTTTCTGTATTACTCACATGACAAATGTGTTAGCGTCTTAGTGCCCAAGGGTGAAATCATTATGAGCTTAGGGCAGTGGCAGATCCACGAAATTCAATTATGTGTGGCACAAATTATTTTATTTATTTATTTATTTTTATTTTTTTACATCAAGTTCTAACTTTAATAGGATAAAAAGTACGATATTTACACAACTTATATATAAGTTAACAAAGTAACCTCAATCGACCTAAATTAATTTACCCTTTCGATCTTTCATGGATTCATGAAGATGTGATGAATACTTATGAAACCAACCCTAATTATAATCCTTGTGCGTTGGTTTTTTATGGCCGCAAAGAAGTAAGAAGTTATCAGTGAATGACAATGAGTCAATGAAACCGTTTTTTTTTGTTTTTTTTTTTTTTTTTAATTAAAAAAAAAAAAAAAAGAAAAAAAAAAGACTACAATTAGCAAAGTGGTTACATACTTAGTACTTGAGCTTTAGTTCGTCATTGATTTTCTCTTTTATAACTAAATTGGTGTAACAACCGGTAAAAATCTGGAAATAATATGTGAAACACCAAGATAAAATCTAAGCTTGAAAATACTAATCCAGAATTATTCTGCTAAACTTATGAAAAATTTATTCAGTTGAGACAGATTATTACATGAAATTATTGTGATTTGGTGAAATTATGACTGCTCATATAAACATTGTAAGCACTACGCGACTTCAGCACTAGAAATTCTAATAAAACAAAAATAAACGGGAAACAGTTACGTTTTATTCAATAAACGAATTTATTATCAAACTTGGTAGAAAAGCACTTTTAAAAAGCAATTGGTGACAGTTATAAACTATATCGGGGAAAGTTTATAAATATTTACACATGGTCCTCATACCCGACTCTTTTAGTAAAACTTACACATCACAGGGACCCTCTCCCTCTCTCTCCCTTATCTGCTACTGCCGCCACCTGCAAATCACCACCACCATCTCACCTCCACCACCAAAACAACCACCATCAACACCTCCTTCACCTACTACACTCCATGCGCCACCAAGATGATCCCACCACCTCGTGTTCATTTTCACCGCCGTGTGTACCCCCTTTCACCACCATCAAAAACACAAAAATATATCGATCTATTAGTCACAGGTAAGAAAACGCGTCGAACACGTAGGTTGACTCACCCCCGAGTCGACTCGTAATGATTCTTGATATTTCGGGTTAAAACATGTGGGTTAACAAATTTTGTCAATAAAAATGATTAGAAAACTAGTTTGGTATCATTCTCTTGTGTGTTTGTGCTCGGTCGAACATGGTATTGAAGTGTTCGATTTTGTTTACTTGTTATTGGGTACTCTCAATGTTCATATAATCTTGTGTTGATGTTGTGGAAAGGATTGATTCTGAGCCGAGAGTTATGATAAAATTTGGTTGTTTTGTTTCTTGACTTGTTTGGTATACTGATATTCTTGATGAAACTTGTTGATGTTCTTGTGTTTAGATCCGAACTTATTATTGTGTGGTGATATTTGGTGTTGCCGAGGGTTTAGGATAGGAAATTGGTGAAGTTGTGATTGGTTCAAGGGAAAATTGTTGTTGTTGCTGGGTGAATTAGGCTGAGAGGTAGGAGAAGCCGAGACCAAATGGTCTCGGCAAAATTGTATTATTGGGTGTTGTTTTGGAAACATGGGAACCGATTGTGTGAGGGTTAGTAGTTGACGGGAATTAAGTTAGACGTGAGCCATAGTCGGCCACGAGAGATTGAAGTTTGAATAAGCGGATTATTGGATTTTGGACTTGGTTACGATATGAGACTCGTCATTTGTTTCTTTTGACATAAGATGATTATAACTTATGAGCTTTGTGCAATGTTGAAGTTACTTTGACTTTTTAGTCATAGTTGACTTCGACAACGCCGCAACATGATTTTTGGAACTATAATGAGACTGTTAGCCGTTATTTAATTATTATAATTCGAAAGTGATGACTCGGACCCGTGAACTCGAATAAATAATAATTCGTCAAAACATTTAAATTGACGCCAACTCATATATACATGTATATATATGTAAATGTATGCATGCATATGTATTATAATAAATAAATTATAAAAATAAATAATAATGTTAATGATAAATATTAGTTAACGAATTTAATTAATATTTAACGGAGACTTTATTATGGAATTGTTTTCTGACGAAAGGGAAATGCTTTTAAAAATAAACTATAAAGGTTTTCCGGTATAAATCTTTGTTTGACGCGGGTTATTAAGTATTCGAGTGCTCGCGAGACTAGAAAATGTCAATTTAATAGTGATTCATTTGTTACACTAGTTGCGGATCGATTTAACATTAATATAATCAACCTATACAATTATCGGACTTATTCGACAGAAAAGCCCAATAAGAACTCGACGAGTGTATCGGAAGATGTTATTAATGAGAAATATATCCTAATGACTTATGATGTGTGATATGACTTGGGGATAAATGAGTGAACGGAAAAATGGTTAGACTTATTAAGTTTACAAACTTGATAAGTGATCAACCCTTCGTACGAGAACTTATCGAATCTTAAGGCCATATCAATTGACCTTAGCTTAGACATGAGACTAAACTAGGATATTGTTTCAAGCATTTACTTGCCACCTGACTTGGACGTATGTTGATATGCTTGCTTGGCGTGAGTTCACTCGAGTCGAGACTTTGTCTCCACACACACAACGATATCAAATGATAACTAACGACTTTTAAACAAATATTTTGGAAAATGAAATGGAAAATATACAGGAACTTTTGGGACACGTTAAACTTTTGAGAAATGATATTAAGTCAAATTTTACATGGTTAGGTTGTGTTGAGTTCGTAGTTGCCGTCACTTGTTAACTGCTAGTTCTGCTATGCTTCTGTTGACTATTTGTGCCAAGATAACTTAATTGAAGAGACTTTCTAGCTGCTTATAGCTTATTTCTGATTGGTCTATTATCTGCTTCTGATATATTTTGTAACAATTCGCATTTTTCAGGATAATTACTATTCCCGAAAAATTTCACTATTCACTTTTACTATTCATTTTTCCCGAAAATTTTCCCGAAATTTGATTTTTATTTCTTGGGCTGAAGTGATAAATCATTTCCATGGCAAATTAAAAGTTTGACATTCATAAGCTCATTTTCGTGAAAGTTATTAAGAAATTACACGGAATTATACGTTTTAGGGTAAAACGTCATTCAAAAATTCTACGTACAACGAAATTCAGTCGCGTTAATTTTCCCCGTATCAGAAAAATGTTTGACACACTCATGATTTATTTGAGAATAAATCATGAATGAGAAAAACATGACCAAAATAAACCTCGGCCGTGAAAAACTGGAATTTTCAGTTTTAAGCGTTTTTACTCAGCCGTAACCTTAGCCTATACCTGCACCGCGTTTCTAAGACGATTTGAGTTTTCAACTTATTAGAAAAAGTCAACATATTTTTCCCTCCTCCATTGACCAAAAATCATTCCTTGATTTTATAAGTCATTTCGTGATTTTTAGGCTTACGGTTTGATGTCTAAAAGACATTTAATACCAACCGACACTAGACTGAGCCCAGTCTAGACATTATAAGTCATTTTAAATCATTTTTATCCTATTAGAAAAGTAACATTTTACTTTTCTCAATTTTACGCAATATTCGTACATTTTACGTATTACGCGTTTTAGACCCGTGTTTCCAGTTTTTAGCAGGGTTTCACCACCCAAATGGAACCTACCACTCATTTTATATTTTATTATGGAACATATGGACATGTTTAACAATACTTTCGAATTCCATAATTTTACGACACCCGGTTTTACGTTTCGTGGCTTAACCATTTACGGTTAGCATTTTACGGAGCCAAAACTAACACCATATCTTGGATAATATCACCAAAAAGCCAAACCTTCCTCCCCAAGCTTTGTGAACTGCCCTAGGAGGGGGGATTCACCACCCATGTGGCTTCATCTCATGAATTTACCCATAGTTCATCACTTAATTACAACTTGGTCTCCAAGTGTTGACTAGTCAACATTGTAACCTCCTCATTTTTGGTATAAAGAGAGCTCATTCTCTTCCTTTCTCTTGCAATACCAACGACCCAAAACCACAAAAATACACCATTTTGATCATTGATCTTGCTCATTCAATCCATCACAAGTTCAAGTCATAGTTCCTAGTTGATCCTTAACACCTTTCAACCATAAAACTCTATAAAAACACCACAAAAACTCATCAAATTTCCAAGTGTTCTTAGTGAAGATTTTTACTAAGGCTTGTTTTTGTGATAAGATTAGTGTTTATCAAGGGATTATAAGATAGGGTTTTTGATATGGAAGCTTGGCTATGGTTGGAAAATATTTGGAAGATTAAGTAGTAGTTCTTGGTCTTGATCTTGGTTCTAGTTAGTTTCTTCACAAGTTGTAAGCAAACCCTAACTTGCTTCTTGTTAAATAATCATGTTCATGTTATTTACATACTATTCTTGCTATATTATGTCTTGTATGCATGTCCATGATGTATAAAAATGAGTAAAACATGTTGTTATAATTGATTGTTAAGATAAGTTACTAAAACAAGTAAACTAGTGACTTTCTTGGTAAGACCTGATCAAAATGGTAAAAATATGATATTTAATCATTACATATTGTATTAGAGGACCTAACAAGGAAACCGTATCAATTTGAACCACCTAAAACGAGTATACGAGTCAAAAGTTATGACGATTTGAAATTACCAAAACTTTGCGGCAAAGCTGCCAAAACTTTCTGTTACAGAAACATTAAACACGCAAAAAGAGGCCTTTCTGGTCCGTTTCATGAAAAAGTTAAAACACGAAAGTTGTCCGGAATCACGTTTTCGTTCAGGAATAAAGAAGCTCGAGACCTGAAAACGCTTTTTGAGTGATAATTTCTTCAAAATTCTTAACAGCTATTTACATAAATACAAGTCACTATATTATGGTTATACTTTAAAATGAACAAGAGGTCTTATGACCTATAATCAAGACCACCACCATGGCTAGAGCCAAGGTTGTGTCTCATGACCTTGAAACAAGGACCAAAGGTCATGGCTAGGCCATGACGAAACGACCATACAAGCATATTTAGGCGAAAACATGATTTAAGACCATATATACATACCAAGGCGAAAACATGAGCTAACAACCATATAAACTTACCAAGACAAATACATGAACAAGAGTTGGCGATAACTTGAACATACAATTTGGATCTACTTCATCTAAAGAACCATGAGATATTACCAAGAGAAAATGGTCATTCAAGACTTATGAAACTACCCCTAATAACAATCTTCATGTACTAATAAACTTCCCTAAGTTTATTCTAATATCGGACATGTAACTTTTCGGATCAACACTTATATCTATATATTTTATCAACTACTACAATAGTAGGGAGCCTCATGTGAGGAGTTCATTATGTAAGCCGTCGAGATGAGTTGTGGATTTATGAGTTAAAGTGTCCTGGCTCCTCGAACGCTTACTAACATGACTTCTGAAATATGTCAGCCCGAACGGTAGTAAACGATATACAAAACATACATGTTCATGAATCTTTTCTTTCAAAGACATACAATATACATCATACCACATCATGGACTAAATGCAAGATATATATATATATAGGCACTTATTCATATTCTTTACTCTGATCCTAAGACGCAACATTCTATTATAGGTTGCTCGTAGAAACCTTCACGATTCAGCCGTTACATTCATTACTTGCTATCTTACTTAAGGTGAGTTCATAGCCCCATTTTCCATTACTTAATTGTTTTACAAACCCTTGGGGGGAATACATGCTATTTTAACCGAGCACAATGTTTTTAAATTGTATGCTTGCCTGATTGTTTTATTATCACTAAGTACCAACCTTGCTAAACCGAGATCCCTTATTATAAACCATTTAATCACTAGCAATAGTGAGCGCAAATATTGTAAATAGGCCTATTGGGATTGACGAATCCCATTTGTATTGACTAAGTTCAAACAAATGCATTAATATTTGAGATTTAGGTATGTTAGCAAAATACCTACCGGGATAAATCTGCCGATCGATATTGGTACACGTTAACGTTTTGGTGTCATAAGCTTAGTGTATAATACATTTTATGGGCGTATAATAACGTAGCCTACCTGTTTTATTTTCCAAACATTGGTGTGAGCCTATAACTCACACTACCAACATATTGTGTTCAAACGATTTAACAAACTCTATGAATATCACTCAACCTTTGTGTTGACCTCTCAAGCATGTATTTCAGGTTCATGACGATCAAGGATGGCACGGAAGGACACGGATGGTCAAGAGGGCTATAAATTTTATTATCATTCAAAAACTCACTTAATGTGATTTGTAAACATGGAACCAATTGGGACCTCATTTTGTAATCTCTGATATTTATATAATTTGAATGATAAATCTTTTTAATACGACTCGGTTAGAGTTCGTTTTCTATTATTGTGACTATTGTGCCGTCAAGTAACACCCAGTTCGAATTCCGCTGCATCCATGAATTGGGGGTGTTACATATTTATGATTGCGCTTTGCTGGAATCGAGGTGAGTTTCATAGCCCCACTTTTACTCGTAATTTATTGCTTTCTAAACATGGGGGAGAAAACATGCAAACTATTTTCTCGGACCTACTACTACTTTTAGTTTTGCTATATTGTGTTGGCTAGTTAAGGTTAGATTTGCGGTAGATGTTGACTTTGCTAGGGCTGTCTTGGAACCTAGCTAAGAATAGATATCTATCTACGGCCTAGTTAGGGTAGCAATGGGTGGCTCCTTGCTATAACGTATTCTTGGCTAGTGACAGCCGAGGGGCCCACTCACTACGACCACTACATTGAGATTGATTTGGATTGATGTTGAATTGCGAAATCTATGCCTGCCTCTAGTCACACATAGCTCTTAACTCTTCAGTCCTCAACTATTTTATAACTTAAACCTATGAACTCACCAGTGTAGCTGACTTTTTAGCATGTTTTCTCAGGCGAATAAGATGATACTATGGATGATAGCTATTGGAGGCTTGGCGAATTGGCATGGGCGATGGATCGACAAAAACTCTGATATTATATTTGGGACCAATCTTTTAAATCCTTTGGGCCTTATCTTTTATACTTTTACTATTTGTAAACTTTTAAACTAAATTTTGGGATGTTTTATGTAATGAAAATTGTTCTCCTATTTAGCTATACTTGTATTGTGTATACCAATCCCAGTAGCACCTCGAAAGCTTGTAAGTCTTCCGCTGTACGAAATTTGGGGGTGTTATAATTGGCTTATGGGCTTCACGGCTTCAGTTCATGGCTTGTTTACATATTGTTTTCTGTGCAATCTGACTATATGTGGCACAAACGTATAACATCATATGTGGCACAAACGTATAATCAGCTGACACAAATTTTTTTTATAAAAATTCACTGCTTGGCATGGCCTACCCATATGTGGCACGTGCCACAGATAGCCAAAGCTTCCATCCGCCCCGGGCTTAGGGTCGGCCGAATGTTCAAGGTAAATATTGACCGACTTGATATATTGAGTTGGGCTTGACTTAACTTTGTTAGGGTCATGGTTAGCTGAGTGAATTTAGTTGTTAGTGCTTTGATTTCATTAGTTTTTACAATAACGCTATAAATTGTGATTGAAAATGGTATAATAAAAAATGTTGTTTAAATGCCCATGTAGCAATATCTAATTTATGGATTATCGATGTAGATTTTGTGCCTAGTGATTTTCATAACGTAGTATAAGTCAGGCCGATATAATAATAAGCTCAATTACAATACTTAAAGTGCACTCGATTGATTAAGCCTTTATATTAAAACTCAAGTTTGGTTTCTCAACCGATACATTTTGACCTCGGCCTAACTCGACTGTTCACGTAGAAATGGTTGTGTAACATTTATAGTTTTTGTATTATTGATGTAGATTTGTGTCTAATGATCAAGTTCATAACATAGAATAAACTACCCCGTCTGCGTGATCTACTTAAATTGCTTTATAAGATTTCTATTCAAACAATGTTAGGGCACGTTTGGTAGGGTGAAATTATGAGAAATGAAATGAAGTTTAGAAATCAAATCACATAAATGAATTCTCACAGAAATTCAATATAAATTCTAGTATTTGGTAACACAAGATAATTGACTAAAGAAATCAGTATTATTATTATTACTACTACTCCTACTCCTACTCCTACTCCTACTACTACTACTATTATTATTATTATTATTATTATTATTATTATTATTATTATTATTATTTAGTTGTAGAAAAAATTCATTTCTTTACCAAAAGGATGAGAAACCAACTCTCCACAAAATACAAAGGAACCAAATCCTAGGAGTTACAATTCTTCACATTTTTATTTATTTGAGGTACCAAACATAAGAAATGAATTGATTTTCATTTCCCCATCCTCAACTCTTTTTACCAACCATGCCCTTAGTTTCAGTTTGTTTTCAGTAGTTTAGAGTAGGGGTCTTTGCATCCCACGTTGCTCTCATGAACCAAATGACCATGGTGGAGATTATAAGTTTATTTAAAACAGAACCAAAACGTCGCCGTTTTTGGTCACTATTCTTTTGCCGCGCTTTTTTTTTTCCCGCCAAAGAGGGCCCAGGTGGTTAGCCTATTCAGCCCAATGTTTGCTTCATGATGATCCAGCCCAGTAATTTGTTTGATGATATATCTGATTTCCACACAATCATAAACCTAGAACATACAGCCGCTCAAATCATATCATCAAAAACCATAATCGATATACACGGATTGGATGCATCCAACCACCACAACTGAACCGCCACCCCATACCCCTACCAACGAGGCAGAGGTGAGTCATCGAGGATGGGATGTGCTTTTGATGATTTTTGTTGTTAGTGAGTTTAGAAATTTTGATGATTTTTGTTGTTGGTGATTTTTGATTAACTTGGATGGTTAGTTAAAACTTCTGAGTGAATCATGTCCAAGTTAATCAAAACAAGCTAAGAGCTGAACATAAGGTTAAATGAGCTATGAGGTCTTAAAAGCAATCTAAAATAAGCTAAGCTGATCCTAAGAAGCACTTCCTAATAAGTTGGAAACAAAAAAAAAAAAAAAAAAAAAAAAAAAAAAAAATTGACTGACCAAAACTAATCCAAACAGTCCTACTAGGCAACTTTAAGCTGTTGCACAAGTGAAAATACTAAAAGCTAATGTCTGATAAGCTGTAACAGAGAAAGATAACTGGAAAAGAACTTATGAAATCAATTTTCAGAGATTTTTGAACAGTTTAGACCTTATAAATAAGCACTTACAATCTGACAGATGGGAAACTTACACAAATGTTGATTTTAAAAACAGTCTAACATTCCTAATTGCAGCCACAAAATAAGCACTCAACTAAGCTCTATATCCCTAAATAAGCAAACATAGATCATACTTCTAACTATTTGTACTTCAAATTTCAAAAATTATGCATGGTATGTAAAGTTTTCCAAGTTTCAAGTGTTCTCGCTTAATCAAGTTTAAGGTTTATACTAATGTAACAACATATATTTCATGTGAATTCTTAGTCTAACTTGAAGTTCCATGAAAACACAGGTTGTCCAATCGTGAGTTCAGTTAGTTGGTCACAACAGGAAACCAATCTTGCCGTTTGTACTACCAGTGGCGATGTCCAGGTATTGTTATTAACAACTAAGGATATACTAGATTATCATGGTTCAATTTATGGACTGAAATGGGTGTGGGATTCAGGGCTAAGACGGGTCCGTTTGGGTGCTAAAATGGGGACTGCAGCGGGTGTTGAAATGGGCTGAA
This sequence comes from Artemisia argyi, assembly GCA_030686995.1. Classification (NCBI taxonomy): domain Eukaryota; kingdom Viridiplantae; phylum Streptophyta; class Magnoliopsida; order Asterales; family Asteraceae; genus Artemisia; species Artemisia argyi. The sequence continues at coordinate 6,124,049 of CM060689.1, forward strand.
ACGGGTATGTTTGTGTGGGTTTAACTATTATTCAGTAGTTTATGGATTCAAAATGTTATGAAGCAAGCTTGAGTTTGTAATAAATTAGAAGCTGAAATGTGCTTAAAACCATAAAACCATGTCATCCTTTTATTTTACACAGATCCTATGGCAACTGTCTTATATGTATGTATCATGCTAATACCTTTATGTCCCGATATTTAAGATATTGAGCATTATCTTTTGTACTTAAACATCTAAAGCACATGAAATTCCGAAAGCACACGTCGTATCCTTAACCCACTGCCTAAAACTAATACCCGTTCAGATGCAAAATCGACGGCCCGCCTCCATCCAATGATGCCTTTAAGCAGGTATTGCTTTATATGCTTGAACATTGTTTGTTTTAAGGATATATTGGATGCCCGCTCCAAAAAGTGGTGGTGTCATATTTGTAACCAGATTCAGATAATCAGCTATAGTAACATGGATCTAGAATATCTAACATTTGGAGATGCTTTTGATGTCTCCAGATGGCAAGGTCCAATTATCATATTGCTGCCTTTTATAAATGCACCATATTGTTGGACTCTGTATTTTTTGCAAACTTTCTTTGTTTAGCCAAACAATAGAGATTGCATATCTGGCCCAGTTGAGCAAATTTTAAATGAGAAAATGACGAGCAACCTCCTAAATGTATCCAACCTCCTAAATCGTTTATTCAACTAATTGGAATATTATTAGTGGTAAATAAATGGACTAACATGTGTCAATGAGTAAACCCAACACAACATATTTTGACCATATGCTAGAGAACACTTGGTATGCGCTAATTGATGGATTTTGCAGGTTTTGACTCTTGAATGAAGCACTGGAATGGAGACTCTAAGACATGTTGGTTGTGCACAGGTGAGTCTTAATGGCTACTTAGCTGATATAAAGAGGTTTAAGCGAGTGTATTCTAATATGTGTTCACCCAAAATGCTTATTGTTTGAAATGGTTTCAGGTTCACTTTTGGTAGCAATTTTTTCTCAGGGAAAATCACCCAAACAGACGGTCATTGTTGCTACTGATGTTACCCAGCAAAGTGCGCCTATACGACTGTACGTAAGTGCAATACTCCTTCGGTATGTTGATTTTGAATAGCAGTTCGACGATGCTAATTCTTCCTGTCTTATGTGTGTTGCAGCCGATACTCATACAATGACACAGGCTTTAGCCCCCGACTGTGGTCCTTCAAACACCTGCACATGGCAAATGAACCTAGCAAATGGTTCCTACCAATAGTTTTGTAACATCCTCTCTCTTTCTTCCCCTATATGTGGGTACCACTGATAAGATTTGCGTATCCTATTCCTAAATCATTTTATTCAACTATTCTATTCTTTCTTTGAATAATACAATAATAATACAATAATCTGTAACACCCACTAATTATTTATGAAAAAATGATGTTTCTGGGAAAATTGATTTTTGGGTCAACCGGCTTGGCTCATACAAAAAACGGCCCTATTTGCAACCAGTGTAAGAACTGCCTGTCGTGTAAATAAAATGCAATTGGTAAAACTGTAGGGCATTTAAAATCTGTTTTGGAAAAATATATGTCATACAACATTGGTGTTAACAATTACAAAAGTGATGTGGTAGGTATTATCATAAGGAGGATAAAAAGGGATCCGTTCTTAGTTTTACATCTGATTTCATAACTTATTTAGCATCAGCATCTATCTGACGGCAAATTTTTTACTGCTGCAACAGATGTTCGTTCACCGATCACCTTGCAGAGCTGACCACTGAAAATGATGGCGATGGATCAAAGGATTCATTCCTCATAATATGGCAAATTTTGGCATCAAAGATGCTCAGCAATGAAAATCTATATCTCATATCTGTAAATATGCCTGTGGATGCGAACCTGAATGACGCATCAGGTTTGTCTTTACGGTTTAGTGGTGAGATCCTTAGCAAAACATTCTCTTGCCTGATATCGATTACACTTGAAGGTAAGTGCTTTGAACCTCTTAATGCATCAGTGAAAATCAATTATGAAGAAACTGTCTTTGGTCTTTGGTCTGAATTTGTTGAATAGAATAGTAAACTTTTTAGCCGAGCCTCCTATGAGTTGTTAAGATATATACTTTCTTGATACTGAGGTGGTGAAGTTTGGGTGGTTGTAACAATTATAAAATTGGAAGGGTATACGGGGTTCCATATTGTCCACCAAAATGCTTTTTTGGTCGTGTAAACCAAGCTTAGAGAATTAGTGTTGTGATTTTAAAGAAAGGTTATGGTGTGGTATGAGTGCATGGCGAAAGATTCAGAACAAATAAGTTGTCTCACTTTCTTGATATAAAAAGAGGAATATGAAGCGACACCTTCAATATACGATGACCGCGGGAAAGGATTGGTTTGTAACTATACAACATGCATTTGCGCATTAAAAGACACCATGTCCACAATGATGGCTGTCTTCTTGGTGTTGCTTTGAGCAGTACGCAGGACAACATGTGTAAGTGTATGTTTAATGACTATTAATAACGACAAATTTATTTTTGACTATACGGTGACTCTTGCAATCCTTCAGTTTTACAGGTATACAAATTTATTTTCGACGTTTCCGGTTAAAAAAAATTCTACAAAAAGTAAACTTATAATAACTAAACAGGATGATATGAGAAATGTATTTGTATCTTTTTTTTACTGTAGTAAACTGTAATGTGATTACGAGGAAATCAAAGTTAATTCATCAATAGTAGGAATACGGAACGTCGTTCAGTAAGTAAATATAGATTCTGAAAGAAGATTACTGATATATGTAAACATTATTTCTTGGTTACAGATTTTAAGTTTTAGGGAGTGTCTGGTAGTGCTTTTAGATACCCTTTTCTGATTTTAAGTCAATGGTTGAAAGTAACCATAATTTTCAATTAAAGATTTTGTGAAGAATCAACATTAGGAAAAGGGCTAATTGCATACCCACATGTTAGCGTGTTTGGTAATGTGATCACATGGGTCAATTTCGCTGTTACAGCCAGATGTGGTTTGTCTTTTCGGTTCCACAATTTTGGGTTGGCAAGTTTGCTTTTAAGGCCTTTTGATATGTTACATTTCTTATATTTGGTGACTGATAAGAGGGTATTTGGGATTGCCTATTAAAATTATATCTTTCTTTCTTGTGTCTTCGTTTTATAGATAACAACTTTCAGAAGGTGTAGTTCAGGGGGTGTTAAAGGCTATTGTCAAAGAGTGTGGTTAACGGGGTGTTGTTCATGGGGTTTGGTTCAGTGCGTGTGGATCAGCCGGTGTGGTTCAGTGGGTATGGTTCAGACTGTAGTTTATTGAAGAAATACATGGAAAGCAACAACCATTGATCTTTCCGAGGTGTGTTGGACGTACTACTACTCCCTGATCCATTGGTATTGACGTGTCAAACAGTATGAACAAAAACTTACCTTAGTTCAAAAGCCTTGCTGTGAGTAACTGTTCTAACCTGAATTTCATTTCTATAGTAGTGAGTTATTTGCACAAGTTTAAATAGAAAAAAGAATATGCATGCTCATGAAGATTTTTGCGAATATATCATTAGAGATGACATAATGGGGGTGTTGGAACGGATTCGGTTCAATTTTTGTACACGTTGAGTTTCAAGATTGCTTATTTGTAGTTTGCATAGCATCTTATATTCCGCTCCTCATCCAGTTTTCTTCCATCTGTTGCTCTGCTATCCAATAGTGTATGACATTAAGTGTGCTGCACCTTTTTTTAGATTTGGTGTTCACTGATTATTTATACTTTATTGATAAGCAATGTTATTGTGCTTGTGCAGCGTTGTCGGAAGTTCGCATCTGGACATGATATTTAATTGGAGACTGCGTGCTGTCAAATGAGATTAAAAGAACTCTATTAGCAACAGCTGTGGCATGTGATACAGGCTAAGAGCAGCAGTACGTTGCCTCATTACTTTTTCATCTCAAGTTGTAAAATTGGTCTGTTGCTGGAAACTTGACAAAGTGCCATTCTTGAACAAATTTGAAATAAATATTGTTATATTGTTCTTTAAACTTTAGTTTTGCTATCTATTACATAGACTATCAATGAGCATAAATTTCTACTTTATTTATGCCAAATCACCTTGGCCGAAAAACAGGCCCGCCTGCAACGCGTCGGACCGCTGCCATTCTCGTTATTATAAAATGAGATGCCAAAAAATTCGTTAAACACATATTCTTGACTTCTTATCACTCATTTTTTGGTTGCAATTGCTAGTTATTCCAGTAATATTTATGAACTATATTACTCAGAACAATCAATTTTATTTTATCAAAAAAATTAATAATAATAATAATAATAATAATAATAATAATAATAATAATAATAATAATAATAATAATAATAATAATAATAATAATAATAATAATAAATAATGTTTTGTGATAATATAATTTTTGAAACATTGAAATTTGTATCTAGTATTATTTGAAAGCTTAGGATTCGATTAGTAAAAATATAAAAATAATAATAATAATAAATAATGTTTTGTGATAATATAATTTTTGAAACATTGAAATTTGTATCTAGTATTATTTGAAAGCTTAGGATAAAGCTTAGGATTCGATTAGTAAAAAGCTCAAATGAGCTTAGTCCAAGCGTGAGACTCATTTAGTAGTCCGGTTCGAGCCCGAGCTATATATATAAAGATTGACAAGGCTTGCGAGCCTAAGCGATATAATTATGTATAAACGAGCACGAGCATAGTGTGCTTAATGAGACGAGTTTCATTTGAGTCACTTAATTACTTTAGTGAGACATGCATCAACATCGCCTCCTGCTGTCATAGAGCCGGTGAAACCATTCCCCATGGATCAAAAGGAAAGCGAAAAGGCAGAGCTGGTGAAACCATTCCCCATAGATCAAAAGGAAAGTGAAAACAAAAGATCCTCAAGCGAGGAACCATTCCCCATGTATCAAAAGGAAAGTGAAGACAAAAGATACTAGAGAGAAAAATTAATTTGTGATTCAATATAAGAAGAAGAATGATGGCGTTCTTCACCATGTTAAAAACAAACGATCTCTCAGACTTACTAACATTAAAAGGCGTTGAGAAACATACTGCATAAGTTCCTTTCATATAAAAGAAATCAATCATTACATAAGTTATTTCATGTCAATGCTCTGTTAGTCCATTGTCATTCAACTTCCACATTCATTTCTAACAAGATTGTAACAATACATGTAATTCGGCTAAGGCATATAAATTGCAATCATTCGGAAGTCTTATCCAACCCCACACCAATGCCAACCGTCCTCCTCGTTTTCCATTTTACTTACATGACATATATGTTAGCGTCTTAGTGCCCAAGGGTGTAATCAAGTTAAGTCGGGTCAATATAATTATCTGCTTGAGTTCGACTCAGTTACAATACTTGAAGCACACTCAATTGAGCCTTTATTTTCAAACTCAAGTTTGGTTTCTTAACTTATACATTTTGAGCTCGGGCCCGACTCAATTTTTTCAGGTAGCAATGGTTGTGTAACATTTATAGTTTTTGGATTATCGATGTAGATTTTGTCCCTATAGATCAAGTTCATAACGTAGTACAAACTACCTCATTTGTGTGATCTAGTTTAAATTGCTTTATAGATTTGTAAGAGTTTTATTGCAACAATGTTGGTTTCAGTTTTTTTCAATAAGTGTAGAGTATAGGTATTTGCATCCCACATTGCCTTATGAACCAAATGGACCAAGGTGGAGATGATTATAAAATGAGATGCCAAACAATCCATTTAACACGTATTTCTTGGCTTCTAACAAAAATTTGCTATGTTGCTTTTTTTTTTTTCTTTCTTTTTTGTGCAATTACCAGTTATAATATTTATTAATCAAAGATTGCACAATGTGTCAATTTTTTTTAATTAAAAAATTGTAGTATTGTGGTATTTTTGATTTTTAAAACATTGTAACTTGTATCTAATATTAGTGAAAAACTTAGAATTGGACCAGCAAAAAGCTCATATAACTATTTACGGAGTATACATGAAGCGATATAACTATGTATAATTGAGCTCGATCATAGTGTGGTTGACAAGCCACATTTTTTTTATGTTTATGTCATAAAGCCACATTTTTTTTATGTTTATGTCATAAAAAAGGAAACTTCTTTAAATATGTCAGATAAAAAAAAAAAAAAAAAAAAAAAGTTTCATTCTATACGAACTATTTTTGTAATTCATTGTTTTTAAACAAAGAATGATTGGTCAAATAGAGCCATTTTATTTTGCATACTCTTATTTTGGTGCATACCAATGGATAAATCCTCTATCTATTTAGTTTAATCTAATGGTGGGGATTAACCTAAGATTAAATGGGGAAACATAAGTCCATGTTTTTTTTTTCTTTGTTATTTTCTATTATTCATTTTTTTTGTTGTATTTTTTTAACGCTTCAAGGGGTTTTTTTTTTGTTTCTTTTTTTTTGTCTCCTTCTTTTCACGCTTTTTTTTTTTTTTTTTTTTTTTTTTTTTTTTTTTCTAATTCACGTTCTTTTTTCTAATAAACGTTTTTTTTCGTTTTCATATATTTTCGTCTGTTTTCATACGTTTTTGTCTGTTTTCGTACGTTTTCGCCCGTTTTCATATATGTTTGCCCGTTTTCGCCCGTTTCGTCCGTTTTCATACGTTTTTGTCCGTTTTCATACGTTTTAGTCCGCTTTCTTACGTTTTCGCCCGTTAACGTCTGTTTTCATACGTTTTCATATGTTTTCTTACATTTACGTTCGTTTTCATACGTTTTCGTTCGTTTTAATACATTTTCGTCCATTTTAGTTCGTTTTCGTCCATTTTTCATACGCCTTCATCCGTTTTTAGACGTGTTTTTAGGCTTTCATACGTTTTCGTCCGTTTTCATACTTATTCGTCCATTTTCTTATGTTTTCGTCCGTTTTCATCCGTTTTCTTTCATTTTCGTCCATTTTTCAAACGTTTTTGTCCTTTTCATACATGTTTTTACACTTTCATACGTTTTCTTCTGTTTTCATACATTTTCGTTCATTTTATTACGTTTTCATCCATTTTTTCATTCGTTTTCGTTTGTTTTTAAATGTTTTTGGCAATTTTCATACGTTTTCATATGTTTCTAAATATCACAAGTGATATTCTGAATATCACAAGTGATATTCTGTGATATTCTAAATATCACAAGTTATACTCTGAATATCACAAGTGATATTCTGTGATATTTAGAATATCACAATTGATATTCTGTGATATTCAGAATATCACAAGTGATATTCTGAATATCACAAGTGATTTTCTGTAATATGCAGAATATCACAAGTGATATTATGAGTACCACAAATGATATTCCGGATATCATAAGTAATATTCTGTGATATTCAGAGTATCACAAGTGATATTCTGAATATCATAAGTGATTTTCTGAATTTGACAAGTGATATTCAACAAATGTTTTGTAACATGAAAATCATAAGTGATATTTAGAAAATCATAAGTGATAGATATTCAGAATCACCATTGATATTCCGAAAAACACAAGTGATATTCTGAATATCAATTGTGATATTCAGAAACGTATAAAAACGGACGAAAAAGTAAAAAAATGGACTAATACATATGAAAACGGACGAAAACATAAGAAAATCACAAGTGCTATTCAGAATATCACAAGTGATATTCAGAAAATCACAAATATTCAAAAAAAATGGACTAATACCAAAAAAGCTTATGCAGTTCTTGGCATTTTTCGTGTTGTTTATGAGTTTAATGCTGAGTATATAATGAAGATCATTATTGGATTTTACACCAAGGTAGTAATTACATATTTTTTATGTACAAGATGGTTTTTGTGCCTTTCACTGTAATAGACAAACACAATAAACGTTTTTGCTGATGGTATATGTGTAGTATCACTAGTGATATGTTTGATATATATGTAGTATCACTAGTGATATGCTTGATATATGTGTAGTATCACCAGTGATATGTTTGATCTATGTGTAGTATCACTAGTGATATGCTTTATATATGTGTAGTATCACCAGTGATATGTTTGATATATGTGTAGTATCACCAGTGATATGTTTGATAATCTGTTTCTTATTGTTGTAATTACTGATAAGCTGTCTATGATACTGGACTTCTTTTGTAGACAACCTGAGAGAGCTAAAGTCAAAAGTTGAGACTGATTTGCCAAGTCTTCCACCCTAAAAAGTTTGTGATATTGTTCAAGATTTTATGGGTATAAAGAATCTTCCTAAAGGACATAAGAATGACTGTATTAAGGGTGGACGTGAAAAAGCTATTGAGAAAAGTAAGAACCAAAAGAAGGGTTGTAATATTTGTAGTTTAACTGATCATAATAGACATACTTGTCCAAACAAGGGAAAAGTTTCACCATCACCACCATCTTTTCTACTACCTTGGAGTTGTTTTGAGTGGTATTTAGTTTAATATGGTAATGTGAAAAGTGAAAAGTGTCATACCTGTAGTATCACCGGTAATATATCACAGAATATTACTTATGATATCCGGAATATCATTTGTGGTACTCATAGTATCACTTGTGATATTCTGCATATCATAGAAAATCACTTGTGATATTCAGAAAATTACTTGTGATATTTAGAAAATCACTTGTGATGTTCTAAATATCACTGTGATATTCTGAATATCACAGAATATCACTTGTGATATTCAGAAAAAAATTTGTGATATTCAGAATATACCTTGTGATATTAGAATATCACAGAATATCACTTGTGATATTCAGAATATAATTTGTGATATTCAGAATATCACTTGTGATATTTAGAAACATATGAAAACGTCTGAAAATTGCCAAAAAACATTTAAAAACGGACGAATAAAAAAAGGGACGAAAACGAATGAAAAAATGGATGAAAACGTAAGAAAACGAACGAAAATGTATGAAAACGGAAGAAAACGTATGAAAGTGTAATAACATGTATGAAAAGGACAAACATTTGAAAAATGGACGAAAACAGATGAAAACGAACGAAAACGTATGAAAAAGAACGAAAACGTAAGAAAACGGACGAATATGTGTGAAAACGAACGAAAACGAACTAATATGTATGAAAACGAATGAAAACGAATGAAAGCGTATGAAAGCGTAAAAACACGTCTGAAAACGGACGAAGACGTATGAAAAATGGACGAAAACGGACAAAAACGTATTTAAATGAACGAAAACATATGAAAACTGACGAAAACGTATGAAAACGAACGAAAATGAAAGACAACATATGAAAACAGACATTAACGGGCGAAAACGTAAGAAAGTGAACGAAAACGTATGAAAACGGACGAAAACGTAAGAAAACGGGCGAAAATATATGAAAGCGGGCAAAAACCTAAGAAAACAGACAAAAATGTATGAAAACGGACGAAGATGTATGAAAGCGAAAAAAAACGTTTATTAGATAAAAGAACGTGAATTAGAAAAAAGAAAAAAAAAAGAAAAAAGAAAGAAAAAGAAGAAAAAAAAAGCATGAAAAAAGGAAAAAAAAAAGAAAAAAAAAAACAAAAATCCCATGAAGCGTGAAAAAAAAAAAGAAATAAAAAAAAAGAAAAAAAGAAAGAAAAAAAATGAATAATAAAAAAGACAAAGAAAAAGGAAAGAAAAAAAAAACATGGACTTATGTTTCCCCATTTAATCTTAGGTTAATCCCCACCATTAGATCAAACTAGATGGATGATGGGGATTTGTCCATTGGTATGCACCAAAATAAGAGTATGCATTTGAATTTTCCTCTGGTCAAATATATATTAAGTTTTCTATTGTAACATTGTCACTCGTAACAAGCTTTTCTAACAACAGCAGACATCTATATAGATGTCACTCGGACACTTGTACACATTCATCAGACGACCACTTCTTCACGTCGTCATTATTAGCATCGGTGTCTCCGTTGGTTGTTCCATCGGAGGTAAACAACTTAACTACATTTATATTTCTCTTAAACACATACACTCGCATACATATATAGGAGTAGTTATATAGTGATTTCAATTACGTTTAACTGCCCTTGTTAAAGTATTGCAAAAATGGTACGCATGTAACATGTCAAAAATATCCTACGCGAAGTATATTTTTAGAACTTGTTCCCTTTGCTTGAAAAATGTTTCTGTTAACATAATACATTATTTTAAAGCCTCTATCCAAGTAATATTAATCTTTTTTATAACATATTGTCATTCTTTAAATGGATGTTGGAGGAGAAAACAAAAGAGAAAACAAAAGATCCTCAAGAGAAAAAGAAAATTGTTGGACAAAAAGCTATGCTCAAAGAATTAATCCGATCGAAGTACATCCCGTCTTTGTAATCATTGTATCGTAGATATTGGAATTGTACATTTTGTTTATGACGGATCGTTTTGGTTAGATTGTATTTGTTTAGCAAGTTGATGCAATTGTCGTTGTTGTCATCAAACAATGCGGAAATGAAATGTGTTACTCTCTTCCAAGGCTATGTACACTGTTATCAAAATTTAGACTGTGTTTCATAATTGGTCCCAAAATGAACTTCAATGATGCAATAGACCGAACAAGAAGAATGACGACATGCTTCGATCTTCTTCTCATTCGATCTCATGGAACTTGTCTTCCACCATCGACTTAAGACTTTGTCGAAAAATAATCAATTGTCATTCAACTTTCACATTCGTTTCTAACAAGATTGTAACAATACATGTAATTCGGCAAACGCATCTAAACTGCAACACTGAGAAGTCTTATCCAACTCCCCACCAATGCCAACCGCCCCCCTCGTTTTCCTATTACCTACTTACATGACAAATATGTTAGCGTCTTAGTGCCCAAGGGTGTTAAGTCGGGTCGATATAAATTTAAGTTGGAGCTTGACTCAATTACATTACTTCAAGCATGCTCAATTGAGCCTTTTATTTTCAAACTCAAGTGTGGTTTAGCTTTACTTTTAAACTCAAGTTTGGTTTTTTAACCGATACATTCTGAACTTGGCCCGACTCGACTCCTCAAGGTAAATATTAACCAACTCGATATATTGAGTTTGTCTTGACTTAACTTTGTTGGGGTCATGGTTGGTTGAGTGAATTTGATTGTTAGTTGCTTTGATTTCATTAGTTTTTACACTAACGCTATAAATTGAGATTAAAAATGGTATAAAAGAAATGTTGTTTAAATGCTCATATATGTAGCAATGGTTGTGTAACATTTCTAGTTTTTGGATTATCGATGTAGATTTTTGTCCCTAGAGATCAACGGGATCATGTTCATAACGTAGTATAAAGTACCTTATGAGTGTGATCTAGTTTGAATTGTGTTGATACAAAAGTTGGGCGTTCCTGATTGTGGGCTCTTGCTCTCGTACCAATTCGCTTCTTAGTACTTGTTACCTGCGCACTAAGAGAATAAACAACACCGTTAGGCTTATCGTGGGATTGTCTCCCACGATTAGACTCCGGCGTGAGAGTAAGTAATCGATTTAGGGTTCTCGTAAAGAGTTAGGGTTTGAATATCGTACCTTTGAATGAAGATATATCATTCCTTATATAGGGGCATAGAAACCGTGTTTCTTGCTCCTTACACTTCGCACACGTAGTGCTTATCGGGGTAAGGATATCTATTCCATGAATAGATAGTCCTTATCGTGTACCCGGTTGGTTTAGTTGGGTTTTTTGGCTTCGTGAGTCCAAACTATTGATACTACGGCCCAAACCCTTGTCATGGTAGCCCATTCGTAGTGGGTTAGGCTTAGTAACGTTTATTATTTGAGCTCGTGGCCCATATATAGACTATACGTCATCATGTCCCCCCAGTCTAGTGTGCGCGGCTCGTAACCGCGGATACTAGACTAATCACAACAGCGGTAAGCGTGGCGGGAAAACATTGAAATATTACCGCTCAATTTGGAGTACAATGTACCTAGTCATAGAGATTTCAAAGAAATACCTCGAAAGTCGGGGGTTGTGTCCACGTGTTCCTCGGAAATCGGAAAAAGTGCATGTACCGGTTCAGTTTCCAGCCACACGTTTGTGTGAGTGGGATCCACGTGGGCATAATCTAGGGTTTTTACCTCCTTATATAAGTCACCGCCTCCATTTCATCAAAACACACAGTAAAAACACACTCTTCGTCAAAAACGTATTTTGCAAAGAAAGTAATTGTTCGATTAGGTAAATTTGTATGCGCTTCCCAGTAAATTTATAAAATGGTTGCTCAATTAGAAGACTTTCGCTCTGCGATGACAGTGAATGATGTGACGCAGTTCACATCCGACTACTTCGTACCTCTGGATTTGCGTCCGGAGGCTCCGGATGTCGATGCGTGTATAGCCGATTTCCCCGACGGGAAAATAGGTTTATACACGCGCTTTTTCGAGTACGTGAATCACCGCGTACCGATATCTATTTTTCTGAGCAATTTGCTCAACCACTATCGCCTCCACATCTCACAGCTGCACTGTCTAGGTGCGGCTAAGGTGTCGAATTTTGAAGTGAACTGCCGTTTGCTTGCGATAGAACCGACCGTAGACTTGTTCCGCTCCTTTTACCACTCAATGTGGTCAAATGGATGGGTGTCTTTCGGGAAGCGCCCGGGGGCGCTGCAGTGTTACACCGAGAAGGTGGACGCCCTTAGACATTGGAGGGAGTATTTTTTCTCAGTTGACGACGTGGTCTTCCCTTCACCTTTTGAGTTTTATACTCAAGATACCTTGCCAAGGGATGGGCGCCCTGCACCCGGTTCCTATAGTCTACAGGATGCGCAGACCCTTGATGTGAATCGCATACCCATTAATCCTTATCCGGAGGAGTTTTTGGTGCACATGGGGTTGAGTCGTAATTACTTCGGTGCTGCTGATGAGGTGCCAACCTTTATAGATGAGGAAGGCCGGGGTGGGTGTTCGTCCCTTTTACTGCAAATATGTAAGTCTTCTTATATGCGCACTTTTAATAACTAATCCTTTCTTCTTTGTTTATTTGTTTATGTGCGCAGAGATGGATCTATTTGCCGTTGTTAAGCTGGAGAGGCCGAAGCGAGTGACCGTGGGAGTGCGCCCTCTGCCGGAGGGTGAGCAGCCGCTTATAGAAGCGACTGAGGGTCATGTGACAGTGTTGCCGGATGTTGGTCCGGAAGGTACGCCGCCGTTCCAAGCGACGCCTGTTCAGAGTGTGGCGCCAGATGTGGAGGTGGCGCAGGAGGATTTGCGTGCTGAATCATCTGACAGCGTGGAAATCCTTAAACCTGATGAGGTGCTGAATGAAGAGGTGGCGCGGGGTCTAAAGCGCAGAGGGGAGGCTGGGAGCAGTGGCACTTCGAAAAGAAGACGCCACCTTATCGCAGATGAGGGGTCGTCCGCGGAGGAGACACCCATTCTTGGTGCGGATAAGAAGGCTGCAGAGGCCTCTCCATTTCTGTAAGTACCAGCGTCTGATATATATATTTATATATTATATTACTTGTCGTAATATGTACTAACTATCTTCTTCATGTGTTGTAGGGGTGATGCCGCGAAGGATGATGAGGCCTTCGTGGAAACCATGTCACTTCCGCAGAATGAAAACAAGGAGGGGGAGGTGAAGGTTGATGAGGGCGTGTCTGCGCAGCAACTGATGGATGAGTTGGCTGCCATTGCTGAGCGCCAAACTGGGCTTGTGGCTCAGTTAAGGGCGCAGTATGTTGGAGAGAGTAGCGTTGTCGCTGAGAAGGAGGAGGAGAACGCGCGTCTTTGTGCGCAGCTGGCTGAAGCACGAGCGGAAGTGGAGTCAACCAAGGCGCATGCTGAGAAGATCGCCCAAGACAAGGTGAGTATGTTAGCGGATCTGAGGCATGCGAGGGCTCAACTGAACCAAATAAAGGCTAAAGCGTCCTGGTCGGTGGCGTTTCTTGAGGAGAAGAGGGTTGAGCATTTTGCCAGCATTCAGGAGTTCAAGGAGCGCATGGAGAAGCTCATTGATGTGCAGGAGGAGAAGTTGCGCCGTCTCAGCATAGAGTATGATGAGGAGTTGTACCCGCATCTGATGTCGACCATAGCAGAGCGCAGGTATATTATTTTATCTTCCTGCCGCCCAACTTTTCTATATTTGTGTTGTTTTTGCTAATCCATGTTTATCTTGTTGATGTAGGTGGCTGATTAGTCATGGGCTGCGCCTGGCTGCCCTATGTACCTTGGAATCTCCCGAGGTAGTAGATGCCTTTGGCAAGGTGGTGCAGTGTGCCGTAGAGCATGGTCGATCACTGGCTATGGAGGCGCTTTCTGAGACCAAGTCATTGAGTGTGGCCCTGTCTGAAGTGCCGGGCTACAATGCCAACGCATATGAAGAGTTGGTGCAAGCCATGGAGGGTATGAAGCTGCTTGAGCTTCCCCATATTGGAAAGCTTGAGCGCGACCAGGATCAGCCCATAAATGTGATTATGGCGGTGTTGACCCTGGGGCGCCATATTTTGGAGGATGCCGAGGCGCGGGCAGATTTCTACCTCAGGCCTGATGCATCACAACTGCAGGTACCCGTGTTTGTGCAGCCGCGTCATATTTTGAATCCCTTCGCTCTTGAAAAGGAAGTCCCCCTCCAAGAGGTGTTGGAGAAGCATGCTGAGCGAGCTGCAAGGAAGAAAGGGATCAAGGGCAAGGCCGTGTTATGCGGTCTTGGTGCAGCGCATATTCCCAGGTCGGATGGGATTCCGGTCAGCGTACCAACCGTGTCGCCCAAGGATGCGTTGCTGCTGAGGAAGATGCAAGAGGCGGGGAGTTCTTCTGTCCCGGCTGATAGCCCTGAGCATCCTCATAGTGTTTAGGCAATATTTGTATCTCTTCTTTGTAATTATTGTATAAAAAGTGTTGAATAAGATACCCTTTTGTTGAGTAAGTACATGACTTAAAAATTTTATTGCATTGTTTGCTGAGTTTTATTTATTTGACCAAGTGTCTTGGCTCGTTATTTGCTAAGCTAGTACGGTGTACTTGATGTTTGCGTACCCGTCGTGGGATGCACACGTAAAACTTACCTCGACGTCTCAAAAGTAAGGCGCTTAGAAAGGATGCGTGATCCGATGTTGATGGGTTTGCAACCCTCTTACTCAACGAGTGAATTAGTAGGTTTACTCATCCTTTATGCCTTCGTGGGTCTTAATTGGTGCATGCACGCCATGTAGGCAAAAATATAAGATAATGGTATTGACATATATAAGTATGTATGCAATAAAATGAAGTACGCTATGGAGTTAGCTAGAAACCATAACCTTTTATTGATACTTGCAAGTTTTTCGAAAATAAAAAACAATTCCTAGGAATGAAAAGAAAAACAAACACTTATTGGGCATCTCGTAGGATGCAAGGGTGTCTGTGTAATGGCCGTGGCCTAAAAGTAACATCTTTTAAGATTGCAGATGTTCCAAGTGTGCGCTAGGTCGTGACCTTCCATATCGCGCAGTCTGTATGCGCCGTTCCCGAGCGCGTCTGTGACCTCGTAAGGTCCTTCCCATTTTGGTCCGAGCTTGCCTGTGTCTTCTGCGTGGCTTGCATCATTGGCGCGGTAAACAAAGTCTCCTGGTCTGAATGAAGTGTGTTTGACCTTTGCATCATAATACTTCTTCATTTTTGCCTTAGCCTTTGCTTCGCGTATAGCTGCGCGCTCACGCCTTTCTTCCAGTAAGTCCAAGTCTATGCGCCGTTCCTCGTCATTTGTTGTGACATTGACTTCTGCTGTTCGTATAGTTGGCATTCCTATCTCAGCTAGTATGACGGCTTCTGTTCCGTAGACAAGGGAGAATGGCGTGTCGCCAGTACTGGTTTTTATTGTAGTGCGATGTGCTCATAAGACATGTGAAAGCTCGTCCACCCACCTTCCTTTGTGTCTATCGAGGCGCGCTTTTATTCCTTCCCCGAGACTGCGGTTTGCGCGCTCAACTAAGCCATTGGTCTGTGGGTGTTTTACTGAAGCGAAGTGTTGCGTGATGTTCAACTACGCGCACCAATCTTTGAATGGGTTATCGCAGAATTGTTTTCCGTTGTCTGATATAATCTCTCCTGGTAGTCCGAAGCGACAGACAATGTTGTCCCAAACAAAGCGTTTGACTTGGTTTCCTGTGATGTTCACCACCGCCTTTGCTTCAATCCACTTTGTAAAGTAGTCTATGGCTATGATAAGGAACTTTACTCCTCCCGCTGCAACTGGAAAAGGTCCCGCGATGTCAATGCCCCATTTGTAGAATGGCCATGGTGAGGTAATGGGTGTTAGCTCTTGTTGTGGTCGGCGCGGGATTGGCCAATGTACTTGACAATTGCTGCATTTCTTTATCAAATCGCGTGCGTCGCGGTGCATGGTTGGCCAATAATAACCTGACCGTAGAGCGCTTGCCACCGCAGATCGCGGCCCTGAGTGCATGCTACATGATCCAGCGTGGATTTCTCGGAGTACGTAGTCTGCTTGAAGAGGTCCAATGCATCTTAGCCAGGGTTGTAAGAAGGAGCGTCGATAGAGTATGTTGTCTCGTAGTTCAAATCGTTGCGCTGTACGCCGCACTCTTCGAGCTTCCTTCTGATCTTGCGGTAAGATTCCCTTGCTAATGAAGTCGATGATTGGTGACATCCATGTAGGATCTTGTTCGTCTATCACTGTGGATACCTCCATTTCCAAGATTGACTTGTTTTGTAGGGTTTCTACCAATACCTATTTTGAGAGGTGCGCGAAGCTTATGGATGCGATCTTACTGAGTGCATCCGCCTTCCTGTTGTCTCCTCTGGGCACCTGTTTTATTGTGAATCTGTCAAAATTTTTAATTAAGGACTTGGTCTTTTCCAGGTATTGGATCATGTGTTCGTCTTTGGCTTCGTATTCACCTAGCACGTGGTTAGCAACTAGCCGAGAATCTACATTTGCTTCCAAGTTGCGTACACCCATTTGGATTGCGATACGTAGTCCGGCTAGTAGGGCTTCGTATTCTACCTCATTGTTTGTGGCCGTGAATTCAAAGCGTAGCGCGTAGGTGAATTCCATTCCTTCTGGATTCGTAAGAATAAGGCTTGCGCCTGATCCATCTACACATGAAGACCCATCTGTGAACAGAATCCATGGTTCCTGTAGATCTGTTTTTGTTGCCGATGTTGGGTTGTCAGTATCTGGCTTCTCCACGATGAAATCGGCTAAGATTTGTCCTTTGATTGCAGTGCACGGTCTATACGAGATGTTATATTCACTTAACAGTACACTCCATTTTTGTAACCGCCCTGATGCGTCAGGTTTAGATATAACTTGTTTGATTGGCTGATCGATGATTACAGCTATTGGGTACGCTTGGAAGTATCCGCGCAGCTTTTTGGCTGCGAATACTAGGGCTAAGACTAGCTTTTCCATAGCGCTATAGTTAGTCTCTGTCTTTTTTAGGGCTTTGCTTACAAAGTATATTGGTGTCTGGACGGAATTCCTATCTGTCAATAGTACTGCGCTAACTGCTCCACGAGTCGCCGATAAGTACATGATTAGCTCTTCCCCTGGTCGCGGTGCGACGAGTTTGGGAAGAGATGCCAGATGGTGTTTAAGTTGTTGGAAAGCTTCTTCTGCTTCTGTGGTCCATCGGAAGTCTCCCTTTTTAGTACACTTCGTGAGTGTTTTAAAGAGAGGGAGTGATTTGTCCGCTGACTTAGATAAGAAACGGTTTAGCCCTGCTAACTTTCCATTCAATGACTGGACTTCTTTGAGTGTGCGCGGTGAGGGGAGATCAATAACAGCCTTTGTTTTTTCTGGACAAGGCTTGATTCCATCAGGTTCGATTAGGTATCCGAGGAACATGCCTTCGGTTGCGCCAAAGGTGCACTTCTTGGGATTTAACTTCATGTTAATTCGTCCCAATGTTTTGAACGTTTCCTCAATGTTGCGCACCAATTCATCCTCTGTGTGGCTTTTTATGACAAGGTCGTCAACGTAGACCTCTAAGTTGCGGCCTACTTGTTTCTCGAAAGCTGTGTCCACCAGTCGTTGGTATGTTGCTCCTGCGTTTTTTAAGCCAAAAGGCATTTTTGTGTAGCAGTAGAACTGGTGTGGAAAGCTGTCTTCTCTTCATCTTCGACTGCCATTTGAATTTGATGATACCCTTTGTATGCGTCTAGGAAGCATTTGAAAGGGTATCCACACAGAGATTCTACCTTCCAGTCTATTTCCGGCAGCGGATAGCAGTCCTGTGGACATGCTTTGTTAAGGTCTGTGAAGTCCACGCACATTCTCCAACTGCCATCACTCTTCTTTACCATAACTGGGTTAGAGAGCCAGTTGTGGTAGTACACTTCACGCATAATGCCTGCATCTACAAGTTTATGTACTTCTTCCAGAATAGCCTTTGCATGATCTGGGGCCTGGCCGCGCTTCTTTTGTCGTATTGGGGGGTATCCTTGTCGGATTTGTAGATTATGTTCTGTGATAGAGCGCGGCACTCCTGTCATGTGTTTTGGTTCCCATGCGAAGATGTCTAGGTTCTTCTGTAGGAGTGCACATACGGCTGTTTTTCCTTTTTCAGATAGAGATCCACCAATCGAGACTTGTTGTTCCGGGTAATCGGGATGAATAGCAACCTTTAGATTTGGCGTTTTTTCTGTGCGCTGTTCTGGAATAGTCTCTGTTTCAGTTGCTACCGAATTGCATTCTCTTGGTGGTATTGTTGTGCTATAAAGGGTGACAACTCCTCCTTTCACTGGAAACTTAAGCATTCCGTGCGCTGTGGATGGTACAGCGCGCATGGATGATATTCCCGGTCTCCCAATGATACCATTGTACGGTGAGGGAGACTTTATTACCATGAAATTTATCCATGTTGCGGTTGAGTGTTGTTCATCCCCTACGACCACCAGCAAGCGTAACTGCCCCATGGGCCAAATCTTTTCTCCTGTGAATCCAGTCAATGATGTTGTTGCTGGTATCAGTTGATTCTGGATTTCAGGTCGCAGTCTTTTGAAACAATGATCGTACAGGATGTCTGCGGATGCCCCTCCATCAATGTACATGCGGTGGATATCATGTCCCCCCGTATGTATTTCAATAGTTAATGTAACACCCCCAATTCATGATGCAGCGGAATTCAACTTGGGTGTTACTCGACGGCACAACAGTCATAATAATAGAAAACGATCTCTAAACGAATCGTAAATAAAAGAGTTGTCATTCATATTATTCAAATATATCAAAGTTTACATAGTGAGGTCCCAAAATGTTGCATTGTTTCAAAACACATCAATATAAAGTCTATGATGTTTTTATAGAATGACATAATTGTTTATAGCCTTCTTCCTTCGATACGTGCCCTTCCCGCTCCATTCTTGATTATCATGGACCTGAAATACATGCTTAAGAGGTCAACACAAAGGTTGAGTGAAATTCATAGAGTTTGTTTAAGGTTGAACACAATATGTTGGTAGTAATGAGTTAATTAGACTCATACTCATGTTAGAAAACAAAACAGTTATTATTATGTACTAAGCTCATGCAACCAATACGTTAACGTGTACCAATATCAATCGGCGGTTATGTTGCCCCGGTAAGTACTTTGCCATCATACTTAATGTTTTCAAATATAGTGCATTCATTTGAACTAACTGCTCAAACAAATGGGATTCGTCAATCCCAATAGGCCTATTCACAATACTCGCGCTCACTAATACTAGTGATTAAATGGTTCATGATGGGGCCTAGGATTGGCAAGGTAGGTACTTAGTAATAATAAAACAATCAGGCAGCATACAGTTTCAAAGCATTGTGTTCGGTTTAAAAGTAGCATGTATTTCCCCCAAGGGTTTGTAAAACATTAAAGTAATGTAAGCGGGGCTATGAACTCACCTCAAGTATGATAGCAAATAATGAAGGTGATGATCGGATCGTGTAGGTTTCTACGAGCAACCTAGAATAGAATGTTGCGACTTAGGATTTGTGTAAAGAATATAACGGAGTGCCTATATATATGTTTTGCATTTAGTCCATGATGAGGTATGATGTATATTTGTAAGTCTTTGAAAGAAAGATTTATGAACATGTATGTTTTGGTATATCGTTTACTACCGTTCGGGCTAACATATTTCAGAAGTCATGTTAGTAAGCGTTCGAGGAGCCAGGACACTTTAACTCGTAAATCCACAACTCATCTCGACGGCTTACATAATGAACTCCTCACATGAAGCTCCCTACTATTGTAGTAGTTGATAAAGTATATAGATATAAGTTTTGATCCGAAAAAGTTACATGTCCGATATTTGTATAAACTTAGGAAAGTTTATAGTACATGAAGATTGTTATTAGGGGTAGTTTTATAAGTCTTGTATGACCATTTGTCTTGGTAAAATCTCATGGTTTCCTTTTAGGTGAAGTAGATACAAATTGCTTGTTCCATATATCGCCAATTTCATTGTTTCATGTTTACGCCTTGGTAAGTTGGTTTGGTCATTCGTCATGGCCTAGCCATGACCTTTGGTCCTTGTTCCATGGTCATGAGACACTACCTTGGTTCTAGCCATGGTGGTGGTCTTGGTTATAGGTCATAATACCTTTTATTCCTTTGAAAGTATGACAATAACTTAGTAACTTAAAATATGTAAATAGCTGTTAAGAAAACTGAGAAATATCTCACTCAGAAGGCGTTTTCAAGGCTTGAGCCTCTTTGTTCCTGAATGAAAACATGATTCCGGACAACTTTCGTGTTTTAACTTTTTCATGAATCGGACCAGAAAGGCCTCTTTTTGCGTGTTTTAGGTTCTGTCACAGAAATCACAGAAACATTTAGGCAGTTTTGCCGGAAATCTTTGGTAACTTCAAATCGCCATAACTTTTGACTCGTTTACTCTTTTTAGGTGGTTCAAATTGCTATGGTTTTCTTGTTAAGTCCTCTACTGTAATATGTAATAATCCAATATAAAATTTTTACCATTTTGATCAGGTTATACCAAGATATTCACTAGTTTGCTTGTTTTAGTAACTTGTTTCAATAAGTCATTACAACAACATCTTTTACTCATCATGATTCATCATGGACATAATTACAACACATAATATAGCAAGAATAACATATAAATGAGATGAACATGATAAATAAACAAGAGGCATGTTAGGTTTAGGCTTACAACTTTAGGCTTTCTAATGAAAGAAAGGAGTAACTAGTAAGGAAATGGACTTTGATAGACAAGCTTCAACCCTTTTCACTTCAAGCAACCTTTCTACTCTTAGTATTCTTGAAAGATAGATGATAAAGGTTGAGGTGTATTGAGTGGATTTAAACTCAAGAGAAAACACCAAGTATGTTAGGGTTTGGAAGATTTTTGGTAAGAAATAAGCTAACTAGGGTTTCTATACTTGAACT
Source organism: Artemisia argyi (assembly GCA_030686995.1). Classification (NCBI taxonomy): domain Eukaryota; kingdom Viridiplantae; phylum Streptophyta; class Magnoliopsida; order Asterales; family Asteraceae; genus Artemisia; species Artemisia argyi. The sequence continues at coordinate 6,145,377 of CM060689.1, forward strand.
TCACTTGAACCTTGCAACAAATTAGAAGAGATAAGCTAAGTGTGAGATGATTTAGGTGTGTTGGGATGGCCGGCCATATGGAGAGGGGAGGGGGTATATATATGACTTTGAGGAGGTTAGTTTTCAAGAGATATTTTGCCAAAAAGAACACATGTATGCATCCTAGATCACAAGGCACAAGATCAAGCCACCAAGGGTGTGACTCCCCCCCCTAGAGGCGGTTCCAAAACAGATAAGGAGGGGAGGTGGCTTGGCTTGGTATTATCCTTGGTTAAAAGATGCATTTTGACTCCGGGAAATGCCAACCGTAAATGATTAGGCCTCAAAACGTAAAACCGGGTGTCGTAAAATTATGAAACTTTAAAGTATTGTTAGAAATGTTCATAAGTCCCATAATAAAATATAAAATGGGTGATAAGTTCCATTTGGGTGGTAAAACCTGCTAAAAGCTGGAAACACGGGTCTAAAACGCGTAATACGTAAAATGTACGAATATTGCGTAAAACTGAGAAAAGTAAAATGTTACTTTTCTAATATGCTAAAAATGATTTAAAATGATTTATAATGTCAAGACTGGGCTCAGTCTGGTGTCGGTTGGTGTTAAATGTCTTTTAGACATCAAACCGGAAGCCTAAAAATCAAGGAATGATTTATAAAATCAAGGAATGATTTTTAGTCAATGGAGGAGGAAAAAATATGTTGACTTATTTAAATAAGTTGAAAGCTCAAATCATCTTAGAAATGCGGTGCAGGTAAAGGCTAGGGTTACGGCTGAGTAAAAACGCGTAAAACTGAAAATTCCAGTTTTTCACGGCCGAAGTTTATTTGGGCCATGATTTTTCTCAGTTATGATTTATTCTCAATTAAATCATGAATGTGTTAAACATTTTTCTGATGTGGGGTCACCTGACGGGATCAAATTTCGTTGTGCGTAGAATTTCTGATTGCCGTTTTACCCTAAAACGTGTAATGTCGTGTCATTCCTTAATAACTTTCACGAAAATGATCTGACGAGTGTCAAACATTTAATTTGTCATGGAAATGATTTATCACTCGAGAATATGAAATAAAAATCAACTTTCGGGAAAAATTCAGAAAGAAATGAATAGTAAAAATGAATAGTAACATGAATAGTAAAATTTCCCGAAAATAGAAATTAACCTGAAATTGTGATTTGTTACAGTCTCCACCCCATATGAGAGCTCCGTCCCGGAGATCAATTTACGTTGGAGGTAGAAGCTTCGTTGGTAAAAAGATGTGGGTATTTCTTACGTATCTGGTCCTCTCGTTCCCATGTGTATTCAGGACCACGTCGTGAGTTCCAACGAACTTTGACAATTGGTATACGGCTTTGTTTGAGTTGTTTGACCTCTCGGTCCATGATTTCTACAGGTTCCTCAACAAATTGAAGATCGTCATTGAGTTGAATTTCATCGAGTGGAATCACAAGTGATTCATCCGATAAGCATTTCTTTAGGTTAGATACATGGAAAGTGGGGTGTACATTACTGAGTTCTGACGGAAGCTCAAGTCTGTACGCCACAGGACCAACCCTGGCTAGGATTTTGAATGGTCCGATGTATCTTGGGTTTAGTTTTCCTCGTTTACCGAATCGTATCAAGCCCTTCCAAGGCGATACCTTTAGCATAACCCTATCTCCGACTTGGAATTCTAGGGGTCTGCGTCGTGTGTCGGCATAACTTTTCTGTCGATCTCTTGCGGCTTGTAGTCGATTTTTGATTTGTACAATTTTATCCGTTGTTTCACGGATGAGTTCTGGTCCAGTGAGTTGAACTTCTCCCACTTCAGCCCAACAAGCAGGTGAACGACACTTTCGACCGTAAAGTGCTTCAAATGGGGCTGCTTTAATACTTGTATGATAGCTGTTGTTGTAGGAAAATTCGACTAATGGTAAATGAGTATCCCATCCTTTTCCAAAGTCTATTATACATGCTCGAAGCATGTCTTCAAGAGTTTGGATGGTTCGTTCACTCTGACCATCGGTCTGAGGGTGATATGCTGTACTCATGTCCAGATTTGTTCCAAAGGCGTCTTGGAGTGACTGCCAGAAATTGGAAGTAAATCTACCATCTCTGTCGGATATGATGGATATCGGTGCACCATGTCTTGAGACTATTTCTTTGACGTACAGTCGGGTTAGTTGTTCCATTTTGTAAGTCTCTTTGATTGGTATAAAGTGTGCTGATTTTGTGAGACGATCAACTATGACCCAGATGGAGTCATAACCGCTTGATGTCCTTGGGAGTTTGGTAATGAAGTCCATAGTAATTCTTTCCCATTTCCAAGTAGGAATTTCTGGTTGTTGCAATGGACCGGATGGTTTTTGGTGTTCGGCTTTTACTTTGGAGCAGGTAAGACACTTGCTAACATATGTTGCAATGTCGGCTTTCATGTTCGGCCACCAATAAAGTAACTTAAGATCATGATACATTTTATCAGATCCTGGATGTATGGAGTATTTAGACTTATGTGATTCATGCATGATCAAGTCTCGTAGGCCACCATAAAGTGGTAACCAACTTCGACCTTGGAAGCATAGAGTTCCATCTGAACGGGTTTCGAATTTCTTTTGTATCATGCCATCCAACCTCTCCTTTTGGATGTCTTCTTGTTTCACCGCCTCAGCTTGAGCGTGAAGGATTTGGGTAGGAAAGTTGGAATTTATGGTTAAAACTAAGGCTCGGACTCGTAATGGTTTAACCCGTTCCTTTCGGCTTAGTGCGTCGGCTACTACGTTTGCTTTTCCTGGGTGATAACGAATGTCGCAGTCATAATCACTAAGTAATTCCAACCAACGACGTTGTCGCATGTTTAGTTCTTTTTGGTCCAAAATGTGTTGTAGACTTTTATGATCGGTGTACACAGTACATCTAGTACCGTATAGATAGTGTCTCCAGATTTTTAGTGCAAAGACCACAGCTCCTAACTCTAAGTCATGAGTGGTGTAATTTTCTTCATGAACCTTGAGTTGTCGCGAAGCATAAGCCATGACCTTATCACGTTGCATCAACACGGCACCTAAACCTTGGTACGATGCATCACAATAGACTACAAAATCTTCTATCCCATCGGGCAATGCTAGGATAGGAGCACTACAAAGTTTCTGTTTGAGGGTTTGGAAAGCTTTTTCTTCGTTTTCATCCCACACATATTTCTTGTCTTTCTGAGTTAGCTTAGTCAAAGATTTTGCTATTGAGGAAAATCCTTCAATAAACCTTCGGTAATACCCGGCTAAACCCAGAAATTGCCGAATTTCTGTAGGTGTGGTAGGTGTTGGCCAGTTTTTGATAGCTTCAATTTTAGCGGGATCGACATGTAAACCGGTTTTGTCAATCACATGCCCAAGGAATTGTACGGATTGAATCCAAAATTCGCATTTGGAAAACTTTGCATACAATTTCTCTTCCTTGAGTTGTGCTAAAATTGTTCTAAGGTGTTCTTTGTGTTCCTTTTCGTTTTTGGAATAAATGAGAATGTCGTCTATGAATACGATCACAAATTTGTCCAAATATGGCTTACACACACGATTCATGAGATCCATGAATACTGCCGGTGCATTTGTTAACCCAAATGGCATCACTTGGAATTCATGGTGACCATATCGTGTCCTAAAGGCTGTTTTTGGAATGTCTTCATCACGAACTCTAACTTGGTGGTAACCTGAACGTAGGTCGATTTTTGAGTAATAGGTTGAGCCTTGTAATTGATCGAATAAATCATCAATTCTTGGTAGTGGGTATCGGTTCTTTATGGTTAATTTGTTTAGTTCACGATAGTCAATACACATGCGTAATGACCCGTCTTTCTTTTTCACGAATAAAACTGGAGCTCCCCAAGGTGAGGAACTGGGTCGAATAAATCCCTTGTCCGCAAGTTCTTGTAATTGATTTGATAGCTCTTGCATCTCTGAAGGTGCTAGCCGGTATGGTGCGCGGGCAACTGGCGCCGCTCCTGGTATTAAATCAATTCTGAACTCTATTTGACGATTTGGTGGTAGTCCGGGTAAGTCTTCTGGAAAGACTTCAGGAAACTCACGGGCAATAGGAACATCTTCGAGACGTTTTTCATCGGTTTTCTTTTCTGTTACGTGGGCTAAGAAAGCATAACATCCTTTCTCAATGTACTTCATGGTTTTGATACATGAGATGATGTTTATTCGAGTTCCACTTTGATCACCACGAATGATCAAAGTTTCATTGTCACATGGAATGTGCACAACTCTTTCACCACAAATAATGTTAGCTTGATGTTTAGACAACCAATCCATGCCAATAACAACATCGAAACTTCCGAGTTCGATTGGCATAAGATTGATGTTAAAGGGGTGATCTAAGAGATTAAGGGTACAGTTTGGGATTACGGTATTGGTATTTACTAAGTCACCGGTAGCTAGCTCAACATTATAACTAGTGGTTAAAGTAATTGATGGAATATCAAGTAAGGGCGCAATTCTAGTAGATATAAAGCTCATATCAGCACCAGAATCGAATAATACTTTAACAGGAATATTATTGAGTAGGAACGTACCGGTAACCACGTTCGGGTCCTGGTGTGGTTCTTCCTTTCCTATGACATAGGCCCTAGCACGAGCACCTCCGCCTTGGGGTCCTTGGTTTTGAGGACAGTTGTTTTTGTAGTGTCCCCTTTCACCACACCCGAAACATGTAACTATGGGCTGTGAGTTAGCCCCAGTAGCTATACCCTTGCCCCTACAATCCTTGGCAAGATGTCCGGGCTTTTGGCACTTGTGGCATTTGGCCGGGCAAGGACCTTCGTGATGGTAATTGCACTTGGTACATTGTGGTTGATTACCCACGTACCTACCACCAGCAGGTGCAGCAACATAAGCCGTCGCGGCTTCTTGTCTCCTGTTCTGCTGATTGTGGTGGTTGTTGTTTCGGGTTTGGTTGTTGTTGTTGTTATTGTTGTTGTTCCCACGGTTACCATCATATGGTCGTTTATTGTTGTTGTTCTTGTTGTTGTTGTTACGGTAGTTGGAGTTGTTGGGATTGTTGGCATTGCTGTTGTTGTTGTTGATGTTGAGGTTGTTTTGCCTGCGGGTTTCCGACATACGTACCACTTGATCCATGAGACTACGGGACATCCGCATAGCCTCATCAAGTTCTTTGGGATTTGCCGAAGTCACATTCCCCTGTATGCTTGAGGGAAGTCCCCAAATATACCTTTCCAACATCTTTTCCTTTGGGGAAACCATTGATGGACAAAGTATCCTCAGTTCCTGGAATCTACGGTTGTAGGTCATGATATCATTTCCCTTAACCGTATGATCCCAGAACTCAACTTCCAACTTTTGTATCTCACTGCGTGGACAGTATTCCTTAATCATCATTTGTTTCAAATTAGCCCAAGTAATTTTGTAGGCATTCTCAATGCCCATGGGTTGAGCAATTGAGTTCCACCAGGACAACGCCTCATTCAACAAAGTACTTGTGGCATACTGAACTTTGTCAACCTCAGTACATTTACTAACAATGAACACCGACTCCGCCTTTTCGAACCAACGGGTCAAACTTACAGCCCCTTCAATACCCTTGAATTTGAGGGGTTCACATTTCAGGTAGGAAATGAACGAGCAACCCTTTGGTACTGTAGTAACATTGGTCACCGGAGGGGTAGGTCCTCCAAGGTTAAGACTGGCAAGTCTGGCAGTCTCTGCAGCTATTGCAGCTTCCGCAGCAGTGGCGGCTTCTGCGGCTGCTGCAGCATCAGCAGCGGCTGCAGCATCAGCAGCTGCTGCAGCATCAGCAGCACCAGCAGCTGTGGTGGCATCGGCAGCTGCTGCAGCTGCTGCAGCTACGGCTGCTCGTTCAGCGATAAGTGCTGCATTGACACTATCCTTCACCAGTTTGCGGATGGCGGCTTGTGTCATCGTTGGTGGGGTCTTTTTCTTGGGTGCCATGGTTCTATTGTTCAAAAGATACATTGTAATTAGAGAGTTGTGAGATGAGCACAATGTTTGATAAGAATGATAGGATGATAATGTTTGAAACTTAAAAGCAACACATGGTAGTATATAAAACAAAGTTATATTTATATAACGTTGATTACAAAATCGAACTTATTACAAGTTCATTCAAAACTTACTAACTGATACTTTCAGTTAGTAATTACAACGTTGTACAAAAGCTAACTAGTACTATAACACTAGTCTAACGTTGGTTGGGAGGTTGTTGTGGTCCGGTCGGATTATTATTTCCGCGTGTTGCTAACACGTCTACGCTTTCGTTTGGACGGTATTCTTTGACCTCCTTTCGGTATATCCTTTGTTGTATGGAACTCATTTGAGTTTGCATCCCACACAAATCATTCCTAAGTTGATACCTGTCAAAGTTTGCCACATCTAACCGGATTTCGGCGGTATTTAGGCGGTGAAGTAGTTTGTGAATTTGAACCGCGTCCTGTTCTTGGGCCCTCTCAACCAAAGTGAGTCTATCCTTGACATTATCCAAGCCCGTCAAAGGATTTAAGACTTCTTCCCCAACATGAGTCGAGTCACGCTTCACGTAGCTCATGTCAAGCTTAAACCAATATAGGTCGTCTCGAGCATTCATGGCATCCATTCTAGCAGAATTTACCTTGGACATACATTCGTGCATTTGACTTGCCATACATTTAACCTTGAGTTGGGTTAGGTTGAGAGCTTGTTTCAAAGAGTAGATTTCGTATTGAGCTGAGTTCGCGAACATATGTGTAGATGTAGATGTACCGCTGGTTTGGTGAGTAGAATTCGGAACTTGAGCTGGAGTGGTACGGTTAGATTCGGATGAAATTGGTGAAACCGGAGGTGGAGATGTCAATGGTGATAAATGTGGCACCACTAATAGTTCCTCCGCTTCCTCCTCGATGCCTTCGATATCAACATCCATTTCAGGATCCTCTTCGTACTCATCGATATTTATGTCCAAATCCATTTCAGGATCTTCGTCCGAATCTATTTCATTTTCCAGATCCTCATAAGGTATTTCCTCATCGTCATAGTCAATTTGTTCAAAGTAAGGATCATCGGGTCCGGGAAGAATTGGTAAATACTCGGGCATAGCATGAAGATGATCGGGAGATGGAGGTGCGGACATGATGTCTACAATTAGTATTTCGATGTTAAGATAAATCAAATGCTTATGGAAAAAATGCTCAAACTATGTCAATGTGCATATAACAATATACAAATATGTTCATGTAGTATAACATGTGTAATAAGTCCATAATCTTCTGGAGGATGGAAGGCACGAAGAGCGGAAGGCTATAAAAATGTTTTTGCTTGTTATTGTAGTTATAGTTTAGGTCTCACTTAGACCCGTTTCTCTATAACCATGGCTCTGGTACCAATCTGTAACACCCCCAATTCATGATGCAGCGGAATTCAACTTGGGTGTTACTCGACGGCACAACAGTCATAATAATAGAAAACGATCTCTAAACGAATCGTAAATAAAAGAGTTGTCATTCATATTATTCAAATATATCAAAGTTTACATAGTGAGGTCCCAAAATGTTGCATTGTTTCAAAACACATCAATATAAAGTCTATGATGTTTTTATAGAATGACATAATTGTTTATAGCCTTCTTCCTTCGATACGTGCCCTTCCCGCTCCATTCTTGATTATCATGGACCTGAAATACATGCTTAAGAGGTCAACACAAAGGTTGAGTGAAATTCATAGAGTTTGTTTAAGGTTGAACACAATATGTTGGTAGTAATGAGTTAATTAGACTCATACTCATGTTAGAAAACAAAACAGTTATTATTATGTACTAAGCTCATGCAACCAATACGTTAACGTGTACCAATATCAATCGGCGGTTATGTTGCCCCGGTAAGTACTTTGCCATCATACTTAATGTTTTCAAATATAGTGCATTCATTTGAACTAACTGCTCAAACAAATGGGATTCGTCAATCCCAATAGGCCTATTCACAATACTCGCGCTCACTAATACTAGTGATTAAATGGTTCATGATGGGGCCTAGGATTGGCAAGGTAGGTACTTAGTAATAATAAAACAATCAGGCAGCATACAGTTTCAAAGCATTGTGTTCGGTTTAAAAGTAGCATGTATTTCCCCCAAGGGTTTGTAAAACATTAAAGTAATGTAAGCGGGGCTATGAACTCACCTCAAGTATGATAGCAAATAATGAAGGTGATGATCGGATCGTGTAGGTTTCTACGAGCAACCTAGAATAGAATGTTGCGACTTAGGATTTGTGTAAAGAATATAACGGAGTGCCTATATATATGTTTTTCATTTAGTCCATGATGAGGTATGATGTATATTTGTAAGTCTTTGAAAGAAAGATTTATGAACATGTATGTTTTGGTATATCGTTTACTACCGTTCGGGCTAACATATTTCAGAAGTCATGTTAGTAAGCGTTCGAGGAGCCAGGACACTTTAACTCGTAAATCCACAACTCATCTCGACGGCTTACATAATGAACTCCTCACATGAAGCTCCCTACTATTGTAGTAGTTGATAAAGTATATAGATATAAGTTTTGATCCGAAAAAGTTACATGTCCGATATTTGTATAAACTTAGGAAAGTTTATAGTACATGAAGATTGTTATTAGGGGTAGTTTTATAAGTCTTGTATGACCATTTGTCTTGGTAAAATCTCATGGTTTCCTTTTAGGTGAAGTAGATACAAATTGCTTGTTCCATATATCGCCAATTTCATTGTTTCATGTTTACGCCTTGGTAAGTTGGTTTGGTCATTCGTCATGGCCTAGCCATGACCTTTGGTCCTTGTTCCATGGTCATGAGACACTACCTTGGTTCTAGCCATGGTGGTGGTCTTGGTTATAGGTCATAATACCTTTTATTCCTTTGAAAGTATGACAATAACTTAGTAACTTAAAATATGTAAATAGCTGTTAAGAAAACTGAGAAATATCTCACTCAGAAGGCGTTTTCAAGGCTTGAGCCTCTTTGTTCCTGAATGAAAACATGATTCCGGACAACTTTCGTGTTTTAACTTTTTCATGAATCGGACCAGAAAGGCCTCTTTTTGCGTGTTTTAGGTTCTGTCACAGAAATCACAGAAACATTTAGGCAGTTTTGCCGGAAATCTTTGGTAACTTCAAATCGCCATAACTTTTGACTCGTTTACTCTTTTTAGGTGGTTCAAATTGCTATGGTTTTCTTGTTAAGTCCTCTACTGTAATATGTAATAATCCAATATAAAATTTTTACCATTTTGATCAGGTTATACCAAGATATTCACTAGTTTGCTTGTTTTAGTAACTTGTTTCAATAAGTCATTACAACAACATCTTTTACTCATCATGATTCATCATGGACATAATTACAACACATAATATAGCAAGAATAACATATAAATGAGATGAACATGATAAATAAACAAGAGGCATGTTAGGTTTAGGCTTACAACTTTAGGCTTTCTAATGAAAGAAAGGAGTAACTAGTAAGGAAATGGACTTTGATAGACAAGCTTCAACCCTTTTCACTTCAAGCAACCTTTCTACTCTTAGTATTCTTGAAAGATAGATGATAAAGGTTGAGGTGTATTGAGTGGATTTAAACTCAAGAGAAAACACCAAGTATGTTAGGGTTTGGAAGATTTTTGGTAAGAAATAAGCTAACTAGGGTTTCTATACTTGAACTTCACTTGAACCTTGCAACAAATTAGAAGAGATAAGCTAAGTGTGAGATGATTTAGGTGTGTTGGGATGGCCGGCCATATGGAGAGGGGAGGGGGTATATATATGACTTTGAGGAGGTTAGTTTTCAAGAGATATTTTGCCAAAAAGAACACATGTATGCATCCTAGATCACAAGGCACAAGATCAAGCCACCAAGGGTGTGACTCCCCCCCCTAGAGGCGGTTCCAAAACAGATAAGGAGGGGAGGTGGCTTGGCTTGGTATTATCCTTGGTTAAAAGATGCATTTTGACTCCGGGAAATGCCAACCGTAAATGATTAGGCCTCAAAACGTAAAACCGGGTGTCGTAAAATTATGAAACTTTAAAGTATTGTTAGAAATGTTCATAAGTCCCATAATAAAATATAAAATGGGTGATAAGTTCCATTTGGGTGGTAAAACCTGCTAAAAGCTGGAAACACGGGTCTAAAACGCGTAATACGTAAAATGTACGAATATTGCGTAAAACTGAGAAAAGTAAAATGTTACTTTTCTAATATGCTAAAAATGATTTAAAATGATTTATAATGTCAAGACTGGGCTCAGTCTGGTGTCGGTTGGTGTTAAATGTCTTTTAGACATCAAACCGGAAGCCTAAAAATCAAGGAATGATTTATAAAATCAAGGAATGATTTTTAGTCAATGGAGGAGGGAAAAATATGTTGACTTATTTAAATAAGTTGAAAGCTCAAATCATCTTAGAAATGCGGTGCAGGTAAAGGCTAGGGTTACGGCTGAGTAAAAACGCGTAAAACTGAAAATTCCAGTTTTTCACGGCCGAAGTTTATTTGGGCCATGATTTTTCTCAGTTATGATTTATTCTCAATTAAATCATGAATGTGTTAAACATTTTTCTGATGTGGGGTCACCTGACGGGATCAAATTTCGTTGTGCGTAGAATTTCTGATTGCCGTTTTACCCTAAAACGTGTAATGTCGTGTCATTCCTTAATAACTTTCACGAAAATGATCTGACGAGTGTCAAACATTTAATTTGTCATGGAAATGATTTATCACTCGAGAATATGAAATAAAAATCAACTTTCGGGAAAAATTCAGAAAGAAATGAATAGTAAAAATGAATAGTAACATGAATAGTAAAATTTCCCGAAAATAGAAATTAACCTGAAATTGTGATTTGTTACAGTTAAGGGCTCTACAACTGCGTTGTCCGCAGCTAGAGTAGAGAAAGATATCTCTTTTTCTGGAGAGAACTTTTGGCTGACTTTTTGCTTTATCTTACGTTGCCATGACTGTATCATGTATATGGTATCAGCTTTTTCTTTGGGGAGTTCTTTTTTACCCCCGATCCTGTGTTTGTCTTTTCCCTCTTTGATGTTCTTTACAAGATGGTCCATTCTGCCTTCCCTTACTAATTTTTCAATTAGTTGTTTTAGCTGGACGCACTCGTTGGTTGTATGGTCTTTTTGGCCGTGATACTCGCAGTACCCATTCCCTATGCGCTTTTCTTCTGCGGTGCGCATTGGTGGGGGCTTTGGGAAGTTTGCACCTTCCGTTACAAATATCTCCCTCGGAGTTTTTGTGAGAGGGGTATACTTGTCATTGTCTCTTCCGCTGCGATAATTTCGACCGCGGTTGTTATTCTGATCGTTGGATTGTCTCCTAGGCTGTTCTTGCTGCCTGTAGTTCGAATAACCTTTTTTGCTGTCCGCGGCAGCTGCCTCTCCTTGTACGAAGGATCTAGTGCGCTTTGTTAGCTCATCGAAAGTTTGGGGAACTTTGTCATTTAGCTTTCGGATGAGTTCTGGGTTATTAATCCCATTCATGAACCCTGAGATTTTTAGGATTTCAGGACAAGCTTTGACTTGTATGCACTAATCCTTGAAGCGCTCCATGAAAACACTGGTTGATTCCCCTTGGCGCTGTTTTATTCTGGCTAGTTCAACCGGATTTTTAGCGCAATTCTTTCTCTGGGTGAAGTTGAGACGGAATTTTTTCCGTAATTCCTTGAACCCGCTGATGCTCCTGCGTGGGAGTTTGCTGAACCATGTGCGCGCATTCCCTACTAACGTAGAATTAAACATATGGCACCACACAGGTTGTGGCCAGTTTTTGATAGTGGCGGCTGATTCAAAAACCTTTAGGTGATCATCAGGGTCACCTGTCCCATCATATGTTTTTACGTTAGCGGGCATGCGTCTGCGTTTGTGGTCAGAGTAATCACTGATGCGTCGTGTAAACGCATCAATTTTCTGGCGAAGCCATGGAAGAGACATATCTTCATTCTCTTCTTCATGACATCTTCCTCTTGACTTCTAGTGTCCTGTTTCTTTATCCTCGTTGTCCGAGGAATCACTGGAGGAAGAATAGTTTCTTTTTCGGCGCTTGCGCCGGCTTCTTTCAGAAGAAGAGTTTGAGGAGCTTTCATTGGGGAACCTTCTTTTTCCCTACCTGTCATGAATTCTCCCGCTTCCAGATTTGGAGGATCCTTGGCTTGGTGAATGCTGAGGTCCTAATCGGTCTTGTATCCTCGACTGCCAAGTCTGGAGTGGATGTCGGTGCGCCTCTCGCTGTCTTCTGAGTACTGTGAATCAGATGTCGTACCCAGCCCATCATGGATAGGGGTACGTTCAGTGCGCCTTCCTCATGGGTGGCGCAGTGGTGATGGTTCGCATTCAGGACCAAAATTGAGTCGAGCTTGTAGGCCCGTGCTTGCCCTTTTCCTTGCTTCTTCTTGCATGAGGGCAGTTAAGGTTTCATAATTTTGGGATACAAAATTTCCCAACGTTAGATTGGGTGTGTCCTCCGTTGCTACAAGAATATTTTCCTCAATGTTAGGCATCCTATCTCGGTTAGGCGCGCCTGGTGGCACAGTGTTGTTCACTGTGGGTATAGTTTGATGAGGAGTAGTGAAGAGGGTGCGCTGGAGTTCCTCAACGCTTGGGACCACTACGGTGGCTTGGGTAGTGCTCACAGGCAATTCTACCGCTGGAAGAGGTTGGGTTGTCCCTACCTCTTGGTGACGAGGTGCGCTGGTTGTCCCAGCAACCTGCCTAGGGGTCGAATCTTGTTGATTCTTCCTCTGGGGGTTACGTTTTTCTAACTGCGGAGTCCTCTGGCTTGAATTTTTATTTTTCGTCATTCTAGTTCTTAGTTCTTAGTAGGGTCCCATGGATGGCGCCACTTGTTGATACAAAAGTTGGGCGTTCCTGATTGTGGGCTCTTGCTCTCGTACCAATTCGCTTCTTAGTACTTGTTACCTGCGCACTAAGAGAATAAACAACACCGTTAGGCTTATCGTGGGATTGTCTCCCACGATTAGACTCCGGCGTGAGAGTAAGTAATCGATTTAGGGTTCTCGTAAAGAGTTAGGGTTTGAATATCGTACCTTTGAATGAAGATATATCATTCCTTATATAGGGGCATAGAAATCGTGTTTCTTGCTCCTTACACTTCGCACACGTAGTGCTTATCGGGGTAAGGATATCTATTCCATGAATAGATAGTCCTTATCGCGTACCCGGTTGGTTTAGTTGGGTTTTTGGGCTTCGTGAGTCCAAACTATTGATACTACGGCCCAAACCCTTGTCATGGTAGCCCATTCGTAGTGGGTTAGGCTTAGTAACGTTTATTATTTGGGCTCGTGGCCCATATATAGACTATACGTCATCAAATTGCTTTATAGATTTGTAAGATTTCTATTGGAACAATGTTGGTTCAGTTTTTTTTTCAATAAGTGTAGAGTATAGTGTGCTTAATGTGCCGAGTTTCATTTAAGTGACATACTTACTTTAGGGAGTCATTCATCAACATCACCGTCTCAGCAAATAGAGCTTGTCAAATGGATATCGGAGGAGAAAAAGAAAGTGAAAACTCAAATAATGCTTCATCGAAACAAAAAGTACATCCCATCTTAATAACCATTGTATTGTAAATTTGGCATTGTACATTTTGTTTATTACCTCTCTAGCCAATGACTCGCTCGGACGCTTGTACACATTCATTAGACGAGAATTTCTTCACGTCGTCATCATTTGCATTGGTGTCTCCATCGGTTGTTCTATCGGAGGTAAAAACTTAACTACATTTATATTTCCCTTAAACACGCTCACATACATTTGTTTTTGTATAATGATTCAAACTGTCCCAGTTAAGTTGCAAAAATGGGTACCCATGTAAGTTGTAACAAGTCAAAAGTATGTACTAAATGATTAACACGGACGATATTCTTAAAACTTGTTCCCTTTGATCGAAATATGATATGTGTTCTACTTTCTTCCAAGTAGAATGATGGTGTGGTTGGCATATAAAAAAGAACTAGTCGGATACCCGCGCACAGCTGCGGCGAAAAATATAGTAATATGGTTAGTAAATGAATTGCTAGCCCATTTCTCCCCGCAATTCCCTATCCGCTTAGTGAATTCGTTTCACAACACTCCGAACGTATATGTGTTTGTTTGGGTTTTCCGTATCTTTCTCGTGACATCATTATTACCGTATTTAGAAAGATCCTCGCAATCTCTTTCACATCAAACACTCACCCAAAAGTATATGATTTTAACGAATCAAGATTGTATTGATTGAAATAAAGGTTAAAGTTGTAAAATTTTGAATAAAAAACCCACTAAAAATCTACAAAACTAAAAACTTGTAAAAATATATCAAAATGGATGTTGAATTAAAGAGCATAAAATTTTAGAAAATAAGGTGAAATTAGATAACAAAAAAAAAAAAAAAAAGATAAAAAGATATTTCAATTTGAAAATAAAGGTGAATTTTAAGTTGGAAAGTGACACATGTCACCTTATTATTAGAGCTCCTTATCTTAAGTTTTGGTTAGGAATTAGGCTTGGAGTTAGTTGAGAAGTGACACATGTCACCTCATGATTGGAGCTCCTTATCTTAATTTTTGGTTAACGAGCTCTCAGTCCTTTTACATTAAAAGATGAAAGTCAGAAACATAGTATCACATAAGTTCCTTTCATTTAGATTAAAACAAATATACGCCATCAAGACCTAAATGACTTTATGTAAATACTCTATTAGTCCATTGTCATTCAACTTCCACATTCATTTCTAACTAGATTGTAACAATACATGTAATTCGGCCGACGCATCTAAACCGCAAGCACTCGATAGTCTTATCCAAACCCACACCAATGCCAACCGTCCCCTTCATTTTCCGTATTACTTACATGAGATGTGTTAGCGTCTTAGTAGCTGCCCAAGGGTGCAATCAATTTATGTCGGGTTGATATAATTATATGCTTGAGCTCGACTCAATAACAATACTTGAAGCAAGCTCAATTGAGCCTTTATATTCAAACTCAAGTTTGGTTTCTTAACCGATACAACCTTGGCCCGGCTCAACTGTTTCAGGTAGCAATGGTTGTGTGACATTTCTAGTTTTAGGATTATCGATGTAGATTTTCATCCCTAGAAATCAAGTTCATAATGTAGTATAAAAAATTGCTTCATAGATTTGTAAGACTTACTCCATATTCGAACAATGTTGGTTCAGTTTGTTTTCAATAGTGTAGAGTAGGGGTATTTGCATCCCACATTTCCTCATGAACCAAATGACCAAGGTGGAAATGATTATAAAATGAGATGCCAAAACAATCCATGTAACTAGGGGTGTTAACGAGCAGAGCCGAGTCGAGTTTTGGCCTAAACGAGCTAGGCTCGTTTATTAACTGCTCGGCTCGAGCTCGAGCTCGAATAAAATTTTATAAATTGGCTCGAGCTTGAGCTCGAATATTTTGTTGTTGTTCGAGCTCGAGCTCGAAGCTCGTTTAAAATTTTTATTTATTTTTTATTTTTTTTTGTAATCCTATATAAAATAACTTTCAAGCTTAATATGCTCGTGTAGAAGATCGAACTTGAAAGGCTCGTTTATTAACTCAAGCTCGAGCTCAAAAGCTTGTTTACGATTAAAAAATTGTTCTAATGTTAAACTAAAGTTTATGTAATTTATAATAAACACTAGTTTGCATTTGAAACAAAAGAGTGTATAACAATCTGTTGATGCATAATCTGGCGCGGGCTGTTCAACGACTCTCCTTGGGCCGTTTTCGTCTTCTCAAGCCCTAAATAGACCTGTCAACAAAGAGAACCCGTTAGGAGTGGACCCGAGGCCGTAGCCCCGGGATCCACCTCCGACGGTCAAGTTAGTATTGATGCGCGGAGCATATGAGAATTAGGTTTAGGATAACCTGTTATGTTCTATTCTGTGGTGAATGGAACCCTAGCCCTATATTTATAAGGCATGGATTAGGGTTTAGGCTTAGAGTGGGCCGCTGTCCGCCGGGCCTGGCCCATGTAGGATCCAGTCCGGACCATACGTCCACAAGCCCCCCAAGTTTAATATGACATAGTGCGTGGCTATGTTATGCTAGACTTAAGTTCTGTTCATAGCCGCGTAGGTCCAATCAACCATGACAGCATGACCCATGTGTGCGCATGGGACGGACCATACTGCGCAGCCCACATGCGACAATGCGCACTGGGATTGCGATTGTGATTGTCTCACAATGGTGAAGGTGGATAGGTGGATCCCTATGATGCATCCTAGATAAGGGCGTACGTTTTGTACCAGTAGCAATGCAACATAGTGCGACAGAAGACGTGCTCCTGTGGCTGAGGTGCGCGATGTGCGCGACAAGTATGCGCGTTGTTCGCGACAAAGGTGCGCGCTATGCGCGCTGTGCGCGAACATTACATTCGTCTTTACAACCTACAGAGAACGTCTCCCCTGCGGTAAGATGGTGCGAATATTTAAATTCGTCTTTGTACCGGGCCTGCAGTACCTCTTACGTACGATCTGCTTCCAGATATGCCTGCATGACTTGTACGGAAACAGTGGTATTATATACCCTGGTAGCCCCCCAAGTTTGATGGTGCTACTCGTGTAGGAGTATTAAACTTAGTTATTCAAATTCTGAAAAATACTCAATGCAAATATTAGAAGTATATGCCGTGAATCGCAACATATAAAACGTAATAAAGTAAAAGATTAGCGCATAGCAAAAGTATAGCACATAGCATATATAATTAACACATAAGAGAAGTAGTAGTGCGAATTACGCCTATCGTGAGGTTTTACAAATTATATAAGAGAAATAGCACATAGCTAATCTGCGAACGCAGTACGCTCATGATCGTTTTCTTTTTATGAAAACAATGGCGCGGATGGATGTACCATGACCGCGACTAATAGTTTCGCACGCACAGGCGCAGATGGATATATTGTGACCGCATAGGCTCTAACGTTTGCGGATGATCGCAGATGAACATAACATGTCCACGGCTTTTGTCTCGTGCGCTCATGGCGATTGACTAGCATCGTGGTTTTTGTTCGTGCGCGCATGGCGAATGTCCATTGCGAAGATGTCCGAACGCATGGCCTAACACGGGTAGATTTATCGTGACTGCGCTGTTTCGCGGCTAAAAAATAAAATAGGTCCGATCGTGCGGACTTAATGCGACTTAGGTAAAATCGTGTTTACTAAGTTTAAAAGATTTACATAAAATCTTCTTAATCTTTAAAAAGATAAAATAGGTCCGATCGTGCGGACTTAGTGCGCTCATAGCGATAGATAAAATCGTGTTTATCAAGATACAAGATTTATGTAAAATCTTTTTAATATTTAAAAGATATTGCCAGATTTACTTATTGTAATTTAATTCACTTGTACGTACTGTTCTATTATAAAGATTTACTTTAATGTTTAAAAAGTCAAGGCAAATCCAATTCACCTTAATGAATTCGAATCTGTCGCTTAATTGGACCAAAGAAAAGAAACAGTACGTAGGAACTTTTGGCTTTGTACCATGTATTAGCAATAAATATGCAGTTTTAGAGTTACCGGTTTGTGACCATGACGGTTGCTTTCCGGTGGTGCGAGAACACAAAACTTATCGTAGCGTGTCCCACGGATGGCGCCAACTTGTTGATGCATAATCTGGCGCGGGCTGTTCAACGACTCTCTTTGGGCCGTTTGTCGTCTTCTCAAGCCCTAAATAGACCTGTCAACAAAGAGATCCGTTAGGAGTGGACCCGAGGCCGTAGCCCCGGGATCCACCTCCGACGGTTAAGTTAGTATTGATGCGCGGAGCATATGAGAATTAGGTTTAGGATAACCTGTTATGTTCTATTCTGTGGTGAATGGAACCCTAGCCCTATATTTATAAGGCATGGATTAGGGTTTAGGCTTAGAGTGGGCCGCTGTCCGCCGGGCCTGGCCCATGTAGGATCCAGTCCGGACCATACGTCCACACAATCATACTTATATTAACATCTTGCTAGTTTTGGTTTTAAGTTTAGCCTAATACTAATAGTAATTAAAATTTTATAATTTAAATATTTTGAAACTACATATTTAGCTCGTTCGGCTCGTTTAGCTCGAGTAGCTCGTATGGCTTGTTCGGCTCGAATAACTAAACGAGCTTTCGAACGAGCCGAGCTAAATATAAGTTTTAAAAGCTCGGCTCGTGAAATTATTCGAGCTCTAAATTTTGTTTGAGCTCGACTCGAGCTCGAAAATTATCAAGCTCGACTCGAGTTAAACGAGCTCGAGCTCGAGTAGCTCGTTAACAGCTCGACTCGTTAACACCCCTACATTAACACATATCAGTTGGCTTCTTATGAAAGTCATTGTTAAGGTTTATATTTTGGTTACAATTACTAGTTATAATATTTATTTAGCAATTTGTAAATTGGGGTTTTTGGATAAATTGATTTACTGTATAAAACATTATAACTTGTATCTAATATTAGTGAAAAACTTAGTATTGGATCGGCAAAAAGATTAAATGAGATGAGCCTAAACGATTCCGAGCATGAGTCTCATTTAATAGTCTAGGTTGAGCTCAAGCATTATATATAAAGATCAACAAGGCTTGCAAACTTAAGCGACATTACTATGTATTAACGAGCACGATCATAGTGTGCTTAACGAGCCGAGTATCATAATTACTTTAGTGAGCCAGGCATCAACATCACCTCCTACTTTATATCTACTTATATTACTTCCTAAAAGCCGTCGTAATACATGTACTTACATCTCCTCATATTGAATAGAGTAACCAGAGTGTCAAAATCATTCAACGTTTTATGATATAAATGATTTTAGGGCTAATTACTTGAAAATACATCCAAGTTGACACTTTTTGTTGTTCTATGTAGATTTTTTTTTTTTTTTTTTTTTTTTTTTTTTTTTTTTTTTTTTTTGCTATTATAACACAACCTTTTGAATTTTGTCTATTGTGTGTATTTTGTGATCATTTTACCCTTACTTTTTTCAAAATTTGAGGGGTAAAATGGTCATTTTACATGAAAAACGGTCACAAAATACACACAATAAACGAAATTTAAAAGGTTTGTGTTAAAAAAAAAAAAAAAAAAAAAAAAAGTTGGCTATATAGAACAACAAAAAGTGTCAACTTGAATACATTTTCAAGTCATTAGCCCATGATTTTAACATATTTTATGAAGATTTGTTATATCCACTTACTTTATATTTCTACTTATATTACTACCTAAAGAAATTAACATGTGTTTTAATCATTATTTATTTTCATTTAAACTGTCAGTTTTAACACGTGGTAAGACCCTGTGAGTAGAAGTATGGGAATGCAATGTAAGAAGAAATATCATTTCTGGTTTCCTATTCGTATTTTATTTTGAAAATCTTCTATTCAAATGAAATTTCATGTAAAAAATATGCCACGACACAAATTTTGATGTATACACCACCAATATACGATTATAGCATTATTACATCAGATTGACTATTTTAGTAAAAAGTCTAGACCCATGTTCATATATGGTGGTTAGTCATGTCGTATTCGTTTTGAGCCACAATACAAGACTTGGTGGGACAGTAAATAAACCCCACACCCCACGCTAGAGATTTTGACGAGACTATCAAAAGCAGTAAAACTTTGCAAACCAACAAATTCTTTAATCACAAGACACAATTAAAAATTTACATGGACTGTTCGTACTATATATATATATATATATATATATATATATATATATATATATATATATATATATATAATGATATAATCGGAAGTGAAAAAGACCATATCTAAAATTGTTAATTGTTGTACGAAACTTGTCGTCTTCCATAATGCTCCATTGCTTTTAAAATCCACTTGCGTTTATAACAAAATCTTAACGTAAACCACTCGGAAATGATTTGGTAAAAAGCTTGTGACTATCATCACTAAAATGTGAAAGGTTTTAAGTTCAGTTTTTGTTAAGTGTAAACAACCAAATTATGTAAATATAAGTC
The DNA here is from genome assembly GCA_030686995.1 of Artemisia argyi. Classification (NCBI taxonomy): domain Eukaryota; kingdom Viridiplantae; phylum Streptophyta; class Magnoliopsida; order Asterales; family Asteraceae; genus Artemisia; species Artemisia argyi. Next base: position 6,165,345 of record CM060689.1, read on the forward strand.
GGTCAACTCGTCTAAAGTGCAATCACTCGAAAGTCCCCAATACCAATCCCTTATGCCTCTGTCGATTTCCCAATTATTGGTCAAATACTACCTTAACAAACCTTTCACATTTTAAAAGCCAAATGGCCACATTTAAAAATGTGTAAAATTCCATACTTTTTCATGTGTGGTAATAATGGGTGTGACAAATTTTGCAACACATATAAGTGTGGAAATATTATCCAAATGTCTATGGTTAAAAGTGTGGAAATATTCTTTGCATGTCCACACTTAAAAGTGTGGCAAATTTGCAAAAAATGTTCAAAAATAAAAGTGTGGAGACATTTGCTACATAGTGTAGCTTTATTGTAATTGTACACACTTATATATGTTGATTATTTTTTAAATATTTGTGACATTTAGAAATGTAGCAACATTATTATTCACATAAAAAAAAGTACATAATTGTTCATACCGTAACAAAATAAGTGTGGAGAATAACACTATTTTTTGTAGTGCTAGTATTAGTAACAAACAGCTTTAACAACTGAAAAAGCATGGACAACGTAACAAACGTCAAACAACACCTTTCAAATGCTCCACATCATCATCGTCATAAAATGGCTACTCAATCTGCTTCTCCAGTCCCACTGCCATCGAAGGAGTCGATCATACATTGCATGTGCAACCACAAGTTAAGCTAGCCAGTTCAACTCTTTGTCAATCTTTACATTTGTTATCGCGTTGGAGGTAATAAACAACCTAACTACATCTATATATACCAGAATATTTCTTTGTAAACATGTATGATAATATGATATATCATGTATATCAGTTAACTTGTTACGAATCTATCGTTGTTATAACATCTAAGGTTCAATTCTCAACTCCTTGATGTTACAAGTTACAACCGACAAATTAGCAGTAGACCACATCCATGCACATGAGAACATCTAAAGTCTTTTGTCATATATAAGCTAGTAAGAGTGCTAGGTGCAGACAAAAAACTTTGCTCCTCATTTAGGCCCCACTTGTGCCACATCACACCAACACCTCTTCACAACTAATCCCTCCTCACCAAACAATAAACCTCAACTTACTCATTTGGGCCCCACCACTTACAATTTTTTTTTTTTTTTTTTTTTTTTTTTTTTTTTTTTATTTCAATAAATAAAATAAATTCATTTCACAAATAATTAAAAATAACACAATATAATAATTTTATTGCATCAAATAAAAACGTTACAATAGGGGGAAAAAAATACAACACATACTACTAATATTAAGATTAAACATTTTATTCGGTATCGTCATCGTCGTTGCTAGGTTCAGGGAGACTTTGGTATTTTTTGGTTATCAATGCTTGTCTCCTGCGAATGATGTCGGCTCTCACCGGGTCAGAAACCATGCTGGGCTCGAGCATGAGCATCTGCATATCCTGCCACTCTAACGCCCTTTCTTCTTTCTCGAAGGCCTTTTCTTCCCTCTTCCTCCGCGCCTCGTAACAAGCCGTTTGAGCGTCTTTAGCTTGCGTATACTTTTCGGATAATTGTCCCGAAAAAGTACTTGTTTGACTATCACCATAGCTCACCGCACTCGACGTTTCTGACTTTTGTTTCTTTCCATCTCGTCTATTGTTTCTTTCGGGACGAGGTCGTTTGTCCGGACTAAATATATCCTCGAGACATGAATGTCTATCAGATCCTCGGCATCCCATTTCGCGTATTTTTTCAAGACCTCCCAAACATGCTCATAATTGAAACCCTTCGAACCAAAGCGTTCATCGAAGTTCGCCTTGGCATTGTTCATATGATTGTGCTCATTTTCACCACTTCGACGCTCTAAATGCTTATAAATAGCGTTGAATTTTTGGCAGTCGCCATTGAGCCGCGTCCATTTACCGGATAGCATGTTTTTGGTACGAGGTTCACCGGTAGTCCGCTCGTTGAACGCTTCATGAATTTCGTTCCAAAAGAAGTCATTCTCTTTATCATTTCACATATCTTTGTCTTGGAAAATTTCTATTCACGTTTCCGCAAGAAGCTTTTCTTCTTCCTTGGACCATAACTTTCGAGCACTCGTGTGACCAGCTTCTTCCAAGTCATCGTCATCATCCGTGTCTAAATTTACGACGCTTTTTCCTCTTTGGACTTTGGTTTTTTTTCCCTCTACCTTTGGCCGGTGATCGTGCCTTAGGTACTTTAAACGCTTGTTGAGATGGTTGTGATTCGATTGGTGGTTGTGATGGGGGAGTAGGAAACGTGGATGGTTGATTCGGGTTAAAAAATTGTGGTGTTGGATTGAATTGGGCTTGATTTGCAAATCCTGTTAAAACGCATATTGTTGGTTACGGTAAATTTCATTCGGATTGAATTGTTGTGAACCAAATGGCGATGAAGGGTTTGAATTTTGCGACGGGGGAGTAGACTCGTTTGACGATCCCCCGTATTGATGTTGGTTTGACGTAAGTAGGCTCGTGAAATAGCCTCTTTCGTTCGGGTTTTAAGACATTTTTATGTGTATTTGAAGAAGAGATATAGAAGGTTTTATAGATTTGAAGGTTGAATTGTAGTGAGAAGAAATAAAAATGTGTTTAGTATTTATAGAGTTGTGTTTAAAAGGGAGGGAAAAAAAATAAATAAACATTCGACCGTTTCATATGAAACGGTAATATAAGTGCCCACGATAAACCAACCAACGGCGGAGAACGGCAAGGGGGCAGTGCAGCGGCGAGCAACGGCTCGCCGTTGAAGGCAACACGTCGGAACGGCGAGCTGGATTGACGAGCTGCACCTAGCGCTCTAACCACTACTCCAGCATCAACTACTTCGTGAGCCATACATCACCATCGTTTCACGCTATCGATCCGGAAGCCAGAGATACCAATCCCCATAGATCAGAAAATAGAGCTCTTCAAATGGATATTAGAGGAGAAAAGGCAAGTGAAAACAAAAGACATGTTCAAAAGAAAATTGATGAAGAAAAAGCTTTACTCAAACACTTGATCGAAACAAAGTCCATCATCTTTGTAATCACTGTATTGCAAATTTGGCATTGTACAGGTTATTATAATGTTGGTTTGGTATTCATTGTATTGTAAATTATTAGTCTTTTGTCATATTCGAACAATTTTTTTTTTTTTTTTTTTTTTCTCCTTTCCTAAATGTAAACTTATATTCGAACAATGTTGGTTCGATAAGTTTGTTTTGAGTAGTGTAGAGTAGGAGTATATCCCACATTGTCTCGTGAACCAAATGACCAATGTGGAGATGATTATAAAATGAGATGCCAAATCCATGAAACACATAATTCTTGTCTTCTTATCAAAGCCATTTTTTGGTTGCAGTTACTAGTTATAATATTTATTAATCAAGTTTGTTCTTTTTTTTGAAAAATTAATCAAGTTTATTCTAACATGTCAATTTTATTTTATTAAAAAAATTGATGTATTGTGATAACTTGATTTTTAGAACATTATAATTTGTGTCTAATATGTTAGTGAAAAGCTTACGATTGAATTGGTAAAAAGCTCAAATGAGTAGAGCTAAATGAGTATGAGCGTGAGTCTCATTTAATAGTCCACCTTGAGCTCAAGTTTTATATATATAATATATAAAGATCGACGAGGCTTGCGTACCTAAACGATATAACTATGTATATAAATGAGCACGAGAAGAGTGGCAAAGAGCTGAGTTTAGATACCAAATTACTCTAATGAGCCATGCATCAACATCGCCTCATCCCGTCACAGAACCAGTGAAACCAACCCCATGCATCAGCAGATAGTGCTCTACATGTAAAAAAGATGTCACAACACCAACTGTGACGTATACATTGACTACTCTAGTAAGAAGTCTAGACCCATGTTCAGATATGGTGGTTGGTCATGTCGTATTTGTTCCGAGCCACAATACAAATACATGGTGGGACAGCCAGATAAACCCCACACCCCACGCTAGAGATTTTGACGAGACTATCAAAAGCAGTAAAACTTTGCAAACCTACAAATTCTATAATCACAAGACACAATTACAAATTAGCATGGATTTCGTACACCAACCGGAAGCGAAAAAGACGATATGTAAAACTGTTAACTGTTGCACGAAACTGTTAAAAGTTACGTATAAATATTAATAAGTAAATGTCTAGTATCGAACCCGAGACCTCGGGATTGCACACTTTACAAACAAGAATAATGTATAATAAATATATATATGTTAAATGTATCGTATATATATATTTATAAACACTTAATGGACTAAATGGTCGTTAGTTATTAAACGTATGGACTAGTTATCATTAGGGACAAAAGGAAAGGACTAGAGTGTAACTTGGGAGTCAAGAAAGATCTAGAACACCCTTGTGGGTGCCTAGGCCGGTCGAACAAGGGGGGGGGGGGGGGAAGCCCAACCCATGTTTGTCTTGTGCTCCAAGATTCATCTAATATATATACAAGGCCAAGGATTAGGGTTTCATATCTTTTGTGCACACACACAACCCTAAACCTTTTCTTTCCTCCTTGTTTTTCTTGGCCGATCGGTTCATCCCCTCCCATAGGGTTTGGATCGATTTTTCCAAAGCAAAAATATTAAGTGTTTTGTTTACTTGCATCAAACCTTTATTCGTTGGTAGTTTGTGTGTACAAGAACGAGGTAATTACTTACTTTAGTAATTATCAAGAGATCGATAAACAAAACGGTAAGGGGTTTATCATTGATCTAATTGTACAAGAATCAAGGTTTATTTGAAGTGCATCGGGTACGTTTACTATTTATGTTTTAGTTAATCTTTATACGTGTTATTATTGATCCTTGCTTCCGCGTATGTGTTATATTGATTGTCAAACTCTAACAGTGGCATCACGAGCCATGGATAACATGTAATTGATTACAAAAACGTAATAAAAATCGGATCTTTAATTGTTTTAGATACATGTTTTTTCTAGGGTTTTTCTTTATATTTTTTTTTTATAAAATTTAAAACCCTAACCCTAATTTTAGGGGGGGGGTCGATTTCCACTAAAAAACCCTAATTAGGGTTTGTGGTTTTCTTGATTAAATTGTAATCATATAGAAACCCTAGGTCTTAACCGGTTTTTGTGAACGTACTTGTGACCTACGTGCTAATTGTTAGGTTAATCCATGATGAAACATGCATGTTAGTCATGGATCTTGTTTGATTATTTAATTGTCACATGTTTTAAATAGATCTAAAATTGGGGATGACTCCAATTATTATATATATATTAAAATCAATTTATATGCTATGTGGTGTGTATATTGATTTTGGCCTACGCAATTGATACGTCAATGCATGTGGCTCTCCCCCACTAAGAGGAGAAGGCCTTATTTGATTACATACGTTATTATACCTAGAATTGATTTTATTAGGATCTTTTTAACAAGGTTTGCATGTGGCTAATTGTTTCACGTTTTATTATTAGTTGTTTATTTTTCTTTAAATTACTTGTTTTTATTGTTTTCTTAATTGTTTGACTTGATGTAAGCAATAAAAAGGGTGATTTTCATAAAAGAAAATAATTTAGATTAATAACGGTGAAACTAAAGTGATAAAGTAAGAATCTTGCAAGGTCTTAAGTGCCGATAGTGGTCCGATTCGCACGGTAATCAGCTCCCAGGCGAGACTAGCAAAATTCATACTTTATTACATGATTTTGAGATTGAATCCATAAACTTTTGCTTGATTGATGTTTTGTACAAATATGCTTTTAAAATTAAGTCCTTTAAGACGATATTCATAACCGTGATTTGAAGGCTTAGAAAAGAGCCTTAGAGTCTGCCTTGGTTATCACAATCTTGAATATGTCTTAAACGAATTACTTTTAAAATCATAATTGTAGAAAGTCATCTTAGGGTTTGTTAAACCTCAAGTAAAACTTTGTGTATTAATTTCACGAACTTGTAATAAAAAGGTTTTGAAAACTTATGCTATAAAGATGAGTGCGTGCATCTTTATACATATTTTGATTTACACATAAAAAATAAATACCCTTATAATTTAAGTTACATGACATCTATCTATAAGAAACACTTGGAATTTTAATTTAGTAAACGTGAGACCTAGGCTAAATTACTATAACAAGGTAAAATTCTTTTAACGCGTGAGACCATAATTGTAATTTTACAGTTTCTAAGGTAGACGACTTAATTAAGTTGTGCGTGAGACCTAGAACTTAAGGCATGAGATGGGATGAAACATGCTTACAAGGCAAATTGATGAATCAATTTGATGTAATTCCCATAATGATCTAGGAATTGGAAATCTTGTTTGCCAATTATTGTTCGACAGATTACTATCTTTTGTACTTTCACCACTAGCAGATCAACTGATGTGGTGGAACTATGTAAAGTTAGATCCTAGGTTTTCAAGAAAATTTTGGTGGTTATATGAATATAACTTTGGGTATTTTATTTTCTTGAAGATATTTATTATCGAAAATACTAATGTTTGAACTTTTATCTGTAGATATGGCTCAACCCGATATCCCATCTGTGATTTCTGCTTTCAATAGTCATCTTGAAAGAGAGAAACTGACTGGAAAGAATTTCAATGATTAGTACCACTCACTTAGAATTGTCTTGAGGTCGACCGGTAAGATGGACTATTTGACCGAAGAATGCCCAGCTGAGCCTGCTGCTACTGAACCAGAAGCAGTTAAGGCGGCATGGAGGGTGGAACATGCTAAGTTCAATGAGGTTGCTTGTTTAATGCTCACTAGCATGAGTGCTCAATTACAAAAGAAGTTTGAGTACTTTTTCCCAAAAGATATGCTTGATGTTCTTAGGCAATTTTATGAGAAACCACCTGCAGTTGAATTGTATGATGAATTGGACAAGCTACATAACTGCAAGCATGGTGATGGTAAACCAGTTGAAGATTATGTGACTGAGATGAAGGAATCTTTTGATCAGCTTCACAGATTGGATTTGGTTACCCTGATAATGTGCAAGTGCACTTGATCAACAGGTCCCTTAACAAGGACTTTGCTGGTTTTGTGCAGAATTTCAACATGCACTGCTCGGGGAAGACAGTATCTGAATTACTCGCATTGCTTGTTGAGTATGAGAAAAGTCTACCAGCCAAGGTCAAGGCTCCTACCCCGCAAGTGTTGGCAATTCATGGTGGGAGAATCCAGAAGAAATCGCATGTGAACAAAGGCAAAGGGAAGGTTAACAAAGGCAAGCAGGTCATGGCCTATCAACTAGAACCCAAGATGAAGCAACATCAACCTACGCAGAAAAAGGTGAATCCACCAAACAAGAAGGATCAGGCATGTCACCATTGTCATGAAAAGGGCCATTGGAAGCGCAATTGTCCTCTCTATATTCATGACTTGCGACTCAAGAAGCAGGGGAATGAAGCTGGTAACCCCAACTCATCAGGTGCATTCTTTATGATTGAATTATTCACTCTTACTCCTAAATTGAATTCATGGGTATATGATACGGGATGTGGCATTCATATTTGCAATACCTTGCAGGGGTTTAGAGTTGAGAGAAAGCTGGCCTATGGACAACAATTCTTGCACGTTGGTAACGGAGCGCATGCAGGAGTTGAAGCTATAGGAGTTTATGATTTAGTGTTGCCTTCGGGCTTAGTACTATCTTTAAATAATTGTCATTATGCACCGTCAATTGTTAGAGGTGTAATTTCATTTTCATGTTTGTTGAACCTTGGTTTTGAGCATACTATTTCTAGCAATGGAATTTCGGTTTCTTTAAATGGTGTTTTTTATTTTAATGCTATTGCTGTGAATGGTGTCTTTGAAATTGATATGAATGATAATGATAATGCTTTTGTTAAAAATAATTCAATGTATAGCATCAACAATAAGAGAATCAAGAAAGGTCTGGATTCGTCTTATCTTTGGCATTGTCGACTTGCTCACATTGTCAAAGATCGCATGAAAAAGCTGCAACATGATGGGCTTTTAGAAAAGATCAATGATGAATCATTTGATAAATGCGAATCTTGCATTGCTGGGAAGATGACTAAGAAACCCTTTAAAAATAGGATTGAAAGGGCGAATGATCTACTTGGTCTTATTCACACAGATGTGTGTGGACCACTTAGACATGTGTCAAGGAGAGGTGCTAGCTACTTCTTAACATTTACGGATGACTACAGCCGTTATGGTTATGTTTATTTACTTAAACATAAACATGAGGTGTTTGAGACATTCAAAGTGTTTAAAGCAGAAGTAGAGTTGCAACTAGGAAAGAAGATTAAAGCTCTTCGATCCGATAGAGGTGGTGAATACCTGAGTCAAGAGTTTATAGATTACTTAGCAAAGGAGGGAATTGTCCAGCACCTTACTTCTCCATATACTCCACAACAAAATGGTGTATCTGAAAGAAGGAAACGTACATTGCAAGACATGATACGAACTATGTTTAATATAACAACTCTTCCTTACTCGTTTTGGGATTATGCCTTGGAATCTGCAGTTCGCATTTTAAATATGGTTCCAACAAAGAAGGTTGATAAGACTCCATATGAGGTATGGACTGGAAAAGCTCCTAACTTGTCTTATCTAAAGGTCTGGGGTTGTGAGGCGTATGTTAAACGTGACTCAGCAGACAAACTCCAACAAAGATCTGTAAAGTGCATCTTCGTAGGTTACCCTAAGGAAACTATGGGTTACTACTTTTATTACCCAGCTGAAAACAAAGTTTTTGTTGCAATATATGGAGACTTCTTAGAAAAGGAGATCATATCTCAAGAATTCAGTGGGAGAGTATATGATCTGGAAGATGATCATGAAGATGTAACACCTTCTGAAAACACTAGCCAACTTCCTGAAGAACCTGAAAGTCTAGGTCCTCCACCAGAAGTTGAAGTGGTTCCCGTTCGCAGATCTTCAAGATATGTGAAGGCTCCTACACGTCTATGTCTAAACGTAGAGTGTGATGACAACTTGACAGGGGATCTTGATGAACCTACAAGTTATAAAGCTGCTATGAATAGTCCTGAAAAGGAAAAATGGCAGGGAGCTATGAATGGGGAAATGCAATCCATGAAAGACAATGAAGTCTGGGAAGAAGTAGACCTACCTCCGGGTGCCAAGCTAGTTTGGAGTAAATGGCTCTACAAGAAAAAGACTGATATGGATGGCATTGTACACACCTATAAGGCCCGTTTGGTAGCTAAAGGCTATACTCAAACTTTTGGTATTGACTATGAGGAGACCTTTTCTCCTATAGCTGACATAAGGGCAATTAGGATTCTTATAGCCATAGCCGCTTACTATGACTATGAGATTTGGCAAATGGATGTCAAAACCGCCTTCTTAAATGGTCGCCTAGATGAAGACATCTATATGGCGCAGCCTGAGGGGTTTGTGAATCCAGAATTCCCAGATCGTGTATGCAAGCTTAAAAGATCCATTTATGGATTAAAGCAAGCATCACGACAATGGAATAAGAGATTTGATAGTGAAATTAAGAAGTATGGATTCACTCAAACTCTTGATGAGCCATGTGTATATTACAAAGCTAGTGGGAGTAATGTAATTTTCCTTATATTATATGTCGATGACATATTGATCATGGGGAACGACATTCCAAGTTTGCAAAAGGTTAAGGCATATCTTGGAAGTTGTTTTTCTATGAAAGATCTAGGGGAAGCTGCATTTATTCTGGGAATCAAGATATATAGAGATAGATCTCAGCGATTAATTGGATTAAGCCAAAGTGCTTACATTGATAAAATATTGAAGAGATTCAATATGCAAAATTCCAAGAAAGGATATTTGCCGATGCAGGAGCAATATGGCTTGAGCAACAAAGTTTGTGCTTCAACACCTGAAGAGGTGCAACGCATGAAGAGAGTCCCTTATGCTTCGGCTGTGGGATCTATTATGTATGCGGTGAAAAGCACAAGGCCTGATGTGGCATTTGCTCAGAATTTAACCAGTCGATATCAGCAGAACCCAGGTGAAAAACACTGGACTGCTGTTAAGAATATTCTTAAGTACCTTAGGGCTACTAAAGAGATGTTCTTGGTTTATGGGGGTACTCCATCTGCAGAGCTTGATGTAACAGGTTACTGCGATGCTTCTTGGAAAGGTGATAAAGATGATACGAAGTGTCAGACGGGTTATGTCTTTGTCATTAATGGAGGAGCTGTTGATTGGAGGAGCAAAAAGCAGAGTGTACTAGCGATGTCTGCTACAGAAAGTGAGTATATAGCTGCTTCAGAAGCTGCAATGGAAGCTGTTTGGATTAGGAAGTTTGTTTCAGGGCTTGGGGTTATGCCTTCGATTCAGCGACCTATAAAAATGTATTGTGACAACTCAGCCACAATTACATTTGCCAATGAACCTGGAATCATGAGAGGCACCAGACATTTCCCGATTAAGCACCACTATGTCAGAGAACAAGTTGAGATAGGTGAAATCAAAATGCTCAAAGTTCACACAGATGAAAACTTAGTTGATCAATTTACAAAGCCTTTACCTGGCACCAAGCTTTACAAGCATGCTAAAGGAATAGGACTTAAATTAGCTGATAGTTTCATGCCCATTTGTGATTAGTATTTGGATAAAGGATGTAATGTACAATTATTAATTTTTAATGAAATAAAGTATTGGTTATGTTTATTTATTCATTGTCTTAATAATATATCATATATTTGCATGTTTAAGATCCGTGAATAATTTATTATTCTAAATAGTCCGTTGTCGATTAATGATATGGGAATATCATTAAACTAAGACAATTTTGAGTATTGGTTAAGGATATACTTGAAAGTATATTGATGCGTAGTCATACCAATTTCACATGATATTCAATGAATTGAGTATTGGACTTATCCCAACAATATGATTTAAATTTATTGTGAGAATCATATTTAATAGTTATCCTCAGACTTGAGATACCAGATAAGTGTCATGGTTGACAAAATGTTTAATACTACTAGGCCCCTCGTAGGGTTGACAAAATGTTTGCGTGGCCACGCCCAAAGTCTATCTGGAATACGTTCAGATGTTTTGGTAATTTTGTTCAATCATAAAGAGACGAGAAACAGAATTTAATAAAGAACCTCACATCTTTATTAATGTAGTATTAGAAACGAAAGGATAATAATAATGATGAATCATTAAAGGTTTTCCAGGAAACCTAGCTCAGGTCGAACTAGGGGTATTGGAGTGTTGCAAGACGCTAACCAATGTAACACCCCCAATTCATGGATGTAGCGGAATTCAAACTGGGTGTTACTCGACGGCACAATAGTCACAATAATAGAAAACGAACTCCAATTGAGTCGTTTTAAAAGATGTATCATTCAAATTATATAAATATCAGAGATTTCAAAATGAGGTCCCAATTGGTTCCATGTTTACAATGTATAATGAATGAGTTTTGAATGATAATAAAATTTATAGCCCTCTTGAGTATCCGTGTCCTTCCGTGCCATCCTTGATCGTCATGAACCTGAAATACATGCTTGAGAGGTCAACACAAAGGTTGAGTGATATTCATAGAGTTTGTTAAATCGATTGAACACAATATGTTGGTAGTGTGAGTTATAGGCTCACACCAATGTTTAGAAAACAAAACAGGTAGGCTACGTTATTATACGCCCGGAACATGTATTATACACTAAGCTTATGACACCATAACGTTAACGTGTACCAATATCAATCGGCGGTTTCATCCCGGTAGGTATGTTGCTAACATACCTAAATCTCAAATATTAATGCATTTGTTTGCACTTAGTCAAAACAAATGGGATTCGTCAATCCCAATAGGCCTATTATTAATATTCGCGCTCACTATTGCTAGTGATTAAATGGTTCATAATCAAGGATATCGGTTTAGCAAGGCTGGTACTTAGTGATAATAAAACAATCAGGTAAGCATACAATTTAAAAACATTGTGCTCGGTTAAAATAGCATGTATTCCCCCCAAGGGTTTGTAAAACATTGTAATAATGTAAAGTGGGGCTATGAACTCACCTTAAGTAAGATAGCAAATAATGAATGTAACGGTCGAATCGCGAAGGTTCTATGAGCAACCTATAATAGAATGTCGCGACTTAGGATCGGAGTAAAGAATATGAAGTAGTGCCTATATATATATCTTGCATTTAGTCCATGATGTGGTATGATGTATAATGTAAGTCTTTGAAAGAAATGATTCATGAAACATGTATGTTTTGTATATCGTTCACTACCGTTCGGGCCGACATAATTCAGAAGTCATGTTAGTAAGCGTTCGAGGAGCCAGGACACTTTAACTCGTAAATCCACAACTCAACTCGACGGCTTACATAATGAACTCCTCACATGAGGCTCCCTACTATTGTAGTAGTTGATGAAATATATAGATATAAGTTTTGATCCGAAAGGTTACATGTCCGATATTTGAATAAACTTAGGAAAGTTTATTTGTACATGAAGATTGTTATTAGGGGTAGCTTCATAAGCCTTAAATGACCATGTTCTCTTGGTAAAATCTCATGGTTTCCTTTTAAGTGAAGTAGATCCAAATTGCTTGTTCAAGTTATCGCCTAACTCATTGTTTCATGTTTCATGTTTAGGGCTCGAGCTTCTTTGTTCCTAAACGAAAACGTCGTTTCGGACAACTTTCGTGTTTTAACTTTTTGATGAATCGGACCAGAAGTGGGACTTTCAAAACCCAAATTTGATCAGGAAGCTATTTGGCAGTTTTGCCGGAAATCTTTGGTAATTTCAAATCGCCATAACTTTTGACTCGTATACTCGTTTTGGGTGGTTCAAATTGCTATGGTTTCCTTGTTAAGTCCTCTACTGTAATATGTAATGATCCAACATCATATTTTTACCATTTTGATCAGGTCTTACCAAGAAAGTCACTAGTTTACTTGTTTTAGTAACTTGTTGTAACAATCAATAACAATAACTTGTTTTGGTCATTTTTATACATCATGGACATGATAACAAGACAATATATAGCACAAATAATATGTAAATAACATGAACATGATTATTTAACAAGAATCAAGTTAGGGTTTGGCTCACAACTTTTGGCTTTCAAAGATGAAAGGAAGTTAACATGTAAGGATAGGACATTGATAGACTTGCTTCAACCCTTTTTCACTTCATGCAATCTTTCTACCCTTGGTATTCTTGAAAGATGGATGATGAAGGTTTAGGTGAATTGAGTGGATTCAAACTCAAGAGAAATCACCAAGTATATGAGGTTATGGAAGTGTTTGATGAAGGATAACCTATCTAGGGTTTCTACCTTGAAGAATCACTTGAATCATGCATGAAACTTGGAGAGAATTAGCAAAGTGTATGGTGTTGGTGTGTGTGGAAGTGGACGGCAACAAGGAGAGGGGGAGGGTATTTATATGAGTTTAAGGAGGTTAGAAAGCATTGACTTGTCAACCCTTGGAGACCAAGTTTAACACTTGTAATCATCCAAGGTCTTTAAGCTTGAGATCAAGCCACCTAGTGTGAAACCCCCCCCCCATATGGCGGTTTACAACCCTTGGAGAACAAGTGTGGACTTTTGATGGTATTATCCAAGATATCTAGTTAGTTTTGACTCCGGGAAATGCCAATCGTAAATGATTAAGCCTCAAAACGTAAAACCAGGTGTCGTAAAATTATGGAACTTGAAAGTATTGATAAACATGTCAATAAGTTCCATAATAAAATATAAAATGAGTGGTAGGTTCCATCGGGTGCTAAAACCCTGCTAAAAACTGGAAACACGGGTCTAAAACGCGTAATTCGCGTAAAACGCTGAATATTGCGTAAAATTGAGAAAAGTAAAATGTTACTTTTCTTATGTGATAAAAATGATTTAAAATGACTTATAATGTCTAGACTGAGCTCAGTCTAGTGTCGGTTGGTATTAAATGTCTTTTAGACATCAAACCGTAAGCCTAAAAATCACGAAATGACTTATAACATCAAGGGATCATTTTTGGTCAATGGAGGAGGGAAAGAATATGTTGACTTTTTCTAATAAGTTGAAAACTCAAAAAGTCTTAGAAACGCGTTTTGTGGTCTCACGGTTAATCGCCCAAATGGTTAAGCGTGCTCATGCGAGAGTAGTACAGGCATGGGTGACCTGCTGGGAAGTTTTTGGTCATATTTTTCTCAGTCACGATTAATTCTCAAATAAATCATGAGTGTGTCAAACATTTTTCCGATGTGGGGTCACCTGACGGGGTTGAATTTCGTTGTGCGTAGAATTTCTGATTGACGTTTTACCCTAAAACGTGTAATTCCTTAATAACTTTCACGAAAATGAGCTTATGAATGTCAAACTTTTAATTTGCCATGGAAATGATTTATCACTTGATAAAATCAATTAAAAATCAACTTTCGGGAAAGTTTCGGGAAAATGAATAGTAAAAGTGAATAGTGAAATTTTCCGGGAATAGTAATTAACCTGAAATTGCGAATTGTTACAGTCTCTACCCCTTACGGGGAACTTCGTCCCGAAGTTCTTTGTGTGTCATATGTTGGAGTGGTGTCGATAAAGATGTGTGGTTACTTATGAGGACCAAAGTCTGGGATTTCCGGTAATGTAATTTGATTTGTCATTTCAGTGTATGGTGTAGGATGAGGCTTCCTTTTATGTAGGAAAGGTATGGTAATAGTCGAATATCAAAGGAAATTGATATAGCAGTCGAATATTAATAGGAATCGATATAGTAGTTGAATATCAAATAAAACTTGATATAGTTAAATATCAAAATGGAAATTGATATAGTTGTCAAGTATCAATAGCAATTGATATAACAGTTGAACAACAATAGCAATTTACATAGGAATCCAATAAATGGAAATTGATATAAGAATCGAATCATGGAATAAGTGTTGAACATGCGGTTGGACCAAGTCCTGTTTGAATTGTACGGCTGCCCATGCATATGGCTACATGGCTTCACAATAAGTTTGGTATGACTGCCCATGCATATGGCTACATGGCCCCGTAATGAGTTTGGTACGACTGCACATGCATATGGTTACATGGCCTCGCAACGAGTTTGTTTGTTATTGCATTATCATTATGAAAACCAAAGTGTAAACCTCGTACTAATGGAAATTGGGATAGTCGTTGCAATCATAGCCTAGTAGGTAATCGGTTGTTGTACCTAGTGTTTATGTCATGGTTTGAAGCGATGTCGGTGAAAAGATAGGATTTCTTGTGGCGAATAAAATGTAGGTATCATGCCATACCCGAGCAATGTAATGTAGGTATCAAGCCATACCCGAGCAATGTAATGTAGGTATCAAGCCATACCCGAGCAATGTAATGTAGGTATCAAGCCATACCCGAGCAATGTAATGTAGGTTGACTTCATACTTATGTTATTTCGGATATAATTAAGCCCACTTGTTTATAATTCTTTATTTACATAGAGAGGCATCCCAAACAATGTAACTAAAGGAATATAAACGTATGGTTCGATGATTTATAATTTCTTTATTTAAATGAAAAGGCATCCCAATCCATTCAAATAAGGACATTATAAATCATCCTACTCAAGAATTCCCGACACAACATTCATACTTAGCCGGTGAGTTACAAGGTAGTGTATTACGAGATGATACTGGTGTTCCAAAAGTACAAGATGAATATTCAATCTTGTAAAGCTGATAAGGGTGCTTGTGGTGTAACTAAGGATGATTTGAGCTTTAAAAGTGCATCAAAATCTGTTAATGAGCTTGTGTTTGCCACGGTTGTGAAGGTAATGTTGTGATATGTTGATGAACAAAAGTGTGTAGTGTATGCTTAACATTAATACTCTTAGGTATAGATGTTGAGTTTGCTTTAAAAATCTTAAGAGATTTTAAAAGTTTATGATGGAATGGTATCCTTAGGACCTAAACAGGATAGTACTTCTACAGGATGAAGAGAATAATTGATAACTATCCCAAGATAGTAGTTCGGATTATCTCATAAATGAAAAATTTCAAGAATGAATTTAGGTAGTAGAAATAAGGTGTTAAGATTTCGCTGAGTGGTAAGACACTATCGTGTCTCTAGATCGTTTTAAAGAATTCGGGTGGTTTATCGAGTTCAAGTAGGAAATCAACCTAAACATAACCCTAGTACAACTACTCTCAGTATTTGAAAATTCTAAGTCGAATATAGTTAGTCAGACTATATTCCACTGTCCCTAGGTTAAATATAGGTGACTAGTCCATATTTAGCCAAGGTTCGATAAAATTTTCAAATACCTAAACTAGGTATACTTTTGATATGTCCGTTGCTTTCGGGAAACTGTCCACTAAACAAAGGCGATGTCAAACCCTTAAGTTGCAAGTCCCGTCCATACAAGACTTGTAACGTATGTTTTCATATTCCATTGCATAGAAGGTAGTAAGGGTAGATACGTATGGAAAGGAAGTTTTAAGTAGTTCTAAAATAGAACATACTTGGTCAGGATCACGAACTTTTAATAATGAAGGTTTCATCAGAAAACCTTAATGAATGTAGAGAAAGTTCAGCTTTTGTCGATGATGGATTAGTTTGTCCTTTAGAAATCTCATATTTCTTGTTTTGAAATCGATAGATTGTGACGGGTTTTTGATATCATAAGAAATGATATTAATGAGGTCGTGAAATAATTCCAGAGACCATTGCACAAATCACAATGTCTCGGAAGTAGGTTAGACCATTGTGCAATTCACAATGTCTGGGAAGTAGGTTAGGCCATTGTGTGACTCAAAACATTTGAGAAATGATTAAAACCATTGTATCATACAATGTCTTGAAAAATGAATGAGACCATTGTATCTCACAATGTCTTGAAAAATGAATGAGACCATTGTATCTCACAATGTCTTGGAAAATGAATGAGACCATTGTATCTCACAATGTCTTGGAAAATGAATGAGACCATTGTATCTCACAATGTCTTGGAAAATGAATGAGACCATTGTATCTCACAATGTCTTGGAAAATGAATGAGACCATTGTAATCAGTTACAATGTCTTGGACATATAATGTTGGAGTAGGAACATGATTGGGAGAGTGTGGCTGTGCCGAAATGCCTTAGAATAGGCATACACAGATATGTTTAGTCCATTGTTTAGATAAATGATTGAAAATAAACCGAGTTTATATATCAACATACTAATATGTTCATATAGCATAAAATGCCTAGTGTGTATATATCAATATACTTATATGTGTTCATGTAGCATAAAATGCCTAGTGTGTATATATCAATATACTTATATGTTTGTGTAGCATAAAAATGTCTTCGGGGAAATGCTCAAAATGGGTATATATGAATATACTAACATGTTTGTGTATCATAACATGCTTACTAAATCCATAATCGTCTGGAGGATGGAAGACACGGAGAGCGGAAGGCTATAAAATGTTTTTGTTTGTACATGTGGTTATAGTTTAGGTCTCAGTTAGACCCGTTTCTCTATAACCATGGCTCTGGTACCAATCTGTAACACCCCCAATTCATGGATGCAGCGGAATTCAAACTGGGTGTTACTCGACGGCACAATAGTCACAATAATAGAAAACGAACTCCAATTGAGTCGTTTTAAAAGATGTATCATTCAAATTATATAAATATCAGAGATTTCAAAATGAGGTCCCAATTGGTTCCATGTTTACAATGTATAATGAATGAGTTTTGAATGATAATAAAATTTATAGCCCTCTTGAGTATCCGTGTCCTTCCGTGCCATCCTTGATCGTCATGAACCTGAAATACATGCTTGAGAGGTCAACACAAAGGTTGAGTGATATTCATAGAGTTTGTTAAATCGATTGAACACAATATGTTGGTAGTGTGAGTTATAGGCTCACACCAATGTTTAGAAAACAAAACAGGTAGGCTACGTTATTATACGCCCGGAACATGTATTATACACTAAGCTTATGACACCATAACGTTAACGTGTACCAATATCAATCGGCGGTTTCATCCCGGTAGGTATGTTGCTAACATACCTAAATCTCAAATATTAATGCATTTGTTTGCACTTAGTCAAAACAAATGGGATTCGTCAATCCCAATAGGCCTATTATTAATATTCGCGCTCACTATTGCTAGTGATTAAATGGTTCATAATCAAGGATATCGGTTTAGCAAGGCTGGTACTTAGTGATAATAAAACAATCAGGTAAGCATACAATTTAAAAACATTGTGCTCGGTTAAAATAGCATGTATTCCCCCCAAGGGTTTGTAAAACATTGTAATAATGTAAAGTGGGGCTATGAACTCACCTTAAGTAAGATAGCAAGTAATGAATGTAACGGTCGAATCGCGAAGGTTCTATGAGCAACCTATAATAGAATGTCGCGACTTAGGATCGGAGTAAAGAATATGAAGTAGTGCCTATATATATATCTTGCATTTAGTCCATGATGTGGTATGATGTATAATGTAAGTCTTTGAAAGAAATGATTCATGAAACATGTATGTTTTGTATATCGTTCACTACCGTTCGGGCCGACATAATTCAGAAGTCATGTTAGTAAGCGTTCGAGGAGCCAGGACACTTTAACTCGTAAATCCACAACTCAACTCGACGGCTTACATAATGAACTCCTCACATGAGGCTCCCTACTATTGTAGTAGTTGATGAAATATATAGATATAAGTTTTGATCCGAAAGGTTACATGTCCGATATTTGAATAAACTTAGGAAAGTTTATTTGTACATGAAGATTGTTATTAGGGGTAGCTTCATAAGCCTTAAATGACCATGTTCTCTTGGTAAAATCTCATGGTTTCCTTTTAAGTGAAGTAGATCCAAATTGCTTGTTCAAGTTATCGCCTAACTCATTGTTTCATGTTTACGCCTATGTGAGTTGTTATGGTCATTTCGTCATGGCCTATCCATGACCTTTGGTCCTTGTTCCAAGGTCATGAGACTCAACCTTGGTTCTAGTCATGTTTGTGGTCTTGATTATAGGTCATAAGACCTCTTGTTCCTTTCAAAGTATAACCATAATCTAGTGACTTTCGCCTAAAAATGGGCTGTTTAGAATTTGAAGAATTTTATCACTCGGAAAGCGTTTTTAGGGCTCGAGCTTCTTTGTTCCTGAACGAAAACGTCGTTTCGGACAACTTTCGTGTTTTAACTTTTTGATGAATCGGACCAGAAGTGGGACTTTCAAAACCCAAATTTGATCAGGAAGCTATTTGGCAGTTTTGCCGGAAATCTTTGGTAAAATCGCCATAACTTTTGACTCGTATACTCGTTTTGGGTGGTTCAAATTGCTATGGTTTCCTTGTTAAGTCCTCTACTGTAATATGTAATGATCCAACATCATATTTTTACCATTTTGATCAGGTCTTACCAAGAAAGTCACTAGTTTACTTGTTTTAGTAACTTGTTGTAACAATCAATAACAATAACTTGTTTTGGTCATTTTTATACATCATGGACATGATAACAAGACAATATATAGCACAAATAATATGTAAATAACATGAACATGATTATTTAACAAGAATCAAGTTAGGGTTTGGCTCACAACTTTTGGCTTTCAAAGATGAAAGGAAGTTAACATGTAAGGATAGGACATTGATAGACTTGCTTCAACCCTTTTTCACTTCATGCAATCTTTCTACCCTTGGTATTCTTGAAAGATGGATGATGAAGGTTTAGGTGAATTGAGTGGATTCAAACTCAAGAGAAATCACCAAGTATATGAGGTTATGGAAGTGTTTGATGAAGGATAACCTATCTAGGGTTTCTACCTTGAAGAATCACTTGAATCATGCATGAAACTTTGAGAGAATTAGCAAAGTGTATGGTGTTGGTGTGTGTGGAAGTGGACGGCAACAAGGAGAGGGGGAGGGTATTTATATGAGTTTAAGGAGGTTAGAAAGCATTGACTTGTCAACCCTTGGAGACCAAGTTTAACACTTGTAATCATCCAAGGTCTTTAAGCTTGAGATCAAGCCACCTAGTGTGAAACCCCCCCCCCCATATGGCGGTTTAAAACCCTTGGAGAACAAGTGTGGACTTTTGATGGTATTATCCAAGATATCTAGTTAGTTTTGACTCCGGGAAATGCCAATCGTAAATGATTAAGCCTCAAAACGTAAAACCGGGTGTCGTAAAATTATGGAACTTGAAAGTATTGATAAACATGTCAATAAGTTCCATAATAAAATATAAAATGAGTGGTAGGTTCCATCGGGTGCTAAAACCCTGCTAAAAACTGGAAACACGGGTCTAAAACGCGTAATTCGCGTAAAACGCTGAATATTGCGTAAAATTGAGAAAAGTAAAATGTTACTTTTCTTATGTGATAAAAATGATTTAAAATGACTTATAATGTCTAGACTGAGCTCAGTCTAGTGTCGGTTGGTATTAAATGTCTTTTAGACATCAAACCGTAAGCCTAAAAATCACGAAATGACTTATAACATCAAGGGATCATTTTTGGTCAATGGAGGAGGGAAAGAATATGTTGACTTTTTCTAATAAGTTGAAAACTCAAAAAGTCTTAGAAACGCGTTTTGTGGTCTCACGGTTAATCGCCCAAATGGTTAAGCGTGCTCATGCGAGAGTAGTACAGGCATGGGTGACCTGCTGGGAAGTTTTTGGTCATATTTTTCTCAGTCACGATTAATTCTCAAATAAATCATGAGTGTGTCAAACATTTTTCCGATGTGGGGTCACCTGACGGGGTTGAATTTCGTTGTGCGTAGAATTTCTGATTGACGTTTTACCCTAAAACGTGTAATTCCTTAATAACTTTCACGAAAATGAGCTTATGAATGTCAAACTTTTAATTTGCCATGGAAATGATTTATCACTTGATAAAATCAATTAAAAATCAACTTTCGGGAAAGTTTCGGGAAAAATGAATAGTAAAAGTGAATAGTGAAATTTTCCGGGAATAGTAATTAACCTGAAATTGCGAATTGTTACAACCAATGTCATTTTACTATTAATAGATATACGAGTGGGAGCTGTTAAAAGTTACGTATAAATATTAATAAGTAAATGTCTAGTATCGAACCCGAGACCTCGGGATTGCACACTTTACAAACAAGAATAATGTATAATAAATATATATATATGTTAAATGTATCGTATATATATATTTATAAACACTTAATGGACTAAATGGTCGTTAGTTATAAAACGTATGGACTAATTATCATTAGGGACAAAAGAAAAGGACTAGAGTGTAACTTGGGAGTCAAGAAAGATCTAGAACACCCTTGTGGGTGCCTAGGCCGGTCGAACAAGGGGGGGGGGGAGCCCAACCCATGTTTGTCTTGTGCTCAAAGATTCATCTAGTATATATACAAGGCCAAGGATTAGGGTTTCATATCTTTTGTGCACACACACAACCCTAAGCCTTTTCTTTCCTCCTTGTTTTTCTTGGTCGATCGGTTCATCCCCCCCCATAGGGTTTGGATCGATTTTTCCAAAGCAGAAATATTAAGTGTTTTGTTTACTTGCATCAAACCTTTATTCGTTGGTAGTTTGTGTGTACAAGAACGAGGTAATTACTTACTTTAGTAATTATCAAGAGATCGATAAACAAAACGGTAAGGGGTTTATCATTGATCTAATTGTACAAGAATCAAGGTTTATTTGAAGTACATCGGGTACGTTTACTATTTATGTTTTAGTTAATCTTTATACGTGTTATTATTGATCCTTGCTTCCGCGTATGTGTTATATTGATTTTCAAACTCTAACAGAAACTTGTGTGCTATAATGCTCTATTGCATTTAACATCCACTTGCGTTTATAACAAAATCGTAACATAAACCACTCATAAGTGTTGATAAAAAGCTTATGACTATTATCTCTAAAATGTGAAATGTATCAAGTTCGGTTTTTGCTAAATATAAACAACCTTGAGTATGTACAAGTAACTCAGTCAACTCACCTAAAGTGCAATCACTCGAAACTCTTATCCACCCCATAGTCCCATACCAATGGCATCTGTCTCCCTCGTTATCCCAATTAAGCTAAGTCGAGTCGATACAATATTAAGCCCGAGCTTGACCTACAGAACTCGAAGCTCCATCTAGCCTATATTAGAAAGCTCGGGATTGGTTTTTTAACATAATGATAATAAAATATTAGTCAATCTGTATATTCTCGATAATTTGATTTAGGCTCGACTCATATTTTGGATGGTATAATAATCATGTAATATAAATTAATAAAAAGAGATAAAATGTAAAATTACAGGACGCTCGACGTGCCAAAAAATAACTTGACACTAATCAAAAGTCTAATCAAGAAGGTCGAGCTCAACTCGACGTAAAATCGACTTGATAAGTAGCTCTATAGTTTACTCAACTAGCCAGATTACATCGTATCAATGAGATGACATTCACATTAATCATCTTTCAAAAGACGAGTCGATGAATTAAACAAAAGAAATTGGAAGAGCGTCCACTAATTTTCACGTTTAAATATACTACTGAAAAATATAATTTTTTTTTCAAACATGGGAGAACGAAAGGAAATAAGTCTCAAAGGTTTCATTTTCGTATCGTTGTCACTCGTAACAAACGTCAAACAACACCTTTCAAAGGCTCCACATCATCATTGTCGTAAATGGCTACTCAATCTGCTTCTCCAGTCCCACCACTGTCGAAGGAGACGATCATGATCATATGAGGCATGTACAACTACAAGTTAAGCAGCTGGCCACTTCAACTCTTCGTAAATCTTCACGTCGGTTATCACGTCCAAGGTAAACAACTTAAGTACATCTATATGCATGTATATAATAGTTTAAGTCAAGTTTAAGTGCTCTTTCGCTATATGAATTTATGTTGGCTATATGAACATAGATTTTCAAGTCGTTGATGTTACAACTCGATCAGATCCATGTACATGACACCATTATAAGTTTACATAGCAGATGTATCCCACATTGCCTTATGAACCAAATGACCAAAGTGGAGATCATTATAAAATGAGATGCCAAACAATCTTTGAAACACCTAGTTTTTGACTTCTTATCAAAGTCATTGTTATAGTTTATTTTTTGGTTGCAATCTTTTATATAATAAAACAAAACCCTATTGGGAATTTTGCATTTCAAAAAAATCAATTCATATCTAATTTAGTAATAATTTTATTTAAAAAAAATATTATTTTTTTATTAGGTAATATTTTATATTTATCCATAACACAAGTAGAAGATAAATACAAAAAATATAAATAAGATATTTAAAAAAAAAGATTATTTATTTTATATTTATCCACAACACAAGAAGAAGACAAATACAAAAAATATAGATAAGATGCAATTAACAATAGGATTAAAATTTTTAAATAATTATTTCAAAAAAATTTAAAAAAAAACAAAATTTTTAAATAATTATTTCAAAAAATTAAAAAAAAAATCCGCGCGTGCGGGGGCATTATAACTAGTTACTAGTTATAATATTTTATTAATCAAAACTTTTGATACAATAAAATTGATGTTTTTGAAAATTTGATTTTTAAAACATTGTAATTTGTATCTAATACTAGTTATAAAGATTTCTAACAACCGAAGACAAAATCTATAAAGATGTAAAAACCCTCAAATGAAGGCTCCATTATCATCATCAATGGCTACACAAATCTACTTATCCAGCCAATGAGTCACTCGGATGCTTGTACACATTCAGACGACCACTTCTTTACATCGTCATCATTTGCATCATTGTCTCCATCGATTGTTTCATTGAAGGTAAACGACTTAACTACATTTATATTTCTCTTAAACACGTACACTCACTACATATATAGTCATGTATTGATTCAGTTACGTTTAACTGCTCTTGTTAAGGTATTGCACTATTGCAACAATGGTACACGTGTCAAAAATATGGAGATGATTATAAAATGAGATGCCAAACATTTCTAGAATTACATATTTCTTGGCTTTTTTTTTAAAATCATTGTTATGGTTTATCTTTTAGGTGCAATTACTAGTTATAATATTTTTGAATTTATTTATCTGTAGACACTAAATTTTTTATTAAAAAAATTAGTGTTTTGTGATAATTGGATTTTTAAAACATTGTAAGTTGTATCTAATATTAGTGAAAAGCGTAGATTGGATTGGTGAAAAGCTCGAATTAGCTGAGTCTAAACAAGTCCTAGTGTGAGCCTATTCTCATAGTCTAGCTTGAGCCTAAGCGATATAACTATGGATAAATGAGCTCGAGAAGAGTGTACTTAAAGACCCGAGTTTGATTACAAAATTACTTTAATGAGCCATGCATCAACATCGTCTCCTGTCGTCATAGAGCCAGTGAAACCAATCCCCATGGATCAGCAGATAGAGCTCTTCAAACATAATTATTGAGAAAA
The DNA here is from genome assembly GCA_030686995.1 of Artemisia argyi. Classification (NCBI taxonomy): domain Eukaryota; kingdom Viridiplantae; phylum Streptophyta; class Magnoliopsida; order Asterales; family Asteraceae; genus Artemisia; species Artemisia argyi. The sequence continues at coordinate 6,189,631 of CM060689.1, forward strand.
TTACACGGATGGTCCCTGTGGTTTACTTAGATTTCATGTTTAGTCCCTAACTCATTTTAATTACGCTAGAGATACCTATTTTTGAAACCTTGCACTCATTTAGTCGCTATTATGGATTAGTCGTTAGTTTGACCCTTAAGTTATTTGCTCGTTAGTTAAAAAAGGCCGCATGGCTCGAACTCGGGTCTTGTTGCCAAAAAATCAACGCCCCAACCACTGGACTAAGCGTCCAGTGGTGTAATTATATCAAAATAAATTATATTTAAACTTTTTTTTGGCTCAAACTCGTTTTAATCCGTTTGTATTTTCTTGTACGTTTTCCCCTGTCTTTTTAAAGTTTTTATACGTTATCATCTATTTTTTTTTTACAGTTTTATCCGTTTTTTACGTTCTCCTCCGTTTTTCTACGTTTTTTTTCCGTTCTTTTACGTTGTCGTTCATTTTTTTACGTTTTTGTTCTTTTTTATTATTTTTGTTCTTTTTTATTATTTTTGTTCTTTTTTATTTTTTATTTTTTATGTTTTTGTCTGTTTTTTTTATTTTATTTTTTTTGTCCATTTTTTAACATTCTCGTCTAGTTTTTTTAAGTTTTCGTTCATTTTTTTTTATATATGAGTTTTTCTAACTTGTGCCCTGGGGGCACAAGTTAAACACACAAAAAGTACTGATAGACCCACAGAAAGTACACAAAAAAATATTTTTATATTTAAAAAGTGACAGGGACCTATAAAAAAGTACATAAGGACCAACAAAAAATACACATTTTGTGTGCTTAACTTGTACCCCTAGGGCGTAAATATATATATATATATATATATATATATATATAATGTAGTCTGAACATTTTTGCTAGAAAAAATGCTTATTGTGTAAAAGTGATGATAAGTAGCCAGTGGGGCCTGCTTTCTCGTCGACAATTACAATAGGTTAAAATGTAAAAAATTAAAGTAGAAAAATGTCTTAATAAGCTGTTTATTTGACTATTAATCTTAATTTTGATAAAGTCACTTTGGTGAAGATTACTAGTAATCATTTGAGCATGTTAGTGGTAAACATTTTGGATATTTATAGAAAAGCTCGGAAATGACTACGGAAATAACAATTAAGCTGCGTATATCAAAGAAAAAACGGCCTTAACTTTTCCCGAATACCCTAAAGTCTTGAACAACCCCTTTTGTAATTTACATCATTTGCTCAAATTTTGGGTTTGATTTACAGTTTTGTATGAGACCGGACCATGTTAGAAAAACATTGTATGTATATTGTCTAGTGAGTCAATTCTCGAGCATACGTACTAGTATATAATTGTCGTCCCGACTCATCCTTACTAGAAGTGTGATAACATTACCACTTAAAAACATTTTGCGAATATAGATATACACAAAGCTTCTATCTATTCTCTATCTAACTAATCTAAATCTTTGGTCCTTTAAGGTGATAATAAAAAAAAATGTTTGTTTTATTTATCTTTAGTTTAGTTTACAGTAAAAACAAAGAAAAATGACAAAAATAACCCAACTTTACAAACATATTTCATCAAATACCTAATTTTATCCGAGATTTGTTATATTCATGAAAGTAGCAAAGTCTTGCTACATTATATGGATTTTTTTTTTTTTTTTATTTTTTTTTTTAATCGCAAGGTTGACTAATTATGAATCAACATGTTTAAATCTCGACATTTATCTAGGTTAACATGTATCAAAACTTGTTTTAGCCACTTGGTACCCGTGCAATCTTTTATTATTTATTTGATTTGTGAGTGTGTGTAAGGTATTTTATGAGGTGTGTTTGAAAGGTGAGGGGAATGGTGAACATTGTGAGTGAAAAATGAGAAGAGTGATGATATGCTAAAGATAATGTGATGCAGAGGTCGAAGGTGGGAGAATAGTGATCATTGGATGCGTCTTATAATATTGGGGATCAAATAAGAAGAGTAATTAAAATAAGAAGGGTAAGAAGTAATTCTAGCCACACATATGTGTTGGTGTTGCAAATGCATTGAGTTACATCCATTACGATGTTGGACGTGATTTTAGTGTCATACATTGCAACATCAAGAGCTCGAAAATTCTACTAGATGACAAATGGGAACCCAAGTTATCTGGTTTTGAGCTTTCGTTAAAAAATACTGTAGCTCGGAGGCAGCGTCTTCTTCTTACTCGTGATGTTGTTCAGAATGTATACCTAGACCCAAAATATAAAAGAACGGGGGGTGTGACCCACAAGTCAGATGTGTATTCGTTTGGTGTTGTATTATTCGAAGTTTTGTGTGGAAGGAGTGCAGTTCTTCCAGATGAAGAGTTCGGAGAGGGGTTATTAAGTCAACTGGCCAAATCTCATTTAGATGATATGATTGATCCACATCTACGAGAACAGATGGACCCCGAAGCATACAAAATCTTCTCAGACACGGCATTTTACTGCATACAAGAGGAACGAGCAAAGCGTCCGCATATAGATCAGGTTGTCAATAGACTTGAGAAAGCTTTGCAACTCCAGTGGAAACGTGAAAATCCAGTTGACAGTACATCATCCAATCGTTTGAAGGTAATTAATTTCCCTAAACTTTAATTTGAGGCCGATTACGAATTATCCTGATTAATAAACAGTTACTAATATTATTAACTGTTGTTTTCTAGTTTAACGTATAACCACTATATCCTCATTATACGATTGTTTTGTACAAAAAGATGAGTAATAATGTAAAAAACTGTATGCATGTGATTTTGATTTTACATTATTATCTTTTTTAACATTGTATTTTATATTTCATAAATTATAATAAATTATAACTAAAAATATTATATAAAACTAATTTTTTTGTAATTTATGTGGTGAATATAAAAGTATGAAATAGTTTGTTACATAAAATTTTAGTAGTGGGTTCATTCTGAATGCATACAGAAGATCTTTTCAAGGATGTAACTCTTAAGAAAGTAATGATGTAATAAGCGTGTTCAGTTTTTCAAATTGAAAATATGTATTCAAAGTAAAAGTATTTTAAATTTTATTATACCATAATCATATTTTTGAAATACTTGAATAGGCAATCATATTCGTGTTAACCATTTACAAAAGAATAAAGGTAAGATTATGCATTTTACGGGGAAGGAACAGGTATAGGTATGGTTTAAGGACTTAAAATGATCGTACCCAAAAGCAGACGGTTTTCTAAAGTCAACAATCTTTTAGTGGCATGACTTTTCTTTCCTAATTTCACATAATATGACCCACTTTGTCTTTTCTATTTTTATTATGTTTTTGTCCCTTAGACAACCACTAATATAATGTTACTCTTTTCCTTTTTTCTAGAAACAGCAAAACAATTTTACAAAAGGCAACCAAGAAAACCAGTTACAACATAAAGATAAAAACCTTCAAAAGGGATGAAATCATTTTCCGACTAGTTAAATTTAAAAAAATGAACTGTTGCTTTTGAATGTTTTCATATTTTCTAAATGTTACTTGTAATCAATTATTAAAACCTTTTTTTTTTTTTTTTTTTTTTTTTTTTTTTTTTTTAATTTCTTACTACCATTAATGAGGTGATGCATGACTCTATAATGTTGCAGGAGAAGAACTTTGAACACTTGAAGATAGGACTAGATGTTATAAAGGAGGCTACCGAGAATTTTGACGACACACATTGCATTGGGTCATGCGGATTCGGTAAAGTATACAAAGCAGATCTTGAACATTTTGATAGCAGTAATTCAAGGTGTGAATGAGTGTGATTTACCAAGAAAACGAAGCACGGTAGCCATAAAGCGCATTCACAATCAAGAAGGAGAACAAGGGTTCATTTCAGAAATTGAAACGCTAACTACTTGTAAGCATGATAACATAATCTCTCTTCTTGGCTTTTGTTATGAAGGTAAAGGTGCAATGATCCTGGTTTATGAGCATGCTTCTAAAGGAAGTCTTGCTGACTATTTGGGAAGTAGTGATAAAATGACTAATCTTACTTGGGTGCAACGTATAAAGATGTGTCTTGATATTGCACATGGTTTGAATTACATTCACAACAACACAGATCATGGCAAACAAAAGATGATACACCGTGACATGAAGAGCGATAACATTCTATTGGAAGATAACTGGAAGGCAAAGATTGCGGACTTTGGGCTCTCCAAATTCCACCCAGCAGATCAAGTGGCCAGCACTATCTATACCAATGTTGTAGGTACATATGTGTATTTGGATCCAGAATATCAGAAGGATCGTAGATTAAATAAGAAATCAGACATTTACTCGTTTGGAGTAGTGTTGCTTGAGATCTTAACCGGGAGGTTGGCCTATGATTCTTTATACACCAAGGTGAATGACAAGGGAATTGCACCTATTGCAAGAAATCATTTTGAAGAGGGAACAATAATGGATATTGTCGATCACAAGATAAAGGAGGAGACCGATGAACATGTCTTTTCTTTAAGTAAAGGACCTGATAAAGAGTCTTTGGACATTTTTTCAGAAATCGCATTTCGATGTGTCGCAGAAACTCAAGCGCATCGTCCAACAATAGAAGTTGTCATCGAAGAACTCAAAAAAGCATTAAACTCTCAGCTAAGTCAATAATTTAAAAGACAACTTTTTAATTTCTTCATATTCTTGATAGTAAAATGTGACATTTCATACATTATACTTTGTGTAAACAACATCTAACTATCTCACTATATGCAACAAATCAATCTCACAATGTCCTAAGCACGACTCACCCACAACCATTTGGTTGGGGAACATTCTCATACATGGGGTACCATTAGGACACAAGCCCTTTAGTACTCAATTTAAGATCTTACCGTTTAAGTTTTTTCTTAGTAGTTAAGTTTTGGGATTTATTGTTTTGATCTTAAACTTTTATTTAAACATAATAATTTAAATTTATGACTTGCTAATGAATTGCCGGTAAACCTCCTTACTCTTTTCTTCCTTGTATATATATTTTTTTCTTTAATGTAGAAATTGCAACAACCAACATTGATTTGCAACCATAACTTTGACATGAACTTGGAGATCGAGAAAAAAATTTAAATTTTGATTTAACACAATCCTGTATGGCAAGTAGGTTCGGTTTGTTTTTGACTTACTACATCGACTGACTGTCTGATTCACAGGAGAACCACAAAGACGACCTCAAACTGTCACTTAAAGACATAAAGTTGGCGACACAAAACTTCAGCCAAGACAATATCATTGGACAAGGAGATTTTGGGAAAGTATATAAAGGAGTAGCTACTCACACTCATGGATATAACATCTTTGCTGCAAAGCGCTTGGATAGGAATTCTGCTGAAGGAGAAGCTGAATTTATGACAGAACTGGAAATCCTTATGGAGTATAAACATGAAAATGCCATTGGTCTTGTAGGCTACTGTGATGAAGAGGATGAGAAAATTATTGTTTATGAGTATGCATCGAGAGGAAGTCTTGATAAGTACTTGGACAATGATAGTCTTATGTGGGTAATGCGGCTAAAAATATGCATCAATATTGCAATCGGGTTGGAGTTCCTTCATGGAAAGGGTTCAAGTCCAGAAATGGTGATACATAGGGACATTAAAAGCAGCAACATACTACTGCTTGATGATTGGAAAGCAAAAATTACTGATTTTGGGCTTTCCTTAGTTTGTCCAACAAAGCAGGATGCGGGGTATGTAGTCGATAATGTTATAGGCACAATTGGCTATCGTGACCCACTACACTTGAAAACAGGCTTCTTAACTAAAGAATCTGATATATTCTCACTGGGTGCGGTTTTATTTGACATATTGTGTGGGAAACTATCGTCCATAGAACTAGATGATGAGTATCTGTATTTACCCTTTTTGGCTAAACACCACTATCATGTCAGAAAACTTGATAAGTTAGTGTTTGAGGGTATCAAAAAACAAATTGTTCCACAGTCATATACTACATTTACAAGGATTGCCCTTCAATGCTTACATCACAGGAGAGAAAGTCGGCCAACGGCAGGTGAAGTGATAATACAACTTAAGAAAGCATTGGAATTCCAAGTAAGTTTTTTATTTCAAATTAGGCTATTTCTTTCACATACAGATCTATAAGTTGTGCACTTCTATTGTTTAAACAAATGTTGTTGAACCATAAAACATGATAAATAAACATATATCTTAATAGGACGGTCTTTTTTATCACTCAAAACAAAAAATATATCAAATGCCAAAACGAAAAAGACAGCAAGTTTCCATGATCCAGAAAAAATGTGTTGTCTATGTTTAGTAGAAGGTCTTTAGTTGTTTCTTCAATGATAGGAATGTAAATGTATGAAATATGAGCTTATTAATTGTTTAATTAATGTACAGGAGGATTATGAGATATGGGAGTCGAAATTGCCTAAAGACTACAACGAAATAATCCAGATGTCAAAGTGCTCCGAAGATTATTCTAACATCAAGAAAGAGGATCTTTACAACATTTTCTTAAAGGAATCCTCCTTCAACAGGACAAAGTGGTAATCAGTTCATTCTCAAATCTCAATTATATTTTTGTGCATCCTGTGTTCTATGTATTTACACATCATAACATTGAGTCTAACTTGTTTTTTTGTTGTATAACAGTTGCTGTCATTTGATGGTATTGGAGAAAGAAATGCAGTGTTTTCAGCGACAATGTTTTCCTACATAAACAGCTGTCCACATGAATGGAAGTCTCTTCCAGAATCAAGGTTATTCTTTCTACCTCTGTTGGTAAATATACATTGTTTGTTAGATGCATAAATTTCTGCTCTAATCTACAATCTAATATGATCAACAACTTTTAGAATAAGAAATATAAACAACTGAGTTTCATAAACAGATATAATACAAAATTGTTATACTCGAAGAAGAGTAAATAGTAGATGCTTTGTAACTTGTACAGGTTCAGTCCTACAACGTCTTATATCTTTATATATCAACTCTAAAGTATCTTCAAGCTTTAGTTTATTTATACGTTGAAACTTGATATTTACTGAAAACACACAAAAAACTTTATAAGTTTAAAGCATAATAATCAGGTCAGAATGATCAAGCTTAAGGTTGCATGACATGTACTTTTTCGCTCCTCAAAAGGAATGGAAATTCAATTTTCAGAAAATTATATTTTTGATAGGAATTGGATTACATAGTGCCCATTTTGAAAATTAATTAATTAAAAAAAACTGTATTTTATGTTAACTTAAATGACTGTTTTTCCTATATAATACTTTAAAGTATGCATTTATGGAATTCATAGATAAGATTTTAGAGACTTCTTAACTGATTCTATTAGTATCAGATTTTACATATATATGATATTTACATGTTGCTTGCAGTTGATATGTACTCTGTTGCTTGATTCTGTATTTATTTTTTTCAAAACATGGTTGAGGTATTCCCTGTTTTGGGCCCTCTGTTTGCACGACCATGAATCCTAGTTAATTAATTATATATTTATTGATACAATAAGTTTCAGTTTTGAATTTAAGTCTTTTCCCAATTCCCAAATAAATTGTTTTCTCGTTTATTTTGGTTTAAAGAAATACTAAATTCTAACGTAGAAGTGTACCTCCGGGGGAATAATGGTTATGACTGACTCGGACTTGAATATTTATAACATGTGCAGATTTGAATCGGTAGTGGAGATGTCCGATGTTTCCAATTTGAACATCGAAATTAAGACAGATACTCGATTATTATCTCCGAATGCTGCTTATGGGGTCTATTTACTCTTCAAACTCTGTGATTCAAGAAAAGTTTCAACTAAACCGATGTATGTTAATCTAAAGTATAGAGTGGGCTCCGAAAATCTACATGCATATTTTGCAAAACAGAGAGACGAAGAGTGGATGATGATCGAGTTGTACAGATTCTTAAATCAGAACGAAGATGTCATGTTTACATTTCTAATAGAGAGCTTTTCATTGTTCTATTGTGGAGATGGTGCGATTTATGTCGAAGGCATTGAATTTCTAGCAATTGACAAAGTGAGTTTAGAAATATCCCTTGGCTCCATTCTATATTCTTTTGTTTATATATAAAAATCATGTCTATGCTGCATATTTAACACGATTGTACATAGGTGAAACATGATGAAATCAGAAAGTTGAAGGATGTCTCGGAATCAAACTTCAATGTGGATCGCGTGCAACAATTGCCAACTAACTTTGAAGAAATATTTGAGATACACAGAAACTATGACGAGTTGTTTTGGTTGGGCGAAGTAAACGGGAAGAAACTTCTTGTGGTTTCGGCAAAGGCAGCTCTATACAAATTTTCTAATGCGGATCTCTTTACTTCAAAACCATCATCCCAGTCAAGGTTTGCTTTTTTGAACTAGATTTGGCATGTTTTCCTTTGATCAGTAAACTTTCCTAATTGTACATTCACAATGTGCACATCTAATCTTATCCAAATATTTGAAAATGTTTTACAAAAGAAAATAAAACTACTGCAGATTTTTTAATTTAAGGCCAATCTTCTTTATTGTTTAGTAAAATACTGAAAATTTGTGTGTGTATAAATGGTTGACAAAAGTATCACATCTTGATTTGTCTTTTTGTGCCTTCAAAATTAACATTGTTTCTAGTATGTAATCATAATATGTATAGTACATGCAGATTTCAAGAGGTGATTGAGCTTTTGCCACAACAAGTATTCTATATTAATTGCACGATCAGAAGTCAAATGTTGTCGGCCGATACAGAATACATGTGTTATCTTGTATTCAAGCTTTCAGAAGAATGTCAGGGGCTTCATAATCCGGTGAAGGTACGAGATTTACTCCTCCAAGTATACGAAGAGGCTGAATTTTTCTATTTTATTACCCCAAGCCCACCGAATATGAATGATATTACATGGGTTCCAAAACAAAGGGAAGATGGATGGATGGAGATTCAAGTGTGGAAATTTAACTCGGCTCATAGTTTCAAGAATGACTCTCTTTCTGTCTCTATGAAGTTTACAAGTCATGAAGGAACTATGTCTGGCCTCATCATATGTGGCCTTGAGTTTCGGCCAACGTTTATTACTACAAGCACGCTCAATTGAGCCTTTATTTTCAAACTCAAGTGTGGTTAAGCTTTACTTTGAAACTCAAGTTTGGTTTCTTAACCGATACATTATGAGCTTGGCCCGACTCGACTGTTCAAGGTAAATATTGACCGACTCGATATATTGAGTTTGGCTTGACTCAACTTTGTTGGGGTCATGGTTAGCTGAGTGAATTTTGTTGTTAGTTGCTTTGATCAAGTTCATAACGTAGTATAAACTACCTCATGTGTGTGATCTAGTAGTTTAAATTGCATTAAAGATTTGTAAGTTTTGTATTCAAACAATGTTGGTTCAGTTTGTTTTCATCAGTAGTGTAGAGTAGGGGTATTTGCATAATTGCATCCCACATTGCCCTCATCAACAAAATGACCAAGGTTGAGATGATTATAAAATGAGATGCCAAACAATCAATGAAAATCATATTTGTTGGCTTCTAACCGAAGTCATTGTTATGGTCTAGTGTTTTTGTTGCAATTACTAGTTATTAATCATAGAATCTACAAAAGATTAATTTTATTATATCAAATATAATTGACTTTTAGTGATTATTTGATTTTTAAAACATTTTAATTTGTATCCAAACTTTAGTGAAAAGCTTATGATTTAATTGGTAAATTTTGAATCAGCTGAACCTAAATGAGTTTGAGGGTACTGCTCACTGTTACTTTTAACTAACACGCCCCGAGTGTGAGCCACATCTAATAGTCGAGCTCGAGCTTTATATATAAAGATTGACAAGCTTTGCGAGCCTAAGTGATATAACTAGACACCAGGTAAGTATATTCTCATATCAAGGACCATTTCAAGTTCTCAACTTGTTGCATGGGCCATGCTTCAACATTGTCTCATGTCATCTCGAAGCAAAAGAAACCGATCCCCCATTATCAAATGGAGTATATGAAATCGATATTGTTGGATAAACTGGAAATGGATACAAAAGGTACTCTAGAGAAAAAGTAAGTCTATGAAGAAAATTTTTTGCTCACACAATTCATCTGATCAAGGTCCATCCCGTCTTTGTAATCATTGTATTGTAAATTTGGAATGATACATCTTGTTTTTATTGGTACTAGTTATAAAGCCCGTGCACGCACGGGATTTTGACATAAATTTATTTTTGAAAACATTGATGTGGTGTGATTGATTTATGTTTTTCTTTTAGGATAATGATTGAAGTTACATATAGCGTTTTTAGGATATCATAAAAATGAACATGTATTAAGTAAGTGACCCATTTACGATAGCCAAGTCAGCAACGTTAGTATCTCCCTTTGTTTGCATCTCTTGTATACACCCGATTTGATGCTCCTTGGTTTATTGGTGTGAATACATTACATACTATCAATCTTGACTCACAAACAGGCGATATTATTTCGTACACTTCATTATCACTATTACTCATATCAGCCTGTGGTAATCCTTGAGTTAACGCATACCAGAGACGCATAACAGAAGCATAATTGTTGTTTTGGATGGTCTTCGGCATAAGAAAAATAACATCCATTTACATTTACAACTCCTCTGAAGTCCCATACAGCAACAACTTGATAATTAAGCAATGGGCCGAAAAGCTGATATGCTTGATACCTTGCAAGGTGTTCATTGTGTTTTTATTTGCTTCCATCAAGCAATGGCCTTTGCAGGTTTCTTGGAGTTGTTCTTGCGGCACACCTTCACATAGGCTCGATTAAATTCCTGGTTGACACATATTGTGAAGCATTGCATATTAATATATTATATCAATGTAAAAATGTTACTATCACAAAAGTATAATGTATAACAGGTGATGGTGAAGGGTTGTTCAATTTGTAAAAATGCTACTATCAATTTGTAAAAATGCTACTATCAATTTGTAATAGGTGAAGGGTTGTTCACAAAAGTATAATGCTACTATCACAAAAGTATAATGTATAACAGGTGAAGGGTTGTTCAGTTTGTAAAAATGCTACTATCACAAAAGTATAATGTATAACAGGTGATGCACAATCACTTTTTCGAGTTTAATAAATAAGCAATATGTTAAATGTTGTTACTAACAACTTAACCACAACAAAGATATACATATACCAGCCTAGATTTTGTAAAACATGTGAAATCATCTGCCATAACATCTCCAAAACCAGCCATATACACATAAGTGAACCCAACATTCAATCTACCCATGATTGACTGAATGAGTGAAAGTCGCGCTGTTTCATCTCGGTGGTCTATTTGTAGGTGATGTTCTCTTATAAACAGTAAAAATCCAGGATGCGTTTTGAAGGTTAGCAGCGTAATTATAAGGCATAACAACCTCGTAGATAATTTTATAATAATTTTCTAGCCATACTTGGCACTGTCTATATAAATGTTCAAACGAATGTTTCCTATTAACCATTTTGACCCATTAACTGACCCATCCGCTTTGCCAACTCTGAAGTTCACTAACCTATATTAGTCACTGAATCCATCATTGTCAAGTAACTTTCGATATTATTATTTTTTCTTCTAGTAAACGAATGTTTTATATCATCTACCCTAACCGTTTTAATGCCAAAATGCTTGATGTGCCCTAACCATTTTGACTCATTAATTGACCCGTCTGTTTTGCTAACTCTAAGTTTCACTAACCTTCATTAGTCACTATATTTGTCATTGTCAAGTATGTTTTGATCTTTATCCGGCACGCACGGGGTTTTGACATGGATTTTTTTTAACATGTATTAATACCGATATATCGTCTTAAGATACCAACCTGCATAAACGCCCGACTTGCCACCCCTTTAATAAACATAATACTACATAAGTAACCAAGTAATATTATAATAAACATCAGTTTCTTCAGAATCATTTTTATTTAAATATGTTAAAATTAAACATAAAATCCATTTTTCATTGATGAAATATAAAATGGGTTAACGTTAAAATTTTTATTTAAATATAAAATGGGTACATTGAATTTTAAATATGCACCGTACGTTGTTTAGGATTTAGAAGTTTTACTATTTGAGAGACTTTGTCGCTTTGTATAATATTAGTAACTATAATGAGCATGTTTACATATGCGACTACCAACCTAGTAGTTTGCAAGTTTAAATTGCAAATTGTTGTATGCAAAGTAATAATATCTTGCAAGTATAATAAGATTTACAATTAGTAGTCACAAGTCAATTAAAGTTTTTCTGTTAAGAGGAGAAAAAAATAAAATAACATGACTGATGTTATGAGAGTTGAATTGAAAAGAGTTAAACTTATAAATCTTGTTAAAATAAATATACAACCTTGTAAAAAAGGTTGAACATATACACATTATAAAACATTAACAATTTAGGTTACATTTGCATTTCTCCAACTCCACTTGGCTCCTTTCCAACTCAAATCAAAGATAAGAGATTTGGGTTCTTAAGTTTCATGAGCATCCTATAGCCACATTTTTAAGAAAGTTTTGAGCATTCACAGATAGGTAGGTATAGTACCGTTAAGCAACATAACTTATCAACCCATTCCTAAAGAATCAATAAATCTTTACATAAACATCGCAATTTAATTTTATTAATCAACATCGCCAAAATGAGTGTAAGGTTCTTCAAGAGTAATCTCAGAACCCATTATTGTTATAAAAGTGGTATAATTATCTATTTGTCCAGAATTATTGGCCATCGAAGCAGTGGCGGAGCTAAAAAAATTTTCATAGGAGGGCCGGAACGAAATTAATTCCCGAAAAAAATTAGATGGGAGGGCCGAGATAATTTTTTTTAACACATGAAATCGCGAATAAATACACTAACAGGATTAGGCCTAGGGGGTCGGGACCCTTCCCGGTCCTCAAGAAGCTCCGCCCTTGCACCGAAGAAAGAAACAAAAGTACATCAATTTGATTTGTGAAGAATATCTACCTATTTATATAAAACAAACGGGTTAGTTTTTGTTTTATTTTATGTGAAACATGTCAAACGATAGGCGAAAAGAAAGGATTTTACTTGTTGGTAAAATAGAGTAATCTACTATTTAAATTCCCAATTGGCTGCAAAAAAGAGAAATCGTGAACATCATCTGAACTAACAAAAACTAAAAGCATACAAATAGATCCCATACATGGCAAATGGGCGTGTCGGTAGTGGGTGCAAAAAAATTTGTTTTCAACCGCAATGAACCACGCTCGATTTTCCACCGGGTCAAAATAGGACTATAATGGCCTTAAAACCCATCTTACTTTACTTACATTTCGCCTGCTGCTTCAAAATTATCAACTTAATCCATATTTTTTTAACCTTTATCCTGCAAAAACAAACATTCCAAATCACTCAAAATCATGAATAAAATGATATATCAAATGTATATGAACTCCAGTTATAGGAGATACAATGGAATTATAGAAAATTCGTGATATAGACTAAGACAGTGTTTGGGATAGCATTTTTTCTAGTGTTTGGATGTAAAACAAAAACTGCTACTTTGTGCTCAAATAAGCACCAATGGAACTACTAAAACTAAAAGATGTTAACACTGAAAATAATTAATAAAAGGTAAAAAAAATCAGCTAAAAGTTAAAGATATATATAGACTTTAGTTTTGCTAAAACATTAAAGGAAACAAAAAATAATTAAAACCTCACTTCAACCAAAATTTATACAAAGTTTAATACTAAATGTATGATCTCCTTGAGGTAACAAATGAAACATAATGAGGACCATTGGTTCAATCCATCCTCTAAATTAACCTAATTATCCTCCATGTCAAACCAACATAGAGAAACAACAGTTGCCATGATTGGAATTACAATGAAATTAGTGCGATACTTCATAAATGAGTGCACTTGTATAGTGCTGACATGCAGTGATGATTGATGAATGACAATAGCAAGAATACTCAGATTAGCTTATCGGGCACATGCATCATTTTTTTTCTTTGAAATTTGACTTGTAACGTACTACTGTAAAATCTTCACTAAAAAGAAGGAAAATTTGCGGGCAGTATTAACTACCAGTTCTCATATAGTAGTCCCGTACAAAAAAGAGCTGTTAAAATTTTGTAAATTGCCCGAACTAAACGTCTAAAATACTTTTCTCCTATTTAATAGTTTATGTGTTCATAATTGTTCTTACTCTCACTGAACACCTCTCTAATTGTCGAATGCATGACTTATTTCAGTAGCAACCATCACATGCCTTAAAAAGTACCTTTCTTTAAACTAACCTTGAACTAAAAAGGTGGAATTTAAGTACCATGTCCTTCAAGGAGTTTCCATTAATTGTTCATAAAGAACTTGCGGTCCAAGAGTTTTTAGCATTTCAAGGCAACACCATTTTTAGACCTGCATCGTAGAAATACGTAAGTTTGCAAGGTACTTGTTAAAACTAAAAAAGCTAAATACAACATGAAGTCAACAATTCGTATAATTTTATCAATTATCCAATCAAACGCTTCAATTGGAGTATTGAAGAGTTCAACCAATGGTTTCTATTGATAGATAGTATAGATGAGAGACTCCAGTTGGCTAGAGTACACACAAAACGGAAACATAATATGAAATGGGGTGTTTTTTTTAAATAAACTTGTGTACTTGTTTGTATATTTTTTGTGCAAATAGTTTTAAAACGCTTACATAATATCTGACTACCAAAAAAAAAATATTTATAATTATATACCTCCTGATGACAGCTCAGGTCTATATCAAGCTGTCCGATAATTTGCAAAACAAAACAAAATCTACACTAAATGAAGTGACTCACTGGCAAAGCATTTGTAAGTTGCATCAAGAAGTTCCATAAATGGACCTGTAGATGACTCTTCAAATGATTATTGATGATTAAGCCTTCAAATTTCATTTGCTTCAGAACTCCCTTTGGGTAGCTCCATTTATAATAATGCACAAGAAAAGAAAAAGTGTAACTACTGTGTAAGTATAGTTTAGAGACTATTATATTTAAGGTAATCCTTTCAACCTAAGAAAGGCCTCAAACTTTTATTATATTTAAGGTACTCTTTTCAACCTTGGCATCAAGTAACCGGATTTCTGGAAATCCATTAAATAATGTCAACATGGGACTTGATGATAAAATGAATGTTAAATAATGTTCACATTCCAGATTAGTGGTGGATTTTGAATGAACTCTAGAAAAATATGCCATAAACACTAATATGGTGTCTTTGGTTGTGTGCGACTGCAAGTGAAAAAAGAGATAATCGTTTGGAAAGCGGCTTTGGGTGAAAAGAGATAACGTTTTGGTCCACAATTATGAGCGAATTTTACCCAAATCTCCCCCACAAAACTGTAGAAGATCAACCCCACCTTTTTATTTCAGGCGCAGTAAATAAAACATAAAAACAAACAAACTGATGATTTATTCCTAGAATGTAATTTGTAAAAATAGAATGTGCAGATGATGGCTGGAATTAGGGATGAATGTATCGGTGGAATTAGGGATGAATGTGTTCGTGATGACCAAGAGTCCGATTTTTTTTTAGTAATTACATTTGTTTCCAACAATTATTGAAAATAACATTGAGGCCCATGTGTATATTCGGTTTATTAATACATGTGGCTAAGAAAACGTTTTTAGAAGAATTTTTAGACAAATTAAGAAATAATTAGGTTTAATTATTTTTCAAAATCCAAAAAAAAGTCAAATTAAAAAAAATAACTTACTTAATAAGGTATGATTTGATTTTTTTGAAATGAAAAAGTCCCCACTAGGGGTTTTATTTTATTAGGAAAAAGATAACTTGTGAAAAAGATCATTTTAGCTTTCAAGTTGGTGTAATTGACTAATTGATGTTGTCGTCATTAGATAATGCGGAAATGAAATGTGTTCTTATTTTTTCGAAGACTTTCACTATACACTAATGTATGGATTGCGTTTCATATATGGATACTCAACTTACGAGAGAAACTGAGAAAACGAGATTTGTTTGTAACCTCAACTAAATTACCCCTAAAACTTATAATACTTACACTAGGTGTCGCAAATTTTTTATTTATTTATTTATTTATTTCGTGGGGGGGGGGGGGGGGGGGGGGGCGCTCCGCTGCCTCTACATAGTTCCGCCAACGGTTATAAGGTCTCGTGTCAAATTTTCCAGCCGGTTACAGGGCATTTCTTATTTATTTTTTGTGTTTTATTGGGTTAAAGTGTGGGCCAGTAGGTGGTCTTATAACTTAGTGGCCGAGGGAGAGTATCTTTATGTTAAGTTATAGATATTGAATTATTAGACCAATGCTAATGGGCGTTGGTTTCACCAAGCAACCCCAAAAGCAACGCGTCACTTCCCCCTAGAACACCCCGAACCAATGCGTCGCCCTCCAACTTTTTCCAAAACTCGGTTGCATCACCAACCGAAACAATTGAATGATCAAGGCTTTAATTTTCGAATGTTGGGGAGTAAAAAAAATGGGGTTGCTTTTGTGGTCACCACTAGCTAATTGTGGTTGGGGTGGAGTTGTAGAGAGAGAAAGCTGAGATGGCGCTAACGTGGCGTGGTTGCTTTGCGGAAATGGTGTTGCCATTAGCATTAGTCTTAGAGAAAAATGTAGAAGTGACATCATTCTTTGCTATAAAACAAGCCTATGACTCATGGGCCGCACCTAATGCTCTTAAAATAAATTAAATGCAAATAAGCATTTTATATCCAAATCATGAATTAAATCCACGTGGGCACTAAAAATCCAAATTAACAATTAAGTTCAAACAAAGATGGTAATAGACGAGGCAAAAATCAACACAGAATATGTCTAACTCATGAACACTTTAAATCCAAATTAAGCAAATGTGACATATTTGGTTAATCCAAATTAACAATTAAGTTCAAACAAAGATGGTAATAAACGAGGCAAAAATCAACGCAGAATATGTCTAACTCATGAACACTTTAAATCCAAATTAAGCAAATGTGACATATTGGTTTGACATCCTAATGTTGTTACTACAACATACAAGTTCAAATATTCTTTGCTAAACATTTTTGGGATTATCATGAAAAAAGTTTGTAAACAATGACAGTATATTGTAGTTAGATCACATATATTCAAATCAAAGACTTGCATTTCTTGAATAATTTGAACATAAAAAACATCATTCATTTACATATCTATAATCACGCGAGTTTTTTTCCTTAAATAATGTCACCCTTATCATGTTTTGGCGCAAAACTTATGAGTATTAGAGTTTGGGTCATATCGATCCTCTAAGAATGAGAATTTATAAGAAAGGTTTTAAAATAAGGTAGTTTTTAAAACAAGTTTTGTTTGACACAAACTTTTTACAACTTTTAATATTTTTAAGAGTTTATAAAACAAGCTTGTTGAAGGGTTTTGACATAAGCTTCCATAGGTGTTCATTAACATAAATACTATTATGTTTTCATATTGTAAACTAATGTTTGCAACTTAAGCTTTCATAAAATTCAGCTCTTATGAGTTACATCAGTCCAGCTCCATCACATTTCGCAAAAAATAATATGCAAGTATCCTTATTTTTTGTAACAACATTGATTGACATGACTAATCATATGTGGGTGCATTCTATTAGTGACAAGAGAGAGACATAATTCTTCACAAACCAAAAAATCAAATCACTGACACGTCGGTTTAGGCATGAAAAGTAGTTACACTTTCACATAGGTCTCACGCGAAACACTTAAGGCCTTAAGTAACTAAGATGAATTGAGATCATTTGTATTAACATGACCGGTAACGTTCTTTTACAAATAAAAGAGTGAGGTCTAATGACAGTTCAAGTTTTCTTTTTGATTGTGAGAGATTATTATCAGTCATGTTCATATAAACTTGAACAATTCAATTAGAAAACGTTATCAGTCATGTTCATATATCATTTTCAGGGTGTTTGTTTTGGCCTATATAACGGGCTTATGACTTATTTGGTTTTGAGATTATGTTTCATAAGCTCACTTTTTGTGGCTTATTTTGAAATTTTTTGACTTATATAAGCTTATGAGATAAAGCTTATATCTATACTATTATATAAAGCATTTAAGTTGTGAGCTTTATAAAAAATTAAGATAAGGAGCTTCAATTATAGAGTGACATGTGTCACTTTCTAATTAAAAAATCACTTTTATTTTCAAATTAAACTATCTTTTAATCTATTTATTTTTTATTATCTAATTTCTATATTTTCTAAAATTTTGTGCTATTTGATTCAACATCCATTTTTTATATATTTTTATAATTTTTTAGTTTTTACATTTTAGTGGGTTTATTTTATTTTTATTCAAATGTTTACAACTTTAACCTTTATTTCAATCTATATAAACTTGATTCGTCAAAATCACATACTTTTGGGGATAGTGTTTGACGGGTAAGAGATTGTAAGGGTCTTTTATATGCGGGAATAATGATGTCATGGGAAAGCTACGGGAAACCAAACAAACACATACAACTAAAACATATGCATTCGGACACATATACATTCGGAGTGTTGTGAAATGAATTCACTAACCGGGTAGGAAATTGCGAAGAGAGTTGGGTTAGCAATTCATGTATTATATTTATAATATAACTATATTTATCGTCGACGCTGTGCGCAAATATCCGACTATTAAGTCAAAAAAATGTCAAAAGGTTTCGAAATAAGTTATAAAAAGTGAAATTATGAAACATAAGCCCCAAACCAAATAAGCCTAAAGAAACACCCCTTCATCAATGGCTACTGAATCTATGTTTTATATGATTCAGTAAATAAGCGTATAATGTTATGGTTATACCATTGTGTGTACATTTGTTTTTATATGATGATTTTACCCCTCCGTTATTGATGAACGGAAAGGTAAAATTATCACAAAATATATGTAAATGTTGAATAAAATAATGAAAAAGTAAAAAAATTAAGAAGCCCAAAGATGTTCAATTATATTCCAAAGAAAGCAGTTGAAGAAACCGATCGATCGTGCTGACTTGTAACAAACAAACAGCTCAACAACATCAATGGCTCCTGAATCTTCTGCTTCTCCGGCCCCACCACCTCCAAAGGTTAGCCGGTCCAAGTACATCTGGCCTCTTCTCCTCGCCGCCAATTTCTCCATCGGAGGTACATTTCAATTTATAAAAACCCACTTACCTTTCATACTTGTTCTAAGTTATATCAGCCCAAGACCCGGCAATATCGGCCATGACCCGGATGTTCCGGCCAAAATCCGGCCAAGACCCGGTTGTTCCGGTCATGACCCGGATATTCCGGTCAAATTTTGTATCTACATGAATAGTTTGGGGGTTAAAGGTGACTAGTCAGAACCATGGTCCTGTAGCCGTAAGCAGTAGTTGTAATTAAATTATACTTGAGTAGTAATGTGTAAAGTGAATTAAAACTAGTGTTGGAGTTTCAATGCTTGTTTTAGGGTGTGTTTGTCACAGGTAGCATGATAAACAACAAGCATTAAAATTGTAACGCTACCTTTTCTAAAACAAGCAGTTTCTTTACCAAACCCTTTTATAATACAAACATTACTGCCACGGCTAGTTTTGCAAACATAGTAACTTCTTTATATTTAGGTTCAAAATGGAATTAGGATGTCTGGTGTCTTATTTATGTTCAACCAGGGACGAAAATTTGCTCAAATGTTTCCAACAAGGACGATTTCTGCACTTTTGTAATGGTTGGGACGAAACATGCAATCTGGCCAAAGTTCAGGGACAATTTATGCAATTTACTCTTAAAACATTGTAATTTGTATCTAATTTTAGTGAAAAGCTTATGATTTGGTAAATTTCGAATCAGCTGAACCTGAGGGTATGTTTAGGACGAAGCGGTTTGGAGCTGTGAGCAATGAGCATTTTAATTTTTAGTAGTCGTTTGTCAAAGGAGCGGTGGGTTTTGCTATTTTTTTAGGAATGCTCATTTTTAAAATGCTTCTTTAAAAAGCGGTGAGCTGTGGCTACTGCTCACAACTCAGTGGTACTGCTCACTGCTACTTTTAACAAAGACACCCTGAGTGTGAGCCCCATCTAATAGTCGAGCTCGAGCTTTATATACACATATTTTTATACACACATTTTTATACACACATATTTATACACATATTTTTATACACGTTTTTATATAAATTTTTTTATACACACATTTTATACACGTTTTTATACACATGTGTTTATACACACATTTTTTATACACGTTTTTATACACGAGTATAAAAATTTGTGTATAAAAATATGTGTATAAATATGTGTATAAAATGTGCGTATAAATGTGTATATAAAAACGTGTGTAAAAAAGCATGTGCATAAAAACATGCGTATAAAAAACATGTGTATAAAAACGTATATAAAAAATGTGTATATGAAACATGTGTATAAAACTGTGTATAAAAACGTGTGTATAAAAATGTGTATAAAAACGTGTGTATAAATCGTGTATACAAAAACATATATAAAAAATGTGTATATGAAAACATGTAAAAAAATGTGTATAAAAACGTAAATAAAATTTAATGATAATAAGAAAAAACCATTTTATTATTATTATTATTATTTTTTTTAGATTTTTTTTTGAGTTAAGTATAAACGGTCGTTAGTATAAAGGACTAACGGTGCAAATGTTTGTTGCAAACGGTCAATGCAAACGATCGTTAGCTAATGGAAAAAACTAATGACAGTTAGTCTCAGGAACCAAAACCGTTATGGGTCGCAACCACAGGGACTGGATTCGTTAAAAAAGTTTAGTGACTAAACCAGTAAAACCCGACAAACCACATGGACCATTTATGAAATTAACTATTTTGTTATTATTATTATTATTATTATTATTATTATTATTATTATTATTATTATTATTATTATTATTATTATTATTATTATTATTATTATTATTATTATTATTAAGCTATAGATTTTGAGTTATAGTGCAAAAATCAAGGTTATAAATAGCGTGAGGCGTGGCGTGGCGGCGAAGCCAAGCCTCAAGCTACACGAGCTATAGCGAAGCTACAACGTTTTTTGAGGCGTGACTCAAGGCGGCATAATTTTTTCCAGATTTATATATTTATATCATATTTCATACATATATATTATCTTTTAGCAGATTCACATTCACTTGTTATATTATCTTTTAGCATTTGATTTATAAAGTTAGCCCAAGCCCAAGTTCC
Organism: Artemisia argyi; assembly: GCA_030686995.1. Taxonomy (NCBI): domain Eukaryota; kingdom Viridiplantae; phylum Streptophyta; class Magnoliopsida; order Asterales; family Asteraceae; genus Artemisia; species Artemisia argyi. Next base: position 6,210,741 of record CM060689.1, read on the forward strand.
TTCTAGCCCAATAATAGTAAATCACTAAATCCAACAAAAGCTTCAAAATAAAGCGCCACGCTTCACGCTATAGCGCGCCTTATCACGCTTTTTCACGCTTCATAACACGCTACGCCTTAAGAAGACGCCTTGACCTGTTTCGTAACGTGGAGGTCACGCCTCGCGCTATAGCGATGCTATAGCGCCGCTATGGCGCGCTATTTAGAACCCTGGCAAAAATATTGAAGTGACATTAATTTTTCACTATAAAACGAGCCATATAAGTTATAACTCATGGACACCTAGTGTAAGCACTTAATATCCAAATCATGAATTGAATCCACATGGGCACTAAAAATCCAAATTTAACAAATAAATTCAAAAAATATGGGTAATAGATGAGTCAAAACTTGTGTGGAGGCAGTACGGTTGCGGGGGTTCGAATCTTGAGCATGCATGGCCTGGTTTTCATCCGGCTGTTTCTCCAGCAAGGTAAACTTGTGTGGAGGCAGTACGGTTTCTGGGGGAAACCCGTTACCACCTGAGATCAGCGTGGACCCGGTTAAGACAACATAGTCTGGCGGGGTGGTGATGGGGCCTTCGCTGTCCGCGAAGGTGGTCGTTTCTAAGTTGAAATTCACCTTTCAAAAAAAAAATAGATAAGTCAAAAAAAATCAACACAGGTTTGTCATCCTATTGTTGTTACAACAACATGCAAGTTCAAATATTATTTGCTAAACATTTTGGGATGCTCACGAAAAAGTTCGTAAACAATGACAGTATATGGTAGTTAGATCATATATATTCAAATCAAAGACTTGCATTTCTTGAATAATTTGAACCCAAAAAACATCATTCATTTACATATATATAATCACGTGAGTCTTAATAATGTTACCTTATAATGTTTATGCATTGCGCAAAACTTATGAGTATTAGAGTTTGGATCATATTTATAAATAATGAGAATTTATAAGAGTTTAAGGGTCCGTTTGGTTTATAAGCGGGGTTGGATTAGAAATTGGATTTGGTATAAGATTTGGATTTTGGATAGATTTAAAAGAGAGAAATTATATTTTTTTTAAATATATTTTATAATAAATTTTAAATAAAATATGTTATTTTGGATGATAAAATAGTAAAAAGAAAATGTGAAGAATATAATTGGTCCGCATTTATAGAGAGAAAAAAATTAAGATGACCCACAAAAGTACATATACCCACTTGAAACTCATCTACATAGCCAGCTATCACTTTTTGACTCCAAACTCCATTTCTCAATTTAAAAGAATCAACCAAACAAATAATAAATGTCTTGTCAATTCAAAACTCATTCCATACCCCCAAACCAAACGGGCCCTAAGTTTTTTAAATAAGGTAGTTTTTTAAAACAAGTTTTGTTTGACACAAACTTTTTAAAACTTCTAGTCTTTCTAAGAGCTATAAAAGAAGCTCGTTGAAGGTAACTTTTAATGGAGCATAAGCTTTTATAGGTGTTCATTAACATAAATAGTTAAATACTATTATGTATTCAGTGTATCTTTATTTTCAGAACCCTGTTAAGTGCGGGAACTGCGAGAACTTCAATTTTGCATTAGAAAACATGCATGTTCATATAAAACATGTATGTTTTCTTACATACACCTTAATACACATATCTGTGTAACATACATGTTCATATAAAACCCTGTTAAGTGCAACATATCAATGCAAAATGATTTTATATAAACATGTATGTTACGCACGTATGTGTATTAAGGTGTATGTAAGAAAATATACATGTTTTATATGAACATGCATGTTTTCTAATGCAAAATTGGAGTTCTCGCAGTTCCCGCACTTAACAAGGTTCTGAAAATAAAGCCCCCCCTATGTATTCATATTGTATGTGGGTGCATTCTATTAGCGATAAGAGAGAGACATAATTCTTCACAAACCAAAAATCAAATCGCTGACACGTCGGTTTAGGCATGAAAAGTAGTTCCACTTTCACATAGGTCTCCTGCGAAACCCTTAAGGCCTTAGTAACAAAGATAAATTGAGACCGTATGTATTAACATGACCGATACCGTTCCTTTACAAATAAAAGAGTGAGGTCTAATGACAGACCAAATTTTCTTTTTGATTGTGAGAGAATATTATCAGTCATGTTCATATAAACTTGAACAATTCAACTAGAAAAACGTTATCATATATCATTTTCAGAGTGTTTGTTTCGGCTTATATAACGTGCTTATGACTTATTTGGTTTTGAGACTATGTTTCATAAGCTCATTTTTTGTGGCTTATTTTGAAACTTTTCAACTTATATAAGCTTATATAAAACAAAAAAAAAATGTCAAAAAGTTTCAAAATAAGTTAGGCTACCCACAGTAAGGGGATTCAATCCCCTTACTTTTCCCTGCCACGTCAGCTTTCTCTCTCCAGCGACCTGCAGGCGATTCAGTGCCCCAGTAAGGGCGACCTAGTTCATTTTTTTTAAACACAAACTCAAATTTCATTGATAATTAAAACGTTACATATTAATTAAAATAAAATAAAAACATTACAACACTTATTCAAATTACATTAAAACGACCAAACTAGTTTGGATTATGATGATGCCAAATGTCTTCCACCAAATCGGCTTTGAGGTTAAGATGAGTTGTTTTGTTGCATATCTCCCTGGTAATTTCCAGCGATTCCTCATGCATTCTTAAAGGGTCATAAGAACGGTGCTGGTCCGCTGGAAAGAATTCGGGAGATATCGCCCGCCCTTCGTCTTGAGAGGCGATCGCTTCCAATAAAATGAAAGGAGTTTTCCCGTGATCACCCCTACAAAATTGACCTTTTAAACCATGTGGGCAATTCTCCCACGGCCAGTCTGTACAATCAATGCTTCCTATTAGGCCAGGAAAACCATGAACTCGATAGTGATGCTCATAGAGTCTGTCAACGTCAGTAACCGTCGGCTTTCGCAAATACTCTGTACCATATAACTCCATGATGACCTCACAAAATTTATAGAGACACTCACGAATTGTTGACCCACCCATTTGCACATACTCGTCTAGCATATCAAGATTCACTCCGTATGCCAATTGACGAATTGACGAAGTAACTTTCATCAATGGAGATATACCAAGTAAGCCCGCACAACTAGGAGTTTGTTGGAAATAAGGTGAATGATCGGTTACCTCTCGAACAATTCGTGTGAATAGTCTTCGGCTCATTCGGAAACGATCATGGAATTGTTCTTCGCCGTATGTTGGGTTAGCGCAGAAGTAAGCAGTCACTAAACGGTCATGAGCACCCAAACGATCCCTAGTAATTTGGTTTCGTGTTTCTTTAGGTTGTGACGCTTGATAAGCCTCCCAACAATCTTCCGCAAACATCAAAAACTCGGTATTAACTTCATTTTTGTCATCCGAAGACGAATTGGCAAAAAAGATGTCGAAAGAATTCATGGTGTGATTGAATATAGAGAATGTTTGAAATGAGGTTTGTGAATTAGAGTGTGTTTTATGTTGTGTATTTATAAGGTATTTAAAATATATATATATATATATATATATATATATATATATATATATATATATATATATATATATATATATATATATATATATATATATTTTATTCAAGCTAATGGCTAATTGTCCAAAAGCAAAACAAATTAGTTTGTAAATATACTCGATCGTGATCGACCTGGTTGTGTGTTTTTCCTTGCTCAACCGATTACCCACAGAAACTCGATCGACTGAGAATCTATCGTGTGTGTCGATCGAGCATCCCTTCTGCATGCAGCCTTATAAAAAGTGAACTTACGAAACATAATCCCAAAACCAAATAAGCAATAGGACAAAACACCTCTTTCTTCTTTTTAAAGTCTGTATGTACTTGTGTTCAATTGTTCCAAAGAAATCAGTTGAAGAAACCGATCGATCGTGGTGACTTGTAACAAAACAAACAGCTCAACAACAATTATCATCATCAATGGCTACTGAATCTGCTTCTTCTCCGGCCCCACCACCTCCAAAGGGTCGCCGGTCCAAGTACATCTGGCCTCTTCTCCTCGCCGCCAATTTTTCCATTGGAGGTACATTTCAATTTATAAAAACCCACTTACCTTTCATACTAGTTCTAACCAGTATCTCTGTTTCTAAGCTATATCCGCCCAATACCCGGCAATATCGGCCATGACCCGGCCGTTCCGGCCAAAATCCGGCTATATCCGGCCAAGACCCGGTTGTTCCGGTCATGACCCGGATATTCCGGTCAAATTTTGTATCTACGTGAATAGTTTGGGGGTTAAAGGTGACTAGTCAGAACCATGGTCCCGTAGGCGTTAGCAGTAGTTGTAATTAAATTATACTTGAGTAGTAATGTGTACAGTGAATTAAAACTAGTGTTGGAGTTTCAATGCTTGTTTTGGGGTGTGTTTGTCACGGTTAGCGTGATAAATACACAAACATTAAAATTGTTATGCTACCTTTTCTAAAACAAGCAGTTTCTTTACCAAACCCTTTTATAGTACAAACATTACTGCTACGGTCAGTTTTGCAAACATAGTAACTTCTTCATATTTAGGTTCAAAATGGAATTAGGATACCTGGTTTCGTATTTCCTGTGTTACAATGGAAAAATAATTAATTCTGCTGTAGATTTGGGAAAGTTTGTTATCTAGTTCTGAGGTTGTTATTAGTTTTTTATTTTCATTTCATTATCACTTTATAGAGAACACAGATATATATGTTGTTCATATAATGTTGTGGTTATACGTTCCTTTTCGGCTCTAGTACAATATCTGCAACTTTTACTGGCATTAAAACAACGTTGTATATCTTGACTACTTGTTAGTTATTGTCGTTGTATGATTATAAGTGTTTAATATTAAGAGTTAATATGTGTAACCCCAATACATTCATTGTCTTAGTGGCATATAACTCCCTTGATCCCAAAATAGTTGCCTCCTTGAGTTGGCACTGATATTGTCACTTGATTGAGCGCCCTTCAGCCTCATTTATTTGTCAGGCAACTCAGTAACTCCTTTACGATTATGCCAACCTCTTTTGAAGCTAAATGTATAGCTCATTACAGATAGAAGTTCCACCTCATTTCTTTCTCTATGAGGGAAGAGATAGATGATAAATATCTTACCCTTGACATCCCAAAACATTACCGATTACTATTTAGGAAATTTGTAAGCTCTCAATATAACAGCTTTAAAGGTATTAAAATGTGACCAAATCAACTGGATGTCGATATGCAGTGTGCAGATTTAATAAAAAGAAACTTAAGCTCATTTTATTTCGAATATCAACATGTCCAATTTAGAGCAAAGTTATATTCTCTGTCTTTCTTCCATTTCCTTCGAGTTTTATAAATAAAGAATGATTCAATAGTTAATAAGATCTAAACAAAATAAATAATGTTTTTCTTTCATTTCCTTTAACAAAATGTCATTCTTGATGTTTTACAGCTTACCTTTTCACGAGAACAAATAAGGAGGAGAAAACAGAGGGAGATGCGCCTGCAACTCGTGTTACTTCATCTCCTACATCAACTGCTGCAGTGAACACTGTACCAACATCGCCTCCTGCCACATCGGAGCCAGTGAAACAAATCCCGGTGGATCAGCAGATAGAGCTCTTCAAGTGGATATTGGAGGAGAAAAGGAAAGTAAAGACAAAAGATCCTCAAGAGAAGAAGAAAATTGATGATGAAAAAGCCTTAAACAATTCATCCGATCAAAGTCCGTCCATCTTTGTGATTACTGTACACATCTGGAATTGTACATACTTTGTGAAAATTGAAAATTTGGGCTTTGAACAATATTTTTTGTACCACCAAGTTTTGACAAAAAGAAAAAAGTTAACTACATAAATGGTCCCTGCGGTTTGTTGGAAATTATGGATTCAGTCCATTTTTCATTTTTCTATAAGATCTGATCCATGTGGTTTTAAAATGTCTTGGATTCAGTCCATCTTGACATTAAATTACCAAAATACCCCCACCTAAAATATAAATAAAATGATGAAGGTAGGGGTATTTTGGTCATTTCATATACCTTATTAGACAAATTGGATTGAATCCGAGACATTTTAAAACCAAAAGGACCTGATACAAAAATGAAAAATGGACTGAATATGTAATTTCTAACAAACCACTGGGACCATTGATGTAGTTAACTCAAAAGAAAAACATGAGAATTGATATAATGTTCACTTTAGAGTTGAAGTCACAATTGCATACATAACAAAGGATGATCTATGTGACAGTGTGTTTCGTCTTGTTACAGTTTCTAGTTTGATAATAAACTACAAGTGTCCACAATGGAGTGTATGCTAATAAGATATGCGAGCTTAACGAATTGACAATCTTACGACCTGTAACCCGTTGATGGATATTTTTTAGGCACGAGTGAAACTCTATCTGAATCATCTTTCGTGATTTGACAATTAAACACCGGACTTCAAAAACGATCTCACAAGACCCAAAAAGCATGGTAAATCAATCACTAGACTTCTACCATTCTAGATTATATTGCTAAAGCGAATGTCCCAATGAGTCTCAACTTACGAGATTCAAACTTAAACTTAAAATGCGAACAGTGTGTAATAAATGTATGCATCTTCACTTTGTCATTTTACGTTATATTGTGCCTCAAATTTGGAAGCCTATCAGGTTGGTGGGTCTAGTAAACAGTCTAGACACATGTTCATGGTGGTTTGTTTATGTTGTTTTTGTTTGGAGCCACATTACAATACATGGTGTGCCTCAAATCAATGCCAACCAACTCCGTGAATGCCCCTATTAGTCTTATTACTTACTTGGGCGAGAGATGTGCTAGCTAGTGTCTCAGTTCCTAGAGGTGTAATCAAGCTAAGTTGAGTACTCGAGTCGATAAAAAACTTGATTGCAAAACTCGAATCTATATCTAGACTTTATATTCAAACTCGAGTTTGATATATGTACTTTCGAGCTCAACTGGACTTAGATCAGGTCAATTTCTAGTAACTACATTATCTACATATAGTTCAAGTCTCAATTGAAATATTTATGCGTGAATCTTCACGCATTTGCTTGCTTGGTTTGATCAAACTCAATCTTAAGATGTCACCAAAAAGGTAAGTAGGTAACATGACGAAAATTGTCAACCGGGGGTCAAACAATCTAGTAAAATAATACAACCCTTTATACCCCAATTATTTTTCGATGCTATAAATGATTTATATGATTATGGGAAGAGGTGCCTCCAGAAGTGGCAGTTACGTCTATTCCTAAGTCAAATGCCATCTCACCCGCTTCATTAGGCCATACCTTAACATCGTCTCTTACATCCCCGAAGCCAGAGATACCAATCCCTACGGACCAACAGATAGAGCTCTTCAAATGGATAGTAGAGGAGCAAAGGAAAGTGAAACGATCCTCGAGAGAAAAAGAAATTTGACTAAGAAAATGTTTTACTCAAACACTTCATCGAAAAAAAGTCCATCCCGTCTTTGTAATCCTTATATTGTAAATTTGGCAATTTATAATGTAGTTTTTGTATTTGTTCGATGTTGTATAACATGTGCAAAATGGATTGTTGTGGCTTTCAAGTTGATGTAATCATAGTTATCGTCGTTAAACAATGCGGAAAATGATATATATTCTACTTTCTACTCGCAAGCCTTCTGAAAAAACTCAACTCAACTAAAACCGCATCGATTGTTAGTTTCTCAATTGCTTGCTCAACTCGCTCACTCGTGTATCATTGACAATTCACATTTTCTTTTAAAGATCAAACAAAACAAAACTATCCAAACGGCAAACGCGTATATTAACTTTTACGTTTATATCAAAGAAAAAAGGAAACTTCTTTGAATATGCGAGAACGAAAAAAGAAAAAGACGTATTTCCGTTCAAGCATTTTCTAACAAATTGCTTCATAGATTTGTTGGTTATTATGTGTTAACAAGTTCCCAGATTAGGGTTAAGATAATCAATAAGGTACCGGATATTCATTTGAAATCGTGGTATCACTTTCCAATAGAAACTATTCGACCCTATGCCTGGGTTACACGAATATCTCTATGGGATAAGATCAAGTGATGTTCTTGTTTTAGGCACAAACCAAGAACCAGATGCGTATTCAAGTGTTTAGGGTTTTGTGATTTCGTATATCCATGCAGATGTGTTATGACCTCTATTTATAATAGAGAATACTCAAAACCCTAGCCCATGGAATTATATATAATTAACGGCCCATTAATTATATCATAATACTTTCCATAATAGTAGGAATCAGTGGTTAAAACCGAGCAGCAGAATTGCTGATGCTATCAGCAGATTCATACTAGCAGCAGAGTGCTATCAGCAGCAGAATCAGCTAGCAGCAGATTCACAACACTAGCAGCAGAATCATATTCATGCATCAGCAGAATCAGATTCACACTAGCACAACCACTATTGAGTCAGGGTAATCAGGGACTTGATGGGTGTACACTCCGTACCTCCAAACCCATTCCCAAGTATGATTTGATCCCTCAAGTGCACTAAATTTTCCAACAATCCTCCCCAAATTTAGTTCACTTCCTTTGCATGAAAAATTAAACACAAAACAAAACACGTGCATAAATGAAAATATCCTGAGGATTGAATTTCCACATTAGTACATATACTTTCAAATATTCAAGAATCAGAGTGTTCTAAGAATTGAACCCTTCAACCCATTTGAATACCTGATGATAAATACACACAAGTTTTCAAACACTAAAATACTCCTGACACTATACAAGCCATGTGTCCATATCCAATTCATAAATGTTGTAAAAGCTAAAAGTCCAAAGCTTCCTGAAGCGGCAAAACTTCAACATTCACATAGGTGGTTCATCTTTAATTCATGCTCCTGCTTAGTACTTTTTCAAAGAAAATTAACCATTAAGAAGTTATGACTTCATCCTCCTTTCCAGCAGGTAACAAGCACAACCTTGGGATGTTTGTGATACATGTGCTTCAGTCCACTAAATGATCAGCTTTCCACATTGAACTCAGCTTCCAAGTTTCCTTAGAAGGGAGTTGGGTATCCTTGCATTCAGTGACTAAGTAGGACTTAAACCCATCCCTTTAGTAGACTTCAAAACCAAGTCTCTAGCCAAACCCTTCGTCAAGTGATCAGCTAAGTTTTGTTGAGATTTAATAAACTCTATAGATATCACCCCATTCATGATAAGTTCACGAATCATGCTATGCCTAACACCTAAGTGTCTAGACTTCCCATTGTACATCTGGCTATAAGCCTTTGCCAATGTAGCAGCACTATCACAACGGATAGAAATAGGTGCTATAGGTTTAGGCCACAATGGAATCTCAAGAAGCAAGTTTTTCAACCATTCAGCTTCTTTGCCAGCGGCAGCTAAAGCCACAAATTCAGATTCCATGGTTGAACTGGTAATGCAAGTTTGTTTCTTGGATGCCCAAGAAATTGCACCTCCACCAAGTAGGAATACCCAGCCACTAGTTGATGAATTGTCTTCAGTGTTACTGATCCAACTTGCATCAGTGTATCCTTCTACTGAAGGATAACCAGCATATGAGAGACTATAATCCATAGTTCTCTTCAAATACTTAAAGAGCCTCTGAATTGCTTGCCAATGATGAGCACTAGGATTACTAGTATACCTGCTCAGTTTACCCACAGCAAAAGCAATGTCAGGTCTTGTACAAGTCATGGCATACATCAAGCAGCCAATCACCCTAGAATACTCAAGTTGAGATACAACTTTGCCAGTATTAGGCATTAGCTTCTCACTTGTATCCATAGGAGTACTCACTGGAGTACAATCAAAGTAATTAAATTTCCTTAACACCTTCTCAATGTAATGAGACTGAGATATAGAAATTTTGTTACTTTCATGTTTAATCCTAATACCAAGGATAACATCAGCCTCCCCCATGTCCTTCATGGAGAACTTTGATGACAAAAATTCTTTTGTAAGATCAACTTGATTTTGGTCAGTGCCAAAGATCAACATGTCATCAACATATAGACAAATGATGACTCCTTTACCAGATTCATCAAATTTGCTATATACACATTTGTCAGCTTGATTAAGTAAATAACCACTCGACAAAACCACTTCATCAAACTTTTGATGCCATTGCTTAGGTGCCTGTTTTAGTCCATAAAGAGACTTAATCAGTTTACACACCTTGTTTTCATTGCCAGGCATGATGAAGCCCTGAGGTTGGTTCATGTAAACCTCCTCATCTAAATCACCATTCAAGAAAGCTGTCTTCACATCCATCTGATGAATAATCAGATTGTGAATTGATGCCAAAGCAATTAGCAATCTTATGGTACTCAGCACAGCGCCTTGCTATTTGCATTCATCCTTGTAACTTACCGAAGCGAGGATCTCATGCTATCATTGAACGGCTACCGAACCGCCATACTCAGGTAACCGGTCTAGGTTCCAAGTACATCAACACCCCATAGCTACTTAGGGCCGCAACGCAATAAGGCTTTTCACTCTAGTTGGGCAATGCAAGGAGGCCCCTTTCGCCATTCTTTCTAAATGATAAACTATTATTAGTTCAGTTCGGTAGAACATCGATGATAGGAGAATTTTTCCACTGGTATTCTATGCTCGATCTCTACTCCCCGAAAGCTCACTCACAATCTATGGCTCACTTAGGGCTAGAAAGATAGGCTTCTTCATATAAAGCCAACCGGGAACCTTATTTCGACAGATCAAACTAGCTAGGATCGAGGATTCACGCCTTCCCTTCCGCTTACACCATTTCTTTGTGAATGAAGTTAGACGACACAGTTCTTATTACTATGACTTTTAAAAAGAGTTGCCATATCTCGGTAATGGGGTCTGTTGATTCGGAATCGTGGGATGAGTAGATGTAACAGATGATGAATCTTTTTTTTTTTCTACCTCTGTCACTCTATCTTTGTTAGTGCCTTATATTAATAACTGATGAATCAAAAATAAACTGTCAATTGGTATTTTTTATTATCCTCGTATCTGGAAACTTAGGTAAGTTTTTTAAAAGAGTTCTAGTTATTATAACTATCAACGTGCCACTGGAGCATAAGTATCAAAGTAGTCTATTCCTGACTTTTGTTTAAAGCCTTGAATAACTAGTCTTGCCTTGAACTTTTCAACAGTTCCATCTACCTTCATTTTCTTTTTGAAAATCCATTTGCAACCTAAAGGTTTGCAACCAGGTGGTAGATCAGTCAACACATAAGTGTTATTGCCCATAATGGAGTCCATCTCATCATTTATTGCTTCTTTCCAGAAAGCAACATCCTGGGACTTTATTGCTTCTTCAAATGTTTTGGGATCATCCTCCACAATGAAGCAATAGGAGTATTGGTCAGAGACCTCACTCCTTGTACCTTCAATTAAGTATAATTGAAACTCAGGTCCAAATGACTTTGGAGTCCTCACCCTATTGCTCCTTATGAGCTCAAGTTCAGGTTGTTGTTCCACAACCTCAGCAGGAACCTCATCAGGAACCTCATCAGATACTTCTGAAACACCATTGTCATTGGTTCCATTTGGAATCCTTTCACTTGGTCTAGGGATAGATGAGAATCTGTTCTCATCAAAGAGTGCATCCCTTGATTCAATTATTGAGTTAATTGAAACAGACTCATTAGGTTCTATAACATAAAACCTATATGCCTTGGAATGCTCAGCATATCCAACAAAGATGCATTCAATGCCTCTTTCTCCCAAAGTTTTCTGCTTTGGATCAGGGAGTCTTACAACAGCCCTACAACCCCATATCCTAAGATAATTAAGGTTAGGTTTCTTCTTAGTCCAAAGTTCATAAGGGGTAACTTTGTTCCTTTTGTTGGGAACCCTATTTAATAAATAGCAAGCTGTTAACATAGCTTCACCCCAAAACCCTTGACTCAACCCTGAATAGGACAACATGGAATTAACCATCTCCTTCAGCACCCTGTTTTTCCTTTCAGAAATACCATTTTGCTGAGGAGTATAAGGGGCAGTCGTTTCATGGATTATACCAACAGACTGAAAATACAGAGTATCCATGTACTCACCTCCCCTATCAGTCCTTAATCTTTTGATCAGGGAACTTTGTTGCAATTCAACTTCAGTTTTAAATACTTTAAATTTATCTAATGCTTCATCTTTAGAATGTAATAAGTAAACATGACAAAACCTAGAAGCATCATCAATAAAAGTCACAAAGTATTTCTTATTCCCCAAGGAGGGAATAGCATGTAAATCACAAAGGTCATTGTGAATTAACTCCAAAACTTTAGTTTCACGTTTTACTCCTTGAAAAGGTTTCTTAGTTATCTTGTTCAACATACAAGTTTTACACTTTTCAGTGTTCATATAAAAAGCTGGTATTAACCCATCCTTGGACATATCTTGCATTCTTTTAAAATGTACATGGCCAAGTCTTGCATGCCATAGGTGTGAATCATAAAGTTTAGATGTAGATATAAAAGCAGAATCAATATTATCATGAACAATATTAAGTCTGAACATTTGATTACACAAATAACCAAAACCAATAAACACACCATTTTTAGACAAAACAAACTTATCAGATTCAATAACTTGTTTATAACCACAATTATTCAAAACACTACTAGAAACCAAATTCTTTCTAATATCAGGAACATGTAAAACATTAAATAAAGAAACAATCTTTCCAGAACTAAACTTCAAATCAACACATCCTTTTCCATGCACCAGGGCAGTTGACTCGTTTCCCATATGAAGAATAGAACCATCATTCATTGACTCATAGGTCTTGAACCAGCTTCTATCTTTACACACATGAATTGTTGCTCCAGAGTCAACCCACCAAGCTACATCATCATCCTGCACAAAGTAAATGTCAGATATATATGTAACATAATAAATCTTAAAAGACTTATTAAACACATTCTGACCTTTCAGAGAATTGGTGTTACCATTCCCTCCACCTGTGCCTGACCCATTGGATTTGTTTCCAACTTTACCACCCTTGCAATCTTTCCTGAAGTGTCCAGGTTTCCCACACTTCCAACAAGTCACCTTAGGTTTCTTGTTAATATCAGATTTGGTGTTATCTTGATGCTTACGCTTGCCCTTGTTGTCATTGTACTTGGTGGAGTTGTTATGCTCCACCATATTGACAACTGATGGACCAGTAGCAGTGCTACTCTTTGGCTTGTCAATGTCTTGAGCTTTGAGTGAATCCTCAATCCGTAAGTGACTGCCCAACTCAACAAGAGTTAACTCCTCCTTCTTATGCTTAAGCATATGCTTGAAATCTTTCCAAGAAGGAGGCAGTTTATCGATGATACAAGAGACTGAAATAGCCTCATCCATGTTCATCTTGTGTTGTGTGAATCGACCAAGTATACTAAGAAGTTCATTGTATTATTCCGTGACAGGTCTAGAATCAACCATTTTGTAATTGTTAAAATTACTTATAAGGAACTTCTTACTTGATGCATCCTCAGCCATATACTTGGCTTCCAAGGAATCCCATAGTTCTTGAGAAGTTTCAACATTCTGATAAATATCAAACAAAGAATCAGACATACCATTAAGAATTAAACCCCTGCATATGTAGTCATCATTCTCCCATTTGCTTCTTGCCCTCATCTGATCCATAGTAGCATCATCTCCAAAATCTTCTGGAATCTCAGTTGTTAGAACATAAACCACTTTCATACTTGACAACAAGAAGTGCATCTTCTTTTGCCATCTTCTGAAATCAACACCTTCAAACTTTTCCAACTTGGAAAAGTTAGCAGCCATTTGTCTCATAGCAGCAGCCATTGATTATCTCTAATAGTTTCTATTGATTGTTGGTTATTATGTGTTAACAAGTTCCCAGATTAGGGTTAAGATAATCAATAAGGTACCGGATATTCACTTGAAATCGTGGTATCACTTTCCAATAGAAACTATTCGACCCTATGCCTGGGTTACACGAATATCTCTATGGGATAAGACCAAGAGATGTTCTTGTTTTAGGCACAAACCAAGAACCAGATGCGTATTCAAGTGTTTAGGGTTTTGTGATTTCGTATATCCATGCAGATGTGTTATGACCTCTATTTATAATAGAGAATACTCAAAACCCTAGCCCATGGAATTATATATAATTAACGGCCCATTAATTATATCATAATACTTTCCATAATAGTAGGAATCAGTGGTTTAAACCGAGCAGCAGAATTGCTGATGCTATCAGCAGATTCATACTAGCAGCATAATGCTATCAGCAGTAGAATCAGCTAGCAGCAGGATCAGCTAGCAGCAGAATCCTAGCAGCAGATTCACAACACTAGCAGCAGAATCAGATTCATGCATCAGCAGAATCAGATTCACACTAGCACAACAACTATTGAGTCAGGGTAATCAGGGACTTGATGGGTGTACACTCCGTACCTCCAAACCCATTCCCAAGTATGATTTGATCCCTCAAGTGTACTAAATTTTCCAACAAGATTTGTAAGTTTTCTATTCGAACAATGCTGGTTTAGTTTTCATGTAGTGTAGAGTAGGGGTATTTGCATCCCACATTGCCCTCATGATCCAAATGACCAATGTGGAGATCATTATAAAATGTGATGCCACACAATCCATGAAACACATATTTCTTGACTTCTTATCAAAGTCAGGTTTAATCTTTGGTTGCAATTACTAGTTATAATATTTTGTTAATGGAATTCAATTCAAAAGTATTAATTTTATTTTAATATAATTGATACTTTTTTGGTTCGATTTCATTAATAAAAACATTGTAACTTGTTTTCAAATTTTAGTTATAAGAGTATCTTTTGATGAAATGTGTTCTACTTTCTTCCAAGCCTATGTCCAATGTACAACAATGTTTAGATTGTGTTACATAATTGCTCACAAAATGAACTTTTCTGATTCAAGAAGAATGATGGTGTGTTTGACATATAAAAAAGAATTACAAAGGAATGATCTCTCAGACTTTGTAGCAAAAACTACATAATAAGTTCCTTTCATATAAATTAAAACAAATATTACACCCTCAAGACTGTGACTTCATGTAAATACTCTATAGGTGTGTTTGGTTCAGAGAAATGAAGGGTGAGAAATGAAAATAGCTTCATTTCTTTTGTTTGGTACGTTAAAGAAATACAAATGTGAAGAAATCTAAACTCTCGAGAATTTGTCTCTTTGTATTTTGATTTCCATCTCTATTGATCATATGGAGAGATAAGGTTGGAATAACTCTAAATTTATGAGATTGAGATAAAAGGTAAACTTTATTATCATATGTGATTTATTTTTTTTTTGTATGATTTTATATTTGATATGAGTACTATGTAATTATATGTAATTATGTGATGGTTTTTATTATTAGTGAAATTTAATTTTGTTGTTAAAAAAAAGATATTTGTCGCCTTTTTGTGTGTAAAAAGTCGGCTGTAGGTGTCACAGGAGAGAGAAAACTAAGGTGACAGGAAAATGGGGTTGCTGAGGTTCACTTAATTCTTTCCACAACTGTCCATTTTTTTCCCGCTTTTAGCTATGTTTGGCGACATGTAGCAGTAGCAGTAAGCAGTCAGAAGTAGCAGAAGCAGTAGCAGTAGCAGTAGCAGTAAGCTATTTGTTTAAAAAATGTGTTTGGTGACGTAGCTGTAACTACAATTATAAAGTGTAAAATTACCTAAAAGGTCATATACACATTAAAATAAAATAAAACTGGATAAATAAATGAGGGTATTGATAAGGCGAAAAATGATCCGTTTTTAGGGGGTCATTTAAGCCCGAATCCGAATTTATTTGATCAAATATTGCCCTAAATCGTTCCTTTTGTGATTTTAGGTGTTTGGAGAGTGAATTCTGGAAAAGAAGCCATTTTGGATGTTTTTGGAGCATAAAAGAAAAGAAAACGGCAAAGTACCAAATTTCCATGCTGAAGATACAAGGTGACGGCGTCAAGAGTAATATCTTGACGGCGTCAGACATGAAGATTAAAATACCGAAGGTGGTGACGGCGTCAAACGCCTTCATGACGGCGTCAAAGTGGCAAGAATAAAATACCGTGGTCGGTGACGGCGTCACATAGGCCGTCATAAGTAGATCAAGGCCGTCCGAGGAAGTATATGGCGGCGAGGTGACGGCGTCACATGTAACTCTTGATGCCGTCAGCCTACTTTTCCTATATATAGTTTTCTAGTTTTTTCATTAAGAAAGGAGAAGTTTTGGTGAAACCCTAAAGACGAATTTGGTGCCTCTTTTACAGGTTTTTCAAGGGTTCCAAACCCTTGATACTTTGCATTGTAATTGAGATAAGTGTTCTTCTAATTCAATCAATATGTCTATGTGTTGGTTGTTTATATCTTGTTCTTGTCTCAATTCCATTATGCTAGGCTAGATCTCTCTTGTGTTTGCTTAGATCTAATGAAACCTAGATGTTGATTATGTGTTGATTACTTGTTTATTCTTGTTCTTGGATGAATGATTTATATGTTAGGCTTAAGAAAACTGGCAGATCTCCAAATGGTAACATGCTTGAACATCTTAAGAAACATGAACCGAGGCGTACTAGGTCTTTATTGGTTGTATTTAATGCATGAGCCACTGTTTACAATCCCTATAGTTGTGCTGGGTCATGGTGTAGGAGGAGATAAGAGCTCATAGAGTTGGGGAGTTATGTATGCCACCCCACGAATGATATTAAGGAATACAATCCGTCATCCATACAAGTATAACAAGTAATTAACATATAAAAGATATCTAGGGAGTAGTGAAGTCTAAGTAAACACAATTTCTCCAATTACTGCTCACAACCTTAGTATAATTAGTTTGTTTTCATTTTTATTATTTTATTTTGATTATATATTAGTTTTGGGTTAGTTGAATAGCAACTAATTCCGCCCACTCCTTCAAAAACCGAGATTTTACTTGCTTTCATAAAAATATAAAAATACAAAAATAATCATCTCTCACCTTTAGAACTATTAATTAGGTTTTCTAATCCTAGCAACACTATTCCTAAGCTGAGCGATCAATCCCCCGGTACTTGTCACTATACTATACTACAACGATCAGGTACACTGCCTGGTGGGGGTTGTAAGCTTCTTGAGATCCCTCGAGAGGTAAAGCAAGGTGCGATTCCCACGCATCAAGTTTTTGGCGCCGCAGCCCGGGGAATAGTTATTGTCTAGGTTAGGATTTCTTTTTATTAGGTCTACTTGCTAGATTCCTTTCTAGTAAGATTTTTATTTTTTATTTTTAGGTCTTCTTTAGTCTATCTTTTTCTTTGTGTGTTTGTTCGTAATTTCCATTGACTCTTCCGTTCACCATTATGGAGTACGTGAATCCACCATACCACCAACCACAAAGGCCATTCTACCCTATTGAAATCTCGAATTTCAAACAATATCGAGATGAACCCATATATGATGCATGGACTCGTTTTAAAATTTTACTTCGAAAATTCCCTCATCATAGTTTCTCTTTAGTATCCCTAACCGAAACCTTTTACTATCGTGTAAGCCGATGTGACCAAATGTGCATTGATGATTTTGCCAATGGGGGCCCTAGGGAATTAAGTGCTGAAGAAGCATGGGATACCTTAGAAGACTGTGCCCAATATTATTATAGAGTAGATAACCCAACAAACAACATCACAAATCAATCAAAAACAAGTTTAAAGGAGTAAACAGGAAGTTTGTCTGGGGATGAATATACTCATGTTGAGATACCTAGTTGGATGGCACCTAATATCATAGTACAAAACAAACACATAGGTAATCTAGGTACAATGGAGGATGAGGTGGACAATTCAAGCCCACAAAGTACCCCACAAGTCCTACCATCATTTGAGGCACATACAACGCCCGTGACTTACCCGGAAGAAGTATAAGAGACTATAGGAACCCCAATTGAGGTAGAACCCTTGGACCAAGCACCACTAGAGGATATAGGTTTGAACACTTGTAGTGATAAACTTACTCCTAGTTCTAGGGAAGTTCCTAGTTTTGATAAACCGGAGCCTCAACCAAAACCATTACCTAATCTTCCATCCTTGGATGAAGATTTAGGAATTGAAATAGGTCCCGATCCACCCATCAAACCATGTAGTCCGGGCAGTTTTACATTGAAGGTAGTAGACCCCAAGCCTTGTAGAGAAGAAGCCAACATAGGAGTGAACCATGACCTTACATACTTACATCACCCATTCATGATTGATCGTAAGAAACATTATGGGTTTAAACCAGGTTTATTAGGTCAAGATAGATCCCCAACTAGGAATCTCTCAAAGTTGATAGAAAATGATCCCTTCTTAGGAGATAACTTCAACTCACTCATTGACCAAAGTGAACTAGGTAAGGTTATGATGAAAGGAGCACACCCGTTTGAGCATATAATTCATCCACCACTCTTTTCTCACATGGCATACTTCCACCAAGATGGTGTGTATCGCTACTTTCACCCGCACTTAATCCTAAGTGTAGGGAAAACCTCACCTTTATCCGTGAAATAAGGGTAGAGTCAGGCTCGTGACTCGAACAAAAACAAGCGCTTCTTGGGAGGCAACCCATGTTTTGTGTGATTTTATTTGTTTGATTGTTATTTGCTTCCGTATGCATGTTTTATTTTTATTGTTGGTTGATCATGTTTCTCAATTAAAATGTGGAAATACTTTATTATGTTGTTTGGCCTAGTCTTAACTTCAACCTAAAAGTATTTTTTGCAAAAGATAAGTGTAAGGGGAAACCCCAAATATGTTTTCAAGAAACAAACCGATCATGATTCTCCACAATTTTAAATGAACATGTATATTCGTATTTGTTAGAGTCAAATGCTTGTATTGAGTCATAATGAAGTTTTGCAGGATTTCCCAGGAAGTAGGACAAAGTTTTTCCAGAATTTTTCCGGAAACTTAACATAAGAATTTCTGCAGGTCCATTCTGACGGCGTCAGAGTATTGCTCTTGACGGCGTCAGGAGTTAAAAATCTGGAAATTTTACCGGTTTTGTTTTTCTAACGGAGTCTTATGGTTTTTGTGAATTATTAAGTTTTATAATCTCCAGGAAATCTGCAAACTTCATTCCACAAGCATTATATCTTACTTTGCTTTCTAGGATTAGTAACTTATATAGGATGCCGCCGATTTTACGCGAGGTTGTCTTGTCTATTTTGTCAGGATTTACAGGTTATGTTTGACAAGAAGATGATTTATATTCTGGAAAGGAAGCTTTGATTGTTCGTTTTCTTGGAGGAAGATTTAACCTGGCCAACCTAAAATCCATACCGAGCGAATCAGGGGAGTATTTGATTTCATTCTCTTTACTTTTTCACTTTTACATCCTTTACTTGAACATTGGGGACAATGTTCATCTTAAGTGTAAGGGGAGGGTAAAAAGATGATACCTTACATATGCACTTTCGCTTGAGTTTGTTTTGTCTAATAGTAGATGTGTAATAAAACTACGAGAAATACTTGTTAGTGCAATTTTAGCGCCAAATTTAAATTTTTGTACAACATTTAGAAGTGAAACTTTAGCCATAGCAAGCGTCTCATGGATAGGAGATTGTATGACTAGCACATAACCGTATATTCAGAAAAATTTTCCACCCAAAAATGTGAGGTTCGCCTTTAGATTTGATAGGAAAAGCATTTACTATTAGTGCTTATGAGTGTACCGGTAGCATTTAGATTCTAGAACTTGCGTTAGTGATGCATCCCGAGACCGCTAGTGAGACTACATTCGTGTGGTAGGATTTACTACATGATAAGAGGCATTAGGATCACCCTTGTGTTAAACCCGTATTATAATTACTTGACCATTTAAGTCATATTACTTGGCTAGTTAATCAACTAATTTTTCCCACACCCTTTGCGTTGTACTCATTTTTAGTACACGATACCCCTAGTACACCCCTCCGAGCCTATCTTTTCGTTTCTAACTTTAAGCATCTTACTTAAAGGAAGAATTTGTTACACCCCACTTAAATGTACACCCAAATCGCCTTAGCCTTCCGTGTATGCGCTCATTTTTAGTGCATTATTGTTATTTGTTAAACCCTAAGTTAACTTTCTAATTGATTACATGGTTGCTAAGTCAAGTCATATCCTTGTACATATTGTTTTGGGACGATTGGGACTCATGGGTAAGTACTTATTTTATGGAGTAATTGGGAAGAACATCATTTATTACCCCCATATGTACGTTAATCTTAAAAGTGCTCTAAGTGTTTTAATTTTCTTAATTCGAGTCATTAGATTAGTTTAATGTAAAGTATGTAAAGATTCAAGTGTAAGGGGAATGCTCATACCCCTATGATGTATTATTTTGGATGGTAGGGTAAGAGTGTATGAAAAAAAAAAAAAAAAAAAAAAAATCGAAAAAGAAAAAAATAGAAAAAAACAAGAAAAAGAAAAAAAAAGAGAAAAAGAAAAAAGAGAAAAAACATACGGACTACCATCCCGTTTTTATTCTATGTTTATTTTATGTTTTTGTTATTTTTCATTTATTAGCTTAAGTCGAGTCTAGTCTTGGCTTAGCAACGCCATCTTGTACATGAAATTAACCAAGATTGTTAACTCGCCACCAGTAAAATCTCCTTTATCCAACAAAACCGTGTAATTCATATCCCTATACCTAACGTTACAACCCTTTAAAAGACCTCTTTGATAGTTTATCCTAGGTGCTTACGCCATGTGGTGGAGGTTTGATCCTTTCCCAAGCCTATGGTAATCTATTTTGTTATGACAGGTAGTGAGAGATATCTTCCATTTCCATAATGTTATATTACTTTATTACACCCGAGAGATGTGAGTATCTAAACACTATTTGTGAGGTGCTTGTGTATGACCTCCGTGCTTGTCTATTGGTCTTTAGTGGAACGATTATTTGTTGTAATTACTTTTATATTAGTGTTAAATGACCCCTAACTTGTCTTTTGAGTAGAATAAAAGCTCATTTGCTTGAGGACAAGCAAATCTCAAGTGTAAGGGTATATGATGAGGCGAAAAATGATCCGTTTTTAAGGGGTCATTTAAGCCCGAATCCGAATTTATTTGATCAAATATTGCCCTAAATCGTTCCTTTTGTGATTTTAGGTGTTTGGAGAGTGAATTCTGGAAAAGAAGCCATTTTGGACATTTTTGGAGCATAAAAGTGAAGAAAACGGCAAAATACCAAATTTCCATGCTGAAGATACAAGGTGACGGCGTCAAGAGTAATATCTTGACGGCGTCAGACATGAAGATTAAAATACCGAAGGTGGTGACGGCGTCAAACGCCTTCATGACGGCGTCAAAGTGGCAAGAATAAAATACCGTGGTCGGTGACGGCGTCACATAGGCCGTCATAAGTAGATCAAGGCCGTCCGAGGAAGTATATGGCGGCGAGGTGACGGCGTCACATGTAACTCTTGACGCCGTCAGCCTACTTTTCCTATATATAGTTTTCTAGTTTTTTCATTAAGAAAGGAGAAGTTTTGGTGAAACCCTAAAGACGAATTTGGTGCCTCTTTTACAGGTTTTTCAAGGGTTCCAAACCCTTGATACCTTGCATTGTAATTGAGATAAGTGTTCTTCTAATTCAATCAATATGTCTATGTGTTGGTTGTTTATATCTTGTTCTTGTCTCAATTCCATTATGCTAGGCTAGATCTCTCTTGTGTTTGCTTAGATCTAATGAAACCTAGATGTTGATTATGTGTTGATTACTTGTTTATTCTTGTTCTTGGATGAATGATTTATATGTTAGGCTTAAGAAAACTGGCAGATCTCCAAATGGTAACATGCTTGAACGTCTTAAGAAACATGAACCGAGGCGTACTAGGTCTTTATTGGTTGTATTTAATGCATGAGCTACTGTTTACAATCCCTATAGTTGTGCTGGGTCATGGTGTAGGAGGAGATAAGAGCTCATAGAGTTGGGGAGTTATGTATGCCACCCCACGAATGATATTAAGGAATACAATCCGTCATCCATACAAGTATAACAAGTAATTAACATATAAAAGATATCTAGGGAGTAGTGAAGTCTAAGTAAACACAATTTCTCCAATTACTGCTCACAACCTTAGTATAATTAGTTTGTTTTCATTTTTATTATTTTATTTTGATTATATATTAGTTTTGGGTTAGTTGAATAGCAACTAATTCCGCCCACTCCTTCAAAAACCGAGATTTTACTTGCTTTCATAAAAATATAAAAATACAAAAATAATTATCTCTCACCTTTAGAACTATTAATTAGGTTTTCTAATCCTAGCGACACTATTCCTAAGCTGAACGATCAATCCCCCGGTACTTGTCACTATACTATACTACAACGATCAGGTACACTGCCTGGTGGGGGTTGTAAGCTTCTTGAGATCCCTCGAGAGGTAAAGCAAGGTGCGATTCCCACGCATCAGGTATAAATGTAATTTCAGAAACAAAATGCTTGGAACAACTCTGGAATGCTTCTTCAAGAAGCATTTAAATTGGAGTAGTAACATCATATTCAAACGCTTGTTAAGGTGTTGCCAAACAAGCTTTTCATCTGAAATGCTTATCGTTTGTCGTTTGTCGCTCTTAAACACTTCCAAATGATCGTTGTCAAACATAGGGGTGTAATCGAGTCAAGCCGAGCTCGAGCTTGATAGGGATTGAGCTTGGCTCGAAGTTTATAAGGAATGCTTGAGCTTGGCTTGATAGCTTAACAAGCTTTAATCATCCAACTTGACCTCGGCTCGTGTGAGGCTCGAGCTCGGCTTGAAAAGGTTGAATTTATATATAAACACTAAATTGGATAGCCAAGCTTATCAAAAAAATTTAAAAAAATACGCGATGAACTCGAGGAAAAAAATTATAGAAAACATTTTAGAGAAATAGAGTTTATAGATCCGTCTACAAGTATTTAGTTATTATACCAATATTCATGTTAGTCTTTAAGTTATTTAAATGAATATGTATAACTAAAATATGTAATTTCTAAAAAGCTCGAAAAGCTCGATAAAAGCTCGAATCAATCGAGTCAAGCTCAAGCTCGAGCTCGAGTTGCTTGATAAAAGGTTCACTTGATTGCAGCAAGTTAAACATAACATTTGTGTAAAATATTATTGTACAATATTTTAAATTGGGGTATAAAAGGTTGGAGTCACGTGCAACTCATAAAAGCCCAACACTCCCTCCCCCCAAATATTCACTCGTTACAAGGCCTAATAATTTACTGTTCCGATATCCGGTCAGTCCTCGTTATTTCATTTGCTTCGCATCAATCTCTTTCCTTTTAATTTAATGAAAAAATCAATTTTACTTATATTTTTTTATATGTGTTCTTCTTGTAGATGACTTGGTTCTTTTTATATTAATCTTTGTTGAATCGTAGTGTTATGTAGCAGATTTATGGGGTGTTTATTTCGGCTTATATGTGGCATTATGAGCTTATTTGATTTTGGCTTATATAACATAAGCCCCAATTTTGTGGCTTATATTGAGACTTATGGGGTTATATAATTTTATCATATCGTAATAAACTTATATAAGCCCACAAGTCTCAAAATAAGTCGGAAAATTGGGGCTTATGTTATATAAGCAAAAATCAAATAAGCTCGTAAGCCCACATATAAGCCGAAACAAACACATCCTTATTCTATGGTAGTATTTTAAAATTGATCTTTATTCATGGTTCTTGTCATGGACTTTTACTTTATACGCATTAGTAAAAATTGGCTGTTAATCTGGTTCTGTTTTCATATCAAAGATGAACAATATTGATTTTTTTTAATCATTTCCTGGGTAGATTTCTCAATGTTACCAAACAACTTAGTTAATTTTAATTTCTCAATCAATTCTATTTTCCTACATTTCTATTCTCTACTTCATTTCTTTTCTGTAAATTTCTCTCTACCAAAGTGCCTTAATAGTCCATTGTCATTCAATTTCGAGCCATTTACTTTCGATGGGCTGATCGAGTCATGTTTCATCTTTAACGGGTCAAACTGGTAAATTAAATAAGTTGCTTAAAACAAAATGGGTTGGTCGCAAGTCTCCCAAACTATATTGCATCGGATTTTAAATATTATTTTATTAATAAAAGTGGGTTATCAATGTACTATTACGATTTTTGTAATCGTAGTCACGCTAATTATCAATCAACAGGTTTAAAACTTGACATTTATTTAGGTTGACCTGTATCAAAACTTGTTTTAGCCACAACCCGTGTTATGTCGTTACACAATCCGTCCATTCGATCACATTCTATCTCATATACATTTTTATCCTATTTTTACGTCAACAATCTCCATTTTTCTAGAGCAATGAAGGTGATGGAACCTTAATTCAAGGGTAGATTACCGGGATGCTTCTAGTCACATTTTTTTGGCCGAAGATGGAGTTGTTTGTTACAACGCGTTTTTGGTAAGCAATTACATTTGGTCTCACTAGAGTTAAAAGGAACTTTATTAGCTTAGAACATTCATGTTTACATTACTACATGTACATATAGGGTAGGTTCATATTTACCTTTTTTTTAGAATCACAATTTTTAACTATATCACAACATTTACATCACAAATCTATCATATATGTTTTAAGTAGGACTTGAACCAACAACCATTTAGTTTAGGAGCTTTTTACCATTAAAACACAAACCCTTTGGTATTTACCCATTTTACTTAGTTTGTCTTTATCATATGGCTTTTTGACTTTTTTTTGTCTATAGTACAAAGAAAACGTCCCTTTGAATAATTCAAAGTTTGATTAGTATAATAAATTACAAAGTAACAAAACATCATTGTCATGTGTTCACCTTCTCACCAATTATTCTCACCAACTACGTACAATATTATATTATTAGACACTTTTCATTACTACTAGTCCTGTTTTGAAATTTATTTCCGGATATTATTAAACCCGTTATGTATTATAGTAGTAATGAAAGGCTTCTAATATTATACTATAAATATTGTTTGTAGTTGGTGAGAATAATTGGTGAGACGGTGCACATGACAATGATGTTTGTTGCTTACTCCGTATTTATTATACTAATCAAACTTTGAATTATTCAAAGGGACGTTTCCAACAAAAATGTCAAAAAGCCAATTGTCTTCACAATAATGCAAAAAAAAAAAAAAAAAAAAAAAAAAAAAAAAAAAAAAAACTCCACCAACCCACACACTTGTTCACATCTTCAATATATACAAACACAAGTCGAACAAATTTATTTATATCACCCAAACAATTTAAAACACAATTCATTCAATTTATGTATATACAAACAACTTTGACTATTAATATTTTTATTTGTGTTATATAATATTTGATGAAAATTATACCAATAGAAAATGCAATTAAAACACAATTCATTCATATATTTTTCAGCAAGTATTATATAACACAAATAAAAATATTTTTGATTAAAGTTGAATAAAAAGCGAAATCGATCGAAAATGTTGTCGTAGAACATCTCATCGCGCAGCACGAGTTCTCGGCTAGTACCTTATAATAGTAGACACCTTCCATTAGTTACTACCAA
Source organism: Artemisia argyi (assembly GCA_030686995.1). Classification (NCBI taxonomy): domain Eukaryota; kingdom Viridiplantae; phylum Streptophyta; class Magnoliopsida; order Asterales; family Asteraceae; genus Artemisia; species Artemisia argyi. Next base: position 6,236,203 of record CM060689.1, read on the forward strand.
GGTTTTGAAACCCGGGTCGACCCGGCCGGGTTAACCGGTTCGACCGGTTCCGGCTGAAAAAACTGGTCAAAACAACCCGGGTTTCTAAAATCGGGTTAACCGGTTTGACCCGCCGGGTTTTGAGTGACCCGGGTCAACCCGGTTCTCGAAACCCGGCCGGGTTTCATTTTTTCAAAATATTTTAATAAAAACCCGGGTTGACCCGGCGGTCGAACCGGTTGACCCGGTCAAAAAAATAAAAAAATAATAAATTGAAAACTGGGTTAACCCGGCGGTCTAATCGGTCGAACCGGTTGACCCGGTGCCCGGTAAATCGACCGGGTCGATTTCGAACCCGGTTTTTAAAACATTGGTTACTACTAGTACTGTTTTGAAATTTATTTCTGGATTATTATTAAAGTATTATTTTTTTGAACACTATTATTAAAGTATTAAACCCGTTATGTATTATTGTTCGTAGTTGGTCAGAATTGTCGGTGAGAAGTGCACATGACAATGATGTTTCCTATACGCTATAGACAAAAAGTCAAAAAGCCAGTTGTTTTTAAAATAATGCAAAAAAAAATAAAAATAGAACCCACCAACCCACACACTTGTTCACATCTTCATCAATATATACACACACAAATCGAACCGACTTATGTATATCACCCAAACACTACTTCACTTCTTCCTGTAACAACCCACAAACCCTTTTTTTGTTCAGATTAACAAACATGATGATGTCTTCAGTCAATCATGACGACTTTGCTCACTTAAAAATCCCCCTTGCAGATGTAGTATCCGCCACCAACAACTTTGATGACAAAAATGTAATCGCAGAAGCTGAGTTTGTAAAGTTTTACAGGGGACAGCTCTTGTGGTCCGGTGAGTTGATTAAAATTGATGCTCAGAGGTTTAATAAAGAATGGTATGATGAAAATGAACAACTGTTTTGGGCAGAGATTTCATTGCGTTCTTCTCTCAAGCATAAAAATCTTGTTTCGTTAGTTGGGTTTTGTGATGAGAATGATGAGAAGATCATCATTACCAGGCGTGAGACCAGGGGAAGTCTCGGCAACTATCTAAGTGACCCGATGCTGTTGACATGGGTGCGAAGATTGGAGATATGTGTCGGTATTGCGCAAGCGTTGAGTTATATTCATTATGACGAGCCACGCGATTTTAGCGTAATACATCGAGGCATCTGCAGTTACACAGTTTTATTAAATGATAACTGGGAGCCCAAGTTATGTCAATTTATACTTTCCTTGAATATTGAAGCGTCTCAGAGGCATCATTCATTCCATGTTGATGAAGATTGGGATATGGACGGTTATACAGACCCAACATATATAGAGACAAAGAGTTTGAGCCACAAGTCAGATATGTACTCCTTTGGGATAGTATTGTTTGAACTACTGTGTGGTAGGAAAGCAGTAATTGACGATCGAGATAATAAGTATTTGGGTCCGGCGGCCATTGCCCATTATAGACAGGAAAAACTCAATCAAATAATTGATCCGGGTCTACTGAAACAAATGGACCTGCAGTCATTCGAGATCTTCGCGAAAACAGCGTATGACTGCTTGAATGACGAACCATCGCAACGCCCAAATATAGATGAGATTGTCCCGAGACTAGAGAAAGTGTTGGAGCTCGCACGCCAAAACAGGCCTGTAAGACTTCTTTTTCTCTGTTTCATCTTTCTATCACAATAATTAATAGCCCTTTGATGTTGTGTCTTTCGTTGCTGGACCTCACTGTGGCAGGCGTTTGGCCTATTGAATTAGCTTTGGCTGTGATAAAGTTGTGATAAAGTTGTATTAAAAGTGTATAACTTAAGACTATTTTCAGTATTTAACTTTGGCTGTGATAAAGTAGTTTGGAATAGGATATGACTTTATTGTAAAAAAAAAATATTACTGGTGTAAATGTTATATAGTTGGCTTCATGAAAAAGTCAACCTATTGCATTTATACTGAAAATTATATCAATTCGTGAAGTTGAATTTTGCAATGCTAACACTATGTTCTCTAGATTCATAGAAAAAAAAAGAGTGAAGGACTCAACTACAAAGAGAAATTTATAGTTGATTGCTAAGAAAAATCAAATACAGTATTATTTGTTAATTCAATTATCAATGGGTTTTATAGATTAAAAAAAGAGGATTAAAAGAAGGGACGTTTGGTGGAAGTCACTTATATACATAATAATGATGTTGCATCTCACATCCTTTTGTAACCCGACTTCTCTTTTTGTGATAGATACACTCTTTCCCCAACCACCTTGCTCACCTAAGAATCCCCCTTGAAGATATAGAATGCGCCACCAACTACTTTGAAGAAGAAATTGTCAAAGGCAGAGGTGGATTTGGAAAGAGATACAAGGGACAACTCTCTTGGTCTGGTGAGTTGATAGATATCACTGCTCGAAGGTTAATCAATAAAGAATGGGATGGAAAAGAACAACAGTTTTGGACGGAGATTTCAATGCTATCTAGTCTCAAGCATAAGAATCTTTGTTCTATTGTTGGGTTTTGTAATGAAGTTGGTGCAGAGACCATCATTTACAAGCACAATTCCAGGGGATGGCTCAGATTCTATCTAAGTGACCCGGTGTTGTTGACATGGGTGAAAAGATTGGAGATATCTTTGGGTGTTGCGCATGCATTGAGCTACATACATAATGACGAGCCACGCGATTTTAGCGTTATACATCGAAACATCAGTAGTTATGCAATTCAATTGAATAATGACTGGAAACCCAAGTTATCAGATTTTCAGCATTCCATGAAGATTAAAGCATCCGAAAGAAACCATTCTTTCCATACTGATTCAGTTTGGTCTACGAAAGGGTATACATACCCAACATATGCAGACACTAGCAATGTGAATCACAAGTCAGATATCTACTCCTTTGGAATGGTATTGTTTGAACTACTGTGTGGTAGGGAATCAGTAAGTGACGATCAAGACAATAAGTATCTGGCTCCCATGGCCATTTTTCATTATAGAGAGAAAACACTCGATGATATAATTGACCCGGATCTATGGAAACAGATTGATCCGCAATCATTTGACGTTTTTGCAGAAACAGCGTATGGCTGCTTGAATGAAGAACAATTGCAATGCCCAAATATAGATGAGATTGTCGCAAGACTTGAGAAAGCATTGAAACTCCAAATGGCAGGCGAAAATAGGCATGTAAGGCGTTTTTTTCTCTCTTCAAATCTGTATATCATAATGACTATTATATTCAGAATAACTTATTATTAATAATTAATAATGATAGTCTACTTATTACTGTATTTATGATGCTAAAGGAACACTCAGTAGTTGCGGCCGAAGTTGAAGGTACATCATCCAGTCAAGAGAAGGTAATTTTTCTTATAACTCTTTTTGTAAGTCACTGATCGAAATTTCAAAAAAGAATTTAGATTCTCCTTATGTTGAAGGCTTGAAGCCAATGATAGGCCACATTGTGTCTAAAATTGGGGAAAAATCATATTTGCCAGCTATTGTTCTAACATCTAGCTATTCTCGAGTGTAATACACAAGATCCTATTTTTTAAGTATCTCCCAACATTTTCTGGTCTTTGATAAATTTTTATAATTGAGTTATTTACCTCAGTTTAATGTTTCACCTTTTGAATTTGCACAAATGGTAATGGTGTCTTGTTCGATACATATAGGGCTCAGTGACCGCCGATTTTAGAGGTGTTGAATCCCATATCAGCAAAAAGACAATGTCTTCCCTCAAAGATCTTTCTCATTTACACCTCAGCTTTGAAGATATAAAATCCGCAACTAACGGTTTTGATCTTAAAAATTTCATTAAAAAATCTGGATTTGGAGAGATTTACAAAGGCCGTCTCTTGCGTTCCAAACAGTTCATCGATATTATTGCGAGGTGTTTCTCTTCTAAATTTGTAGATAAGAGAAAAACATTTTGGACGGAAATTTCAATGCTTTCTAGTCTCAAACATAAGAATCTGGTGTCTTTTATTGGGTTTTATGAGGGTGAGAGGAGTAAGTTTATCATATACAAGAAGGAGGCTAACGGAAGTCTAGACACATATCTGAAGGACCAGACCCTGAAATGGATGCAAAGGTTGAAGATATGTGTTGGCGTTGCAAATGCATTGAGTTACATCCATTACGATGGTGGACGTGATTTTAGTGTCATACATTGCAACATCAAGAGCTCGAAGATTCTACTAGATGACAAATGGGAACCCAAGTTATCTGGTTTTGAGCTTTCGTTGAAAAATACAGTAGCTCGGAGGCAGCGTCTTCTTCTTACTCGTGATGTTGTTCAGAATGTATACCTAGACCCAAAATATAAAAGAACTGGGGGTCTGACTCACAAGTCAGATGTGTATTCCTTCGGTGTTGTATTATTCGAAGTCTTGTGTGGAAGGAGTGCAGTTCTTCCAGATGAAGAGTTGGGAGAGGGGTTATTAAGTCAACTCGCCAAATCTCATTTAGATGATATGATTGATCCACATTTACGAGAACAGATGGACCCCGAAGCATGCAAAATCTTCTCAGAGACAGCATTTTACTGCATACAAGAGGAACGAGCAAAGCGTCCGCATATAGATCAGGTTGTCAATAGACTTGAGAAAGCTTTGCAACTCCAGTGGAAACGTGAAAATCCAGTTGACAGTACATCATCATCCAATCGTTTGAAGGTAATTAATTTCCTTCAACTTTTAATTTTGAGGCCGATTACGAATTATCCTAATTAATAAACAAGAGCTACTAATATTATTAACTGTTGTTTTCTAGTTTAACGTGTATAACCAGTGGCGGACCTAGGAATGTTGAGGACGGGGCAATTTTTTTTATTTTTGACAAAAGTCGTTGTGCACATAAAAATAAAGGTAAAAAGCCATTGTGCACACAAAAATAAAGATAGAAATATAAGGTTTTTACATTGTTTGGCTTCAAGGTGGGGGGCAATTTGATTTTGTGAGGGGGTGCACTTTAATAAAAAGGTCCAAATTTTATTTTTTTTACACTAAAATCTGATTTTTTTTGCCGAACCATGGAGGGCACCGCCCCCCCCCCCCCCCCCCAAACTCTATATGTAGTTCCGCCCCTGCGTAAAACCACTATATCCTCATTATACCATTTTTTTTTCACAAAAAGACGAGTAAGGGCATCCACTATGATGAACCTATAAAAAGGTTTATACATTTAAAACTTTATCAATTTATAAACCTTTTCAAATTATGAAATATTATATAAAACTAAAATTTTGTAATGTATGTGGTGAATATGAAAGTATGCAATAGTTTGCTACATTAAATTTTAATAGTGGGTTCATTTTGAATGCATAGAGAAGATCTTTTCAAGGATGTAACTCTTAAGAAAGTAATGATGTAATAAGCGTGTTCAGTTTTTCAAAGTAAAAATATTTTAAATTTTATTATACCATAATCATTTTTGTGAAATACTTTAGAGTAAACTACATTTTTGGTCCTTGTGGTTGTATCAAAATCTCACTTTTGGTCAAATTTTCAAAACACGTGTGATTCCAGTCCTATAGTTTGCGTTTTGTTCCACTTTTGGTCCAATTTTCTAACGGAGTTAGTTTAGTCGTTAAGTCTAATTGTAAAGTGGCAACATTAGTCCTTTAAGTTAACGATCGTTTGCATCGTTCGTCCTTTATACCAAAGATCGTTTAGGAATTTTCTAATTTAAAATTTTCTAACGGTGCAAACATTGCAAACGATCTTTGGTATAAAGGACGAACGTTGCAAACAACCGTTAGATTAAAGGACTAATGTTGCAACTGACTTAACGACTAAACTAACTAGGTTAGAAAATTGGACCAAAAGTGAAGTCCACGTAGACTTTTGGACTGAAATGTATCACTTTTTGAAAATTAGACTGAAAGTGCAATTTTGATACAACCACAAGGACCAAAAATGTAGTTTACTCAATACTTTAATAGGCAATCATATTAGTGTTTACTGTTTACAAAAGAATAAAGGAACAAGTATGGGTATGACTAGGTTTGGTGTAACGACTTAAATTGATTATACGTCAAAGCTGAGAGTTTTTAAAGTCAACAATCTTTTAGTAGGTATTACTATTCTTTTCCTAATTTCACATAATGTGACCCACTTTGACTTTTCTATTTTTGTTATGGTTTTAACCCTTCAAACATAGTATGTTACTCTTTTCCTTTTTTCTTGAAACGGCAAAACAATTTTACAAAAGGCACCCAAGAAGGGATATTAGTAACACCATAAAGATAAAAACCTTCAAGAGGGAGGAAATATTAATTAAATGACAGAAATCTCCATTTTCAATTTTGACATTGATTTTAGGGGTGAAATCATTTTCCAACTAGTTAACTTGAAACAAATGAACTGTTGCTTTTGAACATTTTCATATTTTCTAAATGTTACTCGTAATCAATTATTAAAACATTTTGTTTTTCTTTTTTAATTTCTTACTAGCATTAATGAGGTGATGCATGATTCTATAATGTTGCAGGAGAAGAACTTTGAACACTTGAAGATTGGACTAGATGTTATAAAGGAGGCTACTGAGAATTTTGATGACGCACATTGCATTGGGTCAGGCGGATTCGGTAAAGTATACAAAGCAGATCTTGAACATTTCGATAGCAGTAATTCCTTGTTGATAGAAGGTGTGAATGAGTGTGATTTACCAAGAAAACGAAGCACGGTAGCCATAAAGCGCATTCACAATCAAGAAGGAGAACAAGGGTTCATTTCAGAAATTGAAACGCTAACTACTTGTAAGCATGATAACATAATCTCTCTTCTTGGCTTTTGTTATGAAGGTAACGGTGCAATGATCCTGGTTTATGAGCATGCTTCTAAAGGAAGTCTTGCTGACTATTTGGGAAGTTGTGAAAAAATGACTAATCTAACTTGGGTGCAACGTATAAAGATGTGTCTTGATATTGCACATGGTTTGAATTACATTCACAACAACACAGATCATGGCAAACAAAAGATGATACACCGTGACATGAAGAGCGATAACATTCTATTGGAAGATAACTGGAAGGCAAAGATTGCGGACTTTGGGCTCTCCAAATTTCACCCAGCAGATCAAGTGGCCAGCACTATCTATACCAATGTTGTAGGTACATATGTGTATTTGGATCCAGAATATCAGAAGGATCGTAGATTAAATAAGAAATCAGACATTTACTCGTTTGGAGTAGTGTTGCTTGAGATCTTAACCGGGAGGTTGGCCTATGATTCTGTATACACCAAGGTGAATGACAAGGGAATTGCACCCATTGCAAGAGATCATTTTGAAAAGGGAACAATAATGGAAATTGTTGATCACAAGATAAAGGAGGAGACCGATGAACATGTCTTTTCTTTAAGTAAAGGACCCAATAAAGAGTCTTTGGACATCTTTTTAAAGATCGCGTTTCGATGTATCGCAGAAACTCAAGCTCAGCGTCCAACAATAGAAGTTGTCATCCAAGAACTCAAAAAAGCGTTAAACTCTCAGGTAAGTAAATAATTTAAAAGACAACTTATTAATTTCTTCATATTCTTGATAGTAAAATGTGACATATCATACATTATACTTTGTGTAAACAACATTTTCTCAAACTATTACTCATTATTAGATCTTTTTTGTAAGGGTGTCTAACTATCTCACTATATACAACAAATAAATCTCACGAGGTCCTAAGCAGGACTCACCCACAACCATTTGGTTGGGGAACATTCTCACACATGGGGTACCATTTGGACACAAGCCTTTGGTACTCATTTAAGATATTAACGTTTAAGTTTTTTCTTAGTAGTTAAGTTTTGGGATTTATTGTTTTGATTTTAAACTTTTATGTAACCCTCCTCACTCTTTTTTTCCATGTATATAATTATTTTTTCCTTTAGTGTAGAAATTGCAACAACCAACCTTGATCTGCAACCATAACTTTGACATGAACTTGGAGATTGAAAATAATTAAATTTTGATTTAACAGAATCCTGTATGGCAAGTAGTTTCAGTTCGTTTTTGACTTACTACATCGACTGACTGTGTGATGATTCACAGGAGAACCACAAAGATGGCCTCAAACTGTCACTTAAAGACATAAAGTTGGCGACACAAAACTTCAGCCAAGACAATATCATTGGACAAGGAGATTTTGGGAAAGTATATAAAGGGGTAGCTACTCACACTCATGGACATAACATCTTTGCTGCAAAGCACTTGGATAGGAAGTCTGCTGAAGGAGAAGCTGAATTTATGACAGAACTGGAAATCCTTATGGAGTATAAACATGAAAATGTCATTGGTCTTTTAGGCTACTGCGATGAAGAGGATGAGAAAATTATTGTTTACGAGTATGCATCGAGAGGAAGTCTTGATAAGTACTTGGACAATGATAGTCTTACGTGGGTAATGCGGCTAAAAATATGCATCAATATTGCAATTGGGTTGGATTTCCTTCATGGAATGGGTTCAAGTCCAGAGATGGTGATACATAGGGACATCAAGAGCAGCAATATACTACTACTTGATGATTGGAAAGCAAAAATTACTGATTTTCGGCTTTCCTTAGTTTGTCCAACAAATCAAGATGCGGACTATGTCATCGACAATGTTAAAGGCACAATTGGGTATCGTGACCCACTACACTCGAAAACAGGCTTCTTAACTAGAGAATCTGATATATTCTCACTGGGTGCGGTTTTATTTGACATATTGTGTGGGAAACTATCGTCCATAGAACTAGACGATGAGTATCTTTATTTACCCTTTTTGGCTAAACACCACTATCATATCAGAAAACTTGATAAGTTGGTGTTTGAGGGTATCAAAGAACAAATTGTGCCACTGTCATATACTACATTTACAAGGATTGCCCTTCAATGCGTACATCACAGGAGAGAAAGACGGCCAACAGCAGGTGAAGTGATAATACAACTTAAGAAAGCACTGGAATTCCAAGTAAGTTTTTATAATTATTTCAAATTAGACTACCATTTCTTTCACATACAGATCTAAAACTATATTTATGGATATTAAATAAGTTGTGCACTTCTATTGTTAAAACAAGTGTTGTGGAACCATAAAACATGATAAATAAACATATATCTTAATAAGACAGTCTTTTTTTTTATCGCTCAAAACAAAAAATAAATCAAATGTCAAAACGAAAAAGATAACAAGTTTCCATGATCCAGAAAAAATGTGTTGTCTATGTTTAGTAGAAGGTCTTTAGTTGTTTCTTCAATGATAGGAATGTAAATGTATGAAATATGAGCTTATTAATTGTTTAATTAATGTACAAGAGGATTATGAGATATGGGAGTCGAAATTGCCTAAAGACTACAACGAAATAATCCAGATGTCAAAGTGCTCCGAAGATTATTCTAACATCAAGAAAGAGGATCTTTACAACATTTTCTCTAAAGGAATCCTCCTTCAACAGGACAAAGTGGTAATCAGTTCATTCTCAAATCTCAATTATATTTTTGTGCATCCTGTGTTCTATGTATTTACACATCATAACATTGAGTCTAACTTGTTTTTTTGTTGTATAACAGTTGCTGTCATTTGATGGTATTGGAGAAAGAAATGCAGTGTTTTCAGCGACAATGTTTTCCTACATAAACAGCTGTCCACATGAATGGAAGTCTCTTCCAGAATCAAGGTTATTCTTTCTACCTTTGTTGGTAAATATACATTGTTTGTTAGATGCATAAATTTCTGCTCTAATCTACAATCTAATATGATCAACAACTTTTAGAATAAGAAATATAAACAACTGAGTTTCATAAACAGATATAATACAAAATTGTTATACTCGAAGAAGAGTAAATAGTAGATGCTTTGTAACTTGTACAGGTTCAGTCCTACAACGTCTTATATCTTTATATATCAACTCTAAAGTCTCTTCAAGCTTTAGTTTATTTATACGTTGAAACTTGATATTTACTGAAAACACACTAAAAACTTTATAAGTTTAAAGCATAATAATCAGGTCAGAATGATCAAGCTTAAGGTTGCATGACATGTACTTTTTCGCTCCTCAAAAGGAATGGAAATTCAATCTTCAGAAAATTATATTTTTGATAGGAATTGGATTACATAGTGCCCATCTTGAAAATTAATTCTTTAAAAAAAAAACTGTATTTTATGTTAACTTAAATGACTTGTTTTTCCTATATAATACTTTAAAGTATGCATTTATGGAATTCATATATAAGATTTTAGAGACTTCTTAACTGATTCTATTAGTATCAGATTTTACATATATATGATATTTACATGTTGCTTGCAGTTGATATGTACTCTGTTGCTTGATTCTGTATTTATTTTTTTCAAAACATGGTTGAGGTATTCCCTGTTTTGGGCCCTCTGTTTGCACGACCATGAATCCTAGTTAATTAATTATATATTTATTGATACAATAAGTTTCAGTTTTGAATTTAAGTCTTTTCCCAATTCCCAAATAAATTGTTTTCTCGTTTATTTTGGTTTAAAGAAATACTAAATTCTAAAGTAGAAGTGTACCTCCGGGGGAATAATGGTTATGACTGACTCGGACTTGAATATTTATAACATGTGCAGATTTGAATCGGTAGTGGAGATGTCCGATGTTTCCAATTTGAACATCGAAATTAAGACAGATACTCGATTATTATCTCCGAATGCTGCTTATGGGGTCTATTTACTCTTCAAACTCTGTGATTCAAGAAAAGTTTCAACTAAACCGATGTATGTTAATCTAAAGTATAGAGTGGGCTCCGAAAATCTACATGCATATTTTGCAAAACAGAGAGACGAAGAGTGGATGATGATCGAGTTGTACAGATTCTTAAATCAGAACGAAGATGTCATGTTTACATTTCTAATAGAGAGCTTTTCATTGTTCTATTGTGGAGATGGTGCGATTTATGTCGAAGGCATTGAATTTCTAGCAGTTGACAAAGTGAGTTTAGAAATATCCCTTGGCTCCATTCTATATTCTTTTGTTTATATATAAAAATCATGTCTATGCTGCATATTTAACACGATTGTACATAGGTGAAACATGATGAAATCAGAAAGTTGAAGGATGTCTCGGAATCAAACTTCAATGTGGATCGCGTGCAACAATTGCCAACTAACTTTGAAGAAATATTTGAGATACACAGAAACTATGACGAGTTGTTTTGGTTGGGCGAAGTAAACGGGAAGAAACTTCTTGTGGTTTCGGCAAAGGCAGCTCTATACAAATTTTCTAATGCGGATCTCTTTACTTCAAAACCATCATCCCAGTCAAGGTTTGCTTTTTTGAACTAGATTTGGCATGTTTTCCTTTGATCAGTAAACTTTCCTAATTGTACATTCACAATGTGCACATCTAATCTTATCCAAATATTTGAAAATGTTTTACAAAAGAAAATAAAACTACTGCAGATTTTTTAATTTAAGGCCAATCTTCTTTATTGTTTAGTAAAATACTGAAAATTTGTGTATAAATGGTTGACAAAAGTATCACATCTTGATTTGTCTTTTTGTGCCTTCAAAATTAACATTGTTTCTAGTATGTAATCATAATATGTATAGTACATGCAGATTTCAAGAGGTGATTGAGCTTTTGCCACAACAAGTATTCTATATTAATTGCACGATCAGAAGTCAAATGTTGTCGGCCGATACAGAATACACGTGTTATCTTGTATTCAAGCTTTCAGAAGAATGTCAGGGGCTTCATAATCCGGTGAAGGTACGAGATTTATTCCACCAAGTATACGAAGAGGCTGAATTTTTCTATTTTATTACCCCAAGTCCACCGAATATGAATGATATTACACGGGTTCCAAAACAAAGGGAAGATGGATGGATGGAGATTCAAGTGTGGAAATTTAACTCGGCTCATAGTTTCAAGAATGACTCTCTTTCTGTCTCTATGAAGTTTACAAGTCATGAAGGAACTATGTCTGGCCTCATCATATGTGGCCTTGAGTTTCGGCCAACGTTTATTACTACAAGCACGCTCAATTGAGCCTTTATTTTCAAACTCAAGTGTGGTAAGCTTTACTTTGAAACTCAAGTTTGGTTTCTTAACCGATACATTATGAGCTTGGCCCGACTCGACTGTTCAAGGTAAATATTGACCGACTCGATATATTGAGTTTGGCTTGACTCAACTTTGTTGGGGTCATGGTTAGCTGAGTGAATTTTGTTGTTAGTTGCTTTGATCAAGTTCATAACGTAGTATAAACTACCTCATGTGTGTGATCTAGTAGTTTAAATTGCATTAAAGATTTGTAAGTTTTGTATTCGAACAATGTTGGTTCAGTTTGTTTTCATCAGTAGTGTAGAGTAGGGGTATTTGCATAATTGCATCCCACATTGCCCTCGTCAACAAAATGACCAAGGTTGAGATGATTATAAAATGAGATGCCAAACAATCAATGAAAATCATATTTGTTGGCTTCTAACCGAAGTCATTGTTATGGTCTAGTGTTTTTGTTGCAATTACTAGTTATTAATCATAGAATCTACAAAAGATTAATTTTATTATATCAAATATAATTGACTTTTAGTGATTATTTGACCAAGGTTGAGATGATTATATGATTAATAACAAGTAATTGCAACAAAAACACTAGACCATAACAATGACTTCGGTTAGAAGCCAACAAATATGATTTTCATTGATTGTTTGACTTTAGTGATTATTTGATTTTTAAAACATTGTAATTTGTATCCAACTTTAGTGAAAAGCTTATGATTTAATTGGTAAATTTCGAATCAGCTGAACCTAAATGAGTTTGAGGGTACTGCTCACTGTTACTTTTAACTAACACGCCCCGAGTGTGAGCCACATCTAATAGTCGAGCTCGAGCTTTATATATAAAGATTGACAAGCTTTGCGAGCCTAAGTGATATAACTAGACACCAGGTAAGTATATTCTCATATCAAGGACCATTTCAAGTTCTCAACTCGTTGCATGGGTCATGCTTCAACATCGTCTCATGTCATCTCGAAGCAAAAGAAACCGATCCCTCATTATCAATCGGAGTATATGAAATCGATATTGTTGGATAAATTGGAAGTGGATACAAAAGGTACTCTAGAGATAAAGTAAATCGATAAAGAAATTTTTTTGCTCACACAATTCATTTGATCAAGGTTCATCCCGTCTTTGTAATCATTGTATTGAAATTTTGGATTGATACATCTTGTTTTTCTTGGTATAACTTGTGAAAATGATTATTTTAGCTTTCAAGTTGGTGTAATTGATGTTGTCATCATTAGATAATGCGGAAATGAAATGTGTTCTACTTTTTTCGAAGACTTTCACTATGTATGGATTGCGTTTCATATATGGATACTCAACTCACGAAAGAAACTGAGAAAATGTTTTATTTTTATTTTTTATTTATTTATTTATTTATTTATTTATTTATCTTTTATCTTTTTTCAAAGTCGAGAACACAAGCGACAACATTATTTCTCTTCTTTTCTATCTGTAGCCGTATAACTTAGCCTGATAGCCCTATAGCTTGACACCACAACCTCCATCGAGTTATAAGGCCTCGCGTCAAATTTACCAACCGATTACAGGGTATTTCTTATTTATTTTTATTTTTTTGTGTTTTTTGTGTTTTATTGGGTTAAAGTGTGAGACAGTAGTGTCTTATAACTTGAGTGGCCGAGAGAGAGTATCTTTATGTTAAGTTATAGATATTGAATTATTGTAGAAAAATGTAGAAGTAACATTATTTTTTCTTTAAAACAAGCCCTATGACTCATGGGCACCTAATGCTCTTAAAATAAATTAAATGCACATAAGCATTTTATATCCAAATCATGAATTAAATCCACATGGGCACTAAAAATCCAAATTAACAAATAAGTTTAAAAAAAGATGGTAATAAACGATTCAAAAATCAACACAGAATATGTCTAATCATGAGCACTTGAAATCCAAATTTTAGCATTGTGACATATTTAGTTTGACATCCTAATGTTGTCACAACAACATACAAGTTCAAATATTTTTTACAACAACATACAAGTTCAAATATTCTTTGCTAAACAATGACAGTATATCGTAGTTAGATCACATATATTCAAATCAAAGACTTGCATTTCTTGAATAATTTGACCATAAAAAACATCATTCATTTACATATCTATAATCAAGCGAGTCTTTTTTTCCTTAAATAATGTCACCTTTATCATGTTTATGTTTGGCGCAAAACTTATGAGTATTAGAGTTTGGGTCATATCGATCCTCTAATAATGATCCTCTCATAATGAGAATTTATAAGAAAGTTTTTAAAATAAGGTAGTTTTTAAAACAAGTTTTGTTTGACACAAACTTTTTACATCTTTTAATCTTTCTAAGAGTTTATAGAGCAAGCTCGTTGAAGGTACTTTTAATGGAGCATAAGCTTTTATAGGTGTTCATTAACATAAATAGTTAAATACTACTTATGTATTCATATTGTAAACTAATGTTTGCAACTTAAGCTTTCATAAAATTCAGCTTTTATGAGTTACATACTTACATCACTGGAGCTCCATCACATTTCGCGAAATATAATATGTAAGTATCTTTATTTTATTTTTTCAACAACATTGATTGACATGACTAATCATTTGTGGGTGCATTCTAGTAGAGAGAGAGAGAGAGAGAGAGAGAGAGAGAGAGATCAGTCCAGCTCCATCACATTTCGCAAAATATAATATGTAAGTATCTTTATTTTTTTTAACAACATTGATTGACATGACTAATCATTTGCGGGTGCATTCTAGTAGTGAAGAGAGAGAGAGAGAGAGAGAGAGAGAGAGAGAGAGAGAGAGAGAGAGAGAGAGAGGACTTCTATAAAATGACATTACTCCAAAACTTCCAGAATTCATTAGAACAATATAAACATCAAATATGTGCATAAACTTGGTCATAATGACCAGCGGAAACATGCTTTACAAAGTGACGGGTATTATGCCAAAATACCCGTTTTGACCCATTTACATTAAAAACCACCTTTACCACTTCATTTGCCCACCAAACTTAACCAACATCATTAATATAACATCATAAAACGTTCCATAATCATTTGACCTGTTTACAAGCCAAAATGGGTATAAATACACGTTATGCCAAACACCCCTTTAACCATGACCATAAGCACAATAACCATACTATAACATACCAATTGACCACAATTTCACTATAACAACCTTGACATACATTTGACACTTGACCACACTTTACAAACCATTGTAGGATCAACTAGGGTACACTATTGAAGTGAGCTCGGTATCTACCTAAGCTCCTACTTACTTACCAATCTTCTAATCTTGCGCATATCCAAACCTTTAACCTTAGTCCAAGCCATAGCATCACACATGAACCTACAAAACATTAGGTAACTATAACGTAAGCGATAACGCTTAGTAAGTAAAACGATCATAACATACCATTATACTTCAATAAACATATAAGCATCACATACATCATAACACTTACTTTACGAGCTTACTACTCCAAGTCTCACTCAAACACATAACATCAAATCGTCACTTAGCTCACATTCATTTCATCACATAAGCATAACTAAAGCCACCTATTACATAGCACATAACCTCTATAACATACATAACACATACATGATGATCTTATCATAGGATGATGATGATGATGATGATGATGATAAGGATGAAGATGATGCTTTGATATGCTTACTAACATTGACTATATGATGATCAAACCCATTAACTTATTAACTTTAACCCATAATAAAATCACCTTATAATTACTATAACTTCTTATATAACTCATAACACCATTTACCCATCTTCCCCAAGTTAGGGTTCATAAACCCTAACCCTTAAATCACCAATTATACTCTAATTAGGATACTTACTTGGGTATGAACCATTGCTAGGGCTTCATCTACTTGAGAGAGAGAGAGAGAGAGAGAGAGAGAGAGAGAGAGAGAGAGAGAGAGAGAGAGAGTTCTTCACAAGCCAAAAAATAAAATTACTAGCACGTCGGTTTAGGCAGGAAAATTAGTTACACTTTCGCATAGGTCTCCCGTGAAACCCTTAAGGCCTTAGTAACTAAGATAAATTGAGATTGTTCGTATTAACATGACCAGTAACGTTCCATTACAAATAAAAGAGTGAGGTCTAATGACATACCAAGTTTTCTTTTTGATTGTGAGAAAATATTATCAGTCATGTTCATATAAACTTGAACAATTCAATTAGAAAAACGTTATCAGTCATGTTCATATATCATTTTTAGGGTGTTTGTTTCGGCTTATATAACGGTCTTATGACTTATTTGATTTTGAGATTATGTTTCATATGCTCACTTTTGGTGGCTTATTTTAAAACTTTTCAACTTATATAAGCTTATATAAGACATAAAAAAAATGTCAAAAAGTTTCAAAATAAGTTATAAGTGAACTTATATGAAACATAATCCCAAAACCAAATAAGCAATAGGACAAAACACCTCTTTCTTGTTTTTAAAGTCATGTACTCTCTCGTGTTCAATTATTCCAAAGAAAGCAGTTGAAGAAACCGATCGATCGTGGTGACTTGTAAAATAAACATCCAAATCATCATCTTCATCAATGGCTCCTGAATCTGCATCTCCGGCCCCACAACCACCACCACCGCCAAAGGGTCGCCGGTCCAAGTACATCTGGCCTCTTCTCCTCGTCGCCAATTTCTCCATCGGAGGTACATTTCAATTTATAAAAACCCCACTTACCTTTCATACTAGTTCTAACCACTATCTCTGTTTCTAAGCTATATCCGCCCAATACCCGGCAATATCGGTCATGACCCGGCCGTTCCGGCCAAAATCCGGCTATATCCGGCCAAGACCCGGTTGTTCCGGTCATGACCCGGATATTCCGGTCAAATTTTGTATCTACATGAATAGTTTGGGGGTTAAAGGTGACTAGTCAGAACCATGGTCCCGTAACCGTTAGCAGTAGTTGTAATTAAATTATACTTGAGTAGTAATGTGTAAAGTGAATTAAAACTAGTGTTGGAGTTTCAATGCTTGTTTTAGGGTGTGTTTGTCACGGTTAGCGTGATAAATAACAAGCATTAAAATTGTAACGCTACCTTTTCTAAAACAAGCAGTTTCTTTACCAAACCCTTTTATAATACAAACATTACTGCTACGGCTAGTTTTGCAAACATAGTAACTTCTTTATATTTAGGTTCAAAATGGAATTAGGATGTCTGGTGTCTTATTTTGTGTGTTTCAATGAAAGAACAATCGATCATGCTGTAGATTTTGGAAAGTTTGTTATATAGTTCTATGGTTGTTATTAGCTTTTGATTTTCATTTCATTTCATTGTCACTTGATACAGAACACAGATATATGTTGGTCATATTACGTTATGGTTATACCTTCCTATTCGGCTATAGACCTCTAGTACGATATCTGCAACTTCTTTTGGCATTTAAATGACATTGTTAGTTATTGTCATTGTAAGATTATAGGTGTTTATTCATCCATTTCTTCGTTAAAAAACCGAGCAAGTTTTACCAAGATGACCGTGCGTTCGCGATTTTAGTTTATATGTGAAGGTGGTACAAGTGGACCTTAAATAAGTGATGCATGAGCCCTAGTGTGCAACAATCAAAATTTCCTTAGGTTATAGTAGATATAACTTTGTAGCTTTGTTTTCCCAGATCCCCTATTAATAGATTGCTTGTTGAGAGTTAATAAGTGTAACCCCGATACATTGTCTAAGTTACATTATACTCACTTCCTCCCAATATAGTTGCATCTTTGACTTGAACTGATATTGTGACTTGATTAAGCTTTATGCTCTTCAGGCGCATTTATTTGTCAAACAAGTCATCAAATCCTTTATAATAATGCACAGCCTCTTAGAAGCGAAATGTATAGCTCACTGAAGATTATATAGAAGCTCCACCTCATTTCTTTCTCTGTGAGTAACAAGGGAAAAGATAGATGATAAATATCTTACCCTTGACATCTCAAAACATGACGGATTACTAATTTAAGAAATCTTTGATTTTTTTTATAAGCTTTAAAGGTATCAAAATGTTCAAGTTAGACCAAATCAACCGGATATCGATACAGTGTGCAGATTTAATAATAAGAACTTAGGCTCATCTAATTTCAATTATCAACATGTCCTATTTAGAGCAAAGCAACGGAGCCCTGGATGTACATTTGTCAAAAAAGTTATATTCTCTTTATCTTTCTTCCATTTCCTTAGAGTTTTATAAGTAATGAATGATTCAATAATTAATAAGATCTAAAAAAAATAATGTTTTTCTTCCATTTCCTTTAACAAAATGTCATTCTTTATGTTTTACAGCTTACCTTTTCACGAGAACAAATAAGGAGGAGAAAACAGAGGGAGATGCGCCTGCAACTGGTGTTACTTCATCTCCTACATCAACTGCTATTTCAACTGCTGCAGTGAACAATGTACCAACATCACCTCCTGCCACAACGGAGCCAGTGAAACAAATCCCCGTGGATCAGCAGATAGAGCTCTTCAAGTGGATATTGGAGGAGAAAAGGAAAGTAAAGACAAAAGATCCTCAAGAGAAGAAGAAAATTGATGAAGAAAAAGCCTTACTCAAACAATTCATCCGATCAAAGTCCGTCCCATCTTTGTAATTACTGTACACATCTGGAATTGTACATACTTTGTGGAAATTGAAAATTTCGGGCTTTTAACAATATTTATTGTACCACCAAATTTTGACAAAAAGAAAAACATGAGAATTGATATGATGTTCACTTTAGAGTTGAAGTGACACTTGCATACATAACAAAGGATGATCTATGTGACAGTGTGTTTCGCCTTGTTACAGTTTCTACTTTGATAATAAACTACAAGTGTCCACAATGGAGTGTATGGTAATAAGATATGCGAGCTTAACGAATTGACAATCTTACAACCCGTAACCCGTTGATGGATACGTTTTTGGTACAAGTGAAACTCAATCTGAGTCATCTTTTGTGATTTGACAAGTAAACATAGGACTTCAAAAACGATCTCACAAGACCCATAAAGCATGGTAAATCACTAGACTTCAACAATTCTAGATGTTACAGCTAAAGCGAGTTTCCCAAAGAATCTCAACTCACGAGATTCAAACTTAAAACCTCTTAAAATGCAAAGTGTGTAATGAATGTATGCATCGTTAGTTTAATGTATCTTGACTTTGTCATTTTACATTATATTGTGCCTCAAATTTGGAAGCCTATCAGGTTGGCGGGTCTAGTAAACAGTCTAGACACATGTTCATGGTGGTTTGTTTATGTTGTTTTTGTTTGGAGCCACATTACAATACATGGTGTGCCTCAAATCAATGCCAACTGACTCCATGAATGCCCCTATTACTTGGGCGAGAGATGTGCTAGCTAGTGTCTCGGTTCCTAGAGGTGTAATCAAGCTAAGTTGAGTACTCGAGTCGATAAAAACTTGATTGCAAAACTCGAATCTAGATCTAGACTTTATATTCAAACTCGAGTTTGATATATATACTTTCGAGCTCAACTGGACTTAGATCAGATCGATTTCTAGTAACTACATTATCTACATATAGTTCAAGTCTCAATTGAAATATTTATGCGTGAATCTTCACGCATTTGCTTGCTTGGTTTGATCAAACTCAATCTTACCTGACTTATAATTAGTCGATGTCACCAAAAAAGGTAAGTAGGTAACATCTACTTACTCCTACGTCAACTGCCATTAACCGCTTCATTGGGCCATACCTTAACATCGTCTCATGCATCCCCGAAGCCACAGATATCAATCCCTATGGATCAAAGATAGAGCTCTTCAAATGGATATTAGAGGAGCAAAGGAAAGTGAAACGATCCTCGAGAGAAAAAGAAATTTGACTAAGAAAAATTTTTACTCAAACACTTCATCGAAAAAAGTCCATCCTGTATTCGTAATCCTTATATTATAAAATTGGCAATGTAGATTTTGTTTATAATGTAGTTTTTGTATTTGTTTAATGTTGTATAACTTGTGCAAAATGGATCATTTAGGCTTTCAAGTTGATGTAATCATAGTTATCGTCGTTAAACAATGCGGAAATGATATATATTCTACTTTCGACTCGCAAGCCTATTGAAAAAACTCAACACAACTAAAACTGCATCGATTGTTAGTTTCTCAATTGCTTGCTCAACTCGCTCACTCGTGTGTCATTGAAAATTTACATTTTCTTTTAAAGATCAAACAAAACAAAAGTAAATAAACGGCAAACGCGTATATTAACTTTTACGTTTATATCAAAGAAAAAAAAGGAAACTTCTTTGAATATGTGACAACGAAAAAAGAAAAAGACATAATTCTGTTCAAACATTTTCTAACAAATTGCTTTATAGATTTGTAAGTTTTCTATTCGAACAATGTTGATTTAGTTTTCATGTAGTGTAGAGTAGGGGTATTTGCATCCCACATTGCCCTCATGATCCAAATGACCAATGTGGAGATCATTATAAAATGTGATGCCAAACAATCCATGAAACACACATTTCTTGACTTATAACCAAAGTCATTGTTTTGATTTATATTTTGGTTGCAATTACTAGTTATAATATTTTCTTTTAATGAATTTCAATTCAAAGGTATTAATTTTATTTTTATTATAATTAATACTTTTGTTTAGATTTCATCATTAAAGACATTGTAACTTGTTTTCAATTTTAGTTGTAAGAGTATCTTTTAACGATTTGAATACCGTTTAGTAAAACACTTGTGTTGTTCCTCTTTACATGTTTAGCTTAACTTTTGGTGGTGTGCATATCGCTTCTCCTATAAAATACTCATTCGACATCCATATTCGTATATATTAAAACTAAGCTAGATGATATAACAAGTGGATAAAAAAAAAGATACCAATGGGTTAAAGTTAAACTGTAAAAATAAAGTAGAAAAATGTCTTAATGAGCTGTTTATTTTACTTTTTAAACTTAATTTCGATAAGGTCACTTTGGTGAAGATTAATAATCTTTTGAACATGTTAGTTGTAAACATTTTGGATATTTATAGAAAAGCTAACTATTGAAATACCGATTAGCGTTTTGTAGTTTAAGTCATGTGCTCAAATTTTGAGTTTGATTTACACTTTTGTATGAGACCGGACCATGTTAATTTACACTTTTGTATGAGACCGGACCATGTTAAAAACACCTCGTAGGTATATTGTCTGGTGAGTATAAGTATACAATTGTCATCCCGACTCATCCGTATTAGAAGTGTATGAATGTCATCCCGACTCATCTATATTTGTTGTCCTTTTACGTGATTAAAAAAAAATGGTATTTTATTAATCATTAGTTTAGTTTACATTAAAACCATCCTATAAGTTCAATTGGGTGACTTGGATGCAAAATCCTATGAGTGCTATTATGTAAGTGTTTTCTTTCTAGCTTCTTGCTAGAAGTGTTCTTATAACATTGCCATTCAAAAAAAAAAAAAAAAAAAAAAAAAAAAACTTTTGTATTTTCTATAATATTTCACTCGATGGCAATGAGGATTTAGATGGAAGAGACTAAGAGAGTGAAGATATTTGCGCCAAAAAAATGAGTGTTTTGAGGTTGAGGGATGTGTTTTCAAGCATATAAATAGAAAGTGATAGTTGGACATACAGTCAAATATACATATCCAAAAATTATACACGGGTCCATTTTATATTTTACACATGTTCGTAGTAAAGTTTATACCACCTTGGTAGTTTGTTATGGAGTGTGATTTTTTTACATAACTTTGTTATTAAACAATAATTTACTGTCTCGTAATAAATATCGACTTTACGATTTTAATTCATCCGAAAATGAATGTTCATTTTCACATATTACCAAGTAAGAAGATTTTCAATTAAAAAAATGTGTTATTCATTGATTATCGGACCCTTATCTATAATTTTGCGCTAGAGAGCATGCTTCAGTGGATGAACAACACGACGTTGGCTTAACGGTGGTGCCATCTTGCACCGGTCCACATGCCATCTTGGCGCAATTCGTCCCATCGTTGGGTAAATGGCTAGCGCGGTATTATTATTATTATTATTATTATTATTATTATTATTATTATTATTATTATTATTATTATTATTATTATTATTTATTTATTTATTTATTTTTTAAGTGAGTAGGTATTTTTGTGGTGTGTTATGAGACCTAGTTGAGGAAGGTGTTTTAGTTATTTTGGTGGTGTTATTAGGTGGATGCAAAGCTGACACACTAATAATATTTTTTTTTGAACGGCCGAAAATTTTATAACCAACTAGCAAGAAGCTAGCGAAAACAACACAAATAATTACAAAATATAAAGCATTGGGTTTTGCAACCACAACGACCAGTTTCTACAACAATATGAACTCCTACTCGAGCACCACTCAAAAGCATTTGACACAATAATATAAAAAATACAACTCCTTTTCATCTTGATTGACCCAAAAATATTATTCCGATACTTTCATATTACCCACGTAGACGTTAGGATAATAGCTTCCAACACCTTTTTGCGATTGAGACTACAATGCATCGAATCAATCCAATCCGGGATGTCCGTAATGGATAAGAAAACCGATTGAATCATATCAAGCCAACGGAAGATTCTATCCCAAATTTGAGACGCAAGTTCACATCTCAGGAACACATGGTTCACATCTTCAATACCCGTATCACACATAGGGCATAAAAGAGAAGGTAAGTCTATCCCTTTCTGGTCTAGCTTTTCCCGAGTAGGTAACCGATCCATTCTTATCCTCCATCCTAGAATATTCACCTTTATAGGCACTAGGGTATTCCATCTAGTTGGAAGAACCCTAGAATGTAATAAAAGATTGTCTATATGAATTCGCGTACATGCCACTGAGAACTTACCCTCCTGATCAAGCGCCCATATCCACATATCTTCATTCTCGGACCATTCTATACCCTGAAGCACACATAGAAGGTCAAGAAACTGATGTCTCGTACGACCCCCAATATGCATATTTCTGATCCAATTCCAATTCCAATTGTTGTCACGCCATCGATCCGCAATGCTACTAATAATATTTATTGGTGCACCACTACAATCAGCACACTTACATTTGTAGTAGACACTTTTTATTAGACAGAAGAAACCATACAAAATAGAAAATACTCATATCTGGTTCAACCAAATACGAGTGACGACGGAACCGGTGTTGACGGGTTTTTCTATTTAATCAACCTTTTTTATTACCTAGTCAGACACATTACTGTCTGGTTATAACTTTTTGACTTAAAACCAAAGTAAGTGTTGACTTTGTATGATTCTTATTTCTTAGGGTGGTGGCAATGGGCACGGTATGGAACCAAACCGCACGGCAACACCATTGCCACCATTGCAGTATGAATTCAACGGCATGGTTTGCCTAGACGGCAGAATATGACCGTTGGGAGCATATTTTGGAACTATGTGAACTAAATTTGACCGTTGGGAGCATATCATGAAGACAAGACTTGGACTATGTTGAGCTCATCCAGGCCTTTCACTTTTCTTCTATATAACTTGAAGTATGAATTAAAGCTATGGTGATCAGGGGCGGAGCCATGTGTATGGTAGCGGGGGGCGTTGCCCCCAACAAAGTTCTCACGGGCACACAAATTATGCAGGAAAAAAAGTCAAATTAGTAGAAAAGTGTTGTCGTACCCTCATGAAAATAACCCGAATGCCCTCGGCATTTTCTCAGGTTTCCAAAGTTGATATTGTTTAATGTTTATTAATGCAAATAACATTTTCCGGTGATTTGGTTTATCAGAAAAAAATGGAGAAGAAGATAATACATGGGAAAGTGGGACAGTACTGGACAGTGGGGTTGTGTCATTGGGTATTTGGGTTATTTGGGAATGGCAAAGCGAGAAAAGCTTTCATTTATAAGTAGCAAATATAATATGATATATATTAAATATGGAGTAACAAGTGTACCTCTTTTTTAGTTTTTAATTTTTTATCTCTCTCCTTTGTTTTTCATGGAGTATAATAAAGTTTTGTATCGCTAATTTATCGCTATGTTATTTTAATAAGTGTATAATGTTAAATGTGATCCTTTTTTTATTTTTTTTCTTTTTTTTAAAGGCAACATTATATAAATGACCTAAAATAAAAACGAGTTCTCACATTTGATAAAATTTGAAATTTGAGAGTGTGTTAATCATGTATTCCAACCTTTTAGTGGATTAATCCACGTGATTTGACTAATCCGGTAACGACTTCTCTTTTTAGAATGTTGGTGTGATCGATTACTTAAGGGTTGTTTGTATCTAGTAGAAATGAACTTAAAACCTCTCACATTTTAGTGATAGTAGTCACAAGCATTTTATAACAAGGTCGCCGAGTGGCAAACGCTTTAATTAAATTTGTTTGTTAAATTTTCGTAAGTATTTTGTGTTTGTTATATGGATGTAATCAAACCCGACCCGATTTGTTCAAGTAATACTAAAGATTTTTTTATCGCTCGATGCCCCCGTAATCATTATTTCTGGCTCCGCCACTGATGGTGATGGTGATGATGGGGAATTATAACTTGCAGTATGAATTAAAACATTGTTTATGTAGGTGGAGGTTTAGGTGGCAAGTTATAAGACCAAATGCTCTTGTGGTTATACATTTTTTTTTAAGTATTATATAATTTTTTTTAATTATTAATGAAATATTTTGTTTTTATTAAATTGTTTAATATAATTTATGAAAATAAAAAATAAAAAAATAAAATTAGTTAGAGGTATGAAAGCATCCATTGCCACTAAAAAAGTATGTAGAGGTATGAAAAAAGTATGAGTGAGGTGAAATGATATTATTTGTTAGTTGAAAGGTATGAGAGAATACCATAGTCATGGTTGCCACCACCCTTACAAATCAGTACCAAAAACCTTTACAATTTTGGACCACATGACACCCCCATGTGATTTATGAGTGAACTAGTCGATTATATACTAACAAAATATAATTGATTTCTTTAGGACACGATAATATATTTTGGCAATTTCTTACGTACTATTAGGGGTGTAAACGAGCCGAGTCGAGCCGAGTTTTGCTAAGCTCGAGCTCGACTCGATTAGTAAAACTCGAGCTCGTTCGAGCTTTGGATTTCAAGCTCGAGCTCGGCTCGTCATCTCAAACACAAGCTCGAAACTCGACTCGAGCTCGATTGTTGCTACATTTAAATCTCGAGCTCGATGAAAAATAAGCTCTACTCGACTCGATTTTATGACAATTACGTAAATACATGTATATAAAAGGGTAAAAGTGTAATATCATTGAAGCTCGATAAGGGCTCGCGAGCCTCACGAGCTGAGTATATTCGAGCTCGAAGTCAACTCGAAAGTGTTCTCGAGTAGCTCGAGCTCGAGCTCGACTCGTTTATATCGAGTCGATTTCGAGTAGTTTACAAGTTGATCTCGAATAGATCGCGAGCTGTCTCGGCTCGTTTACACCCCTACGTACTACCCATGACCACTTGCATTATTTTGTGTCTCGAGTGTCCACTAGCTAGTTTTGGCACGAAATCGGTCAAAATCCATCATAATATATGTACTTACTGTTAGAATATTAGAATCATGACAATCATATAATTAGGTAAACACATATGCGGAAGCGTAGGAACATCTATAACACATAAGAGATTAACATAAATTAAATAGGAGCGTACCTTCTACAATCTTGAATTCTTGGATGAACCCTAATTAGGGTTTATAAGAATTAGGGATCTATTGATTAACCCCTTACCGTTTTGTTAATCGATCCAAGATACAATCAATAGTGTGATTGTACCACGTTCTTGTACACACGTACTAATACCGAGTAAACGTTATGCTAGTAATAAAAACACAAAGTAATTTTCTTGACACTCAAAATTCCGTTACAATAAAGGAGAAAAAGTAATACTGCATGTAATAGATTTATGATCATGCGTACATAATATGTACATGTATAATACATACATGATATATCATGATACCATGCAAACCATGCAACCACTCGTACAGTGATGTTTTACTTTTGTTTCTGTGTGTGAGTCGATCAACAAACAAGGAGCAAAGATTTGTTTATATAATAACCAAACTTTTCCTCCAAGGTATTGCCTCCCACCTCCTTTAGTTACCAAAGTCGACAACCAACCCCATTCCTAGAACTTTCAAAGAATCGGTTACAAAGAGATAGGACAAGGGTTTCAAACTTTGAAACTTTAATCCTTCTTTATATATTTAAGCGGTCATTAGTCAATTGTCCGTTAATTGCTAACGGTCGTTAGACGTTTTGTGTATATAATAATTAAATATAACATTTTATATATAATTATTAATCATTTACTCTTCATACGTAAAGTGTGCAATCCCGTGGTCTCGGGTTCGATACTAGACATATATGATGAGGCAAAAAATGATCCGTTTTTAGGGGGTCATTTAAGCCCGAATCCGACTTTATTTGATCAAATGTTGCCCTAAATCGTTCCTTTTGTGATTTTAGGTGTTTGGAGAGTGAATTCTGGAAAAGAAGCCATTTTGGACGTTTTTGGAGCATAAAAGTGAAGAAAACGGCAAAGTATCAATTTTCCATGCTGAAGACACTAGGTAACGGCGTCAAGAGTTACACCCTGACGGCGTCAGACATCAAGAATAAAACACCGTAGTTGATGACGGCGTCAAAGTCCATCCTGACGGCGTCAAAGTCCCAAGAATAAAATACCGAAGGTGGTGACGGCGTCACATAGGCCGTCATAAGTAGATCAAGGCCCTCCGAGAAAGTATTTGGCGGCGAGGTGACGGCGTCACATGCTTGTCTTGACGCCGTCAGCCCAATTTTCCTATATATAGTTTTCTAGTTTTTTCATAAAAAAGGGAGAAGTTTTGGTGAAACCCTAAAGACGAATTTGGTGCCTCTTTTACAGGTTTTTCAAGGGTTCCAAACCCTTGATACCTTGCATTGTAATTGAGATAAATGTTCTTCTAATTCAATCAATATGTCTATGTGTTGGTTGTTTATCTCTTGTTCTTGTCTCATGATGCGTGGGAATCGCACCTTGCTTTACCTCTCGAGGGATCCCGAGAAGCTTACAACCCCCACCAGGCAGTGTACCTGATCGTTGTAGTATAGTATAGTGACAAGTACCGGGGGATTGATCGTTCAGCTTAGGAATAGTGTCGCTAGGATTAGAAAACCTAATTAATAGTT
Organism: Artemisia argyi; assembly: GCA_030686995.1. Classification (NCBI taxonomy): domain Eukaryota; kingdom Viridiplantae; phylum Streptophyta; class Magnoliopsida; order Asterales; family Asteraceae; genus Artemisia; species Artemisia argyi. The sequence goes on from CM060689.1 coordinate 6,263,389, forward strand.
CTAGAGGTGAGAGATGATTATTTTTGTATTTTTATATTTTTTTATGAAAGCAAGTAAAATCTCGGGTTTTAGAAGAGTGGGCGGAATTAGTTGCTATTCAACTAACCCAAAGCTATTATATAATTAAAATGAAATTAAGCTAAATTAAACTAAGGTTGTGAGCAGTAATTGGAGAAATTGTGTTTACTTAGACTTCATTACTCCCTAGATATCTTTTACATGTTAATTACTTGTTATACTTGTATGAATGACGGATTGTATTCCTTAATACCATTTGTGGGGTGGCATACATAACTCCCCAACTCTATGAGCTCTTATCTCCTCCTACACCATGACCCAGCACAACTATAGGGATTGTAAACAGTGGCTCATGCATTAAATACAACCAATAAAGACCTAGTACGCCTCGGTTCATGTTTCTTAAGACGTTCAAGCATGTTACCATTTGGAGATCTGCCAGTTTTCTTAAGCCTAACATATAAATCATTCATTCAAAACAAGAATAGACAAGTAATCAACACATAATCAACATCTAGGTTTCATTAGATCTAAGCAAACACAAGAGAGATCTAGCCTAGCATAATGGAATTGAGACAAGAACAAGAGATAAACAACCAACACATAGACATATTGATTGAATTGAAAGTACACTTATCTCAATTACAATGCAAGGTCTCAAGGGTTTGGAACCCTTGAAAAACCTGTAAAAGAGGCACCAAAATCGTCTTTAGGGTTTCACCAAAACTTCTCTCTCTTTTAATGAAAAAACTAGAAAACTATATATAGGAAAAACAGTCTGACGGCGTCAAGAGTTAATTCTGACGCCGTCACCTCGCCGCCATATACTTCCTCGGACGGCCTAGATCCACTTATGACGGCCTACGTGACGCCGTCACCACCCACGGTATAATATTTTAGCCACTTTGACGCCGTCACCAGTCCATCTGACGCCGTCACCAGCTACGATGTTTAATTCTCCATGTCTGACGTCGTCAAGAAGGTAGTCTTGACGCCGTCACCTTGTATCTTCAGCATGGATTTTTGGTACTTTGCCGTTTTCTTCACTTTTATGCTCCAAAAACGTCCAAAATAGCTTCTTTTCCAGAATTCACTCTCCAAACACCTAAAATCACAAAAGGAACGATTTAGGGCAATATTTGATCAAATAAAGTCGGATTCGGGCTTAAATGACCCCCTAAAAACGGATCATTTTTCGCCTTATCATATACCCTTACACTTGAGATTTGCTTGTCCTCAAGCAAATGAGCTTTTATTCTACTCAAAAGACAAGTTAGGGGTCATTTAACACTAATATAAAAGTAATTACAATAAATAATCGTTCCACTAAAGACCAATAGACAAGCACGGAGGTCATACACAAGCACCTCGCAAATAGTGTTTAGATACTCACATCTCTCGGGTGTAATAAAGTAATATAACATTATGGAAATGGAAGATATCTCTCACTACCTGTCATAGCAAAATAGATTACCATAGGCTTGGGAAAGGATCAAACCTCCACCACATGGAGTAAGCACCTAGGATAAACTATCAAAGAGGTCTTTCAAAGGGTTATAACGTTAGGTGTAGGGATATGAATTACACGGTTTTGTTGGATAAAGGGAGTTTTACTGGTGGCGAGTTAACAATCTTAGTTAATTACATGTACAAGTTGGCGTTGCTAAGCCAAGACTAGACTCGACTTAAGCTAATAAATGAAAAATAACAAAAATATAAAATAAACTTAGAATGAAAACGGGATGGTAGTCCGTATGTTTTTTTTTTTTTTTTTTTTTTTTTTTCTTTTCTATTTTTTTTTTCTTTTTTTTTCTTAATTTTTCGATTTTTTTTTTTTTTTTTTTTTTTTTTTTTTTTTTTTTTGCATACACTCTTACCCTACCATCCAAAATAATACATCATAGGGGTATAAACATTCCCCTTACACTTGAATCTTTACATACTTTACATTTAACTAATCTAATGACTCGAATTAAGAAAATCAAAACACTTGGAGCACTTTTAAGATTAACGCACGTATGGGGGTAATAAGTGATGTTCTTCCCCATTACTCCATAAAATAAGTACTTACCCATGAGTCCCAATCGTCCCAAAACAATATGTACAAGGATATGACTCGACTTAGCAACCATGTAATCAATTAGAAAGTTAACTTAGGGTTTAACAAATAACAAAAATGCACTAAAAATGAGTGCATACACGGAAGGCTAAGGCGATTTGGGTGTACATTTAAGTGGGGTGTAACAAATTCTTCCTTTAAGTAAAATGCTTAAAGTTAGAAACGAAAAGATAGGCTCGGAGGGGTGTACTAGGGGTATCGTGTACTAAAAATGAGTACAACGCTAAGGGTGTGGGAAAAATTAGTTGACTTAACTAGCCAAGTAATATGACTTAAATGGTCAAGTAATTATAATACGGGTTTAACACAAGGGTGATCCTAATGCCTCTTATCATGTAGTAAATCCTACCACACGAATGTAGTCTCACTAGCGGTCTCGGGATGCATCACTAACGCAAGTTCTAGAATCTAAATGCTACCGGTACACTCATAAGCACTAATAATGAATGCTTTTCCTATCAAATCTAAAGGCGAACCTCACATTTTTGGGTGGAAAATTTTTCTGAATATATGGTTATGTGCTAGTCATACAACCTCCTATCCATGAGACGCTTGCTATGGCTAAAGTTTCACTCCTAAATGTTGTAAAAAATTTTAAATTTGGCGCTAAAATTACACTAACAAGTATTTCTCGTAGTTTTATTACTCATCTACTATCAAACAAAACAAACTCAAGCGAAAGTGCATATGTAAGGTATCATCTTTTTACCCTCCCCTTACACTTAAGATGAACATTGTCCCCAATGTTCAAGTAAAGAATGTAAAAGTTAAAAAGTAAAGAGAATGAAATCAAATACTCCCCTGATTCGCTCGGTATGGATTTTAGTTGGCCAGGTTAAATCTTCCTCCAAGAAAACGAACAATCAAAGCTTCCCTTCCAGAATATAAATCATCTTCTTGTCACAAATAACCTGTAAATCCTGACAAAAGTAGACAAGGCAACCTCGCGTAAAATCGGCGGCATCCTATATAAGTTACTAACTCCTAGAAAACAAAGTAAGATATAATGCTTGTGGAATGAAGTTTGCAGATTTCCTGGAGATTATAAAACTTAATAATTCACAAAAACCATAAGACTCCGTTAGAAAAAACAAAACCGGTAAAATTTCCAGATTTTAACTCCTGACGCCGTCAAGAGCAAACCCTGACGCCGTCAGAATGAACCTGCAGAAATTCTTATGTTAAGTTTCCGGAAAATTTCTGGAAAAACTTTGTCCTACTTCCTGGAAAATCCTGCAAAACTTCATTATGACTCAATACAAGCATTTGACTCTAACAAATACGAATATACATGTTCATTAAATATTGTGGAGAATCATGATCGGGTTGTTTCTTAAAAACATATTTGGGGTTTCCCCTTACACTTATCTTTTGCAAAAATACCTTTAGGTTGAAGTTAAGACTAGGCCAAACAACATAATAAAGTATTTCACATTTTAATTTAGAAACATGATCAACCAACAATAAAAATAAAACATGCATACGGAAGCAAATAACAATCAAACAAATAAAATCACACAAAACATGGGTTGCCTCCCAGGAAGCGCTTGTTTTTGTTCGAGTCACGAGCCTGACTCTACCCTTATTTAACATGAATAGGGGAAGTTTTCCCTACACTTTGAATTAAGTGCGGGTGGAAGTAGCGTTACACACCCTTAGGGTGGAAGTATGCCACGTGAGGAAAGAGTGGTGGATGAATTATATGCTCAAAGGGTTGTGCTCCTATCATCATAACCTTACCTAATTCAATCGGGTTAATGGATGGATTAAGATTTTCTCTTAGAAAGGGATCATCTTCTATCAATTTCGAGAGACTCCTAGTTGGGAATCGATCTTGACCTAATAAACCCGGTTTAAACCCATAATGTTTCTTGTGATCAGTCATAAATGGGTGATGTAAGCATGTAAAGTCATGTTCCACTCCTATGTCAGCTTCCTCTCTACAAGGCTTAAAGTCTACTACCTTTGTCCTAAGACTACCCGGACTATATGGTTTGATGGGTGGATCGGGACCTATTTCAATTCCTAAATTCACATCCAAGGATGGAAGATTGGGTAATGGTTTTGGTTGAGGCTCCGGTTCATCAAAACTAGGAACTTCCCTAGAACTAGGAGTAAGGTTATCACTACAAGTGTTCAAACCTATATCCTCTAGTGGTGCTTGGTCCAAGGGTTCTACCTCAATTGGGGTTCCTATAGTCTCTTCTACTTCTTCCGGGTAAGTCACGGGCGGTGTATGTGCCTCAAATGATGGTAGGACTTGTGGGGTACTTTGTGGGCTTGGATTATCCACCTCATCCTCCATTGTACCTAGATTACCTATATGTTTGTTTTGTACTATGATATTAGGTGCCATCCAACTAGGTATCTCAACATGAATATATTCATCCCCAGACAAACTTCCTGTTTGCTCCATCAAACTTGTTTTTGATTGATTTGTGATGTTGTTTGTTGGGTTGTCTACTCTATAATAATATTGGGCACAGTTTTCTATGGTATCCCACGCTTCTTCATCATTTAATTCCCTAGGGCCCCCATTGGCAAAATCATCGATGCGCATTTGGTCACATTGGCTGACACGATAGTAAAAGGTTTCGGTTAGGGATGATAAAGAGAAACTATGATGAGGGAATTTTCGGAGTAAAATTTTAAAACGAGTCCATGCATCATATATGGGTTCATCTCGATATTGTTTGAAATTCGAGATGTCAACATGGTAGAATGGCCTTTTTGGTTGGTGGTATGGTGGATTCGCGTACTCCATAATGGTGAACGGAATAGTCAATGGAAATTACGAACAAACACACAAAGAAAAAGATAGACTAAAGAAATCCTAAAAATAAAAATAAAAATCTTACTAGAAAGGAATCTAGCAAGTAGACCTAATAAAAAGAAATCCTAACCTAGAGAATAACTATTCCCCGGCAACGGCGCCAAAAACTTGATGCGTGGGAATCGCACCTTGCTTTACCTCTCGAGGGATCCCGAGAAGATTACAACCCCCACCAGGCAGTGTACCTGATCGTTGTAGTATAGTATAGTGACAAGTACCGGGGGATTGATCGTTCAGCTTAGGAATAGTGTCGCTAGGATTAGAAAACCTAATTAATAGTTCTAGAGGTGAGAGATGATTATTTTTGTATTTTTATATTTTTTTATGAAAGCAAGTAAAATCTCGGGTTTTAGAAGAGTGGGCGGAATTAGTTGCTATTCAACTAACCCAAAGCTATTATATAATTAAAATGAAATTAAGCTAAATTAAACTAAGGTTGTGAGCAGTAATTGGAGAAATTGTGTTTACTTAGACTTCATTACTCCCTAGATATCTTTTACATGTTAATTACTTGTTATACTTGTATGAATGACGGATTGTATTCCTTAATACCATTCGTGGGGTGGCATACATAACTCCCCAACTCTATGAGCTCTTATCTCCTCCTACACCATGACCCAGCACAACTATAGGGATTGTAAACAGTGGCTCATGCATTAAATACAACCAATAAAGACCTAGTACGCCTCGGTTCATGTTTCTTAAGACGTTCAAGCATGTTACCATTTGGAGATCTGCCAGTTTTCTTAAGCCTAACATATAAATCATTCATTCAAAACAAGAATAGACAAGTAATCAACACATAATCAACATCTAGGTTTCATTAGATCTAAGCAAACACAAGAGAGATCTAGCCTAGCATAATGGAATTGAGACAAGAACAAGAGATAAACAACCAACACATAGACATATGGATTGAATTGAAAGTACACTTATCTCAATTACAATGCAAGGTCTCAAGGGTTTGGAACCCTTGAAAAACCTGTAAAAGAGGCACCAAAATCGTCTTTAGGGTTTCACCAAAACTTCTCTCTTTTAATGAAAAAACTAGAAAACTATATATAGGAAAAACAGTCTGACGGCGTCAAGAGTTAATTCTGACGCCGTCACCTCGCCGCCATATACTTCCTCGGACGGCCTAGATCCACTTAGGACGGCCTACGTGACGCCGTCACCACCCACGGTATAATATTTTAGCCACTTTGACGCCGTCACCAGTCCATCTGAAGCCGTCACCAGCTACAATGTTTAATTCTCCATGTCTGACGCCGTCAAGAAGGCAGTCTTGACGCCGTCACCTTGTATCTTCAGCATGGATTTTTGGTACTTTGCCGTTTTCTTCACTTTTATGCTCCAAAAACGTCCAAAATAGCTTCTTTTCCAGAATTCACTCTCCAAACACCTAAAATCACAAAAGGAACGATTTAGGGCAATATTTGATCAAATAAAGTCGGATTCGGGCTTAAATGACCCCCTAAAAACGGATCATTTTTCGCCTTATCATCTCAATTCAATTATGCTAGGCTAGATCTCTCTTGTGTTTGCTTAGATCTAATGAAACCTAGATGTTGATTATGTGTTGATTACTTGTTTATTCTTGTTCTTGGATGAATGATTTATATGTTTGGCTTAAGAAAACTGGCAGATCTCCAAATGGTAACATGCTTGAACGTCTTAAGAAACATGAACCGAGGCGTACTAGGTCTTTATTGGTTGTATTTAATGCATGAGCCACTGTTTACAATCCCTATAGTTGTGCTGGGTCATGGTATAGGAGGAGATAAGAGCTCATAGAGTTGGGGAGTTATGTATGCCACCCCACGAATGGTATTAAGGAATACAATCCGTCATCCATACAAGTATAACAAGTAATTAACGTGTAAAAGATATCTAGGGAGTAGTGAAGTCTAAGTAAACACAATTTCTCCAATTACTGCTCACAACATTAGTATAATTTAGTTTGTTTTCATTTTCAGTATTTTATTTTGAATATATCTTAGCTTTGGGTTAGTTGAATAGCAACTAATTCCGCCCACTCTTTCAAAAACCGAGATTTTAATTGCTTTCATAAAAACATAAAAATACAAAAATAATCATCCCTCACCTCTAGAACTATTAATTAGGTTTTCTAATCCTAGCGACACTATTCCTAAGCTGAACGATCAATCCCCCGGTACTTGTCACTATACTATACTACAACGATCAGGTACACTGCCTGGTGGGGGTTGTAAGCTTCTCGAGATCCCTCGAGAGGTAAAGCAAGGTGCGATTCCCACGCATCAAGTTTTTGGCGCCGCAGCCTGGGGAATAGTTATTGTCTAGGTTAGGATTTCTTTTTATTAGGTCTACTTGCTAGATTCCTTTCTAGTAAGATTTTTATTTTTATTTTTAGGTCTTCTTTAGTCTATCTTATTTCTTCGTGCCTTTGTTCGTAACTCTTTACCATCCGACATCATGGAAGGTGGTAACATCTTTGAACCCGTCATCCCACCACAACAAAACCCACCACTAGAACCCCTTAGGCCCCGAACCTTAGGAGAGTACTCCCGACCTAGCCATCAAGGCTACCGAAACACCATTGAGCTCACCGGAGCCAATGTGACCCCCTTGCGATCCGACACCATCCGGTTGGTGCAAAGCGGATGTGCATTCCATGGACTTCGTTCCGAAGATCCAAACCAACACCTTAAGGACTTCCTCAAAATCGTAGATTCCATAGACCTAGGTGTTGAAACTAGAGAGACTACCCGTTTACGCCTATTCCAATTCTCTCTACGGGATCAAGCTAGTCAATGGCTTGAGCGTTTACCCGCGGGATCCATCACCACATGGGATGATCTCACCACTCGTTTCCTTGCTCAATTTTTCCCACCGGGGAGAACTACTAAGCTTAGAAATGACATTTTGATGTTTCAACAACGTCAAAATGAATCTCTTTATGAAGCATGAACTCGTTTCAAGGACTTACTCCAAAAAGTCCCTCATCATGGCATAGATCTTTGGCTCCAAGTCTAAATCTTCTATGACCATATCGACATCTCCACGAGGCGAACCATTGACCAATCGGCCGGTGGTAAGCTACGTGATCTTAGTGCGGAACAATCATGGGAACTCATAGAAGATCTTGCTCTCTATGACAACGAAAGTTGGAATGATCCCCGTGACTTGAACAAAACGGTCAAGGCAATATCTTTGCCTTCGAACAATTCTAGCACTCCCGACCGTAGGATCATGGAACTTGAAGGTCGAGTCAAGTCTCTCATGAAATCCTACGAAGCCCATAAACCTTCAAGCCAAGTAAGCAGAATCGCTTCTACATGCAAACTATGCAATGGCCCTCATGAGACCCATAACTGCATGGAGCTTCCAAAACGTGCTTATAACGAATTCACATCATCGCACATAGGTCAGGGTCCTCGAACTTCTGCCAAAGCCTATGAGGCATGGAAGGATAAACCTGATTTTAGAGGGTACCAAACGCGAAGCGTATCCTTCAATGACTCCTCACCACTCACTTGGTCCGAGCATTTTCCATCACAAGGCACTCCTAGGCAAAGCTGTGAAGATACTTTAAAGAAATTCATTCTCTCTCAAGAACTACAGCTCGCTACGCTCGAGGCCAAATTTAAACAATAGCAGGATGATGTAAACAACAAGATTTGTAATCTGTTGACTGCTATCAAAGAGCATATTGATAATAGGCCCATTCTCGTTAATGAGGTTAAATCTGCTACCATCATGAGTCCACCAGCTTCCCCTGTAAAAATAAAAAGTCCTAGCAAGCTATTCAAACATCTGTCTCCTAACGGAAAAGAACCTGTCAACCCCCCTGGACCAATCCACTTCGTAAACACCATCACCACAATATCTGCTTCAACACCCAACCCAACCCAACAACAACCTAACAAACTCCGTCAGACAGCGAAAGATGAGACCTCAAGGGTTGACCATGATTTGGCAAGAAAACCTACCGACTCACCCGAGCAATACACCGCGCAAGAATCCGACAAACCGGATGAAAGGAAAGAGAAATCGGAAAAGCACGAGAAAGATCCAACCATTTTGGGTAAATCTATTATAGAAGAACCCGAGAGAAAAATGGAGGATGTTATTGGTGTGGGTAACAATCATACTAAGGAAAGTAACCCTAAAGTTTTCAGGATCCCTGTACCATTAAGGAAAAGCTCTTAACCAATAGTCATATAGATCCTAGCTTCCCAGTCAACATAATCCCCCTCTCCCTATACCACAAAACCTTCCCAGAGCACGTTGCGTGCAAGAGAGTAATAGAAAATTTATCGATTGGGATTGGAGAGCTTGTTTACAGTGCTGACCTCACCGTGGTTGACGACGTGGACCCTTTCACCAATCAAATGTTAACCCACCTTGTCCTTGGGGTACCATTTATCAATGAATCAGGAGCAATCCTTGATGAGAAAGATGGTAGTGTAGTACTCACCAATGGTGTTAGGAAGGTAATCTTTCGTAGGGATAGTGAGGAGGTGTACGAGTATCGTCCATCTCTTGAGGGGAATCTATATGGGTCAAAGGATGGAGAGTTGGGGAAGATAAGACGACGTGATCCAGATAATCTCAAAATCCCCTGCATGATCGGTCATAAGTACTTCGATAACATATACATTAATGTATTCCTGCCAAAGAATTTTATGTCATTGTTTCACTATAACAATATCTGCAGATGGGGGATGATTTACAAAGGAGAGAAAGTGGTTGGCAAGGATCATGAAATCCAGGTGTTTGTAGGAAATATGGCATTCCCTATGGAATTCACAATTGTGGATAACATCGAGGACTATGTCGACCCTAGGTTATCACAAGTCGTCTTTGGAGCACCCTTTTGTGAAATCACTAATTTGATAGTGGATGACTTGAACGGGATCATGACCTTCACTGATGGGATTAGGAGGATTTTATACCAAACGCCATACAAGAGAAAAGACCTTAAGGGAATAGATTGTGACGGGCTTGATATGATGAGCTCCCAACTTATCTTGTGTGATGAGGATGTTAGGAGAGGGTGTAGGAATATTTCTGATTTATCATGTGGATTCTTTAAGAAAGTTAGTAAGCTTGGTTCTAAGTATTGACAAGATGTTTTCGAATTCGAAGATCCGAAGTACTTGCACTATGAAAGCGATACTAGTTTAGAAGACGACCTAGAGAATGGAACCAATGATGAGATCACGTAGTAACCCATGACTTTGAGTCTAGCTACAAGACTCGTAAATAAAGAAAAGCGCTTCTTGGGAGGCAACCCATGTTTTGTGTGATTTTATTTGTTTGATTGTTATTTGCTTCCGTATGCATGTTTTATTTTTATTGTTGGTTGATCATGTTTCTCAACTAAAATGTGGAAATACTTTACTATGTTGTTTGGCCTAGTCTTAACTCCAACCTAAAAGTATTTTTGCAAAAGATAAGTGTAAGGGGAAACCCCAAATATGTTTTCAAGAAACACCCCGATCATGATTCTCCACAATATTAAATGAACATGTATATTCGTATTTGTTAGAGTCAAATGCTTGTATTGAGTCATAATGAAGTTTTGCAGGATTTTCCAGGAAGTAGGACGAAGTTTTTCCAGAAATTTTCCGGAAACTTAATATAAGAATTTCTGCAGGTCTATTCTGACGGCGTCAGAGTATTACTCTTGACGGCGTCAGGAGTAAAAAAATCTGGAAATTTTACCGGTTTTGTTTTTTTTAACGGAGTCTTATGGTTTTTGTGAATTATTAAGTTTTATAATCTCCAGGAAATCTGCAAACTTCATTCCACAAGCATTATATCTTATTTTGTTTTCTAGAATTTAGTAACTTATATAGGATGCCGCCGATTTTACGCGAGGTTGCCTTGTCTATTGTTGTCAGGATTTACAGGTTATGTTTGACAAGAAGATGATTTATATTCTGGAAGGGAAGCTTTGATTGTTCGTTTTCTTGGAAGAAGATTTAACCTGGTCAACCTAAAATCCATACCGAGCGAATCAGGGGAGTATTTGATTTCATTCTCTTTACTTTTTCACTTTTACATTCTTTACTTGAACATTGGGGACAATGTTCATCTTAAGTGTAAGGGGAGGGTAAAAAGATGATACCTTACATATGCACTTTCGCTTGAGTTTGTTTTGTTTGATGGTAGATGTGTAATAAAACTATGAGAAATACTTGTTAGTGTAATTTTAGCGCCAAATTTAAAATTTTTTACAACATTTAGGAGTGAAACTTTAGCCATAGCAAGCGTCTCATGGATAGGAGGTTGTATGACTAGCACAAAACCGTATATTCAGAAAAATTTTCCACCCAAAATGTGAGGTTCGCCTTTAGATTTGATAGGAAAAGCATTCATTATTAGTGCTTATGAGTGTACCGGTAGCATTTAGATTCTAGAACTTGCGTTAGTGATGCATCCCGAGACCGCTAGTGAGACTACATTCGTGTGGTAGGATTTACTACATGATAAGAGGCATTAGGATCACCCTTGTGTTAAACCCGTATTATAATTACTTGACCGTTTAAGTCATATTACTTGGCTAGTTAAGTCAACTAATTTTTTCCCACACCCTTAGCGTTGTACTCATTTTTAGTACACGAAACCCCTAGTACACCCCTCCGAGCCTATCTTTTCGTTTCTAACTTTAAGCATCTTACTTAAAGGAAGAATTTGTTACACCCCACTTAAATGTACACCCAAATCGCCTTAGCCTTCCGTGTATGCGCTCATTTTTAGTGCATTATTGTTATTTGTTAAACCCTAAGTTAACTTTCTAATTGATTACATGGTTGCTAAGTCGAGTCATATCCTTGTACATATTGTTTTGGGACGATTGGGGCTCATGGGTAAGTACTTATTTTATGGAGTAATGGGGAAGAACATCACTTATTACCCCCATATGTACGTTAATCTTAAAAGTGCTCCAAGTGTTTTGATTTTCTTAATTCGAGTCATTAGATTAGTTAATTGTAAAGTATGTAAAGATTCAAGTGTAAGGGGAATTCTCATCCCCTATGATGTATTATTTCGGATGGTAGGGTAAGAGTGTATGCAAAAAAAAAAAAAAAAAAAAAAAAGGAGAAAAAAAACATACGGACTACCATCCCGTTTTTATTCTATGTTCATTTTATGTTTTTGTTATTTTTCATTTATTAGCTTAAATCGAGTCTAGTCTTGGCTTAGCAACGCCATATTGTACATGTAATTAACCAAGATTGTTAACTCGCCACCAGTAAAACTTCTTTTATCCAACAAAACCGTGTAATTCATATCCCTATACCTAACGTTACAACCCTTTAAAAGACCTCTTTGATAGTTTATCCTAGGTGCTTACGCCATGTGGTGGAGGTTTGATCCTTTCCCAAGCCTATGGTAATCTATTTTGCTATGACAGGTAGTGAGAGATATATTCCATTTCCATAATGTTATATTACTTTATTACACCCGAGAGATGTGAGTATCTAAACACTATTTGTGAGGTGCTTGTGTATGACCTCCGTGCTTGTCTATTGGTCTTTAGTGGAACAATTATTTGTTGTAATTACTTTTATATTAGTGTTAAATGACCCCTAACTTGTCTTTTGAGTAGAATAAAAGCTCATTTGCTTGAGGACAAGCAAATCTCAAGTGTAAGGGTATATGATGAGGCGAAAAATGATCCGTTTTTAGGGGGTCATTTAAGCCCGAATCCGACTTTATTTGATCAAATATTGCCCTAAATCGTTCCTTTTGTGATTTTAGGTGTTTGGAGAGTGAATTCTGGAAAAGAAGCCATTTTGGACGTTTTTGGAGCATAAAAGTGAAGAAAACGGCAAAGTATCAATTTTCCATGCTGAAGACACTAGGTGACGGCGTCAAGAGTTACACCCTGACGGCGTCAGACATCAAGAATAAAACACCGTAGTTGATGACGGCGTCAAAGTCCATCCTGACGGCGTCAAAGTCCCAAGAATAAAATACCGAAGGTGGTGACGGCGTCACATAGGCCGTCATAAGTAGATCAAGGCCGTCCGAGGAAGTATTTGGCGGCGAGGTGACGGCGTCACATGCTTGTCTTGACGCCGTCAGCCCAGTTTTCCTATATATAGTTTTCTAGTTTTTTGATAAAAAAGGGAGAAGTTTTGGTGAAACCCTAAAGACGAATTTGGTGCCTCTTTTACAGGTTTTTCAAGGGTTCCAAACCCTTGATACCTTGCATTGTAATTGAGATAAGTGTTCTTCTAATTCAATCAATATGTCTATGTGTTGGTTGTTTATCTCTTGTTCTTGTCTCAATTCAATTATGCTAGGCTAGATCTCTCTTGTGTTTGCTTAGATCTAATGAAACCTAGATGTTGATTATGTGTTGATTACTTGTTTATTCTTGTTCTTGGATGAATGATTTATATGTTAGGCTTAAGAAAACTGGCAGATCTCCAAATGGTAACATGCTTGAACGTCTTAAGAAACATGAACCGAGGCGTACTAGGTCTTTATTGGTTGTATTTAATGCATGAGCCACTGTTTACAATCCCTATAGTTGTGCTGGGTCATGGTGTAGGAGGAGATAAGAGCTCATAGAGTTGGGGAGTTATGTATGCCACCCCACGAATGGTATTAAGGAATACAATCCGTCATCCATACAAGTATAACAAGTAATTAACGTGTAAAAGATATCTAGGGAGTAGTGAAGTCTAAGTAAACACAATTTCTCCAATTACTGCTCACAACATTAGTATAATTTAGTTTGTTTTCATTTTCAGTATTTTATTTTGAATATATCTTAGCTTTGGGTTAGTTGAATAGCAACTAATTCCGCCCACTCTTTCAAAAACCGAGATTTTAATTGCTTTCATAAAAACATAAAAATACAAAAATAATCATCCCTCACCTCTAGAACTATTAATTAGGTTTTCTAATCCTAGCGACACTATTTATAAGCTAAACGATCAATCCCCCGGTACTTGTCACTATACTATACTACAACGATCAGGTACACTGCCTGGTGGGGGTTGTAAGCTTCTCGAGATCCCTCGAGAGGTAAAGCAAGGTGCGATTCCCACGCATCAATATACTTATTAATATTTATCCACAAACTCTAACAGCTCCCACTTGGATATCTATTAATAGTATAATGACAATGGTTAGCGTCTAGCAACACGCCAATGCCCCTAGTTCAACTCGAGGAAGGTCTCCTGGATAACCTTTATTGATTCATCATTATTATTATCATCCTTTTGTTTCTAATACCACGTTAATAAAGATATGGATCTTAGTCATTCTTTAATTAACAATTCTGTTTCTCGTTGTTTATGATTGAGCAAGATTACCAAAACATCTGAACGTATTCCAAATAGACTTTCGGCGTGCGCACGCATACATCTTGTCAACCCTACGAGGGGCCCAGCAGTATTAAGCTTCAAAACGAATTTGAAGGAACAAATTCTTTCTTGACTACAAGAATAACTCATGGACTTTGTAACAATTCTGAAAGAACCCTTATGACTTCCAATTACGGTAAGCGGTAGATTGTTGCACAGAATGCACTACATCCATGACTCTTATCTGGTATCTCAAGTCCGAGGATAACAATTTCATGATTTACTTACTGACAATATCCATAAAGTAAACTCATGTTGTTGGGATAAGTCCTATATTCAATTCATCGAATATCATATGAAATTGGTATGTCAACGCATCAATATACTTTCAAGTATATTTTAACCAATACTCAGATTTGTCTTAGTTTAATGATATTCCCATATCATTAATCGACAACGGACAGTTTAGAATAACATAAATTATTCACGGATTTAAACATGCAAATATAGGACTGATAAAGTCTTTTTGCAGTATATAATTATTTTCCGAAGAAATACTCGTGAAAGTATTTCCCGGGTCGTTTTCCCAGCGAAGGTAGAATGGAATCGTGAATAATCGAATCGCGAAATCGAGTCGTGAAAAGTGGTAAAGTGAAAAATTATGATTTTGGAATTCAAATAATGAAAAGTAATAATGAAATAAGCAGAATGTACAAGCTAAGTATGTACGAACGTTAAAAACGTGAAAACGGAAACGCACAGGCGTTATTTAAAACGTAACGTTTATTTAAAAATGATCCTACGAACTTGGAAATATTTTCTAAAAATCTAAAACTATTAAAAAGAATTTTAAGAAAAAGAAAAATATTTTTTAGACTTTTTATTTATTTTCTAGAATTTATTTCCTATTTTTAGAATTAAAAATGAATTAAAAATGAATTAAAAATAAAGAAAAATAGAAAAACAAATTTGGTAAATGAAAATTAAATTCTAAAAATTCTAAAATATTATAAAATAAATTCTAAAATTATTTTTGTATTTTTCAAGACTTTTTCTGTATTTTTATGGATTTTTGTTATTTAAAATTGATTTAAAAATGATTTTAAACTAAAAGAAATTAAGAAAAATAGCAAATGACCTCAGAAAATTATGAAAAATTACCAGAAATTCTAAAATATTATATAAAACTTGCAGAAAAATTTTGGATTAAATCTAATAAACATAAGTGCTTAAACAGACCAATTCAGCTTATGGCAAGTGCTTATTTATAAGCACTTGCCACAAAACTTGACCAAACTATAACCACAGAAGCAATTTACACTAAAAAGCCCAAAGAAACTCAGAAAAGAGCAGAGATCACACAGATACAATGGAAATCAAACAATAAGCAATTAAGCTATTACTAATGATAAGCTAACTAATGACAGAATAAGCTATGAAACAAAAAAACTGAATGAAATGACTAAAATACAACTAAACTAACTCAGAACAATCAATGAACCTCAATCATAAGCTCAAACAAACAATTGCAGCCCATTATTAATTCAGAAAACTAGCTCATAACCACTAATAAGAAGACCTGAATAAGCCAACCTAATAAGCTCTAAAGTACCAACTAATGGAAGCAATAGTGAGACTACCATACTAAGAAGCAAGAAAAATAGAAAACTTATACTGAATCACCTACGACTACTCTCAAAGTTGCTTTGAAATCTGAATAAGCAATAGCGTGCAGGGGAATAATATGCTCAAACATACAACTTCCAACAACAAATCTGATAAGCAAATAAATTCTAAGCTCAAACTTTCTTTCTGAATATGACTAACTAGCTACTAAAGTTCACAAATCAACAATTCAAATCTATTCCTAATTAAAAGTGAAGCCTAAAACTGCCTATGAAAATGTGACCACAAACTGGGTAACACCAAGTTTGACTTATTTTTGTGCAAAGGAATTTTGACCAAATCTAAATTCTTTTGCTGATTTCTGCTACTAATGTGTAATAATAAGCTATTTTTAAACTATGATTAGCAACTATGATCTCTTAATGCAACTACTACTACTTTATACTAACTGATTCTCATTTTACTTAACTGTAAATGAAAGGAGAAATCTATTTTGACTAAATGTAAAGTTACCTACTGAATTTATGACTTAAACTTCTATTATTATTCCTAAGCAACTTGTGTGAGACAGAAAACCAACAAATCTTCTACAACTATGCACAATAAAACACTGATCCAAACACCCCTGCAGAAACCACAATACTATTCAAAACAGATTTAAACTGCCAAACTAAATGAACAATTCCAAACTCAGTAACAAATTCACAAAAGATCTCTAATCAACTTAACTAAACAATTTAGCAAAACACTATAAGAATCAAACACAAACAACTAAGATCCAACAGTAAAGCACAATAGTCAGACTAAAACAAGTAAGTACCTACGATGAGTATACAATTCAATCCAAATCACCAACACAGTATCAACAAAGATCTAATAAACTAAAAATTACTCAAACATCCATGCACAAACACAAACTAAAGCAGAATCACAGATCCACAAATTATGCGGTAAGAAATTTAAAATTAAAAGAACATGCTACCTCATGTCACCTCAGCTCAAAAGAGAGGTGTTCACTATGCTTGCCTATCATTAAGATAGGCTGATGTCAACTCTTCTGTATCAGCATATCACCACCACAGCATCAATGATTCTACTTCTTGTTTTTATGTATTTTTATGAGATTTTATATAAAAATAGTAACTGATTAAGTGAGAACTAGTTTGAAATAATTGCAAACAGAATGTAAACTATGTAAAAACTTGATAAAAAGAAATTTAACAATTGTATTTAAAACTGATAAGCTGATTGAAAATTAAAAGCTAAACTTACATTAACACTAAAAATTCTATTACATAAACTATGCTAATACATTGAGAGTAAAATTTGCAAGAGCTTCGCTACACTACTCCTAACTTACTCTACTCTACTCCTACCACTAACAGTCTTCAAATGAAGAAGTGAGAGGGCTTATATAGCCTGAGGAGGAGCGTCCCATAAGGCTCTAGAAATAGTA
The DNA here is from genome assembly GCA_030686995.1 of Artemisia argyi. Classification (NCBI taxonomy): domain Eukaryota; kingdom Viridiplantae; phylum Streptophyta; class Magnoliopsida; order Asterales; family Asteraceae; genus Artemisia; species Artemisia argyi. Next base: position 6,280,752 of record CM060689.1, read on the forward strand.
TCTCTTTTGGAATATCCGTTGATAGATCCCTTGTGATGCCCTTGAACCAATCAGATGCTTAGAAATGCTCCTAGTGACGCGTTTGAACCAATATGCTTCAGCCACGTAGCCCGTTTGTGCTCTGCCATACTCTGACATGCTCTGCCACACTTTGACACGCTCCTAGAGTACCCTTGATTTGACTTTAATACCCTTAATTGTGGTGAATTTTTGGGATGGGGTAATTAGGGTTCATTAGTGAATAGTGAAAATCTGGGTAGTGTGGGTAAATTGGGGAAAAAAGGAGCGGTTAAATGGTACGGGTTTGTTTATTTATTTATTTTGATTGTGTTGACCGTTTGACCAAACGGTGGTGTTGGGCTCGGGCAAGGGATTTAGGATTGGGCTTTCGTTATGATGTGGTGGACTTGGGATTAAACTTGGACCAGGCTTTTCTCACTTGTTTAATTTCAGAATTGGTATTATGAAATCCAAGGACTATTAGTGTAAACTTCCAAATTCCAAGGGTAAATTCTGCCATTCTTTGAAAAATAAATCCAAGGGCTAATCTTGCCAAGTAATTAATCTTCAAGGTAGATTCTGAAAGTCTGAGCATAAAAGTGATCCAAACTTGAAAATTCTTTTCCGGCTTCGGCTCTTTGACCAGCTTCTACTCTCGTGCCCGATTTTCCGGTTTTCTTGTGATTTTTCAGCTTTTTGTGATTTATCCGTACCTGCATATCACAAACACAAAAACAACATATATTTGGCATATTTGTCTTGGTTTTTGGTCTTTTTAGTTCGGTTTTGGTCAAATAAAAGGTATTTAAATTAAACCACACCAAAATCCCCCCGACTAAGGTATTGCCGTGTCCTCACGCAATGTGATCAATTCACGCTTTTGGGATAAATAATTTCGCAACTCTTCCTACTATCTTTGTAAAGTAGCAAAGAGGTTCGAAAGAGATTACAAAATCATTTATTCCCGCAAAACGCTCCGTTTTCCAAAAATTTTTCTTTTATTCCTTTATTCCACTTATACTTCTATTTTTGTACTTTTGACTTTATTCTTGTGACGGTTTGTTGAACTTTCATTATTTTGCAATAATTATTAGGGTCAACGAGTAGAAACACTTCTATTTAAGAAGTGACCATACGGATAAAAATCGTCATCCTTGATTCTTCACAAGCTCCCAAACTAAGCGTACAAACGAGATCACAGCTTATTTACAAATTAGATGCTAACACTACTCATAAAAGTTACTTGTGGAAGCTTCTTACTCCCATATCCTAGGTTTTGTATCTCAATATTTTATTTTGTTGAGAAATGAATTGCTTCATATATTCTCGTTTCAATAATTTTTAGGTCCGATAGTAATACCTAAGTTAAAACGATAAGTAGTTATTCATCTTCTCTTAAGAACCACTGCAATAGAAATTCGGTCCACATCAAGGAATTTGGGGTACATACAATATCAAGGATATAAGTTGCAGAGTACGATCACGTGCACCTCATGTGACTGATTACTAATCACTTATCACATGCACCTCACGCGCCAACAACTTATTGACATACATAAGCTCTTATTCAACATAACTTTCAACTCTCATTTTTTCACTTTTCACTTTTTTCATACTTTTCTCATATTTTTCACTTTTTTTTCTTGACTTTTTTTCTCAACATCAATGGAAGCTTATTGGGTAGCTCCAAAACCACATAGATAATCAACTTTTGACTTTTGATTTTTTCACTTTTTGCTCTTATTTTTGATGCTCCTTGATATGTACCCAACTTCTAAAGCAAAAATTCTCTTAAGAAAACAAAGAACTAAATATTATTCAAACCGAAATACCACTAATTAACCTAGAACATCTATTATATATTGGTGACGTTTCTGATGGGGGTAAAAAGCCACAAGTACCTCTCATGAGCTCTAAAGAGAACCACTACTCCACGTTTAGCATCTAACTTCTAAATAAACTCTATCATTTCTCGCTCTTCGCAATTTAAGATTCCAAATAATGAAACCCGCGAATACTTAGCCGATAATCAGCCACGCATATATAAAGTCAGTTACGGAAACTTGCAAATTCTAGAAGAAGAATTCGCGTTTTCTAGCTTCTGATGTAAAAGACTAGCGAAAGCTTTTAAGCTGCGCATGTATAAAGTCAAGTACGGGAACTTGCAGATTCTTAAGAAAGAATTCGCATTTTATAGCTCCTTGTGTACAAAACTAGCACAAGCTTATGTGATCATCATTGGTTAAAGGAACAAGTTAGGGCTCAACACGCCCGGTCAAGTCAAAATATTTATTCCTACTCTTGCCAGCAAGAAAGTCAACAAGGTGTCAAAACACTTATTCAAACTTTATTATATTTTTGTACAACTTTTTCAACTTTTCCATTTTTTTTTTTTTTTTACTTTTTCATTGCTTTTTCATCAAAAATTTTGAAATTTTCAATTTTTTCAATTTTTTTTCATTTTTGCTGGAAAAACGGAGTTGCAAGAGTGCACGACTTTTGTGAAAAATGCAAGGTCAAAATCGAATCGAAGATTCACCCTCCCCCCGACTAGAATTAAACATTGTCCTCAATGTTTTATGGGTTAAGGTAATCCTAACAAAATTCTAGGCCGTTTATTAATTATGCCAAAGAAAACGTTAGTCGATAAGATTTAACGGATATAGGATTTCCAAGTAGCACCGATGAATGAGACTCCAAGTGAAGAGATAACGAGCACGAGAGTCATCATAAATCATGGACAATCCTGAACAAACATCACAAACAACCACGGAACACAAGAGTAGAAGAGGCAGCCCCTCCTCACGTTAGGTGTTAGAAAATAGAAATATAAGAAGATGAAATTGGATAAGCATGGGTTGCCACCCACGAAGCGCTTGTTTTTGTTCACCGAGTCACATGAGCTTGACTCGATCCCCGAATTAGTTCGTCCTTGGGGAAAAACCGTGGAAAAATAATCTCATTTGGGCTTTCATTCAAAATATTTTGAAAAACTTATGACGTATTTGAAAGTTCCATCCCGAATAGATAACCGCTGGTATTTTAAGTATGAAAATTTTGAAAACCGATACCAGGGTCAAAAACAACATCCTCACTCCCCACGGAGTGAAAAAGTAACGAAGTGATGGGATAAACAAAGAATGGGTGAAACACCCGGATGATAATAGCAAAGTCTATTTCTGAAACCTCGTCCACCATTCTAACAATATCTTCATTCGTATCGGTTTCAAAAACTTCATCCGGTGGTTTTGCAGGTGGACGAGAAGAAAACAAATCGGAAGAAATATCATTCTCGTCATTCTCAATACCCGGTGGTATCGAGTCATCCGCAGCAAGAAATCGATCAACATCCTCTAAAAGAGGGTTAAGTGACGGATTATCGAAAATAGGAATAGAATCAATCTCAAAGTGAAAGCACTCATAATCCAGAATAGAGATATCAGCATGAATAGTGGGATTGCCACTACTCATCTCTTCAAATCGAAAAATTTCAAGCTCGGGTAAAGACTCACTATCCATAACGGGGATAGGAGAAAAAGTCGGAGAATTATTCAATGCCTCAATACGGGAGATAAGAAGATTTACATTTAACAATGTCTCACGTAAAGCTTCATCTCGTATTTCCACATCATCATCTTCTTCATTATCATCTTCAAAGCTTTCAAGCTCAATATGTTCTTCATCAACATAATCAATCTCTCCACATGATATAGAATCATCATTATCAGAATCGGAGAATAACTCATCACGATTATCATCAAACGGTATATCATTCGTATCAACTTGATCATCAAAACGATTATTTTCAATAAATTCAGAATCATTGTTAGAAATCTCCTCGGACTCACTCGGGATTGGAACGAGGTTCTCAACACTTGACTTATTGAATTCGTCCGATTCCGTTGCCGGAATAGTGTCAAGATGCCCGTCCCCCATTGTTAGAGAGTCTTCGGGTTCTACGGGAGAAGAGATAAAATCATTTTGAGGATTAAGATTGATCGTAATCGTGGAATCATCATCGTATAAACAACACTCGCAAAATTGGAATTTTCTTTCTTCGGTACAAGGTTCTTCCATTGATTTCACGTTAGGCTCGGGAGTAGATGTATAACGTCTATTCACCATCTCTTTCAACTCATCCATCATGGATTTGATTTCCAAAATTTGATTAGAAAAATTGGAAGTTTGTGGGGATTGGTAAAAACCATTAGAATCGTAACAAAAATTAGGTTCATGATAAGAATTTTCAAACGATCTCCCACAATTTTCAAAATTCGATGTATTTTGAAATTCACCATTGTAATACGAATTTGGCTCATTAAAATCATTTTGAGGAAAATTATTAAAGCTCGAGTCGTAATCGTAAGACGTGTCAGCACTCGGGGCATAGCACATACAATCGGTGTATCCACATACATCACAAAAACATCGCCCACACGGCCTTCCGTCTTCGGACGGGTTTCCACAATTATAGCAATAAAACGCAGGTGGTGGTGTATAAAAATCGGGAATATTTGACGAATTGTTGAACGAATTTTTATCATACGTATGAGAATTACAATTCAAACAAACGCCATCTCGAATATTATCTCCACATTCATTGCACGTACACCACACACACAACCCTCCAAAGAACGGTTCTCCACAATAGAGACAAATCGTATCCATAAGAATTGAACGTAAGAGGGTTTGAGAAGAAGAATCAAATATGAGAGGATAAGAAGATTATTTATGTTTTTTATATTTTTTATAGAAAATATATACAAGATAGTAGAAAAACTTAACGCAACACGATTTTTCAACACGAATATTCTAAACTCACGTCCACCTTCCCCGGCAGCGGCGCCATTTTGATAAAGTCTTTTTGCAGTATATAATTATTTTCCGAAGAAATACTCGTGAAAGTATTTCCCGGGTCGTTTTCCCAGCGAAGGTAGAATGGAATCGTGAATAATCGAATCGCGAAATCGAGTCGTGAAAAGTGGTAAAGTGAAAAATTATGATTTTGGAATTCAAATAATGAAAAGTAATAATGAAATAAGCAGAATGTACAAGCTAAGTATGTACGAACGTTAAAAACGTGAAAACGGAAACGCACACGCGTTATTTAAAACGTAACGTTTATTTAAAAATGATCCTACGAACTTGGAAATATTTTCTAAAAATCTAAAACTATTAAAAAGAATTTTAAGAAAAAGAAAAATATTTTTTAGACTTTTTATTTATTTTCTAGAATTTATTTCCTATTTTTAGAATTAAAAATGAATTAAAAATAAAGAAAAATAGAAAAACAAATTTGGTAAATGAAAATTAAATTCTAAAAATTCTAAAATATTATAAAATAAATTCTAAAATTATTTTTGTATTTTTCAAGACTTTTTCTGTATTTTTATGGATTTTTGTTATTTAAAATTGATTTAAAAATGATTTTAAACTAAAAGAAATTAAGAAAAATAGCAAATGACCTCAGAAAATTATGAAAAATTACCAGAAATTCTAAAATATTATATAAAACTTGCAGAAAAATTTTGGATTAAATCTAATAAACATAAGTGCTTAAACAGACCAATTCAGCTTATGGCAAGTGCTTATTTATAAGCACTTGCCACAAAACTTGACCAAACTATAACCACAGAAGCAATTTACACTAAAAAGCCCAAAGAAACTCAGAAAAGAGCAGAGATCACACAGATACAATGGAAATCAAACAATAAGCAATTAAGCTATTACTAATGATAAGCTAACTAATGACAGAATAAGCTATGAAACAAAAAACTGAATGAAATGACTAAAATACAACTAAACTAACTCAGAACAATCAATGAACCTCAATCATAAGCTCAAACAAACAATTGCAGCCCATTATGAATTCAGAAAACTAGCTCATAACCACTAATAAGAAGACCTGAATAAGCCAACCTAATAAGCTCTAAAGTACCAACTAATGGAAGCAATAGTGAGACTACCATACTAAGAAGCAAGAAAAATAGAAAACTCATACTGAATCACCTACGACTACTCTCAAAGTTGCTTTGAAATCTGAATAAGCAATAGCGTGCAGGGGAATAATATGCTCAAACATACAACTTCCAACAACAAATCTGATAAGCAAATAAATTCTAAGCTCAAAATTTCTTTCTGAATATGACTAACTAGCTACTAAAGTTCACAAATCAACAATTCAAATCTATTCCTAATTAAAAGTGAAGCCTAAAACTGCCTATGAAAATGTGACCACAAACTGGGTAACACCAAGTTTGACTTATTTTTGTGCAAAGGAATTTTGACCAAATCTAAATTCTTTTGCTGATTTCTGCTACTAATGTGTAATAATAAGCTATTTTTAAACTATGATTAGCAACTATGATCTCTTAATGCAACTACTACTACTTTATACTAACTGATTCTCATTTTACTTAACTGTAAATGAAAGGAGAAATATATTTTGACTAAATGTAAAGTTACCTACTGAATTTATGACTTAAACTTCTATTATTATTCCTAAGCAACTTGTGTGAGACAGAAAACCAACAAATCTTCTACAACTATGCACAATAAAACACTGATCCAAACACCCCTGCAGAAACCACAATACTATTCAAAACAGATTTAAACTGCCAAACCAAATGAACAATTCCAAACTCAGTAACAAATTCACAAAAGATCTCTAATCAACTTAACTAAACAATTTAGCAAAACACTATAAGAATCAAACACAAACAACTAAGATCCAACAGTAAAGCACAATAGTCAGACTAAAACAAGTAAGTACCTACGATGAGTATACAATTCAATCCAAATCACCAACACAGTATCAACAAAGATCTAATAAACTAAAAATTACTCAGACATCCATGCTCAAACACAAACTAAAGCAGAATCACAGATCCACAAATTATGCAGTAAGAAATTTAAAATGAAAAGAACATGCTACCTCATGTCACCTCAGCTCAAAAGAGAGGTGTTCACTATGCTTGCCTATCATTAAGATAGGCTGATGTCAACACTTCTGTATCAGCATATCACCACCACAGCATCAATGATTCTACTTCTTGTTTTTATGTATTTTTATGAGATTTTATATAAAAATAGTAACTGATTAAGTGAGAACTAGTTTGAAATAATTGCAAACAGAATGTAAACTATGTAAAAACTTGATAAAAAGAACTTTAACAATTGTATTTAAAACTGATAAGCTGATTGAAAATTAAAAGCTAAACTTACATTAACACTAAAAATTCTATTACATAAACTATGCTAATACATTGAGAGTAAAATTTGCAAGAGCTTCGCTACACTACTCCTAACTTACTCTACTCTACTCCTACCACTAACAGTCTTCAAATGAAGAAGTGAGAGGGCTTATATAGCCTGAGGAGGAGCGTCTCATAAGGCTCTAGAAATACTATCTCTTTTGGAATATCCGTTGATAGATCCCTTGTGATGCCCTTGAACCAATCAGATGCTTAGAAATGCTCCTAGTGACGCGTTTGAACCAATATGCTTCAGCCACGTAGCCCATTTGTGCTCTGCCATACTCTGACATGCTCTGCCACACTTTGACACGCTCCTAGAGTACCCTTGATTTGACTTCAATACCCTTAATTGTGGTGAATTTTTGGGATGGGGTAATTAGGGTTCATCAGTGAATAGTGAAAATCTGGGTAGTGTGGGTAAATTGGGGAAAAAAGGAGCGGTTAAATGGTACGGGTTTATTTATTTATTTATTTTGATTGTGTTGACCGTTTGACCAAAGGGTGGTGTTGGGCTCGGGCAAGGGATTTAGGATTGGGCTTTTGTTATGATGTGGTGGACTTGGGATTAAACTTGGACCAGGCTTTTCTCACTTGTTTAATTTCAAAATTGGTATTATGAAATCCAAGGACTATTAGTGTAAACTTCCAAATTCCAAGGGTAAATTCTGCCATTCTTTGAAAAATAAATCCAAGGGCTAATCTTGCCAAGTAATTAATCTTCAAGGTAGATTCTGAAAGTCTGAGCATAAAAGTGATCCAAACTTGAAAATTCTTTTCCGGCTTCGGCTCTTTGACCAGCTTCTACTCTCGTGCCCGATTTTCCGGTTTTCTTGTGATTTTTCAGCTTTTTGTGATTTATCCGTACCTGCATATCACAAACACAAAAACAACATATATTTGGCATATTTGTCTTGGTTTTTGGCCTTTTTGGTTCGGTTTTGGTCAAATAAAAGGTATTTAAATTAAACCACACCAAGGACACAATTTATTATTAATGAAAACAAACGTACTAAGTACTTTAATTCAATATAAATAATAATTGCTTAATGTCCTTTATCCAAATACTAAATAGATCAATGCATGATAATTCTAGTTAATGAATTTTGTCTCAAATAATAACTTGTTGACAATTATGCCTCAAGTAATGACAATCATACTTGTTGACAAGGCATTATTCAACTAACTTTGATCTATCCGAATTTTGAGAATACTTAATTCAAGAATTTAATCAGCAAAATTCTTGTATGTGTGTATCCAATATAGCCACACAATATTTCATAAATGATGTGATATCCTCAACCATCAATTTATGAAAATCAAACTTTCAAACGTTTTAAAGTTTAAAGTATTCTAATTCTCTAATGTATAATGCAACTATGCTCTTAGTTGAGCACAACTAGTTCACATGGCTAAGGATGAAATCCTTCCATGACTAGTTATTGAGTGTCGTCTCAATTTATACCGTCATCATTGTATACAAACAACAATATACTATTGAAAATCCCGTAACCTAATATCCACTGTGTAATGTTTAGGAGCTATTCCAGGTTTGAGGATCATTATTCTAAGTCAAACATATTTCTTTAGAATATTCATTACACAAGATATCAAATATTGTTAAATCATTAAGCATTTAAGCATGATGTAACAATAATACGATGCACATGGAAATCCTTCAGTCATAGTTAGATTTATATTCATGTTCTATCTTTCCAAATATGTATATCCATTTACTAAATGATATATCATATTCTATTAGAATTTATTTACCGCACATGTTTATTTAATAATAAACTTTTGTTCCAAGGTTGTATGTTTTATTTTCTAAATCTTTCACTTACAGTTTCATTCCAAACTAAGTCTTAACATTTCACTTATATGGAACGTAACTTCTTATATGTTATACAACATATATGATTTAGTGAATCAAACATAATACTCCCACTAGCTTTCAGGAATACTTAGAAATTACCTTATTTTAATTATAAACCTAAACATAGATTTAATAATTTATCATAAGAATAATCTCCTAGATGCATGCATTTATCCATTCATGGATCATTGCACTTTGTACACTTCCAAAGTTTTTCTTGAATTCATAAACTCCTTTTGATTACTTATCGTCCTCGCTCAAGTAATTATTCAAGAAAGAGTTTTTGATATTCATTGTCAAATTTCATATTCATATAAATATGACAATTAACCATCTTTGTCTCTTTAATGTGCTTAGGAAAGAGTATTCAATCATAGTTAATTGCTTAAGTATGATTAATAATCTTGTAATAAGACATACATTAACATATGTGTACAATTTTATTCATATGATTTCTACTCAAAGATTTAACCCACTAAGGTTACATTACCTTTGAATAAACTCATCTTCATTCTCTAACCATTAAGAATTAAGATAAACCAAATTTTAAATTTTGAATATCTTTATGAACAACATCTTTAATATTCATATTATGAGTAATTTACCCAATTCATTATTTGGTAATACTACATCATATAATTAAATATATGAGATATCCAAGTGGATCTATGAATGATAATTCCATCATCTTGAGGTTTATCATTTACATGTTAAGCCTCATCATGATTTTAACTAGTGTGGTTTTAGAAGATTATGTATCTTGTAATTCTATCTTTTCAAGATAAAATACTCCCACTTGCCTTTAGCATTATATAGAATATAAGTACTTAGCAATTAGAGCAACAATCCAGCGTTCTCTTTTAGGACATTACAAATACACATTGATAGTTCCTGATATTCTTTTGTTAACAACCTTCTTATAAGTAGCTTAACAAATTCAGAACTTCAATTTAAGACTTAATGTGATTCATCACATTTCATAATTCAATAACGTCTTATTAATCTTCTAGGAGTCTAATTGAGTATATTCAAGCCATACTCAATTTCTAACCTTGATAACTTTTAGAAGAAAAGAAATCATAGTTATCTTTAATCAAACAATCTAACAAGAGTTTGATTCCCTAACTGAACATACTATCCATATGTGGTACTTCAATTAGAATTAATATTGTAAGAAGATCTAACAATATATATAAGATAACCATATATCTTTTAGCTTGTCTATTTACCAATTAAATCAACTTAATGGTATAATAGTATTTTCAAGCCAATTGCATGCTTTATAACCCAAGTATTTATTAATCAAGTCACTTCATGTTTATGTCGCATTAAAACATAATCGTGTACTATTCGTTATTAATCATTGATCAACTCAATGACTTCTTGTATATGTCTTAATTAAAAGACCATAACAAGCTAACGTCTTATTTAATTATAAGTCTTGTAATACTTAGAAGACTTCATGTTTATAACTATACAATAAAGTATAAACATGTATAATTAAAGTAATCATGAACACCATCATTTGGTTTCAATAATATTTTCAAGTTAACACACTACTTTATGTATTTATGTCATTCTAAGAATACATAATTATTGAAGTAGTATTATATTATTTATGTAATTCCAATAATACATAAATATTAAAGCTGGAGTAGTATTGTTATTTGACACAATGTTCTAATAGATGCCTAATTTAGAAACTGTAAAATATCCATGTTGGTCTCACGCATACATGAAATTCACCTTGTTGTTAATATTTAGTCTGCGTCTCACGTTTACTAAATTTCAACACCAAGTGTTTCTTAGATTAGATGTATTAATCTAATTAGAATTATAATCTCTTACTTTATAGTTAAGAGAATCTTTTAAATCATATTCTTATGTGTTGTACTTTGCACATAATGAAGATTTCTCCCATTTGTGCATGGTACAACACCATGTATCATATAAACAACACGCACGCGTTTGTTAATTTGAACAATATGATTTGTGTCATTAACATAACTTAGTAGATATAGAGTTTACTCAATTAATCAAGGAAACGTACATGACTATCCTTGAAAATATTAGTGTCTATATTTGGAAAGTAATTACCTTGAGATATTCAAAAGATAATCTAAGTTACAATCAAGACAATAAGTCTTGTAACTCCCACTGAATTAGAGAACATTATAATAATCCCTTATTCAGCCATAAGCACACAATACTCCTACTGAATTTGACAATATTGTAAATGTTTCATTAATCAGTGAAAGGAAATAGTGTACTTGTTTACTTTCCTACATCTTTTAAGAAAACCCATTCCAACAATTATATATAGGTTTTAAAAGGATGTGATCTACTACATAAATGAAATTCATCACATTCCAAATTATTAACTTGAAAAAGCTTGGGCATGCAATTTCTTCCTGTATAGATCTACCATTCCAACAATAGTATGTAGTATCTATAAATGGTCAAACTAAAACAACTAGATAAAATAATCTAATTCGTCTTTTACCATTGTGCAGTACTCACTCTAGCTTCTAATTTAATAACTCATAAGGTGCATATACTCTTACTATTAAAGTTTGCTATGAGTTATGTATTTAGAATTTAGACAATTCTAATCATCCTATTATACCTTTCTCATTCATGAAAAGGAATAGGATTTAAGTCTCACACTTCTCCTAATGGAAAGAAGACTATATTTATTCCTTTTGTAAATATTGACTCTAACCAAAAACCCAAACGGGTGTAGATCAATTAAAAGAATAACTTACGTTTACGGTTTTGAGTTGCATTAATACATTTAAAGAATTTACAAAATTCAATTTTAGTATTTTTGATAATTTATATTTCCAAGAAAATATAATACCCAAGGTTATACCAACATATTTTCTTGAAAATCTAGGATCCAACTTTACATAGATTCGACCACATCAGTTGATCTGCTAGTGATGAAAGTATAAAAGATGGTAATCTGTCGAACAATAATTGGCAAACACTTTTCTAATTCCTAGATCATTATGGGATTTACATCAAATTGATTCATCAATTTGTCATGTAAGCATGTTTCATCCCATCTCATGCCTTAAGCTCTAGGTCTCACGCATCAACTTAATTAAGTCATCTAACTTAGAAACTGCAAATTCTCCATGTGTGGTCTCACGCACACTCGGAAATTTACCTTGTCATTAAAATTTAGCATGTCTCACGTTTACTAAATAATAACTTCAAGTGTTTCTTATAGTTAGATGACATGTAACTTAAATTTTAGGGTATAAATTTTTGATGTGAAAATCAAAACATGTATAAAGATGCATGCACTCATCTTTATAACATAAGTTTTCAAAACCTTTTTATTACCAATTCGTGAAATTAATACACAAAGTTTTACTTGAGGTTTAATAAACCCTAAGATGACTTTCTACAATTATGATTTTAAAAGTAATTCGTTTAAGACATATTCAAGATTGTGATAACCAAGGCAGACTCTAAGGCTCTTTTCTAAGCCTTCATATCACGGTTATGAATATCGTCTTAAAGGACTTAATTTTAAAGCATATTTGTACAAAACATCAATCAAGCAAAAATTTATGGATTCAATCTCAAAATCATGTAATAAAGTATGAATTTTGCTAGTCTCGCCTGGGAGCTGATTACCGTGCGAATCGGACCACTAGCGGCACTTAAGACCTTGCAAGATTCTTACTTTATCACTTTTGTTTCACCGTTATTAGTCCATATTATTTTCTTTATAAAAATTACCCTTTTATTGCTTACAAACGTGTCCAACAATTAAACAATAAAACAAGTAATAAAGACAAATCTAAACAACTAATAACATAACAATTATAAAGGTGAAACAATTAGCCACATGCAATCTTTTTAGAAAAGATTCTAACAAAATCAATTCTAGGTTTTTATATGTATATAATTAACTAGGGCCTTCACCTCTTAATGGAAGTGAGCCACATACATTGACAAGTCAATTGCGTAGGCCAAAGCTAATCACATACCACATAACACATAATTGATTTTAATAATTATGGGGTCTTCCCCAATGTTAGATCTATCTAAACATGTGAAAAAGCTTAACAATTAATAAATAATTAATAACCCATGACTAACATGCATGTTTCGTCACGGATCAAAGCATAACAATTACCAATTAGGTCAAGGATACGCCCAAATAACACATAAACATGTAGGCAACCTAGGGTTTCTAATCCAATTAATTAATAAAACCACAAACCCTAATTAGGGTTCATGGAATAAATCGACCCCCCCCCAAAAAAAATTAGGGTTAGGGTTTCGAAAAAATTAAAAAAAACAAAACCATAGATCCAAAACATGTATCTAAAACAATCAAAATTCTTTTTTTATGTGTTTTATGTAATCAATTACATGTTATAGCAAGCTCGTGATACCACTGTTAGAATATTAGAATCATGACAATCATATAATTAGGTAAACACATATGCGGAAGCGTAGGAACATCTATAACACATAAGAGATTAACATAAATTAAATAGGAGCGTACCTTCTACAATCTTGAATTCTTGGATGAACCCTAATTAGGGTTTATAAGAATTAGAGATCTATTGATTAACCCCTTACCGTTTTGTTAATCGATCCAAGATACAATCAATAGTGTGATTGTACCACGTTCTTGTACAAACGTACTAATACTGAGTAAACGTTATGCTAGTAATAAAAACACAAAGTAATTTTCTTGACACTCAAAATTCCGTTACAATAAAGGAGAAAAAGTAATACTGCATGTAATAGATTTATGATCATGCGTACATAATATGTACATGTATAATACATACATGATATATCATGATACCATGCAAACCATGCAACCACTCGTACAGTGATGTTTTACTTTTGTTTCTGTGTGTGAGTCGATCAACAAACAAGGAGCAAAGATTTGTTTATATAATAACCAAACTTTTCCTCCAAGGTATTGCCTCCCACCTCCTTTAGTTACCAAAGTCGACAACCAACCCCCTTCCTAGAACTTTCATAGAATCGGTTACAAAGAGATAGGACAAGGGTTTCAAACTTTGACACTTTAATCCTTCTTTATATATTTAAGCGGTCATTAGTCAATTGTCCGTTAATTGCTAACGGTCGTTAAACGTTTTGTGTATATAATAATTAAATATAACATTTTATATATAATTATTAATCATTTACTCTTCATACGTAAAGTGTGCAATCCTGTGGTCTCGGGTTCGATACTAGACATATACTTATTAATATTTATCCACAAACTCTAACACTAACATCTCCTCATATATATATATATATATATATATATATATATATATATATATATATATATATATATTGAATATAGTACGTAACAGGATTGTTAAAACCATTTAACGTTTTACGTTTATGAGATAAATGATTTTAGCATTATGTTCATACTTTCTTTTGAAAATCTACTATTCAAATCATATCTAATGTAAAAAAATTGTCACAGCACCATGTTCTGATGTTCATATATGGTACGTGGTTGGTCATGTCGTATTCGTTTCGAGCCACATTACAATACTTGGTGGGACAGTCAGATAACAAACCCCACGCTAGAGATTTTGACGAGACTATCAAAAGCAGTAAAACTTTGCAAACCTACAAATTCTATAATCACATGACACAATTACAAATTCACATGGACTGTTCGAAGTTTCGTACTACAACCTGGATGCGAAAAAGACGATATGTAAAATTGTTAATTGTTGCACGAAATTTGTCGTTTGACACAATGCTCCATTGCATTTAACATCCACTTGCATTTATAACAAAATCGTAACATAATCCACTCAAAAGTGGCTTGGTAAAGTGCTTGTCATCACTAAAATGTTAAAGGTTTCAAGTTTAACTTTTGGTAAGTCTAAACAACCAAATTATGTACACGTAAGTCAGTCAACTTGTCTAAAGTGCAATCACTCGAAACTCTTATCGACCCTGTACCAATCCATATATGTCTCTGTCGTTTTTCAAATTAAGCTAAGTCGAGACGATACAATGTTAAGCCCGAGCTTGACCTACAGAACTCACACTACAACATTCGGTCCTTTTGGTAAGGACTTGGTAAGCCTTTTGGCGAGGACATGTGGGACCCACACACTTTTCTTGGTTAAAGAAAAACCATCGTGGCAACTACGCTTTTAGCGAGAACATGTCCTCGCCAAAGGTTTTACTTAAATGTTTAAGCTCGGGATTGGATTTTTAACAGATACTTTGAGCTCGACTAGGTTCGACTCAGTTAATGATAAAAAAAATATTAGTCAATCTATATATTCTTGATAATTTGAGTTTGGCTCGACTCATATTTTGGATGGTATAATAATCATGTAAATCGACTTGATAAGTAGCTCTATAATTTTACTCAACTAGCTAGTGTTAGAATATGGCAGATTGGTATTAATAATATAAACGAAATTGAGGACGTGATAAACACTGTCCTTAAAGAATATTAGCCCCCACTGTTTACGCTAGGGCTGAGCATCGAATGTTCAAAACCGAACCGGACCGACAGAACTGACAAAAATCTAGCTGACCCGACAGCCCGTCGATTCGGTTTCTGTTTTGGGTTTTCAAGATTTTCGGTTTCGGGTCGATTCGGTTCTGTCCAAAACCGACAAAAACACACACAAACACACGTGAACCGGACCGAACCGACGGACCCGACACAAAACCGAACCGAACCGACCATATTCGGTTCAGTTTCGGTTTCGGCTTTTCATGATTTTCTGTTTGGGTCGGGTCGGTTCGGTTTTAGACCGATGCTCAGCCCTAGGTTGGTGGGATTCGTGGCTAACTTCTTCCCGGGATTCAACTTTATAGTGTACATAAAATTTACATGAACATCATATGTTTGTATGTATTGAAAGTGTTTCAGATTTTGTTAATGTTTTATCAGAAACGAAATACATCCTTTTATAGTTGAGTTTTGGCGGTTATAAGTCTCCTAAAAGACTTTCAAACATGTGGGAGAAATAGCACTTATAAACTCACTTTCACTTCTCTTTTCTTACTATGTGGGATAGAAAACAATACACAAATATTGTTGATAAAAACCCATAAGTTCTAACAGCTAGATTACACCGTATCAATGAGCGACGTACGCATTAATCAGATTTCAAAAGACAAGTCGGTGAATTAAACAAAAGTAATTGGAAGAGCGTATACTAATTAATTTTCTCGTTTAAATATACTACTGAAAAAAATATAAACTTTTTTCGAACATGTTGATAATTCAATGACGAATCAAACAAACAAATCCAAACAAACAAAGCGTAAGCTTTATTCAAATATCAAACCAAATTACAAAACCAAATTCAAAAGACAAATTCTAATTCAAAGGTACCAAACCCTAATACAAAAGGTACAAAGAAAACTAATACAATCAATCCCTATTTATAGGCTAAACAAACTTGCAGGACAAGTAACACAAATTGCCAAATAACCTCTAAAGTTTAAGTCACTTTTCTAACAATCTCAATCGTGATTTAAATTCCTCCACCTGCTTCAAATCAAATTCAAAGTTCCAAATTCCGAATTCCAAATTTCAAATTCCAAAATCCAAATGCCAGAGATGCTAGCCAAATTCAAATAAAAGGACCGATTAAAAAAAATGATCCAAAACAAACCGAACAACTACAAACGCCGATAATCTTCAAAATGAACAATCAAACGTTAACCGACAAATTCAAATTCGGTCAACCAAACAAAGAAATCGGCTCAAACGATCTTCAACAAAGATTATCAAATTCGGGCAACCAACTTCAAAAGCCCGGCAAACGAAGATTCAAATTTTCAAACTAACAAATTCCCAATGATAGAACAAATTCCAAACGACCCGATTATAACCAAGTCTTCAAACACCAAATCGATCTTCAAATTTCAAATACCAAATTCAAATTCCAATGGTCCACTTATATAATAAGAATTATGACCCAAATATCAAATTCAAATTCTAATAACCCACTTATGTAATAAGAATTACGGTCCAACTTCAAACTTATTATTCGAGTATCAAACAAATTCAAGTTAATAAATAACTTCATGAACGGGCTCTAATAATTCAAACGCCCCGAATATGATACCGATAATAATTTTAATGACCCACTTATATAATAAGAATTACGGTCCAAATTCAAACGCAAAATACGAACCCAACTACCAATAACCAAACGAAATTATACCAGTGACAAACAAATATTTTCAATGTCGCACAACCTTAACCAAAAACTAATAGAAAAATAAAAGGTCATGTGCAAACCAAAAAAGTCCAAAGCCCAAATCCAACCACAAGCCCAACAACCAAAAAACTAACCAAACGTTCCTGATGAAACTGTCGAACAATTCTTCAAAGTTCAAACCAAAAACAACCTTCGATCCAAAACTAAAACAAGCAATCTTTAATCCTATCAATTCTTTAGTACCAAATTCGAAAAACAAATCATCTTCAATTCCGAAACAAACGAACTTCGATCCGAACGAACCAGTAACAATTTTTTTTCTTTTTATTTTTCTTCATGGCTAAACAAACCTGTCTCTTATAGCACATGTTGATAATTCAAAGACGAATCAAACAAACAAATCCAAACAAATGAAGCGGAAGCTTTATTCAAATACCAAACCAAATTACAAAACTAAATTCAAAAGACAAATTCTAATTTAAAGGTACCAAACCCTAATATAAAAGGTACAAAGAAAACTAATACAATCAATCTCTATTTATAGGCTAAACAAACTTGCAGGACAAGTAACACAAATTGCCAAATAACCCCTAAAGTTTAAGTCACTTTCTAACCGAACATGTGAGAACGAAAAGAAATAATTCCGAAAGGTTTCTTTTTCGTATCGTTGTCACTTGTAACAAACGTCAAATACCTTTCAAAGACTCCACATCATCATCATCGTAAATGGCTACTTAATCTGCTTCTCTAGTCCCACCACGGTCGGAGGAGACGATCATGATCATATGAGGCATGTACAACTACAAGTTAAGCAGCTGGCCACTTCAACTCTTCGTAAATCTTTACATCGGTTATCGCGTCGGAGGTAAACAACTTAACTACATCTACGTATGCATGTATATAATAGTTTAAGTCAAGTTTAAGTGCTCTTTCGCTATGAATTTATGTTGGCTATATGAACATAGATTTTCAAGTTGTTGATGTTACAACTCGATCAGATCCATGTACATGACACCATTATCAGTTTACCTAGAGTAAGGGTATTTGCATCCCACATTGCCACATGAACCAAATGACCAAGGTGAAGATGATTATAAAATCAATTTTATTTTTAAATTGATGTTTTTGATAATTTGATTTTTATAACATCGTAATTTGTATCTAATGATAGTGAAAAGCGTAGGATTGGATTAGTGAAAAGCTTGAGCGAGTTGAATCAGGGTGCGTTTGGTACTTTGGTATGCTGCCATGAATGACAATGTGTATGAGTTTGATAGTAGTGGTGGGTCCCTCACCTATGAAAGATCCATACCTAGCTCTCTTGATGTATATGAAGTATGAATTATATCTATCATTCATTACCATAGTGGTGGGCCCTCTCATCTTAAACAAACACCTTTAATCATTTTCATAGTCTCATTTCCATAATGGAATACCAAACGCACCCTAAATGAGTCTATAAAGATTTCTAACAACCGAAGAAAACATCTATAAAGATGTCAAAAACCTCAAATGAAGGCTCCATTATCATCATCAATGGCTACCCAATCTACTTCTCTAGCCAATGAGTCACTCAGATGCTTGCACACATTCATCAGACAACCACTTCTTCACGTCGTCATCATTTGCATCGTTGTCTCCGTAGATTGTTTCATTGATGGTGAACAACTTAACTACATTTATATTTCTCTTAAACACGTACACTCACTACATATATAGTTATACTAGCATGGTGCCCGCGCGATGCGACGGCTGATACCTTGTGACTAAATTTTCCGGTGAACAAATGTTATTTTATTTTTGGCTGCTGGATTTCAGATTTATGTTTTAGAAGTTTAATTAGATTGTACTTTGTGGTTAAATAGTTGTATATTTTAGTGAAGTGAATTAAATTGTGTATTAATTGTATGTGTTGAGTAGTGTTTTTTAGTTTTATTTGTACATTGTGCTTAGGTAGTTGCATATATATTGATGATAGGGTGTTTTAAATTATGTATTAATTGTATGTAAGAAATATTATTTTTTTAGTTTGATTTGTGTTTTACATACTTGTAAATTATGTTTTTTGACTTGTATTTCCCTAAAATCTATTTTAGGAAGTCTTAAAAATTAAATATGAGAGAATTGTCTAAATGATTTATAAGTAGTATTGATATTGATTTCAATTACGTTTAACTGCTCTTGTTAAGGTATTGCACTATTGCAAAAATGGTACGCACGTAACATGTCAAAATAATGTTATAAATGATTAACATGAACTATATTTTTAAAACTTGTTCCCTTTGCTTGAAAAATGTTTCTGTTAAAGTAATATTAAGTTGTTCTCTAACATAATGTCATTTTTAATGTTTTATAGGTTACCTTAATACAAATCACATGAGAGATATTGGCCCCAAGCCGGAGAAATGGTCCACATGAGCAGATAGAGATGAAAAGAAAAGAGAAAACAAAAGATCCTCAAGAGAAGAAGAAAATTGATGAAGAAAATAATCCATTGTCATTGAACATCGACTAAAGTGACAACATGCTTCGATCTTCCTCTTGATCGATCTCATGGAACTTGTCTTCCACCATCGACTTAAGTGACTTCGTGGAAAATAATCCATTGCCATTCAACTTCCACATTCGTTTCTAACAAGATTGTAACAATACATGTCATTCGGCCAACGCATCTAAACTACAATCAGTCGGAAGTCTTGTCCAACCCCACACCAATGCCAACCATCCTCGTTTTCCCTATTACTTACATGACAAATGTGTTTAGCGTCTTAGTGCCCAAAGTCAGGTCGATATAATTTTAAGCTCGAGCTCGACTCAGTTACATTACTTCAAGCACACTCATTTTAGCCTTCATTTCAAACTCAAGTGTGGTTAAGCTTTACTTTCAAGCTCAAGTTTGGTTTATACATTCTAAGCTTGGCCCGACTCGACTGTTCAAGGTAAATATTGACCGACTCCATATATTGAGTTTGGCTTGAGTTGACTTTGCTGGGTCATGGTTAGCTGAGTGAATTAAGTTGTTAGTTGCTTTGATTTCATTAGTCTTTACAATAACGCTATAAATTGAGATTAAAAATGGTACTACAGTAAAACTTCTATAAATTTATACTCGATAAATTAATAACCTCGATAAAATTAATAATTTATTCACCAGTACAAATTTGGACCCCAATCGATAAAATAATAAGATAATAATTTTTTTTGAAACTCCAGTGTATATATATTAGTCCCAACGAAACTATAAATTAATAATTACTAAAAATTTCATATATATGTATATATGTGTGTGAGAGATATACATTTAAAAATCCTAAGATTGTTTAGTAAAAAATGAAATTCATTGTCACTTGTTATTTTTTGTTGAACTTCAAATCTATATTGAGTTTATCTCAAAATCTCCTTATTGCTGTAAAGTGTTTGTGTATTGTCTTCTCGTATTGCAACAAAAAGTGTTAATTTTATTTTCATAAAGTGTGAATATGAATTCATAAAATTTTAATTGGAACTTGTTTTTCAAATTTATTTTTCATCTCCAAGGAGTATACATTGTAACTAGTATTACACTTGAAAATTTAAAGGCCATATATCAAATCTCTTTAAATTAATTAATTATTAATTTATCGATATAATAATATCTCGTTAAATTATTAATTTATAAAGGTTTTAGTGTAGTATAAAAGAAATGTTGGTTCAGTTTGTTTTTGTAAAGTAGGGTATTTGCATTTGCATCCCACATTGCCCTCATGAACCAAATGACGAGGTTAAATCGAACCCTAACTTTTCTCTCTCAATTGGCGACAGCTTTTCCCTAACTTTTTTCTATCGATCCTCACCATAATCACCCCTAAATCTATCAATTCCTGTGCGATCTTGGTTAATCTAGTGCTAAACCTCTGTGTTTATCTCTAATTACTTGAGATCGTTACAATATTCACTCTCAAAGGGATAATTGTGGTGCTGTTTTCGTTTAGGGATTAAGAGCTTGATTTTTCCAAACCGACTTAGGGATTGCTTCCTAGTTTAATCGGTTGTGATCCTACTAATACTTCATTGAATCGATTTTTATTATTCTGGATCGTACTACATGGACGTGGGTTAGATCTTGAGGGTTTTCACTCCAAACCCTAATCGCAAGATTAGGGTTTTTTCTGGATCGCTTGGTTGTATTGCTGCTGCTGGTTATTATTATTGG
Organism: Artemisia argyi; assembly: GCA_030686995.1. Taxonomy (NCBI): domain Eukaryota; kingdom Viridiplantae; phylum Streptophyta; class Magnoliopsida; order Asterales; family Asteraceae; genus Artemisia; species Artemisia argyi. The sequence continues at coordinate 6,302,280 of CM060689.1, forward strand.
TTTTTGTGTTAAGCGTTACTGATTATTGTTTGTGGGATTGAGAGGGTTATGGAGAAGGGTTTTCTGAAAGCATCTAGTGCTTCAAAGGGTTCGAAGGGTGTTGGGAAATCTGGTGCTCAAGGGGAATTTGTGAAGCCGGTTTCACAAACCTCTTTTGGGAATGATAACGTTAATGTTGAGGGTGTTGATTTGTCGTCTGAAGTGGAGCCGATTCCACTTACGAAAGATACACCACATGGTGATGATTTGGAGCCGATTACAAGTGTTGATTCTGTGAAGCACTTGCTATCTAATGCACATAAGAACTTTGATGAAGCCATGGCTAATATTCAAAGTGAGATTGTTGCTAATAAGGCTTCCTCTTCATGTGATATGGGGCATGACTCTAATTCGAATGTTGCTGGTCCTATTGATTCTATGGATGATACTACTAGTGGAGTGAAGTCGGGTTCTTACGCGGCTGCTACTTCTAATGAACCTCAGAAACACGTGTCTAATTTTCGGAAGTTGGAATGTAGCAAAAAGAAGGATAATGTGGACCTTTCAGTTCCATTGAAAGTAGTGGAAGAGGTAAACACGAGGTTTGAGAATACTCTCTACGGTTATTTCCTTGGTCAGCGCCTTGCTTTTCCTGTTGTTGAATACTATGTACGCAATGCATGGGCTAAGTTTGGTGTGCAAAAGGTAATGATGAATGCAAAGGGATTCTTCTTCTTTAAGTTCAATTCGAAGAAAGGTGTTGATGATGTGCTTGAAAACGGTCCTTGGTTGATCAGAAACGTTCCTATTATTCTTAAACCATGGACTTTGAACACTAATCTACTCAAAGAGGATTTGACTAACATCCCGGTGTGGGTTAAATTCCATGATGTCCCTCTTGCAATGTTTTCTGATGATGGCCTCAGTCTTCTTGCCACACTGATTGGTACGCCCAAAAGGTTAGATGCTTTTACAAGCCAAATGTGCAAGGAATCGTGGGGCCGTAGTAGTTTTGCTAGGTGCATGATAGAAGTGAAGTCGGATGAGGTGCTTCGGGACAGCCTCACTGTTGAGATACCATTACTTGATGGTTCGGGTTCGACTATTGAGAAGATACGGGTTGAATATGAGTGGAGTCCACCTCGTTGTGACAAATGTAAGATATTTGGTCATACTCTGACCGACTGTCCTAAAGTTGTTATACCTCCTCTTCAGCCTACTAAGCCTGTTTATGATAGCTTCAAGACTGTTACTAATAGGAAGAAAGGAAAACAAGGTGGTTCTACGATTCCGGGTAAAGGAGGGTTTACTAAACCTGTAGTGGGTAAGAAGTTGCAGTATCAACCCAAAAAGACTCCTCCTAAACCTAAGAATGTTGGTGGCACTATTAAGATGACTTCTGATGTGGCTTGTCCTAGTGGAACAACGATCTCTACATCTAACCAATTTGATGCTCTCAATATGGATGGTACGGATGCGTTTGGTATTCCTACTTGTGACACCAACATGGATGTGGATGCTGGATGTACAATGGAAGTTAATGTGGATGAGTCGGTTAAGACTGGTGTTACATCACAAGAACCGCTTGTGAGTGAGTCAATGGGAACTAAGGAAGTTGGTTCTACTCCATTAGTTGAGAAAATTAGTAAGTTTGAAAAGCTGCTTATCGATGGGAAAGGTACTCTTGTGGATGATGATGGTCATCCTGTTCCGTCTGCTTCTGTCACTAAGAGGGCTAACCCATTTTCCAAGGTGGGTAATGTTGTGGTTTCTGATAGTGACGAGGAGGAGGTTCTTAACCCGTTTGACGAATCTGCAAATCTTTTTGGTGGTGGTCATGAGCGTGAAGATGAGTTTGATGACTATGATGATTACTCGAAGCAAATTTATGATCTTCCAGGGGAATTGGATGCTCTTAATGCCATTTATGGCTTTAATCTCCAAGGTCGTAGGAAGTAGTTTATATTTTTGTTTGAGTCTTTCTATATGATGTGGTAGTGGTTTTGTTTTCTTGTCTAGAAAATAGGAAGTATCTTGTTATGTAAGCTTTTCGCCTATGTAACGGGCTGAGATATGAGATTCACTCATATCCGTTGTACTTAAATGTTTTTTGGAGTAATATATTTACCGGGTCTTTTGACCTTTTACCCAAAAAAAACCAAATGACGAGGTTGGAAATGATTATAAATTGAGATGCCAAACAATCCATTAAACACGTATTTCCTAGCTTTTTCGTAAAATCATTGTTAAGGTTTTATATTTGGGCTGCAATTATTATAATATTTATGAATCACAATCATCCCAAAATACTACATAATTTTTTTACTAAAAAAATTAGTGTTCTGTGATAATTTGATTTTTTAAAACATTGTAATAGAGTATCTAATATTAGTGAATTAGATCGGTATAAAGCTAAAACAAGATGAGCCTAAATGAGCCTGAGCCTCGTTTAATAGTCAAGCTCGAGCCCGAGCTTTTATATAATGATCTACAAGGCTTGCGAGCCTAAGCGATATAACCATGTATTAGCCAAAAGTTCTTTATAGATCCAACTTTTACCATAGAACCCATCAAGCAATCTTAATCACTCATTTTTTTTTATCAAAATAAAAAAATAAACTTCCACCCTTTTTTTAAAACTTAAATATCTCACAAACTGTAAATCGTCAAGCTACAAAAAAAATACCATTACGACGAGAATTTAATTATCTTTCTATAGATATGCATTGTTATATACTTTCGACGAACTTTTTTTTCGCCCAGAAAAATCATATATGATTCGTAAGAATCATATATGATTCGAATAATCGAATCATATATGATTTTTTACGAATCATATATGATTTTTACGAATCATATATGATTCTTTCTGGGCGAAAAAAAAGTTCGTCGAAAGTATATAACAATGCATATCTATAGAAAGATCATTTAATTCTCGTCGCGATGGTATTTTTTTTTTTTTTTTGTAGCTTGAAGATTTACCGTTTGCAAGATATGTTGTTTTGAAAAAAAAGGTAGAAAATATAAATGAGTGACTATGATTGGTTGATAGGTTCTATAGCATGTATGGGTTCTTCATGGATCTCAACTCGTACGTATTATTGAGTTCGAGCATAGTGTGCTTAAGGAGCCGAGTTTCATTTGAGTCACATAATTACTTTAGTGAGCCATGCATCAACATCGCCTCTTGTCGTCACAGAGCCAGTGAAACCAATCCCCATGGATCGTTAAGGCTTTCACGTTGATTTAAATGTTGTTGTCATTAAACAATGCGGAAATGATATTTGTTCTACCTTCTACTCATAAGTCGAGTTAAGAAGTTCTAGCTCGTCTCAACCTAAAACTGAGTCGATTATTAGTTTCTCAAATGTTTGCTCAACTCGATTACATGTTTACCATTGACAATTCATACTTTTTACGTTAGAGACAAAAATGAAACTTCTTACGAGCCACAATGCAATACAATATACATATGGTGAGGGAGTCAAAATAAACCCTACCCCCACGCTAGAGATTTTGACGAGACTATCAAACGCAATAAAACTTTGCAAACCAACAACTTCCTTAATAACAAGACAAACTTATACAAACACGGACCAACCATACCCCTAACCGAAAGAAAAAAAAGACAATGTGAAATTGATGCAACGTTATTGCACTCTCGAAACTTGTGCCGCCAATTCTCTTTGACTTGAAAATACTCATTTGGCATCTACATTCATTTAGAGCATGCTCATACGTAACCTGAGTTAAAACTTAACGCAGTGTCACGTCAGCGTCACATCAACTTTTCCACTTTAACTTTAACTCACAAAAAAACACCCTCATCCATAACTCAACCTTAACTCACCTTAACTCAACATTTTGAGCCCCACTTTTATCATTTTTTCCAATTATTTAAAAAAAAAATACAAATTAAAACAAATTACATTTTTATCAAACAAATAACTAAAAATAAAAAATTTACTTACATTTTTATTTAAAAAAAAAAAAAAAAAAAAAAAAAAAAAAAAAAAAAAAAAAAAAAAATCTGTGTAAACCCACAAGGACCAAAATGCTAATACACAAAAACCACAAGGACTTAAAATGGCACTTTCCAAATGTTTTCTCTTCTTCTTCGTTGAGAACCTGCAAACACACACAAACACACACTGAACACACACTGAAACACGCACATAACACACAAAGCACACACTGAAACACACACACAAAACCCAACAAAAACCCATTTAAATTATATAAATCGGAAGAAAAAAAGAAAAACGTTTAACGCAACGTTAGCACGCTAACGTGTGTAGGAATCAGTCCCTTCTTTACACGAATCACACCACACGAAGTTACACTCAACGCCTATCAAAACGGCAATAATGGTTTTCAATGGTTCGTGTATTGATAAAGGAAAAAATGATTACATGTACAATAAAGATACCATACTCTATTTATACTAGTAAAATACTAGACTACTAAACAGTGAAACGTGCTCCACTTATCCCTACTAAACAGGAGCAACATCAAGTGGAGAATTGCTTGGTCTTCCATAATACTCGGTCATACCTTGCAACTCATTCATCCCACTTCTTTATTCACATACCAATTGGAGCATCCAAGTATCTAACCCGTGACTAAACTGACCCGTTCCTTAACCCTTCAAGATTACCCAACATTCACCCCCGTAATCTTGATCGATTCATTTCTTCACCTTGACGTTTAAGAATCTTCCCGGACACCCGACCTTCACCTCGGCCACGTCCAAAATCTTCACGTAACCGCCTTTGATTGTTCACAACACTTGTAACATGTAACATGGCATCCCGTTGGACACGTTCATTACCATCTCGACTTCTCCCGGATCCACGGCCTCTTCCTCGACCACATCCAAAGCCACCCCGATTTGAACTTCCATCGCCATAATGTTAACACCGTGTTGTACTCCATTGTTCCCGACTTTTTTCGGACTTACGACCACTACCTTGGTCCCGTCCAAAGTCTCCAACCACCCGACTGTTGTTGTCACCACACATAACCCGTTTGCTCATAACACTTCTGTGATACGAGAGAATTCTTCCACCGATCAAGAAAACAAAGCCACCCGCTTGTACCGTTTTCTTTCACCCGCCAAATGAACCGAATCAAAGCTCCCTGCTTTTCACGACTCTTCCCGTCCGTTTATCCCACGAACCGGTTAATCTCTCCATTTTCCGGTGACCTACAACTTACCGCCTTCTATGTCTTCACTTTACGGCATCTTCAACCATTTTCCGATCAAACCCGTTCCAAGAGCCCTATTCACCCGATCAAGAAAACGAGCTACCGCTTTTACCGTTTTCTTTAACCTGCTAAACGAACAAAATCCAAAGCCACCTGCTTTGACGGATCCTTCACGTTCGTTTTTCACGCACCTCCGTCGGTTATACTCTTATCACGAACAGGAAGATCAGGAGTAGAAGTTGCTTTCGTAACTCATCAACTTTTGATCAACTTACAGCCGGATTTGATCATAACCCTTTGACCACGACTAACAGCTACGGACCGCCTATGTTCATCACCGGTCACCCCCGTCGTCTAGAACGGTACTCCCCGTCTCCCCCACGACAATGGATGTCCCAAAACACTTTACCGGTCTCCGTCTTCTGCTGTAAAACAGTCGCGATGACAGCCCTGCTGTCCACGCTTCCGCTGCGATGCAGCCCCGCACTCGAAGGCTCCTCACCTTTGAAAGTCGACTCTCAAACCCGCCCTTTAACCGAACACGGCTCTGATGCCAAATGTAGGAATCAGTCCCTTCTTTACACGAATCACACCACACGAAGTTACACACAACGCCTATCAAAACGGCAATAATGGTTTTCAATGGTTCGTGTATTGATAAAGGAAAAAATGATTACATGTACAATAAAGATACCATACTCTATTTATACTAGTAAAATACTAGACTACTAAACAGTGAAACGTGCTCCACTTATCCCTACTAAACAGGAGCAACATCAAGTGGAGAATTGCTTGGTCTTCCATAATACTCGGTCATACCTTGCAACTCATTCATCCCACTTCTTTATTCACATACCAATTGGAGCATCCAAGTATCTAACCCGTGACTAAACTGACCCGTTCCTTAACCTTTCAAGATTACCCAACAACGTGGTGCGTTAACGTGGCCTTAACATCCTCCTCCACATCAATAACGCACGTTAACGTGCGTTAAAATAGCCTTAACGCAGGCATATACATTACGCTTGCTCATACTCTTATAATACGTAGTAACTCAACCAGCTAACTCTAAAATACTTGCTCAAGATATCTGTTGGTATCTCTATGACTAGGGTACATGATTCCTCCCAAACCAACTAGGTTTTATCACACAAGTCAACCACTTGTGAATGGTCAACCGTAATAAAGGCCCTGAACAGCCCGGGAGGAAAAGCAATTATGAACGAGGAGTATAGAATGTTCCTAGGTCGTTATGTCCCAACGAGGTGTGAAATCTGTAATACAATGAATCTGTGATCTGGTGAAGTTATATAAAAACAGGAATCTGATTGACTAACACTAGGAACGTGAATAGTAAATAGCTCTTGTCACAGCTATTTCAGTAAAAACGTACAATCAGAAACCTTAAAATGTAAAAGGATATATAAACGTACGTTTAAATTAAAATAAACGTAAACGTATAAAAACAAATAAGGAATTATAACAAAAGATGGATTTGCATGCCTTAGCGGCTTAAATGCAAATTAAATAAACTCAAAATATTTATTTATTAATTACAAACTTATTTAACAAAACCTAAAAATATGAAAAGTAATAAAATTGTACGTTTAAATTAAATTAAACGTTTACGTACCAAAATGAAAGTGAAAACTGATCAATACAAATCCCACAAATGTGAAATTTATATTTTTGTGATCCTAATAATAAAAGAAAATTAATTATGAATTAAAATGATTTTTACAAGTACTTATATAATTACTATTAATTAAAACTATTATTTAATATTTAATAATTACCTAAAAATAAGAAAAATCTAAAATAAAACCTAAATAGATAAACTAAAAACTTAGAAAAGTTTAAAATAATATAAAAGAATTTTTGAAACTAAAAATATATTTATTACACAATTATTATATTTATTATTAATTGTTTACTATTATCTAATTACTAAATACTATTATTGATTTATTATAAATACTAAATAAGCAAACTAAAATCTGAAACTTTTTACAAAATTCTAAACTAATTATAAGAAGCTAAGAAAAATATAAAAACTATATATTATTAACAAAAATAAGAAAACTTTAATTAAAAACTATTTAAACTAATTAAACTAATTTAATTAATATACATACTAAACTGATTTATAAAATTTTTAAAACTTTTTATAAACTTAATTAACCATCTCTAGAATCCATAAAAAATATAAAAAGTTTATAAAAATTATAAATAAGCTATTTTAAAAATATATTACTTATTATTTACTAAAAGGTATTTAAACTATTTTAATTATTATAAATATTATATGAACAGTAAAAATTATGAAAAAATTAAGGAAAGTATATTATTTAATAAAGAAGCTGGGAAAAATAAGCTGGGGTCATCAGCTTATTCCAATAAGCTGGAATAAGCCAAACAGTCACAATAAGCCAAATGCACTAATACTATGTTAAGTATATTGTTTATACAAAGACTTACGGAACTGGTGCCCCAGAGCAAGTGGAAGGGGTGTGGGAGTTAAGCATGTATACTAGCCTGAGGTCCTGAGTTCGAATCCCACACCCATCATTTTTGCCATTTATTATATTTTTTTAATTTTCTTTTTGCAGAACTATTTATTAGGCTAAAATAAGAAACTTTAAAAAGGGAAAATTTTTTAGAAAAGCCAAATAAACTCTGTATGAGCTTATTTGCTTAACAGTTAGGCTAAAAAGCCAAACTTGGAATTTTAATAAGCTAAAAACTCAAACAAACTACCAAAGGTTAAATAAGCTATAAACTACTAAGTTATACCTAAAATAAGCTAAACTAACTTAATAAGCTAAAGGAATAAGCTACAAGCTCAAATAAGCACAACCAAGCAAAGCTGAATACCAAACACTCCACAAGGCCAACTGCAGGCCTGAGTGGGGCCCACAAATAAGCTCAGGAGTCAAAAATGAAACTTGAGCAATCAAGTTCACCTGGGTGGCTTCCCAATAAGCTAAAAAGCAAACCCTAAGGTCCACTAATAAGCATTTGAGAAGCTTTTGAAAGTAGCTGAGTATACTGAGTCACCCAGTTAACTGGGTGGTATGGGACAAAGAACAAGCTGCTTGCAGCCCTAATAAATAAACTAGAAATAAGTAATTAAGCCCTGAGCCTTGAAGTTTGGCAGAAGAGCTTTCCAAAAAGTCCAAGCTCACACTGTGTGACCCACAGGTGAGCTTTTGAGGGGCTTATGAAAAGTCCTTGTGCACACTGGTGCAGGGTTGCTTATAAGCAAACAAGCCATACAGAAGCTATGATTAAGAATTAAGAAAAATTACAAAACTATTTAATAACTATATATAACTAATTTTAACAAAGGAAATCTTATTATATTTTACAAATAAGCTCTGAGTGAGCTTATTTTCTCCTCAGTTCATTAAAATAGGCAAATAAGCAATAAGCCTTCTAAATAGAAGCTATCACTTAGCTTTAATGCATCTTTTTGGCTTTTCCTTTTTATGGAACTAGTATATATACAGATTTTATACATATTTGAAGAAAACAAAAGTTTATAAACAAAGAAATAAGCAGATTTGTGGGCTATGGCTTATCAGTTAAGTTGATCAAACACACAGTCAAGTCAAGGGCTCACAAAAGCTTGGAAAAAGTTATATAGTGAAAACAAAAGGTAAAAGTATGTGTATGCAAGCGTGATGGACATATATAAACAAGATTGGTGCACTGGATTGGCCAAGTACACAATATGTAAGTGATTGGCCTCAAACGGTCAACTTTTATTAGTCAGCCACTTGTGAATGGTCAACCGTAAAAGTCAAACGTCTAAGGCAAATGCTTCCTTGAAATACAGTGTTTCCCCGGGTCGTAATGTCCCAACGAGGTGTGCGATGGTTTATTAAAAACGAATCTGTGATCGAGTGAATTGAACAGGAAAAGGTATAAAAGTGTGTGTGTGTGATTACAATAGGGTTTTATAAAACAAAATAACTTATATAAACTATTTTAACGATTACGTAAAACCTAGATATTTAATAACTAAAAACGCGTACGTTTATTTTAATTCTACGTAAACGTACGAAACAAAAAACGAATTTAACTAAAGTAGTAATTTGCAAACCTTAGGGGCTTAAATGCAAATTAAATAAACTTTAAAATATTTATTTTATAATTATTAATTATTTAATTAATTATTACTATTTAATAACTATTATTATTTATCTAATAATTTCACTAATAATTAAGTAAATGTAAAATAAGTCTTAGAAATATAAAATTAAACTTTGTAAAAGTCTAAAATATTATAAAACTTATTTTAAAAATAAAATTATATTTTTCACACTATTATTCTAATTATTATTAATTATTAACTATTTAATTATTAATTAACTATTTATATGATTTAAATTATTATAAATACTAAAAAGACATAGATAATTAAGAAGATTTTTATAAATCTAATTAACCATCACAGGAATCCTAAAAAATTATGAAAAATTTATTTTATGTATTTTTAAACTAGATTACTAATTATTATTCTAATTATTATTTAATTACCAATTAAACTATTTAAATTATAAAAACTATTAAATGAACAGTAAAAATTCTAGAAAAATTACTAAAATTATATTATGACTTATAAAAGCTAGGAAAAATATAAAAACTAGGTGTTGCTTTATAAAAATCAATTATGCTATTTATAACTTAATTATTGATTAATTATTAATAAAACTATTCTAAATTATAATTAATACTAAAAGATAAAATAAAAATCTGAGAAAATTATTAAAAATACTTTAATATAAAAGGAAATTAATAAAAATATAAAATTACAAATTACTTAATAAAAATCTAAAAATGAAAATTAAAATTAAATTACATTAAATAGAAACTATCACTTAATATTAAATTGGTTTTTCTTGGTATTTCTTTTAGAAAACTATTTTATAACTAAAAACAACAAATTTTTGTGAAAACAAGATTTTTAGAACTTAAGAATAAGCTGAGTACTAGCTTATATGTGAGACAGTTGACTTTAGTCAACTGTCAAGGGAAAATGGTGATGTGGACTACTAGAGGGGCCCACAAAGGATAAGTCTGATACAAATAAGCTATGAGAACTTGTTTGAGTAAGAAAAAGCAATAAGTGACCACAAAATAAGCTATTAAGCACAAAATAAGCACTTATATGTTTACATGAACTCAGAAACTGGGACAGACTTTAGGGCTTAATTCAAGTGGGACCCAGGGGTTTCTAGGTCAAACAAGAGGTCAAAAGTTGAAGTCTACCAGGGGGGGGGTTGAAAGGTACAAGGCTTGGAGGTTGGGACCATTGTGGAGGTCAAGAACCACCACCAAAGGGTGGTGTTTGGGTGCAGACCTGCTGATGCAGGGTCAAAGGGTGCCCTGCAACTCACTTAGGAGGGCTGTGGGGCCCACTACAAAATTTGTAAAAATCAACTGAACATGGAAACTTGAAGACCAGCTGGGGGAGTACTAATCCTAAAAAGCACAAGCTCTAAAACTCACTACAAAATTCAAAACAAATTGTGCTACTTTTGAGATTTCTGTCAAATAGAAAACTTTGACTTTTTGTGTAAACTCCTAACTTTGACCTTTTTGAGTTTTGGTTGATTCCTAACAACTGAATATGTTAATTTAAGCTAATTTTGACCAAGATTAAGCTACAAGGACCAGTTATGCAGCTAATGAAATGGTTTTGGGGTCATAACTGTGTGACAGTTACTATTAGGTGAGGGTGATGAGTGATTTTGACTTCCTTGTGAATGAGGTCTGGTTTTTATTGTTTGTAAACCCTAATCAAACCTAATGTGGTGTGTTTAAACCAAAAACACCAACTGAAACTGAGTCCACAGTGGGCAAATCCACTATTCCAAACACCCCTTAAGTGGGCTGTTTTTGGTTTTAACTAGGTTTTTAAGAAAAAAATTAAAACAACTTCTATTCTAAACTTTAAAAAACATATAATAAATACTTCTAAACTACCAATAAGCAGATAATTACTTATAATAAGCTATGTAACAGTGAACAAGGAAAAATAATGCAAAAGCTTGAAAAATTCAACTGTGTTGCTATGAAATAGAACTAGAGATCATCCAACAAGCCTAGCTTGTTAATATTAACCCAGAAACCCAATTCAGCTTTTCCAGAATAGCTTATTCCACCGGAACTGCTTATTTTTAGCTTCTTTGATTTTTTGTTGATTTTTTTTTATTATTTTTTTTTTATTTCAAATTAAAACAGATTGAGTAAAAGGGAACTCACAAATAAGCTAGAAACAACTGATATAAGCTTAATGGATCAGAAACTAGAGCTTATAACATTAAAACGATTAAGAACAATTTTGGCGGGAAAATAAGTTATCACTGTAAACTTGGAATTACTCTAATTGAATACTTGTATTACAACTAATTTTGATTACACAACTCAGAAATTACAAAACCCAAAAAGGTTTTAACATAAAAACTATGAATACGACTTGAAATTAAAATTACACTACTCCTAATTTAAATTAAAATCTACTACTCTCTTTTCTGGTCTTGAAGTACTCTTATACTTCAAATATCTTCCTTGGGACCCTCTCAGTGAATCCCAGCTCTTCATTCTCCTCAATTAATCCCAATCGTGCACTTGGCACTTTGGTGCAAAAAAAGGTCTTGGGATCTGTGGAGGTAGCGTGTGAGGGTTTTAAGGGCTTGGAAGGATGTGGAGGTGGAGGAGAGTGGTTAGGACAGGTGGGGGTGAGCTGGTATTGAAACCAGTGAGGTGGTGGTGGTATGGTTTTGGGAGGGAAAGGGGTAAAGGTGGAGTGGTGTTTGACCGGGTAGTTTGACCCTGGTTTTATTTAATTAGGGTGTGGGCCGGTTGTAGTTTGGGCTTAAGAAGGGAGTGGGCTGGTTGTAGTTTGTATTTGGATTGGATTTTGCTTGTAAAAATAATAAGGATTCGTTTGGTTTGTTTGTTAATAAATCACAAGGACCAAAAATGTAATTTGGTAAATATTGAGGGCTGGTTTTGTAAATTTTTTTCAAAGTTGATTAAGGGACCAAACTTGCCATATCTCAATAGTACAAGGTCCTATTTGTAATTTTTTTCATTTTAATATATTCAGGGACCTTTTCTGTCAATTCACCAAACTTGAGGGACCAATTATGCAATTTCTCCAAATTTCACACCAAGGACCATTCCTGCAAAAGATTAGTAATACAAGGACCAAAATTGATTTTCTCAAAGTTTTTAACATCCCAGGGACCATTTATGTCAAATTCTAAAGTATAGGGACTAAACTTGTAATTTTATGAAACTTTGCACCAAAGGACTAAATATGTAACTTTATGATTAAAAAGGACCTTTGGTGACTTTTTCAAGTTTTTAGAATAACCAGGGACTAGTTTTGACAATTTTTGAAACTTGAGGGACTGAAACTGCCAATTATGCAAACTTTGTACGTTTTTCATCTGTTTTTGCATATTTTGTATTTGAAACATATAAAACACACTTCTAAGATATTTTAAGTATTTTGATGTATATTTGAGTGTTTTTAGATGTTTTGGCAGCTCAGATTAGTATAAAATGATGAGTATTTAGACACTCATCAGTAAGCTTATGGTTTAGACAGTCAAGCCAAAGGCTGGACTTGGATGGAGTTGAGGCTTGTAAAAGCCTAGTATAAGCTTCACATTTGAAAACAGAAGTAAAGATGTAGATGTACAAGGTTTATGGACATAATTACACAAGCTTGGTCCACTGTATTCACCAAATAAGCTTAAATAAGCTTATAAGCAAATCCAGTGAACCTCAGACCCAAATACCCTAGCATCAATTTAGATTGGCAAATTCAGTTTAACAAATAAGCTGAACAAGCCAAACTAAACTTATGAGTAACAAGCAGGGCTGATTAGGATCACAAAAAGCCAAAACTCACCTAGTGGGTTCCACTAGGTAGCTTATGAAGGGGTTATGAAGTAGGTGTGAGTATGGTGGAGTATGCTGAGTGATCAGCATACTTTTTCATTTTGTGACAAGTTTAAGCTACTTGCAGCCCTAGCATATGGGCTGCAAGGTGAAAATTAAGCACAAGACCATTGAGTTGGGTGGATAAGCTTCACATAAAGCCAATCCACACAAGCTCAAGGTCACTAATGAGCTTCTTAGAGCTCATGGAAATGGTGTAAGATAACTGATTACTCAGTTATCTGTTGTGAGTGGGCAAACAATAAGCTCACATTTAAACTTATCAAATAAGCTCTAACAAGCTCAACATACACTGAGACATTGAGTTTGGCAGCTTGACTTTGTGAAAAGCCAAAGCTCATACTCTCAAGCTCAGTGAGGAGCTTGTTACAAGCTTATGAAAAAGCCACATATACACTGTTTGCTTCAGTGTATATGCCTTGATGGAACAAAATAAGGTGGCTGATAAGCTATCTAAATAAGCTACAAACTAATAAATGACCATTCACATAAACAATATGCCACATGGGCATCACAAATGAGCCAAGTGCACAAGCTCAAGCCCAAGGTTCAACAAGCTACAAGCTTGTGAACTTGGACTTGTGACTGAGAGACAGGACAAAAACATACATAAATAAGCACTCAAACATGGTGAACAAAAATAAACAAAAATACATTTAACAATACTAGCAACAAAACTACAAAACCCTAAAAGCATTAGTCACATAACTCATTAATAAGCTTAGAATTAAATTGTCAATTTTATTCAAAAACTGCATAACAAGAAATTTGACTTTTTAAGTTTATTATCTAGGTTGACTTGGGTGAACTTAGATCTTATCCTACTGATTAAACATGTTATATTAGACAACTAGAACATGGAATTAACAAAGATAAACAACAATCACACTAATATGATGAACATGGCATTGTAAATTCCAAGCAATGATCAACTAAGGATCCAAATTGTTGATTTTGACTTTTATATGAATATACTATAGGCTTTAAGGTTTGTCTGACCTCAAGGAATTTAATATACCTTATAACACCCAAAATTAACAACAAAGACTTACTCAATCACCACAGACTCAGTAATACCAAACACTCCTATAACTTGATAAAATTTGGATTTTCAAAGCATAACAAAGATTTAAACCATGAGACTGAATCCAAACATCATATTAACATAAATTAAGCATAATTAAACAGATAAACAACAAATGTAACAACAATACACTAGAATCACTCAAATACCATTTTTACAGTGAAAATGGAAATTCAAGCAACACCATAATCTAACAAACAAGCTATTTATATTAAGTACTAAATCAACTAAACAACAACAAATAAACATGAGAATATGAAAATTGAAGCATAAACATAATTGAAACAGTAAAATGCATAAATTGGTAAAAATGGCTTACAAGTGAAACAATCTCAGAAACATGAAACCAAGGGACACTATCTATCCTAACAGCTTCCCATGAAGCTACTAAACCAAGGGCCATCAAGAATTTACCCTGCTCCAGCTTGTATCTTCATAGTAACTGATTTTTATATTTTTCATTGATTTTCTTTATTTTTTTTATTGATTTTTGTATTTTAAAGACTAAGCTGATTATATGTATCTAAAAAGCTTTAAAGCTTTTGTCAGGAGCTTATATGAGCTTATTGAGTCCATATAACAACACTAATCAACAAGAAATCTAAATGACTTAGAAATTTAAATGACATTAAATAAAAACTTGAAACTGAAAGATAGATTGAATTAAACTATAATTGAAGTTCCATTACACTAGTTTGAGGATTGATACAACATTTAAAACTGTAAATGACATTAATTTAGAGAAAGCAATAAATTAAGTTACACTACGTGACTAAGGCTATTCCAAAAGTATTTATTCCCTGCTCCATCTTCTTCCTTTTATAGCATTTTTAGTTCCTTGGTGCCCACTTAATAAATCCCATCACAATTTGTAGCCATTGGATCTCTGTAAGTCATCCTAGCCTTTAAATATGCTTTTGGCGCCAAAAAGTCTTTGAGATAACTTGTAGCCGAAATTTTGCATTTAATGAACCATGGTGGGTGTAGGGGTGTAAGAGAACAGCTGGGGGGTGAGGTGGAGTGATATTGTGGACTGGTATAGGAGCAGTGGTGGTATTGGTGACTCAGTGGTGTTTGGAGAGGAAGGTGAATAGTGTTGGTGGTTTGGCGGGGTTGACCGGGGTTTGACCCTGGTTTTAAATATTAAGGGTTGGGCTGGGTGTTTTGATTGGGCCAAGGGAGTGGGCTTGTTTGTGTTTGTTTTTAATATTAAGGGTCCGGATGGTTTTAGTAGTAACAAAAGCCCAAGGACTAAACTTGTAACTTGCTGAAACTTTAGGGACTGATCATGTAAGCTTTCCAAACTTTCCTCCATGGACCAAACCTGCCAATTAATAATAACACAAGGACCAAAGTTGTGTTTTTCAATTTTTAAAACTTCAAGGACCATTTGTGTAATTTTTGGATTTTTGAGGGACTAAATATGTAATTTCCCAAAATGTTATCAAAAGGTCCAGTTTTGTAAAAGTTGAATAGTACAGGGACCTTAAATGATAATTTTTCATTTATTACAATTTTAAACACCCCGGGGATCATTTATGTAATTTTCTAAAGTTTAGGGGGTGAAATTGTAATTTTTCCAAAAGTTATCAAAAAGTTCCAAATTGTCATTCATGAATAGTACAAGGGTAATATTTGTTAAATTTCACTTTTTGAATACCCAAGGACTAATTTTGCCAATTTTGATACTTGAGGGGTAAAAGTTGCCAGTATGTGTAAACTTTTGTCCAGGGACTGTTTGTGAATAAATTTGACTTCCCATGAACTAAAGTTGACTTTTTATTCATTTTAAACCTTCATGGACTAGTTTTGCCAATTTATGAAACTTGAGGGACTGAAACTGCCAATTTTGCAAACTTTGTACGTTTTTCATCTGTTTTTTATTGTTTTGCATTTGAAACATATAAAACACACTTTTAAGATATTTTAAGTATTTTGATGCATATTTGAGTGTTTTTGGATGTTTTGGCAGCTCAGATTAGTATAAAATGATGAGTATTTAGACACTCATCAATCCCCCACACTAAACTATTGCTAGTCCCTAGCAATCTTTTGAGAAAAACTTAATGGATTTGAAAAACTCTTTACCAAAAACCATCACTTCTGGAGTAGCCAGATGTAAGAACTGTGGTACACCTGATAACCGTGTGATTTTGAGCAAACCACCAGCTGTCAACGGATTTGATTAGTCTTTACCAAAAGCCGTTTGCTTCTGGACTAGCCAACTCTTGATGGAATAGTCAACATCTTGGTGAGCTGATTACCAATTATGGTTTTTCCACTGCCTTTACCACAAGCCATAATCTTGCGGGCTAGCCAACTCATTCGCTTTATGGGATATGGGGAGTTGAGGAACCATACAATTTTGGGCAAATTGCTAGCCATAAACAGATTTGAGTTATCTTTACCAATAACCGTTTGCTCCTGGATTAGCCAATCCTTATGTGGGTTAGACATGGCGGATTGATAACCATTTATTGCGTTCTAAGTGAGAAAAAATTTTAAAATTTGGGCTAAAATGGGGGTTCTTGATGGAACATGTGTTTAAATTCGTTAGAATAACGAATCTCCCCCCACACTTAGAACTGAATATTGTCCTCAATATTCAAAGTACCGGGTGTTAAACCAATACTTAGAACGTAAGAAGGAAAATATTCCATAGCCTTTATTTAAGTTTATTTACATTTTTTTTAATAGAGGATATATACATATATACAACATGTGGGTTAGTATTTCCCCCACACTTAGGGTGAAAACCCTAATGCATGCTACTGTTTTTGGTTACCGAGTCGCTAGCTTGACTCGACCCCGAATTCATTTGTCCATGGAGAAATGGAGTGGGATTGCCACTCACAGATTGGATGAGAAATTGGAGTGGGGTCCACTCACAGAATTATAAATAGTAAGGTAAGGAGAATCTTTTTGGTATTTTTATTTTATAATGTTTTTGTATTTTAAGTTTTTTTATATATATATACAGAGAAAAGAAAAATCCTAACAACCGCCCCTCGAAAGGGATCTGGGCTTGACAGAGCTCAGCAACTGGAATCCGACAAGTGAACGATCAAACGTTCTCAATAGAGAAGTTAACAAACTGCGCGTTTCCGCCCCTTAAAAGGGAATCTAGGTTTGTAACGTCTACCAAATTGTGTTCAAAACAGCCAACAACCAAATGTTGTAACTGAGGGAGTTTATCAAACTGGGCAAGTTGTAAGTTATGAAAAGGAAAATATTTTTGTATTTTTATATGTTTTTGAAATTGAAATATGATATTATATATAATATATACAAAGGATGGATATTTCAACCAAATACAAATTCGTTATACGCAGCACAGCCTCCCCGGCAACGGCGCCAAATTTTGATTCCTCCCAAACCAACCAGGTTTTATCACACAAGTCAACCACTTGTGAATGGTCAACCGTAATAAAGGCCCTGAACAGCCCGGGAGGAAAAGCAATTATGAACGAGGAGTATAGAATGTTCCTAGGTCGTTATGTCCCAACGAGGTGTGAAATCTGTAATCACTCACAAGTCTTATCCAACCCCACACCAATGCCAATCGCCCGCCTCATTTTCCCTATTACTTACATGACAAATGTGTTAGTGTTTTAGTGCCCAAGGGTGTAATCAAGTTAAGTCGGGTCGATATATTTATAAGCTCGAGCTCCACTCACTTACAATACTTCAAGCGCGCTCAATTGGGCCCTTATTTTTTTTCAAACTCAATTTTGGTTTCTTAACCGATACATTTTGAGCTCGGCCCAACTCGACTGTTCAAGTAGCAATATGGTTGTGTAACATTTTTAGTTTTTGTATCATTGATGAGTATAGTGTATATATGGGCCACGAGCCCAAATGATAAACATTACTAAGGCCCAACACCACAATGCGTGGGCTATTGTAACTTGGGCCGCATGAATAATGGGAACAGGCTCACGTAAGCCCAACCCAAACAAACTATACATGGTATAGATAAGGATCATCTATCTATGGAATAGATATCCTTACCCCGGATAAGCACTACGAGTGCGAAGAGTAAGGAGCAAGATACCTACACGGTTTCTGTGTCCTATATAAAGAATGACATAACTATCATTCAAGGTGCGATTCACAAACCCTAACTCTTAACGAGAACCCTAAATCGATTACTTACTCTCACGCCGGAGTCTAATCGTGGGAGACAATCCCACGATAAGTCTAACGGTGTTGTTTATTTTCTTAGTGCGCAGGTTACAAGTACTAAGAAGCGAATTGGTACGAGAGCAAGAGCCCATAATCAGGAACGCCCAACTTTTGTATCAACAAGTGGCGCCATCCGTGGGACCCTACTAAGAACTAAAGACTAGAATGACAAAGAATAAGAATTCAAGCCAGCGGACTCCGCAATCAGAAAAACGTGACCATCAGAGGAAGAATCAACAAGATTCGACCTCTAGACAGGTTGCTGGGACAACCAGCGCACCTGGTCACCAAGAGGCGGGAACAACCCAACCTCTTCCAGAGGTAGAACTACCAGTAAGGACTACCCAAATCATCCCTGTGGTCCCGAGCGCTGAGGAACTTCAGCGCACCCTCTTCACCACTCCTCACCAAACTGTACCCGCAGTGAACAACACTGTGCCACCAGGCGCGCCTAACCGAGATAGGGTGCCTAATACTGAGACAGGCATCCTTGCAACAACTGAGGACGCACCCAACCTAACTTTGGGAAATTTTGTAACCCAAAACTATGAAACCTTAACCGCCCTCATGCAGGAAGAAGCAAGGAGAAGGGCAAGTACGAGCCTACAAGCTCGACTGAATTTTGGTCCTGAACGCGAACCATCACCACTGCGCCACCCGCGAGGAAGACGCGCAGAACGTACCACTATCCATGATAGGCTGGGTACGATATCTGATTCACAATACTCAGAAGATAGCGAGAGGCGCACTAATGTTCACTCCAGACTTGGCAGTCGGGGGATTCAAGACCGATTAGGACCTCAACATTCGCCAAGCTAAGGTCCTCCAAACCTGGAAGTAAGAGGATCCAAGACAGATTGGGGAGAAGAAGATCCCCAAGTAGAGATCCCTCAAGCTCTTCTTCTGAAAGAAGTCGGCGCAAGCGCCAAAAAAGAGACTACCCTTCCTCTGGTGACTCCTCGGACAATGAGGATAGAGAGACAGGACACTGGAAGTCAAGAGGAAGGCGTCGCGATGAAGAGAACGAAGATATGTTTCTTCCATGGCGTCGCCAGAAAGTTGACGCGTTTACACGGCGCATCAGCGATTACTCAGACCGCAAACGCAGGCGCATGCCCACTAACGTGAAAACATATGATGGAACAGGTGATCCGGATGATCACCTAAAAGTTTTCGAATCAGCCACCACTATCGAAAACTGGCCACAGCCAGTGTGGTGCCACATGTTCAATTCTACGTTAGTAGGGAACGCGCGCACATGGTTTAGCAAACTCCCACGTAGGAGCATCGGTGGGTTTGAGGAATTACGGAAAGCATTCCGTCTCAACTTCACCCAGTGAAAGAAGTGCGCTAAAAACCCTGTTGAGCTAGCAAGAGTGAAACAACGCCAAGGAGAATCAACCAGCGCTTTTATGGAACGCTTCAAGGATGAGTGTATACAAGTTAAAGCATGTCCTGAAATCCTAAAAATTTCAGGGTTCATGAATGGGATTAATAACCCAGAACTCATCCGAAAGCTAAACGACAAAGTTCCACAAACTTTCGATGAGCTAACAAAGCGCACTAGATCCTTTATACAAGGAGAGGCAGCTGCTGCGGATAGCAAAAAGGGTTATTCGAACTATAGGCAGCAAGAGCAGCCTCAGAGACAATCCAATGATCAGAATAACAACCGCAACATGAATTACAGCAGTGGAAGGGACAATGACAAATATACCTCTCTTACAAAAACCCCGAGGGAAATATTTGTAACAGAAGGTGCAAACTTCCCAAAACCGCCACCAATGCGCACTGCAGAGGAAAAGCGCATAGGAAACGGATACTGCGAGTATCATGGTCAAAAAGGTCATACAACTAACGAGTGCGTCCAGCTAAAACAACTAATTGAAAAGTTAGTAAGAGAAGGCAGAATGGACCACCTTGTAAAAAACATCAAAGAAGGGAAAGACAAACAAAGGGGCGGAGGTAAAAAAGAGCCCCCCAAAGAAAAAGCCGATACCATATACATGATACAGTCATGGCAACGCAAGATAAAGCAAAAAGTCAGCCAAAAATTCTCTCCAGAAAAGGAGATATCTTTCCCTACTCTAGCTGCGGACAACGCAGTTGTAGAACCTCTGACTATTGAGATACATACGGGAGGGCATGACATTCATCGCATGTACATTGACGGAGGAGCATCCGCAGACATCCTGTATGATCATTGTTTCAAGAGACTGCGACCTGAAATCCAAAATCAATTGATACCAGCAACAACGTCATTGACTGGATTCACAGGAGAAAAAATCTGGCCCATGGGGCAGTTACACTTGCTGGTGGTCGTAGGAGATGAACAACACTCAACCGCAACATGGATAAATTTCATGGTAATAAAATCTCCCTCACCATATAATGGTATCATCGGGAGACCTGGAATATCATCCATGCACGTTGTACCATCCATGGCGCACGAAATGCTCAAGTTTCCAGTGGAAGGAGGAGTTGTCACCCTCTATAACAAAACAGTACCACCAAGAGAATGCAATGCGGTAACAAATGAAGTAGAGACTACTCCAGAACAGCGCGCAGAAAAAACACCAAACCTAAAGGTCGCTATTCATCCCGATTACCCGGAACAACAAGTTTCGATTAGTGGATCTTTATCTGACAAAGGTAAAGCAGCCGTATGCGCACTCTTGCAGAAGAACCTGGACATCTTCGCATGGGAACCAAAACACATGACAGGAGTGCCACGCTCTATTACAGAGCATAAACTACAGATCCGACAAGGATATCCCCCAATACGACAAAAGAAGCGCGGCCAGGCCCCAGATCGTGCAAAGACTATTCTGGAAGAAGTACACAAGCTTGTAGACGCAGGCATCATGCGCGAAGTGTACTACCACGATTGGCTCTCTAACCCAGTTATGGTAAAGAAGAGCGACGGCAGTTGGAGAATGTGCGTGGACTTCACGGACCTTAACAAAGCATGTCCACAGGACTGCTACCCACTGCCAGAAATAGACTGGAAGGTAGAATCCCTGTGCGGATACCCTTTCAAATGCTTCCTAGACGCATACAAAAGGTATCATCAAATTCAGATGGCAGTCGAAGATGAAGAAAAAACAGCTTTCCACACCAGTCAAGGAGTGTACTGCTACACAAAAATGCCTTTTGGCTTAAAAAATGCAGGCGCGACATACCAACGATTGGTGGACACAGCTTTCGAGAAACAAGTAGGCCGCAACTTGGAGGTCTACGTTGACGACCTTGTCATCAAAAGCCACACAGAGGATGAATTGGTGCGCGACATAGAGGAAACGTTCAGAACATTGGGACGAATAAATATGAAATTAAATCCCAAGAAGTGCACCTTTGGCGCAACCGAAGGTATGTTCCTTGGATACTTAATAGAACCCGATGGAATCAAGCCCTGTCCTGAAAAAACAAAGGCTGTTATTGATCTTCCCTCACCGCGCACACTCAAAGAAGTCCGGTCATTGAATGGAAAGTTAGCAGGGCTAAACCGTTTCTTATCCAAGTCAGCAGACAAATCCCTTCCTCTCTTTAAAACACTCACGAAGTACACTAAAAAGGGAGATTTTCGCTGGACCGAATAAGCGGAGAGCTTTCCAACAACTAAAACACCATCTGGCATCTCTTCCCAAACTTGTCGCACCACGACCAGGGGAAGAGCTAATCATGTACTTATCGACAACCCATGGAGCAGTTAGCGCAGTGCTATTGACAGATAGGAACTCCGTCCAGACACCCATATACTTTGTAAGCAAAGCCCTGAAGAAGACAGAGACTAACTACAGCGCTATGGAAAAGCTGGTCTTAGCCCTCGTATTCGCAGCCAAAAGCTTGCGCAGATACTTTCAAGCGCATCCAATGGCTGTAATCACTGATCAGCCAATCAAACAAGTTATCTCTAAACCTGACGCATCAGGACGCTTACAGAAGTGGAGTGTACTGTTAAGTGAATATAACATCTCATATAGACCGCGCACTGCAATCAAAGGACAAATCTTAGCCGATTTCATTGTGGAGAAGCCAGACAACGACAGTCCAACACCTGCAACCAAAACAGATCTACAGGAACCCTGGATTCTGTTCACAGATGGGTCCTCATGTGTAGATGGATCAGGCGCGGGCCTTATTCTTACAAATCCAGAAGGTATGGAATTCACCTACGCACTGCGCTTTGAATTCACAGCCACAAACAATGAGGCAGAATACGAAGCCCTACTAGCCGGACTACGCATCGCAATCCAAATGGGTGTACGCAACCTAGAAGCGAATGTAGATTCTCGTCTAGTCGCTAACCATGTGCTAGGTGAATATGAAGCCAAGGATGAACACATGATCCAATACCTAGAAAAGACCAAGTCCATAATAAAAAACTTTGACAGGTTCACGGTAAAACAGGTGCCCAGAGGAGATAAAAGGAAAGCGGATGCGCTCAGCAAAATCGCATCCACAAGTTTCGCGCACCTCTCAAAACAGGTATTGGTAGAAACCCTAA
Source organism: Artemisia argyi (assembly GCA_030686995.1). Taxonomy (NCBI): domain Eukaryota; kingdom Viridiplantae; phylum Streptophyta; class Magnoliopsida; order Asterales; family Asteraceae; genus Artemisia; species Artemisia argyi. The sequence goes on from CM060689.1 coordinate 6,325,223, forward strand.
AAAACAAGTCAATCTTGGAAATGGAGATATCCACAGTAATAGAAGAACAAGACCCTACATGGATGACGCCTATCATTGAATTCATCAGCAAGGGAATCTTACCACAAGATCATAAGGACGCTCGAAGAGTGCGGCGCACAGCGTAACAGTTTGAACTACGAGACAACATACTCTATCGACGCTCTTTTTTACAACCCTGGCTCAGATGTGTTGGACCTCTTCAAGCAGACTACGTACTCAGAGAAATCCACGCTGGATCATGCAGTATGCACTCAGGGCCGCGATCGGTGGTGGCAAGCGCTCTAAGGTCAGGGTATTATTGGCCAACTATGCATCGCGACGCGCGCAATCTGATAAAGAAATGCAGCAATTGTCAAGTACATAGGCCAATCCCGCGCCGACCACAACAAGAGCTAACACCTATCACCTCACCATGGCCATTTTATAAATGGGGCATTGACATCGCAGGACCTTTTCCCGTAGCAGCAGGAGGACTAAAGCTCCTCATCGTAGCCATAGACTACTTTACGAAGTGGATTGAAGCAAAGGCGGTGGTGAACATCACAGGAAACCAAGTCAAACGCTTTGTCTGGGACAACATTGTCTGTCGCTTCGGACTACCGGGAGAGATTATATCAGACAACGGAAAACAATTCTGTGATAACCCATTCAAAGATTGGTGCACGCAATTGAACATCACGTAACACTTCGCTTCAGTAAAACACCCACAAACCAATGGCCTAGTTGAGCGCGCAAACCGCAGCCTAGGTGAAGGAATAAAAGCGCGCCTCGACAGACATAAAGGAAGATGGGTGGATGAGCTCTCGCATGTCTTATGGGCGCATCGCACAACAATCAAAACTAGTACTGGCGACACGCCATTCTCCCTAGTCTATGGAACAGAAGCCGTCATACCAGCTGAGATAGGAATGCCAACTATACGCACAACAGAGGTCAACGTCACAACAAACGACGAGGAACGGCGCATGGACTTAGACTTACTGGAAGAAAGGCGTGAACGCGCAGCTATACGCGAAGCAATGGCTAAGGCAAAAATGAAGAAGTATTATGATGCAAAGGTCAAACACACTTCATTCAGACCAGGAGACTTTGTTTACCGCGCTAATGATGCGAGCCACGCAGAAGACACAGGCAAGCTCGGACCAAAATGGGAAGGACCTTACGAGGTCATAGATGCGCTTGGCAACGGCGCATACAGACTGCGCGACATGGAAGGTCACGACCTAGCGCGCACTTGGAACATCTGCAACCTCAAAATATGTTACTTTTAGGCTACGGCCACAACACAGACACCTTTGCATCCTATGAGATGCCCAATAAGTGTTTGCTTTTCTTTACTTTCCTAGGAATTGTATTTTTCTTTTTTTCAAAAACTTGCAAGTATCAATAAAATGTTATGGTTTCTAGCTAACTCCATAGCGTACTTCACTTTATTACATACATACTTATATATGTCAACATTGTTATCTTATATTTTTCGCCTACATGGCGTGCATGCACTAATTAAAGACCCACGAAGGCATAAAGGATGAGTTAACCTACTAATTCACTCGTTGAGTAAGAGGGTTGCAAACCCATCAACATTGGATCACGCATCCTTGCTAAGCGCCTTACTTTTGAGACGTCAAAGTAAGTTTCACATGCGCATCTCACGACGGGCACGCAAATATTAAGTACACCGTACAAGCTTAGCAAATAACGAGCCAAGACACTTGGTCAAATTATAAAACTTGGCAAACATTGCAAGTATATTTCTTAAAGTCACGCACTTAATGAGCCAATACACTTGGTCAAATAATAAAACTTAGCAAATAATGCAAGTATAATAACGCAGCCAACATACTTGGTCACAAATAACAAAATTTCGCAAACAATGCAAGTACATTTCTTAAGCTACACACTTAATTAACAAAAAGGTATCTTATTCAAATATTACAAGGAAAGATACATTTTTTACGTAGTACATATACAAGCAACCTGTATGCTATGGCGATGCTCAGGGCTCTCCTCCGGAGCAGCAGAACTCCCCACCTCCTGAAGCTTACTCAGAGTCAAAGCATCCTTAGGAGATATGGTAGGAACACTTACGGGCACACCATCAGACCTGGGGATGTGTGCAGCGCCCACGCCACACAACACTGCCTTGCCCTTTATACCTGATTCCTCCCGAACCGTCACTTATTTATCACACAAGCTAACCACTTGTGAATGGTTAACCGTAATATCTAAATGGAGCCCGGGAGAAACTAGCAATGTTAATCCGTGGGAGTTAAGTACAGAAAAAGTACGTGAGTACAGAAAAGTACATCCCCGGGTCGTTATGTCCCAACGAGGTGTGCGTGATAGTACCATGACTTGTAATGTGTTGAAATAATATGTATATAGAAAAATTGGAATCTGAATGACTAACACTGGAATGTGAATAGTACTAGCTCTGTCACAGCTACATGTTTAAGAAACGTGCAATCAGAAACCCTAAAATAATAAAGGATATTTACAAACGTACGTTTAAGTTTAAATAAACGTAAACGTAACGAATAAAACAAAACATTCCCAAAGAGGGAATTTGCAATCCTTAATGGCTTAAATGCAAATTAAAAAGAAATAAAATAAATAACTATATTTACAAAGTTATTATTATAGTACGAAAACCTAGAAACCTAAAACGCGTACGTAAACGTTTTAAATAAACGTCTACGTACCAAAATAAAACTGAAAACTGATCAGTATAAACCCCACAAATGTGAAATTCATATTTTTGTGATCCTAATAATAAAAGAAAATTATTAGAAAATTAAAACTTATTTTTATACTGTGTACTTAATTATTATTAGTTAAAACCTATTATTTACTATTTAATAATTACCTAAAAATAAGAAAATGTGAAATAAAGCTAAGAAAAATAAAATTAAAACTTAGAAAAATCTAAAATACTATAAAATGAATTTTAAAACTGAAAATATATTTATTACACTATTTATGTATTTATTATTAATTATTTACTATTTAATAATTAACTAAAAATAAGAAAAATAGAAAATAAGCCTAAATAAATAAAATAAAAACTTAGAAAAGTCTAAACTAATATAAAAGAATTTTGAAACTAAAAATATGTTTATTATACAAGTATTCTATTTATTATTAAATATTTACTATTTATTTAATTATTAATATTATTATTGATTAATTATTATATATACTAAATTAGCAAACTAAAATCTAAAACTTTTTACATAATTCTAAAATACTTATAAGAAGCTAAGAAAAATATAAAAACTATATATTATATACAAAAATAAGCAAACTTAATTTAAAACTATTATAACTTATATAAACTTAATTAAACTACTTTAATTATTATACATACTAAACTAATTTATAAAATTATAAAACTACTTCATCATCATAGGAATCCATAAAAAATATAAAAATTTTATAAAAATTATAAATAAGCAGTTTTAAAAATACATTACTTATTATTTACTAAAAGAAATTTAAACTATATTAATTATTAAAAATACTATATAAACAGTAAAAAACGTGAAAAAATTGCAGGAAGTAAATTATATTATGAAGAAGCTAGGAAAAATAAGATTGGGTCACCAGCTTATTCCAATAAGCTGGAATAAGCTAAACAGTCCACATAAGCTTATTAGGCCAAAACCACTATATGTATGTTGTTTGTGGAGAGCCTAACGGAACTGGTGCCCCAGTGCAATGGAAGGGGTGTGTGTACATAAGCATGTTACTATCCTTGAGGTCCTGAGTTCGAATCCCACACACACCCATTTTTGCCATTTTATTTTATTTTTGTGATTTTCTTTTTGCAAAACTTTATATTAAGTAAAAATAAGCAACTTTAACAAAACCAACTTTTATAAAACTTGGAAATAAGCTCTGTGTGAGCTTATTTCCACCTCAGTTGGCTTTTAAGCTCAAACTCCTTAAATAGAAGCTATCACTAGTGTTAAAGGTTTGTTTTTGGTTTTTCTTTTTATAGAACTATACATATACAGATATTATATATAATTAAGGAAATATAAGCTTATATAATCTAGAAATAAGCAAATCGTGGGCTTATTACTCACTCAGTGGAGCTTTTAGGCTCTCAGTGGAGTCATAAGCTCAAAATAAGCTTAGAAAAAGCTATACAGTGGAATAAAAGGTAAAAAGTGTATATGTATAAGTATAATGGGTTTATATTAACAAGAATAAACACTGAATAGTGCTTATAAGCACAAGCTTATGGTTTAGACAGTTAAGCCTTTTGGGCTTAACTTGGATTGAATTGAGGCTTGTAAAAGCCTAGTATAAGCTCCATACTTGAAAGTAAAGTAGAAAAAGTGTTTGTACAAGTTTAATATACATATATGAACAAGCTTATGCACTGAGATTAACTTATAAGCTCAGAATAAGCAAATAAGCAATTCTCAGATACATAACAATCCAAACACCCCTGCAACTAACTTTTAGTGGCAATTTCAGCTTAGGAAATAAGCTTCAAAGACCAAACTAATTATTGGAGTACCAAGCTGAGGTGGATGGCTTTCCAAAAAGCCCAAGTTCACATTGTGAGGTTCATAGATGAGCTTGTGAGAAGCTTATGAAAATCCTTCCATTTGCCTAAGTACACTGGGTTCCCAGTATGCATAGTCAAATGGGACAAACAAAAAGCTCCTTGCAGCCCTATTTAATAAGCTGCAAGATAAGAATTAAGCACTGGATCTTATAACCTAGTTGATAAGCTTCTAAAAGAAACAAATCTCATAAACTAGGTCCAAGTAATGAGCCTTTTGCAAGCTTATGAAGTTAGGTGAGTTTGGGTAAATATACTGAGTCATCAGTATGCTTTTCAAAATGGTGATAAGTTAAAGCTACTTGCAGCCCTATTTAATAGCTACAAGATGAATTTTAAGTGTAGGATCCTAAAGCTGGGTTGCTAAGCTTCCTAAAAAGCTAAACTACATAAGCTAAGGATCACTAATGAACTTTTTATGAGCTTGTGGAAATGGTGCAATACCACTGAATGCTCAGGGGTATGTTGTGAGTGGACAAACAACAAGTTCTCATTTAACTTATCAAATAAGCTAATAATGCTCAACAAGCACTGAGTATATTGAATTTGGCAGTTTGACTTTGTGAAAAGCCAAAAACCAAAAGCTTAAGCTTAGTGAGGAGACTTTTATGAGCTTATGAAAACAACTCACCTTCACTGTTTGCTTCAGTGAAGGGAGTTGGGTGCACAAAAAGGTGGGGTGGTTTAAGCTATCTAAATAAGCTAGAAATAAGAAAATAAGCTTACACATAACCAACATGCTACTAAAACATCACAAAGAAACCAAGTTCACTAAGTGTGGTCAAGTCATGAGACTTGTACAAGCTTATGAAGTTGACAGACCACTAGTGACACAGGGCAAAAATAAGCATAATTAAGCACTAATTTAAGCTATGAAACATGAAAAGTAAAAATTTACAAAAATCATACAGACAGATAAGCAATCAAACTAAATCATATTACAAGTACAAGTTCTAAAACTTAGTATTAAATCCTACACAAAATTATCTATTTAATTCAAAAACTACAAAACCTGAAATTTGACTTTTATAGTTTATGATCAAAGTTGACTTTCATCAACTTTGATCTGAATTTAAAGAACAAATAAGCTATAATAAGCTAAGAGAACATGAAACTAACAAAAAGAAACAAGATTTGAACACATATGCAAGGTTCTAGGTGAGACAATCTCACAGTACTCACCATAGAAGATCAAAGTGTCAATTTTGACTTTTATGATGCTATACCACTTAACTGAAACCATCACTGAGTCACTTAGACCATTTGGAGTACACATCAAACAAGAATAATGCCCTACATAGCCTACAACACAGATAAGTCATCTCATCCAAACAATCCTTTAATGGACTTAAGTTTAACTTTTCATTACATAAGACTGTGTAAACAAATTTCATCAAATCCAGGGGTCCAAATTTGTCAAATTAGACCTTTTTAAGTATAAACAAATAGTCACAAGTGTCTATACCTAGGTTTATCAAAAATTTACCCATTGACAGTTAAAATGGAATTTCAAGCCACACTCAAATCCAAAACATGAATAACTAATTTTAAGCTACAAAATCATTAAATAACAACAAATAAACATGAAAACATAGAAATCAACACAGATAAATAACTTAAGCATTAAAATGCAAAAATTGTAAAAAGTGACTTACATGGTGAGACAAGCTGAGACTTTGGAACCAAGGATCAAAACCAATTCCTATAGCCTCCCATGAGGCACTAATACCCATGGCAATCCATTATGAACCATGCTCCAAGCTGAATCACACTAGAACAACTATTTTTGATTTTCTATTGAATTTTCTTGATTTTTTTTAGTGATTTTTGATTTTTAAAGACTAACACTGAATTAATGTATCTAAAAGCTTACAAAGCTTTGTCAGGAGCTTATGTGACCTATAGAGTCCATTTAAACAACAATAATCAAGCAGGAATTGTAAATGACTTAAAAATTAAAGATAAATAAGAAGACTTGAATTGTAAAAGAGACTTGCATTTAAATTGTAAATTAAGGTTCCATTACACTACTTTGAGATTCATTACACTATTAAAGCTTGTAAATGACATTAAATTAAATGAAAGCAGTAAAGATTACAATATGATTAAGCTATTCTAAGGTGACAATGGCATAAGGCCAAGGTAATGTTTCCTTCTCCTTCTTCTGATCTTTATAGCAATTTGATGTCCACTTGAGTCAAGGGTCAAATCCCACTTCTTTCCAGAGCCATTGGATCACTGCAACACATCCTAGCCATCTATTAAACTTTTGGCGGGAAAAGTGGTTTTGGTTGCGTGTAGCCGTTTTTGGGCATTAAATGCTGCTTGGGAACTTGTGAGAGTGGTGGCAACATGGTAGCAATAGTAGGTGGTGAGGTGGTAGTGAAACTGTGGGTGAGAGGAGTGGTTTTGGTTTTGCAGTCGGTGTGAGGAAAAAGAAGAAAGAAAGGAGGGAAGAGTGGTATTGGTTGTGGGTTTGACCGGTTGACCCGGTATTTTATTTATTAAACAAACGGGCTTTGGTTTTGTTGGGCCAAGAAAACAAAACAGGCCAAGGGTAGGGTGTTGGGTTGGTTTATGTTTTGGGTTTATGTTTGGATTTATGAAGTGAAACAATAGATCCGGTTGTAAATTGGCCCAAGGACCAAAGTTGTAACAAGCTGAAACTTAAGAACCAAACCTGCAACATTTAATAATTTATCACAAGGACCAATATTGTTAAATTAGATAAACCAAAGGACTATTTTTTTCATTTATTACAATTTAAAATACCCCAAGGACCATTTATGTAATTTTCCAAAGTTTAGGGGATTAAATTGTAATTTCCTCAAAGTTATCAAAAAGAGTTCCAAATTGTAAGTTCATGCATAGTACAAAGGTATTTTGTGAAATTTCCAAGTTTTGAATACCCAGGGACTTATTTTGCCAATTTTGTAACTTGAGGGGTAAAAGTTGCCAGATTGTGTAAACTTTCATCCAGGGATCATTTGTGAACATTTTTGGTTTCCCAAGGACTTAAGTTGACTTTTTATTCATTTAAAATCTTCAGGGACTAGTTTTGCCAAATTGTGAAACTTGAGGGACTGAAACTGCCAATTATGCAAACTTTGTACGTTTTTCATCTGTTTTTGCATATTTTGCATTTGAAACATATAAAACACACTTCTAAGATATTTTAAGTATTTTGATGCATATTTGAGTGTTTTTGGATGTTTTGGCAGTTCAGATTGGTATAAAATGATGAGTATTTAGACACTCATCAATACCCTTCTTCTGAGCAGCCCTCTGCTCGTGACGCTCCAAAACCTCTTTCAAGGAGATTTCCCTTTCAAGAGCAAAGGGGTTAAGGATGTCACGAGGCTGCGCAAACACAGGAATCTGCAGCTGCGACACATCAGGCTTCAGAAAGTAATCTGATTGCCCCTCTGCATTCTCTCCAAGGTGGCGCTCCAACGTCAACCCCGCCATAAGTACATCTACGGGGTTGTCTTGGTCGCGCTCCAACCTCCCAATGTGCGGCAGCTCGAGGACCTTTAATCTCGCCATAGCCTGCATCAGCTCGTCGTAGGCAGCCGCATTATAACCAAGGACCTCTGCTAAGTCCTTGGTCAGCAGCTTGGCCTCGTGGAGATCCTCCATAGCCTGCGACTTCCCTCGCGCCATCGCACAGTGCACCACCTTCCCAAAGGCATCCAACACCTCTTGGGACTCCAGCGTGCCCATAGCTGCCAGGCGCAGCCCGTGGTTAATCAACCACCTACATCCACAAGACAATTTGTGTTAATAACAAGCATAGCAACAAGGAATATTACAAAGGAGAATAGTATAAAAGAGATACCTGCGCTCGGAAATGGTCGACATCAAATGAGGATATAACTCCTCATCGTACTCGATTCTCAGGCCACGCAGCTTGTCCTCATGCACCTGGATGATCTTCATCATATCCTCCTTAAACTTGGCAATACTAGCAAAATGCTCCACCTTCCTCTCCTCCAAGAAGCGCACAGCCCAAGTAAGGTCGGACTTATAATGATGAAGCTCCCCGCGCGCCTTCTCCACCTCAGCCAAGGCGGACAACTTCTCATGGGTGATCTTCTCAGTATACACCCGCGAGGCTTCCAACTCCACCTGCGCATCAGCCAACTGCGCACGGAGCTTCGCTAGCTCCTCATCCTTCTGGGCGAGAGTACTGCTCTCCCCAACATACTTATCCTTCAACTGAGCCACCAGCTCAGCCTGGCGCGCAGCAGTCGAAGCCAACTCATCCATCAACTGCTGCGCCCCTACCCTCATCAACCTTGGCTTTCCCCTCCTTGTTTTCGTTCTGTGGAGAGGAAACCACATCCACGAAGACCCCATCATTCTTCGCGGCATCATCCCTACAAGACATAAAAGAACGCAGTTAGTATATATTGCGACAAGTAATATACAAGTATTATAATATAGATGCAGACACTTACAGAAAGAGAGAGGCCTCAGCAGCCTTCTTATCCGCGCCAGAAGCGGATGTCTCCTCCGCGGACGACTCCGCATCCCCAATGAGGTAGCGACGTCTCTTCTTGGGGCCACTGGTCCCAGCCTCTCCTTTGCGCTTAATATTGCTCGCCACCTCCTCCTTCAGCACCTCCTCGGGCTTCAGGATCTCGATGCTATCAGATGACTCAGCACGCGCCTCCTCTTGTGCCACCTCCACATCTGGAGCCACACTCTGAACGGGCACCACTTGGAGCGGCGGCGTGTTCTCAGGGACAACCTCGGGTGGCACAGTCACGCGACCCTCAGTTGCCTCCAGTAGGGGCTGCTCACCCTCCCTCAAAGGGCGCACCCCTATCGTCACCTGCTTCGGCTTATCCAGCTTCACAACGGCGAACAGATCCATCTCTGCGCACATAAAACAAAAACAAGACAGACAAAAGGGTTAGTTATTAAAAGTGCGCATACGAAAAAACTTACGAAACTTGAAGAAGAAGGGACGAACACCCACCCCGGCCATCCTCACTTATGAAAGTGGGCACCTCGTCAGCAGCGCCAAAATAATTGCGACTCAACCCCATATGCACCAAAAACTCCTCCGGATAAGGGTTAATGGCCAGGCGGTTGGCATCAAGAGTCTGCGCATCAGCCAGCCTATAGGAACCGGGTGCGGGGCGCCCATCCCTTGGCAACGTATCCTGAGTATAAAACTCGTAGGGCGATGGAAAGACTACATCATCAACCCAGAAAAAATGCTCCCTCCAATTTCTGAGGGAGTCTACTTTCTTAGTGTAACACTGAAGCGCCCCCGGGCGCTTCACAAAAGATACCCACCCATTTGACCACGTCGTGTGGTAAAAGAAGCAGAATAAGGATATGGTTGGTTCTATCGCAAGTAAACGGCAGTTTACTTCAAAATTCGACACCTTAGCCGCACCTATACAGTGCAGCTGTGAGATGTGGAGGCGATAGTGGTTGAGCAAATCGCTCAGAAAAATAGAAATTGGCACGCGGTAATTCGCGTACTCAAAGAATTTCGTGTATAAACCTATTTTCCCTTCGGGGAAATCAGCTATACACGCGTTAACGTCTGAAGCCTCTGGACGCACGTCCAGAGGAATAAAATAGTCGAATGAAAACTCAGTGACATCATCAACCGTCATCGCAGAGCGAAAGTCCCCTAATTGAGCAACCATTTTCATTTATTCACTAGAGAAACGCACTCAGAAGATTACCTAAGGAAATGCTTATTTGCAAAAGATAGCTTTCAAGAAGATGAACAATGGTGAGTGTGTGTTCTACTGTGTGTGTGGTTGTAAAAATGAGGCGGTAACTATTAAATAGGGAGGAATAAAACCCTAGATTATCCCCACGTGGATCCCACTCACAAAAACGTGTGGCTAGAACCGAACCGGTACATGCACTTTTTCCCGATTCACGAGGGCCACGTGGACACAACCCCCATTTTTTGAGGTATCCTTTTTTGATATTCATGACTAGGTGCATTGCACTTTCGAATGGGCGGCAATATTTCAAATGCTCTCCCGCCACGCTTACCGCTGTTAATATTAGTCTAGCATCCGCGGCTACGAGCCACGCACACTAGACTGGGGGGACATGATGACGTATAGTCTATATATGGGCCACGAGCCCAAATGATAAACATTACTAAGGCCCAACACCACAATGCGTGGGCTATTGTAACTTGGGCCGCATGAATAATGGGAACAGGCTCACGTAAGCCCAACCCAAACAAACTATACATGGTATAGATAAGGATCATCTATCTATGGAATAGATATCCTTACCCCGGATAAGCACTACGAGTGCGAAGAGTAAGGAGCAAGATACCTACACAGTTTCTGCGCCTATATAAAGAATGACATAACTATCATTCAAGGTACGATTCACAAACCCTAACTCTTAACGAGAACCCTAAATCGATTACTTACTCTCACGCCGGAGTCTAATCGTGGGAGACAATCCCACGATAAGTCTAACGGTGTTGTTTATTTTCTTAGTGCGCAGGTTACAAGTACTAAGAAGCGAATTGGTACGAGAGCAAGAGCCCATAATCAGGAACGCCCAACTTTTGTATCAACAATCATCAATGTAGATTTTGTGCCAAGTGATCAAGTTCATAACGTAGTATAAACTACCTCATGAATGATATAATTTAAATTGCTTTATAGAGTAGATTTGTAAGTTTTCTATTCGAACAATGTTGATTCAGTTTGTTTCAGTAGTGTAGAGTAGGGGAATTTGCATCCCACGTTGCCTCATGAGCCAAATTACCAATGCGGAGATGATAAAATGAGATGCCAAACAATTCAAGATATTTGTTGGCTTCTTCTTTAAATCATTGTTACTATTGTTTATCTTTTTAGGGTGCAATTACTAGTTATAATATTTATGAATCCATTTTTCTCAAATACTAACTTTTTTATTATTAAAAAAATTAGTGTTGTGCGATAATTGGATTTTTAAAACATTGTAATTGGTATCTAATATTAGTGAAAAGCGATTGGATTTGTGAAAAGTTTGAATTAGCCGAGACTAAACAAGTCCGAGTGTGAGCCTTTTCTCATAATCTAGCTTGAGCCTAAGCGATATAACTATGGATAAACGATCTCGAGAAGAGTGTACTTAAAGAGCCGAGTTTGGTTACAAAATTACTTTAGTGAGTCATCAGCCATGCATCAACATATCCTCACTCACAAAGCCAGTGAAACCAATCCACATGGATCAGCAGATAGAGCTCTTCAAATGGATATTGATGTAGAAAATCTTTACTCAAAACACTTAAGAGTGAGGGGTACCATTGGCTGCTAGGGTGGCGCCATCGCACCAGCCCAAAAAATCCTTTGGCGCACGACACCGTGGATGGCGCCGTCGGCTGTTGCGCCGTGGTGGCCAGCCCACGCGGTGAGGTTTTTTTTTTCTTTTTCTTTTTTTTCTTTTTTTTTTTTTTTTTTTTTTGAATACAATTTGAACGTTGGAGTGTTTGAATTTTTTTTGAACGTTGGCCACTTTTACAACGGGTATATGCCCGTTTTAAAAAAAAAAAAAAATTAACACCCCAAAAAATTATAAATACTCCCCAAATCAATTCTAAAACTCATACACTTCTATAAAACTTATCTCTATTATTTCTTTTGCATCCAAAATGAACCCCAACCAAAAATGGATCAACCAAATGCTAAACGACCCGAGCAACCAAATGAATCCCACCCAAACGCCGGGTTCGTCTTCTCAATCGGGTTACCTTCCAAGCTTCCAAACACCATATATGAATCCCGAAGATTTGGCATTATTTAGTCAATGGAAAATACAACAACAACAACAACAACCATTTACTCAATTTACTCAACCTCAAACAACCCATTCCCAACCAAATTCGGACCATGCATCCTTCCATCTAGTTGACGAAGACATAGAAGAAGAAGAAGAAGAAGAAGAAGAAGAAGAAGAAGAAGAAGAAGCGGAGCCGACACCGACATCAAAAAAGTCGAGGGCAAAAACAATGGCGAAAAAGCCAAAGGCAAAGGCAAAGACGAAGAAAAACAACAAAGAAAAAGAAGTTGATGAAGATGGTGTCCCGTCCTGAGCTCGCACTTTTTGGACCCAAGGCGAGGAGTATCTATTGGCGGAGTGTTTCATTCAAATTTCCGAGGATCCAAAGGTAGAGGCGGATCAAAAACAAGATACGTTTTGGTACAAAGTGCTCGATGTATACAACACCGAAGCCAAGCGGCTCAACTATGCACCTCGTACCAAAAACATGTTGACGGGAAAGTGGACTCCAATGAATAGTGATGTGAAGAAGTGGAATACGGTGGTGGATGAAACGGCCGTGATGAGTGGGGAGAATGATAGGGATTTTATGACCCGTTGTCACATATTGTTTAAAAAAACAACGGGTAGTGATTTTAAACACTTGAGTGCTTGGGAGTTTTTGAAAGACAAGCACAAGTGGAAAAACCCCGACTCGACTTTGGCAAGACGTAATCGTATTCGGCACACTCAAGAGGAGCCCGGGCATTTTAGACCCGACGAGGTGCCACGGCCCGACGGCATGTATCGGGTTTCAAAGAGTCAACGTTCGTCTAACTCGATCGCTAGTTCCGGTTCAAACCCGGCATTGTTTCAAGAAATGTTGCAAATGCAAATCGAGTTAGACCGTAAGGCAAAAATGGATGTACTCGAGCAAGAGTCAATCGCACGAGTTAATTTATATGAATCTCAAAAGATTGCCGAGGAGATGCGGGTGCTCGAAATGGACACAAGCAAGATGAATCTGGTCAATGCAAGGATCGTGGCAGCACAACAAGCTCGAATCTGGGCAAAATATCCCGAAGAGGATTAAGCTTTTATTTTTATTTATGTATTAGGATTTTAATTTTATGCATTTTTAAATGTATTGTGTGCTTTTAATTATGTAATGTGTGTTTTTTAAATTAATGGAGTTTATTTTAGTTAAAATTATGTATGTTTTATTTTAAGTGAAAAAAAAAAGTAAGCCGACGGCACCAGAATTTCTGGTGCCAACGGATACGGCTAGAATGTGGTGCCGTCAGATTTCTGGTGCCATAGAGATTTTTGCTAACGTGGCACCAAAAAAAACCCCATGGCACGAGTCCTACGGCTCAAGGGTTACCAATGCTCTAATCGAAACAAAGTCCATACCATCTTTGTAATCATTGTATTATAAATTTATGTACACGTTCATCTGACGACCACTTCTTCACGTCATCATCATTTGCATCGGTGTCTCCATTGGTTGTTCTATCGGAGGTAAACAACTTAACTACATTTATATTTCCCTTAAACACACTCACATATTTGTTTTTGCATAATGATTCAGTGTGGCGTTTAACTGCTCTTTGTTAAGTTGCAAAAATGGGTACCCATGTAACAAAGATTTAAAACTTGTTCCCTTTAATCGAAAAAGGATATGTGTTCCACTTTCTTCCAAACCTATGATCAATGAACAACAATGTTTAGATTATGTTACATAACTGCTCACAAATTGAACTTTTATGATTCAAGCAGAATGATGATGTGCTTGGCATATAAAAAAGAATTAAAGAATAAACGATCTCTTAGACTTTGTAACAAACATAACATAAGTTCCTTTCATATAGATTTAAAAAAATATTACACCCTCAAGACTGTGACTTCATGTAATTACTCCGTTAGTCCATTATCCTATATATATATTTAGCGTGTAAAACGCCACCGTTTTTGCCGCTATTTTCCCGCCAAAAAAAATGGCCCATCCATTAGCCTGTTTTTAGCCTGTTGGCCTGTTTTCTTGGGCCCTCTTGCCCTGTTTTGTTTATTTTGTAGCCTGCTGTTTTTATATACAGATAGATCGCTAGAACTAGAATATTCGGGAGTCCTCTTTCTCACACACACATCGTCACCAACAATCGATTGTTACTTCCTGATTCTTTTTTGGGTTTCTTTTGGCCTTCAAGATTCACTAACAGCTCATCACATGGGTTTCGATTTTGGTGTTTTGTTGGTGGCGAAAAGTTTCAGGGAGAATTATTGGCTACAAAAAGGTTGGTAAGCGCTAAAAATCTTCCCCTTACTCACGAAACCCTAAAAATCACTTTAAGAGAAAAAGGGTTGTTGGCAACGATTCTATGGCGGTAACACCTTTGACGGTGGCTGTGCAACATAGTGGGTAGAAAAAAAAGGGTATTTGTATGGTAGTGGTGAGGGGTTTTGTTTGGCGGAATAGATAGACGGCCGTTGAGGCAAGATGAATAACGTATGTTGTTGATGCTTACGCTGAGGTATAATATTTTTTATTAATCATTTTAACTTTATGTTATGCATATAAAGTGTTTGCTGAAATGTCTATTCTTTTTTTTATTTTTGTATTTGTTTTACTGCTGATGTTGTTTAAATTTTGAGGATTAGTAAATCACTTTAAAAGATTTTTAGGTATTTGGAAAGGTTTTGATTGATGATGGGATAAGTAATATACACATACGGTAATGGTAATTGTTAGAGCTGGCAAATTGGGTACCTGTTAGGACCTGTTAAGACCTGTTAAGGGAAAAATATACTATGCAATTTTTTTTATTTTTTAAAATAATTGTTTTTAGTATTCTAAGGTTCAATATTTAACTTTTTTGATATATAAAACGTATATCTGTTATACTCAAACCACCAAAATCAAGTGTTAAACGAGTCATTTTCATGTTTGAAACTTATGTTATTCGCGCGCTCAAAACCTGTTAAGACACTATTTGCCAGCTCTAATAATTGTTGATGGGTTTATTGTGTTAGGTGTTGTTTGTTCTTTTTAGCATACCGGTCTCTTTGATTTAGATGTATACTGAATTTGCTAAACAATGATAAATTTTTTATCATTGTATAGATGTATCCTAACTATTTACAAAGGCCAGCCACATATGTAGTGGGGGGTCAAATGATTATTACTCGATTCACAATATTGTCCATTTCGGTATACAAACTATTACTCTATGATTGCGATACGCCTTAAATATACACTCGATGGTGACTTGCCACCTTTACATATATCGTATGTCAAAATCGAAGCTATCTAATTTTGATAATGGCAATTAATAATAATAGTAAATCATAGAATTACAGGTATAAGTATAACCGCATAACTAAAAAAAATCTAATAAAGTTTACGTGAGGATAATATAGACAATGGAATAATGGAGTATTCTTTTAGCTACTATATTCTATTAAGGCATGACTATGTGTAATTTGAAAGTAGACATTTTATTCGTAACTAATTGAGTACTTAATAACGATATGGTGTAGGCGGGTACATACTTCTACCACGGACACTATGGTATGCAAAGATCAGCAAGATTATATGGATTACTGATAGTAGACGTTGAGGAAGGTAAAAAGGAACCATTCAAATATGACGGAGAATTGAACCTATTGTTGTGATAATCCTTCGAGGAAGGTAAAAAGGAACCATTCAAATATGATGGACACTGTTAAATGCCTGCTACTTTTTCAAATAAGCCGTCCATGGTTTCTTAAATAAGCTTGCCCAAACTCCCCCATAGTTGTCTAGCTGCACTAAAGTATGCTAAAAAATATTATATACCAAACACATAGACTGGCCTACGAGTACTATGCCAAACACCCCGCCTATTTGAAGTTCATATTATTGTTTCTGAAATTCAGAATACGATTTTTTACTAGGATACTTAGTAAGTTAAAACGTGTTTTCTGCTATACAAAGGTTTACCATTTGGAAAACAATTAACAACAACAACTTTTCTCGGCCTAAACAAAGGTTTGTATAATTCACTTTAACGCACTAACTTATTGCAAATTAAGGTTTCTTTTTTTTTTTTTGTTTTTTTTTTTATTTTTTCTTTTTTTTTTCTTTTGATTGTTACAGGCTGATGCATTAGTTGTTGGTGTTTTTTTAAAAGAGTCAGCTTGAGTCTCTACTGATGTGGATGATAAAAATGCACAGCCTGTTAGTGGACGTAATACGTTTACCCTTTTCTTATGATTATTTTCTCATTTTTGTAGGTACGGTAGACCCACTCCAAAATGTATCTGCTGCTTCGCGCCAGAGCATGCACCTGCATTAGTAGCCCAAAAGGACCAACACCGCCTTCCGAATATGAGCATTCATCTATTCCTGATACCATAAAGAAGATTTTGGACTTGCCATCGAACTTTTTAACTCATAGGGATGCTTGGGCTGGAACTTTTGACCAAGTTGTTGGACAACTGAGCTCTCCAAGAACTGATTGCCCTGGTAAGGTTCGTGAAATTTAAGGGTATGTTTGGATGTGCGCTTTAAGTGTGATTATCTAATATGAAATAACTATATTATGATATTGTTACGCTGTGATTATATTGTCTCAACTCTCAAGTTGTGGACAAATATTTACTTGTTAAATGACGTTATATAATTAGCTTATTGTAATTAACTGTGTTCCGCCTACTCAAAAACTGATTTAATTAGCACAATTAAATTTTGGAACCATAAATAATCAGAACCAGTGGCGCTCTCGCTATACCAAAACATAAGGCAATAATAATCATTGAGGAATGCTGTAACAACCCGATATTTTCCACGTCTACGTTTACTCCCAAACTTTGGAAATTCACTATTCATCGATTACTATTCATCAAAACACTATTCATCATTTTACTATTCATCGTTTTTAATGTCCGTTTGATATTCTGAGAAACATTTGAAAATTTTACTATTCACCGAACACTATTCATTCCCGGAAGAAATTTCACTATTCACGTGCATTATCGGTAAGGACCTCTCATACGGACTAGAATAGTCTGCATATCATCATAATGTCATTTACCTGCTATACCACTCTTAGGATTTTCAAATTAATATATTTAGTATATTTAACTTTTGAGCCATAGAAATTGATTATAGTTAGATCCTTGTTAGATCCACTTGATTTATGATGTTTAGGAACCCATGACATCCTAAGAAAGTGTATGGTAGGATTAGACTAGATTTGTGGTGATTGAAAGTGATTTGGTTAGATTTGAAACAAGTTTGAAACTAGGAAAATGATTTTTGAAACTATATATATACCTACTGTCCTTATTTTAAAAACGTGAGAAACTCAGGAACTCAGGGGTAATTGTTGACCAAAGATTTAGAAAATACTTCCAAAAACGAAAGTTTTGGCGAAAGAACGGATTAAAACGAGCTTATAACGAAGGAGATATGATTTTTGTAAGATTTACGACGAAAACTAATTTTTGGAAAAACTGCATGCTGTTTGACAGTTTTCGACGGGCAAATAGAGGCGTTAAACGTAACCTAGATGAGCCGAACTACCAAAAATATATTAGTATATACTAAAACGAACCCGTGGATATAAAGAACGAGTAAAATGAGCTTAAAACGTCCAAGTTATATACGTTTTAAAATCGTCAACACTATATATATATATATATATATATATATATATATATATATATATATATATATATATATATATATATTTAGTCACTACTAGAAAATAATATAACTACGTACTAAATGATATATTTTCTATATTTCTTATTCAAGGAGTTTATTTTTAACTAACGAAGTACGTACGACACAAAGTTTATTGCGCGATTACTAGACATTATTTTAAGGTTTTCAAGACGAGGAATATAACGCTAACATTTTATATACGATATATTACGACAAGTTTTTATAATTCTAGTTGGACTTATATTTCCTAAGTATGGAAAATATTTTATTTTGACAATAACTAGTATTTCCAAGTTAAGAGTGGTATAGGGAAACATGTGTATGTACATTCCGTTCATCATTTCATGATCTAAAGCAGATCATATCATTCATTTAGGTTGCGGTTAGAGTGCGCGTCTTACTTCAGTTCGTACCCTTTGTTATCATATCGCTTATATCAGGTGAGTATTCACGAACCCCTTTTTCTAACTATTTTAATCGCTTTGGGGTGGATGCATGAATTATTACTTGAACTCTTTGAACATTGTTTTGAACCCTTGATTTTTATGAACTCTTTTGACTTGTCTTGACCTTATAACTTGTTTTGAACTTTTGAACTTAATGTACCGTACGTACTATGACCTAAGTCTCGCCATTTTTGGTGGAGCGTGCAAAGTCTCACCTTATTGGTGGAGCGTTCTTAACCCTAAAGTCTCACCTTATTGGTGGAGCGTGCTAAGTCTCCCATGTTTGGAGCGTTCTTAATCGTATATAATAGTTGTATGATGTACTGTTCGTACATTCGCATTGTTCGACACCTATTAGTAGTATGGATAGCGCTATTAGAGGTCGGCCAACCTCTCGTCCACTATGTTACGGGACGCATATTATTTAATTAGGGGCTTTGCATGGCATACATTATTATATATGTGGTGCTTATATTGTGACTTATTACGACCGCGGACACTTGACTACAAGACATAATACTTGACAACGCCTTTGGCTTATGAACTTTTTCAAATGGTTTTCTTATTATATAAAACGTTTGTACTCACCAACTATTTTCATAGTTGACCCGTTTTCTCTCATGCATTTCAGGTGATCGTCAGTAAGCTTGTCATCAAGGTCTTGCATAATGAAGTTTTCACATGTCACTTCTTTTCATTATGTACTAAAATACCATCTTTTGGGAATCAAACTTATGTCTTATATTTGCCAAAGTCGGCAATAACAACGTTGTAATGTTATACTTTTCCTTAATGTAAATTATGGTATTGTCTTATTTCTCTTTGGTGATGTATATCGATTTCGTTACACCTCGTGTTTACGCCTTCGGCGAGGGTGTGATAGATTGGCATCAGAGCCAGAGGTTATAGAGAATGCCGATTTTTCTAAAATAAAAATCGCAACTATAACCAAAGTAACATTTTTCTTAAAAAAAAAAAAAAAAAAAAAAAAAATGATACGAGTCGAGTAGTCCTAGGATTGCATTATTAATCCTCAAGTATGCATAGCCTGATCACCTATGTATAATTCAGGAAGAATCATGCGATGAAGGGAGTAGTGGTCAAAGATCATGTTTGGTCGAGTCTAGAGAGTCTGGTCACCTGAAGTTGCATTGGTCGGGTGGGTATGCATAACCTGTTTATATGTTTCAGTTTCTGTTATCGTACCTTTTATATGCATTCATGTAGATTCTTTCTCCTTGCTACCTTATGTCCCGTTAGATTAAGCATGGCTTTGTTCCCATCATTCTGCGATCTCTATGTCACGACTATCATTATACCGTACATCATCCGTCATCGTTCATGTATCGTTCACTCAACCCATTATTTTTGGTCTATCGCAGAGCCATGGCCGCAATGAACACTCGCTCAGGACGTAACAACAATGAAAACCCGAATGACGATGCTGCTGGACGTAACAACAATGAAAACCTGAATGACAGTGTTGCTGGATTAGCTGACCTTCTCACTCAGATTGTTGCACACATTGATGCCAAACGATCCAATAATGGTGCGGGTCCTTCGAACAACGGTCAGGGATGCAACTATAAGACTTTCATGACATGCAAACCAATGGAATTTTATGGCACTGAGGGTGCCATTGGACTGCTATCATGGTTTGAGAATGTTGAGTCAAAACTCAGTATCACGAAATGTGCTGAAGGGGATAAGGTTGAATTCTTTGCGGGTCTACTTCAGGGTCGAGCATTGACTTGGTGGAACAACCAACTACAGACCAGAGGAAGGGAAGCTGCAAATGGATTATCTTGGGAAACATTCAAGAAATTACTAACTGACGAGTACTGCAGAAAGGATGAAGTGCAGAAGCTGGAAGCAGAATTTTGGAACCACTTGATGGTAGGAGTAGAGATTGACAAGTACACGGCCCGTTTCCACGAGCTGACTAGGATGGTTCCTCATATGGTCTCCACTGTGGAGAAGCTGGTCGATCGATATGTTTGGGGATTGATCCCTGAAATTAGGAGGGATGTCACTTCATCAAACCCAACCACTCTGCAAGCTGCTGTGGGCATGGCATACCGCTTGACAAATGATATGATCAGGTCTGGTGGACTAACGAAAGGAAATGATGGAGGACGAAAGAGACAGGAAGATCAACAAAGAAGCCGTGATCAAGACCAACAGGACAAGAGACAACGAGTAATGGGAAACTACGGAGCAACAACTCAAGGGCCCAGAAGATATGCCGGTCCACATCCTATTTGCACTCGATGTAACTACCACCACTCAGGAGACTGCCCAAGATGCACCAAATGCGGACAGTCGGGCCACTTCATGCGAAATTGCTCAAACAGGAATGTGAACCAAGGACCAAGGCCAGCATGTTACGAGTGTGGAAGCTTAGATCATCTCAGGAATACCTGTCCAAAGTTGAAAATGACTCCCAACCAAGGACCGAATCGTCCAAACCTGGCGGCGGCAACTGAAGGCCCCCAAGATCAGAATATTGAAATTCCCCCTGCACGTGGCCGAGCTTACTTCCTAGGGAATCACTTAACCCCACCGAATCAGGACAACATGCCAGGTACATTCTTTTGAACAACCTCCTTACTTCTTAATCTTGAGTGCTAACTTATCTTTATTTCTCACCAAGTTCACGACATTGATATAATCCGAGACCTAGCGTTTTCGACCTTAGTTGCTTCATCAAATTTAACCGCGATCACATACACCTATAGAATGGATGAATTGAATCTCGAGGACGAGATTCCTTTTAAGGTTGGTAGAATGTAACAACCCGATATTTTCCACGTCTACGTTTACTCCCAAACTTTGGAAATTCACTATTCATCGATTACTATTCATCAAAACACTATTCATCATTTTACTATTCATCGTTTTTTATGTCCATTTGATATTCTGAGAAACATTTGAAAATTTTACTATTCACCGAACACTATTCATTCCCGGAAGAAATTTCACTATTCACGTGCATTATCGGTAAGGACCTCTCATACGGACTAGAATAGTCTGCATATCATCATAATGTCATTTACATGCTATACCACTCTTAGGATTTTCAAATTAATATATTTAGTATATTTAACTTTTGAACCATAGAAATTGATTATAGTTAGATCCTTATTAGATCCACTTGATTTATGATGTTTAGGAACCCATGACACCCTAAGAAGGTGTATGGTAGGATTAGACTAGATTTGTGGTGATTGAAAGTGATTTGGTTAGATTTGAAACAAGTTTGAAACTAGGAAAATGATTTTTGAAACTATATATATACCTACTGTCCTTATTTTAAAAATGTGAGAAACTCAGGAACTCAGGGGTAATTGTTGACCAAAGATTTAGAAAATACTTCCAAAAACGAAACTTTTGGCGAAAGAACGAATTAAAACGAGCTTATAACGAAGGAGATATGATTTTTGTAAGATTTACGACGAAAACTAATTTTTGGAAAAACTGCATGCTGTTTGACAGTTTTCGACGGGCAAATAGAGGCGTTAAACGTAACCTAGATGAGCCGAACTACCAAAAATATATTAGTATATACTAAAACGAACCCGTGGATATAAAGAACAAGTAAAATGAGCTTAAAACGTCCAAGTTATATACGTTTTAAAATCGTCAAAACTATATATATATATATATATATATATATATATATATATATATATATATATATATATATATATATATATATATATATTTAGTCACTACTAGAAAATAATATAACTACGTACTAAAGGATATATTTTCTATATTTCTTATTCAAGGAGTTTATTTTTAACTAACGAAGTACGTACGACACAAGGTTTATTGCGCGATTACTAGACATTATTTTAAGGTTTTCAAGACGAGGAATATAACGCTAACATTTTATATACGATATATTACGACAAGTTTTTATAATTCTAGTTGGACTTATTTTTCCTAAATATGGAAAATATTTTATTTTGACAATAACTAGTATTTCCAAGTTATGAGTGGTATAGGGAAACATGTGCATGTACATTCCGTTCATCATTTCATGATCTAAAGCAGATCATATCATTCATTTAGGTTGCGGTTAGAGTGCGCGTCTTACTTCAGTTCGTACCCTTTGTTATCATATCGCTTATATCAGGTGAGTATTCACGAACCCCTTTTTCTAACTATTTTAATCGCTTTGGGGTGGATGCATGAATTATTACTTGAACTCTTTGAACATTGTTTTGAACCCTTGATTTTTATGAACTCTTTTGACTTGTCTTGACCTTATAACTTGTTTTGAACTTTTGAACTTAATGTACCGTACGTACTATGACCTAAGTCTCGCCATTTTTGGTGGAGCGTGCAAAGTCTCACCTTATTGGTGGAGCGTTCTTAACCCTAAAGTCTCACCTTATTGGTGGAGCGTGCTAAGTCTCCCATGTTTGGAGCGTTCTTAATCGTATATAATAGTTGTATGATGTATTGTTCGTACATTCGCATTGTTCGACACCTATTAGTAGTATGGATAGCGCTATTAGAGGTCGGCCAACCTCTCGTCCACTATGTTACGGGACGCATATTATTTAATTAGGGGCTTTGCATGGCATATATTATTATATATGTGGTGCTTATATTGTGACTTATTATGACCGCGGACACTTGACTACAAGACATAATACTTGACAACGCCTTTGGCTTATGAACTTTTTCAAATAGTTTTCTTATTATATAAAACGTTTGTACTCACCAACTATTTTCATATAGTTGACCCGTTTTCTCTCATGCATTTCAGGTGATCGTCAGTAAGCTTGTCATCAAGGTCTTGCATAATGAAGTTTTCACATGTCACTTCTTTTCATTATGTACTAAAATACCATCTTTTGGGAATCAAACTTATGTCTTATATTTGCCAAAGTCGGCAATAACAACGTTGTAATGTTATACTTTTCCTTAATGTAAATTATGGTATTGTCTTATTTCTCTTTGGTGATGTATATCGATTTCGTCACACCTCGTGTTTCCGCCTTCGGCGAGGGCGTGACAAATGCGATAGTCAGCTAATCACTCTCAAAACTACATGCAAGACACCCCACTGGCTTAATTATAAATTCGATTTTAGATCATGATTTTCAACATACATCTAATGTGAGGTAATGTTGTAAACTAATTGTTGGTTGCAGAGGTCTTGCCCAAAGTGCACCATTGAGAAGAACCGAGGCAGATGAAACAAGCCGTTATATGAGTTTCAGAGTCAAGTAGTCTAATTAGCCGCAATTCTTAACCGCGGCCATTTCTTGAGTAGTTTTCCAGACGAAATGGGCAAGAAAATAGTACGGACCGAACGGTGGCCTTTGTTTGGAGGAAAGAAAGCGGCAAACGCCCTCAAGTAAAGACTTCAAAAGGTACGTAATGAAACTTTTGGCCGAACGATGCATCATCACTTAGTAGTATTTTTATAGAATTCACTGGCTTTGGCTTCTAGCAAAAGAGTAATATGCAATTTGGACAAGTGGAACAATATGGTGGTTTCTCGAAATGGGACAATAGTTTGGATTAATGACTTGGCTCAGTTGTCTACTGTTATGATTCTGTATTCATCCTGGTTGATTCCCTGCATGATGGTACCTATTTAGATTGTTCACAGAGTTTTTGGTCATCTTGCATTGTTGTAATCAGAGGCAAGCAGATATGTGTGTTGAAGACGATGTTGAATTCCCACTTTTTGCCGACAATGATGAATTCACATTGTAACACCCCCAATTCATGGATGCAGCGGAATTCGAACTGGGTGTTACTCGACGGCACAATAGTCACAATGATAGAAAACGAACTCCAATTGAGTCGTTTTGAAAAGGTTTATCATTCACATTATATAAATATCAGAGATTACAAAATGAGGTCCCAATTGGTTCCATGTTTACAATGTATAATAAATGAGTTTTGAATGATAATAAAATTTATAGCCCTCTTGAGTATCCGTGTCCTTCCGTGCCATCCTTGATCATCATGAACCTGAAATACATGCTTGAGAGGTCAACACAAAGGTTGAGTGATATTCATAGAGTTTGTTAAATCGATTGAACACAATATGTTGGTAGTGTGAGTTATAGGCTCACACCAATGTTTGGAAAACAAAACAGGTAGGCTACGTTATTATACGCCCGGAACATGTATTATCCACTAAGCTTATGACACCATAACGTTAACGTGTACCAATATCGATCGGCAGATTTATCCCGGTAGGTACTTTGCTAACATACCTAAATCTCAAATATTAATGCATTTGTTTGCACTTAGTCAAAACAAAAGGGATTCGTCAATCCCAATAGGCCTATTATTAATATTCACGCTCAATATTGCTAGTGATTAAATGGTTCATAATCAAGGATATCGGTTTAGCAAGGTTGGTACTTAGTGATAATAAAACGATCAGGTAAGCATACAATTTAAAAACATTGTGCTCGGTTATAAATAGCATGTATTCCCCCCAAGGGTTTGTAAAACAATTAAGTAATCGAAAGTGGGGCTATGAACTCACCTTAAGTAAGATAGCAAGTAATGAATGTAACGGTTGAATCGTGAAGGTTTCTACGAGCAACCTATAATAGAATGTCGCGACTTAGGATTGGAGTAAAGAATATGAAGTAGTGCCTATATATATATATATATATATATA
Source organism: Artemisia argyi (assembly GCA_030686995.1). Taxonomy (NCBI): domain Eukaryota; kingdom Viridiplantae; phylum Streptophyta; class Magnoliopsida; order Asterales; family Asteraceae; genus Artemisia; species Artemisia argyi. The sequence goes on from CM060689.1 coordinate 6,350,383, forward strand.
TATATATATATATATATATATATATATATATATATATATATATATATCTTGCATTTAGTCCATGATGTGGTATGATGTATATTGTAAGTCTTTGAAAGTAATGATTCATGAAACATGTATGTTTTGTATATCGTTTACTACCGTTCGGGCCGACATAATTCAGAAGTCATGTTAGTAAACGTTCGAGGAGCCAGGACACTTTAATTCGTAAATCCACAACTCAACTCGACGGCTTACATAATGAACTCCTCACATGAGGCTCCCTACTATTGTAGTAGTTGATAAAGTATATATATATATGTTTTGATCCAAAAAGTTACATGTCCGATATTTGAATAAACTTAGGAAAGTTTATTAGTACATGAAGATTGTTATTAGGGGTAGTTTCATAAGTCTTGTATGACCATTTTCTCTTGGTAATATCTCATGGTTTCCTTTTAGGTGAAGTAGATCCAAATTGCTTGTTCATGTTATCGCCTAATTCATTGTTTCATGTTTACGCCTATGTAAGTTGTTATGGTCATTTCGTCATGGCCTAGCCATGACCTTTGGTCCTTGTTCCAAGGTCATGAGACTCAACCTTGGCTCTAGCCATGGTGGTGGTCTTGATTATAGGTCATAAGACCTCTTTGGTCTTCATAAACCATAACCTATATGTAATGACTTTGTCTAAAAATGGGCTGTTTAGAATTTGAAGAAATTTATCACTCGGAAAGCGTTTTCAGGGCTCGAGCTTCTTTAATCCTGAACGAAAACGTCGTTCCGGACAACTTTCGTGTTTTAACTTTTTGATGAATCGGACCAGAAGTGGGACTTTCAAAACCCAAATTTGATCAGAATGGTATTTGGCAGTTTGCCGCAAAGTTTTGGTAACTTCAAATGGGCGTAACTTTTGACTCGTATACTCGTTTTGGGTGGTTCAAGTTGCTACGGTTTCCTTGTTAAGTCCTCTACTGTAATATGTAATGATCAAATATCATATTTTTACCATTTTGATCAGGTCTTACCAAGAAAGTCACTAGTTTACTTGTTTTAGTAACTTGTTGTAACAATCAATAACAATAACTTGTTTTAATCATTTTTATACATCATGGACATAACTACAAGACATAATATAGCAAGAATAACATGTAAATAACATAAACATGATTATTTAACAAGAATCAAGTTAGGGTTTGGCTCACAACTTTTGGCTTTCGAAGATGAAAGGAAGTTAACATGTAAGGATAGGACTTTGATAGACTTGCTTCAACCCACTTCACTTCATGCAATCTTTCTACTCTTGTAATCTTGAAAGAGAGATGATGAAAATTGAGGTGACTTGAGTGGATTCAAACTCAAGAGAAATCACCAAAGTTTCTAAGGATTTGAAGTAGTTTTGATGAATCAAAACTAAACTAGGGTTTATGTATGGATATTGCACTTGATTTCTTGGATGGAACTTGAAGTAAATGAGCTAAGGATGAGATGATGGTGTGTTTTTATGTGTGTGGGTCGTTGGAATGGCCAAGGAGGGGAAGAGAAAGCTTAAATAAGGTCTTGAGGAGGTTACATGTATGACTAGTCAACACTTGGAAACCAAGTTGTAATTAAGTGATGAACTATGGGTAAATTCATGAGATGAAGCCACATGGGTGGTGAATCCCCCCTCCTAGGGCAGTTCACAAAGCTTGGGGAGGAAGGTTTGGCTTTTTGGTGATATTATCCAAGATATGGTGTTAGTTTTGGCTCCGTAAAATGCTAACCGTAAATGGTTAAGCCACGAAACGTAAAACCGGGTGTCGTAAAATTATGGAATTCAAAAGTATTGTTAAACATGTCCATATGTTCCATAATAAAATATAAAATGAGTGATAAGTTCCATTTGGGTGGTAAAACCCTGCTAAAACTGGAAACACGGGTCTAAAACGCGTAATACGTAAAATGTACGAATATTGCGTAAAATTGAGAAAAGTAAAATATTACTTTTCTAATAGGTTATAAATGATTTAAAATGACTTATAATATCTAGACTGGGCTCAGTCTAGTGTCGGTTGGTATTAAATGTCTTTTAGACATCAAACCGTAAGCCTAAAAATCACGAAATGACTTATAAAATCAAGGAATGATTTTTGGTCAATGGAGGAGGGAAAAATATGTTGACTTTTTCTAATAAGTTGAAAACTCAAATCGTCGTAGAAACGCGGTGCAGGTATAGGCTAAGGTTACGGCTGAGTAAAAACGCTCAAAACTGAAAATTCCAGTTTTTCACGGCCGAGGTTTATTTTGGTCATGTTTTTCTCAGTCATGATTTATTCTCAAATAAATCATGAGTGTGTCAAACATTTTTCTGATACGGGGAAAATTAACGCGACCGAATTTCGTTGTGCGTAGAATTTTTGAATGACGTTTTACCCTAAAACGTGTAATTCCGTGTAATTCCTTAATAACTTTCACGAAAATGAGCTTATGAATGTCAAACTTTTAATTTGCCATGGAAATGATTTATCACTTCAGCCCAAGAAATAAAAATCAAGTTTCGGGAAAAATTTTCGGGAAAAATGAATAGTAAAAGTGAATAGTGAAATTTTCCGGGAAAAGTAAATATCCTGAAAATGCGAATTGTTACAGTCTCTACCCCTTGCGGGGAACTTCGTCCCGAAGTTCTTTGCGTGTCATATGTTGGAGTGGTGTCAATGAAAAGGTGTGGTTACTTATGAGGACTAAAGTCTGGGATTACTAGTGATGGAGTTTGATTTGTCATTTCAGTGTATGGTGTAGGATGAGGCTTACTTTTGTGTAGGAAAGGTATGGAAATAATCGAATATCAAAGGAAATTGATATAGCAGTCGAATATTAATAGGAATTGAGATAGTAATTGCAATCATAGCCTAGTAGATAATCGGTTGTTGTACCTAGTGTTTATTGACTTCATACTTATGTTATTTCGGATACAAATAAGCCCACTTGTTTATAATTCTTTATTTACATAGAGAGGCATCCCAAACAATGTAAATAGGGAAATATAAATTTATGGTTCGGTGATTTACAATTTCTTTATTTAAATGAAAAGGCATCCCAATTCATTCAAATAATTATAAATCATCCTACTTAATAATTCCCAACACAACATTCATACTTAGCCGGTGAGTTACAAGGTAGTGTATTATGAGATGATACTGGTGTTCCAAAAGTACAAGATGAATATTCAATCTTGTAAAGCTGGTGAAGGTGCTTGTGGTGTAACTAAGGATGATTTGAGCTTTAAAAGTGCATCAAGATCTGTTAATGAGCTTGTGTTTGTAACGGTTGTGAAGATAATGATGTGATATGTTGATGAACAAAAGGGCTTAGTGTATGCTTAATGTTAATATTGGTAGAGATGTCAAGTTTGCTTTAAAATTTTAAGAAATTTTAAAGGTTTATGACGGGATGGTATCCTTAGGACCTAAACAGGATAGTACTTCTACAGGATGAAGAGAATAATTGATAACTATCCCAAGATAGTAGTTCGGATTATCTCATAAATGAAAATTTTCAAGAATGAATTTAGATCATACAAATAAGGTGTTAAGATCTTGCTGAGTGGTAAGGCACTATTGTGTCTCTAGATTGTTTTAATGTATACTGGTGGTTTATCGTGTTCATGTAGGAAATCAATCTAAACATAACCCTAGTACTACTATTCTCAGTATTTGAAAATGTTAAGTCGAATATAGTTAGTCAGACTATATTCCACTGTCCCTAGGTTAAATATAGGTGACTAGTCTATATTTAGCCAAGGTTCGATAAAATTTTCAAATACCTAAACTAGGTATACTTTTGATATGTCCGTTGCTTTCGGGAAACTGTCCACTAAACAAAGGCGATGTCAAACCCTTAAGTTGCAAGTCCCGTCCATACAAGACTTGTAACGTATGTTTTCATATTCCATTGCATAGAAGGTAGTAAGGGTAGATACGTATGGAAAGGAAGTTTTAAGTAGTTCTAAAATAGAACATACTTGGCCAGGATCACGAACTTTTAATAATGAAGGTTTCATAAGAAAACTTTGATGAATGTAGAGAAAGTTCAGCTTTTGTCGATGATGGATTAGTTTGTCCTTTAAAAATCTCATATTTCTTGTTTGGAAATCGTTAGATTGTGATGGGTTTTTGATATCATAAGAAATGATATTGATGAGGTCGTGAAATAATTCCAGAGACCATTGCACAAATCACAATGTCTCGGAAGTATGTTAGACCATTGTGCAATTCACAATGCCTGGGAAGTAGGTTAAACCATTAGGTGACTCAAAACATTTGAGAAATGATTAAGACCATTGCATCATACAATGTCTTGGAAAATGAATGAGACCATTGTATCTCACAATGTCTTGGCAAATGAATGAGGCCATTGTATCTCACAATGTCTTGAAAAATGAATGAGACCATTGTATCTCACAATGTCTTGAAAAATGAATGAGACCATTGTATCTCACAATATCTTGAAAAATGAATGAGACCATTGTATCTCACAATGTCTTGGAAAATGAATGTTGGAGTAGGAACATGATTGGGAGAGTGTGGCTATGTCGAAATGCCTTAGAATAGGCATACACATATATGTTTAGTTCATTGTTTAGATAAATGATTGAAAATAAACCGAGTTTATATATCAATATACTAATATGTTCATGTAGCATAAAATGCCTAGTGTGTATATATCAATATACTTATATGTGTTCATGTAGCATAAAATGCCTAGTGTGTATATATCAATATACTTATATGTGTTCATGTAGCATAAAATGCCTAGTGTGTATATATCAATATACTAATATGTGTTCATGTAGCATAAAATGCTTAGTGTGTATATATCAATATACTAATGCTTACGGGGAAATGCTCAAAATGGGTATATATGAATATACTAATATGTTTGTGAAGCATAACATGCTTACTAAGTCCATAATCGTCTGGAGGATGGAAGACACGGAGAGCGGAAGGCTATAAAATGTTTTTGTTTGTACATGTGGTTATAGTTTAGGTCTCAATTAGACCCGTTTCTCTATAACCATGGCTCTGGTACCAATCTGTAACACCCCCAATTCATGGATGCAGCGGAATTCGAACTGGGTGTTACTCGACGGCACAATAGTCACAATGATAGAAAACGAACTCCAATTGAGTCGTTTTGAAAAGGTTTATCATTCACATTATATAAATATCAGAGATTACAAAATGAGGTCCCAATTGGTTCCATGTTTACAATGTCTAATAAATGAGTTTTGAATGATAATAAAATTTATAGCCCTCTTGAGTATCCGTGTCCTTCCGTGCCATCCTTGATCGTCATGAACCTGAAATACATGCTTGAGAGGTCAACACAAAGGTTGAGTGATATTCATAGAGTTTGTTAAATCGATTGAACACAATATGTTGGTAGTGTGAGTTATAGGCTCACACCAATGTTTGGAAAACAAAACAGGTAGGCTACGTTATTATACGCCCGGAACATGTATTATACACTAAGCTTATGACACCATAACGTTAACGTGTACCAATATCGATCGGCAAATTTATCCCGGTAGGTACTTTGCTAACATACCTAAATCTCAAATATTAATGCATTTGTTTGCACTTAGTCAAAACAAATGGGATTCGTCAATCCCAATAGGCCTATTATTAATATTCGCGCTCACTATTGCTAGTGATTAAATGGTTCATAATCAAGGATATCGGTTTAGCAAGGTTGGTACTTAGTGATAATAAAACAATCAGGTAAGCATACAATTTAAAAACATTGTGCTCGGTTATAAATAGCATGTATTCCCCCCAAGGGTTTGTAAAACAATTAAGTAATCGAAAGTGGGGCTATGAACTCACCTTAAGTAAGATAGCAAGTAATGAATGTAACGGTTGAATCGTGAAGGTTTCTACGAGCAACCTATAATAGAATGTCGCGACTTAGGATTGGAGTAAAGAATATGAAGTAGTGCCTATATATATATATATATATATATATATATATATATATATATATATATATATATATATATATATATATATATATATATATATATATATATATCTTGCATTTAGTCCATGATGTGGTATGATGTATATTGTAAGTCTTTGAAAGTAATGATTCATGAAACATGTATGTTTTGTATATCGTTTACTACCGTTCGGGCCGACATAATTCAGAAGTCATGTTAGTAAACGTTCGAGGAGCCAGGACACTTTAATTCGTAAATCCACAACTCAACTCGACGGCTTACATAATGAACTCCTCACATGAGGCTCCCTACTATTGTAGTAGTTGATAAAGTGTATAAATATATATATATATATGTTTTGATCCAAAAAGTTACATGTCCGATATTTGAATAAACTTAGGAAAGTTTATTAGTACATGAAGATTGTTATTAGGGGTAGTTTCATAAGTCTTGTATGACCATTTTCTCTTGGTAATATCTCATGGTTTCCTTTTAGGTGAAGTAGATCCAAATTGCTTGTTCATGTTATCGCCTAATTCATTGTTTCATGTTTACGCCTATGTAAGTTGTTATGGTCATTTCGTCATGGCCTAGCCATGACCTTTGGTCCTTGTTCCAAGGTCATGAGACTCAACCTTGGCTCTAGCCATGGTGGTGGTCTTGATTATAGGTCATAAGACCTCTTTGGTCTTCATAAACCATAACCTATATGTAATGACTTTGTCTAAAAATGGGCTGTTTAGAATTTGAAGAAATTTATCACTCAGAAAGCGTTTTCAGGGCTCGAGCTTCTTTGTTCCTGAACGAAAACGTCGTTCCGGACAACTTTCGTGTTTTAACTTTTTGATGAATCGGACCAGAAGTGGGACTTTCAAAACCCAAATTTGATCAGAATGGTATTTGGCAGTTTGCCGCAAAGTTTTGGTAACTTCAAATGGGCGTAACTTTTGACTCGTATACTCGTTTTGGGTGGTTCAAGTTGCTACGGTTTCCTTGTTAAGTCCTCTACTGTAATATGTAATGATCAAATATCATATTTTTACCATTTTGATCAGGTCTTACCAAGAAAGTCACTAGTTTACTTGTTTTAGTAACTTGTTGTAACAATCAATAACAATAACTTGTTTTAATCATTTTTATACATCATGGACATAACTACAAGACATAATATAGCAAGAATAACATGTAAATAACATAAACATGATTATTTAACAAGAATCAAGTTAGGGTTTGGCTCACAACTTTTGGCTTTCAAAGATGAAAGGAAGTTAACATGTAAGGATAGGACTTTGATAGACTTGCTTCAACCCACTTCACTTCATGCAATCTTTCTACTCTTGTAATCTTGAAAGAGAGATGATGAAAATTGAGGTGACTTGAGTGGATTCAAACTCAAGAGAAATCACCAAAGTTTCTAAGGATTTGAAGTAGTTTTGATGAATCAAAACTAAACTAGGGTTTATGTATGGATATTGCACTTGATTTCTTGGATGGAACTTGAAGTAAATGAGCTAAGGATGAGATGATGGTGTGTTTTTATGTGTGTGGGTCGTTGGAATGGCCAAGGAGGGGAAGAGAAAGCTTAAATAAGGTCTTGAGGAGGTTACATGTATGACTAGTCAACACTTGGAAACCAAGTTGTAATTAAGTGATGAACTATGGGTAAATTCATGAGATGAAGCCACATGGGTGGTGAATCCCCCCTCCTAGGGCAGTTCACAAAGCTTGGGGAGGAAGGTTTGGCTTTTTGGTGATATTATCCAAGATATGGTGTTAGTTTTGGCTCCGTAAAATGCTAACCGTAAATGGTTAAGCCACGAAACGTAAAACCGGGTGTCGTAAAATTATGGAATTCGAAAGTATTGTTAAACATGTCCATATGTTCCATAATAAAATATAAAATGAGTGATAAGTTCCATTTGGGTGGTAAAACCCTGCTAAAACTGGAAACACGGGTCTAAAACGCGTAATACGTAAAATGTACGAATATTGCGTAAAATTGAGAAAAGTAAAATATTACTTTTCTAATAGGTTATAAATGATTTAAAATGACTTATAATATCTAGACTGGGCTCAGTCTAGTGTCGGTTGGTATTAAATGTCTTTTAGACATCAAACCGTAAGCCTAAAAATCACGAAATGACTTATAAAATCAAGGAATGATTTTTGGTCAATGGAGGAGGGAAAAATATGTTGACTTTTTCTAATAAGTTGAAAACTCAAATCGTCGTAGAAACGCGGTGCAGGTATAGGCTAAGGTTACGGCTGAGTAAAAACGCTCAAAACTGAAAATTCCAGTTTTTCACGGCCGAGGTTTATTTTGGTCATGTTTTTCTCAGTCATGATTTATTCTCAAATAAATCATGAGTGTGTCAAACATTTTTCTGATACGGGGAAAATTAACGCGACCGAATTTCGTTGTGCGTAGAATTTTTGAATGACGTTTTACCCTAAAACGTGTAATTCCGTGTAATTCCTTAATAACTTTCACGAAAATGAGCTTATGAATGTCAAACTTTTAATTTGCCATGGAAATGATTTATCACTTCAGCCCAAGAAATAAAAATCAAGTTTCGGGAAAAATTTTCGGGAAAAATGAATAGTAAAAGTGAATAGTGAAATTTTCCGGGAAAAGTAAATATCCTGAAAATGCGAATTGTTACACACATTCACCCTGGAAAAAGCTTCTGCTTGCCTAATTAAATCTCTGAACAAAGCAACCAGCTTAATATGGGTTATATAGATAAGATGGCCCAATTTTTTTGCGGGAAAAATGGTGCCAAAGCAGGCCAACGTTTGGCCTAATTAAATCTTTGAACATTTTATGTTTTTAGGGGTTTTCTAATGTCATTATAATTGGGGATTTTAATCTCTTGGAAAAGGTTTTATTTTATTTATTTATTCATTTATTTTTCCTGATTATTGATATTTTTTTTTATTTTTTATTTATTTATTTATTTTTTTAATGTTTTCCTGTTTTTGTAGAAGGCTGCAAGAATGTAATTGAAACCTCACAAATTGAGTATTTGAGAGTGGCTAAAGGAGTCATTGCAGTCACTACAAGGCAAAGGAGGTGGAAAAGATGTTCTTGCGCAACACCAGGTATGGGAGTTTAGTGTATTTTTTTGTTGCCTCTTCGCGTTTTACATTCGATAGCTATTATAGTTGCTCCTTTTTGGCAGATACCTGTTTAGAGATTATAGTACCTAAAAGTAACGTTACATATACCAGATTGTGAAACCTTTAAAGTAGCATTCGCGTGTACAATTAAGCAACTCTAATATGTAATGCGTGTGTTATTAAGTGTGTTATTAAGTAACTCTAATTTGTGCTATGCTCTGTTTATTCCAGAAATGGTTAACATAGGCAAAGGTACTTCCAGTGGTCCGAGTAGAAATGTTGGGCATCGCCATCAAAGACACCATGGTTGGTCGCGTGTTCGCATATTACATCGTCTACCTATTATATTTGGCTCTTTTTTACAGCATACACATGTCAAATTAAGTACCTCAAATTGGGGTATCGTTTATGTATTCTAGATATGGTTAACATAGCCGAAGGTACTTCCAATGGTCCAGGTGGAAATGCTCCATCTTGCCATAAAAAAGCGCCATGGTTAGTAGCCCATTTGCATATTACATTAGCTATCTATTATAGTTGCTTTTTAATATTCGGCTGCTTATATAGCAAGTATCAAACCTAAGAGTCCGTAATGTTATCTTTGTATGTTGTGCAGGTGGAGACCTATTGGAAATGAAGTTACCGGGACTGAATTTTGGTACGACAAATTCACACGCTGAAGTTACGGAAGGAAAGCCAACAAATCAGCTCGACACTACAAAAGAATGGTGCTCTCAATGAGGTACCTGTTCATTTTCAATAAAAACTATGAAACAAACAAATAATACGTATCTGTAGGGTGTCCTGATTTAGTGTTCGGTTGAAGTTAATCAAAACACATTGCTAGCTCAACTATTTAATAAGTATCTGGCGGCGTAGTTGCTTACGAATCATTTTAAGATGTCCTGATTTCCTGTAATCTGTCAACATCACAGGTATCCAGAAACAACTAACGAGGGGCTCAAAAACGGTTGCTGCTGATCTTGGCACGAACGATCCTATCAGTTACGGTATGAGAACTAAATTTTCCTTATGTTATTTAATGGTCAACTGCAACATGTAAATGGCTGTTTAAATTGAACAACGACTTGCGTTGCAATTTTTTTTAACCTTTAAACTTGCTTCCCACCTTAAGTTGAAAGTAACGACATCTATTATATTTAGCAACTAAATTACACAATGGGTTGCTATTATAGGTGCACCTACAGAAAACCCGCAGAGGAATGTTGCTAATGGAGAAATAGATACAGGTTATGCGGATGGAATTTCAAACCTGAATAGCGCTACCGTACCTTACGGGAGTTTGAAAAGTGAGCGTCCCTAACTGAATTTGGTCAAATCCCAAAAAGTCACCGATAAAGTAAGTTTCAAGTTCATATGCTTTCTTAAATTGTCTTATTACTGGCACACTTTGTATTACGATCTGTTCAAATCTACACATTCAGTTATGTCTTAAGTGTGATAATTTTTAAGATAGAATGTATAACTTAATACTATTGATGTGTGATCTATTTTTTTCTTAATGATATACTCATATTCACAACAAAGCCTTTATATTAGCTGCCAAAGTATTCTACCTTATTTACAGATAATCGTCTCGACAACAAAAATATGCCTAAAACGTCACAAAATAAACAGGTGAGCCCGCAACGCGGCGTTCGTAGCCTTTCTCGTTTTCATTCAACAAGCTTGTGACAATACATGTCATTCGGCCAACACATTTAAACTGCAATCACTCGAAAGTCTTATCCAACCCCACACCAATGCCAACCGCCCCCTCGTTTTCCCTATTACTTACATGACATATATGTTAGCGTCTTAGTGCCCAAGGGTGTAATCAAGTTAAGTCGGGTCGATATAACTTTAAGCTTGAGCTCGACTCAGTTACATTACTTCAAGCACTCTCAGTTGAGCCTTTACTTTCAAACTAAAGTGTGGTTAAGCTTTACTTTCAAACTCAAGTTTGGTTTCTTAACCGCTACATTTGGAGCTTGGCCCGACTCGAATTGTTCGAGTTAAATATTGACCGACTTGATATATTGAGTTTGGCTTGACTTAACTTTGTTTGGGTCATGGTTAGCTGAGTTAATTTAGAGCACTGGGTGCAGTGAGGCCCTTCACTTCATCATTTGGGCTCACGGGGTGCCACATCACTTTAAAAAACCTCCACAACTAACCCCTCACTAACAACTAATATCAGCTTACTCATTTGGGTCCCACCACTACCTATTTGGTTTTCTTTACTCAATGAATAACATACCAAATCTGACAAACAAGGACGAAAAGGACGTTTATTTGCTTCGTCGTGCAGACGAGTAGCAACAAAGTGGCAAGCTACAACAAGCTCACCTGGTGTGGTGAAGAGGTGTGGCAAGGGTGCCAAGTCAATGTGGCGAGGGAAGTGGCGAGCTGCACCCGATGCTCTTAGTTGTTATTAGTTGCTTTGATTTCATTAGTTTTTACAATAACGCTATAAATTGAGATTAAAAATGGTATAAAAGAAATGTTGTTTAAATGCTCATGTAGCAATGCTTGTGTAACATTTCTAATTTATGCATTATCGACATAGATTTTGTGCCTAGGGATCAAGTTCACAACTTAATATAAACTATCTCATTTGTGTGATCTAGTTTAAATTGCTTTACAAATTTGCATCCCACAATGCTCGCATGAACCAATTAACCAAGGTGGAGATGATTATAAAATGAGATGCCATACAATTAGAGGTGGCAATTTGTGCCCGAAATGAAAAAAATGGGCTAATTTTGACAACTTTGTAAAAGACTTTGGCACATTTAGCCCCCCTCTTTTTTTGAAATGGGCATATTTTAGCCATTGAAAAATCAAATGGGCACTAACGGGCACATATTTTCTCTTAATTAGAGAACATTATAATCGTTTTTAAAGAAAAACTTATATATATAATATATTTAATTTTTTAAATATAAATGAAGTATTATGTTTAATGAATTTATTTTGTTATTTTTGGTATTCTATAAAGCGATTTGTATAACATGTGTCCGTTTGACTCGTGCCCGTTTAGCCCATGCCCGTTCTAGCCCGTGCTCGTGCCCGCCCGGCCCGCCCGTTTTGCCACCTCTACATACAATTCATGAAACCCATATTTTCTTGACTTCTTAAAAAAGTCATTATATTATATCATGGTTTATTTAGTTTTTGTTCCAATTACTAATTATAATATTTATTAAATGAAAATATTTATATTATATCGATTTTATTTTATTAAAAATATATTGATGTATTGTATTATTTCAATTTTTAAAACATTGTAATTTGTATCTAATGTTAGTGGAAAGCTTAGGAGTGGATTGGTAAAAATATCTAAGTTAATCTTATGGTTTATTTTTTGGTTGCAATTAATTTTATATTGTTACATTAAAGAAAATTGATGACTTCTCAAAAAATCATTTTTGGAAACATGGTAATTTGTACTAATATGTTAGTTATAAGATTATCTGTTAGACAATTTGAATATCGTTTAATGAACTAGGCGCAACTTTTAACAATATTTATTGTAACACAAAGTCTTGACATAAAAAAAAAAAAAAAAAAAAAAAAAAAAAAAAAAAAAAAAAACATGAGAATTGATATGATGTTCACTTTAGCGTTGAAGTGACACTTGCATACATAACAAAGGAATTTTGAGAATACTTATATTAAGGGGCTGTTTCTTGTTTTTCTTAGCTAAGAGTTTAGTGGGTCCTACGTGTGTTAATACCTCTTAACGGGGAGAGTCTCATTTTTTATACCTTATGGATATAGAGGAAACAATGGATTTTGTTAAGCCCCACCTAAAAAATTATTAATATTAAATGACAAGTGGGTCCAATTCCTCCACTAAGAGAAAAAAGAAACACCCCCTAAGAATTCATAACATGAAGTGTCTAGTTGAATTGATAGTGTGTTTCGTCTTGTTACATGAGTGTCTAGTTTGATAATAAGCTACAAGTTCGTTCAAAAAAAAAGATAATAAACTACAAGTGTCCACAATGGAGTGCATGGTAATCATGCAAAAATGTAAAATAACACAAGTTCAATAAGACATGCGAGCTTAACGAATTGACAATCTTACAACCCGTAACCCGTTGATGGAAAACAAATGTGAAATTGTTGCGCGTTATTGCACCCTGGAGACTTGTCACAAATGTTGTCGATTCTCGTCGACTTGAGTGCTTAATAGAAAATAATTATTCAAAATCCACATTCGTTAATAACGAGATTGTAAGAACACGAGGATACTGCCAACTAATCTAAATTGCGATCATTCGGAACACTTATCCACCCCCGAAATCAATGCCAACCGACTCCCTGAATTACCCTATTACTTACTTGGGCGAGAGATGTGCTAGCTGGTGTCTTAGTTCCTAAAGGTGTAATCAAGCTAAGTTGAGTACTCAAGTCGATGAAAAATTGATTACAAAACTCGAAGCTAGATCTAGACTTTATTTTCAAACTCGAGTTTGATATACTTTCGAGCTCAACTGGACTTAGATCAGGTCGATTTCTAGTAGGTAACATGACAAAAAATTGTCAACTGTGGGTCAAACGAATAAAACCATACAGCACTTTATACCCCAATTCTTTTTCGACGCCATAAATGATTTATATGATTACGGGAAGAGGTGCCTCCAGAAGTGGCAGTTACATCCATTCCAAAGTCAACTGCCATTTCAACTGCTTCATTGGGCCACACTTTAACATCATCTCCTGCATCCTCGAAGCCACATATACCAATCTCTGTGGACCAACAAATACAGCTCTTCAAATGGATATTAGAGGAGCAAAGGAAAGTGAAACGATCCTCGACAGAAAAAGAAAATTGACTAAGAAAAAGTTTTGCTCAAACATCTTCATCCAAAAAAAGTCCATCCCCTATTTGTAATCCTTATATTGTAAATTTGGCAATGTACATCTTGTTTATAATGTAGTTTTTGTATTTGTTTAATGTTGTATAACTTGTGCAAAATGGATCGTTCAAGTTGATGTAATCATAGTTATCGTCATTAAACAATTCAGAAATGATATATATTTTACTTTCTACTCGCAAGTCTTCTGAATAAACTCAACTCAACTAAAACCGCATCGATTGTTAGTTTCTCAATTGCTTGCTCAACTCGCTCACTCATGCATCATTGACAATTCACATTTTCTTTTAAAGATCAAACAAAAACAAAACTAACTAAAAGCGTATATTAACTTTTATGTATCAAAGAAAAAAAGGAAACTTCTTTGAATATGTGAGAACGAAAAAAGAAAAAGACATATTTCTGTTCAAACATTGTCTAACAAATTGCTTTATAGATATGTAAGTTTTCTATTTGAACAATGTTGGTTCAGTTTTCATGTAGTGTAGAGTAAGGGTATTGCCCTCATGAACTAAATGACCAAAGTGGAGATGATTATAAAATATATTTCTTAGACTTCTTATGAAAGTAATCTTTGGTTGCAATTACTATTTATAATATTTAGTTAATGGTTTCCGATTAAAAGTATCAATTTTATTTATTATAATTGATACTTTTGTCACATGTTTTCAAAATTTTAGTTATAAGAGTATCTTTTCACCATTTGAATACCGTATAGTAAAACTCTTGAAACTCTAAAGTGAACGTGAGAGATACTGGCCCAAAGCTGGATAAATCGACCCCCATTATCGGGGAGCAGATAGAGATAAATAAACCGATGTTAGAGGAGAAGAAAAGAGAAAATAATAGATCCTCAAGAGTAGAAGAAAATTGATGAAGAAAAGGCAAATGCTTAAGGAATTAATCCAATCAAAGTAAATCCCATATTTGTAATCATTGTATCGTAGGATTGGAATTGTACATTTTCTTTATAAAGGATCATTGTGGCCGGTTTGTATTTGTTTGATGTTGTCTAACATTTGAAAAAGGGATTGTTCATGCTAGCAAGTTGATATAGTTGTCGTTGTCATCATCAAACAGTGCGATAATAGAATGTGTTCTACTTTCTTTCAAGCCTATGTCCAATGTACAACAATGTTTAGATTGTGTTAATGTTGTTTAATTGAATAACATCAGTTTAATGTGATAATGTTTAACGTGCTATTGTTGTTGTTGTTAATTAAATAAAAACACATTAGAACATTAATTATATAAACATAACAAAAAACATTATACAAAATAAAATACATTAAAAAAAAGGACAAAAAAAAATGCAAAACAAGTACCTTATTATTTAGAGAGGGTTAGAATATCAAATAGGGAGGGTTAATATATCCCACCCTTATGTATTACTCCGTAATGTTGTAGTTAGTACTAGTACGGTTTTGAAATTTATTTCTGGTAGATATTATAAACGCATTATGTATTAATGTTGTAGTTGAATGGTAGTTACTAAGAAGGTGTATATGATAATGATGTTTGTTGCTTTGTAATTTACTCTTCAATAAAAGTTGCTATTACTATTTACTCGTAGACCAAAAAGTCAAAAAGTCTATTTTTTACAGTACAATAATGCAACAAGTGTAACTCGACCATCAAAGATAACAAGCTGGAACCACACACTTGTTCACACTTCAATATATACAAACAGAAACCGAAGAGATTTATGTATATCACCCAAACACTACTTCACTTCTTTCTGTAACAACCCACAAACCCTTTTTTTTGTTCAGATTAACAAACATGATGATGTCTTCAGTCAATCATGACGACTTTGCTCACTTAAAAATCCCCCTTGAAGATGTAATATCCGCCACCGACAACTTTAATTACAAAAATTTAATCGCAGAAGGTAAGTTTTCAAATGATTACAGGGGACAGCTCTTGTGGTCCGGTGAGTTGATTGAAATTGATGCTGAGAGGTTTAATAAAGAATGGGTTGATAAAAATGAACAACTGTTTTGGATGGAGATTTCCATGCTTTCAAGTCTCAAGCATAAAAATCTGGTTTCATTAGTTGGGTTCTGTGATGAGAATGATGAGAAGATCATCATTTACAAGCTTGAGACCAAGGGAAGTCTCAGCAACCATCTAAGTGACCCGATGCTGTTGACATGGGTGCGAAGATTGGAGATATGTGTCGCTCTTGCGAATGCACTGAGCTACATACATTTTGACGAGCCACGTGATTTTAGCGTTATACATCGAAACATTGACAGTAACATAGTTTTATTAAATGATAAGTGGGAGCCCAAGTTATCTGCATTTAGACTTTCCATGAAGATTGAAGCATCTCAGAGGCATCACTCATTCCATGTTGATAAAGTTTGGTATACCAAGGGGTATACAGACCCGACGTATAGAGAGACAAAGAGTTTGAGCCACAAGTCAGATATTTACTCCTTTGGGATAGTAATGTTTGAACTACTGTGTGGTAGGGAATCAGGAATTGACGATCGAGATAATAAGTATCTGGCTCCCATGGCCATTACCCATTATAGAGAGGAAAAGCTCAATCAAATAATTGATCCGGGTCTACTGAAACAAATGGACCCGCAGTCATTCGACATCTTCGCGAAAGCAGCATATGACTGCTTGAATGAAGAACCATCACAACGCCCAAATATAGATGAGATTGTCCCAAGACTAGAGAAAGTGTTGGAGCTCGCACGCCAAAACAGGCCTGTAAGACTTCTTTTTTCTCTTTCATCTTTCTATTATGTCTTCCGTTGCTAACAAAACTCAAGTTAAGAAATGGCCATTTTTGCTCTGTTATTTTAAGAAAAATGTGGCAGGCGTTTGGCCTATCGAATTAGCCATTTGGTGTAAAAACAAGAATACTTTTGATTTTAAGTTTTTTTTTTTTTTTTTTTTTTTTTTTTTTGATAGAAAAGAAAAGATATCATTCCATATTAGACAAGATTACATCTTTAGACATCCATAGATTTGCACAGCTCGGAACACTGCCGTCTAACATAAACTCATGAGAGCAACTCAACGCTAAAGAAGCTATACTATGAGCTACCCTATTTCCTTCCCTTTTAACAAAAGACCAATTACAGACACTAAAAGCCATTGACTTGGACAATATATCTGAAAAAAGACTTGCAATTTGTAGCGGGGTGACTTTATTATGAAGCGCCTTAACTAGACACAACGAGTCTGTCTCGAATATAACGTGAGAGTACCCCTTACAAACTACACTTGTCATCGCCCAATGAACGGCTTTTGCTTCGGCTTCCAGGGGAGAGCTTGCATAACATTCAAAACGACCACCTGAAAATAAAGCCTCACCCTTGTAGTCACGGGCTACAAAGCCTAAACCCGCCTTTCCAGATTCTTTTTGCCACGCAGCGTCACAGTTAATTTTTATATGCTCGACATCAGGCCTTAACCACTTACCTGCATGAATATTATGTACCCCACTGCTACCGCTTAGATTTTGTATCTGGTTTGCCTTATGATATTCTGATAAAACTGATTTCGCTATAACTTCCACATTCTCCTCCCGACCATTCAACTGGCCATGAAAATGTTTGTTTCTTCTCGTCCACAATCCCCACAATATCATCATGAAAGTCTCCCATTCGGTCGGACAATTCTCAAGAAATACCTGACAAAAATCTTGAAATGTGATAGCCCCTTGTGTATCATAAGACCAGCCAAAATTACAGCGGTTCCATACATCCTTTGCTACAGAGCATTTGAACAAGACATGTGCTAAATTTTATGATGTCTCGCCACAATGAGTACAAGAAGATGTTGGATTCAACCCACGAGATTGTAGGTTGTCAATAGTAGGAACATAATTATTCCAGGCTCGCCACATAAATAATTTTACCTTGCTTGGGACTCTCGCTTTCCATACCACACGCCAAAAGTCAATCAAGTTATCAGAGATAGTAGTAGTGCGGACCATGTCTTCATGTTCTTCAAGTGCCAAGAGATAAGCAGATTTGCATGAAAATCGTCCTCCTGGACTATTATGCCAATATAGAACATCATTTCTTGACTTGCTTACATAACAACATGCAATCTTACTCGCGATATTATGCGGAAATAATGAATACAGAAGCTCATGATTCCAGCCATCTCCTTCAATATTTAATAAATCACAAACCTGATCAACTTCACAATTATCCGGTTTTGGACCCAAGCTTCTAAAATCATCCACCCAAAAATCATTCCATACATTCACACTACGACCGTTACCGATATTCCACTTGCACCCTTTCCGAACAATATCTTTAACCGAAAGAAAACTACGCCAAATATAGCTTGGTCGGTATCCAATCTTGGCATCAAAGAAGCTCGACCTTGGAAAATAACTGGCCTTGAGAGTTCTAGCTGCCAAAGTTGTTGGGGATGTGATCAAGCGCCAAACTTGCTTTGCGAGAAGAGATTTATTAAACAATCCCAAGTGACGGAATCCAAGACCTCCTCGAAACTTTGACACACACATGCGTTCCCACGTACACCACCGAATTGGGTTTTGTTTAACCCCGTCACCCCACCAATATGCGTTAAGAGCCTTGTGAATATCATCTATTAAGTTTCCTGGAAGTAAAAAGATATTCATAACATACATAGGCATCGCTTGCGCTACCGACTTAATAAGAACCTCTTTTCCCGCAATTGATAAAGTTTTCTCCTTCCATCCACCAAGTTTCTTTTTTATTTTATCCAAAATAGCTTGAAAAACTACCTTTTTAGATCTCCCAATAACTGAAGGCAATCCCAAATATTTATTCTAATGAGTAACTTCACGAACATTTAAACATTCAATTATACGAGCTCGAACCTGACTATCAACATTTGCACTAAAGGAAATTTCGGATTTTTCATAATTAATTACCTGTCCAGAAGCTTGACAATATCGTGTTAGTATGCTTTTCAACCTGTAACTTTCCTCTACTGAAGATCTTGTAAAAAAGATGCTGTCATCAGCAAAGAAGAGATGAGATATTTCTGGTGCTCCCCGACAAACTTTAACTCCATGTATCTGACCTTCTGCAATAGATTTCCTTATCATAGATGATAGCACTTCTGCACACATTACAAAAATATAGGGCGATATGGGATCTCCTTGGCGAAGACCTCTAGTTGGGGTCACGTGACCTGAAACTTGCCCGTTAATATTAAATGAAAAGGAAACCGAAGAAACACAGGCCATAATCAAATTAGAAAAGTGAGATGGGAAGCCAAATTTGTCAAGAACAGCTCGAATAAATGGCCATTCAACCCTATCATAAGCCTTACTCATGTCCATCTTTAGTGCTAAAGCACCTTTTCTGCCATCCTTTTTTTTCTTAAGCCAATGGAAAACTTCAAAAGCTACAATTGCATTATCAGTGATCACTCGATCTGAAACAAAAGCCGATTGGTTTTCTTGAATTATGTTTGGCAAAATTGGTTTTATTCGGTTAACTAGAACCTTGGAAATAATTTTATATAGTACATTACACAAGCTAATGGGACGTAAGTCTTTAAGAGACTCTGGTTTTGAAACCTTAGGGATCAAAGTTACAAGAGTTTTATTAATGTTTCGAGGTAAAACTCCTGACTCAAAAAACATAGAAACCATATTGACTATAGTAGTACCCGTAATACACCAAAATTTTTGATAAAACAACGCTGTCATACCATCAGGTCCCGGCGCTTTAGACGGATCCATTTGCATTAGTGCCTCATAAACCTCTGATGATGTAACTCGCCTCTCAAGTGCTTGCCTTTCATTTTCAGTCAATCTTCGATCAATATCCTTCACAACAGATTCACAGCCTTGTGGTAACGAACTTGAAAAAAGATCAGAAAAATAGGATGACACCAAATTACACACTTCATCATGCTCCTCAACCCACCTTCCATCCGGGCCCTTTAGTCTCAAAATACTATTTCGTCGCTGTCTGTTGCTTGCACGAGTGTGGAAAAAACGTGTATTCTTGTCACCCTCACGTAGCCACTGAACGCGACTCCGTTGTTTCCACATCAACTCTTCACGTGTAAGAAGCTCTTTAATTTGCTCTCTTAAGGCTCGTTGTTCCTCACGTGTCGACCCATCAAAGCGACTCTGCATTATTTGAAGACTTCTCTGTTTTAATTTAATCGACCGTTGCACATGACCAAAGCTCCTTTTGTTCCAGTCAGACAACCTATTAGCACATTCACTCACAATACCGCACGGATCATGTTGCATACCAGCAGCCAAACCATACGCCCAACCATCTCTAACCACACTGTGAATACTCTCATCACGTAACCACATGCTTTCAAACCGGAACATTCTGTTTTTTTTCTTCACCATTGGAGATATACGACAAAATATTGGGGAATGATCCGACGCAATTCTTGCTAAGTTCTCAAAAGACGCATCTGGGTACAATTCAAACCAATGTGAGTTTGTTAAAAACCTGTCAAGTCTTTTTCTTACATTTTCATTGCCTCTTCGACCGTTACTCCATGTAAGTTTAACCCCCGTAGCACTCCTATCCTCCAAGTTGCAAAAACTACAGGCCTCACGAAAAGCCGACATCTCTGTATTATTGCTTCCTCTTTGTCCCTCCTTTTCAAACGCATACATAATTTCATTAAAATCGCCAAAGCAAACCCAAGCTTGGTCCTGATTAGTCCTCAATGAACGTAGTAATTCCCATGTTCGATGCTTTTCTTGTCGCCTAGGCCATCCATAAATTCCAGTTCCCCTCCAAATATTACCATCTTCTTTTACAACAAAATCTATATGGTTTTGTGAGAAACTTTTAATATTTAAATCGTACTCCTTTTTCCAAAAAAGTAGCAAACCACCTGCTCTTCTAATAGAATCAACAACCAGTAGATTATATTGCGGAAAAATATATCTAAAACCCGTTACCTCGCTGCCATGAAGCCGGGTTTCCATAAGAAACATGATAGTTGGGCTAAGCTCATTAACCAAAGAGCGTATGTGTTGAACAGTCCATGGGTTGCCCAATCCCTGGACGTTCCAGCTTAAGATACTCATTGGCCTCGGCGGTGCTGCGCCGCAGCACTCGCCGTTGTTGGATTATGTTCTTCGACTTCTCTTGGCTTCTTAACAAAGTCCACATCCATTTTATCCCCATCATCAAGCTCCTCTAGTGATCTCTTTCCTGCAGTACTTATGCTATTTGTACCAGTTGCTGACTTAGTATGTGTTTCCTCCCGTGTGCGTCTTTTCCATGACCTCGGCAAATTATTATTCTCCATATCTGCTTGAGCTTTAATTGACTCTTTCAAACAAGGTTCTATTTTTCTTCCCTTATCAAGCTCTATACAAGACCCGTTACTATTTTTTGGCTCTTTTTGGCCTGTGATCTTCAACATGGGTGTTGGACAATAATTTGAAGTTGCACGAGCAAAACATCTTCCTTCGTCCAAATCCTGGTTACTACTTTCATCAATTTGAGGCCCATTAATGTTGCTGTGACTTTTAATTATTCCCTTTGAAGTAGGTGTAACCAGCTCCTCCTTCTCATTATCGGGATCTTCCTGTAACCCCCTTACAACTAACGCATCATTCACTTCCATATTATTACCATCTGTTGATTTACTCTCATCCACACATACATTGTGTACAGTCATCTCCTGCATAGATAGCCCTTTTTCTTTTCCTTCATTAGCTATTTTACTTGTTTGTTGGAAACTGTTAAAAGCGGGATGAGTTAGGGGTGAAACTACATTTAAACTGACATTTTCCTTTGAGTTGGAAGCCCGAAGATTTTCATTAAATGGCCAATCTTTAAACGTCTTCCCATTAATTTCTAAGGGCTTTGTTAGGCACTCTTTCTCAGTATGACCAAGTAGACCGCACCAATAGCAAAAATTTGGCAATCGCTCATACTGAATGTGAACCCGAACCTTAATTTTTTGACGATTAAGAACATTAACAAATCTACACAAAGGGTTCATAATATTTATTATTACCTTTACTCTAATATGCTTGCTCCCTTTGGTGAAATAGGTATCATCAACCTCCAAAACATCACCTATCTTAGCTGCAATTTGACGAACCGATGATTCATCTCGTTTACTTAGAGGCATATTGATTAGACGGACCCAAAACGGAACTTTCGTCATTTCTGTCTCATTAGGCTGCTCATCATTCTCAATCGACTTGAGCACAACTAAATTCCTCTCAAACGACCACGGGCCATCTTCCAACACCCTTCTTAAATCGACATCATGGCCAAGTTGGACCAAAAACATATTTGACTCTTAACTCCTGGAAAGTTACCGGCAACCTCGTTCTCCATGCCGCTGATAAAGCCTTCTTCATCCTCTGAAAATTATAAGGTCGATCAGTATGTACACGGCCAAGAACAGTCCTTCTAAGGCAACTTTGGCTCTCTTTATCTCCATTATCATCCTCAAAAACCACTATCTCCTCCTCTGCTTCATTTACATTAATCTTTCTCATCATCTCACTCAAATCGCAAGCCATTACTAGAGACTAAATATTTATGAAAAGAAGCAAAATACCAATTTAAGAAGTGGTTAAAACACAACACTGATATGTGAGATTAAAAGAACATCAGCTTTTGATAGTAGAAAAGTAGGTGAATTTGATCTAAAGATGTGTGATGTAGATTATAGAAGCGTGTAGAAAGTTTTACCACTTGGGGACCACTTGGGAGAAACCACTAGTTGGGTAGGAAAGTTTATTTTTTTGATTTTAAGTTTCGGCTGTGATAAAGTTGTAATAAAAGTGCATCACTTGAGATGATTTTAACTTCAGGGGCAAAAAGGTAATGTAACATCCCCAAAATCAAACAGCAAAACAACTTTATTGTAAAAAATATATAGTTGACTTCATGAAAAAGTCAACCTACTGCATTTTAGACTGAAAATTATATCAATTCGTGACGTTGAATTTTGCAATGCTAAAACTCTGTTCTCTAGATTCATAAAAGAAAGATCAAATACAGTATTATTTGTCAATAACTTATTTAGATTAAAAAAAAAAAAAAAAAAAAAAAAAACATTAAGAGTTTAATTCAGTTATCAATGGGCTTTATAGATTAAAAAAAAGAGGATTAAAAGAAGGGACGTTTGGTGGAAGTCACTTATAAACATAATGATAATGATGATGCATCTCACATCCTTTTGTAACATAAACTCTATTTTTGTGATAGATACACTCTCCGCCCGACCACCTTGCTCACCTAAGAATCCCCCTTGAAGATATAGAATGCGCCACCAACTACTTTAAAAATGATGTTGGAGAAAGTGACTTTGGAAAGATATATGAGGGACAACTCTCGTGGTCAGGTGAGTTGATTAACATCCTTGCTCACAAGATATCTAATAAAGAATGGGATGATGAAAAAGAACAACAGTTTTGGACGGAGATTTCGATGCTATCTAGTCTCAAGCATAAGAATCTTCGTTCTATTGTTGGGTTTTGTAATGAAGTTGGTGCAGAGACCATCATTTACAAGGATGAGCCCAGGGGAAGGCTCGGATCCTATCTAAGTGACCCGGTGTTGTTGACATGGGTGAAAAGATTGAAGATATCTGTGGGTGTTGCGCATGCATTGAGCTACATACATTATGACGAGCCACGCGATTTTAGCGTTATACATCGAAACATCAGTAGTGAAACAGTACGATTGAATAATGACTGGGAACCCAAGTTATCAGAATTTCAGTATTCCATGAAGATTAAAGCATCCGAAAGAAACCATTCTTTGCATACTGATTCAGTTTGGTATAACAAAGGGTATACATGCCCAACAGATGCAGACACTAGCACTGTGAATCACAAGTCAGATATCTACTCCTTTGGAATGGTATTGTTTGAACTACTGTGTGGTAGGAAATCAGTAAGTGACGGTCAAGATAATAAGTATCTGGCTCCTGTGGCCATTTTTCATTATATTGAGAAAACACTCAATGGTATAATTGACCCGGATCTATGGAAACAAATGGATCCGCAATCATTTGACGTTTTCTCAGAAACAGCGTATTGCTGCTTGAATGAAGAACAATTGCAACGCCCAAATATAGATGAGATTGTCGCAAGACTTGAGAAAGCATTGGAATTCCAAATGGCAGGCGAGAATAGGCATGTAAGGCGATTTTTTCTCTCTTCAAATCTGTATATCATAATAACTATTATATTCAGATAACTTATTATTAATAATTGATAATGATAGTCTACTTATTACTGTATTTATGATGCTAAAGGAACACTCGGTAGTTGCGGCCGAAGATGAAGGTACATCATCGTGTCAAGAGAAGGTAATTTTTCTTATAACTTTTTTTGTAAGTCACTGATCAAAATTTCAAAAACGAATTGAGATTCTCCTTATGTTGAAGGCTTGAAGCCAATGCCACATTGTGTCTAAAGTTGGGGAAAAATCACATTTGCCAGCTATTGTTCTAACATCTAGCTATTCTCGAGTGTAATACACAAGATCCTCTTTTCTAAGTATCTCCCAACATTTTCCGTTTTTTGATAAATGTTTATAATTGAGTAATTTACCTTAGTTTACTGTTTCACCCTGTGAATTTACACAAATGATAATGGTGTCTTGTTCAATACATATAGGGCTCAGTGACCTCCGTCTTTAGAGGCGTTGAATCCCATATCAGCGAAAAGACAATGTCTTCCCTCAAAGATCTTTCTCATTCACACATCAGCTTTGAAGATATAGAATCTGCAACTAACGGTTTTGATCAGGAAAATGTCATTAAAGAATTTGGGTTTGGAAAGATTTACAAAGGCCGTCTCTTGCGTTCCAAACAGTTCATTGATATTATTGCGAAGTGGATCTCTCGTAAATTTGTAGATGATAAGAGAAAAACATTTTGGACAGAGATTTCAATGCTTTCTAGTCTCAAACATAAGAATCTGGTGTCTTTTATTGGGTTTTGTGAGAATGGGGACGATAAGTTTATCATATACAAGGAGGAGGCTAAAGGAAGTCTAGAAAAATATCTGAAGGACCAGACCCTCAAATGGATGCAAAGGTTGAAGATATGTGTTGCTGTTGCAAATGCATTGAGTTACATCCATTACGATGTTGGACGTGATTTTAGTGTCATACATTGCAACATCAAGAGCTCGAAAATTCTACTAGATGACAAATGGGAACCCAAGTTATCTGGTTTTGAGCTTTCGTTGAAAAATATAGTAGCTCGGAGGCAGCGTCTTCTTCTTACTCGTGATGTTGTTCAGAATGTATACCTAGACCCAAAATATAAAAGAACGGGGGGTGTGACCCACAAGTCAGATGTGTATTCGTTCGGTGTTGTATTATTCGAAGTTTTGTGTGGAAGGAGTGCAGTTCTTCCAGATGAAGAGTTGGGAGAGGGGTTATTAAGTCAGCTAGCCAAATCTCGTTTAGATGATATGATTGATCCACATTTACGAGAACAGATAGACCCTGAAGCATACAAAATCTTCTCAGAGACAGCATTTTACTGCATACAAGAGGAACGAGCAAAGTGTCCACATATAGATCAAGTTGTCAATAGACTTGAGAAAGCTTTGCAACACCAGCGGAAACATGAAAATCCAGTTGACAGTACATCATCCAATCGTTTGAAGGTAATTAATTTCCTTAAACTTTTAATTTGAGGACGATTACGCATTATCCTAATTAATAAAAGAGTTACTAATATTATTAACTGTTGTTTTCTAGTTTAACGTATAACCACTTTATACTCATTATACGATTTTCTTTTACAAAAAGATGAGTAATAATCTAAAATATTATATAAAACTAAAATTTTGTAATGTATGTGGTGAATATGAAAGTATGAAATGGTTTTTTTTTTTTTTTTTTTTTTTTTTTTTAACGGCTTGTTAGTTGTTCGGGTGGAACTCGAACTAATTGAGACCTCTCCTAGCTAAACATACCCTCCCCAAGGCACCTTAAGGAAACCTTGGTGGCCAACTGAGCTTGCCCAGTTGGTTATTATGAAATAGTTTGTTACATAAAATTTTAATAGTGGGTTCATTTTGAATGCATAGAGAAGATCTTTTCAAGGAAGTAACTCTTAGAAAAGTAAATAAGCGTGTTCTGTTTTTCAAATTGAAAATATGTATTCAAAGTAAAAATATTTTTTATTTTATTATACCATAATCATTTTTGTGAAATACTTGAATAGGCAATCATATTAGTGTTTACCGTTTACAAAAGAATAAAGGTAAGTCTGGATTATGCATTTTACGGGAGAGGAACACGTATAGGTATGGTATAATAGGTTCGGTTTAAGGACTTAAAATGATCATACCGAAAAGCTAAGGGTTTTCTAAAGTCAAACAATCTTTTATGACTATTCTTATCCTAATTACACATAATATGACCCACTTTGTCTTTTCTATTTTTATTATGGTTTTGTCCCTTCACACAACCACTAATATAATGTTACTTTTTTCCTTTTGTCTAGAAACGGCAAAACAACTTTACAAAAGTCACCCAAGAAGGGAAACCAGTAACAACATAAAGATAAAAACTAGGGATGGCAAAAAAACCTGAACCCGACAGGAAAATCCGAAACACGAATTAATTGGGGCGGGGCATGCGAATCAGTTTACGGAGCGGGTTTTGGGCTTAAACGAAGATTTTAATCGGGTTTGGAGCTTGGAATCCTCGACCCGCCCCGGCCCACCTGAATAATATATACACATATACGAATATATCTATATCTATATAGTATTTTGTTAGTATTTACGTAATGAAACAAAATTACACTAATATTGTTAGTCTTTTTTTTTTTTTTTTTTTTTTATTTTTTTATTTTTTTTTTGTGTAAGAATGCAAAATTGTGATTATAGAAACTCGTTTAGTGTCAAAATTTAAGTTTTAATTTTTGGAGGTGTAATTTATCATTATTTGTGTAAAATTGTGTAAAATACTATAATTGAAAACTTAATAAGGCTTGTTTGTAATTTAT
This sequence comes from Artemisia argyi, assembly GCA_030686995.1. Lineage (NCBI taxonomy): Eukaryota > Viridiplantae > Streptophyta > Magnoliopsida > Asterales > Asteraceae > Artemisia > Artemisia argyi. Next base: position 6,377,308 of record CM060689.1, read on the forward strand.
TATTTGATAAGTTATTAATTCTTCAATTAATTGCTAATGGTCAAAAAATAATATTAAATGTGAAATGGTGCGGGTTTGGTCGAGAATTGCAACCATAGAAGACACCCCGATAAAATCTCAGATTAATACGAGGATGGGTTTGGGGGAGCATCCCGCCCCAACGGGGCGAATTGGCCGGGTTTAAGGAGAACTTTGGTAATCGGGTTTGGGGATAGAGCCCCGCCTCGTTGCTATCCCTAATAAAAACCTTCAAGAGGGAGAAATAATTAACTAAAAGATAAGAAATCTTCATTTTCAATTTTGACATTAATTTTTAGGGATGAAATCATTTTCCTACTAGTTAACTTGAAATTAATCAACTGTTGCTTTTGAACGTTTTCATATCTTCTAAATTTTAATCAATTATAAATTATTATTTTTAATTTATTATTATTATTTTATTTCACCCCAATCACCAATCCTTACTAGCATTAATGAGGTGATGCATGACTCCATAATGTTGCAGGAGAAGAACTTTGAACACTTTAAGATTGGACTAGATGTTATAAAGGAGGCTACTGAGAATTTTGACGACGCACATTGCATTGGGTCAGGTGGATTCGGTAAAGTATACAAAGCAGATCTTGAACATTTCGATAGCAGTAATTCCTTGTCGATAGAAGGTGTGAATAAGTCTGAGTCTGTGTGGCGATGGGTTCAAACCCCGTGTATTAGTCGGCCAAAATGTTTGAAATCATGGTTACCAAAAAAAAAGAAAAAAGAAAAAGGTGTGAATAAGTGATTTACCAAGAAAACGAAGCACGGTAGCCATAAAGCGTATTCACAATCAAGAAGGAGAACAAGGGTTCATTTCAGAAATTGAAACTCTAACTACTTGTAAGCATGATAACATAATCTCTCTTCTTGGCTATTGTTATGAAGGTAACGGTGCAATGATACTGGTTTATGAGCATGCTTCGAAAGGTAGTCTTGAAAGCTATTTGGGAAGTAGTGATAGAATGACTAATCTTAATTGGGTGCAACGTCTAAATATATGTCTTGATATTGCACATGGTTTGGAATACATTCACAACAACACAGATCATGGCAAACAAAAGATGATACATCGTGACATCAAGAGCGATAATATTCTATTGGGAGATAATTGGAAGGCAAAGATTGCAGATTTTGGGCTCTCCAAATTCCACCCAGCAGATCAAGTGGCCAGCACTATCTATACCAATAGGATTGCAGGTACATATACGTATTTGGATCCAGAATATGAGAAGGATGGTAGATTAAATAAGAAATCAGACATTTACTCGTTTGGAGTAGTGTTGCTTGAGATCTTGACTGGGAGTTTGGCCTATGATTCTGTATACACCAATGTGAATGACAAGGGAATTGCACCCATTGCAAGAGATCATTTTGAAAAGGGAACAATAATGGAAATTGTTGATCACAAGATAAAGGAGGAGACCGATGAACATGTCTTTTCTTTAAGTAAAGGACCCAATAAAGAGTCTTTGGACATCTTTTTAGAGATCGCATTTCGATGTGCCGCAGAAACTCAAGCACAACGTCCAACAATAGAAGTTGTCATCCATGAACTCAAAAAAGCGTTAAACTCTCATGTAAGTAAATAATTTAAAAGACAACTTATTAATTTCTTCGTATTCTTGATAGTAAAATGTGACATATCAAACATTATACTTTGTGTAAACAACATTTTCTCACACTGTTACTCATTATTAGATCTTTTTTTTGAGGGTATCTAACTATCTCACTATATACAACAAATCAATCTCATAATGTCCTAAGCATGACTCACCCGCAACCAACATTTGGTTGGGGAACATTCTCACATATGGGGTACCATTTGGACACAAGCCTTTGGTACCCAATTAAGATCTTACCGTTTAAGTTTTTTCTTAGTAGTTAAGTTTTGGGATTTATTGTTTCGATCTTAAACTTTTATGTAAACATAATAATTTAAATTTATAACATGCTAATGAGTCGCCGGTAAACCTACTCACTCTTTTCTTACATGTATATATATATATATATATATATTTCTTTAGTGTAGAAATTGCAACAACCAACCTTGATTTGCAACCATAACTTTGACATGAACTTGGAGACTGAAAAAAATTAAATTTTGATTTAACAGAATCCTGTATGGCAAGTAGTTTCAGTTTGTTTTTGACTTACTACATCGACTGACTATCTGATGATTCACATTCATAGGAGAACCACAAAGACGACCTCAAACTCTCACTTAAAGACATAAAGTTGGCGACACAAAACTTCAGCCAAGACAATTTCATTGGACAAGGAGATTTTGGGAAAGTATATAAAGGAGTAGCTACTCACACTCATGGACATAACATCTTTGCTGCAAAGCGCTTGGATAGGAAGTCTGCTGAAGGAGAAGCTGAATTTATGACAGAACTGGAAATCCTTATGGAGTATAAACATGAAAATGTCATTGTTCTAGTAGGCTATTGTGATGAAGAGGATGAGAAAATTATTGTTTACGAGTATGCATCGAGAGGAAGTCTTGATAAGTACTTGGACAATGATAGTCTTACGTGGGTAATGCGGCTAAAAATATGCATCAATATTGCTATCGGGTTGGAGTTCCTTCATGGAAAGGGTTCAAGTCCAGAAATGGTGATACATAGGGACATCAAAAGCAGCCACATACTACTGCTTGATGATTGGAAAGCAAAAATTACTGATTTTGGGCTTTCCTTAGTTTGTCCAACAAATCAGGATGTGGGCTATGTCATCGACAATGTTAAAGGCACAGTTGGCTATCGTGACCCACTACACTCGAAAACAGGGTTCTTAACTAAAGAATCTGATATATTCTCACTGGGTGCGGTTTTATTTGACATATTGTGTGGGAAACTGTCGTCCATAGAACTAGACGATGAGTATCTTTATTTACCCTTTTTGGCTAAACAACACTATCATGTCAGAAAACTTGATAAGTTAGTGTTTGAGGGTATCAAAGAACAAATTGTGCCACAGTCGTATACTACATTTACAAGGATTGCCGTTCAATGCTTACATCACAGGAGAGAAAGACGGCCAACAGTAGGTGAAGTAATAATACAACTTAAGAAAGCATTGGAATTCCAAGTAAGTTGTTTTTATAATTATTTCAAATCAGGCTACCATTTCTATCACATGCAGATCTAAAACTATATTGATGGATATTCAAATAAGTTGTGCACTTCTATTGTTCAAACAAGTGCTGTTGAATCATAAAACACGATAAATAAACATACATCTTAATAAGACAATCTTTTTTATTACTCAAAACAAAAAACAAAATCAAGTGTCAAAACGAAAAAGACTGTTGTTTATCACTCAAAACAACAAGTTTCCATGATCCAAAAAAAAATGTGTTGTCTATGTTTACTAGAAGGTCTTTAATTAGTTGTTTCTTCAACGATAGAAATGTAAATGTATGAAATGTGAGCTTATTAATTGTTTAATTAATGTACAGGAGGATTATGAGATATGGGAGTCGAAATTGCCTAAAGACTACAAAGAAATAATCCAGATGTCAAAGTGCCCTCAAGATTATTCTATCATCATGAAAGAGGATCTTTACAACATCTTTTCTAAAGGAATCCTCCTTCAACAAGACAAAGTGGTATTCAGTTCATTCTCAAATCTCAGTTATATTTTTGTGCATCCTGTGTTCTATGTATCTTTTAGTTTATTAGGGATGAATCAAAATCACGCATGCATTTACACATCATAACATTGAGTCTAACTTTTTTTTTTTTTTTTTTTTTTTTTTTTTTTTTTTTTTTTTTTTTTTTGTATAACAGTTGCTGTCATTCGATGGTATTGGAGAAAGAAATGCAGTGGTTTCAGCAACAATGTTTTCCTACAAAAACAACTGTCCACATAAGTGGAAATCTCTTCCAGAAACAAGGTTATTCTCTCTATATCTACAATCTAATATGATCAACAACTTTTAGAATAATATAAGATATTAACAACTGAGTTTCATAGATAGACATAATACAAAATTGTTAACCTCAAAGAAGAGTAAATAGTAGATGCTTTGTAACTCATACACGTTCGGTCCTACAGCGTCTTATATCTTTATATATAAGATATCTTTATTTCTTTATATATTTACTGAAAATACACAAAAAAAACTTTATATTTTTTTTAGGAATTGGATTACATAGTGCCCATTTAAAAAAAAAAAAAAATAAAATAAAAAAAATAAAAAAAAACTGTATTTTATGTTAACTTAAATGACTGTTGTTCCCATATAATGCTAATTAAAGGGTGAATAATGAGTAGAGCTACTTTAAAGTATGCATTTATGGAATCAGGGACGGAGCTACTTATAACTTGGGGTATGCCATGGCCCACCCTAAACAATTTTTTAGATAACAATAACAAGGAGATATTACTGTGTTATATAGTACGTTAAACATATTAAACATGTTTTGGCCTACCCAAATATAAAGCAGCTGGCCCATCAAATAAATAATTACAGTGTAGTATATTATATTGCCAATGACTAAACAAAATAACTAGATCATTTTATTATTTTCACTACTTTCACTTGGTCGTGACTTGTGAGTATTTAGTACGAGTAATTAATATTCTGTTTTTCCCGGCCCACCCGGATGATAAATCGTGGCTCCGTCACTGTATGGAATTCATATATGAGATTTGGAATCCGGGGTGTTATGTATGATATATACATGTTGTCTGTAGTCGATATGTTTGTTGCTTGATTTTGTATTTTTTTTTCTTTTCAAAACGTGGTTGAGGTATGCCCTGTTTTGGCCCTGTGTTTGCACCACCATGAATCATAGTTAACTATATATATATTGATACAATAAGTTTCAGTTTTGAATTTAAGTCTTTCCCAATTCCCAAAGAAATTGTTTTCTCAATTTTTTTAGTTTAAAGAAATACTAAATTCTAAAGTAGAAGTGTACATCCGGGGGAATAATGGTTATGACTGACTCGTACTTGAATATTTATAACATGTGCAGATTTGAGTCAGTAGTGGAGATGTCCGATGTTTCCAATTTGAACATCGAAATTAAGACAGATACTCGATTATTATCTCCGAATGCTGCTTATGGGGTCTATTTACTCTTCAAACTCTGTGATTTAAGAAAAGTTTCAACTAAACCGATGTATGTTAATCTAAAGTATAGAGTGGGCTCCGAAAATCTACATGTATATTTTGCAAAACAGAGAGACGAAGAGTGGATGATGATCGAGTTGTACAGATTCTTAAATCAGAACGAAGATGTCATGTTTACATTTCTAATAGAGAGCTTTTCGTCGGTCTATTGTGGAGATGGTGCGATTTATGTCGAAGGCATTGAATTTCTTGCAATTGACAAAGTGAGTTTAGAAATATCCCTTGGCTCCATTCTAAATTATTTTGTTTATATATAAAAATCATGTCTATGCTGCATATTTAACATGATTGTACACAGGTGAAATATGAAGAAATCGGAAAGTTGAAGGATGTCCAACAAGTCTTGGAATCAAACTTCAATGTGGATCTCGTGCAACAATTGCCAACTAACTTTGAAGAAATATTTGAGATACACAGAAACTATGATGAGTTGTTTTGGTTGGGCGAATTAAACGGGAAGAAACTTCTTGTGGTTTCGGCAAAGGCAGCTCTATACAAATTTTCTAGTGAGGATCTCTTTACTTCAAAACCATCATCCCACTCAAGGTTTGCTTTTTTGAACTAGACTTCGCATGTTTTCCTTTGAGCAGTAAACTTTCCTTATTGTACATTCACAATGTGCACATCTAATCTTAACCAAATATTAAAAAAAGAAAGTTTTGTTAATTTAAGACCAATCTTCTTTGTTGTCTAGTAAAATTATACTGAAGATTCGTGTATAAATGGTTGACAAAAGTATCGCATCTTGGATTTGTCTTTTTTGTATCTTCAAAATTTACATTGTTTTTGGTATGTAATTATAATATATATCGTACATGCAGATTTCAAGAGGTGATTGAGCTTTTGCCACAACAAGTATTCTATATTAATTGCACGATTAGAAGTCAAATGTTGTCAGCCGATACAGAATACACGTGTTATCTTGTATTCAAGCTTTCAGAAGAATGTCAGGGGCTTCATAATCCGCTGAAGGTACGAGATCTACTCCACCAAGTAAACGAAGAGGCTGAATTTTTCTATTTTATTACCCCAAGCCCACCGAATATAAATGATATCACACGGGTTCCAAAACAAAGGGAAGATGGATGGATGGAGATTCAAGTGTGGAAATTTAACTCGACTCATAATTTCGAGGATGACTCTCTTTCTATCTATATGAAGTTTACGAGTCATGAAGGAACTTTGTCTGGCCTCATCATATGTGGCCTTGAGTTTCGCCCAACGTTTATTACTTCAAGCACGCTCAATTGAGCCTTTATTTTCAAACTCAAGTGTGGTTAAGCTTTACTTTGAAACTCAAGTTTGGTCTCTTAACCGATACATTATGAGCTTGGCCCGACTAGAACTGTTCAAGGTAAATATTGACAGACTCGATATATTGAGTTTGGCTTGACTTAACTTTGTTGGTGTCATGGTTAGCTGAGTGAATTTTGTTGTTATGCTTTGATTTAATTAGTTTTTACAATAACTCTATAAATTGAGATTAAAAATGGTATAAAAGAAATGTACGTTTGAATGCTCATGCAGCAATGCTTGTGTAACATTTCTACTTTATGGATTATCGATGTAGATTTTGAGCCTAGTGATCAAGTTCATAACGTAGTATAAACTACCTCATGTGTGTGATCTAGTTTAAATTGCATTATAGATTTTCATCAGTAATGTAAAGTGGTATTTGCATCTCATGAACAAAATGACCAAGGTGGAGATGATTATAAAATGAGATGCCAAACGATCCATGAAACACATAATTCTTGACTTTTTATCAAAGCCATTGTTATGGTTTAGTGTTTCTGTTGCAATTACTAGTTATAAACTTTTTTATTTTTTATTTATTTATTTATTTATTTATTTATTTTTTTAATTTGAGAAAGGCACTACTTATAAACTTATATTATCTATAAATCACAGAATCTACAAAAGATTAATTTTATTATATCAAATGAAATTGATTTTTAAAACTTCGTAATTTGTATCTAATTTCAGTGAAAAGCTTATGATTTAATTGGTAAATTTCGAATCAGTGCCCACTGCTACTTTTAACAAACAGGCCGAGAGTGTGATCCCCATCTAATAGTCGAGCTCGAGCTTTATATATAAAGATCGACAAGCTTTGTGAGCCTAAGCGATATAACAGCTTTGTGAGCCTAAGCGATATAACTAGACACCAGGTAAGTATATTCTCATATCAAGGACCATTTCAAGTTCTCAACTCGTTCTATGGATCACGCATCAACATTGTCTCATTTCATCTCGAAGCAAAAGAAACCGATCCCCCTTATCAAACGGAGTATATGAATCGATATTGTTGGATAAATTGGAAGTGGATACAAAGGTACTCTAGAGAAAAAGTAAAATCGATAAAGAAAATTTTTTGCTCACACAATTCATTTGATCAAGGTCCATCCCGTCTTTGTAATCATTGATTGTTACTCACGAGAGAAACTGAGAATGAATTAGTTTGTTCCTTTTTTTCATTTCTTTTTTTCTTCGAAGTCGAGAACACAAACTACAACATTATTTTCTTTTCTTTTCTACCTGTATTTTCTCTCTCATAAATCCAAATCAATGAGCACTCGATATGACAAATTATAAGGCAAATTATAGCCTTATAACTTAGCCGGTTAGCCCTATAGCTTGACACCACAACCTCCATCGAGTTATAAGGTCTTGCGTCAAATTTACCAACCGAGTTATAGGGTATTTCTTATTTATTTTTTTTGTGTTTTTTGTGTTTTATTGGGTTAAAGTGTGGGCCAGTAGAACTGTTAAAAGTGTTTTACTGAATTATTGGAGAAAAATGTAGAAGTGACATTATTTTTTGCTATAAAACAAGCCCTAAGACTCATGGGCGTCTAATGCTCTTAAAATGCATGTAACCATTTTATATCCAAAATCATGAATTCAATCCACATGGGCATTAAAAATCCAAATTAACAAATAAGTTCAAACAAAGATGGTAATAGACGAGGCAAAAATCAACACAGAATATGTCTAACTCATGAACACTTTAAATCCAAATTAAGCAAATGTGACATATTGGTTTGACATCCTAATGTTGTCACTACAACATACAAGTTCAAATATTCTTTGCTAAACATTTTTGGGATTATCATGAAAAAAGTTTGTAAACAATGACAGTATATCGTAGTTAGATCACATATATTCAAATCAAAGACTTGCATTTCTTGAATAATTTGAACATAAAAAACATCATTCATTTACATATCTATAATCACGCGAGTTTTTTTCCTTAAATAATGTCACCCTTATCATGTTTTGGGGCAAAACTTATGAGTATTAGAGTTTGGGTCATATCGATCCTCTAAGAATGAGAATTTATAAGAAAGTTTTTAAAATAAGGTAGTTTTTAAAACAAGTTTTGTTTGACACAAACTTTTTACAACTTTTAATCTTTCCAAGAGTTTATAAAACAAGCTTGTTGAAGGGTTTTGACATAGGGAATTGCTACAACCACACACAAACTCCCACACAAAACCCCCACTCGCTGACGTGTCAGCGGAATCACTTGCTGACACGTCAGCGAGTGGAGGTTTTGTGTGGGGATTTTATGTGGATGTAGCATTCCCCTTTGACATAAGCTTCCATAGGTGTTCATTAACATAAATACTATTATGTATTCATATTGTAAACTAATGTTTGCAACTTAAGCTTTCATAAAATCAGCTCTTATGAGTTACATTAGTCCAGCTCCAATCACATTTCGCAAAAAATAATATGATCCTTATTTTTTTAACAACATTGATTGACATGACTAATTATATGTGGGTGCATTCTATTAGTGACAAGAGAGAGACATCATTCTTCACAAACCAAAAAATCAAATCACTGGCACGTCGGTTTAGGCATGAAAAGTAGTTCCACTTTCACATAGGTCTCCCGCGAAACACTTAAGGCCTTAAGTAACTAAGATGAATTGAGATCGTTTGTATTGCCATAACCGATAATGTTCCTTTACAAATAAAAGAGTGAGGTCTAATGACAGACCAAGTTTTTTTTTTTTTTTTTTTTTTTTTTTTTTTTTTTTTTTTTTTTTGACTGTGAGAGAATATTATCAATCATGTTCATATAAACTTGAACAATTCAACTAGAAAAATGTTATCAGTCATGTTCATATATCATTTTCAGGATGTTTGTTTCGGCTTATATAACGGGCTTATGACTTATTTTGGTTTTGAGATTATGTTTCATAAGCTCACTTTTTGTTCGTTATTTTGAAACTTTTCGACTTATATAAGCTTATATAAGACAAAAAAAATGTCAAAAAGTTTCAAAATAAGTTATAAAAAGTGAACTTATGAAACACAAGCCCAAAACTAAATAAGCAATCAGCCAATTATATATAAGCCTAAACAAACACCCCTATTTTCTTTTTAAAGTCATGCACTCATGTTCAATTATTCCAAAGAAAGCAGTTGAATAAACCGATCGATCGTGGTGACTTGTAACAAACAAATAGCTCAACATCATCAATGGCTCCTGAATCTGCTTCTTGTCCGACCCCACCACCGCCAAAGGTTAGCCGGTCCAAGTTCATCTGGCCTCTTCTCATTGCCGCCAATTTCTCCATCGGAGGTACATTTCAATCAAAACCCACTTACCTTTCATACTAGTTCTAACCAGTATCTCTGTTTCTAAGCTATATCCGCCCAAGACCCGGATATATCCGGCCATGACCCGCCAATATCCGGCCATGACCCGGATGTTCCGGCCAAAATCCGGCTATATCCGGCCAAGACCCGGTTATTCCGGTCATGACCCGGATATTCCGGTCAAATTTTGTATCTACATGAATAGTTTGGGGGTTAAAGGTGACTAGTAAGAACCATGGTCCCGTAGCCATTGGCAGCAGTTGTAATAAAATTATACTTGAGTAGTAATGTTTAAAGTGAATTAAAAGTAGTGTTAGAATGCTTGTTTTAGGGTGTGTTTGTCACGGTTAGCGTGATAAATAACAAGCATTAAAATTGTAACGCCACCTTTTCTAAAACAAGCCGTTTCTTTACCAAACCCTTTTATAATACAAACATTACTGCTACGGCTAGTTTTGCAAACATAGTAACAACTTCTTTATATGTTGGTTCAAAATGGAATTAGGATACCTGGTTTCGTATTTCGTGTGTTAATTGATTGCTTTTAATATTAAGAGTTAATATGTGTAACCCCAATACATTCATTGTCTTAGTGGGCATATAACTCCCTTGATCCCAAAATAGTTGCCTCCTTGAGTTGGCACTGATATTGTGACTTGATTGAGCGCCCTTCAGCCTCATTTATTTGTCAGGCAACTCAGTAACTCCTTTATGATTATGCCAACCTCTTTTGAAGCTAAATGTATAGCTCATTACAGATAGAAGTTCCGCCTCATTTCTTTCTCTATGAGGGAAGAGATAGATGATAAATATCTTTCTCAATGAGGGAAGAGATAGATGATAAATATCTTACCCTTGACATCCCAAAACATGACCGATTACTATTTAGGAAATCTGTAAGCTCTCATTATAACAGCTTTAAAGGTATTAAAATGTGACCAAATCAACTGGATGTCGATATGCAGTGTGCAGATTTAATAAAAAACTTAGGCTCATTTAATTTCGAATATCGACATGTCCAATTTAGAGCAAAGTTATATTCTCTGTCTTTCTTCCATTTCCTTCGAGTTTTATAAATAAAGAATGATTCAATAGTTAATAAGATCTAAACAAAATAAATAATGTTTTTCTTTCATTTCCTTTAACAAAATGTCATTCTTGATGTTTTACGGCTTACCTTTTCACGAGAACAAATAAGGAGGAGAAAACAGAGGGAGATGCGCCTGCAACTCGTGTTACTTCATCTCCTACATCAACTGCTATTTCAACTGCTGCAGTGAACAAACGAAAACGTGCGAAAACGAACGAAAACGTGCGAAAACGGACGAAAACGAACGAAAACGTGTAAATACGGACAAAAACGGACAGAAACGTGCAAAACGGACAAAAACGTGTAAAAACGGACGAGAACTTGTAAAAACGGAGGAAAACGTGTAAAGGGCTAACGTTGCAAAAATAAAATAAACGATCGTTAAGTTAACAGGCTCCATTTAGTTATTTATAAATTGTCGTTAGTATAAAGGACTAACGCTGCAATAATGGAAAAACGATCGTTAACTCAACCTACTGCAACAAGTCAAGCAATTCACCGGTACACACAATAACACGGATTTGAAAAGTTAGTGTTACAATAAATAATAATAATAATAATAAAATAAAAGAACGCTACATACAATGAGAAAAAGTGACAAGTATGATGTATTTTTTTTTTTTGCCAATTTCCCTTTTTAAAACAAGTTTTGTTTGACACAAACTTTTTACAACTTTTAATCTTTCTAAGAGTTTATAAAACAAGCTTGTTTAAGGTAACTTTTAATGGAGCATAAGCTTTTGTAGGTGTTCATTAACATAAATACTATTATGTATTCATATTGTAAACTAATGTTTGCAACTTATGCTTTCATAAAATTAAGCTCTTATGAGTTATATTAGACTAGTTCCATCACATTTCGCAAAAAATAATATGATCCTTATTTTTTTAACAACATTGATTGACATGATTAATTATATGTGAGTGCATTCTCTTAGTGATAAGGGAGAGACATAATTCTTCACAAACCAAAAAATAAAATCACTGACACGTCTATTTAGGCATGAAAAGTAGGTACACATTCACATAGGTCTCCCGCGAAACCCTTAAGGCCTTAAGTAACTAAGATAAATTGAGATCGTTCGTATTAACATGACCAGTAACGTTTCATTACAAATAAAAGAGCGAGGTCTAATGACTGACCAAGTTTTCTTTTTGATTGTGAGAAAATATTATCAGTCATATTCATATAAATTGAACAATTCAACTAGAAAAACATTATCAGTCATGTTTATATATCATTTTCAGAGTGTTTGTTTCGTCTTATATAACGGGCTTATGACTTATTTGGTTTTGAGATTATGTTTCATAAGCTCACTTTTTGTTCCTTATTTTGAAACTTTTCGACTTATATAAGCTTATATAAGAAAGAAAAAAATGTCAAAAAGTTTCAAAATAAGTTATAAAAAGTGAACTTATGAAACATAATACCAAAACTAAATAAGCAATATGACAAAACACCTCTTTCTTCTTTTTAAAGTCATGTATGGACTCGTGTTCAATTATTCCAAAGAAAGCAGTTGAAGAAACGGATCGATCGTGGTGACTTGTAACAAACAAACAGCTCAACAACAACAACATCCAAATCATCTCATCTTCATCAATGGCTACTGAATCTGCTTCTCTGGCCCCACCACCACCACCACCACTAAAGGGTCGCCGGTCCAAGTTCATGTGGCCTCTTCTCCTCGCCGCCAATTTCTCCATCGGAGGTACATTTCAATTTATAAAAACCCACTTACCTTTCATACTAGTTCTAAGCAGTTTCTCTGTTTCTAAGCTATATCCGCCCAAGACCCGGCAATATCGGCCATGACCCGGATGTTCCGGCCAAAATCCGGCAATATCCGGCCAAGACCCGGTTGTTCCAGTCATGACCCGGATATTCCTGTCAAATTTTGTATCTACATGAATAGTTTGGGGGTTAAAGGTGACTAGTCAGAACCATGGTCCCCGTAGCCGTTAGCCGTACTTGTAAACTTGTAATTAAATTATACTTGAGTAGTAATGTGTAAAGTGAATTAAAATTGTAATGCTACCTTTTCTAAAACAAGCAGTTTCTTTACCAAACCCTTTTATAATACAAACATTACTGCTACGGCTAGTTTTGCAAACATAGTAACTTCTTTATATTTAGGTTCAAAATGGAATTAGGATGTCTGGTGTCTTATTTTGTATATTTCAATGAAAGAACAAGCAATCATCCTGTAGATTTGGGAAAGTTTGTTATCTAGTTCTATGGTTTTTATTAGTTTTTGATTTTCATTTCATTTCATTGTCACTTGATATAGAACATAGATATATGTTGGTCATATTACGTTATGGTTATACCTTCCTATTCTGCTCTAGACCTCTAGTACGATATCTGCAACTTCTTTTGGCATTTAAGTGACGTTGTCTATCTTGACTACTTGTTAGTTATTGTCATTGTATGATTATAGGTGTTTATTTATCCATTTCTCCCATTAAAAAGCGAGTAAGTGTTACCAAGATGACTGTGCGTTCGAGAGTGATAGTTAGTATGTGAAGGTGGTACAAGTGGACCTTATATAAGTGATGCGTGAGCCCTAATCAACAATCAAAATTTCCTTACATTATGAAAGATATAGCTTTGTAGCTTTGTTTTTCCGGATACCTTGTTAATTGATTGCTTTTAATATTAAGAGTTAATATGTGTAACCCCAATACATTCATTGTCTTAGTGGCATATAACTCCCTTGATCCCAAAATAGTTGCCTCCTTGAGTTGGCACTGATATTGTGACTTGATTGAGCGCCCTTCAGCCTCATTTATTTGTCAAGCAACTCAGTAACTCTTTTACGATTATGCCAACCTCTTTTGAAGCTAAATGTATAGCTCATTACAGATAGAAGTTCCACCTCATTTCTTTCTCTATGAGGGAAGAGATGGATGATAAATATCTTACCCTTGACATCCCAAAACATGACCGATTACTATTTAGGAAATCTGTGATTTTTTTATAATTAGTAGAAGAAGCTCGCATTATAACAGCTTTAAAGGTATTAAAATGTGACCAAATCAACTGGATGTCGATATGCAGTGTGCAGATTTAATAAAAAGAAACTTACGCTCATTTAATTTCGAATATCAACATGTCCAATTTAGTGCAAAGTTATATTCTCTTTGTCTTTCTTCCATTTCCTTAGAGTTTTATAAATAAAGAATGATTCAATAATTAATAAGATCTAAACAAAATAAATAATGTTTTTCTTTCATTTCCTTTAACAAAATGTCGCCATTCTTGATGTTTTATAGCTTACCTTTACACGAGAACAAATAAGGAGGAGAGAGCAGAGGGAGATGCGCCTGCAACTGGTGTTACTTCATCTCCTACATCAACTGCTATTTCAACTGCTGCAGTGAACAATGTACCAACATCGCCTCCTGCCACAACGGAGCCAGTGAAACAAATCCCTGTGGATCAGCAGATAGAGCTCTTCAAGTGGATATTGGAGGAGAAAAGGAAAGTAAAGACAAAAGATCCTCAAGAGAAGAAGAAAATTGATGAAGAAAAAGCCTTACTCAAACAATTCATCCGATCAAAGTCCGTCCCATCTTTGTAATTACTGTACACATCTGGAATTGTACATACTTTGTGGAAATTGAAAATTTCGGGCTTTTAACAATATTTATTGTACCACCAAATTTTGACAAAAAGAAAAACATGAGAATTGATATGATGTTCACTTTAGAGTTGAAGTGACACTTGCATACATAACAAAGGATGATCTATGTGACAGTGTGTTTCGCCTTGTTACAGTTTCTACTTTGATAATAAACTACAAGTGTCCACAATGGAGTGTATGGTAATAAGATATGCGAGCTTAACGAATTGACAATCTTACAACCCGTAACCCGTTGATGGATACGTTTTTGGTACAAGTGAAACTCAATCTGAGTCATCTTTTGTGATTTGACAAGTAAACATAGGACTTCAAAAACGATCTCACAAGACCCATAAAGCATGGTAAATCACTAGACTTCAACCATTCTAGATGTTACAGCTAAAGCGAGTTTCCCAAAGAATCTCAACTCACGAGATTCAAACTTAAAACCTCTTAAAATGCAAAGTGTGTAATGAATCTATGCATCGTTAGTTTAATGTATCTTGACTTTGTCATTTTACATTATATTGTGCCTCAAATTTGGAAGCCTATCAGGTTGGCGGGTCTAGTAAACAGTCTAGACACCTGTTCATGGTGGTTTGTTTATGTTGTTTTTGTTTGGAGCCACATTACAATACATGGTGTGCCTCAAATCAATGCCAACCGACTCCATGAATGCCCCTATTACTTGGGCGAGAGATGTGCTAGCTAGTGTCTCGGTTCCTAGAGGTGTAATCAAGCTAAGTTGAGTACTCGAGTCGATAAAAACTTGATTGCAAAACTCGAATCTAGATCTAGACTTTATATTCAAACTCGAGTTTGATATATATACTTTCGAGCTCAACTGGACTTAGATCAGGTCGATTTCTAGTAACTACATTATCTACATATAGTTCAAGTCTCAATTGAAATATTTATGCGTGAATCTTCACGCATTTGCTTGCTTGGTTTGATCAAACTCAATCTTACCTGACTTATAATTAGTCGATGTCACCAAAAAAGGTAAGTAGTTAACATGACGAAAATTGTCAACCGTGGGTCAAATGATCTAGTAAAACCATACAACACTTTATACCCCAATTATTTTTCAATGCTAATTTATATGATTACGGGAAGAGGTGCCTCCAGAAGTGGTAGTTACATCTATTCCTAAGTCAAATGCCATCTCACCCACTTCATTGGGCCATACCTTAACATCGTCTCTTGCATCCCCGAAGCCAGAGATACCAATCCCTATGGACCAACAGATAGAGCTCTTCAAATGGATAGTAGAGGAGCAAAGGAAAGTGAAACGATCCTCGAGAGAAAAAGAAATTTGACTAAGAAAAAGTTTTACTCAAACACTTAATAAAAAAAAAGTCCATCCCGTCTTTGTAATCCTTATATTGTAAATTTGGCAATTTATAATGTAGTTTTTGTATTTGTTTGATGTTGTATAAATTGTGCAAAATGGATCGTTCAAGTTGATGTAATCATAGTTATCGTCGTTAAACAATGCGGAAATGATATATATTCTGCTTTCTACTCGCAAGTCTTCAGAAAAAACTCAACTCAACTAAAACCGCATCGATTGTTAGTTTCTCAATTGCTTGCTCAACTCGCTCACTCGTGTATCATTGACAATTCACATTTTCTTTTATAGATCAAGCAAAACAAAATTAACGAAACGCGTATATTAACTTTTACGTTTATATCAAAGAAAAAAAGGAAACTTCTTGGAATATGTGAGAACGAAAAAAGAAAAAGACATGTGTGTTCAAACATTGTCACCTGTAACAAACATTTTCTAACAAATCGCTTTATAGATTTGTAAGTTTTCTATTTGAACAATGTTGGTTCAGTTTTCATGTAGTGTAGAGTAGGGGTGGCAATTTCTGACCCGACACGAAACCCGACTTATAACCGACACGAAAATTAACAGGTTTGGGTTGAGTCTAAATAGATTTCGGGTCGGGTTTGGGTTGACCCATCTAACCCGTTTATTAAACAGGTCAGGTTCGGGTTGGGAATTATTTAAGTGGGTCGACCCGCCAACCCGTTTAAGATTTTTTTTCTTAAACTAAAAATTAATTATATTTTATTATACGGGTTAAATGGGTTAAACGAGTCGACCTGCAAACCTGTTTAACCCGTTTAATTATTTTTTCATTTAATTATATATATGTTTAAAATAATTTTTTTTCAAGCTTAAATAATGTTATATTTATTCTAAAAAAGAATATTAGTGATTATTTTTATAATTAAATACATCATAATATATATATATATATATATATATATATATATATATATATATATATATATATATATATATATATATATATATTCGGTTTTTATTGCCAAACCCATATCCAAACCGATAACCGAATATTTAGTTTGGTTCGGTTCGGTTTTGACCAATTCGGTTTGGTTTTTTCGGTTCGGTTCGGTTTCGGCTTTCGGTTATTGTGGATATTACACGATCCGTGAAAACCCTACCCTCAAGACCGTGACTTCATGTAAATACTCTAAAATAGTCCATTGACATTCGATTTCAACCTATTTACTTCGATGGGCCGATCGAGTTATGTTTCATCTTTAATGGACCAAACTGGTAAATTAAATAAGTCGTTTAAAACAAAATGGGTTGTAACTGGTCGCAAGTCTTCCAAATTGTATTGCGTTGGATTTTAAAATTTATTTTATTAAAACTGGGTTATCAATGTACTAATATGATTTTTGTAATCGTAAGTCCCACTAATTATCAATCAGCAGCTTTAAAATTTGATATTTTTTAGGTTGACCTGTACTAAACCTTGTTTTAGCCACAACCCGTGTTAAGTCGTTACTACTAGTACGGTTTTGAATTTTTTTTTTTGAACAAGTAGATATTATAAACGCGTTATGTACTATTGTTGTAGTTGAATGGTAGTTACTAAGAAAGTGTACATTATAATAATGTTTGTTGCTTTGTAATTTACTTTTTAATAAAAGGATTGTCTAACCAATGCTCTAATGGCATTAGTTAAGAAAGATACGGACCCACAAAATAACACTAAAAAACATATTTTAATTTAAAAATAGTACCTTGTGTGTGGGTCCTGAATTATTTTAGTCTTATTTAGTGGGTCTATACCTTTCTTAACCAATGCCCTTAAGGTATTGGTTAGACAATCCCTTCAATAAAAGTTGCTATTACTATTTACTCGTAGACCAAATAGTCAAAAAGTCTATTTTTACAGTACAATAATGCAAAAAGTAGAACTCCACCATTAAAGATAGGGGACAAGTTGGAACCCACACACTTGTTCACATCTTCAATATATACAAACAGAAACCGAACTGATTTATGTGTATCACCCAGACACTCCTTCACTTCTTTCTATAACAACCCACAAACCCTTTTTTTTCAGTTCAGATAAACAAACAGATGATGTCTTCAGTCAATCGTGACGACTTTGCTCACTTAAAAATCCCCCTTGAAAATGTTCTATCCGCCACCAACAACTTTGATGACAAAAATTTATGGGCAGAAACCTTTATTGGAAATGCTTACAGGGGACAGCTCTTGTGGTCCGGTGAGTTGATTAAAATTGAAGCTCAGAGGTTTAATAAAGAATGGCATGATGAAAATGAACAAAAGTTTTGGATGGAGATTTCATTGCTTTCTACTCTCAAGCATAAAAATGTGGTTTCATTACTTGGGTTTTGTGATGAGAATGATGAGAAGATCATCATTACCAGGAGTGAGACCAGGGGAAGTCTTTACTACTATCTAAGTGACCCGATTTCGTTGACATGGGTGCGAAGATTGGAGATATGTGTCGGTATTGCGCAAGCGTTCATTATGACGAGCCACGCGATTTTAGCGTAATACACAGTTTTATTAAATGATAATTGGGAGCCCAAGTTATTTGCATTTAAACTATCCATGAAGATTGAAGCATCTCAGAGGCATCATTCATTCCATGTTGATGAAGATTGGGATATGGATGGTTATACAGACCCAACATATATAGAGACAAAGAGTTTGAGCCACAAGTCAGATATTTACTCCTTTGGGATAGTATTGTTTGAACTACTGTGTGGTAGGGAATCAGTTATTGACGGCCAAGATAATAAGTATTTGGGTCCCGTGGCGATTACCCATTATAGAGAGGAAAAGCTCAATCAAATAATTGATCCGGGTCTACTGAAACAAATGGTCCCGCAGTCATTCGACATCTTCGCGAAAACAGCATATGGCTGCTTGAATGACGAACCATCTCAACGCCCAAATATAGATGAGATTGTCCCAAGACTAGAGAAAGTGCTGGAACTCGCACGCGAAAACAGGCCTGTAAGACTTCTTTTCCTGTTTAATCTTTCTATCACAATAATTAATAGCCCCTTGATATTATGTCTTCCGTTGTTGGACCTCACTGAATATTACTACCCCCAATATGCAATGCTAACAAAATTCACGTTAACATATGACCATATTTGCTCTGTTATTTTAAGAAAACTGTGGCAGGCGTTTGGCCTATCGAATAGCAATTTGATGTAAAGTTGTATTAAAAGTGTACCACTTGAGACTATTTTGCTTTCAAAAAATCAACGTCAGAAGTTTGGAATAGCTACTACTTTGACTCCAAAAGAAATGTATATAGGATATGACTTTGACAATAATATCTTCAGGGGCAAAAGGTAATGTAACATCCCCAAAATCAAACAGCAAAACAACTTCATTGTAAAAAAATATTACTGGTATAAATGTTATATAGTTGGCTTCATGACAAAAGTTAACCTATTGCATTTTAGACTGAAAAATATACCAATTCGTGAAGTTGAATTTTGCGATGCTAACACTCTGTTCTCTAGATTCATAAGAAAGAAAAAAAAGCGCAACAAATTTAGTGTTTAATTTAATTATCAATGGGCTTTATAAAAAAGGGTTTTGGTCATTAAATGGCAACAAACTTTTTCAAATGTACCGATGTGATACGTGAACTTTGAAAAAGTTGTGTAAAACTGTAAATGTTCCAATGTGCATTTTGATACTGTGTCATACCCAAAAGTCTGGCACGTGACACCATTTATAACGTGACACATCATCAAAATGTGTAGATTACAACATTTTATGAAAGTTCTTTACATTTACACAACTTTTTCAGAGTTCACGTACCAAAACGAGGCAATGGAGAAAGTTTGTTGCTATTCTATGACCAGATGCCATTAAAAAAGAGGATTAAAAGAAGGGATTTTGGTGTTAGTCACTTATATACATGATGATAATGATGATGCATCTCACATCCTTTTGTAACCTAAACTCTGTTTTTGTGATAGATACACTCTCCGCCTGACTATCTTGCTCACCTAAGAATCCCCTTTGAAGATATAGAATCCGCCACCAATTACTTTGCAGAAGAAAATGTCACGGGCAGAGGTGGATTTGGAAAGAGATACAAGGGACAGCTCTCTTGGTCCGGTGAGTTGATAGATATCAGTGCTCGGAGGTTAATTAATATAGAATGGGATGATGAAAAAGAACAGTTTTGGATGGAGATTTCAATGCTATCTAGTCTCAGGCACAAGAATCTGGTGTCTTTTATTGGGTTTTGTAATGAAGTTGGTGCAGAGACCATCATTTACAAGCACAATTCCAGGGGAAAGCTCAACAACCATCTAAGTGACCCGGTGTTGTTGACATGGGTGAAAAGATTGGAGATATCTGTGGGTGTTGCGCATGCATTGACCTACATACATTATGACGAGCCACGCGATTTTAGCGTTATACATCAAAACATCAGTAGTGAAACAGTACTATTGAATAAGGACTTGGAACCCAAGTTATCAGAATTTCAGTATTCCATGAAGATTAAAGCATCTGAAAGAAACCATTCTATCCATACTGATTCAGTTTGGTCTACGAAAGGGTATACATGCCCAACAGATGCAGAGACTAGCAATGTGAATCACTAGTCAGATATCTACTCCTTTGGAATGGTATTGTTTGAACTACTGTGTGGTAGGAAATCAGTAAGTGACGGTCAAGATAATAAGTATCTGGCTCCCATGGCCATTTTTCATTATATTGAGAAAACACTCGATAGTATAATTGATCCGGATCTATTGAAACAAATGGATCCGCAATCATTTGACGTTGTCGCAGAAACAGCGTATGGTTGCTTGAATGAAGAACAATTGCAACGCCCAAATATAGATGAGATTGTCGCAAGACTTGAGAAAGCATTGGAACTCCAAATGGCAGGCGAAAATAGGCATGTAAGGCGTTTTTTTTCTCTTCAAATCTGTATATATATATCATAATATCTATTATATTCAGGATAACTTATTATTAATAATTAATAATGATAGTCTACTTATTACTGTTTTTATGATGCTAAAGGAATACTCAGTAGTTGCGGCCGAAGTTGAAGGTTCATCATCCGGTCAAGAGAAGGTAATTTTTCTTATAACACTTTTTAAAGTAGTCTGTATCTCCCAACATTTTTGTTCATTGATAAATGTTTATAATTGAGTAATTTGCCTCAGTTTAGTGTTTCACCCTGTGAATTTGCACAAATGGTAATGGTGTCTTGTTTGATACATATAGGGCTCAGTGACCTCCGTCTTCAGAGGCGTTGAATCCCATACCAGCAAAAAGACAATGTCTTCCCTCAAAGATCTTTCACATTTACGCCTCAGCTATGAAGATATAAAATCCGCAACTAACGATTTTGATCATGAAAATTTCATTAAAGAATTTGAGTTTGGATGGATTTACAAAGGTCGTCTCTTGCGTTCCGAAAAGTTCATCGATATTATTGTGATGTGTTTCTCTTCTAAATTTGTAGATGATAAGAGAAAAACAATATGGACGGAGATTTCAATGCTTTCTAGTCTCAAACATAAGAATCTGGTGTCTTTTATTGGGTTTTATGAGGGCCAGAATAAGTATATCGTATACAAGAAGGAGGCTAACGGAAGTCTAGACAGTTATCTAAAGGACCAGACCCTCAAATGGATGCAAAGGTTGAAGATATGTGTTGGTGTTGCAAATGCATTGAGTTACATCCATTATGATGTTGGACGTGATTTTAGTGTCATACATTGCAACATCAAGAGCTCGAAAATTCTACTAGATGACAAATGGGAACCCAAGTTATCTGGTTTTGAGCTTTCGTTGAAAAATACAGTAGCTCGGAGGCAACGTCTTCTTCTTAGTCGTGATATTGTTCAGAACGTATACCTAGACCCAAAATATAAAAGAACTGGGGGTGTGACCCACAAGTCAGATGTGTATTCGTTCGGTGTTGTATTATTTGAAGTCCTGTGTGGAAGGAGTGCAGTTCTTCCAGATGAAGAGTTGGGAGAGGGGTTATTAAGTCAGCTAGCCAAATCTCATTTAGATGATATGATTGATCCACATTTACGAGAACAGATGGACTCCGAAGCATACAAAATCTTTTCAGAGACAGCATTTTACTGCATACAAGAGGAACGAGCAAAGCGTCCGCATATAGATCAGGTTGTCAATAGACTTGAGAAAGCTTTGCAACTCCAGTGGAAACATGAAAATCCAGTTGACAGTACATCATCCAATCGTTTGAAGGTAATTAATGTTACTCTTCACACAGGCACTAATATAATGTTACTCTTTTCCTTTTTTCTAGAAATGGCAAAACAATTTTACAAAAGGCACCCAAGAAGGGAAACCAGTAACAACATAAAGATAAAAACTTTCATGAGGGAGGAATAATCAATTAAAAGACAAGAAATCTTCATTTCAATTTTGACATAAATTTTATGGATGAAATCATTTTCCTACTAGTTAAATTGAAACAAATCAACTGTTGCTTTTGAACATTTTCATATTTTCTAAATGTTAATCAATTATAAAAACTTTTTTTTTTTTTTTTTAATTTCACTCCGATCCTTACTAGCATTAACAAGGTGATGCATGACTCCATAATGTTGCAGGAGAAGAACTTTGAACACTTGAAGATTGGACTAGATGTTATAAAGGAGGCTACCGAGAACTTTAACGACGCACATTGCATTGGGTCAGGCGGATTCGGTAAAGTATACAAAGCAGATCTTGAACATTTCGATGGCAGTAATTCCTCATCAATAGAAGGTGTGAACAAGTGCGATTTACCAAGAAAACGAAGCACGGTAGCCATAAAGCGCATTCACAATCAAGAAGGAGAACAAGGATTCATTTCAGAAATTGAAACTCTAACTACTTGTAAGCATGATAACATAATCTCTCTTCTTGGCTTTTGTTATGAAGGTAACGGTGCAATGATCCTGGTTTATGAGCATGCTTCGAAAGGTAGTCTTGAAAGCTATTTGGGAAGCAGTGATAGAATGACTAATCTTAATTGGGTGCAACGTCTAAATATATGTCTTGATATTGCACATGGTTTGAAATACATTCACAGCAACACAGATCATGGCAAACAAAAGATGATACATCGTGACATCAAGAGCGATAATATTCTATTGGGAGATAATTGGAAGGCAAAGATTGCGGATTTTGGGCTCTCCAAATTCCACCCAGCAGATCAAGTGGCCAGCACTATCTATACCAATAGGATTGCAGGTACATATGCGTATTTGGATCCAGAATATGAGAAGGATGGTAGTTTAAATAAGAAATCAGACATTTACTCGTTTGGAGTAGTGTTGCTTGAGATCTTGACCGGGAGTTTGGCCTATGATTCTGTATACACGAAGGTGAATGACAAGGGAATTGCACCCATTGCAAGAGATCATTTTGAAAAGGGAACAATAATGGAAATTGTTGATCACAAGATAAAGGAGGAGACCGATGAACATGTCTTTTCTTTAAGTAAAGGACCCAATAAAGAGTCTTTGGACATCTTTTTAGAGATAGCATTTCGATGTGTCGTAGAAACTCAAGCGCAACGTCCAACAATAGAAGTTGTCATCCAAGAACTCAAAAAAGCGTTAAACTCTCAGGTAAGTAAATAATTTAAAAGACAACTTATTAATTTCTTCATATTCTTGATAGTAAAGTGTGACATATCATACATTATACTTTGTGTAAACAACATTTTCTCAAACTGTTACTCATTACTCATTAGTAGATCTTTTTTTTTTAAGGGTATCTAACTACTAGTATCTCACTATATACAACAAATCAATCTCACAATGTCCTAAGCAGGACTCACCCACAACCATTTGGTTGGGGAACATTCTCACACATGGGGTACCATTTGGACGCAAGCCTTTGGTACTCAATTAAGATCTTACCGTTTAAGTTTTTTTATTAATAGTTAAGTTTGGGATTTATTGTTTTGATCTTAAACTTTTATGTAAACATAATAATTTAAATTTATACCGTGCTAATGAGTCGCCGGTAAACCTCCTCCCTCTTTTCTTCCATGTATATATATTTTCTTTGGTGTAGAAATTGCAACAACCAACCTTGATTTGCATCCATAACTTTGACATGAACTTGGAGACTGGAAAAAATTAAATTTTGATATAACAGAATCCTGTATGGCAAGTAGTTTCAGTTTGTTTTTGACTTACTACATCGACTGACTGTCTGACTGTCTGATGATTCACAGGAGAACCACAAAGACGACCTCAAATGGTCACTTAAAGACATAAAGTTGGCGACACAAAACTTCAGCCAAGACAATATCATTGGACAAGGAGATTTTGGGAAAGTATATAAAGGAGTAGCTACTAACACTCATGGACATAACATCTTTGCTGCAAAGCGCTTGGATAGGAAGTCTGCTGAAGGAGAAGCTGAATTTATGACAGAACTGGAAATCCTTATGGAGTATAAACATGATAATGTCATTGGTCTTTTAGGCTACTGTGATGAAGAGGATGAGAAAATTATTGTTTACGAGTATGCATCGAGAGGAAGTCTTGATAAGTACTTGGACAATGATAGTCTTACGTGGGTAATGAGGCTAAAAATATGCATCAATATTGCAATCGGGTTGGAGTTCCTTCATGGGAAGGGTTCAAGTCCAGAAATGGTGATACATAGGGACATCAAAAGCAGCCACATACTACTGCTTGATGATTGGAAAGCAAAAATGACTGATTTTGGGCTTTCCTTAGTTTGTCCAACAAATCAGGATGCGGGCTATGTCATCGACAATGTGATAGGCACAATTGGCTATCGTGACCCACTACACTCGAAAACAGGCTACTTAACTAAAGAATCTGATATATTCTCACTGGGTGCGGTTTTATTTGACATATTGTGTGGGAAACTATCGTCCATAGAACTAGATGATGAGTATCTTTATTTACCCTTTTTGGCTAAACAACACTATCATGTCAGAAAACTTGATAAGTTGGTGTTTGAGGGTATCAAAGAACAAATTGTGCCACAGTCATATACAACATTTACAAGGCTTGCCCTTCAATGCTTACATCACAGGAGAGAAAGACGGCCAACAGTAGGTGAAGTGATAATACAACTTAAGAAAGCATTGGAATTCCAAGTAAGTTTTTATAATTATTTCAAATCAGGCTACCATTTCTTTCACATGCAGATCTAAAACTATATTTATGGATGTTCAAATAAGTTTTGCACTTCTATTGTTCAAACAAGTGCTGTTGAACCATAAAACATGGTAAATAAACATATATCTTAATAAGACAGTCTTTTTTTATCACTCAAAACAAAAAATAAATTATGTCAAAACGAAAAAGATAACAAGTTTCCATGATCCAGAAAAAATTATGTTGTCTATGTTTAGTAGAAGGTCTTTAGTTGTTTCTTCAACGACAGAAATGTAAATGTATGAAATATGAGCTTATTAATTGTTTAATGAATGTACAGGAGGATTATGAGATATGGAAGTCGAAATTGCCTAAAGACTACAAAGAAATAATCCAGATGTCAAAGTGCCCTGAAGATTATTCTACCATCAAGAAAGAGGATCTTTACAACATCTTTTCTAAAGGAATCCTCCTTCAACAGGACAAAGTGGTAATCAGTTCATTCTCAAATCTCAGTTATATTTTTGTGCATCCTGTGTTCTATGTAGCCTTTAGTTAATTAGGGATGAATCAAAATCAGGCATGCATTTACACATCATAACATCGAGTCTAACTTGTTTTTTTGTTGTATAACGACAGCTGCTGTCATTCGATGGTGTTGGAGAAAGAAATGCAGTGGTTTCAGCAACAATGTTTTCCTACAAAAACAGCTGTCCACTTGAGTGGAAATCTCTTCGAGAATCAAGGTTATTCTCTCTACCTTGTTGGTACATATACATTGTTGTTAGATGCATAAATTTCTGCTCTAATCTACAATCTAATATGATCAACAACTTTTAGAATGAGAAATATAAACAACTGAGTTTCATAAACAGATATAATACAAAATTGTTATACTCGAAGAAGAGTAATAGTAGATGCTTTGTAACTCGTACACGTTCAGTCCCACAGCGTCTTGTATCTTTATATATCAACTCTAAAGTCTCTTCAAGCTTTAGTTTTTTATACGTTGAACCTTGATATTTACTGAAAATACACTAAAAACTTTATAAGTTTAAAACATAATAATTAGGTAAGAATGATCAAGCTTAAGGTTGCATGACATGTACTTTTTTGCTCATCAAAAGGAATGGAAATTCAATCTTAGAGAACAAGGAGCCATAACTTGAGTTATGAAATAACTTCGCGCCACGTCAGTGACACATCATCTCAACACCAAATAACATAATACCAGGAAATCATAACACCGAATAACACCACTTTTTGGGACCCACTTAAAAAAAAAAAAAAAAAAAAAAAAAAAAAAAAAAAAAAAAAAAACTAACGCAAACCAAGCCAACTCAAGTTAACACCGGGTGAGGAAATGGTCATAACTCAAGTTACCAAGTTATAACTTGAGTTGCTCCACCAACTCAAGTTGAAACGCAGGACTAACGTGAGAAGCATGGAAATGGTGATAACTCAAGTTACCAAGTTAAAAACATGCCACATAGGAATAACGCCTCTCATGCGTTATGGCTCCCTGCACTCTTAGACAAAATTATATTTTTTGATAGGAATTGGATTACATAGTGCCCATTTCGAGGAAAATAAATAAATAAATAAATAAAGGAGTATTATATGTTAAATTAAATGACTTTTCTTCCTGTTTAATACTAATTAAAGGGTGAATAATATAAGTAGAACTACTTTAAAGTATGCATTTATGGAATTCATATATAAGATTTTAGAGTCTTGACTGATTCTAATAGTCTCAGATTTGGAATCTGGGGTGTTATGTATGATATTTACATGTTGCTTGTAGTCGGTATGTACTCTATTGCTTGATTTTGTATTTATTTTTGTATTTTTTTTCAAAACATGGATGAGGTATGCCATGTTTTCTGCCTTCTGTTTGCACGGCAATGAAACAAAAATTTTGCTAGCATCTTGCTTGTCTATTTTAAGATCTAATCCCTCTAAAAAGGAAATAACTTATAATGGTTAAAAGGGAATTATTATAGTTAATTACATATTTATTGATACAATAAGTTTCAGTTTTGAATTTAAGAATTTTCCAAAGGAATTGTTTTGTCATTTATTTTGGTTTAAAGAAATACTAAATTCTAAAGTAGAAGTGTACATCCGGGGTAATAATGGTTATGACTGACTAGGACTTGAATATTTATAACATGTGCAGATTTGAGTCAGTAGTGGAGATGTCCGATGTTTCCAATTTGAACATCGAAATTAAGACAGATACTCGATTATTATCTCCGAATGCTGTTTATGGGGTCTATTTACTCTTCAAATTCTGTGATTCAAGAAAAGTTTCAACTAAACCGATGTATGTTAATCTAAAGTATAGAGTGGGGTCCGAAAATCTACATTCATATTTTGCAAAACAGAGAGACGAAGAGTGGATGATGATCGAGTTGTACAGATTCTTAAATCAGAACGAAGATGTCATGTTTACATTTCTAATAGAGAGCTTTTCGTCGGTCTATTGTGGAGATGGTGCGATTCATGTCGAAGGCATTGAATTTCTAGCCATTGACAAAGTCAGTTTAGAAATATCCCTTGGCTCCATTCTATATTCTTTTGTTTATAAATAAAAATCATGTCTATGCTGCATATTTGACATGATTGTACATAGGTGAAACATGAAGAAATTGGAAAGTCGAAGGATGTCTTGGAATCAAACTTCAATGTGGATCGCGTGCAACAATTGCCAGCTAACTTTGAAGAAATATTTGAGATACACAGAAACTATGATGAGTTGTTTTGGTTGGGTGAAGTAAACGGGAAGAAACTTCTTGTGGTTTCAGCAAAGGCAGCTCTATACAAATTTTCTAATGCGGATCTCTTTACTTCAAAACCATCATCCCAGTCAAGGTTTGCTTTTTTGAACTAGATTTGGCATGTTTTCCTTTGAGCAGTAAACTTTCCTAACTGTACAATCACAATGTGCACATCTAATCTTATCCAAATACTAAAAAAAGAAGGTTTTGTAAATTTAACGCCAATCTTCTTTGTTGTCTAGTAAAATACTGAAGATTCGTGTGACAAAAGTATCACATCTTGGATTTGTCTTTTTGTATCTTCAAAATTTACATTGTTTCTAGTATATAATCATAATATATATCGTACATGCAGATTTCAAGAGGTGATTGAGCTTTTGCCGCAACAAGTATTCTATATTAATTGCACGATCAGAAGTCAAATGTTGTCGGCCGATACAGAATACACGTGTTATCTTGTATTCAAGCTTTCAGAAGAATGTCACGGACTGCATAATCCGGTGAAGGTACGAGATCTACTCCACAAAGTTAACGAAGAGGCTGAAATTTTCTATTTTGCTACCCCAAGCCCACTGAATATAAATGATATTACACGGGTTCCAAAACAAAGGGAAGATGGATGGATGGAGATTCAAGTGTAGAAATTTAACTCGACTCATAATTTCAAGGATGACTCTCTTTCTATCTATATGAAGTTTACAAGCCTCGAAGGAACTATGTCTGGCCTCATCATATGTGGCCTTGAGTTTCGGCCAACGTTTATTACTTCAAGCACGCTCAGTTGAGCCTTTCTTTTCAAACTCAAGTGTGGTTAAGCTTTACTTTGAAACTCAAGTTTGGATTCTTAACCGATACATTATGAGCTTGGCTCGACTCGACTGTTCAAGGTAAATATTGACTGACTCGATATATTGAGTTTGGATTGACTTAACTTTGTTGGGGTCATGGTTAGCTGAGTGAATTTTGTTGTTAGTTGCTTTGATTTCACAAGTTTTTACAATAACGCTATAAATTGAGATTAAAAATGGTATAAAAGAAATGTTGTTTAAATGCTCATGTGGCAATGCTTGTGTAACATTTCTAATTTATGGATCATCGACATAGATTTTGTACGTAGTTATCAACTGATCAAGTTCATAACGTAGTATAAACTACCTCATTGGTGATCTGGTAAAACCTCTATAAATTAACACTCGATAAATTAATAACTTCGATAAAATTAATAATTTGTCGAGTCCACGTTGGGATCAGTACAAATTTGAACCTTAATCGATAAAATAATAAGATAATATTTTTTGAAACCCGAGTGTATATATATTGGTCCCAATGAAACTATAAATTAATAATTACAAAAAAATTTCAAAGATATATATACATATGTGTGATACACTTCAAAATTCTAAGTTTATTTAGTAAAAAATGAATCTATAGTCTCTTGTTTTTTTATTGATCTTCAAATCATCTATAAATCTTCTGATTGTACTAAAGAGTTGAGCCGTTGTCTTCTCGTATTGGAACTTGTGAATTCTATTAATTTGTGAATGTGAATTCATAAAATGTTAGTTGGAACTTGTTTTTCTAATTTATTTTTCACTTCTAACTAGTATATACTGTAATTAATATATTGGAATTGAAAATTTAAAGGCCATGCGTAAAACCTCTTTAAATTAATAAATTATTAATTTATCAATATAATAATATCTCGTTAAATTACTAAAGTATTCCGGTCCCAACACTATTAATTAATAGAGGTTTTATTGTAGATTTATAAGATTTCTATTCGAACAATGTTGTTTCAGTTTGTTTCCAGTAGTATAGAGTAGGGGTATTTGCATCCCACATTGCCTGCCTCATGAACCAAATGACCAAAGTAGAGATCATTATTAAATGAGATGCCAAACTGTCCATGGAACTTTCCTTGGCTTTTTAAGTAAGTAACTGTTACGGTTTATTTTTAGGCTAATAACATCAAAATGTATCATAGTTATCATTTATTTTTGGGCTAGTTACAATATTTATTAATTAAGTTATTCTAAAATTGCTAACTTTTTTTATTAAAAAATTTAGTGTTTTGTGATAACTTGATTTTTAAAACATTGTAAGTTGTATCTAATATTAGTGAAAAGCTTAGCAGTGGATCGGAAAAAAGCTTGAACGAGCTGAGCATAAATGAGTCCGAGCACGAGCCTCATTTAATAGTTCAGCTGTGGTCCTAGCTTTATAAATAAAGATCGACAAGGCTCGCGAGCCTAAACGATGTAACTATGTATAAGCGAGCTCAAGTATAGTGTGCTAAACGAGCCAAGTTTCGTTTGAGTGACATAATTACTTTAGGGAGCCATGCATCAACATCACTGTCTCAGTAAATAGAGCTCGTCAAATGGATATCGGTGGAGGAAAAGAAAAGTGAAAACTCACACGCTTCATCGAAACAAAGTCCATCCTATCTTTGTAACCATTGTATTGTAAATTTGGTATTGTACATTTTGTTTATATATTACCTCTCTAGCTAGTGACTCCTTCGGACGCTTGTACAGCTGTACACGTTCATCAGATGAGAATTTCTTCACGTCGTCATCATTTGCATTGGTGTCTCCATCGGTTGTTCTATCGGAGGTAAACAACTTAACTACATTTATATTTCCATCAAGTATTCTATATTAATTGCACAATTAGAAGTCAAATGTTGTCGGCCGATACAGAATACACGTGTTATCTTGTATTCAAGCTTTCAGAAGAATGTCACGGACTTCATAATCCGGTGAAGGTACGAGATTTACTCCACCAAGTATACGAAGAGGCTGAATTTTTCTATTTTATTACCCCAAGCCCACTGAATATGAATGATATTACACGGGTTCCAAAACAAAGGGAAGATGGATGGATGGGGATTCAAGTGTGGAAATTAAACTCGGCTCATAGTTTCAAGAATGACTCTCTTTCTGTCTCTATGAAGTTTACATGTCATGAAGGAACTATGTCTGGCCTCATCATATGTGGCCTTGAGTTTCGGCCAACGTTTATTACTACAAGCACGCTCAATTGAGCCTTTATTTTCAAACTCAAGTGTGGTTAAGCTTTACTTTGAAACTCAAGTTTGGTTTCTTAACCGACACATTATGAGCTTGGTCCGACTCGACTTAAGGTATATATTGACCGACTCGATATATTGAGTTTGGCTTGACTCAACTTTGTTGGGGTCATGGTTAGCTGAGTGAATTTTGTTGTTAGTTGCTTTGATCAAGTTCATAACGGTCATGTTTGGCAACACCTTTTTGGAAGCGTTTAAGAGCTGTAAGCGACAAGCGTTCCAGTCCTAATGCTTGTTTGGCAACACAGCTGCTAGCGTTTAGCAACACCTCAACAGCTTGCAATCTTAATGCTTCTCAAAGAAGCTTTCCAATATACCACTAGCATTTTACTTTTAATATTACCAATTTACCCTTAAAAAGTAACATTAATTCATAAGTATATGCCCTTTTTCGTAATTTTACATTTTATAATTACAATTACAGCTACGTTATCAAACACGTTTTTTAAACAAGCAACTAATGCTTACTGCTACAGCTTACTGCTTATTGCTACTGCTACCTGTCGCCAAACATAGCCAACGTAGTATAAACTACCTCATGTGTGTGATCTAGTAGTTTAAATTGCATTAAAGATTTGTAAGTTTTGTATTAGAACAATGTTGTTTCAGTTTTTTTCCAGTAGTATAGAGTAGGGGTATTTGCATCCCACATTGCCCTCATCAACAAAATGACCAAGGTTGAGATGATTATAAAAATGAGATGCCAAACAATCAATGAAAATCATATTTGTTGGCTTCTAACCAAAGTCATTGTTATGGTTTAGTGTTTTTGTTGCAATTACTAGTTATTAATCATAGAATCTACAAAAGATTAATTTTATTATATCAAATATAATTGACTTTTTGTGATTATTTGATTTTTAAAACATTGTAATTTGTATCTAACTTTAGTGAAAAGCTTATGATTTAATTGGTAAATTTCGAATCAGCTGAACCTAAATGAGTTTGAGGGTACTGCTCACTGTTACTTTTAACAAACACGCCCCGAGTGTGAGCCACATCTAATAGTCGAGCTCGAGCTTTATATATAAAGATTGACAAGCTTTGTGAGCCTAAGCGATATAACTAGACACCAGGTAAGTATATTCTCATATCAAGGACCATTTCAAGTTCTCAACTCGTTCTATGGATCACGCATCAACATTGTCTCATGTCATCTCAAAGCAAAAGAAACCGATCCCCCATTATCAAACGGAGTATATGAAATCGATATTGTTGGATAAATTGGAAGTGGATACAAAAGGTACTCTAGAGAAAAAGTAAAATCGATAAAGAATTTTTTTTGCTCACACAATTCATTTGATCAAGGTTCATCCCGTCTTTGTAATCATTGTATTGAAATTTTGGATTGATACATCTTGTTTTTCTTGGTATAACTTGTGAAAATGATTATTTTAGCTTTCAAGTTGGTGTAATTGATGTTGTCATCATTAGATAATGCGGAAATGAAATGTGTTCTACTTTTTTTCGAAGACTTTCACTATGTATGGATTGCGTTTCATATATGGATACTCTCAACTCACGAGAGAAACTGAGAAAATGATTTTTTTTTTCTTTTTTCGTAGTCGAGAACACAATCGACAACATTATTTCTCTTCTTTTCTATCTATAGCCGTATAACTTAGCCTGTTAGCCCTATAGCTTGACACCACAACCTCCATCGAGTTATAAGGTCTCGCGTCAAATTTACCAGCTGATTACAGGGTATTTCTTATTTATTTTTTTGTGTTTTTTGTGTTTTATTGGGTTAAAGTGTGGGCGAGTAGGTATCTTATAACTTGAGTGGCCGAGGGAGAGTATCTTTATGTTAAGTTATAGATATTGAATTATTGGAGAAAAATGTAGAAGTGACATCATTTTTTGCTATAAAACAAGCCCTATGACTCATGGGCACCTAATGCTCTTAAAATAAATTAAATGCACATAAGCATTTTATATCCACATGGGCACTAAAAATCCAAATTAACAAATAAGTTTAAAAAAAGATGGTAATAGACGAGTCAAAAATCAACACAGAATATGTCTAATCATGAGCACTTGAAATCCAAATTAAGCATTGTGACATATTTAGTTTGACATCCTAATGTTGTCACAACAACATACAAGTTCAAATATTCTTTGCTAAACATTTTTGGGATTATCATGAAAAAAGTTCGTAAACAATGACAGTATAGCGTAGTTAGATCACATATATTCAAATCAATGAGTTACATTTCTTGAATAAATTGAACACAAAAAACATCATTCATTTACATATCTATAATCACGTGAGTATCTTTTCTTAAATAATGTCACCTTATCCTGTTTATTGTTTGCGAAAAACTTACGAGTATTAGAGTTTGGGTCATATCAATCCTAATCCTCTAATAATGAGAATTTATAAGAAAGTTTTTAAAATAAGGTAGTTTTTAAAACAAGTTTTGTTTGACACAAACTTTCCTCTAATACTAAGAATTTATAAGAAAGTTTCTCGTTGAAGGTAACTTTTAATGGAGCATAAGCTTTTTTATAGGTGTTCATTAACATAAATACTAGTATTATGTATTTATATTGTAAACTAATGTTTGCAACTTAAGCTTTCATAAAATTCAGCTCTTATGAGTTACATCAGTCAAGCTCCATCACATTTCGCAAAATATAATATGTAAGTATCTTTATGTGTGTGTGTGTGAGAGAGAGAGAGAGAGAGAGAGTTCTTCACAAACCAAAAAATCAAATCACTCACACGTTGGTTTAGGCATGAAAAGTAGTTACACTTTCACATAGGTCTCCCGCGAAACCCTTAAGGCCTTAAGTAACTAAGATAAATTGAGATCGTTCGTATTAACATGACCGGTAACATTCCTTTACAAATAAAAGAGTGAGGTCTAATGACAGACCAAGTTTTTTTTTCATTGTGAGAGAATATTATCAGTCATGTCCATATAAACTTGAACAATTCAACTAGAAAAATGTTATCAGTCATGTTCATGTATCATATCCAGGGTGTTTGTTTCGGCTTATATAACGGGCTTATGACTTATTTTGGTTTTGAGATTATGTTTCATAAGCTCATTTTTTGTTGCTTATTTTGAAACTTTTTGACTTATATAAGCTTATGAGATAAAGCTTATATAAGTTAAAAAGTGTCAAAAAAAAAAAAAATCAAAATCTATACTACATATAATGCATGGAACACTCTCTCTCCAAAATTTTCAGATTTACAAGAAATAATGCATGGTTTACAACACTTTAATACACCCAATTTTCAGAATTACAACAAAGTAAGCATATTGTACAACAAAAACAAGCGTGATGTCATTTTAAGACCAAAATTATATCAAACAACATTAATGCTATTGAATGGTAGTCATTAAAACACCCCGTATATAAAAAATACAAATTATCAAGCATTGTTTACAACTATTTAGAGCACAAAGATAACTAAAAAAGTACTATCCAACACATATAATTGATACACTATTTAATTTATCCTCTCACTAAAATACACAACCATTTTACCGCAATGTACAATCAAATTAAGCTTATGAAATATTAACATTCCAAAACATAAATCTAAAATCCGGTAGTCAAAATGAAAAAAACAAAATGAAACGAGATTTATACTAAATGATTCAACAGTAAAAAATCTTTACAACTAAAGTCAGCAATAATCTTACAAATACAAAATCCGACAATCAACATCCAGCAAGCCCTACAATTTTTGTACGAAATAGTTTTTTTTTTTTTACTTAAAATCTCGCTATTTGTAAAGTTATTGTCACAAAACGCATATAACTAGAAAACGTTGCTCGCCAAAATTTTAATTTTAAGGTACCCGCCACCGCATCGTGCGGGTAACTGCGAGTAAGTTATAAAGAGTGAACTTATGAAACATAAGCCACAATCCATTTCTTGTTTTTAAAGTCATGAACTCGTGTTCAATTATTCCAAAGAAATCAGTTGAAGAAACCGATCGATCGTGGTGACGTGTAAAATAAACAGCTCAACAACACCAACATCCAAATCAATGGCTACTGAATGTTCTGCTTCTCCGGCCCCACCACCACCACCAAAGGGTAGCCAGTCCAAGTACATCTGGCCTCTTCTCCTCGCCGCCAATTTCTCCATCGGAGGTACATTTCAATAAAAAAACCCACTTACCTTTCATACTAGTTCTAACCAGTATCTCTGTTTCTAAGCTATATCCGCCCAATACCCGGCAATATCGGCCATGACCCGGATGTTCCGGCCAAAATCCAGCATCCGGCCAAGACCCGGTTGTTCTGGTCATGACCCGGATATTCCGGTCATATTTTGTATCTACATGAATAGTTTGGGGGTTAAAGGTGACTAGTAAGAACCGTGGTCCCGTAGCCGTTAGCAGTAGTTGTAATTAAATTATACTTGAGTAGTAATGTGTAAAATTAAAACTAGTGTTAGAGTTTCAATGCTTGTTTTAGGGCGTGTTTGTCACGGTTAGCGTGATAAATAACAAGCATTAAAATTGTAACGCTACCTTTTCTAAAACAAACAGTTTCTTTACCAAACGCTTTTATAATACAAACATTACTGCTACGGCCAGTTTTGCAAACATAGTAACTTCTTCATATTTAGGTTCAAAATGGAATTAGGATGTCTGGTGTCTTGTTTTGTATGTTTCAATGAAAGAACAATCAATCATGCTGTAGATTTGGGAAAGTTTGTTATCTAGTTCTGATTGTTATTAGTTTTCTATTTTCATTTCATTTCATTGTCACTTGATAGAGAACACAGATATATGTTGTTCATATTATGTTGTGGTCATACCTTCCTTTTCGGCTCTAGTACGATATCTGCAACTTCTTTTGGCATTTAAGTTACGCTGTCTATCTTGACTACTTGTTAGTTATTGTCATTGTATGATTATAGATCTTTGTTCATCCATTTCTTTCGGTAAAAACCGAGTAAGTTTTACCTATATGATTGTGCGTTCGCGATTTTAGTTTATATGTGAAGGTGGTACAAGTGGACCTTATATAAGTGATGCGTGAGCCCTAATCAACAATCAAAATTTCCTTACATTATGAAAGATATAGCTTTGTAGCTTTGTTTTTCCGGATACCTTGTTAAATGATTGCTTTTAATATTAAGGGTTAATATGTGTAACTCCCTTGATCCCAAAATAGTTGCCTCCTTGAGTTGGCACTGATATTGTGACTTGATTGGGCGCCCTTCAGCCTCATTTATTTGTCAAGCAACTCAGTAACTCCTTTACGATTATGCCAACCTCTTTTGAAGCTAAATGTATAGCTCATTACAGATAGAAGTTCCACCTCATTTCTTTCTCTATGAGGGAAGAGATAGATGATAAATATCTTACCCTTGACATCCCAAAACATGATTTAAAGGTATTAAAATGTGACCAAATCAACTGGATGTCGATATGCAGTGTGCAGATTTAATAAAAAGAAACTTAGGCTCATTTAATTTCGAATATCAACATGTCCAATTTAGAGCAAAGTTATATTCTCTTTGTCTTTCTTCCATTTCCTTCGAGTTTTATAAATAAAGAATGATTCAATAATTAATAAGATCTAAACAAAATAAATAATGTCATTCTTTCATTTCCTTTAACAAAATGTCATTCTTGATGTTTTACAGCTTACCTTTACACGAGAACAAATAAGGAGGAGAGAGCAGAGGGAGATGCGCCTGCAACTGGTGTTACTTCATCTCCTACATCAACCGCTATTTCAA
The DNA here is from genome assembly GCA_030686995.1 of Artemisia argyi. Classification (NCBI taxonomy): domain Eukaryota; kingdom Viridiplantae; phylum Streptophyta; class Magnoliopsida; order Asterales; family Asteraceae; genus Artemisia; species Artemisia argyi. Next base: position 6,413,866 of record CM060689.1, read on the forward strand.
CTGCTGCAGTGAACAATGTACCAACATCGCCTCCTGTCACATCGGAGCCAGTGAAACAAATCCCTGTGGATCAGCAGATAGAGCTCTTCAAGTGGATATTGGAGGAGAAAAGGAAAGTAAAGACAAAAGATCCTCAAGAGAAGAAGAAAATTGATGAAGAAAAAGCCTTACTCAAACAATTCATCCGATCAAAGTCCGTCCCATCTTTGTAATTACTGTACACATCAGGAATTGTACATACTTTGTGAAAATTGAAAATTTGGGCTTTGAACAATATTTATTGTACCACCAAGTTTTGACAAAAAGAAAAACATGAGAATTGATATGATGTTCACCTTAGAGTTGAATTCACACTTGCATATACATAACAAAGGATGATCTATGTGACAGTGTGTTTCGCCTTGTTACAGTTTCTACTTTGATAATAAACTACAAGTGTCCACAATGGAGTGTATGGTAATAAGATATGCGAGCTTAACGAATTGACAATCTTACAACCCGTAACCCGTTGATGGATACGTTTTTGGTACAAGTGAAACTCAATCTGAGTTATCTTTTGTGATTTGACAAGTAAACATAGGACTTCAAAAACGATCTCACAAGAACCATAAAGCATGGTAAATCACTCGACTTCCACCATTCTAGATGTTACAGCTAAAGCGAGTTTCCCAAAGAATCTCAACTCACGAGATTCAAACTTAAAACCTCTTAAAATGTGAAGTGTGTAATAAATGTATGCATCGTTAGTTTAATGTATCTTGACATTGTCATTTTACATTATATTGTGTCTCAAATTTGGAAGCCTATCAGGTTGGCTGGTCTAGTAAACAGTCTAGACACATGTTCATGGTAGTTTGTTTATGTCATTTTTGTTTGGAGCCACATTACAATAGATGGTGTGCCTCAAATCAATGCCAACTGACTCCCTGAATGCCCCTATTACTTACTTGGGCGAGAGATGTGTGAGCTAGTGTCTCAGTTCCTAGAGGTGTAATCAAGCTAAGTTGAGTACTCGAGTCGATAAAAACTTGATTGCAAAACTCGAATCTAGATCTAGACTTTATATTCAAAATCGAGTTTGATATATATACTTTCGAGCTCAACTGGACTTAGATCAGGTCAATTTCTAGTAACTACATTATCTACATATAGTTCAAGTCTCAATTGAAATATTTATGCGTGAATCTTCACGCATTTGCTTGCTTGGTTTGATCAAACTCAATCTTACCTGACTTATAATTAGTCGATGTCACCAAAAAAGGTAAGTAGGTAACATGACGAAAATTCTCAACCGTGGGTCAAACGATCTAGTAAAACCATACGGTCCATAGAACAGTTTATACCCCAATTATTTTTCGATGCTATAAATGATTTATATGATTACGGGAAGAGGTGCCTCCAGAAGTGGCAGTTACGTCGATTCCTAAGTCAAATGCCATTTCAACCGCTTCATTGGGCCATACCTTAACATCGTCTCCTGAATCCCTGGAGCCAGAGATACCAATCCCTATGGACTAAAGATGGAGCTCTTCAAATGGATATTAGAGGAGCAAAGGAAAGTGAAACGATACTCGAGAGAAAAGAAATTTGACTAAGAAAAAGTTTTACTCAAACACTTCATCGAACAAAAGTCCATCCCGTCTTTGTAATCCTTATATTGTAAATTTGGCAATTTATAATGTAGTTTTTGTATTTGTTCGATGTTGTATAACATGTGCAAAATGGATTGTTGAGGCTTTCAAGTTGATGTAATCATAGTTATCGTCGTTAAACAATGCGGAAAATGATATATATTCTACTTTCTACTCGCAAGTCTTCTGAAAAAACTCAATTCAACTAAAACCTTATCGATTGTTAGTTTCTCAATTGCTTGCTCAACTCGCTCACTCATGTATCATTGACAATTCACATTTTCTTTTAAAGATCAAACAAAACAAAACTATCCAAACGGCAAACGCGTATATTAACTTTTACGTTTATATCAAAGAAAAAAGGAAACTTCTTTGAATATGTGAGAACGAAAAAAGAAAAAGACATATTTCTGTTCAAACATTGTCACCTGTAACAAACATTTTCTAACAAATGTTTTATTCGAACAATGTTGATTCAGTTTGTTTCAGTAGTGTAGACTAGAGCAGGGGTATTTGCATCCCACATTGCCACGTGAACCAAATGACCAAGGTTGAGGTGATTATAAAATGAGATGCCAAACAATCTATGAACTACATATTTTTTACTTCTTATGAAAGTCATTGTTTTGCTTTAATCTTTGGTTGCATTTACTATTATAATATTTTATTAGTAATTCGGGTAAAAGTATCAATTTTATTTTATTATAATTGATACTTTTGTTTAGAATTCATTAATAAAAACATTGTAACTTGTTTTCAAATTTAAGTTATAAGAGTATCTTTTGACGATTTGAATACCGTTTAATAAAACACTTGAAACTCAAAAGTGAACGTGAGAGATACCGGCCCGAAGCCAAATAAACAAACGGATGTTGGAGGAGAAGAAAAAAAGAAAACAAGATCCTCAAGAGAAGAAGAAAATTAATGAATAAAAAGCTGCTTAAGGAATTAATCCGATCAAAGTACATACATTCTTTGTAATCATCGCATCGTAGGATTGAAATTGTACGTTTTCTTTATAACGGATCATTGTGGTAAGTTTGTATTTGTTTGATGTTGTCCAACATGTGAAAAAGGGATTGTTCGTGCTAGCAAGTTGATGTAATTGTTGTTGTCATAAAACAGTGCGGTAATGAAATGTGTTCTATTTTCTTCCAAGCCTATGTCCAATGTACAACAATGTTTAAACTGGGTTACATAATTGCTCACAAAATGAAATTTTTTGATTCAAGCAGAATGATGGTGTGCTTGACATATAAAAAAGAATAAAAGAATAAACGATCTATCAAATTTTGTAACAAATGTTACATATGTTCCTTTCATATAGATTAAAACAAATATCACACCCTCAAGCAGGGGTGTTCATCGGTTCGGTTATCGGGTTATTCATTTTATTCGGTTAATTTTTTTTTAGTCAAACCGAAAACCGAACCGAACCGAACCGAACCGAATTCAAATTTGATTAAACCGAACCGAATAATTCGAATTACACAATTTTAATTATTTTTTTATTTAATTATATATATTTTTAAAACAATTCTTCTTTCAAGCTTAAATGATGTTATATTTACTCTAAAAAAGACTTTTAGTGATTATTTTTATATATAAATACATCATAAAATATATTTATATATTTTCGGTTTTCGGTTTTCATTGTCAAACCCATATCCAAACCGATAACCGAATATTTAATTTGGTTCGGTTCGGTTTTGACCAATTCGGTTTGGTTACGAATTCGGTTTAGTTTTTTCGGTTCGGTTCGGTTTCGGCTTTCGGTTATTGTGGATATTACCCGATCCGTGAACACCCCTACCCTCAAGACCGTGACTTCATGTAAATACTTTAAAATAGTCCATTGACATTCGATTTCGTCCTATTTACTTCGATGGGCCGATCGGGTTATGTTTCATCTTTAATGGACCAAACTGGTAAATTAAATAAGTCGCTTAATACAAAATGGGTTGTAACTGGTCGCAAGTCTTCCAAATTGTATTGCATTGGATTTTAAAATTTATTTTATTAAAACTGGGTTATCAATGTACTAATATGATTTTTGTAATCGTAAGTCCCACTAATTATCAATCAGCAGCTTTAAAACTTGATATTTTTTAGGTTGACCTGTATTAAAACTTGTTTTAGCCACAACCCGTGTTAAGTCGTTACTACTAGTACGGTTTTGAAATTTATTTCTGGTAGATATTATAAACGCGTTATGCCGTTATGTATTAATGTTGTAGTTGAATGGTAGTTACTAAGAAGGTGTATATGATAATGTTGTTTGTTGTTTTGTAATTTACTCTTCAATAAAAGTTGCTATTACTCGTAGACCAAAAAGTCGAAAAGTCTACTCTTTACAGTACAATAATGCAAAAAGTCGAAAAGTCTACTCGTAGACCATCAAAGATAACAAGCTGGAACCACACACTTGTTCACATCTGCAATATATACAAACAGAAACCGAACAGATCTATGTGTATCACCCAAACACTCTTTCACTTCTTTCTGTAACAACCCACAAACCCTTTTTTTTTTGTTCAGATAAACAAACATGATGATGTCTTCAGTCAATCATGACGACTTTGCTCACTTAAAAATACCCCTTGTAGATGTAATATCCGCCACCGACAACTTTGATGACAAAAATGTAATCGCAGAAGCTGGGAATGGAAAGGTTTACAGGGGACAGCTCTTGCGGTCCGGTGAGTTGATTAAAATTGATGCTGGGAGGTTTAATAAAGAATGGTATGATGAAAATGAACAACTGTTTTGGACAGATATTTCATTGCTTTCTTCTCTCAAGCATAAAAATCTGGTTTCATTAGTTGGGTTTTGTGATGAGAATGATGAGAAGATCATCATTACCAGGCGTGAGATCAACGGAAGTCTCAGCCAATTTCTAAGTGACCCGATTTCGTTGACATGGGTGCGAAGATTGGAGATATGTGTCGCTCTTGCGAATGCACTGAGCTACGTTCATTATGACGAGCCACGCGATTTTAGCGTAATACATCGAGACATCAGCAGTTACACAGTTTTATTAAATGATAAATGGGAGCCCAAGTTATCTCATTTTATACTTTCCATGAAGATTGAAGCATCTCAGAGGCATCATTCATTCCATGTTGATGAAGATTGGGATATGGACGGTTATACAGACCCAACATATTTAGAGACAAAGAGTTTGAGCCACAAGTCAGATATGTACTCCTTTGGGATAGTATTGTTTGAACTACTGTGTGGTAGGGAATCAGTTATTGACGGCCAAGATAATAAGTATTTGGGTCCGGCGGCCATTGCCCATTATAGAGAGGAAAAGCTCAATCAAATAATTGATCCGGGTCTGCTGAAACAAATGGACCCGCAGTCATTCGACATCTTCGCGAAAACAGCATATGACTGCTTGAATGATGAACCATCGCAACGGCCAAATATAGATGAGATTGTCCTAAGACTAGAGAAAGTGTTGGAGCTCGCACGCCAAAACAGGCCTGTAAGACTTCTTTTTTCTGTTTCCTCTTTCTATCACAATAATTAATAGCCCTTTGTCATTATGTCTTTCGTTGCTGGACCTCACTGAATGTGGCAGGTGTTTGGCCTATTGAATTAGCAATTTGGTGTAGAAACAAGAATATTTTGTAATAAAAGTGTATAACTTAAGACTATTTTCAGTATTTTGACACCAAAAGAAACATATATAGGATAATAGGATATGACTCTATTGTAAAAAAAATATTACTGGTGTAAATGTTATATAGTTGGCTTCATGAAAAAGTCATCCTATTGCATTTATACTGAACATTATATCAATTCGTGAAGTTGAATTTTGCAATGCTACACTCTGTTCTCTAGATTCATAGAATAAAAAGAGTGAAGGACTCAAATACAAAGAGAAATTTGTAGTTGATTGCTAAGAAAAATCAAATACGGTATAATTTGTTAATTCAATTATCAATGGGCTTTATAGATTAAAAAAAGATGATTCAATTATCAATAATGTGTTGTCCCAATCTTGATATATGGATCGATGTGTTGGTGAAACAAATACTGATTTGCAAACTAACAATAACAAAAGATAACTTATATATTGTCTAACCATTGTAATGTTACAAATTCATAAGTACTTATAGGTTTCTAAATGGTATGAATGAACCATTGCAACCTTTCATCTAAAGTCATGTCTATTCGGTGTTTTATGAACCGATGCATCTATACAATATGATGGTTCGAACAGGTATAAGCCAACCATTGTGACTATTCGACCATTCCTGGAAATAACTAACTATATAACTAATTAACTAACTTAACTAACAAATGGTTATTAAGTTTCTGATAAACACGTTTGGTCCTTCATGTTTCCTTTTCAAAGTAATATCGAGATTATCTTGGTTCACATTCTCCTCCTTAATCTTGATCGTTGCTTTGTCCAAGGTCTTGAACTCCGAGCATTTGTCTCATAGTTGTAAACTTGAGTCTTGGTAAAGCTTTCGTTAAGATGTCTGCTCTTTGTAGTTCTCCGCTAACGTGTTCTACATTTATATGACCATTCTCTACGCATTCCCGAATGAAATGATAGCGAATGTCTATATGTTTACTCCTTCCATGAAATACTGGGTTCTTTACGAGTGCTATTCCTGATACGTTGTCAACTCTGAGCGTTATCCTCTTTTCTTCAATTCCAGTCAGTTCACTAAGTAAACGTTTTAACCATAAGGCTTGACATGCTGCTGCAGTAGCCGCCATGAATTCTGATTCACATGATGATAGCGCCACTGTCAGTTGTTTCTGAGTACACCAGGTAATAGGTAACTCTCCAAAGTAAAATACGACTCCAGTAGTTCCTTTTCCTTGATCGGTATTGATTCCATAACTACTGTCACTATAACCTGTTATCTTGCAGCCGCCTTCCTTCTTGTATATGATTCCATGTTCTTTTGTTCCTTTCACATATCGGATTACTTGTTTCACTGCCTTTAGGTGATGATCCTTTGGGTCTTGCATAAATCTGTTGAGTAGTCCGACTGAGTAACTAAGATCTGGTCTTGTATGTAATAAGTATCTTAGACTTCCAATTAAACTTCGGTAATAAGTTGCGTCAACTGGTTCTCCATCTTCCGCCTTGCCGGGATCCAATGGTATCTTCGTATCATTGCTATCCGTCATACTTGTTTCTTTTAGGATCTTGTTAATGTATCCAGTTTGCTTGATTGTAATCTCTCCTCCAGTCTGTGTAACTTCTATCCCAAGGTAATATGCTAGCAATCCTAAATCGCTCATTTCAAATTTATCTTCCATCTGGGATTTGAACAAGTCTATCTCTTTCTTTGGAGTGCCCGTGATTATTAAATCATCTACATATACTCCAACTATAAGTGTTGAATTCTTGCTTCTTTTCGTGTAGACTGCTTGTTCTAGATTACATTTCTTAAAATCTAATGACTTCAAGGTTTGATCAAGCTTTACATTCCAAGCTCTTGGTGCTTGTCTTAATCCATACAAAGCTTTTGTTAGCTTGTATACTTTTCCTTGGTTTCCTTGCTGAATAAAACCTTCAGGTTGTGTAACATAGACTTCTTCCATTAATTCTCCATGTAAAAATGCTGATTTTACATCTAAGTGGTGTACTTGCCATCCATGATATGCTGCTAGTGCTAATATTAATCGAACTGTCTCAATCCTAGCAACTAGTGCGAATACTTCATCAAAGTCTATTCCTTGTTCTTGTACATAACCTTTTGCTACTAATCTGGCTTTATATCTAATGATCTTTCCGTGTGCATCTCTCTTGGTTTTAAAAACCCATTTGAGTCTGATTGCTTTCTGATTTTCTGGCAAATCTGTGAGAGTCCATGTGTGATTCTTGTTGATTGAATCTATTTCAATATTCATGGCCTCAATCCATTTCTCGTCTTTTGATGCTTCCTTGTAGTTACGGGGTTCTTCTTCAATGAATAGTAGACTTTCAGTCTCAACTATACGTGCATGTTGATTGATTTCATTGATATCCTTTAAACCTCGTACTGGTCTGTGATCATATCTTTCTGAGCTTCCTGATGAGCTTTCTAATGAACTAATAGTAGCTTGTCTTTCACTTTCTGAGTTGGGTTCGTAAGTGTATGTTGGTGGTGTAGTTGGTGATGCTGGATCAGGTATTGGATCTGGTATTGGATCCAGTATTTGATCTTCTTCATGATACGTGTTATCAATGTTTTCTATGTTGATTGGTGTAGGATTTCCATTATCAACTTCGTCTACCACAAAACTAGTCCAAAATGTGTCTTGTGTATCCGTATCATCTCCATTCTTATCCCAATTCCTCGGTTTTGTTTCCATAAACTTTACGTCCCTACTAACATGTTTCTTCTTTCTTACTGGATCATATAGCCTACAAGCTTTTGATCCTTCCTCTACTTCTAAATAAACCATCGGTATGCTTCTATCATCTAACTTCATCAAGTGAGGTATGGTTATCTTAGCATAAGCTGTGCATCCGAATATTTTAAGGTTTTGTAGGTTCGGTTTTCTCTTGTAGAGTGCTTCATATGGTGTTTTATCTTCTAGTTCTCGTGTAGGTACCCTATTTAGAATATAAATGGCATGTTTTACTGCTTCCACCCAAAAAGTTAAGGGTAACTTCATTGCTTTCATCATACTCCTGGTAGTTGATAACACCGTTCTATTCTCTTTCAACTACTCCATTCTGTTGCGGTGAGTATGGTGCTGTTAACTGTCGTGCTATTCCATTCTTTTTACAGTACTTGGTGAATTCATGTGATGTAAATTCACCACCTCTATCTGTTCTTAGCATTCTTAACTTCAATCTCAACTCCATCTCAATCTTTTGACTAAATTCCTTAAATATGTTGAAGGCTTGATCCTTAGTTGTTAGAAAATAAGCCCACATGTAACGTGTACAATCATCTACTAGTAAGAAGATGAGTTTCTTTCCGGATTGTGTTGTTGGACTTATGGGACCACAGAGATCTCCATAAACTAAGTCTAGTGGGTTCTTGGATCTGAATTTAGCTTGATTGGGAAATGGTGTTCTGCTATGCTTTCCTAGTAAACATGCATCACATACTTGTCCAGTATGGTTTATTCTTGGTATTCCTTCTACTAGACCCTTTCTTGTCATCTTGCTAATATCGTCAAAGTTCAGATGACCTAATCTAGCGTGCCATAACCATGCTTGATTATTCACATTTGCTAAGAGGCATATAGGTGCTTCTATCTGTAATCTAATACTGTAAAGTCTATTTTTTGACCTTTCTACATTCATCAACAACTTCCTCTTCTTATCATACAAAGTCAGCTTGTTTCCGTCCATTATAATCTTACAACCTATTTCAGTAAGTTGTCCTAGACTAAGTATGTTGCTCTTGAGGTTTGGTATGTAGTAAACGTCTGTTATCACCTTCTGCTGCTTGTTTCTACATCCTAATATTATTGAACCTCTACCCTTTATCTCTACATATGATCCATCTCCAAAACGAACGCGTCCAGTGATAATTTCGTCTAAATCTTTAAAATGACTGTTCGTTCCTGTCATATGGTTACTTGCACCATTATCTAAATACCATATGCTCTCATCTGTTGTAGCATACTTCCCGGGTTGTATTTGTCCTTCATTTAACAATACTTCTTCATGTGTAGTCATTAACAGTGATGGTTCATCATCTTCATAGATAAGGCTTGATTGTTCTTGAGTTGTTGGTTTACTTCTACATTCTTTCTGAATATGTCCATGTTTCCCGCAATTGAAACATTTTGCTTTCTTCTTCCACTCACTCCTATTCTTATTGTTCTTGTCATTGTGAGTTGGGTTTTCTCCAATCGAGTTATTTCTGTTTCCTTTATTCTGCCAGTTTCCTCGTGTGTAGTTTGATCTACTCCTATTCCTGTTGAAACGTTTCTTATGTCTTGAGTGTTCGCCTTGTGCGAATAATAGGTTATCCTGGCTTTCTGCTTGTCCTCCCTTTCGGAGTTTTATCCTTTCCTCGAATGCTTTTAACTTTCCAGTGATCTCATCTAGGGTGATATCATCTAGATCATCTGTCTGTTCTATGGATGCTACTATCTGAATGAACATATCTGGTGTGGAGTCTAATAGTTTTCGTACTAAAAGTGATTCATCCAAGGTTTTTCCTAATTCTTTTGCCTTCGTGGCATAACCATTTAGTTTATCTGTAAATGCATCCACCGTTTCTTCATCCTTCATTTGAAGTGCATTAAATCCTATCATAAGGGATTGTAATCGTGCTTGTTGCACTCTTTCTTCTCCAACATGTCTTTTTTTCAATGATTCCCACAATTCTCTAGCAGTTTTACAACTTGCTACTTGTAATATCACATCCTCGGTTATTGCTTGATATAGGAGGGCAATAGTTGTCTTATCCTTCTTATCATCGGCTTGAGTGTTTTCTTTGGGTTCTATAGTCTCCCATAAACCATGTGCTTCTAATATGACCTTAATTTGTATAGCCCAAACAGTGTAGTTTGTGGTTTTGAGTTTAGGACATTGATATTGTGTAAGCGGTGTAATGGGTTTTACTATAGTGTTATTGATATTAGTGTCATCTCCACCCGACATTCTAGATGTGTTTATGATCTTCACTTTTGACTTATATGGGAAATCTAACTAGTATGGTATAACCTTACTACTACGGGGAATAGAAATAGTTATCCGGGAATCCTAGTAATACGGGGATCAAATATAGTTCTCGGGATTTCCTAATGATGAATATCTATACTATAAACGTATAAATGAAATCCAATAATGATAACGTGACCTCGTATGTTTTGCGTTCCCACTTGTGTGTCGATACTTTGAATTATATCAACCACGTACTAATCTTTCCTCGTCTTCTCTCAAATCTGGTTGTCGAGTTTTATTAACCAAATTTCCACGTTGTTCCTTTTCTTCTTGACTTGGCTCCTACTACTTTGCCTCGTACCCTTGTTATGTATCGGCTTACTCCAAAAATTTCTACTCGAATTGAATTTCTGGCCACAATCAACCTTCAGAATTGTTGTCGTTGTTTTCTTATTCCAAGTCTCCTCTCGGTAAAAATTGTTACCGTAGCAAATATATATTGCTCTCCTTCTTCTTTTAGTACTCGTAGTACCAAAATCACAAATCAACGTCTAAACAAATTTATTTGTTTGTCGTTCCTGCTATTGCTTGCTTCTTGTGCAACCGTTGCTCTCACAATACTCCTCGTTCTTCTTTTCTTGTCCACACCGTTTATCAACAACGCCTAATACCTAGTCGGTATTCTTTCTTTTGTGAAGTGAATGATCAATTCGCTTCAGTAATCTTCGGGCTTGTTGTTGCTTCTTGTATTGCCAACGTGCCTACTCTTCGTATATATGTTTGTATGTACCGGTATCTATCTCTAAATCCAAGCAATGCCTATTTGTTTTTTCTTTCTTCTGCGCGCTTCTTCTTTCTTGCGTACCAACTTTGTACACAATCTTTCTCGACGTCTAATCTTCTCCCTTGTTGTGTTGTAGTAGAGAACACACAAGTACGTTTCTTGTTGTAAACTTTAACAAGAAAATCTTCCAAATTTCTGGTTTTGCTGTGGCGTACGAATCACAACAAACCAAAGTACCAAAAGTTTCTGAATGGTAACCTTTTTGTTTGCAAATTTCGACACAAAGAAAAATGTATACGGTTTTTCTTATGTCCCTAAGTTATCTATGCAACCTTTCTAATGTTAACAAGGATCAAAGGTTTGCGTTATTTTCTGGTCGTGGGTTTCTGGGTTTCGATTCTGGTTTCTGTATCTCGATGCAATAGTTTCTGGATTTCTGGGTTTGTTTTCTGGTTGTAACGAGATATCCAACAAGGCTCTGGATGCCAAATGTTGTCCCAATCTTGATATATGGATCGATGTGTTGGTGAAACAAATACTGATTTGCAAACTAACAATAACAAAAGATAACTTATATATTGTCTAACCATTGTAATGTTACAAATTCATAAGTACTTATAGGTTTCTAAATGGTATGAATGAACCATTGCAACCTTTCATCTAAAGTCATGTCTATTCGGTGTTTTATGAACCGATGCATCTATACAATATGATGGTTCGAACAGGTATAAGCCAACCATTGTGACTATTCGACCATTCCTGGAAATAACTAACTATATAACTAATTAACTAACTTAACTAACAAACGGTTATTAAGTTTCTGATAAACACGTTTGGTCCTTCATGTTTCCTTTTCAAAGTAATATCGAGATTATCTTGGTTCACATAATGATGTTGCATCTCACATCCTTTTGTAACCCGACTTCTGTTTTTGTGATAGATCCACTCTTTCCCCAACCATCTTGCTCACCTAAGAATCCCCCTTGAAGATATAGAATCCGCCACCAACTACTTTAAAAATGCTGTTGGAGAAAGTGAATTTGGAAAGATGTATGACGGACAACTCTCGTGGTCAGGTGAGTTGATTAACATCCTTGCTCACAGGATATCTAATAAAGAATGGGATGATGAAAAAGAACAGCAGTTTTGGACGGAGATTTCAATGCTATCTAGTCTCAAGCATAAGAATCTTCGTTCTATTGTTGGGTTTTGTAATGAAGTTGGTGCAGAGACCATCATTTACAAGCACAATTCCAGGGGATGGCTCAGATTCTATCTAAGTGACCCGGTGTTGTTGACATGGGTGAAAAGATTGAAGATATCTTTGGGTGTTGCGCATGCATTGAGCTACATACATTATGACGAGCCACACGATTTTAGCGTTATACATCGAAACATCAGTAGTGATGCAATTCAATTGAATAATGACTGGGAACCCAAGTTATCAAAATTTCAGCATTCCATGAAGATTAAAGCATCTGAAAGAAACCATTCTTTCCATACTGATTTAGTTTGGTATAACAAAGGGTATACATGCCCAACATATGCAGACACTAGCAATGTGAGTCATGAGTCAGATATCTACTCCTTTGGAATGGTATTGTTTGAACTACTGTGTGGTAGGAAATCAGTAAGTGACGGTCAAGATAATAAGTATCTGGCTCCCGTGGCCATTTTTCATTATACTGAGAAAACACTCGACGGTATAATTGATCCGGATCTATTGAAACAAATGGATCCGCAATCATTTGATGTTTTCGCAGAAACAGCGTATAGGTGCTTGAATGAAGAACAATCGCAATGCCCAAATATAGATGAGATCGTCGCAAGACTTGAGAAAGCATTGGAACTCCAAATGGCAGGCCAAAATAGGCATGTAAGGCGTTTTTTCTCTCTTCAAATCTGTGTATCATAATAACTATTATATTCAGAATAACTTATTATTAATACTTATTACTGTATTTATGATGCTAAAGGAACACTCGGTAGTTGCGGCCAAAGTTGAAGGTACATCATCCAGTCAAGAGAAGGTAATTTTTCTTATAACTGTTTTTGAAAGTCACTGATCGAAATTTCAAAAAAGAATTGAGATTCTCCTTATGTTGAAGGCTTGAAGCCAATGCCACATTGTGTCTAAAGTTGGGGAAAAATCACATTTGCCAGCTATTGTTCTAACATCTAGCTATTCTCGAGTGTAATACACAAGATCCTATTTTCTAAGTATCTCCCAACATTTTCCGTTCTTTGATAAATTTTTATAATTGAGTAATTTACCTTAGTTTAGTGTTTCACCCTGTGAATTCACACAAATAGTAATGGTGTCTTGTTCGATACATATAGGGCTCAGTGACCTCCGTCTTGAGAGGCGTTGAATCCCATATCAGCAAAAAGACAATGTCTTCCCTCAAAGATCTTTCTCATTCACGCCTCAGCTTTGAAGATTTAAAATCCGCAACTAACGGTTTTGATGAAGAAAATTTTATTAAAAAATTTGGGTTTGGAGGGATTTACAAAGGCCGTCTCTTGCGTTCCAAACAGTTCATCGATATTATAGTGAAGTGGTTCTCTTCTGAATTTGTAGATGATAAGAGAAAAACATTTTGGACGGAGATTTCAATGCTTTCTAGTCTCAGACATAAGAATCTGGTGTCTTTTATTGGGTTTTGTGAGGGCCGGAATAATTATATCATATACAAGAAGGAGGCTAACGGAAGTCTAGACAGATGTCTAAAAGACCAGACCCTCAAATGGATGCAAAGGTTGAAGATATGTGTTGGTGTTGCAAATGCATTGAGTTACATCCATTACGATGTTGGACGTGATTTTAGTGTCATACATTGCAACATCAAGAGCTCGAAAATTTTACTAGATGACAAATGGGAACCCAAGTTATCTGGTTTTGAGCTTTCGTTGAAAAATACAGTAGCTCGGAGGCAGCGTCTTCTTCTTACTCGTGATATTGTTAAGAATGTATACCTAGACCCAAAATATAAAAGAACTGGGGGTGTGACCCACAAGTCAGATGTGTATTCGTTCGGTGTTGTATTATTCGAAGTCTTGTGTGGAAGGAGTGCAGTTCTTCCAGATGAAGAGTTGGGAGAGGGGTTATTAAGTCAACTGGCCAAATCTCATTTAGATGATATGATTGATCCACATCTACGAGAACAGATGGACCCCGAAGCATACAAAATCTTCTCAGACACGGCATTTTACTGCATACAAGAGGAACGAGCAAAGCGTCCGCATATAGATCAGGTTGTCAATAGACTTGAGAAAGCTTTGCAACTCCAGTGGAAACGTGAAAATCCAGTTGACAGTACATCATCCAATCGTTTGAAGGTAATTAATTTCCTTAAACTTTTAATTTGAGGCCGATTACGAATTATCCTAATTAATAAACAAGAGTTACTAATATTATTAAGTGTTGTTTTCTAGTTTAACGTATAACCACTATATCCTCGTTATACGATTTTTTTGTACAAAAAGATGAGTAATACTGTAAAACACTGTATGTATGTGATTTTGATTATACATTATTATCTTTTTTAACATTGTATTTTATATTTCATAGATTATAATAAGCTATAACTAAAAATATTATATAAAACTAATTTTTTGTAATTTATGTGGTGAATATAAAAGTATGAAATAGTTTGCTACACAAAATATTAATAGTGGGTTCATTCTGAATGCATACAGAAGATCTTTTCAAGGATGTAACTCTTAAGAAAGTAATGATGTAATCAGCGTGTTCAGTTTTTCAAATTGAAAATATGTATTCAAAGTAAAAGTATTTTAAATTTTATTATACCATAATCATTTTTGTGAAATACTTGAATAGGCAATCCATATTAGTGTTTACCATTTACAAAAGAATAAAGGTAAGATTATGCATTTTACGGGGAAGGAACAGGTATAGGTATGGTTTGTAACACCCCCAATTCATGGTTGCAGCGGAATTCAAACTGGGTGTTACTCGACGGCACAATAGTCACAATGATAGAAAACGAACTCCAATTGAGTCGTTTTAAAAGATTTATCATTCAAATTATATAAATATCAGAGATTACAAAATGAGGTCCCAATTGGTTCCATGTTTACAATGTATAATAAATGAGTTTTGAATGATAATAAAATTTATAGCCCTCTTGAGTATCCGTGCCATCCTTGATCATCATGAACCTGAAATACATGCTTGAGAGGTCAACACAAAGGTTGAGTGATATTCATAGAGTTTGTTTAATGTTTGAACACAATATGTTGGTAGTGTGAGCTATAGACTCACACCAATGTTTGGAAAACAAAACAGGCAGGCTACGTTATTATATGCCCATAAAATGTATTATACACTAAGCTTATGACACCAAAACGTTAACGTGTACCAATATCGATCGGCAGATTTATCCCGGTAGGTACTTTGCTAACATACCTAAATCTCAAATATTAGTGCATTTGTTCGAACTTAGTCAATACAAATGGGATTCATCAATCCCAATAGGCCTATTCACAATATTTGCGCTCACTATTGCTAGTGATTAAATGGTTCATAATAAGGGATCTCGGTTTAGCAAGGCTGGTACTTAGTGATAATAAAACAATCAGGCAAGCATACAATTTAAAAACATTGTGCTCGGTTAAAAATAGCATGTATTCCCCCCAAGGATTTGTAAAACAATTAAGTAATGGAAAGTGGGGCAATGAACTCACCTTAAGTAGGATAGCAAGTAATGAAGGTGATGATTGGATCGTGTAGGTTTCTACGAGCAACCTATAATAGAATGTTGCGACTTAGGATTTGAGTACATAATATGAAGTAGTGCCTATATATATATATATATCTTGCATTTATAGTCCATGATGTGGTATGTTGTATAGTGTAAGTCTTTGAAAGAAAAGATTCATGAAACATGTATGTTTTGTATATCGTTTACTACCGTTCGGGCCGACATAATTCAGAAGTCATGTTAGTAAGCGTTCGAGGAGCCAGGACACTTTAACTCGTAAATCCACAACTCATCTCGACGGCTTACATAATGAACTCCTCACATGAGGCTCCCTACTATTGTAGTAGTTGATGAAATATATAGATATAAGTTTTGATCCGAAAGGTTACATGTCCGATATTTGAATAAACTTAGGAAAGTTTATTAGTACATGAAGATTGTTATTAGGGGTAGTTTCATAAGTCTTGTATGACCATTTTCTCTTTGTAATATCTCATGGTTCCTTTTTAAGTGAAGTAGATCCAAATTGCTTGTTCAATATATCGCCAATTCCTTGTTTCATGTTTACGCCTATGTAAGTTTACTTGGTCATTTTGTCATGGCCTAGCCATGACCTTTGGTCCTTGTTCCAAGGTCATGAGACTCAACCTTGGCTCTAGCCATGGTTGTGTTCTTGATTATAGGTCATAAGACCTCTTGTTCCTTTTAAAGTATAACCATAATATAGTGACTTTGGTCTAAAAATGGGCTGTTAAGATTTTGAAGAAAATTATCACTCAGAAAGCGTTTTCAGGGCTCGAGCTTCTTTGTTCCTGAACGAAAACGTCGTTCCGGACAACTTTCGTGTTTTAACTTTTTGATGAATCGGAACAGAAGTGGGACTTTCAAAACCCAAATTTGATCAGAATGGTATTTGGCAGTTTGCCGCAAAGTTTTGGTAACTTCAAATGGGCGTAACTTTTGACTCGTATACTCGTTTTAGGTGGTTCAAATTGCTATGGTTTCCTTGTTAAGTCCTCTACTGTAATATGTAATGATCCAATATCATAATTTTACCATTTTGGTCATGGTTTTCCAAGAAAGTCACTAGTTTACTTGTTTGAATAACATAAGTTACATATATGTATCAATACTTGTTTTACTCACTTTTTATACATCATGGACATGAATACAAGACATAATATAGCATGAATAATATGTAAATAACATGAACATGATTATTCAACAAGAAGCATGTTAGGGTTTGGCTTACAACTTTTGGCTTTCAAAGATGAAAGGAAGTTAACATGTAAGGATAGGACTTTGATAGACTTGCTTCAACCTACTTCACTTCATGCAATCTTTCTACTCTTGTAATCTTGAAAGATGGATGATGAAGGTTGAGGTGACTTGAGTGGATTCAAACTCAAGAGAAATCACCAAGTATATAAGGTTAAGGAAGTGTTTTGATAACCTAAGATCAAACTAGGGTTTCTATGTTGTTGTAGCACTTGATTCTTGGATGAAACTTGGAGTAAATGAGTTAAGAATGAGATGATGGTCTGTGTTATGTGTGTGGGTCGTTGGAATGACCAAGGAGGGGAAGGAGAGGCTTAAATAAGGTCTTGAGGAGGTTACATGTATGACTAGTCAACACTTGGAGACCAAGTTGAACACATGTTCACATCTTAAGGCTTATAGCATGGGATTAAGCCACCTAGGGGCTGAATCCCCCTCCCCCTAAGTCGGTTTGCCAAGCTTGGGGAGCAAGGGTGGACTTTTGATGATATTATCCAAGCTTATGGAGCTAGTTTCGACTCCGTAAAATGCCAATCGTAAATGATTAAGCCTCAAAACGTAAAACCGGGTATCGTAAAAATACGAAACTTGGAAGAATGGTTAAACATGTCAAAATACTCCATAATAAAATATAAAATGAGTGGTAGGTTCCATTTGGGTGGTAAAACCCTGCTAAAAACTGAAAACACGGGTCAAAAACGCGTAATACGTAAAACGTACGAATATTGCGTAAAATTGAGAAAAGTAAAATGTTACTCTTCTAATAGGATAAAAATGATTTAAAATGACTTATAATGTCTAGACTGGGCTCAGTCTAGTGTCGGTTGATATTAAATGTCTTTTAGACATCAAACCGTAAGCCTAAAAATCAAGGAATGATTTTTGGTCAATGGAGGAGGGAAAAATATGTTGACTTTTTCTAATAAGTTGAAAACTCAAATCGTATTAGAAACGCGGTGCAGGTATAGGCTAAGGTTACGGCTGAGTAAAAACGCTTAAAAACTGAAAATTTCAGTTTTTCACGGCCGAGGCTTATTTTGGTCATGTTTTTCTCAGTCACGATTAATTCTCAAATAAATCATGAGTGTGTCAAACATTTTTCTGATGTGGGGTCACCTGACGGGGTCGAATTTCGTTGTGCGTAGAATTTCTGAATGACGTTTTACCCTAAAACGTGTAATTCCTTAATAACTTTTACGAAAATAATCTGACGAATGTCAAACATTTAATTTGCCATGGAAATGATTTATCACTCGAGAATATCAAATAAAAATCAACTTTCGAGAAAGTTTCGGGAAAAATGAATAGTAAAAGTGAATAGTGAAATTTTCCGGGAATAGTAGTTAACCTGAAATTGCGAATTGTTACATGGTTTAAGGACTTAAAATGATCGTACCCAAAAGCAGAGGGTTTTCTAAAGTCAACTTTAGTGGCATGACCCACTTTGTCTTTTCTATTTTTATTATGTTTTTGTCCCTTAGACAACCACTAATATAATGTTACTCTTTTCCTTTTTTCTAGAAAGAGCAAAACAATTTTACAAAAGGCAACCAAGAAAACCAGTAACAACATAAAGATAAAAACCTTCAAGAGGGATGAAATCATTTTCCGACTAGTTAACTTGAAAAAATGAACTGTTGCTTTTGAATGTTGTCATATTTTCTAAAGGTTACTCATAATCAATTATTATTATTATTATTATTATTATTATTATTATTATTATTATTATTATTATTATAATTATTATTAGTATTAGTATTAGTATTAATATTAGTATTAGTATTATATTTCTTACTAGCATTAATGAGGTGATGCATGACTCTATAATGTTGCAGGAGAAGAACTTTGAACACTTGAAGATTGGACTAGATGTTATAAAAGAGGCTACCAAGAATTTTGACGATTCACATTGCATTGGGTCAGGCGGATTCGGTAATGTATACAAAGCAGATCTTGAACATTTCGATAGCAGTAATTCCTCGTCGATAGAAGGTGTGAATAAGTGTGATTTACCAAGAAAGCGAAGCACGGTAGCCATAAAGCGCATTCACAATCAAAAAGGAGAAGAAGGGTTCATTTCAGAAATTGAAACTCTAACTACTTGTAAGCATGATAACATAATCTCTCTTCTTGGCTTTTGTTATGAAGGTAACGGTGCAATGATCCTGGTTTATGAGCATGCTTCGAAAGGTAGTCTTGAAAGCTATTTGGGAAGCAGTGATAGAATGACTACTTTTAATTGGGTGCAACGTCTAAATATATGTCTTGATATTGCACATGGTTTGAAATACATTCACAACAACACAGATCATCGCAAACAAAAGATGATACATCGTGATATCAAGAGCGATAATATTCTGTTGGGAGATAATTGGAAGGCAAAGATTGCGGATTTTGGACTCTCCAAATTCCGCCCAGCAGATCAAGTGGCCAGCACTATCTATACCAATAGGATTGCAGGTACATATATGTATTTGGATCCAGAATATGAGAAGGATGGTAGATTAAATAAGAAATCAGACATTTACTCGTTTGGAGTAGTGTTGCTTGAGATCTTGACTGGGAGTTTGGCCTATGATTCTGTATACACCAAGGTGAATGACAAGGGAATTGCACCCATTGCAAGAGATCATTTTGAAAAGGGAACAATAATGGAAATTGTTGATCACAAGATAAAGGAGGAGACCGATGAACATGTCTTTTCTTTAAGTAAAGGACCCAATAAAGAGTCTTTGGACATCTTTTTAGACATCGCATTTCGATGTGTAGCAGAAACTCAAGCGCAGCGTCCAACAATAGAAGTTGTCATCCAAGAACTCAAAAAAGCGTTAAACTTTCAGGTAAGTAAATAATTTAAAAGACAACTTATTAATTTCTTCATATTCTTGATAGTAACATGTGACATATCATACATTATACTTTGTGTAAACAACATTTTCTCAAACCGTTACTCATTATTAGATCTTTTTTTAAGGGTATCTAACTATCTCACTATATACAACAAATCAATCTCACAATGTCCTAAGCGATTTATTGTTTAAGTTATTTCACCGGGTATAAACCCTTTACCCCAAAAAAAAGGTTTTGGGATTTATTGTTTTGATCTTAAACTTTTATGTAAACATAATAATTTAAATTTATAACGTGCTAATGAGTTGCCGGTAAACCTCCTCACTCTTTTCTTCCATGTATATATATTTTTTTGTTTAGTTTAGAAATTGCAACAACAAACCTTGATTTGCAACCATAACTTTGACATGAACTTGGAGACTGAAAAAAATTAAATTTTGATTGAATAGAATCCTGTATGGCAAGTAGTTTCAGTTTGTTTTTGACTTACTACATCGATTGACTGTCTGGTGATTCACAGGAGAACCACAAAGACGACCTCAAACTGTCACTTAAGGACATAAAGTTAGCGACACAAAACTTCAGCCAAGACAATGTCATTGGACAAGGAGATTTTGGGAAAGTATATAAAGGAGTAGCTACTCACTCTCATGGACATACCATCTTTGCTGCAAAGCGCTTGGATAGGAAGTCTGCTGAAGGAGAAGCTGAATTTATGACAGAACTAGAAATCCTTATGGAGTATAAACATGAAAATGTCATTGGTCTTGTAGGCTACTGTGATGAAGAGGATGAGAAAATTATTGTTTACGAGTATGCATCGAGAGGAAGTCTTGATAAGTACTTGGACAATGATAGTCTTACGTGGGTAATGCGGCTAAAAATATGCATCAATATTGCAATCGGGTTGGAGTTCCTTCATGGAAAGGGTTCAAGTCCAGAAATGGTGATACATAGGGACATCAAAAGCAGCCACATACTACTGCTTGATGATTGGAAAGCAAAAATTACTGATTTTGGGCTTTCCTTAGTTTGTCCAACAAATCAAGATGCGGACTATGTCATCGACAATGTTAAAGGCACAATTGGCTATCGTGACCCACTACACTCGAAAAAAGGCTTCTTAACTAAAGAATCTGATATATTCTCACTGGGTGCGGTTTTGTTTGACATATTGTGTGGGAAACTATCGTCCATAGAACTAGACGATGAGTATCTTTATTTACCCTTTTTGGCTAAACAACACTATCATGTCAGAAAACTTGATAAGTTGGTGTTTGAGGGTATCAAAGAACAAATTGTGCCACAGTCATATACTACATTTACAAGGATTGCCCTTCAATGCTTACATCACACGAGAGAAAGACGGCCAACAGTAGGTGAAGTGATAATACAACTTAAGAAAGCATTGGAATACCAAGTAAGTTTTTATAATTATTTCAAATTAGGCTACCATTTCTTTCACATACAGATCTAAAACTATATCACTCAAAACAAAAAATAAATCAAATGTCAAAACGAAAAAGACAACAAGTTTCAATGATCCAAAAAAAAATGTGTTGCCTATGTTTGCTAGAAGGTCTTTAGTTGTTTCTTCAACGATAGAAATGTAAATGTATGAAATATGAGCTTATTAATTGTTTAATGAATGTACAGGAGGATTATGAGATATGGGAGTCGAAATTGCCTAAAGACTACAACGAAATAATCCAGATGTCAAAGTGCCCTGAAGATTATTCTACCATCAAGAAAGAGGATCTTTACAACATCTTTTCTGAAGGAATCCTCCTTCAACAGGACAAAGTGGTAATCAGTTCATTCTCAAATCTCAGTTATATTTTTGTGCATCCTGTGTTCTATGTATCCTTTAGTTTATTAGGGATGAATCAAAATCATGCATGCATTTACACATCATAACATTGAGTCTAACTTGTTTTTTTTGTTGTTGTATAACAGTTGCTGTCATTCGATGGTATTGGAGAAAGAAATGCAGTGGTTTCAGCGGCAATGTTTTCCTACAAAAACAGCTGTCCACTTGAGTGGAAATCTCTTCGAGAATCAAGGTTATTCTCTCTAACTCTGTTGGTACATATACACTATTGTTAGATGCATAAATTTATGCTCTAATCAACAATCTAATATGATCAACAACTTTTAGGATAAGAAATATAAACAACTGGGTTTCATAAACAGATATAATACAAAATTGTTATACTCGAAGAAGAGTAAATAGTAGATGCTTTGTAACTTGTACAGGTTCAGTCCTAGAACGTCTTATATCTTTATATATCAACTCTAAAGTATCTTCAAGCTTTAGTTTATTTATACGTTGAACCTTGATATTTACTGAAAATACACAAAAAACTTTATAAGTTTAAAACATAATAATTAGGTAATAATGATCAAGCTTAAGGTTGTATGACATGTACTTTTTCACTCATCAAAAGGAATGGAAATTCAATCTTAGACAAAATTATATTTTTGATAGGAATTGGATTACATAGTGCCTATTTTGAAAAAAAGTGTATTTTATGTCAACTTAAATGACTGTTCTTCCTATATGAGATTTTAGAGTACTTATCAAAATTAAAGGGTGAATAACATGAGTAGAGCTACTTTAAACTATGCATTTATGGAATTCTTATATAAGATTTTAGAGTCTTCTTAACTGATTTTAATAGTCTCAGATTTGGAATCTGGGGTGTTATGTCGATATTTACATGTTGCTTGTAGTCGTCTAGTCGATATGTACTATGTTGCTTGATTTTGTATTTACTTGCTTTTTTCAAAACAGGATGAGGTACACCTTGTTTTCGGCCTTCTGTTTGCACGGCAATGAAACAAAAATTTTGCTAGCATCTTGCTTGTCTATTTTAAGATATAATCCCTCTAAAAATAAATACTCTAACTTAATGGTTAAAAGAAAATTATCATAGTTAATTATATATTTATTGATTCAATAAGTTTCAGTTTTGAATTTAAGTCTTTTCCTAATTCCCAAAGAAATTGTTTTCTCAATTTTTTTAGTTTAAAGAAATACTAAATTCTAAAGTAGAAGTGTACATCCGGGGGAATAATGGTTATGACTGACTCGGACTTGAATATTTATAACATGTGCAGATTTGAGTCGGTAGTGGAGATGTCCGATGTTTCCAATTTGAACATCGAAATTAAGACAGATACTCGATTATTATCTCTGAATGCTGCTTATGGGGTCTATTTACTCTTCAAACTCTGTGATTCAAGAAAAGTTTCAACTAAACCGATGTATGTTAATCTAAAGTATAGAGTGGGCTCCGAAAATCTACATGCATATTTTGCAAAACAGAGAGACGAAGAGTGGATGATGATCGAGTTGTACAGATTCATAAATCAGAACGAAGATGTCATGTTTACGTTTCTAATAGAGAGCTTTTCGTCGTTCTATTGTGGAGATGGTTCGATTTATGTCGAAGGCATTGAATTTCTAGCAATTGACAAAGTGAGTTTAGAAATATACCTTGGCTCCATTCTATATTCTTTTGTTTATATATAAAAACCATGTCCATGCAATGTTGCATATTTAACATGATTGTACACAGGTGAAACATGAAGAAATCGGAAAGTTGAAGGATATCCAGCAAGTCTTGGAATCAAACTTCAATGTGGATCGCGTGCAACAATTGCCAACTAACTTTGAAGAAATATTTGAGATACACAGAAACTATGATGAGTTGTTTTGGGTGGGCGAAGTAAACGGGAAGAAACTTCTTGTGGTTTCGGCAAAGGCAGCTCTATACAAATTTCCTAATGCGGATCTCTTTACTTCGAAACCATCATCCCAGTCAAGGTTTGCTTTTTTGAACTAGACTTGGCATGTTTTCCTGTGAGCAGTAAACTTTCCTAATTGTACACTCACAATGTGCACATCTAATCTTATCCAAATATTTGAAAATGTTTTACAAAAGAAAATAAAAACTACTGCAGATTTTAAATTTAAGGCCAATCTTCTTTATTGTTTAGTAAAATACTGAAAATTTGTGTATAAATGGTTGACAAAAGTATCACATCTTGATTTGTCTTTTTGTGTCTTCAAAATTAACATTGTTTCTAGTATGTAATCATAATATGTATAGTACATGCAGATTTCAAGAGGTGATTGAGCTTTTGCCACAACAAGTATTCTATATTAATTGCACGATTAGAAGTCAAATGTTGTCAGCCGATACAGAATACACGTGTTATCTTGTATTCAAGCTTTCAGAAGAATGTCAAGGGCTTCATAATCCGTTGAAGGTACGAGATCTACTCCACCAAGTAAACGAAGAGGCTGAATTTTTCTATTTTATTACCCCAAGCCCACCGAATATAAATGATATTACACGGGTTCCAAAACAAAGGGAAGATGGATGGATGGAGATTCAAGTGTGGAAATTTAACTCGACTCATAATTTCAAGGATGACTCTCTTTCTATCTATATGAAGTTTACAAGTCATGAAGGAACTATGTCTGGCCTCATCATATGTGGCCTTGAGTTTCGGCCAACGTTTATTACTTCAAGCACGCTCAATTGAGCCTTTATTTTCAAACTCAAGTGTGGTTAAGCTTTACTTTGAAACTCAAGTTTGGTTTCTTAACAGATACATTATGAGCTTGACCCGACTCGATTGTTCAAGGTAAATATTGACAGACTCGATATATTGAGTTTGGCTTGACTTAAATTTGTTGGGGTCATGGTTAGCTGAGCGAATTTTGTTGTTAGTTGCTTTGATTTAATTAGTTTTTACAATCTCTATAAATTGAGATTAAAAATGGTATAAAAGATGTTTGAATGCTCGTGCAGCAATGGTTGTGTAACATTTCTACTTTATGGATTATCGATGTAAATTTTGAGCCTAGTGATCAAGTTCATAACGTAGTATAAACTACCTCATGTGTGTGATCTAGTTTAAATTGCATTATAGATTTGCAAGTTTTGTATTCGAACAATGTTGGTTCAGTTTGTTTTCGTCAGTAGTATAGAGTAGGGGTATTTGCATCCCACGTTGCCAAACAATCCATGAAAATCATACTTATTGGCTTCAAAGCGATGTCATTGTTTTGGTTTAGTGTTTTTGTTGCAATTACTAGTTATAATTTTATTAATCATGGAATCTACAAAGATTAATTTTATTATATCAAATCAAATTAATTTTTTGATTTTTAAATCATTGTAATTTGTATCTAATTTTAGTAAAAAGCTTATAATTGAATTGGTGAATTTCGAATGAGCTGAACCTAAACGAGTATGAGTGTGAGCCCATCTAATAGTCGAGCTTGAGCTTTATAATTTTGTTTCGATTTCAACATCACTTAAGGTATGTACAAAAAATCTACCAACTTAGTTAATTGATCAAAGAATTTATTTTTCCTTAAATCTTATATTTTTATGTAGCAAAACATTTTTACAAAAGTATTTTTTTATTATAAAGAAATGTTCTAATAAGAAAAATAAATTTGAATTTGAAATTCTCCAACAACTATTTTCCCGCCTAAAATCAGATAAATTCTCACCACATCAGGAAAAAAATAGGATCGTCTTGTGGGACGGTCCTGTAAAGGTGGACGGTCCCTTATACATATGGGATCGTCAAAGGTTTAAGGGACCATCCCCCGCTCCTCTCTACCTCAAAGTGCAAGAGAAGAACGCCCGTATTCGTCAAGTAACGAAGTGTTAAAGAATAGTCATTCACCTCGTAACCCTTGTTTCTTTTTCTCTCCTCAATCTAAATTCTCTACATCTCAATTCTTGTGTAAGATCCCACTTGTGTGTAAGCTCGGAATCCTGTTGTGTATTCGGACTTGGTGTTGGTCCGTGTTGTGTTCTGTGTAGTGGTTGCTATCGTGTGTAGTGTATAGTAGTGTGTAGATTGGTTCTAGCTAGGATTAGGACTCGACATTTCGCTTAGTGTCATAAATTGGTGTAAGCGAAGGTGTACGGTTTTCTCTGCCATAAGGGAGCTTGTTGATATAGTGTTTGTGAAACTCTCGAGCGTGATACTCGAGGAGTGGAGTAGGGCGAAAGGTGAGCTTCGTAGCCGAACCATTATAAATCTCCGTGCCCTGATTTGATCGTTTCTTCTCTTTACTCTTACATACTTCTTACCTTGTTATTGTTATTTATATTACTTATGTTCATAATATTGTTGTGTTGATATCACATAAACTTCGAATCTAAAAGTTTTTGTAAAATAACTTGAAAAATATTTTGAAAACGTAATTAAAGAAACGGTCAAACTATTCACCCCCCCCCCCCCTCCTTTTTTTTAGTTTCTACGGTATTCTACTATTTTCGAAGACTTGCACTATACACTAATGTATGGATTGCCTTTCATGTATAGTTTACTCACGAGACAAACTGAGAAAATGAATTATTTTTTCTTCCTTCTTTTTTTCATTTCTTTTTCTTTGAAGTCAAGAACACAAACTACAACATTATTTTCTCTTCTTTTCTGTCTATATTTTCTCTCTCATTAATCTAAATCAATGAGCACTCGGTATGACAAGTTATTAGGCAAATCATATCCCTATAGCTCAGCCATACAGCTTGACACCACAACCTCCATCTAGTTATAAGATCTCGCGTTAAATTTACCAGCCGAATTACATGGTATTTCTTATTTATCTTTTGCTTTTTTGTGTTTCATTTTGGTTAAATGTGGGCCGGTGGGTGTCTTATAAATGAAAAAAGAGTGTTTTTTTATGCTATATATTCTGAATTATAGTGGAAAAAATGTTGAATCGACATCATTTTTTCACTATAAAACAAGCCCTATAACTCATGGACACTAAATTAAATGCACATAAGCACTTTATTGCTATGATGCGTAATAGAGCCCTGTTTCTTGGTTGAAAACCTTGCTTTATGTGAATAAAAAAACCATTTTTAACTACCATAGAGCCCTGTTTTTTACTTACAAAACATGGCTTTATGATTTTTTTTTTCTTTTTTTTTTTTACTTTTTTAATTTTTGTTCAATACCACCTGTTTACAAATATATTTCCAGGTATAAAGCCACAACCCAACTAGAAACAAGCAGAACTAAGAACAAAATTACAAAACCATAACCATGAAGGTTAATACCAAAACCAATGGATTGAAGATCTAAGATCAGTTTCAAAATAAAATAATATGGTTCCTACGGACTATTAAACATACTAAATACCAGTAATTAAACATCACACAACAATTTCAGAATCAAGTGTTTCACGTGCCTTAAGATTTTCTTTTGCATGTC
Source organism: Artemisia argyi (assembly GCA_030686995.1). NCBI lineage: Eukaryota > Viridiplantae > Streptophyta > Magnoliopsida > Asterales > Asteraceae > Artemisia > Artemisia argyi. Next base: position 6,440,980 of record CM060689.1, read on the forward strand.
TGCTGCTGCTTCCCTAGATTTAGCATGTCTTCTTTCACGAGTAGTAATTATTTGATCGAAGCAGTTGTAGATGATAAGCAGAATAGTAAATATAGCAGAAGGCCCGAAGATGCTTCAATTTTATCATCAAACTTGCTTTTGGAGGTAGACACCGTTCCATTTGCTAAACTTGATCCTGTAAAAAGAAACAATAATTAATCAAGTCATTTCTTACATCAAAAATATAACTTTCATGGAATGTAATTACCATAACCATCCTACAGTAACAAAAAATATTGCTTTTCTATTTTATGTCCATATTGTAGTAAGATGATAAAAGAAGATACAAGCATTTATAGAGTGGGTATCAACGCAATATAAAGAAGAATCTTTGAATAAGTTAACAGACCTTGAATAACTACATTTTCCATTGCTCAAATGCACCATGGAAGGAGCTACTTTCGTCCTCGTCTTTAAATTGAATAGTGGTTCCCTTTGAATAAGTTTTCTGTTTCAAACGTAAAAATACCAAGTCAATCTACCAATGTATGCATATTGAACACCATAATAATACTCACATAATTAGCAACATTGTTTTCTTCTGTATATTAGATGAATCAGAAAGTGTTATCTCCGAGCACATTTAAATGAGTGGCATATGGCATAGTAAGCACTCAACACCAATGTTGCAAGATTAACACAAATCAAACCATGATTGGCTAACATAACATAGTCAACATCTTAACTCACATCATAAATTCTTCAATAATAAATCAAAACACATCTCGGTAGCTACACAGCCTGGTTGTGGCAAGGAAAAGTTTCAAAAACAGCTACGGAGACACACACCAGTTAGGCCACATACATTTGAGTCAAAGACTCACCCTCGTCCGTTACCCGCTCTACAAATCAGACTTAAAAAAAGCATATTTAAACCATAACTCAGTTGAAATTCAAAAAATAATACTAATAAACACCCAACCAAATAAATATATAAAGGATTAGCTGATTTCCATCAAAACTCATATATGTGAGATGTATGCAGTAAAATATGTAATTAAAAAAACAGTGTCACTTACTATAAGCATTGCCCCATATGCATGAATATTTTGAGATGAAGTGTTGCTACCACATGAGGTCAACCTGAAGCATGCTGCAAGTAAATATGATTACGAACATTAGTATTATTTCTTTGCTTTAAGTAAATATGATTATGGCACCAATAGGTCACTTACATTTCTCAGATATAGAGCTGGTTTGACAGTAATGCCTAAAAATTACAAGAGACAGGGGTCAATATTTGGCCGGTTATTTGAGACCATAAATAGCATAGAGCAGAAATAGGGGACATAAAGAAATACCCTTTGCTGCAACTGAGTTCTTGTGTACTTGTTGGACAATACGACCCTGGTGAACAAAACTGCTAGCTAATATCTCCCCAAACTGACCACTTAAACCTACTATCTTTTTTTTCTTCTTCATATGTAATTGACTAGTTTATAAATTGTATAGCAGAATATATTGGCAAGTTATGTACTTAGATAACGCCTATCATAAAAAGAAAATTATGTTTTACCAAGTTGAATTAATATGTTTTAACTATAATTACCAAGTCTGTTGAGAAGGAGTAGCCTGAATGTGGATTAAAAATTAATGTAATTGACACTTTGTATGATAGATTGTAGTTGACTTCCTTACAAGTTTCTTAAATCTTAACATGCCTTGTATGCTCAAACAGTACTTATAGTGTAGCTGTTCTTGTGTCTTATATCTGTTTGTGTATGACACAATTAGATCACAATTACGTAGATGAGGCGTTGATACCTTCTTAGAGGTTTCTATATTGCTTGAAACACTTGATTTGTTGTAATTTTAGATATCTTAGTATATTTAAGGGTGCAAGTTACTAGTCATGGTACTATTTTTATGCAAACGTTGATGGAATTTATGCGCTTGGTTAGCTAAGACAACAATGATCCTAATTTTATGCAACAAAAAGGAGATTATACTGATGCACCACTTTTTTTTTTTTTCAAATACTTTTCCAATATCTTCATGACCAGTAAGGGCAAGTCATCTTGATACTATATTAACTTTGAAGATGTTTAGTTAAGCTGAAGACATAATGATATGCAGGGTGTGGAAATAAAAATAGTTTTGATTGAAGACAAAATGTGCAAACTTGTACCTAAGCAGCTCACTCAATGTGGTTTAGCCTACTGTGAACAAGAAATCATTTGAGGCAATCAAATGTTTGATACTTTTTTTGTTTGTCATGTACAGAAACATGTATTTTAACAAAGACAATTAAAGAAATTCACCTGCATAAATATCAAATACTTATTTCTGACAATGAGTTAATAAAAATGTGCAAATAGCGAACACCATATTTTGTTTATATTCATGCTATGTATGTTCAGGCCGGTGCTACATACTGTCACATTTAACGGGGAAAAAAAAAATCATAGAACCACAAGTAAAAGAACCGAAGAGCTAGAACAATGACGTCCCTTTTAATATTTTAAATCTAAACTACAGAAATGATGAAACTATAATGTTAATGGCCATTTTGAATCTTTGAATTCTAAAACTTTTTTTAAAATTTGCGGTTCTTTCAGTACTTAACCGATACCCGCGGTCCTGGACCGAACCGAGAACCGAAATTATTAAGATTAAAGAACCGAAAACCAGACCGTGGGTCTGAATTTCGGTTCGGGTTGGGTGGGTTGCGGTTCGATTCTCGGTCTATTTGCTCACCCCTACATCAAATTCAATAAAACGAACAAAAAGTCATAAGCCTTACAAACTAATAAAATAGCAGAGAAAGTACAACATACAAGTGCCATGAATCGATCTTGCATTAATCATCACAAAATGCGACCGATATCTCGAATTCACCCCTACAAATCACAAAATACCATCAGCACTCCATCAATCTCCAAAAAAAAAGAAAAACTTTATGATTCATAACAACAAAATTCACCATTTTTATAAATAAGACACCCATTAATCTTATATATTCCATGAAATGATGATCGAAATCTCCTATAAACACCTCCATATTACTGCAAACAATTCAAAACTAAAACTTTAACAAATGTGTATTCAAAATGATTAATAAGACAGAATATATACTTGATTGTTGAAGATTGAGCGACGAGCAATTACTGAGATGAGTTTAATTCAGTTTGTGGTTATGCAACCTCAATTTTGTTGGAAATTAGGTTTAATTTTGGAATTATTAGGGATGTTTATTAACCCTAATTGCAGGATTTGAAATGGGATTTAAAAGGTTTAGAGGCTTCTAGGGATATAGTACGTTTAATGAAAATGATTTTGCCCCAATATTGAAAGGAAGGTAAAGGGGTTGTGAAATGTGAAAAGGGGGAAAAGAATTTAGGGTTTTGTGAAGGTATGAAAATTGGGGAGGGAAATAACCCGCCCAAAAGTTTAAGCATTTTCGATTCATTTTGAAAAGAACCGTATGCTGTTTTACGTTGTGTTGTTACAAAACAACGTTTGATAAAGCCCAGTCTTGATAATGAAAACAGGGCTCTAATGGTGTTTTCGATAAAGCCCGGTTTTATGAAAGAAAACGTGGCTCTTTGCGAGGAATAGAGCCCGGTTTTGAGGTAGAAAACACGGCTTTAAACTTTTTTAAGATAGAGCGCGGTTGTGTACAAGAAAACATGGCTTTATACCGTCTTTTATAATTTTAGAGCCTTTTTTTCACTAAAACCGGGATCTATTAAGGGGGCTCTATGTCTATTTTTGTAGTAGTGGACCTTTGTGTGTGACCACCTTTTATAGGTTCGACCATTGTGTGTACATTTGTTTTTATATAACGATTTTACCCCTCTGTTATTGATAAACGGAAAGGTAAAATTATCACAAAATACATGTAATTGTTGAAAAAAATAATTAAAAAATAAAAAAATTAAGAAGCCCAAAGTGTAAAGTCATGTTCAATTATATTCCATAGAAGCTGTTGAAGAAATGGATCGATCGTGGTGACTTGTAACAAACAAACAGCTCAACAACAACAACTATCATCATCAATGGCTACTGAATCTGCTTCTTCTCCGGCCCCACCACCACCAAAGGGTCGCCGGTCCAAGTACATCTGGCCTCTTCTCCTCGCCGCCAATTTCTCCATCGGAGGTACATTTCAATTTATAAAAACCCACTTACCTTTCTTACTATTTCTAAGCAGTATCTCTGTTTCTCAGCTATATCCGCCCAAGACCCGGCTCTTCCGGCCATGACCCGGCTTTATCCGGCCATGACTGTAACAATTCGCATTTTCAGGATAATTACTATTCCCGGAAAATTTCACTATTCACTTTTACTATTCATTTTTCCCGAAATTTGATTTTTATTTCTTGGGCTCAAGTGATAAATCATTTCCATGGCAAATTAAAAGTTTGACATTCATAAGCTCATTTTCGTGAAAGTTATTAAGGAATTACACGGGATTACACGTTTTAGGGTAAAACGTCATTCAGAAATTCTACGCACAACGAAATTCGGTCGCGTTAATTTTCCCCGTATCAGAAAAATGTTTGACACACTCATGATTTATTTGAGAATAAATCATGACTGAGAAAAACATGACCAAAATAAGCCTCGGCCGTGAAAAACTGGAAATTTCAGTTTTTAAGCGTTTTTACTCAGCCGTAACCTTAGCCTATACCTGCACCGCATTTCTAAGACTATTTGAGTTTTCAACTTATTAGAAAAAGTCAACATATTTTTCCCTCCTCCATTGACCAAAAATCATTCCTTGATTTTATAAGTCATTCCTTGATTTTTAGGCTTACGGTTTGATGTCTAAAAGACATTTAATACCAACCGACACTAGACTGAGCCCAGTCTAGACATTATAAGTCATTTTAAATCATTTTTATCACATTAGAAAAGTAACATTTTACTTTTCTCAATTTTACGCAATATTCGTACGTTTTACGTATTACGCGTTTTAGACCCGTGTTTCTAGTTTTTAGCAGGGTTTTACCACCCAAATGGAACCTACCACTCATTTTATATTTTATTATGGAGTATTATGACAAGTTTAATCATTCTTCCAAGTTTCGTATTTTTACGATACCCGGTTTTACGTATCGTGGCCTAAAAACTTACGGTTAGCGATTATCGGAACCAAAACTGACTCCGTAAACGAGATATTATCAAACTTCCTTCATACTCCTCCTAAATATCTAACAAATATCTAGATACTTTCACTTGTTGCTAAAATTACCATTATACCCTTTCATTGAAATTACAAAATTGCCCTTGGTCTATATAATGCCTAAACTAGTCATATATCCTAAAAAAAAAAAGACTTCATCTCATCTCTTTGTTTTTCTCTCAATACCAACGACCCAAGCACCCTAAAACACCCCATTTGATCATTGATCTTGCTTATTCAATCCATCACAAGTTCAAGGCATAATTCCTAGTTGATCCTTAACACCTTTTCACCCATAAAACTCCATAAAATCACCACAAAAACTCATCCAATTTCCAAGTGTTCTTAGTGAAGATTTTTACTAAAGGTTGTTTTTATGTTAGATTAGTGTTTATCAAGGGATTATAAGATAGGGTTTTTGATATGGAAGCTTGGCTATGGTTGGAAAATATTTGAAAGATTAAGTAGTAATTCTTGGTCTTGATCTTGGTTCTAGTTAGTTTCTTCACAAGTTGTAAGCAAACCCTAACTTGCTTCTTGTTAAATAATCATATTCATGTTATTTACCTATTATTCATGCTATATTATGTCTTGTATGCATGTCCATGATGTATAAAAATGAGTAAAAGATGTTGTTATAATTGATTGTTACAATAAGTTACTAAAACAAGCAAACTAGTGACTTTCTTGGTAAGACCTGATCAAAATGGTAAAAATATGATATTGGATCATTACATATTACAGTAGAGGACTTAACAAGGAAACCATAGCAATTTGAACCACCTAAAATGAGTATACGAGTCAAAAGTTACGCCCATTTGAAGTTACCAAAGATTTCCGGCAAAACTGCCTAAACCTTCCTGTCTTGCATTCTGAGTTTTTGAAAGTCACCCTTCTGCTCCGATTCATCAAAAAGTTAAAACACGAAAGTTGTCCGGAATGCCGTTTTCGTTCAGGTACAAAGAAGCTCGAGCCCTAAAAACGCTTTCCGAGTGATAAAATTCTTCAAATTCTAAACAGCCCATTTTTAGGCGAAAGTCACTAGATTATGGTTATACTTTAAAAGGAACAAGAGGTCTTATGACCTAGAATCAAGACCACAACCATGGCTAGAGCCAAGGTTGAGTCTCAAGACCATGGAACAATGACCAAAGGTCATGGCTAGGCCATGACGAAATGACCATGTAAGATTACTTAGGTGAAAACATGAAACAAAGTATTGGCGATAACTTGAACAAGCAACTTGGATCTACTTCATCTAAAGGAACCATGAGATATTACAAAGAGAAAATGGTCATACAAGACTTATGAAACTACCCCTAATAACAATCTTCATGTACTAATAAACTTTCCTAAGTTTATTCAAATATCGGACATGTAACTTTTCGGATCAAAACTTATACTTTATCAACTACTACAATAGTAGGGAGCCTCATGTGAGGAGTTCATTATGTAAGCCGTCGAGTTGAGTTGTGGATTTACGAATTAAAGTGTCCTGGCTCCTCGAATGCTTACTAACATGACTTCTGAATTATGTCGGCCCGAACGGTAGTAAACGATATACAAAACATACATGTTTCATGAATCATCTCTTTCAAAGACTTACATTATACATCATACCACATCATGGACTAAGTGCAAGACATACATATATTGGCATGTTTATGTTTCCTTAGACATTATACCAAACCTAAGTTGCAACAATTATTCTAGGTTGCTCGTAGAAGTTCGTACGGCATATCCATCATTCTCATTATACATCATCCAACTCAAGGTGAGTTCATAGCCCCACTTTACATTACTTCATTGTTTTACAAACCCTTGGGGGGAATACATGCTATTTTTAACCGAGCACAATGTTTTTAAATTGTATGCTTGCCTGATTGTTTTATTATCACTAAGTACCATCCTTGCCAAACCGAGATCCCATATTATGAACCATTTAATCACTTGCGAGGGTTACTTGCAAGTGAGCGCGAATATTGTGAATAGGCCTATTGGGATTGACGAATCCCATTTGTATTGACTAATTTCAAACAAATGCATTAATATTTGAGACATTAGGTATGACGGCAAAGTACCTACCGGGATAACTCCGCCGATTGATATTGGTACCCGTTAACGTTTTGGTGTCATAAGCTTAGTATTTGATAATAACTGTTCCGGGCATGTAACAACGTGGCCCATATTTGTTTTCCAAACATTGGTGTGAGTCTATAACTCACACTACCAACATATTGTGTTCAAAACATTAAACAAACTCTATGAATATCACTCAACCTTTGTGTTGACCTCTCAAGCATGTATTTCAGGTTCATGACGATCAAGGATGGCACGGAAAGGCACGGATACTCAAGAGGGCTATAAATTTTATTATCATTCAAAACTCATTTATTATACATTGTAAACATGGAACCAATTGGGACCTCATTTTGTAATCTCTGATATTTATACAATTTGAATGATAAATCTTTTAAAACGACTCAATTGGAGTTCGTTTTCTATTATTGTGACTATTGTGCCGTCGAGTAACACCCAGTTTGAATTCCGCTGCATCCATGAATTGGGGTGTTACAGATTGGTACCAGAGCCATGGTTATAGAGAAACGGGTCTAATTGAGACCTAAACTATAACTACACTACAAGCAAAACCATTTTTATAGCCTTCCGCTCTCCGTGTCTTCCATCCTCCAGACGATTATGGACTTAGTAAGCATGTTATGCTACACAAACATATTAGTATATTCATATATATACCCCTTTTGAGCATTTCCCCGTAGATATTTTATGCTACACAAACATAATTGCATATTAATATATGTACCCTAAACATAATTGAGCATTTCCCCGTAAGCATTTTATGCTACATGAACACATATAAGTATATTGATATATACACACTAGGCATTTTATGCTACATGAACACATATAAGTATATTGATATATACACACTAGGCATTTTATGCTACATGAACATATTAGTATATTGATATATAAACTCGGTTTATTTTCAATCATTTATCTAAACAATGGACTAAACATATCTGTGTATGCCTATTCTAAGGCATTTCGGCACAGCCACACTCTCCCAATCATGTTCCTACTCCAACATTATATGTCCAAGACATTGTAACTGATTGCAATGGTCTTTCCTATTTTTCAAGACATTGTGAGATACAATGGCCTCATTCATTTTCCAAGACATTGTGAGATACAATGGTCTCATTCATTTTCCAAGACATTGTATGATACAATGGTCTTAATCATTTCTCAAATGTTTTGAGTCACACAATGGCCTAACCTACTTCCCAGACATTGTGAATTGCACAATGGTCTAACCTACTTCCGAGACATTGTGTTTTGTGCAAATGGTCTCTAGAATTATTCCATCACATCATTAATATCATTTCTTATGATATCAAAAACCCGTCACAATCTATCGATTTCAAAACAAGAAATATGAGATTTCTAAAGGACAAACTAATCCATCATCGACAAAAGCTGAACTTTCTCTACATTCATCAAAGTTTTCTTATGAAACCTTCATTATTAAAAGTTCGTGATCCTGGCCAAGTATGTTCTATTTTTGAACTACTTAAAACTTCCTTTCCATACGTATCTACCCTTACTACCTTCTATGCAATGGAATATGAAAACATACGTTACAAGTCTTGTATGGACGGGACTTGCAACTTAAGGGTTTGACATCGCCTTTGTTTAGTGAACAGTTTCCCGAAAGCAACGGACATATCAAAAGTATACCTAGTTTAGGTATTTGAAAATTTTATCGAACCTTGGCTAAATATAGACTAGTCACCTATATTTAACCTAGGGACAGTGGAATATAGTCTGACTAACTATATTCGACTTAGAATTTTCAAATACTGAGAGTAGTTGTACTAGGGTTATGTTTTGGTTGATTTCCTACATGAACTCGATAAACCACCAGAATACATTAAAACAATCTAGAGACACGATAATGTCTTACCACTCAGCGAAATCTTAACACCTTATTTGTGTTACCTAATTTCATTCTTGAAATTTTTCATTTATGAGATAATCCGAACTACTATCTTGGGATAGTTATCAATTATTCTCTTCATCCTGTAGAAGTACTATCCTGATTAGGTCCTAAGGATACCATTCCATCATAAACTTTTAAAATCTCTTAAGATTTTTAAAGCAAACTCAACATCTATACCTAAGAGTATTAATGTTAAGCATACACTACACACTTTTGGTCATCAACATATCATAACATTATCTTCACAACCGTTGGAACCACAAGCTCATTAACAGATTTTGATGCACTTTTAAAGCTCAAATCATCCTTAGTTACACCACAAGTACCCTCATCAGCTTTACAAGTTTGAATATTCATCTTGTACTTTTGAAACACCAGTATCATCTCATAATACACTACCTTGTAACTCACCGGCTAAGTATGAATGTTGTGTCGGGAATTCTTGAGTAGGATGATTTATAATGTCCTTATTTGAATGGATTGGGATGCCTTTTCATTTAAATAAAGAAATTATAAATCATCGAACCATACGTTTATATTCCTTTAGTTACATTGTTTGGGATGCCTCTCTATGTAAATAAAGAATTATAAACAAGTGGGCTTATTTATATCCGAAATAACATAAGTATGAAGTCAATAAACACTAGATACAACAACAGATTACCTACTAGGCTATGATTGCAACAACTATCCCAATTTCCATTAGTACGAGATTTACATTTTGGTTTTCATAATGATAGTGCAATAACAACCAAACTCATTGCGAGGCCATGTAGCCATATGCATGGGCAGCCGTACAATTCAAACAGGACTTGGTCCAACCACATGTTCAACATTTATTCCATTATTCGATGTCTATGTCAATTGCAATTGTTGTTCAACTACTATATCAATTGCTATTGATACTTGACAACTATATCGAGTTCTATTTGATATTCAACTACTATATCAATTCCTATTAATACTCGATTACTATATCAATTTCCTTTGATATTCGACTATTATATGAATCTCTATTGATATTCAACTATGTTATCAATTTCTATTGACACACCGTATTCTAAGACAAATCAAACTATATCACTGGTAATTCAAGACTCGAGTCCTCATAAGTAACCACACCTTTTCATCGACACCACTCCAACATATAACACACACAGAACTTCGGGACGAAGTTCCCCGTAAGGGGTAGAGACTGTAACAATTCGCATTTTCAGGATAATTACTATTCCCGGAAAATTTCACTATTCACTTTTACTATTCATTTTTCCCGAAATTTGATTTTTATTTCTTGGGCTCAAGTGATAAATCATTTCCATGGCAAATTAAAAGTTTGACATTCATAAGCTCATTTTCGTGAAAGTTATTAAGGAATTACACGGGATTACACGTTTTAGGGTAAAACGTCATTCAGAAATTCTACGCACAACGAAATTCGGTCGCGTTAATTTTCCCCGTATCAGAAAAATGTTTGACACACTCATGATTTATTTGAGAATAAATCATGACTGAGAAAAACATGACCAAAATAAGCCTCGGCCGTGAAAAACTGGAAATTTCAGTTTTTAAGCGTTTTTACTCAGCCGTAACCTTAGCCTATACCTGCACCGCATTTCTAAGACTATTTGAGTTTTCAACTTATTAGAAAAAGTCAACATATTTTTCCCTCCTCCATTGACCAAAAATCATTCCTTGATTTTATAAGTCATTCCTTGATTTTTAGGCTTACAGTTTGATGTCTAAAAGACATTTAATACCAACCGACACTAGACTGAGCCCAGTCTAGACATTATAAGTCATTTTAAATCATTTTTATCACATTAGAAAAGTAACATTTTACTTTTCTCAATTTTACGCAATATTCGTACGTTTTACGTATTACGCGTTTTAGACCCGTGTTTCTAGTTTTTAGCAGGGTTTTACCACCCAAATGGAACCTACCACTCATTTTATATTTTATTATGGAGTATTATGACAAGTTTAATCATTCTTCCAAGTTTCGTATTTTTACGATACCCGGTTTTACGTATCGTGGCCTAAAAACTTACGGTTAGCGATTATCGGAACCAAAACTGACTCCGTAAACGAGATATTATCAAACTTCCTTCATACTCCTCCTAAATATCTAACAAATATCTAGATACTTTCACTTGTTGCTAAAATTACCATTATACCCTTTCATTGAAATTACAAAATTGCCCTTGGTCTATATAATGCCTAAACTAGTCATATATCCTAAAAAAAAAAGACTTCATCTCATCTCTTTGTTTTTCTCTCAATACCAACGACCCAAGCACCCTAAAACACCCCATTTGATCATTGATCTTGCTTATTCAATCCATCACAAGTTCAAGGCATAATTCCTAGTTGATCCTTAACACCTTTTCACCCATAAAACTCCATAAAATCACCACAAAAACTCATCCAATTTCCAAGTGTTCTTAGTGAAGATTTTTACTAAAGGTTGTTTTTATGTTAGATTAGTGTTTATCAAGGGATTATAAGATAGGGTTTTTGATATGGAAGCTTGGCTATGGTTGGAAAATATTTGAAAGATTAAGTAGTAATTCTTGGTCTTGATCTTGGTTCTAGTTAGTTTCTTCACAAGTTGTAAGCAAACCCTAACTTGCTTCTTGTTAAATAATCATATTCATGTTATTTACCTATTATTCATGCTATATTATGTCTTGTATGCATGTCCATGATGTATAAAAATGAGTAAAAGATGTTGTTATAATTGATTGTTACAATAAGTTACTAAAACAAGCAAACTAGTGACTTTCTTGGTAAGACCTGATCAAAATGGTAAAAATATGATATTGGATCATTACATATTACAGTAGAGGACTTAACAAGGAAACCATAGCAATTTGAACCACCTAAAATGAGTATACGAGTCAAAAGTTACGCCCATTTGAAGTTACCAAAGATTTCCGGCAAAACTGCCTAAACCTTCCTGTCTTGCATTCTGAGTTTTTGAAAGTCACCCTTCTGCTCCGATTCATCAAAAAGTTAAAACACGAAAGTTGTCCGGAATGCCGTTTTCGTTCAGGAACAAAGAAGCTCGAGCCCTAAAAACGCTTTCCGAGTGATAAAATTCTTCAAATTCTAAACAGCCCATTTTTAGGCGAAAGTCACTAGATTATGGTTATACTTTAAAAGGAACAAGAGGTCTTATGACCTAGAATCAAGACCACAACCATGGCTAGAGCCAAGGTTGAGTCTCAAGACCATGGAACAATGACCAAAGGTCATGGCTAGGCCATGACGAAATGACCATGTAAGATTACTTAGGCGAAAACATGAAACAAAGTATTGGCGACAACTTGAACAAGCAACTTGGATCTACTTCATCTAAAGGAACCATGAGATATTACAAAGAGAAAATGGTCATACAAGACTTATGAAACTACCCCTAATAACAATCTTCATGTACTAATAAACTTTCCTAAGTTTATTCAAATATCGGACATGTAACTTTTCGGATCAAAACTTATACTTTATCAACTACTACAATAGTAGGGAGCCTCATGTGAGGAGTTCATTATGTAAGCCGTCGAGTTGAGTTGTGGATTTACGAATTAAAGTGTCCTGGCTCCTCGAACGCTTACTAACATGACTTCTGAATTATGTCGGCCCGAACGGTAGTAAACGATATACAAAACATACATGTTTCATGAATCATCTCTTTCAAAGACTTACATTATACATCATACCACATCATGGACTAAGTGCAAGACATACATATATTGGCATGTTTATGTTTCCTTAGACATTATACCAAACCTAAGTTGCAACAATTATTCTAGGTTGCTCGTAGAAGTTCTTACGGCATATCCATCATTCTCATTATACATCATCCAACTCAAGGTGAGTTCATAGCCCCACTTTACATTACTTCATTGTTTTACAAACCCTTGGGGGGAATACATGCTATTTTTAACCGAGCACAATGTTTTTAAATTGTATGCTTGCCTGATTGTTTTATTATCACTAAGTACCATCCTTGCCAAACCGAGATCCCATATTATGAACCATTTAATCACTTGCGAGGGTTACTTGCAAGTGAGCGCGAATATTGTGAATAGGCCTATTGGGATTGACGAATCCCATTTGTATTGACTAATTTCAAACAAATGCATTAATATTTGAGACATTAGGTATGACGGCAAAGTACCTACCGGGATAACTCCGCCGATTGATATTGGTACCCGTTAACGTTTTGGTGTCATAAGCTTAGTATTTGATAATAACTGTTCCGGGCATGTAACAACGTGGTCCATATTTGTTTTCCAAACATTGGTGTGAGTCTATAACTCACACTACCAACATATTGTGTTCAAAACATTAAACAAACTCTATGAATATCACTCAACCTTTGTGTTGACCTCTCAAGCATGTATTTCAGGTTCATGACGATCAAGGATGGCACGGAAAGGCACGTATACTCAAGAGGGCTATAAATTTTATTATCATTCAAAACTCATTTATTATACATTGTAAACATGGAACCAATTGGGACCTCATTTTGTAATCTCTGATATTTATACAATTTGAATGATAAATCTTTTAAAACGACTCAATTGGAGTTCGTTTTCTATTATTGTGACTATTGTGCCGTCGAGTAACACCCAGTTTGAATTCCGCTGCATCCATGAATTGGGGGTGTTACAATGACCCGGTTTTATACCACAACTTGAGCAAAATTATCAGTTGATCCTCGTAAGAGATCACTACAGCTAGGAAACATGATGTTCAAATCTTTTATCTACACGAATAGTTTGGTGGTTAAAGGTGACTAGTCTGAACCATGGTCCCATAGCCGTTAGCAGTAATTGTAATTAAATTATACTTGAGTAGTAATGTGTAAAGTGAATTAAAAGTAGTGTTAGAGTTTCAATGCTTGTTTTAGGGTGTGTTTGTCACGGTTAGCGTGATAAATAACAAGCATTAAAATTGTAATTTGTAACGCTGCCTTTTCTAAAACAAGCAGTTTCTTTACCAAACGCTTTTATAATACAAACATTACTGCTACGGCTAGTTTTGCAAACATAGTAACTTCTTGATATTTAGGTTCAAAAATGGAATTAGGATGTCTGGTGTCTTATTTTGTATGTTTCAATGAAAGAGCAATCAATCATGCTGTAGATTTGGGAAAGTTTGTTATCTAGTTCTAAGGTTGTTATTAGCTTTTGATTTTCATTTCATTTCATTGTCACTTGATAGAGAACACATATATATGTTGATAGAGAACACAATGAAAGAACAATCAATCATGCTGTAGAACAAAATGAATAATGTTTTTCTTTCATTTCCTTTAACAAACTGTCATTCTTGATGTTTTATAGCTTACCTTTTCACAAGAACAAATAAGGAGGAGAAAGCATAGGGAGATGTGCCTGCAACTGGTGTTACTTCATCTCCTACATCAACTACTGCAGTGAACAATGTACCAACATTGCCTCCTGCCACATTGGAGCCAGTGAAACAAATCCCCGTGTATCAGCAGATAGTGCTCTTCAAGTGGATATTGGAGGAGAAAAGGAAAGTAAAGACAAAAGATCCTCAAGAGAAGAAGAAAATTGATGAAGAAAAAGCCTTACTCAAACAATTCATCCGATCAAAGTCCGTCCCATCTTTGTAATTACTGTACACATCTGGATCAAAGTATCTTCAAGCTTTAGTTTATTTATACGTTGAACCTTGATATTTACTGAAAATACACAAAAAACTTTATAAGTTTAAAAAATAATAATCAGGTCAGAATGATCAAGCTTAAGGTTGCATGACATGTACTTTTTCGCTCCTCAAAAGGAATGGAAATTCAATCTTCAGAAAATTATATTTTTGATAGGAATTGGATTACATAGTGCCCATTTGAAAAAAAAAAACTGTATTTTATGTTCTTCCTATATAATAGTACTAGTTAAAGGGTGAATAACATGAGTAAAGCTACTTTAAAGTATGCATTTTATGGAATTCATATATAAGATTTGGAATCTGGGGTGTTATGTATGATATTTACATGTTGCTTGTAGTCGATATGTACTCTGTTGCTTGATTCTGTATTTATTTATTTTCAAAACGTGGTTGAGGTATGCCTATGCCCTGTTTTGGGCCCTCTGTTTGCATGGCCATGCATCATATATTTTGCTAGCATCTTGCTTGTCTATTTTAAGATACTAAATTCTAAATTCTAAAGTAGAAGTGTACATCCGGGGGAATAATGGTTATGAGTTATGACTGACTCGGACTTGAATGTTTATAACATCTGCAGATTTGAGTCAGTAGTGGAGATGTCAGATGTTTCCAATTTGAACATCGAAATTACGACAGATACTCGATTATTATCTCCGAATGCTGTTTATGGGGTCTATTTACTCTTCAAACTCTGTGATTCAAGAAAAGTTTCAACTAAACCGATGTATGTTAATCTAAAGTATAGAGTGGGCTCTGAAAATCTACATGCATATTTTGCAAAACAGAGAGACGAAGAGTGGATGATGATCGAGTTGTACAGATTCTTGAATCAGAACGAAGATGTCATGTTTACGTTTCTAATAAAGAGGTTTTCGTCGCTCTATTGTGGAGATGGTTCGATTTATCTCGAAGGCATTGAATTTCTGGCAATTGACAAAGTGAGTTTAGAAATATACCTTGGCTCGATTCTATATTCTTTTGTTTATATATAAAAATCATGTCTATGCTGCATATTTAACATGATTGTACACAGGTGAATCTTGAAGAAATTGGAAAGTTGAAGGATGTCCAACAAGTCTTGGAATCAAACTTCAATCTAGATCGCGTGCAACAACTGCCAACTAACTTTGAAGAAATCTTTGAAATACACAGAAACTATGATGAGTTGTTTTGGTTGGGCGAAGTAAACGGGAAGAAACTTCTTGTGGTTTCGGCAAAGGCAGCTCTATACAAATTTCCTAATGCGGATCTCTTTACTTCAAAACCATCATCCCAGTCAATGTTTGCTTTTTTGAACTAGACTTGGCATGTTTTCCTTTGAGCAGTAAACTTTCCTAATTGTACATTCACATGTGCTCATCTAATCTTATCCAAATATTTGAAAATGTTTTACAAAAGAAAATACTGAAAATTTGTGTATAAATGGTTGACAAAAGTATCACATCTTGATTTGTCTTTTTGTGCCTTCAAAATTAACATTGTTTCTAGTATGTAATCATAATATGTATATAGTACATGCAGATTTCAAGAGGTGATTGAGCTTTTGCCACAACAAGTATTCTATATTAATTGCACGATCAGAAGTCAAATGTTGTCGGCCGAAACAGAATACACGTGTTATCTTGTATTCAAGCTTTCAGAAGAATGTCACGGACTGCATAATCCGGTGAAGGTACGGGGTCTACTGCACCAAGTAAACGAAGAGGCTGAAATTTTCTATTTTGTTACCCCAAGCCCACTGAATATAAATGATATTACACGGGTTCCAAAACAAAGGGAAAATGGATGGATGGAGATTCAAGTGTGGAAATTTAACTCGACTCATAATTTCGAGGATGACTCTCTTTCTATCTATATGAAGTTTACAAGTCATGAAGGAACTATGTCTGGCCTCATCATATGCGGCCTTGAGTTTCGCCCATCGTTTATTACTTCAAGCACGCTCAATTGAGCCTTTATTTTCAAACTCAAGTGTGGTTAAGCTTTACTTTGAAACTCAAATTTGGTTTCTTAACCGATACATTATGAGCTGGCCCGACTCGACTGTTCAAGGTAAATATTGACCGACTCGACATATTGAGTTTGGCTTGACTTTGTTGGGGTCATGGTTAGCTGAGTGAATTTTGTTGTTAGTTGCTTTGATTTAATTAGTTTTTACAATAACGCTATAAATTGAGATTAAAATGGTACAAAAGAAATGTTGTTTAAATGCTCATGTAGCAATGCTTGTCTAACATTTCTAATTTTTGGATTATCGACATAGATTTTGCTCGTAGTGATCAAGTTCATAACAACTACCTCATTGGTGATTTTGTTTAAATTACTTTATAGATTTGTAAGATTTCTATTCGAACAATGTTGGTTCTGTTCTTTTCAGTAGTGTAAAAATAGGAGTATTTGCATCCCACATTGCCACATGAACCAAATTACCAAGGTGGGGATGATTGTAAAATGAGATGCCAAACAATCCAGGAAACACATTTCTTGACTTCTTATAAGACTGCCAAACAATCCCACTTCTTATAAGACTCTCTCTCTCTCTCTCTCTCTCTCTCTCTCTCTCTCTCTCTCTCTCTCTCTCTCTCTCTCTCTCTCTCTCTCTCTCTCTCTCCCCCCCCCTCCCAAGTATGAGTTTTAAGATTGAAAACCATCGTGTTTATTTGAGTAATAACACTTTCTTTTTTATCGATAATTCTATCAATTAAAAGAAGAAAGTATGAGTTTTAAGATTGAAAACCATCGTGTTGCTTTTGAGTAATAATACTGATTCTGATTGAGGAATTTGACTTCCAACAATTAAAAGATAATAACACTTTCTTCTTTATTTGAGAATTAAAAGATGATAGAATTATCAACAGTAATAATTTACACCTACTGATTGGCGGGATCCCCCTAGCGGGGTGCACCGACGACTGAGACCTTGATCTTCTGAGAAGGGTTCGAGTGTGAGCATGCCTGTCGGGACCCGAAAGATGGTGAACTATGCGTGAGCGGGGCGAAGCCAGAGGAAACTCTGGTGGAGGCCCGCAGCTATACTGACGTGCAAATCGTTTATCTGACTTGGGTATAGGGGCAAAAGACTAATCGAACCGTCTAGTAGTTGGTTCCCTCCGAAGTTTCCCTCAGGATAGCTGGAGCCCGGGTGCGAGTTCTATCGGGTAAAGCGAATGATTAGAGGCATCGGGGGCGCAACGTCCTCGACTTATTCTCAAACTTTAAATAGGTAGGACGGCGCGGCTACTTTGTTGAGCCGTGCCACGGAATCGAGAGCTCAAAGTGGGCCATTTTTGGTAAGCAGAACTGGCGATGCGGGATGAAACGGAAGCCGGGTTACGGTGCCAAACTGCGCGCAAACCTAGAACCCACAAAGGGTGTTGGTCGATTAAGACAGCAGGACGGTGGTCATGGAAGTCGAAATCCGCTAAGGAGTGTGTAACAACTCACCTGCCGAATCAACTAGCCCCGAAAATTGATGGCGCTTAAGCGCGCGACCTACACCCGGCCGTCGGGGCAAGAGCCAGGCCCCGATGAGTAGGAGGGCGCGGCGGTCGCTGCAAAACCTTGGGCGTGAGCCTGGGTGGAGCGGCCATTGTTAGTGGCTTTCTTTGGTGATTGATGATAGTGGAGGATAGGCAATCTGCTATTCAGAAACGAATATCGTTTCAACAGACAAGAGAGATTTTCAATCTCAAATAAACATGATGGTTTTCAATCTTAAAACGCATACTTTCATTACTGAGGCAAGGCCTCTATTTATACAGAGATAAAGCAGGTGGAATAGTTCCCCTACATTATTGTACACTAATAATTTACACCTATGTGTCACACCCCCAAAATACCTGAATGGCAGCGGAATGGAATACCTGGGGGTGACTGTCATAGCACCACAGTTACAGTTATATTGAACGACCTAAAGTGTCATTTTGGAAATACATCATTTGATTCATTTAAAATATTCAGAGTTATAAAACATAGGTCCCAAAAGTCTGGAGAAGTTTAAGGAAAATAAGTTTAGTACAATCAAACGATAGTTCATAAGTGCATGAAAGTCCAAAATGAGACGCGTCATCCTTGTTACTCAATGATATGACTCCATGCATGTCATGTAGAATATGTCTTAATTACCTGAAAATACATTGCGAAAACGGTCAACAACAATGTTGGTGAATAATCATAGGTTTGTAAGTTAAATCGTATGTACATAGGCCACAAGTATAAAGTAAACCGACAAAATGTCAAAAATGCTACATTGTCTCTTAAGCTCATGACCCCGAAGCTAGACGTTACTTGGCCCCAAATGAGTGTTTACCAGACACTCTAATATATTAGACATGAAATGCATCCGTTTACCCCTTGGAGCAACCCAAACACGGATGGAGGAGTCACCCTCAATAGATCTATCCACTCACTCTCGCTTGTATCTTAATTAACGGTCCATGATAATAAAGGGGACTTGTCATGACGTGGTAATAAGGCAACTTAAGCAATGTAAGGAATTTAATACTTTGGCATGTACGAAAATAAGTGATGCAATGTATTCTCCCCCGTGGGATTTGAAATCAAAATATTGAATTAAAATGGGGCTATGAAAACTCACCTGAAGTGATAGTACAATGTGGTGAAATGATCGGGACAACAAGGTGCGAACACTAGCCGCAACCTAAATGAATGAATATGATCTAATTTAGATCATGAAATGATATAGTGAATGTTCATGCACATGATACCTATACCACTCGTAACTTGAAAATAATTGTTATTGTCAAAGAAGGTATTTTCCATACTTAGGAAAAATAAGTCCAACTAGACTTATAGAAACTTGTCGTAATATATCGTATATAAAATGTTAACGTTATATTCCTTGTTTTGAAAACCTTAAAATAACGTCAATTAGTCGTATAAATAAGCTTTGGGTCATACGTACTTCATTTGTTGAGAATATAGCTCTTTAATAATATTTCTAGAAAATATAGCAGTTAGTACGTAGTTCATTATTTCTATTAGTGACTACAAATATACATATAGTTTTGACGATTTTGAAACGCGTATATCTTTGTCGTTTTAAGTTCATTTTCCTCGTTCTTTATATCCACGGATTCGTCTTAACATGTATTAATATATTTTTGATAGTTCAGCTCCGTTAGATTACGTCTAACGCCTCTCTTTGTCCGTTGAAAATCGTCCAACAGCACGTTAAATTTTCAGAAAATAGTTTTCGTCGTTAAACTTGCAAAAATCATATCTCCTTCGTTATAAGCTCGTTTTAATCCGTTCTTTCGCCCACGGCTTCGTTTTTTAAAGTACTTTCTAAATCTTTGGTCAAAAATTACCCACCATCTACTGATTTTTCCACGTTTTCAAAATAAGGACAGTAGATATATATATAGTTTCAAAAATCAATTCTAGGGTTCCAAACTAGTTCCAACTTCAACCAAAACACTTTCAATCACCACAAATCTAGTCTAATCTTACCATACACCTTCTTAGGGTGTCATGGGTTCCTAAACATCATAAATCAAGTGGATCTAACAAGGATCTGCCTATAATCTATCTCTAGGGCTCAAAAGTTAGATATGTATAAAATGGAGTGGTATAACTAACATATGCATGTATTTCTTGTATATAAATCATATGAGCATTATAAAAACTTCGTAAAATTATAAAAATGAGTTTCATACACTTACTTGAAAGATTAATGAGCTTTTGATGGTGAAAACCTAAGTAAACCTTGAGTTTGTATCACAAAACCTTTATAGGAGTACAAAATACACTAGATAAATACTTGTTCTTGAAAAATTTATGTTTCTTGCTTGTTCTTCTTGTGTTGGCCGAGCACCCCCAAGGAAAGAAAAGAGAGAAAGTTTTCTTGAATGATTTTGTGAAATGAGATGAAAATGTGTAAGTTTATGTTATATATATTATATTAGACACATCTATGACAAGTTTTAATGAGTGAGTAAAATTTTCAAGACTTGGAAGGTGATTGGCATGGGGGGGGGGGGGGGGGGGCATTTGATGAGAAATGGAAGAAAAATATGGTTTTGTGTAACAAGTTAGTATATATTAGGTATTATAATGTATATATTAATAGTTTTAGGGAATACCGGGTACCGAGTTAACTAAAAATAAATTTTAACGGAGTTAACCGGGACATAATAAAGTCATAAAAATTGTGAAAATATGTTGGGTATCAATATTGAGTGTTTGGATGATTATTGTTTAGTTTTTACGAAAACCGTCGTAATTATATTAAACTTACGATATTAATTAAATAAATTTCCAAAACACCGGGTAAATTAATATTATAATTTTTATATCATTATTATGAGTATGAAATTATACTAGGATCATAGTCGGGAGTGTCGGACGTGTTAGTCACATTATTGATCGCGTGTTAACGTTTAATTAGAAATAAATATACGTAAAAATTCAATTATACCAAAAGTATTAATTTAAATATCCTACGAGTGGAATAGTATGCAAATGCTATTATGATGATATGCAGACTATTTCTAGTCCGTATGAAATGTCCCTAATGATGATTCCTCGAATTCGCAGCTAAACCAATCCGGTTACGCGAATTTGAATACCCGTAAACTAAATTTACGATGAAATGAGTAATGCACGTGAATAGTGTTTTCCCCCGGAAATGAATAGTGTCATGTGAATAGTGAAATTTTTGAACGCTTCTCGGAATATCAAACTGACCTAAAAAATGATGAATAGTAAAATGATGAATAGTGATCGATGAATAGTGAACGATGAATAGTAACTTGTGAATAGTAAATTGTCGAGGTTTGGAAAATGACCTGAAATTGTTGGGTGTGATAGTCGCCCACCCAAAAAGGAATTCAGTCCCTGAATTCAGCTAGTGTTGGTCTCGGAAATTGACTTGGTGAAAAGATGTGGATACTTGTGTCGCATTTGGTCTTCCCGTTCCCAAGTAAACTCGGGTCCTCTTCGAGAATTCCAGCGAACTTTCACGATCGGAATTCGACTCAGTTTCAACTGTTTGATCTCGCGGTCCATAATTTCAACTGGTTCTTCCACAAAGTTAAGCTTGGCATCGAGTTGGATTTCTTCTAGTGGTATAACGGAAGACTCGTCCGAAAGACATTTCTTGAGGTTCGAGACATGAAACGTGTTATGTATGTTGCTGAGTTCTGACGAAAGTTCAAGTTTGTAAGCTACTGGACCAATCCTTTCCAGTATCTTAAAGGGACCAATGTATCTCGGGTTCAACTTCCCGCATTTCCCGAATCGTATCACGCCTTTCCAAGGCGAGACTTTCAACATGACTTTGTCTCCGACCTGGAATTCCAATGGTTTGCGTCGAACATCAGCGTAGCTTTTCTGTCTACTTCTAGCTGTTTCGAGTCTCTCTCGAATCTGGATTATCTTTTCTGTTATTTCTTGAACCATCTCCGGGCCAGTACATTGTACATCACCGACTTCGGCCCAACAAACTAGAGACCGACACTTACGACCATAAAGTGCCTCGAATGGTGTTGCTTTTATGCTTGAATGGTAACTGTTGTTATAGGAAAACTCGATCAACGGTAAATGGTTAGCCCAACCATTTCCAAAGTCAATCACACATGCCCTAAGCATGTCCTCAAGTGTCTGAATAGTTCTCTCGCTCTGACCATCGGTCTGAGGATGGTAAGCAGTGCTCATGTCTAACTTGGATCCAAAAGAATCTTGTAATGACCGCCAAAAGTTTGAAGTAAAACGACTATCCCTGTCGGAAATGATGGAAACTGGTGCACCGTGTCTTGAGACTATTTCCTTGACATAAAGTCTGGCAAGTTGTTCCATGGAATAAGTCACTCTAATGGGTATGAAGTGGGCTGATTTGGTAAGACGATCAACAAAGTCCATTGTAACCTCCTGACGTTTTGGGAAGTTTAGTGACAAAGTCCATTGTAATACATTCCCACTTCCATTGTGGAATCTCTGGTTGTTGAAGTAATCCTGACGGTTTCTGGTACTCGGCTTTCACTTTAGCACAAGTAAGGCATTTGCTGACGTACGTAGCTATTTCTGCTTTTATGTTCGGCCACCAATAAAGCTTTTTGAGATCCTGATACATCTTATCAGAACCGGGATGAATAGAGTACTTCGACTTGTGTGATTCATGCATAATCAAGTCTCGTATTCCACCATAGAGTGGTACCCAACTTCGGTCCTTGAAGCATAACACTCCATCTGATCTCTTTACAAAGCCATTTTTGTTTTCTGGCATACCATAAAGTTTCTCATGTGGTCGATTTTCTTCTTTGAGAGCCTCAATCTGTGCTTCTAAAATTTTTGATGGTAATGGCGAAATGATAGTCATTCCCAATGACCTAACTCTCAAAGGTTTGAGTCGTTCTTTTCGGCTAAGTGCATCTGCTACAACATTCGCTTTTCCCGGGTGATATCGGATTTCACAATCGTAATCACTCAGCAATTCTAGCCAACGATGTTGTCTCATATTGAGTTCCTTCTGATCAAGTATATGTTGTAAGCTCTTGTGGTCGGTAAAAATTACGCACTTGGTACCATAAAGGTAGTGTCTCCAAATCTTGAGTGCAAAAACTACCGCACCCAACTCCAAATCATGTGTAGTGTAATTCTTCTCGTGTGTCTTAAGCTGTCTAGATGCATAAGCTATCACCTTCTCGTTCTGCATTAGCACAACCCCAATTCCTTTATGCGAAGCATTGCAGTATACCACAAAGTTCTCAATCCCTTCTGGTAGTGACATACAAAGCTTCTGTTTCAATAACTGAAATGCGGACTCTTGTTTCTCTCCCCATTCGTACTTTTGATTCTTTTGTGTCAGCTTAGTCAGCGACTTCGCTATCTTAGAAAACCCTTCAATAAACCTTCTGTAATATCCTGCAAGTCCTAGGAATTGACGAATCTCCGTAGGAGACTTGGGCATAGCCCAATCCTTAACTGCCTCGATCTTTGCTGGGTCGACTTGTAATCCTTGGCTATTAATGACATGGCCAAGAAACTGAACTCTTCGTAACCAAAAGTCACACTTTGAAAATTTGGCATACAATTGCTCCTTCTTGAGTAGTTCCAGGATTGTCCTGAGGTGTTCTTCGTGCTCTTCTCTACTTTTGGAGTAAATCAAGATGTCGTCAATGAATACGATCACAAACTTATCAAGATACGGTTTGCACACCCTATTCATGAGGTCCATGAATACCGCAGGTGTGTTGGTTAATCCGAATGGCATTACTTGAAACTCATAATGATCATATCGTGTTCTAAATGCCGTCTTCGGGATATCCTCTTCCCGAACTCTAAGTTGATGGTAACCGGATCTTAAATCAATCTTGGAATAAAAACTGGAACCTTGTAACTGGTCGAACAAGTCGTCGATTCTGGGGAGTGGATAACGGTTCTTCACTGTTAACTTGTTCAACTCACGATAGTCGATGCACATTCTGAAAGATCCGTCTTTCTTCTTCACAAACAAAACCGGTGCTCCCCAAGGCGAGGAACTCGGTTTAATGAATCCTTTGTCCAAAAGTTCTTGTAATTGATTCGACAACTCTTGCATCTCAGAAGGTGCAAGTCGATACGGTGCTCGCGTAATCGGTGCAGCTCCTGGCACTAATTCAATTTGAAACTCAACTTGGCGTGTAGGCGGAAGTCCTAGCAATTCTTCTGGAAAAACTTCTGGAAATTCCTTAACAATTGGCACATCTTCAAGTCGTTTCTCATCCGACTTCTTTTCCGTGATGTGAGCCAAGAATGCATAACAACCCTTCTTTATGTATTTCTCGGTTTTAATGCATGATATAATACTGAGTCTAGTTCCACTTCGCTCTCCACGAACAACCAAAGTTTCACCGTTATAAGGAAGGTGAACAACTTTCTCATCACAAATAATTCTCGCTTGATGTCGGGATAACTAGTCCATACCGATAACAACGTCGAAACTTCCAAGTTCTACGGGCATGAGGTCTATATTGAATGGATGGTTCAGGAAATTTATAGTGCAACCACGGACAATTGTGTTGGTGTTAACTAAAGACCCATCGGCTAGTTCAATGATATAGGAAATGTCTAATGGGGTTGGTTCTATGTTTAGTAAAGGTGCAAATGTAATAGAAACAAAACTTCTATCTGCTCCTGAATCAAATAAAATGGATGCATAACGATTATTAATGAGGAACGTACCCGCAACAACATTCGGGTCCTCTTTGACATCTTCTCCTCCCATAGCATAAGCTCTTCCTCGAGCCATTCCACCTCGGTATCCAGTTCCTTGATTCTTCTTCTTTGGCCACTCACCCCTATAGTGTCCAATTTCTCCGCAGCCAAAACATGTTACTGGTGGTTTCTGATTGTCACCCAAGATTGGAAGTTTGCTATCTTTGGTGTGGTGACCAATCTTCTTGTAGTTGCCACATAGATCTGGGCAACGTCCTGGGTTATGATGTTTCTGACACTTTTCACACTTGGGTAGATTACCCGCATATCCTTTCCCTTCAGTTGGCCCTGCATCATAGGCCCTTGCCTCTTCTTGCCTCTTAGGTGGTGGCTGAATACCATTTCCACCTTGGTTGTAGTCAAACCTCCTCTTGTTGTTGTTGTTATTGTTTTGGTTGTTGTTTCGGTTATTGGGATAGTTGCGGTTTCGATTGTTGTTATAGTTGTTGTTGTTTCGAGTGTTGTTGTAGTTGGTGTTGTGAGAACGGTTATTGTTGTTGTTGACAGCAGAATTTCCTTTTACCACTTGGACCATGAGTTTCTGAGTTATTCGGATAGCCTCTTCCATTGATTGAGGTTCAAAAGAAATCACATCCCCTTGAATACTTT
Source organism: Artemisia argyi (assembly GCA_030686995.1). Taxonomy (NCBI): domain Eukaryota; kingdom Viridiplantae; phylum Streptophyta; class Magnoliopsida; order Asterales; family Asteraceae; genus Artemisia; species Artemisia argyi. The sequence continues at coordinate 6,466,695 of CM060689.1, forward strand.
CAGGCAGTCCACCAATGAAGTTTTCCATCTTTTTCTCATCGTCAGGAACCATAGTTGGACATAGTGCAGCTAACTCTTGAAACCTCCTGATGTAGGTCTCGATGTCATCACCTTTAGTTACCAGCTCATAGAATTTTGTTTCCAACTTTTTCACCTCAGTACGAGGGCAAAACTTCTTTGTCATCAATTTCTTGAATTGATCCCAAGTGAGCTTGTAGGCATTTTCCATACCAATCGGCTGAGCATAAGAATTCCACCAAGACATAGCTTCATCAAGAAGCATACCTGTAGCAAATTTTACCTTGCTGACGTCTGGGCAACCGCACATGAGGAACACATTCTCAGTCTTTTTGAACCACTGGATCAGAGCAACTGCTCCTTCAGTGCCCTTAAACTTGATGGGATCACTAATCTTGAAATCCTTCCATGTGCATTCACGCCTATTATTGGATGGTTCAACCGTCCCTGTATTTGAAGTAGCCTCAGCAACTCTTGCAGCAACCTCAGCTCTCTCGACCTCTAGAGCTTCTGCTATACTATCCCTGACCAACTTGCGGATAGCGGCTTGAGTCATAGCTGGTGTTTCTGATGCAGCCTTACCTTTCTTTGGTGCCATACTTCTGATAAATCACGATGGAAAACAACCATGAGAATAATCATAATAGAAATAGTCATCATACCAAAGGTATACACCCACAACATGTATATATATACAATAGAGCTGGCAATTTCTGACACGGACCTGTTAATACGACACGACACGACCTGCTCTTAACAGGTTTCGTGTCTTAACAGGTCCGGACCTGTTAAGACACGTTAAGAAACCTGTTAAGAGGTTATATATATATATATATATATATATATATATATATATATATATATATATATATATATATATATATGTTCAAAATTAACCCTAAAACACTTTCCTCTTTCTCATATTCTCTCTCTATGTACGCAGTACGCCTCCAATATGTTAACAGGTCCTCATCCAAATCCAATAATCCATAACTCCATAACTCCACATCGATCCATAATCCTTTAATCGATTCTCAAAATCCACTCATTAAATCCTTTAATCGTTTACTCATACAGGTTTAGTAATCGATCCAATCATTAAATCCTTTATTCTCCAATCCTTTAATCGATCATATCTGCCTATCATTAAAAGGTTTAGTAATCAATCCTATCTGCCTATCATTAAATCCTTTGTTCTTTTTATATTTTAAATCTCTCGTTGGAAAAATTAGAATATTATAAATCTCTCGTTGGAAAAATGCATAAGTTTGTAACTGTCTAGAATTAGAATAACTAGCTTTTAGAAAAATGCATAAGTGTTCGGTTGGAAAAATTAGAATATTATGATGTTTAGAATTAGAATATTGCTAGAATATTATAAATCTCTCGTTGGAAAAATGAATGTATTGGACTGTTGGTGCTAAATAAACTTAACTGATGCAAAATTTGTAACTGTTGTAGCCTCTCGTAATTTTTCCCAACGGTTAGTAAATACTTACAAATTATTACGTTACTTAAATACCCACTTTTACGTATAAAATTGTTTTTTATTAGATTTGATATGTAAATCACAACGGTAAAACTTCGAATTATCTTTTGCTTAGAAACATTGCTTGCACACAAACCTAGATAGTCTAAATTATCGCGAATATATATATATATTAAAAATATTTATATTTTTATAATATACGTTTCGTTATCTATACCGTACAATATTTATATATTCCGGAACCTACGAAAATTCCCGAGATTGCTCACTATCATTACTTGAACTTATCCCGACTCCCTAAAATTTCTATGTGGACCCCACACCTAAATGGGCCCCACATTCTAGTGTTAAACCCAAACCGGACCATACTCTATTTCATTTCTCTTTTCTATTTTGGGCCGAAGCAACCCAAAACCCACAAGCCCATTTCCCGGCCTGTTTACTTTTCTTTTTCTTTTGTTTCCAGCCACGATCGAGCCAAGGAACACCCCTTTCTCTTGCGATTTCAACACACAAGACCACAATGTTTTTACATAACTTGATTTATGACCCAACTAGCTTTCAAAAGTGACAAACATCATTCATTTTCATGCACAATTGATGCACTAAATTCGGCCAAAGTGAAACGATGAAACCAATGTACCACATTTCCATAAAGTGTCATATAAGTTCTTAGCCACCGCCCAAACTCACCTATGACCTCAAATCTGACAAGGATACACTGTAGAAAATCACGAATGTATAAGAACACTCTTACACATTCTTATTGTTTGTTAGTTTTCGATTGGTGAAGATTGTGGTGTCACCTTTTGGAAACGAGCCAACACACACACACTCTTGGATTCTCATGCTTATCATCACTCTCAAAAACCCTCTATATAATGTCCCATGCAAACTCATTTGATCACACACTCCTATTCGAACCATATTACAAATTTACAAGTTGAGTGCACTAGTTTTTGGGGACAAGAAGTGAACCAGGAGTACGAAGCGTAGAAGTGATCCAAGTGAACCAATCTTTGCTCGTTGTGAACCTTGCTAGGAGTGAACCATAGTACCTTGATCCCACGTACCCATTTCGAACCATACGTACGAGAACTCCACCCCAAGTAGTGAGGTGAGACACGGAGTCCCCTTTGTTATATTTTCATTTCGTTATTTTAGTTTTTACACATTTACTTTGACCCGTTATTTTGAAATATACAAACGTAACCTATATGTTTTATTCGACTTTCTTTATGTTCAATAAGCTAACAATTGAGAGCCATAAAGTTTTAATAGTGATAATAACGATTTGACATTAAACTTGACACGTTTAGAAGTCATTTGGGCACATTCAAAATATTTTCAACACTTAGAATATTTCTAAGTGTTGTAAAATAGTTTCAATATGGATTTTCGTACAAACACTTTGCCTCGTTATTTCTTAATATACGAACGTAACATATTATTATTTTTGGAGACACTAATTATTTGGTACACTAGTAAACAAAATATAAAAAGTTTCGAATCTAAAAACATTGTGTTCTTATTAAAATCGACATGTTTTGTGACCTCTTGGACAACTCGAATAAAATCTCAACACTTAGAATTTTTCTAAGTGTTGAGCAGTTTCAACATATGAAGTTTGCTCGATCACTTTGGTCTCGTAAATGAATATTTAGACACATGACATATTCTTTTTAAAACTCGACCTCATTAACAACTTATTAGACAATCACAAGACACATTTTATTCGACCTAATAAATTTATTTAGACCTTGTACTCGACCTGTTTTGTACCGACAAAAACTCAAATTTTTATAAAACTATATAAGCCAAAACGTGGGCTTATCTTAAGCCCACTAAGCTTATGTGATACACTGGGCCTGGGAGCCCAACACCAGTGTTTTTAGTATCCTAAAATGAGTCCAAGGTCAGGCCCAAAGGTCTCGTAAGCCCAATGGATCTCAAATTGTTAACGGACCCTTATTTTGGATCGTTAAGCCCAAGAAACGAAATAAGCTTAGAATAAGCTAATAAGCTATCAAACTAAACTTTTCTAAATGTTTTGAGCTTAACGAACTAATAAAAATGTTAAGTTTTGAAATTGGTAAAACTTGGACCATTTTTGCAAATGTACGAGAAGTAGGGACTAGAATTGCCAAAATTGTAAACTTGGGTGAAAAGTATAAAAACTATTTTTCTAAAGGGTATAAACTGTAAATACTGAAACTTGGAGTCATAAAAGGTAAATATTGTTATATATTGGACCAAAAATGTAAAATATGTATATATTGGACTAACGGTGAAAATGTTATACCGTTAGGGTCAAAATTGTAAAACTTGTGAAACTTGAAGGACTTTACTGGAATAAATATTTCTTATTATATTTATAAAGTTTTATATAAATATTATGATAATTGATATAAAACTTTGAAATTTTTAATTATATATACGTTATATATATAATCCTCGTCGTAATAAATAAAAGTTAACTATACGATATTATTATTAACTTTTATCATGACCTATCATTTTATACTTCGATGTATATTGGAAATATGACAAACATTCGCGATAAAACCAGATTTAGACTATCAACTGAAACTTGCATTATCTTTTAGGTTGTGTTGTGTGAAGCCGTTTCCTTGCTTTGTTGAGACTACGATACCACTGTACTACTAAGGTGATTTCATAGCCCACTCTTTAACTATTTTCCCGTGGGGAGATACATGCTTAAAACTCGAACACAAGTCTTTTATACCGGGTATTGAAATACCGTCAGGCCAATGTTATTTGCTTAAGTTACTATTGTCAGAAGTCCCTCAATCATGAACCTTAATCACCTGAAGGGTGAACGTAAATAATTGTGGATAGTACTATTAGTGATTGACAATCCTCGTTTGGTTGTTGGAGAAAACACCAGGCGCACTTTATTGTTCTTATAAATAGGTTATTGACAAATACCTATCTTTGGGGGCCTATTACTTACCATCATAATACATACTTATGATTGGCTGTTAATCGTTGAGTATCATGAGCTTAAGGCAATAACAGGAACATTGATTTTTTTTTATATATTGATTGTATGTGATTACAATACACTCTTAACTTGTGATTCAAACTCTTAAACTCAAACCTATGAATATCACTCAACTTTATGTTGACTTTAGCATGTTTATCTCAGGTAACTAAACAAGACGGATCTGGATGGCACGGAGTGGGCAAAAGCATGACGAGAACCATAATAAACTACTTATTTTCCTTCAGAATAAAACACGTTCTTAACTTAATAATGTCTTGTATCTCAGATATTTGGTATTTTGAAATAAATTAAACTTTAATACTTCACTTTGTGTTGTCTACTATGATTGTGACAAAGATCCTTGAAGTAATACCCCGAAAGTCTTCCGCTGACATGTTAAGTCTTCCGCTGTTATTAACAACTTTTGGGGGTGTTACAGATTGGTATTCAGAGCCACGGTTATAGAGAACCAGATGTTTTTAAACATTGGACTATAACTACACTTTAACTGGACCATTTTTACAAAATACCACTTCATGCCCTCCGTGCCTACATTCCAACATCTGGTAGAAAAGTTACTTCTCATTATTTCTTACTTATATAACTTGATATATGCTTACATGTTATGATTATGCTAATAACTATGTTTACTAATCGGGATTATTACAGTACCATGTCTTCCAAACCCAACTTCATTGTTTTGTTATCGGATTCGGAAACTGAGAGCTCTACACCTATTGTACCAACTCTTGCTCCAATGACTGTGTCACCTACAACAGACAAGAATAAGGAAAGTCAGCAATCCTTTACTTCACCTCAAGCATCATCTGGTCCAATCAGACGCGGTAAGCAAACTTCTCCATTCCAGCCTTATGAACCAGCCACTGCTGGAAAAGCTCTTTCATATGCTGAAGAAAAGGACATCTGGAATGATACTAAATGGAAAAAGGAAATTGCTCCAACTGCAGAACCAGTGATACTACCTAGTATATTTTATCAGCAGACTACTACTGTACCAGTGACAATCAACAGTCCACCACCTGTGAAAACTTCCAGTGCTCCTCTGACTTATCAACCAAGGAATTACCAGATTCGTCCTACCTCCTCAGATCCTTACTATTATGCAAGAACCAACCATAAGGCTCGTAAGCGGGTCAATGCTCGCAAATGGTCATTTCTACTACCAATCCTTAAGTATTGGAGATCTCAAGAAGGTACACCCACCAACAGAGAACTTGGTGAAAGATCATCATTTGCTGCATCTAAGATCCTTCCAGTCACTGGAGAACCCATTCACCATACCATACCACTCTTGGCAGCTAGGTTAGTAAGACATGAAGACAGGTTAGACGCCATAGCCACCTTGGTAAACAACATCCCTAATGAACTGATAGAAGTTATGTCAGCTGAGATAGAACAACTTGTGATGGGACACCTAGAGATGGAAACCATGATTGAACAACTAAGTACCCAATTCGGTGAAGCTATGGAATTCATCGGATTACTTTGCTCTGCTAACACCATAAACAAGGACATCATGTGTGACATCGATCAAGCTCTCGACACCACAAGAGCCCAAGTCATGTCTCTGCGACGTGCACAACAAGAAACACAAGCTAGGGAGAGAGACCGAGACCAAATCATAGAAACCATGGCCGCCAAAATTCAGGAACTAGAACGTCGTCTTGATGATAACCAAGGAAAACCCTAGAATGCCATAGATTGTCGATGTAGCCTCACCCACATCACAGTAATAACTTGTATTTGAATGTCCTAGAGATATGTCAACAAGAATAAATAAGTGATGTAAACTCAAAACGACAATCTAATCAATGATGTTATGTTTGCTTTATTTTCATAAGTGTTATGATATCGTATATTGCATCGTGATATATGTGACACTATTATAATTTTGAACCTATTGATGTTACTAAATAGTCTAACACAAGATGGTTATTATGAAAATTCTGAAAATATATTCTCATTTTTAGGAATATGGCACCTAAGAGAACCACGACTACTACCTCAGCAGCAACCATGACCCTGGAAGAAATCCAACAAGCAATCACCAATGGAATCAATGCAGCCTTAGCCGAACAAGCAAATGCTAACACACAACCGGCAAGAAATGTTGCTCCCGCACCTCGCCAATGTACCTATAAAGATTTTATGGCTTGTCAGCCGACTTACTTCATGGGTACTGAAGGGATAACTAAACTCGCCCATTGGTTTGAGAGATGCGAAACGGTATTCCAAAGGAGTGGATGCTCAGAAAACAACAGGGTCACATTTGCCACAGGAACCTTAATGGATGACGCTTTGTCATGGTGGACCGCTACAACTCAAACTTTAGGTACAGAAGCAGTGTACCGACTCTCCTGGACGGAATTCAAAGCCAAGATCCTAAAGAAATACTGTCCTCGATCCGAAATAAGAAAACTGGAAGACGAATTCCATGTCCTTGCAGTCAAAGGAATCGATCTTAGGGCTTACAACAGGAGATTCCACGAACTGATGGCATTATGTCCTTCTATCGTACCAGATTTAGAGAAAACTCTGGAGAAGTATATTGAAGGTCTTCCCCGGAATATTGAAGGAAACGTCACAGCATCCAACCCACCATCACTAGAAGTCGCAATGGAGTTAGCACAAAAACTCCTAGACCGCGAAATCAAGTGCAACGAACTCAAAAGAAAGCTCGATGACAGGAGAACCACCCACCACCAAAACCACAATCACTACCACAACGGCCATCGCAACAACAACCATCACCACAACAACAACAACAGGATCAACCAACAACAACACCAGAACAAGAACCCACATCGCCAACAACAGAACCAACGACAAGAACCTCCTAAGATATTTACGGCAACCAATGGTAATGGATACCAAGGTATTAAGCCACAGTGCAACCGATGCAAGCTCCATCACAATGGTGCTTGTACAGTAAAATGCCATAAATGCCAAAGGATAGGTCATGCCACAAAAGATTGTAGGACCCCTGCCACCGGCAGCAACCTACAACCAATAGCACCAACATGTTACTCATGCGGAGAAACCGGACACTTCAAGAACCGCTGTCCAAAAGGAAATGGTCAGAACACTGCACGAGCAAGAGCATACGTGATGGGAAATGAAAATGAACCACAACACCCCGACGTTGTCACGGGTACGTTCTTATTAAATCATCATAATGCTAGAGTATTATTTGATTCTGGAGCAGATAAGAGCTTCGTGTCAGATACGTTTGCTCCTTTCATTAACTCTAACCCTTCTAAGCTAAACGCCACATACGAGATAGAAATGGCCAATGGAAACTTAATTAGCACCAACTCTGTTTTAAAGGATTGTACCTTAACCCTCGTAGGAGAATCTTTTCCTATTGACCTGATGCCTGTCCAACTCGGTAGTTTTGATGCTATCATCGGAATGGATTGGTTATCCAAACATCATGCTAAGATTCATTGTGACGAGAAAGCCATACACATTCCTTTTAAGAATGAAACCCTCGTTATCCATGGCGACAAGAATAAAAACCGATACGGAATCATCTCATGCCTCAGAATGATAAAATACATGAATGAAGGATGTCATGTATTCATGGTTCAGGTGACGGAAAGTAAGTTAACCAAGAAACAACTTAAAGATGTACCTATCATTAAGGAATTCCCCGAAGTATTTCCTGAAGATCTACCCGGTCTTCCACCGACTCGTCAAGTAGAGTTCCAAATTGAACTAGTGCCTGGAGCGGCACCAGTAGCAAAAGCACCTTACAGGTTGGCACCTTCCGAAATGGAGGAACTATCGGAACAACTAAAGGAATTATCCGATAAAGGTTTCATTAGACCAAGTTCATCACCTTGGGGAGCCCCAGTTCTATTTGTTAAAAAGAAAGACGGATCATTCCGAATGTGCATAGATTACCGAGAGTTAAACAAACTCACTATAAAGAACCGATATCCTTTACCTAGAATAGACGATTTGTTTGATCAATTACAAGGATCGAGTGTATACTCGAAGATTGATCTAAGTTCAGGATACCATCAATTGAAAGTTCGGGAAGAAGATATTCCCAAGACAGCCTTCAGAACCTGTTATGGACACTATGAATTTCAGGTAATGCCATTTGGTCTAACGAACGCACCCGCTGTGTTTATGGACCTAATGAACCGAGTATGCAAGCCATATTTGGACAAATTCGTGATAGTATTCATTGACGACATTCTGATCTACTCTCGTAACAAAGAGGAACATGCCAATCATTTGAGAACAATCCTAGAGTTACTTAGGAAGGAAAAGTTGTACGCAAAATTCTTGAAATGTGACTTTTGGATTCCCACGGTGCAATTTTTGGGACACATAATCAGTAGTCAAGGTATCCACGTGGATCCAGCAAAGATAGAGGCAGTTAAAGAATGGTCATCACCTACAACTCCCACAGAAGTACGTCAATTTTTAGGTCTTGCAGGTTACTACCGGAGATTTATTGAAGGTTTCTCTAAAATCTCAAAACCATTGACCAAGTTGACCCAAAAGAACGAAAAGTACGTCTGGGGACAAGAAGCAGAATCATCCTTCCAACTGTTAAAACAAAAGCTTTGTGAAGCTCCAATACTAGCATTGCCAGAAGGAAGCAAAGATTTCGTGCTATATTGTGACGCTTCGTACCATGGTTTAGGTGCAGTTTTGATACAACGGGATAAGGTAATAGCTTATGCCTCACGTCAACTGAAGAAACATGAGGAAAATTACACAACCCATGATCTAGAACTAGGAGCAATAGTATTCACTCTCAAGTTATGGAGACACTATCTATACGGCACTAAGTGTATCGTGTTTACAGATCACAAAAGTCTCCAACACATCCTAGATCAAAAGGATTTAAACATGAGACAACGCCGTTGGTTAGAATTGCTTAGTGATTATGATTGTGAAATCTGTTATCACCCAGGAAAAGCTAATGTAGTAGCAGATGCACTAAGCCGGAAAGAAAGACTAAAACCTCTCAGGGTTAGATCCTTAGGCATGACTATTTGTTCACCCCTCCCAACTCAAATCATTATCGCCCAGAGCGAAGCTCTCAAGAAAGAAAACCGACCAATTGAAAAGATTTTTGGTATGCCAGAAAACGAAAACGGATTTGTGAAAAGATCAAATGGAATGCTTTGTTTCAAGGAAAGAAGCTGGATTCCTCTCTTCGGAGGTATTCGTGACCTCATCATGCATGAGTCTCACAAATCAAAATATTCCATTCACCCAGGTTCCGACAAGATGTACCAGGATCTTAAGAAACTATATTGGTGGCCGAACATGAAAGCCGACATCGCTGAGTACGTCAGTAAATGTCTAACATGTTCAAGAGTAAAAGCAGAATACCAGAAACCCTCCGGATTACTCACCCAACCTGAACTCCCCATGTGGAAATGGGAACGTATTACCATGGACTTCATCACCAAACTTCCCAAGACCTCTACTGGCTACGATACGATATGGGTTATCGTTGATCGTCTCACCAAGTCAGCTCATTTCCTACCAATCAAAGAAACTGATGAAATGAACACACTTGCTCAGATATATCTGAAAGAAATTGTGTCACGACATGGAGTGCCAATTTCTATTATATCAGATCGTGACAGTCGTTTCACGTCTCATTTTTGGAAATCATTACAAAAAGCTTTAGGAACAAAGCTGGATATGAGTACAGCCTATCACCCACAAACCGATGGTCAAAGTGAGAGAACTATACAAACCTTAGAAGATATGCTACGCGCTTGTGTTATAGACTTCGGAAAAGGTTGGGACAAACACTTACCGTTGGCAGAATTCTCATACAACAACAGTTATCATACCAGTATCAAGGCAGCACCATTCGAAGCACTTTACGGTAGAAAGTGCAGATCACCCGTTTGCTGGGCAGAAGTCGGAGAAACACAACTCACAGGACCGGATCTAGTTCATGAGACAACCGAGAAAATCATCAAAATCAAACAACGTTTACAAACCGCTAGAGACCGACAGAAAAGTTACGCCGACCTGAAAAGAAAACCCATGGATTTTCAGATTGGAGATAAAGTGATGTTAAAAGTATCACCATGGAAAGGAATGATACGATTCGGAAAGAGGGGAAAGTTAAACCCAAGATACATCGGTCCATTCAAAATCCTAGAAAGAATTGGACCCATGGCATATAAACTTGAACTACCCGAGGAACTTAGTAGAATTCACAACACTTTTCATGTGTCAAACCTCAAGAAATGTTTATCCGATGAATCTTTGGTCATTCCATTGAAAGAATTACAACTTGATGACAAACTCATTTTTACCGAGGAACCAGTAGAAATCATGGATAGAGAAGTTAAACAACTGAAACAAAACCGTATCCCTATCATAAAAGTTCGTTGGAACTCTAAACGAGGACCAGAGTATACTTGGGAACGCGAGGACCAGTTTCGCACCAAGTACCCACACCTCTTCTCTTAGACACCCTTGGCAACCCTCCTAAACTCGAATTCCGGGACGGAATTCACTGTAAGATGTATGTACTGTAGCCTCTCGTAATTTTTCCCAACGGTTAGTAAATACTTACAAATTATTACGTTACTTAAATACCCACTTTTACGTATAAAATTTTTTTTTATTAGATTTGATATGTAAATCACAACGGTAAAACTTCGAATTATCTTTTGCTTAGAAACATTGCTTGCACACAAACCTAGATAGTCTAAATTATCGCGAATATATATATATATTAAAAATATTTATATTTTTATAATATACGTTTCGTTATCTATACCGTACAATATTTATATATTCCGGAACCTACGAAAATTCCCGAGATTGCTCACTATCATTACTTGAACTTATCCCGACTCCCTAAAATTTCTATGTGGACCCCACACCTAAATGGGCCCCACATTCTAGTGTTAAACCCAAACCGGACCATGCTCTATTTCATTTCTCTTTTCTATTTTGGGCCGAAGCAACCCAAAACCCACAAGCCCATTTCCCGGCCTGTTTACTTTTCTTTTTCTTTTGTTTCCAGCCACGATCGAGCCAAGGAACACCCCTTTCTCTTGCGATTTCAACACACAAGACCACAATGTTTTTACATAACTTGATTTATGACCCAACTAGCTTTCAAAAGTGACAAACATCATTCATTTTCATGCACAATTGATGCACTAAATTCGGCCAAAGTGAAACGATGAAACCAATGTACCAAATTTCCATAAAGTGTCATATAAGTTCTTAGCCACCGCCCAAACTCACCTATGACCTCAAATCTGACAAGGATACACTGTAGAAAATCACGAATGTATAAGAACACTCTTACACATTCTTATTGTTTGTTAGTTTTCGATTGGTGAAGGTTGTGGTGTCACCTTTTGGAAACGAGCCAACACACACACACTCTTGGATTCTCATGCTTATCATCACTCTCAAAAACCCTCTATATAATGTCCCATGCAAACTCATTTGATCACACACTCCTATTCGAACCATATTACAAATTTACAAGTTGAGTGCACTAGTTTTTGGGGACAAGAAGTGAACCAGGAGTACGAAGCGTAGAAGTGATCCAAGTGAACCAATCTTTGCTCGTTGTGAACCTTGCTAGGAGTGAACCATAGTACCTTGATCCCACGTACCCATTTCGAACCATACGTACGAGAACTCCACCCCAAGTGGTGAGGTGAGACACGGAGTCCCCTTTGTTATATTTTCATTTCGTTATTTTAGTTTTTACACATTTACTTTGACCCGTTATTTTGAAATATACAAACGTAACCTATATGTTTTATTCGACTTTCTTTATGTTCAATAAGCTAACAATTGAGAGCCATAAAGTTTTAATAGTGATAATAACGATTTGACATTAAACTTGACACGTTTAGAAGTCATTTGGGCACATTCAAAATATTTTCAACACTTAGAATATTTCTAAGTGTTGTAAAATAGTTTCAATATGGATTTTCGTACAAACACTTTGCCTCGTTATTTCTTAATATACGAACGTAACATATTATTATTTTTGGAGACACTAATTATTTGGTACACTAGTAAACAAAATATAAAAAGTTTCGAATCTAAAAACATTGTGTTCTTATTAAAATCGACATGTTTTGTGACCTCTTGGACAACTCGAATAAAATCTCAACACTTAGAATTTTTCTAAGTGTTGAGCAGTTTCAACATATGAAGTTTGCTCGATCACTTTGGTCTCGTAAATGAATATTTAGACACATGACATATTCTTTTTAAAACTCGACCTCATTAACAACTTATTAGACAATCACAAGACACATTTTATTCGACCTAATAAATTTATTTAGACCTTGTACTCGACCTGTTTTGTACCGACAAAAACTCAAATTTTTATAAAACTATATAAGCCAAAACGTGGGCTTATCTTAAGCCCACTAAGCTTATGTGATACACTGGGCCTGGGAGCCCAACACCAGTGTTTTTAGTATCCTAAAATGAGTCCAAGGTCAGGCCCAAAGGTCTCGTAAGCCCAATGGATCTCAAATTGTTAACGGACCCTTATTTTGGATCGTTAAGCCCAAGAAACGAAATAAGCTTAGAATAAGCTAATAAGCTATCAAACTAAACTTTTCTAAATGTTTTGAGCTTAACGAACTAATAAAAATGTTAAGTTTTGAAATTGGTAAAACTTGGACCATTTTTGCAAATGTACGAGAAGTAGGGACTAGAATTGCCAAAATTGTAAACTTGGGTGAAAAGTATAAAAACTATTTTTCTAAAGGGTATAAACTGTAAATACTGAAACTTGGAGTCATAAAAGGTAAATATTGTTATATATTGGACCAAAAATGTAAAATATGTATATATTGGACTAACGGTGAAAATGTTATACCGTTAGGGTCAAAATTGTAAAACTTGTGAAACTTGAAGGACTTTACTGGAATAAATATTTCTTATTATATTTATAAAGTTTTATATAAATATTATGATAATTGATATAAAACTTTGAAATTTTTAATTATATATACGTTATATATATAATCCTCGTCGTAATAAATAAAAGTTAACTATACGATATTATTATTAACTTTTATCATGACCTATCATTTTATACTTCGATGTATATTGGAAATATGACAAACATTCGCGATAAAACCAGATTTAGACTATCAACTGAAACTTGCATTATCTTTTAGGTTGTGTTGTGTGAAGCCGTTTCCTTGCTTTGTTGAGACTACGATACCACTGTACTACTAAGGTGATTTCATAGCCCACTCTTTAACTATTTTCCCGTGGGGAGATACATGCTTAAAACTCGAACACAAGTCTTTTATACCGGGTATTGAAATACCGTCAGGCCAATGTTATTTGCTTAAGTTACTATTGTCAGAAGTCCCTCAATCATGAACCTTAATCACCTGAAGGGTGAACGTAAATAATTGTGGATAGTACTATTAGTGATTGACAATCCTCGTTTGGTTGTTGGAGAAAACACCAGGCGCACTTTATTGTTCTTATAAATAGGTTATTGACAAATACCTATCTTTGGGGGCCTATTACTTACCATCATAATACATACTTATGATTGGCTGTTAATCGTTGAGTATCATGAGCTTAAGGCAATAACAGGAACATTGATTTTTTTTTATATATTGATTGTATGTGATTACAATACACTCTTAACTTGTGATTCAAACTCTTAAACTCAAACCTATGAATATCACTCAACTTTATGTTGACTTTAGCATGTTTATCTCAGGTAACTAAACAAGACGGATCTGGATGGCACGGAGTGGGCAAAAGCATGACGAGAACCATAATAAACTACTTATTTTCCTTCAGAATAAAACACGTTCTTAACTTAATAATGTCTTGTATCTCAGATATTTGGTATTTTGAAATAAATTAAACTTTAATACTTCACTTTGTGTTGTCTACTATGATTGTGACAAAGATCCTTGAAGTAATACCCCGAAAGTTTTCCGCTGACATGTTAAGTCTTCCGCTGTTATTAACAACTTTTGGGGGTGTTACAACTGTCAATGTTAAGAATATTCTAATTCTATGTTGAGCTTATTTTATCTATTATATGTTGAGCTTGATGCATAAGTTTTATAGGAAGTTATATGGTTGCTGATTTTTGATTATTTCTCTCTAATTATATTACTTGTTTCTTGTATATTGTAGATGGATCCTGAGTGTGTTGAAATTGACCCGGAAAAAAATAGTTCAAAGAGTGTTGATATGGAATCTGATGATGTCCAATCTGTCGAGGCTCTTATATGCACAAAAGATTGGTTATATGCAGATTCAAATGAAATTTCTCTTGATCAGCTCACTGAAGATATAATGTCGCTTGATGTTAGTGTTGAATCGGATGCTTCAAACTCGGTCAACGTTTAAAGAGGTAAACTTTGCAATTTTTCTGCTGCAATTTCTTGCTGTCTGCTGCAATTTTTCTGTCTAACCTTGCAATTTCTTGTTGTCTGCTACCTTTCTTATCATCTGTGCAATTTCTGCTGCATTTCTTTTCGTTTGAGTTTAGGAATCAGCCATGTCTGCTGCAATTTTTAATGTTTGAGTTTAGGAACCAGCATAAAGATGAACATCTAGCTATATCTCATAATAATATTCAAAAGCATGCTAAGCTATTTTGTACAGGTAACATAGTTTCAAACTATAAAGCCAATTCATAGTAAACTTACATATGAAGCGGGACTGCAGAAGTCGTTATGCCGAATTCCAGACCATCTTCCAGTAGAAAAAAATGTACTTAGACAATAGACACTAGACAGTAGTTGCCCCTGTCGGTGGACCACCCACTGACCTTGTACGTTCTAAGCAGAAAGTAACGAATACGCAAAAACAATCTAGCTCCTATGAAAGGGTCTGCTGTGAAATTTGCATAAAGTTTTTGAATTCTTTGAAGATGTATGAAGGTAGCATTAGCATAAGCTAGTACACTTTTATATAGACTTGCCTTGGTGATTGATTAATACTATAAAATAAGTATCAACCACATTTTTATTATCAGGTATACTAGACTTTCAATAGACATGTTTTTCTATAGAAATTATTGGTATCTAGTGATTTTATTTATAAAAAATGGACTTACATAAATACATATAGAAAGTAGCAAAACAAATAATGTTAGTTTATGTTCCTGATGAAAGCATCTTCCAATATCACAGATCTAGAAGCAGGAAGGACAATAATGTGACAATAATGTGACTTCTTACTATCTGCTGCAATTTCTAAAACACCACACTTATCAGACTATCTGCTTGTTTACTATCTGCTGACAATAAGTGTGCTTGTTTATATCAGCCAATCAGGAATCAGCAGCCAATCAGGAATCAGCCATGGTGCATTGGTGCACCGATAATATGCTCGAGGACGGGTTTCGCATACGGGTGAAGAGTGAAGACATTATAATTGTTTACTTTTGTTTCGTTATGTATTAGTTATAAGGATTTATTAAGGACTTTTTGTTTCGTTATGTATTAGTTAAAAATATTATTAGGAACTCTCGTTAAATTGTGAACTCGTTTTGTTTCGTTATGTATTTTTGTTAACAGGTCCCTTAACAGGTTCCTTATCGTGTAACATGTTAATTTTCATGTCGTGTTCGTGTTCGAGAAAAGTGACACGAATCTTTATCGTGTCGTGTTCGTGTTCAGGTCATTCATGTTCGTGTCTTATCGTGTTCGTGTCTTATCGTGTCGTGTCAGACACGATATGCCAGCTCTAATGTACAACCATGACAAGTATAATTACAACCACGGCATGTACGAGTACAACCACAACCTGTATAAATACAACCACAACCTATATAAATACAACCACAACCTGTATGAATACAACCACGACATGTATAAATACAATAACAATAAGGAGTTACAACGAAACATCATAAATATAATCACAACACATGAATATAATACATGAAAATTTCGGCCTACATGGACCGATATAATATATAGCACAACTATTTCAACATAGTAGAGTCATACTTGATACATTTGTTTGTTACAACAACCAAAATACACAAGTTCCTTGAACTATGTCCCACACCTCGGGACTAGGATAATAGTAAAAGCTAATATAAATACAAGTACATGTCTAGGCACCTCCGGGTGCTCCACCAGGTCCACCTCTGAGTCGACGGATCTCCCCATCCATCATCACAAGAATCTCCTCCAAGTGCTCAACTCGGAGTTGGAGGGCAGCCTCCCTGGTCTCTGAAGCTGTCATCCTCTCCTGAGCTACCGCCAACTGATGTGCCTGCTCTCCCTGCGTCTCCTGTGTCATCTGGGCTCTATCCCGTATCTCCGGTAGCTCATCCCTAAGCTGATCAATCTGCTCCTGGTGCTCCATCTGCCGTGCCTCCAGTCCATGATAAGATACGTCAATGCTAACCCTGCCTAAGAGCAATCCCTCAACCTGCTCCTCAACCTCCTCAAGTCTACTAGTGATGTTCTCATCTACCCTATAACCCAACCTATTAATCTGCTCCTGTTGATCCCCTAACTGGGCATCTAAAGTAAAAGTTGTAGGCCCTCTCTCAGTAGCTGCTCTAGAACTCTCACCTATATGATATATTGGTGGTGGTGGAAGGTCGGAAGTCTCGGTAATAGGGGATGATGGAGTAGTGAATCTTGCACGCTTCCTGAGCGGCAAGAGTGAAGTAGGTGTAGAAGTAGTAGTGGGCATAGCTGGTGGTGTAGGTAATGTAGGAACAGTAGAAATCCTAAGAGTAGAGGTAACAGGGCGTACACTCTTTCTAGCACCTATGGTTGTCTTGCTACGAGGAAACATAAGTTTTGGTTCTGGGGAAATAGAAGTAGTGGGAGATGATATATCTGTAGGTGTACGGGTAACATCTAAGGGTGCAATGGAAGAAACATGAGGAGTAGGGGCAACCTCGTCCTCCTCGAAAGGCTTAGTATCCTCACCTGATGCCAAAAGTGGCGACACAGGTACTGGAGGAATGGGTGGTGAAACAGCAGTAGAAGACATAGCATCCTCAATGTCAGAGTCTGAGGTAGAGTAAAGTATGACGAAGTTCGAATTTGAAGACATGTCTCTGAGATAAACAATATGAAATGAAATGAAATGAATAATCCGTGTAATAATAACTATGCACTTATGATGTAATGATGAGATGCTATGATGATGTGGTTATAGTCTAGGGTCCATGATACATCCTAGTTCGCTATAACCTTAGCTCTGATGCCAATCTGTCACACCCCCAAAATACCTGAATGGCAGCGGAATGGAATACCTGGGGGTGACTGTCATAGCACCACAGTTAGAGTTATATTGAACGACCTAAAGTGTCGTTTTGGAAATACATCGTTTGATTCATTTAAAATATTCAGAGTTATAAAATATAGGTCCCAAAAGTCTGGAGAAGTTTAAGGAAAATAATTTTAGTACAATCAAACGATAGTTCATAAGTGCATGAAAGTCCAAAATGAGACGCGTCATCCTTGTTACTCAATGATATGACTCCATGCATGCCATGTAGAATATGTCTTAATTACCTGAAAATACATTGCGAAAACGGTCAACAATAATGTTGGTGAATAATCATAGGTTTGTAAGTTAAATCGTATGTACATTGGCCACAAGTATAAAGTAAACCGACAAAGTGTCAAAAATGCTACATTGTCTCTTAAGCTCATGACCCCGAAGCTAGACGTTACTTGGCCCCAAATGAGTGTTTACCAGACACTCTAATATATTAGACATGAAATGCATCCGTTTACCCCTTGGAGCAACCCAAACACAGATGGAGGAGTCACCCTCAATAGATCTATCCACTCACTCTCGCTTGTATCTTAATTAACGGTCCATGATAATAAAGGGGACTTGTCATGACGTGGTAATAAGGCAACTTAAGAAATGTAAGGAATTTAATACTTTGGCATGTACGAAAATAAGTGATGCAATGTATTCTCCCCGTGGGATTTGAAATCAAAATATTGAATTAAAACGGGGCTATGAAAACTCACCTGAAGTGATAGTATAATGTGGTGAAATGATCGGGACAACAAGGTGCGAACACTAGCCGCAACCTAAATGAATGAATATGATCTAATTTAGATCATGAAATGATGTAGTGAATGTTCATGCACATGATACCTATACCACTCGTAACTTGAAAATAATTGTTATTGTCAAAGAAGGTATTTTCCATACTTAGGAAAAATAAGTCCAACTAGACTTATAGAAACTTGTCGTAATATATCGTATATAAAATGTTAACGTTATATTCCTTGTTTTGAAAACCTTAAAATAACGTCAATTAGTCGTATAAATAAGCTTTGGGTCATACGTACTTCATTTGTTGAGAATATAGCTCTTTAATAATATTTCTAGAAAATATAGCATTTAGTACGTAGTTCATTATTTCTATTAGTGACTACAAATATACATATAGTTTTGACGATTTTGAAACGCGTATATCTTTGTCGTTTTAAGTTCATTTTCCTCGTTCTTTATATCCACGGATTCGTCTTAACATGTATTAATATATTTTTGATAGTTCGGCTCCGTTAGATTACGTCTAACGCCTCTCTTTGTCCGTCGAAAATCGTCCAACAGCACGTTAAATTTTCAGAAAATAGTTTTCGTCGTTAAACTTGCAAAAATCATATCTCCTTCGTTATAAGCTTGTTTTAATCCGTTCTTTCGCCCACGGCTTCATTTTTGAAAGTATTTTCTAAATCTTTGGTCAAAAATTACCCACCATCTACTGATTTTCCCACGTTTTCAAAATAAGGACAGTAGATATATGTATAGTTTCAAAAATCAATTCTAGGGTTCCAAACTAGTTCCAACTTCAACCAAAACACTTTCAATCACCACAAATCTAGTCTAATCTTACCATACACCTTCTTAGGGTGTCATTGGTTCCTAAACATCATAAATCAAGTGGA
Source organism: Artemisia argyi (assembly GCA_030686995.1). Lineage (NCBI taxonomy): Eukaryota > Viridiplantae > Streptophyta > Magnoliopsida > Asterales > Asteraceae > Artemisia > Artemisia argyi. The sequence continues at coordinate 6,486,142 of CM060689.1, forward strand.
TCTAACATGGATCTACCTATAATCTATCTCTAGGGCTCAAAAGTTAGATATGTATAAAATGGAGTGGTATAACTAACATATGCATGTAGTTCTTGTATATAAATCATATGAGCATTATAAAAACTTGGTAAAATTATAAAAATGAGTTTCATACACTTACTTGAAAGATTAATGAGCTTTTGATGGTGAAAACCTAAGTAAACCTTGAGTTATTATCACAAAACCCTTATAGGAGTACAAAATACACTAGATAAATACTTGTTCTTGAAAAATTTATGTTTCTTGCTTGTTCTTCTTGTGTTGGCCGAGCACCCCCAAGGAAAGAAAAGAGAGAAAGTTTTCTTGAATGATTTTGTGAAATGAGATGAAAATGTGTAAGTTTATGTTATATATATATTATATTAGACACATCTATGACAAGTTTTAATGAGTGAGTAAAATTTTCAAGACTTGGAAGGTGATTGGCATGGGGGGGGGGGGGGGGGGCATTTGATGGGAAATGGAAGAAAAATGTGGTTTTGTGTAAGAAGTTAGTATATATTAGGTATTATAATGTATATATTAATAGTTTTAGGGAATACCGGGTACCGAGTTAACTAAAAATAAATTTTAACGGAGTTAACCGGGACATAATAAAGTCGTAAAAATTGTGAAAATATGTTGGGTATCAATATTGAGTGTTTGGATGATTATTGTTTAGTTTTTACGAAAACCGTCGTAATTATATTAAACTTACGATATTAATTAAATAAATTTCCAAAACACCGGGTAAATTAATATTATAATTTTTATATCATTATTATGAGTATGAAATTATACTAGGATCATAGTCGGGAGTGTCGGACGTGTTAGTCACATTATTGATCGCGTGTTAACGTTTATTTAGAAATAAATATACGTAAAAAGTCAATTATACCAAAAGTATTAATTTAAATATCCTACGAGTGGAATAGTATGCAAATGTTATTATGATGATATGCAGACTATTTCTAGTTCGTATGAAATGTCCCTAATGATGATTCCTCGAATTCGCAGCTAAACCAATCCGGTTACGCGAATTTGAATACCCGTAAACTAAATTTACGATGAAATGAGTAATGCACGTGAATAGTGTTTTCCCCTGAAATGAATAGTGTCATGTGAATAGTGAAATTTTTGAACACTTCCCGGCATATCAAACTGACCTTAAAAATGATGAATAGTAAAATAATGAATAGTGATCGATGAATAGTGAATGATGAATAGTAACTTATGAATAGTAAATTGTCGAGGTTTGGAAAATGACCTGAAATTGTGATGGCTGCTACTAGATGGCCGACAGGCTCTGTTGAAACGATATTCATTTCTGAATAGCAGATTGCCAATCCTCCACTATCTTCAATCACCGAAGAAAGCCACGAACAATTCAATTCAATTCACCGTTCATTATCACTATTAACATCCACTATCAATTCAATTATCATTCACTATTAACTAGGGGTGGCAATCGAGTCGTGTTCGTGTTGACTTATTTGGGTTCGCGGGTTGGCGGGTTGAAATAACCTCAACCCAAAAATGACCCATTTATTAATTGTGTCAAGAAGCTCAACCCTAACTCAGACCTGCATTATACGTGTAACCCGTTTGTGACCCGTTTAACCTGTTTAAGTAAATAGGTTAAGCAGTGAATAATGTTGGTGGTTTGTTGATTTAACTAGCTTAAATACAAAATTGATATAAGGATCTAAAATAATAACATACAAGAAACTATACGACAATTTCAATGATATCTGAGTTATAACTTATAAGTGTCAATTTCAATAAAACCTGAGTTATAATCATAATTCACTCGTATTAAGAACATAAAAAATACATTTAATCCATATCCAACATTAAAAACAAGTTACATATTTTATTTTTAGAGGCTTATATACTTAAACGGGTTCACGTGTTGACCTGTTTAACACTTGCTCAACCTAAACACAACCCGTTTATTAAACGGGTTAAACGGGGTTGACCTGTTTTTGACCCAAACCTGTTTATCTTCAACCCAAACCTGTTTAACTTCGTGTCGGGTTCGTGTCGTTTATCGTATCGTGTCGAGAATTGCCACCCCTACTATTAACATCCACTATCAATTCAATTGCAAATGTAATTCAACGACAATAAACCAAAAGCAAATGGCACTAGCAATGATTCTACTTTCCATCTCCATGCACTATGAATAATTATCATGCACCATGAATTATTTTCAGGTACCATATTCCGCCCTCCCTCCCTCCCTCTCTCTCTCTCTCTCTCTCTCTTTAAATTACTAGTTAGAATATTTATTCAATCATATTTTTAACAGCATATCAATTTTATTTTTAAATTGATGTATTGTGATAATTTGATTTTTAAAACATTGTAATTTGTAATATTTAATATTAGTGAAAAACTTGAGATTAGATTTGTAAAAAGCTCGAGTGAGTTGTGTCTAAACGAGTCTGAGTGTGAGCCTCGTTTGATATGGGCACGCATGTAATTAACATGTTAAATGTATACATGTAATTTTTAAGCATGGTGCAAATGAATAAGGCCAATCCACCCTTGTTTGCCCATGTCTTTTTCATAAATGATTACTGGAACTATATATTAAAAAATTGTTACCTTTGATTTCATCGGGTATATAGCCACTAGCTCAAGGGGGTCGAAAAATGTTTCTGTTAACATTATAATTTGGTTTTTCATAGGTTACCTCAATACAAAAGACAAGAGAGATATTTGCCCAAAGCCAGAGAATTCGGTCCCCATGGATGAGGAGCAGATAGAGATATTTGAATATATGTTGGAAGAGAAAATAAAAGAGATATTTGAATATATGAAGAAAAAGTTTTCCTCAATAACGCAATCTGATCAAAGACCATCCCGCCGTCTTTGTAATCAATGTACTGTAACTTTGCAACTGTGCATTTTGTTTATATCGGGTCGTTGTGGTAAATTTGTATTTGTTTGATGTTGATTAACTTGTGAAATATAAAGATTCTTCATGTTATAGAAGGTTGATGTAATTGTTGGTGTGGTCATTACAATTAACAGGTAAGGAAATGATATTTGTTCTACTTTCTTCCAAGCCTATGTTCGATGTACAACAAAGCTTAGATTGTGTTACATAAGTTCTCACAAAATGAATTTTTGTGATTCGATATGAGAAGAAGAATGATGGCGTGCTTCGCCATATCAAAAATCAACGATCTCTCAGACAAAGGCGTCTTCCTTTCATATAAAACAAAACAAACATTACATTAGTGACTTTCATTGTCATTCAACTTTCACATTCGTTTCTAATAAGATAGTAACAATACCAGTAATTCGGCCAACGCATCTAAACTGCAATCACTCGAAAGTCTTACCCAAACCCACACCAATGCCAACTGCCCCCCTCGTTTTTCCTATTACTTACCCAAGGGTGTAATCAAGTTAAGTCGGGTCGACATACGTCTAAGCATGACCTCGACTCCGTTACAATACTCCAAGCACACTCAATTGAGCCTTTATTTTCAAACTCAAGCTTGGTTTCGTAACCGATACATTAGGAGCTTGGCCCGGCTCTGTTCAAGGTAAATATTGACCAACTCGATATATTGAGTTGGGCTTGACTTAATGATGAGGCGAAAAATGAACCACTTTTAGGGGGTCATTTAAGCCCGGAATTGAATTTATTTGATCAAATATTGCCCTAAATCGTTTCTTTTGTGATTTTAGGTACTTTGGGAGTGAAATCTGGAAAAGGAAGCAATTCGGACGTTTTTGGAGCATAAAAGTGAAGAAAACGCCAAAGTCTTAATTTTCCTTGCTGAGAACAGTAGGTGACGGCGTCAAGAAGAACATCCTGACGGCGTCAAGAGTAATTTGCATGACGGCCCAGTACAAACGTGAAGGCGTCGCAAGTAGAGCGTCAAGAGTAAAAGACGTGACGGCCTGGACGACCATAACACGTGACGTCGTCAGATGAAGATTAAGGCAGTCCGAGAAGTATTTTGGCGGCGAGATGACGGCATCACCAATTTGGTCTTGACGCCGTCAGCCTCAATTTCCTATATATAGTTTTCTAATTTTCATTCATGAGGGAGGGGATTTTTGGAGAAACCCTAAGGCCGAACTTATTACGAATTTTACAGGTTTTTCCAGTGTTCTCAGCCCTTGAAACCTTTCATGTGTAATTGAGATAAGTATTCTTTTAATTCAATCAATATGTCTATGTGTTGGTTGTCTATCTCTTGTCCTTGTCTTAATTACATCATGCTAGGCTAAATCTATCTTGTGTTTGCTTAGATCTAATGAAACCTAGATGTTGATTATGTGTTGATTACTTGTTTATGGTTGTATTGGATGAATGAATTCGATGTTAGGCTTAAGAAAACTGGCAGATCTCCAATTGGTAACATGCTTGAACGTCTTAGGAAACATGAACTGACGTGCACTAGGTTTTATTGGTTGTATTTAATGCATGAGTAAATTCTAATGATCCCATGTTAGGAGGTTCTTAGCCGGCTCGACATAGGAGTGAAGTAGGCACTCATAGGATTGGGGAATTAAGTGCGCCACCCCATGAATGGTATTAAGGAATACAATCCGTCATCCACGCAACTATAACAAGTAATTAACGTGTAAAAGATATCTAGGGAGTAGTGAAATCTAAGTAAACACAACTTCTCCACTTATTGCTCACAACCTTAGTTAATTTTAGTTTATTTTCATTTCTAGTATTTTATTTTGATTGCATCTTTAGTATTGGGTTAGTTGACTAGCAACTAATTCCGCCCAAATCCTTAAAACCCGAGATTTTTACTTGCTTTCTAAAAAATATAAAAATACAAAAATAATCATCCTTCATCTCTAGAACTAGTATTTAGGTTTTCTAATCCTAGCGACACTATTCCTAGCTGAACGATCAATCCCCCGGTACTTGTCACTATACTATACTACAACGATCAGGTACACTGCCTGGTGGGGGTTGTAAGCTTCTCAAGATCCCTTGAGAGGTAAAGCCTGGTGCGATTCCCATGTATCAAGTTTTTGGCGCCGCTGCCTGGGGAATAGTTATTGTCTAGGTTAGAATCTCTTTTTATTAGGTCTACTTGCTAGATTCCTTTCTAGTAAGATTTTATTTTTATTTTTAGGTTTTCTTTAGTCTATCTTATTTCTTTGTGTTTTTGTTCGTAACTCTTCACCACCCGACATCATGGACGATGGGAACATCTTTGAACCCGTTATCCCACCACAACAAAACCCACCACTAGAACCTCTTAGGCCCCGAACCTTTGGAGAGTATTCCCGACCTAGCCACCAAGGCTACCGAAACACCATTGAGCTCACCGAAGCCAATGTGACCCCCTTGCGATCCGACACCATCCGGTTGGTGCAAAGCGGATGTGCATTCCATGGACTTCGTTCTGAAGATCCAAACCAACATCTAAAGGACTTCCTCAAAATCGTAGATTCCATAGACTTAGATGTTGAAACTAGAGAGACAACCCGATTACGCCAATTCCAATTCTCTCTACGGGATCAAGCTAGTCAATGGCTTGAGCGTTTACCCGCGGGATCCATCACCACAGGGGATGATCTCACCACTCGTTTCCTTGCTCAATTTTTCCCACCGGGGAGAACTACTAAGCTTAGAAATGACATCTTGATGTTCCAACAACGTCAAAATGAATCTCTTTATGAAGCATGGACTCGTTTCAAGGACTTACTCCAAAAAGTCCCTCGTCATGGCATAGATCTTTGGCTCCAAGTCCAAATCTTTTATGACCATATCGATCTCTCCACGAGGCGAGCCATTGACCAATCAGCCGGTGGTAAGCTATGACAACGAAAGTTGGAATGATCCCCGTGATTTGAACAAAACGGTCAAGGCAATATCCTTGCCTTCAAACAACTCTAGCACTCCCGACCGTAGGATAATGGAACTTGAGGACTAAGTCAAGTTTCTCATGAAATACTATGAAGCTCCTAAGCCTTCAAGCCAAGTGAACAAAATCACTTATTCATGCGAATCATGCAGTGGTCCCCATGACACTCGTGATTGTGTGGAACTCCCCGGAACAGCTTTTGCGGACTACGCATCCACGCGTACCGACGAAGTGGGAGATAAGTGGTACACTTTCAAGCCCGAGCCAAACCCTTACGGTGATTCATATAATCCCTCTTGGAAAAATCACCCAAACCTTAGGTGGAAACAAAATCAAGCCAATTCTTCCAATCCGCCTAATCGTTACCAACCAAACGGTCCACCCTCCAACCGTACTTTCAACAACAATCCTTCTAACAATTATGGTAGTACCAACAATCTTGAAGGATTGATGTCTAAGTTCATGGCATCTCAAGAAGCTCGCATAGCTAGGTTTGAAACCGAATTCAACCAACAACAAACGGAGATGACCAACAAGATTGACAACTTGTTGAAAGCCCTCAACAACCAAGCGTACTACACCTAGGAAGGACACTAGGGACACCAATAAAGGAATCCAAATTAAGGACCCCTCATCATCTAAACATGTCCACTTTGTCAATGTTGTTACCATTAAGCCAATAGATAAGGAGATAGAAGAAAATGACAAGGATGAAGTTGGAGTAGAAACCGAAACTAGGGATGAAAGTAGGGAAGTTGAGGTTAATAAGGAAAAGGAGTTAGAGGAAGTAGGAACTATAGAGAAATACTTTGATAAGTTGCCCACCAAGGAAGAACGGGAATACCATAAGGATTTATTTGATAGTCCCGAGAGACCATATATCTTTGGCACACCCCTTATCAAAATGGGAGACCCCTCTAACATTAACATACCATGCAATATCGGGCACATACATATATGGAAAGCTTACATCGATCCTAGATCTCCTGTTAACATCATGACTAGGACTTATTACAATTGGGTGATGAAGAAGCAACTCGATTTTAGGATGATGCCCAATAGGAATTTGATAAGTAATTTTGTAGGAAGAGTGAAGGGATTGCATGTGATAATAGGCAATCTCACTTATGAGATCGATTTTATGATAGTAGAGGATATTCGTCCGGTGATAGATGCTTGCCTAAGTCAAGTAGTGTTTGGGAAACCTTTCGTTGAGGCTTCTAAGATGAGTTATGATCCGACTCTAGGCATAGTTAGATTCAAAGACGAGAGTGATGAGATTGCTTACCAAATGCCTTATAAGATTGAACAATAACGCCTCTTGTCAAATATAGAAAAGGAACACAAGCAAGCAGCTTATTATAGGAATGAGGAGGATAGATGTAGAGGAGTAGAGTATGTGAAGAATAGGATGCTTGGTTTCTACAAAGAATGCTTGCAACTAGGTCCGAAATACAAAACTGGTTTAGAAGACGACCTAGAGAGTGGAACCAATGATGAGGTCACGTAGTAACCCATGACCTTGAGTCTAGCTACAAGACTCGTAAATAAAGAAAAGCGCTTCTTGGGAGGCAACCCATGTTTTGTGTGAATTTATTTTGTTTGTTTGTTATTTGTTTCCGTACGCATGTTTTATTTTTATTGTTGGTAGATCATGTTTCTAAACTAAAAGTCGAAATACTTTACTTTGTTGTTTTGGCCTAGTCTTAACTTCATCCAAAGGTATTTTTGCAAAAGATAAGTGTAAGGGGAAACCCCAAATATGTTTTCAAGAAACAAACCGATCATGATTCTCCACAATATTAAATGAACATGTATATTCGTATTTGTTAGAGTCAAATGCTTGTATTGAGTCATAATGAAGTTTTGCAGGATTTTCCAGGAAGTAGGACCAAGTTTTTCCAGAAATTTTCCGGAAACTTAACACAAGAATTTCTGCAGATCACTTCTGACGGCGTCACGAGATTACCCTTGACGGTGTCACGTGTAAAAATCTGGAAATTTTACCAGTTTTGTTTTTCTAACGGAGTCTTATGGTTTTTGTGAATTATTAAGTTTTATAATCTCCAGAAAATCTGCAAACTTCATTCCACAAGCATTATATCTTACTTTGTTTTCTAGGATTTAGTAACTTATATAGAGTGCCGCCGATTTTACGCGAGGTTGCCTTGTCTGTTTTCTCAGGATTTACAGGTTATGTATGACAAGAAGATGATTTATATTCTGGAAGGGAAGCTTTGATTGTTCATTTTCTTGGAGGAAGATCTAACCTGGCCACCTTATTATCCATACCGAGCGAATCAGGGGAGTATTTGATTTCATTCTTTTTACTTTTTCACTTTTACATTCTTTACTTGAACATTGGGGACAATGTTCATCCTAAGTGTAAGGGGAGGGTAAAATGATGATACCTTACATGTACACTTTCGCTTGAGTTAGTTTTGTTTGAAAGTAGATGCGTAATAAAACTATGAGAAATACTTGTTAGTGTGATTTTAGCGCCAAATTTAAATTTTTTTACAACATTTAGGAGTGAAACTTTAGCCATAGCAAGCGTCTCATGGATAGGAGATTGTATGACTAGCATAAAACCGTATATTCAGAAAAATTTTCCACCCAAATATGTGAGGTTCGCCTTTAGATTTGATAGGAAAAGCATTCATTATTAGTGCTTATGTGTGTACCGGTAGCATTTAGATTCTAGAACTTGCGTTAGTGATGCATCCTGGGACCGCTAGTGAGACTACATTCATGTAGTAGGATTTACTACATGATAAGAGGCATTAAGATCACCCTTTGTGTTAAACCCGTATCATAATTACTTGACCATTTAAGTCATATTACTTGACTAGTTAAGTCAACTAATTTTTCCCACACCCTCAGCGTTGTACTCATTTTTAGTACACGAAACCCCTAGTACACCCCTCCGAGCCTATCTTTTCGTTTCTAACTTTAAGCATCTTACTTAAAGGAAGAATTTGTTACACCCCACTTAAATGTACACCCAAATCGCCTTAGCCTTCCGTGTATGCACTAATCTTTAGTGCATTATTGTTATTTGTTAAACCCTAAGTTAACTATCTAATTGATTACATGGTTGCTAAGTCGAGTCATATCCTTGTACATATTGTTTTGGGACGATTGGGACTCATGGGTAAGTACTTATTTTATGGAGTAATGGGGAATAACATCATATATTACCCCCATGTGTACGTTAATCTTAAAAAGTACTCCAAGCGTTTTGATTTTCTTAATTCGAGTAATTAGATTAGTTTATTGTAAAGTATGTAAAGATTCAAGTGTAAGGGAATTATTCATTCCCTATGATGTATTGTTTTGGATGGTAGGGTAAGAGTGTATGCAAAAAAAAAAAAAAAAAAAAAAAAAAAAAAAAAAAAAAAAAAAAAAAACGGACTACCATCCCTTTTTATTCTATGTTCATTTTATGTTTTGTTAATTGTCATTTATTAGCTTAAGTCGAGTCTAGTCTTGGCTTAGCAACGCCATATTGTACATGTAATTAACCAAGATTTTAACTCGCCACCAGTAAAAAATTCCTTTATCCAACAACACCGTGTATTTCATATCCCTACACCTAACGTTACAACCCTTTAAAAGACCTCTTTGATAGTTTATCCTAGGTGCTTACGCCATATGGTGGAGGTTTGATCCTTTCCCAAGCCTATGGTAATCTATTTTGCTATGACAGGTAGTGAGAGATATCCTCCGTTTTCATATTGTAATTTATACTTTATTACAACCGAGAGATGTGAGTATCTAAACACTATTTGTGAGGTGCTAGTATATGACCTCCGTGCTTGTCTTTGGTCTTTAGTGGAACGATTATTTGTTATAATTACTTTTATATTAGTGTTAAATGACTCCTAACTTGTATTTTGAGTAGAATAAAAGCGCATTTGCTTGAGGACAAGCAAATCTCAAGTGTAAAGGTACATGATAAGGCGAAAAATGAACCACTTTTAGGGGGTCATTTAAGCCCGGAATTGAATTTATTTGATCAAATATTGCCCTAAATCGTTCTTTTTGTGATTTTAGGTACTTTGGGAGTGAAATCTGGAAAAGGAAGCAATTCGGACATTTTTGGAGCATAAAAGTAAAGAAAACGCCAAAGTCTTAATTTTCCTTGCTGAGAACAGTAGGTAACGGCGTCAAGAAGAACATCCTGACGGCGTCAAGAGTAATTTGCATGACGGCCCAGTACAAACGTGAAGGCGTCACAAGTAGAGCGTCAAGAGTAAAAGACGTGACGGCCTGGAAGACCATAACACGTGACGGCGTCAGATGAAGATTAAGGCAGTCCGAGAAGTATTTTGGCGGCGAGATGACGGCGTCACCAATTTGGTCTTGACGCCGTCAGCCTCAATTTCCTATATATAGTTTTCTAATTTTCATTCATGAGGGAGAGGAGTTTTGGAGAAACCCTAAGACCGAACTTATTATGAATTTTACAGGTTTTTCAAGGGTTCTCAGCCCTTGAAATCTTTCATGTGTAATTGAGACAAGTATTCTTTTAATTCAATCAATATGTCTATGTGTTGGTTGTCTATCTCTTGTCCTTGTCTTAATTACATCATGCTAGGCTAAATCTATCTTGTGTTTGCTTAGATCTAATGAAACCTAGATGTTGATTATGTGTTGATTACTTGTTTATGGTTGTATTGGATGAATGAATTCGATGTTAGGCTTAAGAAAACTGGCAGATCTCCAATTAGTAACATGCTTGAACGTCTTAGGAAACATGAACTGACGTGCACTAGGTTTTATTGGTTGTATTTAATGCATGAGTAAATTCTAATGATCCCATGTTAGGAGCTTCTTAGCCGGCTCGACATAGGAGTGAAGTAGGCACTCATAGGATTGGGGAATTAAGTGTGCCACCCTATGAATGGTATTAAGGAATACAATCCGTCATCCACGCAACTATAACAAGTAATTAACGTGTAAAAGATATCTAGGGAGTAGTGAAATCTAAGTAAACACAACTTCTCCACTTATTGCTCACAACCTTAGTTAATTTTAGTTTATTTTCATTTCTAGTATTTTATTTTGATTGCATCTTTAGTATTGGGTTAGTTGACTAGCAACTAATTCCGCCCAAATCCTTAAAACCCGAGATTTTTACTTGTTTTCTAAAACATATAAAAATACAAAAATAATCATCCTTCATCTCTAGAACTAGTATTTAGGTTTTCTAATCCTAGCGACACTATTCCTAGCTGAACGATCAATCTCCCGGTATTTGTCACTATACTATACTACAATGATCAGGTACACTGCCTGGTTGGGGTTGTAAGCTTCTCAAGATCCCTTGAGAGGTAAAGCCTGGTGCGATTCCCACGTATCACTTAACTAGATTCTAAAGCTAAAGCGATTGTCCCAAAGAGTCTCAACTTTACGAGATTCAAACATAAAACCTCTTACAATGCAAATCGTGTGTATTGAATGTTGGAAAATAGATCTTTTAGTTTTTAGATTGATTTGTTTCCTTAATTCCTGCTATAAGACCTACGCAATCATTTTTTTTTTATGCATGTGGTGATCTAGGTACTGAGATGAAAACCTATTGAAGGTCTTATGGTTCTCCAATTGGGGAAGACTCCTTGGATTTCTCGGATTTTTACTTGTTACTAGCTATCTTTTAATGTCTTTATAATTATTATGTGCCTTACTTGCTTATGTGTTTAGGTTTTTTTACATGTTTACACGCCTAAACACATAATGATACTGACTAATAATTATGATGTAAGATGACATTAAAATGGTCTTAATTTACACGCCTAAATAAATGCTCAATTGTGACCTGCTATTTGATTCGTGGAAAATTGTTTTTGTAAAATTAAGAGACCTAAATTATTGAAACAAGTTTTTCATGAAATTAAAAATCGGACACTATGGACACTTGGGAAGTACGGCCCACTCACTAGAACAAACTATAAAGGGGGTATAAGGCGGTGCGCACAGTCACATCTAAGGGATTTCCGGTCATAGCTTTGCGCTGACCTGGTCCTCCGCTTCCTTGCGAGTTCGATTGAAGCTACCGTGAACCATGATGATCACTACAGTGTCATTACTAAAGGTTTTTAAAATTAGTGCTACAAAGTTGTTTGCATACTTCTTTGTACACGCCATTTTAACACTTTATGTGTATACCCCTATGTGTAAATTTTAAGTCTATGCCAGCCAACCAAGAACACGTGCATTTGGCTTGACCTCTTTGGTCAGACCTTAGGGCCATTCCAACCCATGGCGAATTTTGCTCATTGGTTAGACCTTTCACGATTTTTGCAAGTTCTTGCTTGGTCGACTTAATTCGAGTATGCTTGGTCAGACCTTGGACCCGAGGCATAAGATGAGACTAAACATGCTCATAACATTATTACTTGTCTACTAATGTTTTTGAATGGTCTCATAAGTCTAAGAGTTGCATTTTATGCAATTAACGCTCGACACTTACCTGTTGCCCTACTTGTTTACACGCTGGTCAGACCTCACGTAATAAGTGGGAGGTCAAGTTGGATCTTAGTCTTATTATTAATTAATTGGGTAGTTAATTCTTTTAAGAATTTAATTATCGAAAATACTAAAATTGAATTCTATGTTCTGATTAAAATTGTGTTGTTGCAACATAATTCGTAAACAAAAGATTGTTTTTTATTAAAAAAGATAAACTTAGTCTCTTTTCCCTATAAGAAAAGTGAGACATATTCCTATTTTTTTTCTCCTTAGTTGACAAAGTAAGATAGGATTACAAATGTTAAACTCATTTTCAATCTTTCATTACCCTTTTTCGGTTCTGAAATTGTTGAAGAAATATTTTGTAGTTAGAAAACATTTTGTCTATAGCTACCAAAATAAATGACATCTTGCACTTGTCACGATGTACGAGTTTAAACCGTAAAGAGTAAAAAAATTACTAGCATATTCGCTACGTTTCTCTTGGACTCTCGTTATTCCTTAAAGTGCTTAATACCCTTGTGGCTATGTAGATTATAAAGGAGGAATTGCATGCTAAATATTCAAGTTAAATGAAAGCTTGAATGGCTAGTCCCTTATCTACATAAGTAGAAATTCATATACTTTGTTCAATACCTAAGTACATTTCTACTTGTAGGCATTCTCAGAGATTAGGAAAGTCAATAAATTGCTATTTGCTTTCAACGGGTAATGTAACATTTATAATGTTGACAAATCCAGTGGGAGCATTGTGGTTTTATTACTGAAATGACATTCATGTAATGTTACAAATTTCAGTGGGAGCTACGAAATTTTTTTCCTTGTTAGTCACCCATACTATTTCGAACTTCTTTTGAAATAATTCATACTTTCCAAATATGAACGACCATTGCTCAAAGGAAAATTGTATCTTATTTTATTAGATAACACGTTGCCTTTCTGATGTCGTTTTCTGAAACGTTATCTATAAAATAATAATTCACAATTCCTTATTGACGTTATGGTTCTAAATCTACTTGTAATATCTATGACATTATCATATTGTTTACACAATCAAGCACATGTTGTATTGTTTGTCTTCGTAATATGATGTTGTGCCTTACACAAGTGGGAGAAATCTCAAAGTGTGTGGAAGGAACAACATATTATTGGTTTCCCTTTATCGCAAGGTAAGAAAGCTAATAACTCTACTAGGACTTAAACATACAAGATGTCCGTTGCCCTACTACATCCTAATGTCATGATATAGTGTAATGCTACTTCAACATTTTGACTACATATTTTAGTTAATATAATTATGGTTAAATAATACTCTCTCCGTCCCATAATTATTGTCCACATTTGACTTTTTTAGTCTTTAGCTTTCAACTTTGACCGTTAATATTTTTCTTTGTGATATATATTACTTGATGCAAAATAGATAAATGGATTGAGTTTAAAATGTATTTTCATTCGTATAATTTTCATCAAGTATTATATAACACATATAAAAATATTTAAGGTTAAAGTTGCAAAATAAAGACTTCAAAAGTCAAACGTGGACAATAATTATGGGACGGAGGTAGTAATAATCATAATTTTGAAGTATAAAATTAACTTGAAATTACTATTGAACTCAAGAGTTTGCGTTCATAATTACTTTAGTTAGTATAATTATGTTTGCTTGTTAAGACATAATTATAAAGTCCTTGAATTAATCAAAGACTTATAACATAAATTATATAGTAAAATTGTTGTCTTCTAGTTAACACATAAACATGAGGTCTTTGAATTAGTCAAAGACTTATAATGTATTATTGACATGTTCTGTTTTCTTATAAACACATGAACATATAATTCTTGAACAGTTATGTCTTCTTGTAAATACGTGAACATATGGTTCTTGTATTATTCAAGGGATATACATTATAGCATGCACTTGGTTCGAAAATACTTAATATGCAATTTGGCTCGACCCAATTGACAAGTATTTGACCCAAAGAGAATTAAGTTATATATGGAATTCTGATATAGTCTCACAATTTCAATACTCATAGAATACCATATTATTATGGTATGTCTAATGAGTTGAAACAAATGATATTTATATTGTTTGATTCATGATAGTTTAATTACTCTGCCTCCAAAATCTATCAAGGTTATAAAATTACGTGTGTCATGGATACACTCAATATAGTTCAAAACCTAGAAGTTATTCAAGACAACCCACAAACGAAACCCCTAAACCCTTAGGGATTTTCGGTTTATCACTCAAACCAATCGAATCCTAAAACCTTTTGGGTTTTTTGATTTTCCTACACTTCCTAGCTTGAAGATTGTAGTTTTGGTGTTCCTCCTAGCTTGACGTAACACAAACCTTGCTAAGGTTTTTTGGTTAAAGAGTGATACAAAAAAATTGGGGTTTTTGTTACAAACCCTAATTAGGGTTCTTGGAAGGAATCCCACTATGTCTTGATTAAAGTTATGAATTTGTTAAAATCTTATGAAGCATATAATTAACAAACTAGAGATGAGAACTTAAAATGTGCTATGTAATTTCCCAATTAAGAACAATTTATTGTTGCTTAAATACTTAGTATTTAGAGAATTATCTCTACTTACAAAAGTAAGTGGGAGCATCAACACATCTTGAAGATATTCAAGAACAAAATACATAACCTTCTGAATCCACATGCTAATGCCATACTAAGGTTAAACATGAAAATGTCAAACCAAAGTTAATGTTACTCTCATTCATAAATCAGCAAAGATGCTTCATCACTTAATTGATATTATAATATCAATGCTGAGGAATATAAGTTAGTAGATTATTGTAAATCTGCTAAACTGCTAAGATACATTATCACATCTTGAATCTGATTAATGTCTTAGAATATGAATGATAAGATGCAGTCCTTAAAGGCAAATCAATCATTTGAGTTTGATTGATATTTCGCCTTAGTATGTAAACCTGTGAGGTTGGAATGATGATACGTGGAAGTGCACCAGGCTTTACCTCTCGAGGGATCTCAAGAAGCTTACAACCCCCACCAGGCAGTGTACCTGATCGTTGTAGTATAGTATAGTGACAAGTACCGGGGGATTGATTGTTCAACTCAGGAATAGTGTCGCTAGGATTAGAAAGCCTAAAAACTAGGTCTAGAGGTAAGGGATGATTCTTTTTGTATTTTTATATTTTTATAAAAGCAAATAAAATCTCGGTTTTTGGAAGAGTGGGCGGAATTAGTTGCTAGCTAACTAACCCAATAACTAAAAATGCAATCAAAATAAAATAACAGAAATGAAAATAAATCTAATTAAACTAATGTGGTGTAAACAATGATAGGTAAAGTTGTGTTTACTTAGATTTCATTACTCCCTACATATCTTTTACAGGTTGTTAGCTTGTTACAATTGCATGGATGACGGGTCATATTCCTTAATACTAGTCGTAGGGCCGTGTACAATATTCCCTAACTCTATAAGATCCTCCTTCACTCCATGTCAAGCCATTAGAAGCTCCTAAAATGGGATCATTAGAATTCTCCTACGCATTAAATACAACCAAAAATCATAGTACACCTCTGATCATGTTTCTTAAGACGTTCAAGCATGTTACCAATGGAAGTCTGCCAGTTTTCTTAAGCCTAACATCGAATACAATCATCCGTAACAACTATAAACAAACAATCAACCCATAATTAACATCTAGGTTTCACTACATCTAAGCAAACACACAAGAGATCTAGCCAAGCATGTTAAATTGAAGACAAGTGTAAGATATATTCAAGCAACACATAGACATATTGATTGAATTGCAAGAGTACTTATCTCAATTGAACATAAGAGGCTTCAAAGGGTAAAAACCCTTGAAAAAGCTGTGAAAATCGGACTAGGGTTTCTCTCCAAAGTTGCACCCTCAATGTTACACTTAATGAATAAAAATTTGAAAACTATATATAGATTTTACAGGGTGACGGCGTTAAGAAGGAAATTCTGACGCCGTCAACTCGCCGCCCATAATGAAATCGGATTGCCTAGATCCACTTTTGACGCCGTCATGTATAATTTGGTTCTGGGCCGTCACTAACTCTTGAACCGTGACGGCCTTGGGTGACGCCGTCACATTTTCACTGGACCGTCACCACTTCCACCTCTTGTTTTACTCTTGACGCCATCATTAAGAAACTTGTGACGCCGTCAGGTACTGTCCCAGCAAGGAAAATTAAGACTTTGCCGTTTTCTTCACTTTTATGCTCCAAAAACGTCCAAAATGCTTCCTTTTCCAGATTTCACTCCAAAAGTACCTAAAATGACAAAAGGAACGATTTAGGGCAATATTTGATCAAATAAATTCGAATTCGGGCTTAAACGACCCCTTAAAAGTGGTTCATTTTTCGCCTCATCAAATACCCTTACACTTGAGATTTGCTTGTCCTCAAGCAAATGCGCTTTTATTCTAATCAAAATACAAGTTAGGGGTCATTTAAAACTAATATAAAAGTACTTACAACAAATAATCGTTCCACTAAAGACCAAAGACAAGGACAGAGGTCATACACTAGCACCTCACAAATAGTGTTTAGATACTCACATCTCTCGGGTGTAATAAAGTATATATCACAATAAGGAAATGGAAAATATCTCTCACTACCTGTCATAGCAAATAGATTACCATAGGCTTGGGAAAGGATCAAACCTCCACCACTTGGCATAAGCACCTAAGATAAACTATCAAAGAGGTCTTTTAAAGGATTATAACGTTAGGTGTAAGGATATGGAAAACACGGTTTCGTTGGATAAAGGCAATATTTACTGGTTGCGAGTTAATCATCTTGGTTAATTACATGTACAATAAGGCGTTGCTAAGCTAAGACTCGACTCGACTTAAGCTAATGAATCAAAAATTATAAAAACATAAAACAAACATAGAATGAAACGGGATGGTAGTCCGTATGTTTTTCTCTTTTCTCTTTTTCTATTTTTTTTATTTTTTTTATTTTTTTTTTATTTTTTATTTTTTTTAGCATACACTCTTACCTTACCATCCAAAATAATACATCATAGGGAATGTACATTCCTCTTACACTTGAATTTTTACATACTTTACAATAAACTAATCTAATGACTCGAATTAAGATAATCAAAACACTTGGAGTACTTTTAAGATTAATGCACATATGGGGGTAATAATATGATGTTCTTCCCCATTACTCCATAACACAAGTACTTTACCCATGAGTCCCAATTGTCCCAAAACAATATGTACAAGATATGACTCGACTTAGCAACCATGTAATCAATTAGATAATTAACTAAGGGTTTAAACATATAACAATAATGCACTAAAGATGAGTGCATACACGGAAGGCTAAGGCGATCTGGTTGTACATTTAAGTGGGTTGTAACAAATTCTTTCTGTAAGTAAGATGCTTAAAGTTAGAAACGAAAAGATAGGCTCGGAGGGGTGTACTAGGGGTTTCGTGTACTAAAAATGAGTACAACGCTAAGGTGTGGGAAAAATTAGTTGACTTTATTAGCCAAGTAATATGACTTAAATGGTCAAGTAATTATGATACTGGTTTAACACAAGGGTGATCCTAATGCCTCTTATCATGTAGTAAATCCTACTACACGAATGTAGTCTCACTAGCGGTCTCGGGATGTATCACTAACGCAAGTTCTAGAATCTAAATGCTACCGGTACACTCATAAGCACTAATAATAAATGCTTTTCCTATCAAATCTAAAGGCGAACCTCACATGTTTGGGTGGAAATTTTTTTTGAATGGTACGGTTTTATGCTAGTCATACAACTCCTATCCATGAGACGCTTGCTAAGGCTAATGTTTCACTCCTAAATGTTGTAAAATTTTTTAAATTTGGTGCTAAAATTACACTAACAAGTATTTCTCTTAGTTTTATTACATACCTACCACCAAATAAACAAACTCAAGCGCAATTGTATCCTATAAGGTATCATCATTTACCCTCCCCTTACACTTAGGATGAACATTGTCCCCAATATTCAATTAAAGAATGTAAAAGTGAAATAGGCAAAAGAATGAAAGCAAATACTCTCATGATTCATTCGGTGTGGATAGTGTGGTAACAAGGTTAGATCTTCCTCCAAGAAAATGAACATTCAAAGCTTCCCTTCTAGAAAAATAAATCATCTTCTTGTCATACATAACCTGTTAAACCTGAGAAAACAAACAAGGCAACCTCGCGTAAAATCGGCGGCAATCTATATATACTAACAAGTCCTAGAAAGCAATGTAAGATATAATGCTTGTGGAATGAATGTTTGCAGATTTCCTAGAGTTTATAAAACTAAAGAATTAACAAAAACTCAAAGACTCCGTTAGAAAAACAAAACTAGCAAAATTTCAAGAATTTTACACATGACGCCGTTAGGAATTAATTCCTGACGCCGTCAGAAGTGACCTATAGAAATCTTTATGTTAAGTTTCCGGAAAATTTCTGGAAAAACTTATGTTCTATTTCCTGGAAAATCCTGCAAAACATCATTATGACTCGATACAAGCATTTGACTCTAACAAATACTAATATACATGTTCATTTATTATTGTGGAGAATCATGATCAATTGCGTTCTTAAAAACAAATTTGGGGTTTCCCCTTACACTTATCTTTTGCAAAATACCTTTATATGAAGTTAAGACGAAGTTAAATGACAAAATAAAGCATTTTCACAATTTAGTTTTGAAACATGATCTACCAACAATAAAAATAAAGCATGCATACAGAAACAAATAACAATCAAAGAAATAAAAATCACACAAAACATGGGTTGCCTCCCAAGAAGCGCTTTTCTTTATTTACGAGTCTTGTAGCTAGACTCAAGGTCCTGGGCAATCACGTGACCTCGTCATAGGTCTCATTTTCTAAGTCATCTCCAATCTCGGTTTTGTATTCCGGGCCTAGTTGCAAGCATTCCTTGTAGAAACCGAATATTCTACTCATGACATAATCTACTCCTTTACGTCTATCCTCATCATTCCTATAGTAAACCGTTTGTTTATGCTCCTTTTCTAGGTTCGATAGAAGACGATATTGTTCAATCTTATAGGGCATTTGGTAAGCGATCTCATCATTCTCTTCCTTGAATCTAACTATCCCTAGGGTCGGGTCATAACTCATCTTAGAGGCCTCAACAAATGGTTTTCCGAACACTACTTGACTTAGGCAATCATCTATTACCGAACGAATATCCTCTACAATCACAAAGTCGGTAACATAAGTGAAGTTCCCTACAAAGACATGTAATCCTTTCACTCTTCCTACAAAGTTGCTCATCCAATTCGTGATAGGCATTATCCTACATTCAAGTTGCTTCTTCATTACCCAATTATAGTAGGTCCTAGTCATGATGTTTATAGGAGACCTAGGATTGATATAAGCTTTCCATACATGCATATGCCCAATGTTGCATGGTATGTTGATGTTAGAGGGATCACCTACTTTAATCAGGGGTGAACCAAGGATATATGGTGTCTCGGGATCATCAAATAAATCCTTGTGATATTCCCGTTCTTCCTTGGTGGGCAACTTATCAAAGTATTCTTCTACGTTTTCTACTTCCTCTAACTTTTCTCCCTTATTAACCTCAACTTCCTTAATCTCATCCCTAGTCTCAGTTTCTATTCCAACTTCATCATTGTCACTCTCTTCTATATCCTCATCTTTTGGCTT
Source organism: Artemisia argyi (assembly GCA_030686995.1). NCBI lineage: Eukaryota > Viridiplantae > Streptophyta > Magnoliopsida > Asterales > Asteraceae > Artemisia > Artemisia argyi. The sequence continues at coordinate 6,506,186 of CM060689.1, forward strand.
AATGGTGACAACATTGACAAAGTGGACGTGTTTGGATGACGAGGGGTCCCTAATTTGGATTCCGCTATTAGTGTCCCTAGTGTCCTTCCTAGGTGTAGTTAGCACTTGGTTGTTGAGGGCTTTCAACAAGTTGTCAATCTTATTGGTCATCTCCATTTGTTGTTGATTGAATTCGGTTTCAAACTTAGCTATGCGAGCTTCTTGAGATGCCGTAAACTTGGACATCAATCCTTCAACATTATTGGTACTACCATAGTTATTGGAAGGATTGTTGTTGAAAGTACGGTTAGATGGTGGACCGTTTGGTTGGTAACGATTAGGTGGATTGGAAGAATTATTTTGGGGCATGTTTTGGTTTTGCTTCCACCTAAGGTTCGGGTGATTTTTCCAAGAAGAGTTGTAGGAATCACCGTAAGGGTTTGGCTCGGGTTTGAAAGTGTACCACTTATCTCCCGCTTCGTCGGTACGCGAGGATGCGTAGTCCGCAAAAGCTTGTCCGGGGAGTTCCACGCAATCACGAGTGTCATGGGGACCACTACATAATTCGCATGAAGAAGTGATTTTGTTCACTTGGCTTGAAGGCTTAGGAGCTTCGTAGGATTTCATGAGAAACTTGACTTGGTCCTCAAGTTCCATGATCCTACGGTCGGGAGTGCTAGAATTGTTCGAAGGAAAAGATATTGCCTTGACCGTTTTGTTCAAATCACGGGGATCATTCCAACTTTCGTTGTCATAGAGAGCAAGATCTTCTATGAGTTCCCATGATTCTTCCGCACTTAGATCACGTAGCTTGCCACCGGCCGATTGGTCAATGGTTCGCCTTGTGGAGAGATCGATATGGTCATAGAAGATTTGGACTTGGAGCCAAAGATCTATGCCATGCTGAGGGACTTTTTGGAGTAAGTCCTTGAAACGAGTCCATGCTTCAAATAGAGTTTCACCTTGACGTTGTTGGAACATCAAGATATCATTTCTAAGCTTGGTAGTTTTCCCCGGTGGGAAAAATTGAGCAAGGAAACGAGTGGTGAGATCATCCCAAGAGGTGATGGATCCCGCGGGTAAACGTTCAAGCCATTAACTAGCTTGATCACGTAGAGAGAATTGGAATAGGCGTAATCGGGTCGACTCTCTATTTTCAACATTAAGGTCTATAGAATCTACGATTTTAAGGAAATCCTTAAGATGTTGATTAGGATCTTCGGAACGAAGTCCATGGAATGCACATCCGCTTTGCACCAACCGGATGGTGTCGGATCGCAAGGGAGATACATTGGCTCCTTAGGTGAGCTCAATGGTGTTTCGATAGCCTTGGTGGCTAGGACGGGAATACTCTCCTAAGGTTCGGGGTTGGTTTGGTAGTGGTGGGTTTTGTGGGTGGTTTTGAATTGGTGGGTTGATGGGTTCAAAGATGTTACCATCTTCCATGATGTCGGATGGTAAAGGATACGAACAAAGAGACGAAGAAATAAGATAGACTAAAGAAAACCTAAAAATAAAAACAAAATCTTACTAGAAAGTAATCTAGCAAGTAGAACTAATAAAAAGAAATCCTAACCTAGACAATAACTATTCCCCGGCAACGGTGCCAAAAACTTGATACGCGGGAATCGCACCAGGCTTTACCTCTCGAGGGATCTCGAGAAGCTTACAACCCCCACCAGGCAGTGTACCTGATCGTTGTAGTATAGTATAGTGACAAGTACCGGGGGATTGATCGTTCAACTCAGGAATAGTGTCGCTAGGATTAAAAAGCCTAAAAACTAGGTCTAGAGGTGAGGGATGATTCTTTTTGTATTTTTATATTTTTATAAAAGCAAATAAAATCTCGGTTTTTGGAAGAGTGGGCGGAATTAGTTGCTAGCCAACTAACCCAATAACTAAAAATACAATCAAAATAAAATAACAAAAATGAAAATAAATCTAATTAAACTAATGTGGTGTAAACAATGATAGGTAAAGTTGTGTTTACTTAGATTTCATTACTCCCAGATATCTTTTACAGGTTGATAGCTTGTTACAATTGCATGGATGACGTGTCATATTCCTTAATACTAGTGGTAGGGCCGTGTACAATATTCCCTAACTTTATAAGATCCTCCTTCACTCCATGTCGAGCCGTTAGAAGCTCCTAACATGGGATCATTAAAATTCTCCTACGCATTAAATACAACCAAAAATCATAGTACACCTCTGATCATGTTTCTTAAGACGTTCAAGCATGTTACCAATGGAAGTCTGCCAGTTTTCTTAAGCCTAACATCGAATACAATCATCCGTAACAACTATAAACAAACAATCAACCCATAATTAACATCTAGGTTTCACTACATCTAAGCAATCACACAAGAGATCTAGCCAAGCATGTTAAATTGAAGACAAGTGTAAGATATATTCAAGCAACACATATACATATTGATTGAATTGAAAGAGTACTTATCTCAATTGAACATAAGAGGTTTCAAAGGGTAAAAACCCTTGAAAAAGCTGTGAAAATCGGACTAGGGTTTCTCTCCAAAGTTGCACCCTCAATGTTACACTTAATGAATAAAAATTGGAAAACTATATATAGATTTTACAGGGTGACGGCGTCAAGAAGGAAATTCTGACGCCGTCAACTCGCCGCCCATAATGAAATCGAATTGCCTAGATCCACTTTTGACGCCGTCATGTGTAATTTGGTTCTGGGCCGTCACTAACTCTTGAACCGTGATGGCCTTGGGTGACGCTGTCACGTTTTCACTGGACCGTCACCACTTCCACCTCTTGTTTTACTCTTGACGTCGTCATTAAGAAACTTGTGACGCCGTCAGGTACTGTTCCCAGCAAGGAAAATTAAGACTTTGCCGTTTTCTTCACTTTTATGCTCCAAAAACGTCCAAAATGCTTCCTTTTCCAGATTTCACTCCAAAGGTACCTAAAATGATAAAAGGAACGATTTAGGGAAATATTTGATCAAATAAATTCGAATTCGGGCTTAAACAACCCCTTAAAAGTGGTTCATTTTTCGCCTCATCAAATGAGTTACTTTTGAAGAAAGTCTCATGAGGACAAAATTGTATACATATTAATGCATGACTTATAATAAGAAGTTTTTAATCATACTCAAGCAATTGATTGTGATTAGATTTTCTTATCTACACGCATTAATCGAATAAAGATAATTAATTGTCATACATGTTCCTTGTATATGAAATATGACAATTAAGTTTTATAACTATGTCCTTTATGATTACCTTTTGCGAGGACGGTATGTAATCAAAAGGGTTACGAGTCTATATAATCTTTATGAAGTATTCAAGTTGAAATAATCCAAGTATTAATTGGATCATGCATCTAGGAACTGAGATCTAGAATTTAATTTCAATATGACTTTGATTAAATTAAGATAACTCTTAAGTACATCTGACATTAAGTGGGAGCACTATTTTTTTCCTTAAAATTCATATGTTGTATAACATTTTGAAGATATCATTCCATTTAAGCTAGATATTAATCCTTAAGCTTGAAATGATACTTCACTTGAGAATTTAGAGAATAAAACAAATGACTTTGAAATAAATGTTTATTGGAATAAACATATGCGGTAATTAAGTCCACACAAATGCAATATATCATTAAAGCAAGTTTTAAATGATATATTTTACTTGAAATAATTTATTACATAGATGAAACCCTTATATTTTTAACTAAAGATTCATCATGTATGTATTTTATTGTGTATGTGACTAGTTGTTACTTTTGCATGAGAGCAAAATGAGCTAACAACAACAACATCTAATTGAGAGAATTTAGATAAGTGTTAAATACATATGTTTACGAATTATAAAGCATAGTGTTGTATGTGTACACTGATGCTAGAGGATAATCAATCCTAGTAAAGTAGGATTTTATCATAAACCTACTACCTAGATATGCTCGACAAAGAGCATTGTTGCATTACACATAAAGGAATAAGAATACTTTACATTTTAAGAAACTGTAAAGATGACTATCAGTTCGTCGTTTAATACCTTATATAAGGTATGGCAACATCCTCATACTATGACACTTGCAATAGTATGAGTGTGTGAGATAAGACACTCATTATATTTTTCAAATCCTTCACAATTTGTGAAATTTTGAAACAAGTATTCGGAAAGTTTACTCAGATGAATAATTAGTTTTCTTGTAAAGAAATGTTGAGAATGTTGGAAACATTAGACTTCAACTTACTAATTAGTCTCATGCATATCTGTTTTTAGTATTTGGATAATTGGGATTGGAAGACAATTATTACTTTATGATGAATGAAGATACTTGGTATTTGTCATTCATTCATATAATAATTGTTATCCTATATTTGCATGTTTAATCCTTGAATGATTTTATCATTCTAAATATGTCCATTGTCGGTTAACAATATGGGAATATTGTTATGTAAGGCAAATGTGAGTGTTGGTTATATTCTTGGAATATATGGATTGTTCCCGCCAAACTCATATGTATTCACAAGGGATGCATATTGGATACCCCAACTTTCGAACATTTACTTTTGGATCCTTGTCATTGGTAAAATGTTGAAAATGGTTTATAAAGTCATCCTTAGACATGAGATACATACAAGTTCTGTATGTGTGGATATCACTTTGTGATTATAGCCAAACGCTATCCTAAAAAAAGTAGTCATAAAAGCAATTTTTCGAAGTGAATGTGAAGCAGCATCCACAACACTTGTAGTCAACAAAGGATTTGTTCCTCCACTTGATAAGTGCAGAATGATACCATGGCGCCTCTCTAGAATTAATTAGATAATTGTGTGGCCGCACTCAAAAGGTAACTTTAAGATGATTCTTAATTATATTTGGTATATCTGAATTAACTTCTATAACGAGAATCTAAATGGTTAAACTATATGGAATGAGTTAGGATCCATATCCATGGTTTAACGGTATCTGTAACAAAGGAATGATAATGGCAAGTAATACAAAACCATTAAAGCTGAGATTGTTCTTGAAACTTCATCTCAAGTATTTCTAATTTATGACAATAAGTGCGTTGCTAGACGTTGCTATTTTTTGTATAAATGTAAGTCCGCTACTCCAACTCCCAAGTGGGAGATGTTGGAATATGGTAGTTGAATCCGCATGTTATATGATTAGAAATACGTGAGCCTATTGGGGGCACACACGTTAATACACGAAGAGTACGTTTATTAAATATTTAATATATATACACGTTATATATTTATTAAATGGTTAATATGTTTCACGAATGTAAAAGAGAGGGGCTTCAAATGTTGAAACGGAAACTATTGTCCTCCTCCCAAAAGTGGCAGATTTTTGACGATTCTAAAAAAAAGGATTTGTGTGCAAATTATAGTGATAATTAAGGAGTTAATTGCAAAACTCGGAGTAAGGAACAAGTTAAGAGAATTAGGGGTCGTTTGATTGGAGTAATTTACAATTCCGGAATTTTATATTTTAGAAAATTTAAATTCTTGAGAATTTAGAATTCCGGAATTTAAAATACCTTCGCATGTTTGGTTGACAGAAATTTATAATTTTTTTTAATATAAATTTCATAAATATTCTATTTAAAAGTTTATAAAAAAAGTTTATAACAAAATTTATAAAAAAAAAGTTTATAGAAATTTATAAAAAAAAGTTTATAAAAAATTTATATATATATTTTTTTAATTTATAAAAAAAAGTTTATAAAAACTTTTAAAAAATTTATAAAAAAAAAGTTTATAAAAAATTTATAAAAATTTTAGAAAAAATTTTTATAAAAAAAGTCTATAAAAAATTTATAAAAAAAGTTTATAAAAAAAGTTTATAAAAAATTTATAAAAAAAAAGTTTATAAAAAAAGTTTAAAATAAATTTATAAAAAAAAAAATCATAAATATTCTATCTAAAAGTTTATAAAAAAACAATAAGAAAAAAAGTTTATAAAAAAAATTTCTAAATAAATTAAAATTTCTAACTTTTTGGAAACATTCTAATTTCCCCATTTTAAGGAATTTTAATTTGCTTTGCCATTTAGATTTCCCCTATCTTTTGAACCAAACATGGTAATTGGGCGAATTTAAATTTCAAATTTCCTCAAATTCCATAAAATTACTCCAACCAAACGCCCCCTTAGGTTAGAGGGCTATATAAACACCTCTTCTCCTCTTTATTATACCGGTCCTATTCCATCACATAAACAAATCAAACGAATTACTAAACCCCACCGCAATATCGATTCGTTTTCTTTTTCTCCTAGTAGGCGACAAAACAGAAAAGTAATATCCATATTAGAAGCATGCAATTCACGTACATGTACATGTATAACTTATACAAGTTACACATGCAATTCACGTACATGTGCATGCATGACTTACATGCAAATTGTTATTGCATCCAGTGATCTCTTTCTTTTATATAGACGATTCAAACGCACCTCTTTTGCTTTTGGATCGTTTAACACTTGCTATTTACGTATTCGTGAAATTAAAGACTAGCATGCTTGGCGTATTCATTTGATGTGACTGTGTGAGCAACCGTAGAGCTATCTATTTTAGATACTTTATATTCAAGAATAATCGCTAAAAGATACGATTTTATTATTCTTATTGTGTTAACCTATTTGTCATAACTAGATCCATCCGCTGCGCACTCATAGCTAAATTGGTTGCCTAGTATTATTAAATCCCAACATTGAATGTATGCATCGTTAGTTTAATGTATCTTGACTTTGTGATTTTACATTATATTGTGCCTCAAATTTGGAAGCGCATCAGGTTGGTGGGTCTAGTAAACAGTCTAGAGTCTAGACACATGTCATGGTGGTTTGTTTATGTCGTTTTTGTTTGGAGCCACATTACAATACATGGTGTGCCTTAAATCAATGCCAACCGACTCCCTGAATGCCCCTATTACTTACTAGCTTGGGCGAGAGATGTGCTAGCTACTCATGGCCGTCTCATGAATTGATAAAAATTATGAGGGCCCTGTACGAAATTACATAATCAGACATTTCGAGAAAGAATGTTATATATAAAGTATTACTGTTTATAAGATATAAATTAATTAGTTATCAAAACGTTTTAACATATTACTCATATAAGATATTTTCTCATCTAAATACTTTTTTCTTCGTAAAAAATATATGTACACATACATATAATTATTAACGAGACAAATTTTGAGGCCCCTAAAAATTTTGGGGCCCTGAGCGGTCGCCCACCTTGCACACCCTCAAAGACGGCCCTGCTAGCTAGTGTCTCAGTTCCTAGAGGTGTAATCAAGCTAAGTTGAGTACTCGAGTCGATAAAAACTTGATTACAAAACTCGAATCTAGATATAGACTTTATATTCAAACTCGAGTTTCATATACTTTCGAGCTCAACTGGACTTAGATCAGGTCGATTTCTAGTAACTACATTATGCGTGAATCTTCACACATTTGCTTGCTTGGTTTGATCAAACTCAATCTTACCTGACTTATAATTAGTGGACGTCACCAAAAAAGTTAAGTAGGTAACATGACGAAAATTGTCAACAGTGGGTCAAACGATCTAGTAAAACCATTCAACACTTTATACCCCAATTATTTTTCAATGCTATAAATGATTTATATGATTACGGGAAGAGGTGCCTCCAGAAGTGGCAGTTACGTCTATTCCTAAGTCAAATGCCATCTCACCCACTTCATTGGGCCATACCTTAACATCGTCTCTTGCATCCCCGAAGCCAGAGATACCAATCCCTACGGACCAACAGATAGAGCTCTTCAAATGGATATTACAGGAGCAGGAAAGTGGAACGATCCTCGAGAGAAAAAGAAATTTGACTAAGAAAAAGTTTTACTCAAACACTTCATTGAAAAAAAGTCCATCCCGTCTTTGTAATCCTTATATTGTAAATTTGGCAATTTATAACGTAGTTTTTGTATTTTTTTGATGTTGTATAACTTGTGCAAAATGGATTGTTGAGGCTTTCAAGTTGATGTAATCATAATTATCGTCGTTAAACAATGTGGAAATGATATATATTCTACTTTCTACTAGCAAGTCTTCTGAAAAAACTCAACTCAACTAAAACCGCATCGATTGTTAGTTTCTAAATTGCTTGCTCAACTCGCTCACTCGTGTATCATTGACAATTCACATTTTCTTTTAAAGATCGAACAAAACAAAACTATCCAAACGGCAAACGCGTATATTAACTTTTACGTTTATATCAAAGAAAAAAGGAAACTTCTTTGAATATGTGAGAACGAAAAAAGAAAAAGACATATTTCTGTTCAAACATCGTCACCTGTAACAAACATTTTCTAACAAATTGCTTAATAAGTTTTCTATTTGAACAATGTTGGTTCAGTTTTCTTGTAGTGTAGACTGTAGAGTAGGGGTATTTGCATCCCATATTGCCCTCATGAACAAAATGACCAAGCTGGAGATGATTATAAAATCAGATGCCAAACAATCTATAAAACACATATTTCTTGACTTATGACCAAAGTCATTGTTATGATTTATATTTTGGTTGCAATTACTACTTATAATATTTTCTTTTAATGAATTTCAATTCAAAGGTATTAATTTTATTTTTTTATAATTAATACTTTTGTTTAGATTTCATTATTAAAGACATTGTAACTTGTTTTCAAATTTTAGTTGTAAGAGTATCTTTTAGCGATTTGAATACCGTTTAGTAAAACACTTGTGTTGTTCCTCTTTCCACGTTTAGCTTAAATTTTGGTGGTTTGCATATCACTTCTCCTAGAAAATACTCATTCGACATCCACATTCGTTAATATTAAAACTAAGCTAGAAGATATAACAAGTGGATAAAAAAAGATACCAAGAAGCACAACACACTCACTCATAGTTGTGTTCTATTAATGGGTTTTTATAGATATTTAAAAGGAGATGAGAAAAAATGTTGCTTTACGTAGAGTAGTACTATTTTTTTTACTAATGTAGTGTGTCAAAAATTTTGCTAGAAAAAAGGCCAAAATGTATTTTACTACCTCATATTTGACCAACGGGATCTCCTACTACCCCAAAGTATCAAAGGTACATCATTGTACCTCATAGTTGGTAATTTAGTTCATATAGTACCCTAGCCCTAATTTACACATTCACATGATTGTCACATGAGTTATTGTGGTTAGTTTTTAATGGAAAAGTTCCAGGTAATCCCAAGTGACTTATCCCCTTTTAATTTTCACAAATAATACATCCTTAAATTTATAATTGCTACGTAATAAGTGACTGGAATTTTAATAACCACAACTACAAATTTAGTCATTAATTGATTCATTAATTTGACCCCTACTGATGGTGATCAATTGACATCAACACCATATACTGATCTGTTACAATGGGTTAAAGTTAAACTGTAAAAATAAAGTAGAAAAATGTCTTAATGAGCTGTTTATTTGACTTTTTAAACTTAATTTCGATAAGGTCACTTTGGTGAAGATTAATAATCATTTGAACATGTTAGTGGTAAACATTTTGGATATTTATAGAAAAGCTAACTATTGAAATACTGATTAGCGTTTTGTAGTTTAAGTCATGTGCTCAAATTTTGAGTTTGATTTACACTTTTGTATGAGACCGGACCATGTTAAAAACACCTCGTAGGTATATTGTCTGGTGAGTATAAGTATACAATTGTCATCTCGACTCATCCGTATTAGAAGTGTATGAATGTCATCCCGACTCATCTATATTTGTGGTCCTTTTACGTGATTAAAAAAAACGATATTTTATTAATCATTAGTTTAGTTTACAGTAAAACCATCCTATAAGTTCAATTGGGTGACTTGGATGCAAAATCCTATGATTGCTATTGTGTAAGTGTTTTCTTTCTAGCTTCTTGCTAGAAGTGTTCTTATAAAATTGCCGTTAAAAAAAAAAAAAAAAAAAAAAAAAAAAAAAAAAAAAAAAAAAAACCTTGTGTATTTTCTTTTATATTTCACTCGATGACAATGAGGATTTAGTTGGAAGAGAGTGAAGATATTTGCGCAAAAAAAATGAGTGTTTTTAAGTTGAGGGATGTGTTTTCAAGCATATAAATAAAAAATGACAGTTGGACCTACAACAAAATATACATATCCAAAAATTATACACGGGTTCATTTAATATTTTACACATGTTCATTGTGAACTTTTACCACATTCGTAGTTTGTCATGGAGTATTACTAGTATTTTTTAAATAACTTTGTTAAACAATAATTTACGGTCCCGTAATAAATATCGGACCCTTATCTAAATTTGTGTGTTACATTTGTAAGTAGACACTTTTATTGGACGGAGGAGTAATACCATACAAAATACTACGTACTCATATATGCGTAGGTCTTTAATTATAGTTTTCTACAAGAAATTATTCGATACTAAATTGATGGTGAGTGAAATCCTCCTATTGTCAGGGTTTTGGGTTATGATCCGATCTTGACCCATTTTACTATGAGAAAATTCCCAAAACTAGTAAAAAAAATTTGAGTGGTCCATGATTTGGTCATCAATGACATCCTTTTTTTCATTTTAGTCATGCTTGACTGTTCAACTGCGACTCAACCTAATTTTTGACATGTGTCATTTCATTGTACTTTTTTAGATACAAAAAAGTACATTTTTTGTACCTTTTTTTTACATGTTTGACTGTTCAACTGCTCGACTCCACCAAATTTTTGACACATGTCACAATTTAAGTAGAGTCGAGCATGAAAAAAATAAAAAAAAAAAAGTTGTCATTGGTGACCAAGTGATAGACTTTGTACTAGTTTAGGAATTTTCTCTCTTACTATTTAGTGAACCTTCTTTATTACCTAGTTAGACACATTACTGGTTATCACTTTTTGACTTAAAACCAAAGTAAGTGTTGACTTTGCATGATTCTTATTTCTTACAAATCAGTACCAAAAACCTTAGGGCATGTTTGGTTGGGGGAAATAAGCTCAAAGAAATGGAAATGAATTCATTTCCCTCATTTGGTAGCTAGTGAAATAAAAAAGTGAAGATTTGCAATTCTTAAGATATTTAGTTTATGTGTAAATTCAAGGAATTGAATTCCTTTAGTTTAAGAGTGGAAACCAATTCTTTGCATGGGAAAACAATTTTTTAGAGGATAATAATAATAATAATAATAATAATAATAATAATAATAATAATAAATAAATAAATAATAAATAATAATAATAATAATAATAATAATAATAATAATAATAATAATAAATAATAATAAATAATATAATAATAATAATAATAATAATAATAATAATAATAAATAAAAATAATAAATAATAATAATAAATAATAAATAATAAAATAATAATAATAATAAATAATCATAATAATAATAATATAATAATAATAATAATTCATAATAATAATAATAATAATAATAATAATAATAATAAATAAAATAATAATAATAAAAAATATATATATAATAATAATAATAATAATAATAATAATAATAATAATAATAATAAATTATAAATAATAAATAATAAAATAATAATAATAATAATAATAATAATAATAATAATAATAATAATAATAATAATAATAATAATAATAATGTTGTGCGCGATGTTCTTGTTGATATATGTTCTCGGTCTGGAATTTCAGCTCGTAAGGAGGTTGATATTGGGCTTCATGGAGAAAGGGACAAAACCTTACGTCCAGCTGATATGTTACTTTATTCTTGGGATGGTGGGCTTGATATTTGTGTTGATCTTACAGGATCGTCACCTTTGACGCGTTCGAGTATGGTTGATTTTTTGCCCGGTCGGGCAGTTATTGAAGCCGCACAACGTAAACAGGTCAAGTATGAGGCTAAATGTGCTGATATTGGATATGGGTTCCTCCCCTTTTCATTCTCTTCTTTTGGAGAACTTGAAAAAGATGCAGTGACCTTATTAAAGCGTATTCGACGATTTTCTATGACTCAAGACATTGGAGCACGTGCTGCTCCACATATTTTTAGTAGGATTAGCTTTGTTATAGCTAGAGGTGTGGGGGCCCAGTTAGTTTCTCGGCTCCCCACTAATTTCTTGTAAATCCTATTTGTTTTTAATAAAGTGATGTTATTATTAAAAAATAATAATAATAATAATAATAATAATAATAATAATAATAATAATAATAATAATAATAATAATAATAATAATAATAATAATAATTTTTACTAATTTCTTAAGTCAATTCTCTGGTGTTACCAAACACAAGAATTTTTACTGAATTTCTGTGGAATTCATTTCTGTGAATTTGATTTCTGCGCTTCATTTCATTTCTCTGAATTTCACCCTACCAAACATACCCTTACAATTTTGGACCACATGACACCCCCATGTGATTTATGAGTGAACTAGTCGATTATATACTAACAAAATATAATTGATTCCTTTATGACACGATAATATATTTTGGCAATTTCTTACGTACCCATGACCCCTTGCATTATTTTGTGTCTCGAGTGTACTCTGGCTAGTTTTGGCAAGAAAATCAGTCAAAATCTATCATACATCTCCTCATACTGAGGGTAAAGGGACTGCTTCTAAAAAGACCTTCGGCAAGTTCGCGTGTACAAGTGGAACAGAAAAAGAAACACCAATTTTAATGTATACACCCCAATATATGAGTATATCATTATTACACCAGATTGATTATTCTAGTAAAGAATCTAGACCCATGTTCATATATGGTGGTTGGTCATGTCAGTTTCGAGCCACAATACAATACTTGGTGGGACAGTCAGATAAACCCCACACCCCACGCTAGAGATTTTGACGAGACTATGGCTGCATGCAATAATGACCAACAATAAGGGTCAATCCCCATTATTTTCTCTGCCACGTCAGCTTTCTCTCTCCAGCGACCTGCAGGCGATTCAGTGTCACAGTAAGGGCGACCAAGTTCAAATTTTTTTTAAAAAAAAAAAAAAAAAACATTTTTAACACAAACTCAAATTTTACTAATAATATATAAAAAAAAAATACAAAACTAATTTAAAAAAAAAAAAAAAAAAAAAAAACAAACAAAACATTACACCACTTGACACAGGCCCACAGCCCACTCTACCAAACTTTTTGATAAATAAGTTTCATCTTCCTCAAAACACACACTAAACACAGACACAAAAACCTGTCAAAACAAAAAAAAAGGCAAAGCAAATAGATCAAAAAGCAATAAAATGTGGGAGTTAAACTCGGTCGGCTTCACGACCTAGATCGCCTCACTTTTTGTCTCAACTCGGTCGCGACCGAGTAGCCACACAAGGGCCGACCGATGACGACCTCAACGACCGAGTCGGTGTCGGTCATTACTGCATGCAGCCTATCAAAAGCAGTAAAACTTTGCAAACCTACAAATTCTTTAATCACATGACACAATTACAATTTACATGGACTGTTCGTACTATAATCCGAAGCGAAAAAGACGATACGTAAATTTGTTAATTGTTGCACAAAACTTGTGGTCTGCCATAATGCTCCATTGCATTTAAAATGTGAAATATTTCAAGTTCGATTTTTGTTAAGTGTACTTAAATGCTTTTTGGAGTAATATATTTACCGGGTCGTTTGACCTTTTACCAAAAAAAAAAAAAAGTTAGTCAACTCGTATAAAGTGCAATCGCTCGAAACTCTTATCGACCCCATACCAATTCCATATGTCTCCGTCGTTTTCCCAATTAAGCTAAGTCGAGACGATACAATGTTAAGCCCGAGCTTGACATACAAAACTCGAAGCTCTATCTAGCATTTATTTTCAAACTTATTATTATTATTATTATTTTTATTATTATTATTATTATTATTATTATTATTATTATTATTATTATTATTATTATTATTATTATTATTATTATTATTATTTATTATTTTTTTTTAATTATTATAACATCACTTTATTAAAAACTAAAAAGGTTTACAAGAAATTAGTGGGGAGCCGAGAGACTAACTGGGCCCCCACACCTCTAGCTATAGCAAAGCTAATCCTACTAAAAATATGTGGAGCAGCACGTGCTCCAATGTCTTGAGTCATAGAGAATCATCGAATACACTTTAATAAGGTCACTGCATCTTTTTCAAGTTCTCCTAAAGAAGATAATGAAAAGGGGAGGAACCCATATCCGATCTCAGCGCATTTAGCCTCATACTTGACACGTTTATGTTGTGCAGCTTCAATAACCGCCCGACCGGGCATAAAATCAACCATACTCGAACGCGTCAAAGGTGACAATCCTGTAAGATCAACACAAACATCAAGCCCACCATCCCAAGAGTAAAGTAACATATCAGCTGGACGTAAGGTTTTGTTCCTTTCTCCATGAAGCCCAATATCAACCTCCTTATGAGCTGAAATTCCAGACCGATAACATATATCAACAAGAATATCACGCACAACTTTATGCCGATGTTTAATACCAACTATACCTGCGCACGAAACAGCATGATCCCCAAAAAATCTCCAGAAAAAACCTTAGAACAAGCTGAACATGGCATCTGGACAGTGAAAAAAGGAACACCCAACCGATAACACAACACACATCGGTAAGTCCTGGCATTCATAGTTTGTCCCAATCCGGATATCGGGGCCACTCTAAGCCAATCTGACGTGTAATCCTCTTTTAGTGAGCTCCATAAAGCCATCTGTCTAGGGGATAAATGGAAGGTGGATTCAACCATTTGGGCAACACGTGTGAAATGTATATTTGCCAATTTCTTCATAAGTTTGGGGGCAGCGATCTCACTAGGGTTACTCAAAAGGTCAATTTCCATATTCACATTAAAAGTACACATAGCATCATCAAATGAGGGACCAGTAGTCACAATACCAGAACTACAGAGAAGCTTAGTCTGTAAGCTGGCAGATTGAAGTCTAGAAGCAAGGAAGGCATAGTTCAAGACATCACCTGCAGCGTACACACCAAGTCCCCCGAAAGCAAAAGGTAGGGTGGCAAGTCTCTATTGCCAATCGCCAAACCCAGGTTTAGAAGCAGTGACAATACGCTCCAAAGAAGAACGAAGAGCTGCATCAAAAGAAACCTGAGCACCCTCAAAGACCCGAGGAGAAAATGTGCGCATAGAAAAATACAACTTGGAAATACCAGCACATGCATGCAGCAGCAACAACTCACAATGAGGATCATTAAGCTTAGCAACAACATCCATAAGTTCAATAGTTTTAGCAACCCTTTTCATAACAAGCTTACTACTAAACTCAAAGTCCACACTGGCGGGTCCACCTAATAATTTAACACCATGCGAAGGTCGAGAAATATTAGGGGGAAAAACACCAACATACCTGCTCCTGGGGCCTTCCTTTGGCCAAAAAACCTCAGTTTTGTCAACGTTGAAGTGTAAACCACAACTAGGTCCATCCATCATAATCAACTCTAAAACCTTCCCCACAACCAAAGTATCTCCAATAATAGTGCCATCATCCAGATACCAAGCTTGAAGAGAAAGGGTAAAGGAGTCTCTAATCTTACATGCCAAGGGATGTAACACTAAAGCAAAAAGAAGAGGCCCAAGCGGATCACCCTGTTGCACCCATTGGTGCGACCATAAAGTATGCTCACCATAATATAATCTGGCAGGACTGGAGTAACAGAATTCCACCCAACGTGAAATAGCCGGAACACGAAGGCGAACTTCCCGTAACATAACCGCACGATCCACCATATTGAAGGCATTTTTAAAGTCCACCAACAACATCGATAGACCCACATCGCTCCCACGGTCTTCAATCAACCGATTCACAGCATGAAGAATTGCCTCCCCTCCTCCCGATACCCCCACGCCAAATTGCAAACCATCAAAATAACCATCCAAAGAATGGCCAATCATAGAAGCACAAAACTTGGAGACTAATCGCCTCCAAACAGTCCCAACAGCAATAGGACGGATCCCCCCTCCTGGTTTAACCAAAGGCGTGAGAGGAGCACTAGCAACATACTCACCCAACACCCTTGGGCATTTACACTCAAGAAAAAGGTTCACCACCTGGGTGAAAGAAGCGACTAACTCATTAGAAATAGCAACAGCATCACCATTTAAACAATCCAAAAGGTGTTGGGCACGCAAACCATCCCGTCCACAAGGGAAACTCTTAATCATATCAAGAACCATAGCAGGAGATGCAGAAAGGTGATGATGATCAATAGATATATCTGGCAAAAGGGGAGCAGATTGAAAAGGGCGCTTAGCTTTTAAATCCTAAAGAGTAGTACCATCATAAGCCGCAATACCCGAAGAAGAAAGAACTCTGACAGCAGCAGTATAATGGCCATCACAAATCTTCCTCTTACACTGTTTGATATTACGGTCACCCAAGTCCAAGTTTTCCTCATCAATATTAGACCATAAATGGGGGGGGGGGGGGGGGGGTTCGGCTAAAACCTCACGCACAATTTGTAAACTACCACCAGGTGTGCCCCAAGATGAAATTGCATTAACAATATACTTTTCCTGTCGTTGACGCTCAGTAGCAGACCTACACTCTTGATTACTCCTCGGGCAAAAGGTTTTAAGCAGGCAAAGAGGCAAGACTAACAAACCAACCCAGCAAGAAATGTCATCAGGCGAACAGACCACCTTATCAAGAGCTCCTTTAAAAACCCGAGAAAACCCCAAACGACATTTAGGAGGGATGGATTTGACAGTACGCAACCCCTTAGAAAGTAGAGTATCAAGGAGATGTAAATCAAAACCACCAAGCTCATCAAAAACCAAATCCTCAACAAGAGCAACATGAGAAGGAGCCTGTGGTTTGGTGAGACCATGCAACAAGAACCGAACAACACCATCACCACAATCAGGAGGTGACACAAAATCAGACCCCCCACCATGCCGACACTTAGTCCGGAAAGTATGCGTTTTGAAACAACCACCACATAACCACAATCCCATACGCTTAAGAGTAACCTCAGCCCTTTCAAAAATAACCAAATCCGACACAAGAGAATGTCTAGTGATAGTTTGCGCCTCACCACTGAAGTGTCGATTATGAAGATGTGTGATCAAATAAGTCTTAGTAAGTCCATTTCCGCCCCCATCACGACACCCACTAAGACCCGCGAAGGGGCCGTGAAATCTCACAATAGGCATAGGAAATTAGCCACATACACCAACTGAAATGCCAAAACGGAAGCACCAACTAGACACCAAATGTGAAGGCCAAGTAAACTCCAAATCGAAACACAAATCAAAACCCTTACCACAACAGAACTGTAGCAGAACTGTAGCAGAAACACTGTAGCAGAACTTGTAGCAGAAGCCTGTAACGAAACTGAGAACTGCTCAATACCCACAACCTGTTAGCAACCTTGAGAAATGCCAGTAACCACGGGATGAAAAGGGTTACAAGTACAAACCCTAAAACCATATAAAAGGGATAACTGTGCGATGCAGGTAGATGCTATGAAGAAGATAGCCCGAACCAATTCACAAAGAAACCCAACAACTGTTTTGCAGGAACAAAACATCAACAGCAACAACCAAATCGAAACGGGTCTCAAAGCGAAACCCTAAAACCAACACCTGAAGATGAAAATAAGACCTAAAAAAAATCTAAAAACATCACCTCTGATCACGAACATATATTAACCAAGATCCATCTGAGGTTGAATCCAGGAAAAGGAATGTGCAGTGATCGACGTTCATGAAGAAACGGTTGAAAGAGTCGCCATAATCGCCCCTAGTGGAGAGAGCGTTATTATTATTATTATTATTATTATTATTATTATTATTATTATTATTATTATTATTATTATTATTATTATTATTATTATTATTATTATTATTATTATTATTATTATTATCTCGATGATTTGAGTTCGGCTCGACTCATACTAGGATGGTATAATAATCATGTAAATATAAATTAATATAGAGAGTTCAAATTCAAAATTACACAAGCTTGACGAGCCAAAAAATAACTTGATCACTAATTAAAAGTCTATTCAAGAAGGTCGAGCTCAACTCGACGTAAATCGGCTAAAACCTCACGCACAATTTGTAAACTACCACCAGGTGTGCCCCAAGATGAAATTGCATTAACAATATACTCTTCCTGTCGTTGACGCTCAGTAGCAGACCTACACTCTTGATTACTCCTCGGGCAAAAGGTTTTAAGCAGGCAAAGAGGCAAGACTAACAAACCAACCCAGCAAGAAATGTCATCAGGCGAACAGACCACCTTATCAAGAGCTCCTTTAAAAACCCGAGAAAACCCCAAACGACATTTAGGAGGGATGGATTTGACAGTACGCAACCCCTTAGAAAGTAGAGTATCAAGGAGATGTAAATCAAAACCACCAAGCTCATCAAAAACCAAATCCTCAACAAGAGCAACATGAGAAGGAGCCTGTGGTTTGGTGAGACCATGCAACAAGAACCGAACAACACCATCACCACAATCAGGAGGTGACACAAAATCAGACCCCCCACCATGCCGACACTTAGTCCGGAAAGTATGCGTTTTGAAACAACCACCACATAACCACAATCCCATACGCTTAAGAGTAACCTCAGCCCTTTCAAAAATAACCAAATCCGACACAAGAGAATGTCTAGTGATAGTTTGCGCCTCACCACTGAAGTGTCGATTATGAAGATGTGTGATCAAATAAGTCTTAGTAAGTCCATTTCCGCCCCCATCACGACACCCACTAAGACCCGCGAAGGGGCCGTGAAATCTCACAATAGGCATAGGAAATTAGCCACATACACCAACTGAAATGCCAAAACGGAAGCACCAACTAGACACCAAATGTGAAGGCCAAGTAAACTCCAAATCGAAACACAAATCAAAACCCTTACCACAACAGAACTGTAGCAGAACTGTAGCAGAAACACTGTAGCAGAACTTGTAGCAGAAGCCTGTAACGAAACTGAGAACTGCTCAATACCCACAACCTGTTAGCAACCTTGAGAAATGCCAGTAACCACGGGATGAAAAGGGTTACAAGTACAAACCCTAAAACCATATAAAAGGGATAACTGTGCGATGCAGGTAGATGCTATGAAGAAGATAGCCCGAACCAATTCACAAAGAAACCCAACAACTGTTTTGCAGGAACAAAACATCAACAGCAACAACCAAATCGAAACGGGTCTCAAAGCGAAACCCTAAAACCAACACCTGAAGATGAAAATAAGACCTAAAAAAAATCTAAAAACATCACCTCTGATCACGAACATATATTAACCAAGATCCATCTGAGGTTGAATCCAGGAAAAGGAATGTGCAGTGATCGACGTTCATGAAGAAACGGTTGAAAGAGTCGCCATAATCGCCCCTAGTGGAGAGAGCGTTATTATTATTATTATTATTATTATTATTATTATTATTATTATTATTATTATTATTATTATTATTATTATTATTATTATTATTATTATTATTATTATTATTATTATTATTATTATTATTATCTCGATGATTTGAGTTCGGCTCGACTCATACTAGGATGGTATAATAATCATGTAAATATAAATTAATATAGAGAGTTCAAATTCAAAATTACACAAGCTTGACGAGCCAAAAAATAACTTGATCACTAATTAAAAGTCTATTCAAGAAGGTCGAGCTCAACTCGACGTAAATCGACTCGATAAGTGGCTCTATGGTTTACTCGACTAGCTTACACAGTATCAATGAGACCACATACATTATCTTTCAAAAGACGAGTCGATGATTAAACAAAAGTAATTGGAAGATCGTATACTAACTACATCCATATATACCATAATATTTCTAAACAAGCAACATTCTCATAACCCTGAAACCTATGGGCTATGGACCCTAAGCCCACAATTAGACTTGGGCCATAACCAAGTCATCTAACATTCGCAACTCGTTGATGTTATAAGTTACAACTGAGCAGTAGAAGAGAACCATGCACATGAGAACATCTTAAGTTTTTGTTGAAGCATTTAATTATTATTTTGTCATATATAAGTAACAACTACTCCAACGTCAACTAGCCATACATCACCATCGTTTCACGCTATATATCCCGAAGCCAGAGATACCAATCCCCATAGATCAGCAAATAGAGCTCTTCTAATGGATATTAGAGGAGAAAAGGCAAGTGAAAACAAAAGACATGTTAAAAAGAATATTGATGAAGAAAAAGCTTTACTCAAACACTTGATTGAAACAAAGTCCATCCCATCTTTGCATTCATTGTATTGTAAATTGTTAGTCTTTTGTCATATTGGAACAATGTTGGTTCAATTTGTTTTGAGTAGTGTAGAGTAGGGGTATTTGCATCCCACATTGCCTTCATGAACCAAATGACCAAGGTTGAGATGATTATAAAATGAGATTCCAAACATTCCAAGACATTAGTTGCATGGTTTGTATTTTTGTTGCAATTACTAGCTATAATATTTATTAATCAAATAGATCAGATAACATTAGTTTTATTTTATTTATTAAAAAATTGATGTATTTTGACTATTTGACTTTTAGAACATTATAATTTGTATCTAATATTAGTTTAAAGCTTTGGATTGAATCGAGAAAAAGCTTGAACGAGCTAAAGCTTAAACAAGTTTGAGCCTGAGCCTCATTTAAATGTCAGGCTCAAGCCCGTGCTTTTTATATAAAGATTGACGAAACTCTGTGAGCCTAAACAATATATATATATATATATTTTTTTTGAAAGGCATGAGCCTAAACAATATAACTATGTATAATGAGCTCGAGCATAGTGTGCTTAACAGGTTGGGTTTCATTTGAGTTGCATAATTACTTTAATGAGCCATGCATCATCGCCTACTGCCGTCACAGAGGATCATCGTCTACTGCCGTCACAGAGGATCATCGCACAGAACCAGTGAAACATTGCGGAAATGATATTTGTTCTACTTTCTACTCATAAGTCGAATTAGAAGTTCTAGCTCATCTCAACATAAATCTAGTTGATTATTAGTTTCTCAAATGTTTGCTAAACTCGATTACATGTTTACCATTGACAATTCACACTTTTTCTTAACATGTGTATTACGTTTATATTAAAGAAAAACGGAAAAGAAAACCACATTGAATATGTGAGATCGAAAAAAAAAAAAAGACTCAAAGGTTTCATTCTATTGAACTATTTTTGTAGTTCGTTGTTTTTAACAAATAATTATTGGTCAAATATATAAGAGTTTTCGATTCAAACATTAACAAACTTTTCTAACAACTGAACACATCAATTAATAAAGATGTCAAAAACCTCAAACTGAGCATTGATTGATATGTCTAATTGGTACACCTAAATATATGCCTAATCTTATATGGCGGCATTGAATTGGTGACAACATAATTACTAACTTCTTCACAAACCAATAAATCACTGTCACATCCATTTAGGTACAATATTAGTCACACTTTTAGGCTTATCAATCATTTACCCTCAAATTAAGGCTCCATATCATCATCATTCTCGAGCCAATGATTCACACGGATGCTGTACACGTTCATCAAACGACCACTTCTTCACGTCCTCATTATTGGCATCGGTGTCTCCATCGGACCATCGGTTGTTCCATTGGAGGTAAACATGGGTATGCATATAATTAACATGTCAAACGTATATATGTAGTTTTTAAGCATGGTTCAAACGAAAAAGGCCACTCGACACTTATTTGCCCATGTTATATTAAAAACTTGTTACCTTTGATTTTATCGGGTATATATATAGCCACTAGCTCAAGGGGGTCAAATATGTTTCTGTTAATATTATT
This sequence comes from Artemisia argyi, assembly GCA_030686995.1. NCBI lineage: Eukaryota > Viridiplantae > Streptophyta > Magnoliopsida > Asterales > Asteraceae > Artemisia > Artemisia argyi. The sequence goes on from CM060689.1 coordinate 6,527,911, forward strand.
CTTTGGCTATTTATAGGTTACCACAATACAAAAGACAAGTGAGATATTTGCCGGAAGACGAAGATTTCGGTCCCCATGGATGAGGGGCAGATAGAGATCTTTGAATGTATGTTGGAAAAAGCTTTCCTCAAACAAGCAATCCGATCAAAGACGATCCCGCCGTCTTTTTAATCAGTGTACTGTAAATTTGCAACTGTGACTTTTTGTTTATATCAGGTCGTTGTGGTAAATTTGTATTTGTTTGATGTTGTTTAACTTGTGAATTGTTGTTGTGGTCTTTTAACAGTAAGGAAATGAAATGTGTTCTACTTTCTTCCAAGCCTATGTTCAATGTACAACAATGTTTAGATTGTGTTGCATAATTGCTCACAAAATGAATTTTGTGATTCGATATAAGAAGAAGAGTGATGGCGTGCTTCGCCATATTAAAAACAAACGATCTCTGACTTACTAACATTAAAAGGCGCTGAGAAACATATTGCATAAGTTCATTTCATTCATATAATAGAAAACAAACATTACATAAGTAACTTCATGTAAACACTCCATGTAAAAAGTAACGTATAAATATTAATGTGTAAATGACGAGTATCGAACCCGAGACATCGGGATTGCACACATTACAAATGAGTATTAAGGAATAATAATTAATATAATTTATTTATATTTATTATTATTATACGAGGACTAACGACCGTTAGTACTTAACGGAAAAGGGACTAACGACCGTTAGACGAAAGGAGTAAAAAGGGTATTTATGTAATTTGGTAACCAAGGAAGGGCCTAGAACCCCCCCCCCCCCCTCCTTGGGTTGGGTCGGCCGAACGCACACAAGGGGCACCCTTGCCATAGCTTGGTCCCAAAGCTATCCAAAAACTATAAATACATAACCTAGGGTCATTGTTTTTCACATCTTTTGTGCACACAATTATCCCTAGCTTTTTTCCTTCTCTCTTTGCTCCATAACCGATCGGCAAACACCCCTAAGGGTTGTGGGTCGATTTTCATTAATCAAAAATCATCCTTGTGTTTTACTTATATAACCTTGATACGGTTTAATTTGTGTGTACAAGAACGAGGTAACAACTCACTATAGTTGTTATCAAGGAATCGATCAATAAAACGGTAAGGGATTGATCATTGATTAATAAACCCTAATTAGGGTTCATACATTAATTCAAGATTTGCTTATTTGATTCTTGTTCGGGCTAGAATCACCAAGGTACGTTCCGATTTATGTTTTAGTTATCTTTACATGTTATGATCCTTGCTTCCGCATATTATGTGTACTTTGATTGTATAATTCTAACAATGGCATCACGAGCCATGTATAACATGTAATTATTTACTAAAACAACATAAAAATCGGATCTTTAAGTGTTTTAGATACACGTTTGATCTAGGGTTTTTCTTTTTCAATTTTTTTTATAAAAATTTTGAAACCCTAACCCTAATTTGGGGGGGGGGGGGTCGATTTCCATGAAACCCTAATTAGGGTTTTGTGGTTTAATTGATTAACTTGTAATCACTAGAAACCCTAGGTCTTTAAACCGGTTATTTGACCTATATGATAATTGTTATGCTAGATCCGTGACGAAACATGCATGTTAGTCATGGATCATGATTGTTTTGTTTATTTGTCACATGTATAAGATAGGTCTAATATTGGGGAAGACCTCAATAATAATTATTAAAATTAATTTACGTGCTACGTGGTGTGTATATTAGCTTTGGCCTACACAATTGATTCGTCAATGTATGTGGCTCCACTTCCATTAAGAAGGGAAGGCCTTAGTTGATTACATGCATTATTACACCTAGAATTAATTTTGTCAGGATCTTTTCTTAATAAGGATTGCATGTGGCTACTTGTTTCACCTTTGTTATTATTAGTTGTTGATTTGTCTTGAATTACTTGTTTTTATTGTTTCTTAATTGTTTGACTTGATGTAAGCAATAAAAAGGGTAATTTTCATAAAGAAAATAATATGGACTAATAATGGTGAAACTTTAAAGTGATAAAGATTGAATCTTGCGGTGTCTTATGTGCCAACAACGGTTCGCTTCACATGGTAATTTGCTCCAAGGCGAGACTAGCAAGATTCATACTTTGTTACTGTTTTAAGATTTAATCCAAAAACTTTGACTTGATTGATGATTTTATACAACATGGTTGTTAAAAGTAACTCCTTTAAGACAAAATTCAAAGTTGTGATAAGAAGGCTTAGAAAGAGCCTTAGAGTCTGCCTTGGTTATCACACTTACGAATATGTCTTAAACGATTTTCTTTTAACTTCATCTTGTACAATATCATCTTAAGGTATTTTACCTCAAGTGAAACTTTTTGTATTAATCTTAAGAATTGGTTATAAAAAGGTTTTGAAAAAGTTATGCTATAAAGATGAGTGCATGCATCTTTATACATATTTTGATTGTCACATCAAAATTGAATACCCTATAAAATTTAAGTTACATGCCATCTACCTATAAGAAACACTTGGAATTATAATTTAGTAAACGTGAGACCTAGGCTAAATTTTTAATAACAAGGTAAAATTCTTTTAGTGCGTGAGACCATAATTGTAATTTTACATGTTTCTAAGGTAGACGACTTAATTAAGTTGTGCGTGAGACCTAGAACTTAAGGCATGTGATGGGATGAAACATGCTTACATAGCAAATTGATGAATCAATTTAATGTAAATCCCATAATGATCTAGGAATTAGAAATCTTGTTTGCCAATTATTGTTTGACAGATTACCATCTTTTGTACTTTCACCACTAGCAGATCAACTGATGTGGTGGAATTATGTAAATTTGGATCCTAGATCTTCAAGAGAATTAGATGGTTATATGAATATAGCCTTTGGGTATTATATTTTCTTGAAGATATTAATTATCGAAAATACTAATGTTTGAACTTTTATCTGTAGATATGGCTCAACCCGATAACCCAAGTGTGATTTCTGCTTTCAAGAGCCATCTTGAAAGGGAAAAACTAACTGGCAAGAACTTCAATGATTGGTACCGATCGCTTAGAATTGTCTTGAGGGTGACTGGTAAAATCAAATACTTGACCACTGAATGCGAAGCAGAGCCTGCTGCAACTGAAACAGATGCAGTTAAGGAAGCTTGGAGACTTGAGCATGATAAATACAATGAGGTTACTTGTTTAATGCTCACTAGTATGAATGCTCAATTGCAAAAGAAGTACGAGTATTCCTATCCCAAGGATATGCTCGATGAACTTCGAAAGACTTATGAAAAGTCTCCTGCAGTTGAATTGTATGAGTCTCTTGACAAACTACACAGCTGCAAGCATGGTGATGGTAAACCAGTTGAAGATTATGTGAATGAGATGAGAGAACACTTTGATCAACTTCACAGAATTGGATTTGGTTACCCCGACAATGTGCAAGTGCACTTGATCAACAAGTCCCTTAACAAGGACTTTGCTGGTTTTGTGCAGAATTTCAACATGCATTGCTCGGGGAAGACAGTCTCAGAATTACTCGCATTGCTTGTTGATTATGAGAAAAGTCTACCAGCCAAGGTCAAGGCTCCTACCCCGCAAGTGTTGGCAATTCAAGGTGGGAGAATCCAGAAGAAATTGCATGTGAACAAAGGCATTGGGAAGGGTGGAAAAGGCAAGCAGGTCATGGCCTATCAACCATAACCCAAGATGAAGCAGCATCAGCCTAAGCAGAAGAAAGCAAATCCTCCAAACAAGAAGGACCAGGCATGTCACCACTGTCATGAAAAGGGCCATTGGATGCGCAATTGTCCAATATATATTCATGACTTGCGACAGAAGAAGCAAAAGAATGAAGCTGGTAACCCCCAGCACTTCAGGTGCGTTCTTTATGATTAAATTATTCACTCATACTCCTAAATTGAATTCATGGGGTATATGATACGGGATGTGGCATTCATATTTGCAATACATTGCAGGGGTTCAGAGTTGAGAGAAAGCTGGCCTATGGACAACAATTCTTGCACGTGGGTAATGGAGCACATGCAAAATTTGAAGCTATAGGCGTTTTTTATTTAGTGTTACCTTCGGGCCTTGAACTATCTTTAAATAATTGTCATTATGCACCGTCAATTGTTAGAGGTGTTATTTCATTTTCATGTTTGTTGAACCTTGGTTTTCATCATACTATTTCTAGCAATGGAATTTCTGTTTCTTATAATGGTGTGTTTTATTTTAATGCTATTGCTGTGAATGGTATTTTTGAAGTTGATATGAATGATAATGATAATGCTTTCATTAAAAATAATTCAATGTATAGCATCAATCATAAGAGAATCAAGAAAGGTCTGGATTCATCTTATCTTTGGCATTGTTGACTTGCTCATATTGGCAAGGCTCACATGGAAAAGCTGCAACATGACGGGCTTTTAGAAAAGATCAATGATGAATCATTTGATAAGTGCGAATCTTGTATTACTGGGAAGATGACAAAGAAACCCTTTAAGAATAGGATTGAAAGGGCTTCTGATCTACTTGGTCTAATTCACACAGATGTGTGTGGACCACTTAGACATGTGTCAAGGAGAGGTGCTAGCTACTTCTTAACATTTACGGATGATTATAGCCATTATGGTTATGTTTATTTACTTAAACATAAGCATGAGGTATTTGAAACATTCAAAATGTTTAAAGGAGAAGTAGAGTTGCAACTTGGAAAGAAGATTAAAGCTCTTCGATTCGATAGGGGGTGGTGAATACCTGAGTCAAGAGTTTATAGATTACTTAGCTAAGGAGGGAATTTTCCAGCACCTTACTTCTCCATATACTCCACAACAAAATGGTGTATCTGAGAGAAGGAATCATACATTGCAAGATATGATACGATCTATGTTTAATCTAACAACTCTTCCTTTTTCGTTTTGGGATTATGCCTTAGAATCTGTGGTTCGCATTCTAAATATGGTTCCAACAAAGAAGGTGGATAAGAATCCATATGAGTTATGGACTGGAAAAGCTCCTAACTTGTCTTATCTTAAGGTCTGGGGTTGTGAGGCGTATGTTAAATGCGACTCAGCTGATAAACTCCAACAAAGATTTGTAAAGTGCATCTTCGTAGGATACCCTAAGGAAACAATGGGTTACTACTTTTATTACCCACCTGAAAACAAAGTTTTTGTTGCAAGGTATGGAGACTTCTTGGGAAAGGAGCTCATATCTCAAGAATTCAGTGGGAGAGTGTATGATCTGGAAGATGATCAAGAAGACGTAACACCTTCTGAAAACACTAGCCAACTTCCTGTGGAACCTGAAAGTTTAGGTCCTCCACCTGAAGTTGAAGTGGTTCCCATTCGTAGGTCAACTAGACCTGTGAAAGCTCATACACGTCTATGTCTTATTGTAGAGTGTGATGATAACTTAATAGGGGATCTTGATGAACCTACTAGTTATAAGGCTGCCATAAATGGTCCTGAAAAGGAAAAATGGTAGGTTGCTATGAATTGGGAAATGCAATCCATAAAAGACAATGAAGTCTGGGAAGAAGTAGACCTACCTCCTGGTGCCAAGGTAGTTGGAAGTAAATGGCTCTACAAGAAAAAGATTGATATGGATGGCATTGTACACACCTATAAGGCCCGTTTGGTAGCTAAAGGCTATACTCAAACATTTGGTGTTGACTATGAGGAGACCTTTTCTCCTGTAGCTGACATTAGGGCTATTAGGATTCTTATAGCCATAGCCGCATACTATGACTATGAGATTTGGTAGATGGATGTCAAAACCACCTTCTTAAATGGTCGCCTAGATGAAGACATCTATATGGCGCAGCCTGAGGGGTTTGTGAATCCAGAATTCCCAAATCGTGTATGCAAACTTCAAAGATCCATTTATGGATTGAAGCAAGCATCACGACAATGGAATAAGAGATTTGACAGTGAGATTAAAACGTATGGATTCACTCAAAATTTTGATGAGCCATGTGTATATCACAAAGCTAGTGGGAGTAATGTAATTTTCCTTATCTTATATGTTGATGACATATTGATCATGGGAAACGACATTCCAAGTTTGCAAAAGGTTAAGGCATATCTTGGAAAGTGTTTTTCTATGAAAGATTTAGGGGAAGCTGCATTTATTCTGGGAATCAAGATATATAGAGATAGATCTTAGCGATTAATAGGATTAAGCCAAAGTGCTTACATTGATAAAATATTGAAGAGATTCAATATGCAAAATTCCAAGAAGGGATATTTGCCAATGCAAGAACAACATGGCTTAAGTAGCAAAGTTTGAGCTTCAACACCTGCAGAGGTGGAACACATGAAGAGAGTCCCTTATGCTTCGGCTGTGGGATCTATTATGTATGCGGTGAAAAGTACAAGGCCTGATGTGGCATTTGCTCAAAATTTAATCAGTCGATATCAGCAGAATCCAGGTGAAGCTCACTGGACTGCTGTTAAGAATATTCTTAAGTACCTTAGGGCTACTAAAGAGATGTTCTTAGTTTATGGGGGTACTCCATCTGCAGAACTTGATGTTACAGGTTACTGCGATGCTTCTTGGAAAGGTGATAAGGATGATACGAAGTCTCAGAAGGGTTATGCCTTTGTCATTAATGGAGGAGCTGTGGATTGGAGGAGCAGAAAGCAGTGTACACTGGTGATGTCTGCAACAGAAAGTGAGTATATAGCTGCGTCAGAAGCTGCTATGGAAGCTGTTTGGATTAGGAAGTTTGTTTTGGGGCTTGGGGTTATGCCATCGATTCAAAGACCTATAAAAATGTATTGCGACAATTCAGCTGCAATTACATTTGCCAATCAACCTGGAATCATGAGAGGCACCAGACATTTCCCGATTAAACATCACTATGTTCGAGAACAAATCAAAATAGGTGAAATCGAATTACTCAAAGTTCACACAGATGAAAACTTAGAAGATCAATTAACAAAGCCTCTACCCGGAACTAAGCTTTATAAACAAGCTGAAGGCATAGGGCTTCGTTTAGCTGAAAGTTTCATGCCCATTTGTGATTAGTATTTGGATAAAGTATGTAATGTACAGTTATTAATTTTAATGAAATGAAATATGGTTATGTTTATTTATCATTTTCTTAATAATATATCCTGTATTTGCATGTTTAATATCCATGAATAAATTATTATTCTAAATTGTCCGTTGTCGATTAATGATATGGGAATATCATTAAACTAAGACAATATTTGAGTATTGGTGAAGGATATACTTGAAAGTATATTGATGCATAGTCATACCAATTTCACATAATATTCAATGAATTGAATATAGGACTTATCCCAACAATATGATTTAATATATGTGAGAATCATATTTAAAATTATCCTTAGACTTGAGATACCAGATAACAGTCATGGATGTAGTGCATTTTTGTGAAGCAATCTACCGCTCACTAGGGGTGGAAATGAGCCGAGCTGCTCGTGAAAAGCTCGGGATCGAATCGGTAAAAAGCTCGAACGAGCCGAGCCTAAACGAGCTCGAGCCCGAGCTTTACATAGAAAGCTCGTTTAGGCTCGCGAGCCTAAACGAGCCCATGGTATTAAACATATATACGAGCCGAGCTCGAGCTTATTAACGAGCTTAATAAAGATATATTACAAGCCGAGCTCGAGCTCAAGCTCGAGCCAAGCTTTAACTTTTCATGGCCAAATCGTATAAACGAGCCGAGCTCGAGCCGAGCCCGAGCCTATATAATATACAACGAGCTGAGCTCTAGCTTAAAATTTAAGGCTCGAAACGAGCCGAGCTCGACCTCGAGCCTTTTAAAACTTAAACGAGCCGAGCTCGAGCTCTGGCGAGCTCGGGCTCGGCTCGGCTCGTTTCTACCCCTACCGCTCACCGTAACAGGGAGTCATAAGGGTTGTTTTCAGAAGTGTTGCAAAGTTCATGGGTTATTCTTGTAGTCAATAAAGAATTTGTTCCTTCTGATTTGTTCAGAAGTTTAATACTGCTGGCCCCCTCGTAGGGTTGACAAAATGTTTGCGTGGCCACGCCCAAAGTCTATCTAGAATACGTTCAGATGTTTTGGTAATTTTGTTCAATCATAAAGAAACGAGAAACAGAAAAGTTAATAAAGAATCTCACATCTTTATTAATGTAGTATTAGAAACAAAAGGATGATTATAATGATGAATCATTAAGGGTTTTTCCAGGAAACCTAGCTCGGGTCGTACTGGGGGCATTGGAGTGTTGCAAGACGCCAACCAATGTCATTTTACTATTAATAGATATACGAGTGAGAGCTGTAAAAAGTAACGTATAAATATTAATGTGTAAATGACGAGTATCGAACCCGAGACCTCGGGATTGCACACATTACAAATGAGTATTAAGGAATAATAATTAATATAATTTATTTATATTTATTATTATTACACGAGGACTAACGACCGTTAGTACTTAACGGAAAAGGGACTAACGACCGTTAGATGAAAGGAGTAAAAAGGGCATTTATGTAATTTGGTAACCAAGGAAGGGCCTAGAACCCCCCTCCTTGGGTTGGGTCGGCCGAACACACACACAAGGGGCACCCTTGCCCTATCTTGGTCCCAAAGCTATCCAAAAACTATAAATACATAACCTAGGGTCATTGTTTTTCACATCTTTTGTGCACGCAATTATCCCTAGCTTTTTTCCTTCTCTCTTTGCTCCATAACCGATCGGCAAACACCCCTAAGGGTTGTGGGTCGATTTTTGTTAATCAAAAATCATCCTTGTGTTTTACTTGCATAACCTTGATACGGTTTAATTTGTATGTACAAGAACGAGGTAACAACTCACTATAGTTGTTATCAAGGAATCGATCAATAAAACGGTAAGGGATTAATCATTGATTCATAAACCCTAATTAGGGTTCATACATTAATTCAAGATTTGCTTATTTGATTCTTGTTCGGGCTAGAATCACCAAGGTACGTTCCGATTTATGTTTTAGTTATCTTTACATGTTATGATCCTTGCTTCCGCATATTATGTGTACTTTGATTGTATAATTCTAACACTTCATTAGTCCACTGTCATTCAACTTCCAGATTTGTTTCCATCAAGATTGTAACAATACATGTAATTCGGCCAATGACGCATCTAAACTGCAATCACTCGAAAGTCTTATCCAACACCACACCGATGCCAACCACCCCCTCGTTTTCCCTATTACTTACATGACAGATGTTTTAGCGCCATAGTGCCCAAGGGTGTAATCTAGTTAACTCGGGTCGATATAATTTTAAACTCTAGCTCGATTCAGTTACATTACTTCAAGCATGCTCAATTGAGCCTTTATTTTCAAACTCAAGTGTGGTTTAGCTTTACTTTTAAACTCAAATTTGGTTTTTTAACCGATACATTCTGAGCTTGACCCGACTCGACTACTCAAGGTAAATATTAACCGACTCGATATATTGAGTTTGGCTTGACTTAACTTTGTGCGGTCATGGTTGGTTGAGTGAATTTGATTGTTAGTTGCTTTGATTTCATTAGTTTTTACAATAACATTTCTAATTTATGGATTATCGATGTAGAGTACGGGTATTTGCATCCCACATTGCCCTCATGAACCAAGTGACCAAGGTGGGTATTATTATAAAATGTGATGCCAAACAGTTCATGAAACACATATTTCTTGGCTTCTAGCCAAAGTATTAATTATATTTTATTATAACTGATATTATTGTAATGACTATTACTAAAAAGTAAAAGGGTTTTTCTAACTTGTGCCCTTGGGGCACAACTTAAGCAAACAAAAATTACACAAGGGCCCACATAAAAGTACAGACATATGTACTTTTATGTAGGTCCTTGTGTACTTTTGATGTACTTTTGTTTAGGGCTGAGCAAACGGACCGGATGGACCGGACCGACCGACAAAACCGACCAGACCGAGACCGACCGGACCGGACCGACCACATTCGGTCCGGTCCTCGGTCTAACCTTTTTGGCAAATTCGGTCCTCGGTCCGGTCGGTCCGGTCCGGACCGACCAAAAACCCGAAAAAACTTGCCTAATTGGACCGGACCGACCGAAGACCGACCGGACCGGACCGGACCGAGACCGGACCGACCACATTCAGTCCGGTCTCGGTCTATGGTTTTTCTGGTTCTCGGTCCTCGGTCCGGTCCGGTCTTGGTCGGTCTGGTCCGGTTTTCGCCCGATGCTCAGCCCTACTTTTGTTAGTGCTTAAGTTGTGCCCCTAGGGCACAAGTTAGAAAAATCCAAAAGTAAAAACATTTTAACTTGTTTTCAAAATTTTAGTTAAAAAGTGTACTTTTTGACGATTTGAATATTGCTTAGTAAAACACTTTAAACATCTTAAGTGAATGTGAGAGATATTTGCCTGAAGCCAGATAAATCGATCCCCATGGACGAGGAGCGGATAGAGATAAATAAACGGATTAAACTTTAAAGTACAATAGATCCTCCAGAGAAGAAGAAAATTGATGAATCAAAGGCAATGCTTAAGGAATTAATCCGATCAAAGTACATTTGTAATTATTGTATCGTAGGATTATAATTGTACATTTAATTTATAAAGGATCGTTGTGGTCAGTTTGTATTTGTTTGATGTTGTCTAACATGTGAAAAAGGGATTGTTCGTGCTAGCAAGTTGATGTAATTGTTGTTGTCGTCATCAAACAACGTGATAATGAAATGTGTTCTACTTTCTTTTAAGCCTATGTCCAATGTACAACAAATGTTTAGATTGTGTTACATAATTGCTCACAAAATGAACTTTTGTGATTCAAGCAGAATGATGGTGTGCTTTGCATATAAAAAAGAATTAAAGAATAAACAATATCTCAGACTTTGTAGCAAAAACTACATAAGTTCTCTTTTCATATAGATTAAAACAAATGAAGGCCGAGAAATGAAAATAGCATCAATTATAGAGATAAGATTGGGAAAAGTAGCTTTAATTATATGTAATCATGTAATGGTTTTTATTATTAGTGAAATTTAATTTAGTTATTAAAATAAAGTTGGAAAAAAAAATATATTGGTCGTCTTACAAATAAGTTAGGTATATGTAGTCTATTTTTATTGACATTATGTTTTAAGTATTTGATGACATTTATCTTTTTAAAGTTTTGTATCTGTAGCCTTAAATGTTACATTTAAAAGTTGAAAAGTTGCAAAAATATTATATTTAATGATTATGAGTAATATTTGTTTGGATTTTTAGATTTTGTCTAATTTTTTTGAAAGATACTTTGTTAAATACTAAACTATTATGAAACACACAGACGTTTCTCCGCCGTACCTGCTTCTTATTTTTGGGGTGTTGCCGTTTTTCGATACCCATACCCGTCCCCGTCTCCGTTTTCGTCCTCGTACAACTTAGCGTGCAAGTTTTTATTACTCCCTTCGTCTCAAAATTATTGTCCCCTTTTGACTTTTTCAGTCTTAACTTTTCAACTTTGACCTTAAGTATTTTTGTTTATATTACATAATACTTTATATAAAATATATGAATAGATTGAGTTTTAAATGTATTTGCATTGGTATAATTTTTATCAAAAATTGTATAACACAAACAAAAATATTTATAGTCAAAGTTGAGAAAGAAACACCGAAAAAGTCAAAATTAGACAATAATTTTAGGACGGAGGGAGTATTTATTTGATTTGTCAGTGTGTGTAAGGTATTTGATGGGGTGTGTTTGAAAGATGGGGAGAGTGGTGACCATTATGAGTGAAAGATACGGAGAGTGATGATATAAGGTGAAAGTTGAGGAGAGTGATGATATGAGGAGAGTGATGATATGCTGAAACATGATGTGATAATGAGGTGAAAGTTGAGAGAGTGGTGATCATTGTATATAGTCTTATAATAATAGGGGAGGTGATTCGCACACTAATTTTTTTTATTCTTGCACCACACTCTATGCAATACAGTATTATACTGTGTGCTCTCTGTGCATTACAATGTTGTACAAATGGTGTGCTTATAAAAAAAATCATGTGCGAATCAATCCCCAAATAATAGACATTTTCATTACGAGTAGTGATTAGGAGGCCTAAAAGTTGTGCCTAAGTCTATGTGGCATCATCTTGATGATGCAGGAGACCCACTTTTTCAGAAACCATCAGGATCATGCCATATATGTTTAGGCATGAGTTTAGACACACAAATTAGATATCTGAATTATTTTACTTTGATTACTCCTAGTACAGTTTTGAAATTTATTTTTGGTTGATATTATAAACGCGTTATGTATTAATGTTGTAGTTGAATGGTAGTTACTAAGAATTAAGAAGGTGTACATTATAATGATGTTTGTTGCTTTGTAATTTACTCTTCAATAAAAGTGCTATTACTCGTAGACCAAAAAGGTCAAAAAGTCTATTGTTTACAGTACAATAATGCAAAAAGTAGAACTGCACCATTAAAGATAACAAAGAATCCGGATCCCTTGTAAAGGGGAGTAAGTTTAAAAAGTCTAAAAAGATTTCTGGTGATGCCACGTGTCCCCATTTATTTTATTTAAAAAATCTGGATAGGGGCAAAATAGTAAAATTACTCGTTTTTTCTTTTTTCACCTCAAATTTCAAATGCACATATCTCTTAAACGACAAACTTTTAGAAAAAACCGATTTCACCATAATTTTTAAAATTTAATCCTCTTTAATTTGGTATAAATTTTGTTAAAAATTTCGAAACTTTTTTTTTTTTACATACGAAATGGGTGTTAATTTTCTTTATTTTTTGGGCATTTTCGACCTTATTTTGTACCATCATAAATGCCGAATCGTGAAAAATTTAAAACATGAAAGTCGTAGCTTCTTGGCCATTCTTTACCCAGAAATTTGAATCACTCAAATCCAATATGATATGAGTGAGATATCGTATGTTAAAGATGACGTTTTACTCATATTTGTTGCACACAACATGTTTGATGAAATGTTTAGCTTAGATTTTTAGTCTTAAAATCGAGTTAAATTCACTAATTTTTGTACAACAATGCACCTTTAGTCATTTTATTAATGTAAGATTCAAAAAGTTTTGTTTTTTTTTTTAACTGATGAACCTTATTAACTGATTTAATAAGTTCGTCAGTTAATAAGGTTCATCAGTTAATAAGGTTCATCAGTTAATATAGTTTAACCAGTTAATAAGGCTGATGAACCTTATTAACTGATTTAATAAGTTCATCAGTTAATAACGCTCTTTAACTGATGAACCTTATTAACTGATTTAATAAGTTCATCAGTTAATAAGGTTCATCAGTTAATAAGTTCATCAGTTAATATAGTTCAACCAGTTAATAAGGCTGATGAACCTTATTAACTGATTTAATAAGTTCATCAGTTAATAAGGTTCATCAGTTAATAAGTTCATCAGTTAATATAGTTCAACCAGTTAATAAGGCTGATGAACCTTATTAACTGATGAACCTTATTAACTGATTTAATAAGTTCATCAGTTAATAAGGTTCATCAGTTAATAAGGCTCTTTAACGCGCGATATGTCTTTTTTAAAAATCAGTTAATAAGGTTCATCAGTTAATAAGTTCATCAGTTAATATAGTTCAACCAAAGTAACTGATGAACAAAATGTCTTTTTTAAAAATCAGTTAATAAGGTTCATCAGTTAATATGGTTCATCAGTTAAAAAAAAACAACAAAAAAACAAGAAAAAACAAAACTTTTTGAATCTTACATTAATAAAATAACTAAAGGTGCATTGTTGTACAAAAATTAGTGCATTTAACTCGATTTTAAGACTAAAAATCTAAGCTAAACATTTCATCAAATGCGTTGTGTGCAACAAATATGAGTAAAACGTCATCTTTAAAATACGATATCTCACTCATCTCATATTGGATTTGAGTGATTCAAATTTCTGGGTAAAGAATGGCCAAGAAGCTACAACTTTCGTGTTTTAAGTTTTTCAAAATTCGGCCTTTAAACTAGACAAAATTAGAGCCGAAAATGCTAAAATTTTCAAAAAAATCATGACCCAATGAATATGTCAAAAAAAAGTTTCGAAAAAATTAAAAAAAAAAATTATACCAAATTAAAGAGGATTAAATTTTAAAAATTATGGTGAAATCGGTTTTTTCTAAAAGTTTGTCGTTTGAAAGTTATTTGCATTTGAAATTTAAGATGGAATTAAAAAAATAAGTCAAATGACCAAAATGCCCTCTAACCGAAAATATTAATGAAAAAAGGGAGGGAGTGGGTGGGGGACACATGACACTAGCTTAGTGGCTAGAAACCTTTTTAGACTTTTTAATTTTGATCCCTTTTTAGGGGATCGCAACTCGGATAACAAAAGCTGGAACCCACACACTTGTTCACATCTTCCATATATACAAACACAAAACGAAGAGATCTATATATCACCCAAACACTCCTTCACTTCTTTCTGTAACAACCCACAAACCCTTTTTTTGTTCAGATAAACAAACATGATGTCTTCAGTCAATCATGACGACTTTGCTCACTTAAAAATCCCTCTTGAAGACGTACGATCCGCCACCAACAACTTTGATGACGAAAATTTACTTGCAGAAGCTGAGTTTTTTTATGCTTACATGGGACATCTCTTGTGGTCCGGTGAGTTGATTAAAATTGATGCTGGGAGGTTTAATAAAGAATGGAATGATGAAATTGAACAACAGTTTTGGACAGAGATTTCCATGCTTTCTTCTCTCAAGCATAAAAATCTGGTTTCATTAGTTGGGTTTTGTGATGAGAATGATGAGAAAATCATCATTTACAGATCTGAGATCAACGGAAGTCTCAGCCAATTTCTAAGTGACCCTTTTTCGTTGACATGGGTGCGAAGATTGGAGATATGTGTCGGTCTTGCGAATGCACTGAGCTACATTCATTATGACGAGCCACGCGATTTCAGCGTTATACATCGAAACATTGACAGTAACATAGTTTTATTAAATGATAAGTGGGAGCCCAAGTTATCTCAATTTAGACTTTCCATCATATCAGAGGTATGATTCATTCTGTGTTGACAAAGCTTGGGATATCAAGGGGTATACAGTGTTGATATTCAGCCCCTTCCCCACCCCGAACTCATACCCACGAACACCAATCAAAACGGCAAGATTGGTTTTCAATGCTTTGTATATTAATAAGGAAGGAACTGATACACTTTACAAAGCAACCCTACTACCCTATTTATACTACTAACAGTAAACTAACTAAAGGACATAAAACATGCAAAAGTATAAACGTGTGACATGACTCAACCTTAAAACTAGGTAACTGAAACCAACGTGCATATCAGTTACTAAAGACTCGGTCAGAGCTAGACTAGTTCATCACATGACCTTTTACCTTTTATCTAATTCAAATACTAAGCTACTAAATCAAGATTAAACCCAACATTCACCCCCTTAATCTTGATGCCTTTCACGAACACGGTCTCGGTCACATACTACTTGCTCGGTCTCTTCGTACTTTGCTTCTCTTCTTGCTTACACAACCACGTACATACAAAGGAACAATCCTTCCTACTTGCTTTCTTATGATCACCACACGCGATCAACTTTGTGTGGTCTTTCTGTGAATCATCACTGGATGCTTGATCTTTCATTCCATCGTTCACTGCTCGTCCGTCCCGTAAATGAATCACCCCACTTCTGAGATCCATACCCACTGAATCATGACCCGTGACCCATCTCCATGGACACAACCTGTTATGGGATCCACTTGCTCAAACTTCTTGCTAAAATTTCTTTCTAAACTTTCGAGTTCCAAAACGGCATTGATTTCTTGCTAAAATACCGGTCTTGATCTCGTTCTTGCTTCTTGCTTATCGATTCTTGCTTTCTTGCTTACAATTTCTTGCTTGCTAACTTATGATAACTTTCTGCTGCTTTCTTTCTTTTGATCATCAGGTGATCAACCTTGCTGCTTGCTTTGTTTCTTGCTTGCTACTTGCTACAAACCCGAAACATTCTACTTGCTATGGTTGTCTTGCCCGCTACTTGCTACGAACTATGCGACAACCTTCTTGCTTGCTTTCTTTCTTGTCTGCTACTTGCTACAGACTACTTGCTGCTGATCAATCGAGATCTGATAACATGCGAAACTTGCTGATATCTTTTGCTCTTTTTTCTTTCTTTCTCGTTCTTGCTACTTTCCTGCTTTCAAGAGAACAGACCTTGCTATCTTTCTGCTGCGTTCTTCTCGTTCACCCGCCCTTTAATTGAACTCAGCTCTTGATACCATGTTGATATTCAGCCCCTTCCCCACCCCGAACTCATACCCGCGAACACCAATCAAAACGGCAAGATTGGTTTTCAATGCTTTGTATATTAATAAGGAAGGAACTGATACACTTTACAAAGCAACCCTACTACCCTATTTATACTACTAACAGTAAACTAACTAAAGGACATAAAACATGCAAAAGTATAAACGTGTGACATGACTCAACCTTAAAACTAGGTAACTGAAACCAACGTGCATATCAGTTACTAAAGACTCGGTCAGAGCTAGACTAGTTCATCACATGACCTTTTACCTTTTATCTAATTCAAATACTAAGCTACTAAATCAAGATTAAACCCAACATACAGACCCGACATATATAGTGACAAAGAGTGTAAGCCACAAGTCAGATATGTACTCCTTTGGGATAGTATTGATTGAACTACTGTGTGGCAGGAAATCAGTAATCGACGATCAAGATAATAAGTATTTGGGTCTGGCGGCCATTGCCCATTATAGAGAGGAAAAACTCAATCAAATAATTGATCCGGGTCTACTTAAACAAATGGATCCGCAGTCATTCGAGATCTTCGCAAAAACAGCATATGACTGCTTGAATGACGAACTATCGCAACGCCCAAATATAGATGAGATTGTCCCAAGACTAGAGAAAGCGTTGGAACTCGCACGCCAAAACAGGCCTGTAAGACTTCTTTTTTCTGTTTCATCTTTCTATCACAATAATTAATATCCCTTTTATATTATGTCTTCCGTTGCTGGACCTTGCTGAATATTACTACCCCCAATATGCAATGCTATCAAAACTCATGTTAAGATATGACCATATTTGCTCCGTTATTTTTAGAAAAATGTGGCAGGCATTTGGCCTATCGAATTAGCAATTTGGTATAAAAACAAGAATATTTTGATTTTAAGTTTCGGCTGTGATAAAGTTGTATTAAAAGTGTATCACTTGAGACTATTTTACTTTCAAAAATTCAACCTCAGAAAGTTTGGAATAGCTACTATTTGACACCAAAAGAAATGTATATAGGATATGACTTTGACAATAATATCTTCAGGGGCAAAAGGTACTGTTAGATCCTCAAAATCAAACAGCAAAAGAACTTTATTGTAAAAAAATACTACTGGTATAAATGTTATATAGTTGGCTTCATAAAAAAAGTCAACCTATTGCATTTTAGACTGAAAAATATATCAATTCGTGAAGTTGAATTTTGCAATGCTAGCAATCTGTTCTCTAGATTCATCAAAAAAAGAGTGAAAGGCTCAACCGCTCAAATACAAAGGGGAACTTCTAGTTGATTGCTAAGAAAAATCCAGTACAGTTTTATTTGTTAATAAATTATTTAGATAAAAAAATAAATAAATAAAAACCTTTAGTGTGTAATTCAATTATCACTTGGCTTTATAGATTAAAAAAAGAGGATTAAAAGAAGGGACGTTTGGTGGAAGTCACTTATATACATAGTGATAATGATGATGCATCTCACATCCTTTTGTAACCTAAACTCTGTTTTTTGATAGATACACTCTCCGCCCGACCACCTTGCTCACCTAAGAATCCCCCTTGAAGATATAGAATCCGCCACCAACAACTTTGGTGTCACAAATGTCATCGAAAAAGGTGAATCTGGAAAGATATATGAGGGACAACTTTCATGGTCAGGTGAGTTAATTAATATCCATGCTCATAGGATATCTAATAAAGAATGGGATGATGTAAAAGAACAACAGTTTTGGACGGAGATTTCAATGCTATCTAGTCTCAAGCATAAGAATCTTGATTCTATAGTTGGGTTTTGTAATGAAGTTGGTGCAGAGACCATCATTTACAAGCCCAATTCCAGGGGATGCCTCAAATCCTATCTAAGTGACCCGGTGTTGTTGACATGGGTGAAAAGATTGGAGATGTCTGTCGGTGTTGCGCATGCATTGAGCTACATGCATTATGATGAGCCACGCGATTTTAGCGTTATACATCGAAACATCACCAGTGACACAATTCAATTGAATAATGACTGGGAACCCAAGTTAGCAGGTTTTCAGCTTTCCATGAAGATTAAAGCATCTGAAAGAAACCATTCTTTCCATGCTAATTCAGCTTGGTCTAGGAAAGGGTATACATGCCCAACATATGCAGACACTAGCAATGTGAATCACAAGTCAGATATCTACTCCTTTGGAATGGTATTGTTTGAACTACTGTGTGGTAGGAAATCAGTAACTGACGGTCAAGATAATAAGTATCTGGCTCCCGTGGCCATTTTTCATTATATCGAGAAAACACTCGATGGTATAATTCACCCGGATCTATGGAAACAAATGGATCCGCAATCATTTGAAGTTTTCGCAGAAATAGCATATGGCTGCTTGAGTGAAGAACAATTGCAACGCCCAAATATAGAAGAAATTGTTGTAAGACTTGAGAAAGCATTGGAACTCCAAATGGCACGCGAAAATAGGCCAGAAAGGCGTTTTTTTCTCTTCAAATCTGTATATCATAATAACTATTCTATTCAGAATAACTTAATATTACTATTTAACGAGGCATGCAGAACCCGTGCTACGCACAGGCTTTTAATCTAATTGTTAATCGCGCGTATTGTTTTTGTGTATTGTCGAGTGGATTTGTATTTTTAGTTTAGTATGTTGTATGAAACGTTTTTAGTTTGTTGTTTAAAAATATAAAAATGGTTGATATTGTTTTGGTTTTTTGGTCTTTATATTTTCTAAATGGGGTTGTCGTTATTAAATTGTCATACGCTTGATGTAATTTCCTTTGATTGTTTTGGCCTATTACGTAACCCAACAATAATTTTGCATTATATGGTTTTTGCATGGTAATACGAAGCATACTGGATTTTTCTTATTTGTTATAGTGTAATTTGCGTTAATTATTTTTGTTATTAGGTTCGTAAGTTGTGATTGTATTACATCTGTTGTAAACATGCCATTAGTTGTTTAGTGATTTTTATATTTAATCTTTTTATAACATATTAGTATTTATTTATAAAGTTTATGATTAAAAACTAAAGTTAGCTTCATTTCATTTTATTGTACAACTAATTTCATTGAAAATTAACATTGAAGTCTAACTAATATTAATAAATTTTATCAATAAACTCAATTCCAAATAGCTAACAAAATGAATATTAATTAACACACTATTAATAATTCCTAAAACCTTTTGGACTCTACTATAATGTCTTAAACTTAATTTTTTTAATTTACAAATGGGTTCGAGCAAAAATTATGTACTTTTCCTTTTATATTCATTATTCAAGTTGCATGCTTACATATACTAATCACGCTAAAAAGTATCATTTAACCATTTAAATGTTACTTTACATATATGTTCGTGCACATTTTCTTGAATCAATTCGCACATGTGAGCTACATCAATAGAAAACACACATAAATTACTTGTATATGAAAATGCATTAACATAATACATATATCTATATATATTGCATTATGTTAAATCATCAATTATTCTTGTAACCTTTTCAACTTCATCTCAATCCATAACCGACTTTTAATTCTCTACTAATTACTAAATATCATGTGATTAATTCCGGCAAGCTTTGCACTTCTATCTCGATGTTGTATATACTTCACATTAAATGCACCGGTTTTGTTTTTCGATAAAAGTTTGAACTTTTACTTATTTTTAAACTCAACTTTTTTATTTGATATTATAATTTACAAATGGCTTTAAGTCAAAATTATGTATTTTTTCCTTTATATTCGTTACTCAATGTGATATTTTTAATATGTTGTATTTTGCTATTATGACAAACTCATTTAATGGGCGTAAATATTGGTTTCTTACTAATGATTCTACATATAGAAAGAGAAAACACTTTGCGATGCGCGGACCTTCTTCTTTTCAATAATAATTCAATTGCACACAATAAATTCATTCTAATATTTCTCAAAGAGCATTCGAAAGCAACTACTTACATAAACTAATCACGCTAAAAAGTATCATTTAACCATTTAAATGTTGCTTTACATACATGCCCGTACACATTTTCTTGAATCAATTCGCACATGTGAGCTACATCAATAGAAAACGCATATAAATTACTTGTATATGAAAATGCATTAACATAATACATGTATCTATATATATGCTTATCTATAACAATCACCTAAATATGTATGAAACAAAGAAAATAGTTGGTATCCCAGTCTTTGGTTCCATTTATCTGAGCATACATTATCTTGTGTGAGTTTCATGGTACCTGCGTATGATAACTAAATTAAGAAAAAAAGAAGGCCGAGTTAATTACAAAGATCTAAATATGTGTGAATCATCTTCAAAATGTTGCAAAAGAGAATTTACATACCGCTACCAACAATCAAAAGATCTAAAAGATGTGTGAATCTGTACATACTTAATGTGATTTTGGCCGGTTTATATAGGCATGAATTAGGTTATATCATTAATTATTCTTGCAACCTTTCGCAACCCTTGCACTTCATCTAACCGACTTTAATTCTATACTAAATGCCATGTGATCAATTCGGGCAACCCTTGCACTTCATCTCCTTTCATGATTGTATAGTTATTATGAGGCTGCATTGAATTTCGAGCATTAACTATCTTGTACTATATGCAATGGGACTCCATCTTGAGTATCTTGATTACTCCACATTAAAATAATTTCGACACAAAAAATGGAGCCTAAGATTACCCCTTCCCACTAATAATGACACATTCTCACTTTCATGTCCCTACCAACATACCAAAACTCATCTTTTCATGAATAACAACATCAAATTTTATACATATTTGTAAGATCAAAATTAAAACAAATAATTTGTGAACTTTAATTAATACCATATAGTAACCATTGGTAAAGATACCCTCAAATCCCTATCAAAAAACATAGATTAAAATAAATTCTCAAAATATTAATTTTGTCTAGTTATAATTTCCATCAATTCAACTTTGATTTTGTATTATTTCTATTGTCATGGGGTGGATACATTGCAACATCTTAAACTGCTTAAGTGGAAGGGAAAAAAAAATAAAAGCAAGATTCAAGCCACCATTAATATTCATCAAAGCTTTGTCACACTAATTATAAACCTTGTTTACATATGATTTTCATTTTCTTGTATGCCTAATTTTTTGACAGTTCTTTCATAAATGTGGAGATATTATCCACTCCGTCTCCATCTTCCACTTTGTTTTGTTATCAACATCTTTATATACCCCGTTAGCGTCACTAACCACTTATCAATACCTGCAAGAATAACATTAATAAACTACTAACCAACCCAAAATTTTAAAATAGGTTAGCAGATCTAACCATTGATTCCTTCTCAGGCAACAACACATCCATTTGTCTTCCATAAACTTCAAAGCTGGACTATCAACCGACTTCACATGCAAGAAAGTTAACCATTTTCTTACCTTTGCACGTATACCCCCTTGCGTTAATCAAATCAATATTTCTACATGAACCATTGCACGTAACATTAATTTGCATAGTACACTTTCATTGGACGGAGAAATTTTACATTAACCAACTAAATTCAATTCCATAGGTGAGAAGCTACACCAAAAAGAACTTTATTACACTATATGAAAAAATATGGAAAAACTGTTGACTGAAAAAAATGATCATGTCAATATCTATTTCAAAACTATTTATTAATTCACAGATCTTGAGCCATAAAAACAGATGGGGTACATACCATGGTTACGGTTATTGATGCCAATGAGTTCAATGCCATCAATTGCTAGCATGCGATCCATTTCATTCTCATCATGTGCCTAGAAACAAAAAATAGGGATCAAAAGGAAATTGGTTAGTTGGTCCTGCACTGAATTTACACACAAACAATAATAAACTAACAACAAACATGTGATTCATACAAAATCATCAAACTACACACAAATTAAAGTTTCACACACACACACATCAGTAACAAAGACCAAATGGTGTTATTTATAGTATTCAATGATGGTGGTTGAAGGGTTTGTACATTTATTTGAAGGCAAATGAAAGGAGCAAATGATTAAATGAAAATAAAGGCTAGCAACACTTTGTGTGGTTTCAATCATTACATTTGAAACACTAAAGATAGCTCATATGTACTTACCACTTAAGCATGAACATTAAATCAAGGTACTTACGCATGAAGCCTCCCCATAATGAAACTCTATTTTCTGCATTTAATTCCGAGCATTAGATAACTTGTACTCTATGCAATCTTGACGCCTCCACAATAAATTAGAGGGCCTAATCTTATAGTATTATAGATAATGATAGTCTACTTATTATTGTATTTATGATGCTAAAGGAACACACGGTAGTTGCCGCCGAAGTTGAAGTTACATCATCCAGTCAAGAGAAGGTAATTTTTCTTATAATTCTTTTTGAATGTAACTGCTCGAAATTTCAAAAAAGAATTGAGGATTCTTCTTATGTTGAAGGCTTGAAGCCAATGATAGGCCACACACTACAACAATCAACATGACGGGTGAGGAGACTTTCGGCGGCGACACCCTTGTCCCCGCCGAAAATCACTAAACGACAAAAACAGCGCTTAGCTGGCACACAACCTCACTGACCGGTCAAAAGATTTTCAATGTATACTTTTCCGCGGGGACTTGTCCTCGCCAAAAGTATGTGCATTATTTTGTAATTTTAACCAAAATAGTTACCCTTAATTGTGCCCGCGTATTTTTCCCGCCACACTTTTAGCGGGGACATGTCCCCACTAAAACATTGTTCCATAAGTTACATGCTATCTTTTGGCGGGGACATGTCCCCGCCAAAAGTTTAGGCGCCAAATTTCCCCCCAAATTGCAATATATATTATATCATATACATAACATATATTAACTATCATAAATTCGGCAAAAATTACAAAACACACATAACAATGGATGGTTTAACGCCGGAACAGGAGTGGGCAAAGGCTTTATCACACGAGCTCTTGTATAATGAAATTATAAATCATTAGGGCGTCGAAATTTTTGATGAATATGGTTCTTATGAGAACTGTGCTGTAACACCCCCAATTCATGGATGCAGCGGAATTCGAACTGGGTGTTACTTGACGGCACAATAGTCACAATAATAGAAAACGAACTCCAATTGAGTCGTTTTAAAAGATTTATCATTCAAATTATATAAATATCAGAGATTACAAAATGAGGTCCCAAATGGTTCCATGTTTACAATGTATAATAAATGTGTTTTTGAATGATAATAAAATTTATAGCCCTCTTGAGTATCCGTGTCCTTCCGTGCCATCCTTGATCGTCATGAACCTGAAATACATGCTTGAGAGGTCAACACAAAGGTTGAGTGATATTCATAGAGTTTGTTTAATCGTTTGAACACAATATGTTGGTAGTGTGAGTTATAGGCTCACACCAATGTTTGGAAAACAAAATCGTTATTTATTTCACTAAGCTTATGACACCATAACGTTAACGTGTACCAATATCGATCGGCAGATTTATCCCGGTAGGTACTTTGCTAACATACCTAATCTCAAATATTAATGCATTTGTTTGAACTTAGTCAATACAAATGGGATTCGTCAATCCCAATAGGCCTATTATTAATATTCGCGCTCACTATTGCTAGTGACTAATGGTTCATAATAAAGGATCTCGGTTTAGCAAGGTTGGTACTTAGTGATAATAAAACATCGTCGTGAAGCATACATTAGAAAGCATCGTGTTCGATTTAGAAATAGCATGTATTCCCCCCAAGGATTTGTAAAACAATTAAGTAATGGAAAGTGGGGCTATGAACTCACCTTAAGTAAGATAGCAAGTAATGAATGTAACGGTTGAATCGTGAAGGTTTCTACGAGCAACCTATAATCGAATGTTGCGACTTAGGATCGGAGTAAAGAATATGAAGTAGTGCCTATATATATATCTTGCATTTAGTCCATGATGTGGTATGATGTATATTGTATGTCTTTGAAAGAAAAGATTCATGAACATGTATGTTTTGTATATCGTTTACTACCGTTCGGGCTGACATATTTCAGAAGTCATGTTAGTAAGCGTTCGAGGAGCCAGGACACTTTAACTCGTAAATCCACAACTCATCTCGACGGCTTACATAATGAACTCCTCACATGAGGCTCCCTACTATTGTAGTAGTTGATAAAATATATAAATATAAGTTTTGATCCGAAAAGTTACATGTCCGATATTTTGAATAAACTTAGGAAAGTTTATTAGTACATGAAGATTGTTATTAGGGGTAGTTTCATAAGTCTTGAATGACCATTTTCTCTTGGTAATATCTCATGGTTTCCTTTTAGGTGAAGTAGATCCAAATTGCTTGTTCAAGTTATCGCCTAACTCATTGTTTCATGTTTACGCCTATGTAAGTTGTTATGGTCATTTCGTCATGGCCTAGCCATGACCTTTGGTCCTTGTTCCAAGGTCATGAGACACAACCTTGGCTCTAGCCATGGTGGTGGTCTTGATTATTGGTCATAAGACCTCTTGTTCCTTTTAAAGTATAACCATAATATAGTGACTTATATATATGTAAATAGCTGTTAAGAAATTGAGAAATATCTCACTCAGAAAGTGTTTTCAAGGCTCGAGCCTCTTTGTTCCTGAAGGAAAACGTGATTCCGGACAACTTTCGTGTTTTAACTTTTTCATGAAACGGACCAGAAAGGCCTCTTTTTGCGTGTTTAAAGTTTCTGTAACAGAAAGTTTTGGCAGCTTTGCCGCAAAGTTTTGGTAATTTCAAATCGTCATAACTTTTGACTCGTATACTCGTTTTAGGTGGTTCAAATTGCTACGGTTTCCTTGTTAGGTCCTCTACCACAATATGTAATGATCCAATATCATGTTTTTACCATTTTAATCAGGTCTTTCCAAGAAAATCACTAGTTTACTTGTTTTAATAACTTGTTTTAACAATCAATAATAATAACATGTTTTACTTATTTTTATACATCATGGACATAACTACAAGACATAATATAGCAAGAATAACATGTAAATAACATGATTATGATATTTAAGCAAGGAAGTGTATTAGGTTTTGCTTACAACTTTGGGCTTTCTAAAGAAAGGAAGTTAAGAACAAGGATTAGGACTTTGATTGAACTAGTATCTTTAGCTTCCAACTTCTCTAATCTCTTGACACCAACTTGTGACTACTTGAGAAGGCACTTGAAGTCTCTACTAGAACACTTCTTGTGTGGATGGAAGATCACCAAAAGAATGAGAAAACTAGTACAAGGATCATGTGAAACTTTACAAGAGCTTCTACAATGATATAGACTTTGTAGCTTGAAATCAAAGATGAATCTCTCTTGGAATATACATATGGCTGGATTTTTGGTATTAAAATGAAGAGGAATGAGCTTATATTTATACTAGGATGAGGAGGTTAGGTTTATACTAATACATGGTTCAAAATGTAACACATGAAACCTAGAAATTCTATACTTGTAAGTATTTTGACCACAAAACTTTCCAAGGCTCATCACCAAGCCACCAATGCATGGTGATGTGCATAAATTTCGTCCATATGGTTATATGGATGACTTGGTTGGTCATTTTGATATTATCTTGATTTATGGAGTGAGTTTTGGTCCCGTTAATCGCTAACCGTAAATGATTAGGCCTCAAAACGTAAAACCGGGTGTCGTAAAATTATGGAACTTGAAAGTATTGATAAACATGTCAATAAGTTCCATAATAAAATATAAAATGAGTGGTAGGTTCCATTTGGGTGGTAAACCCTGCTAAAAGCTGGAAACACGGGTCTAAAACGCGTAATACGTAAAATGTACGAATTTTGCGTAAAACTGAGAAAAGTAAAATGTTACTTTTCTAATATGATATAAATGATTTAAAATGACTTATAATGTCTAGACTGGGCTCAGTCTAGTGTCGGTTGGTATTAAATGTCCTTTAGACATCAAACCGTAAGCCTAAAAATCACGAAATGACTTATAAAATCAAGGAATGATTTTTAGTCAATGGAGGAGGGAAAAATATGTTGACTTTTTCTAATAAGTTGAAAACTTAAATCGTTTTAGAAATGCGGTGCAGGTATAGGCTAGGGTTACGGCTGAGTAAAAACGCTTAAAACTGAAAATTCCAGTTTTTCACGGCCGAGGTTTATTTTGGTCATGTTTTTCTCAGTCATGATTTATTCTCAAATAAATCATGAGTGTGTCAAACATTTTTCTGATACGGGGAAAATTAACGCGACCGAATTTCATTGTGCGTAGAATTTTTGAATGACGTTTTACCCTAAAACGTGTAATTCCTTAATAACTTTCACGAAAATGATCTGACGAATGTCAAACATTTAATTTGCCATGGAAATGATTTATCACTCAAGAATATCAGATAAAAATCAACTTTCGGGAAAGTTTCGGGAAAAATGAATAGTAAAAGTGAATAGTGAAATTTTCCGGGAATGGTAATTAACCTGAAATTGCGAGTTGTTACAGTCTCCACCCCTTACGGGGAACTTCGTCCCGAAGTTCTGTGTGTGTTATATGTTGGAGTGGTGTCGATGAAGAGGTGTGGTTACTTATGAGGATTAGAGTGATGTAATTTGATTTGTCGTTTCAGTGTATGGCGTAGGATGAGTTTACTTATGAGAAGTTTGTTTCTAAGAAAACATACAGGTGACTGCTCCCAGCATAACATGATCCCTCCTGAATTAGACATAGGTGATCAGGCTATGTATAATTTAGGACCGATAATGTGATGTTCGGTTTAGTCACGTATGGTATTCAATTTTGTAAGGCTGATGAGGTTGCTTGTGGTGTAACTAAGGATGATTTGAGCTTTAAAAGTGCATCAAGATCAGAAAGTGAGCTTGTGGAATTAAGGGTTGTGAAGATGATGATGGTGAGAAGGTTAAGAAGGTTTGTGTTCTTCATTTTGGTATGTTGAGATTTAGTGGTTTGTGATGAAAGTTGGAAATGAAGGCATGATATCGATTCATAGGGTGGTATCAACAAAGTGATTTTTCTAGGATGGTGGTCGAATATCTTGGAGTAAAATGATGTGAAACAATAAAGTGATAACAAATTAGCTTGAAGTAAAATTTGTTGAATGGTTTATAAGATAACTAAGTAAGTCTCATTGAATGGTAATAGTCTGCTAAACAATCAAATTGGTTTGGAGATAGAAAGTACAATAGATGAGAATTATCACAAAGAGTCGTTTATTGAACAATAAATATTCTTAAGTCATAAAAATCCCATTACTAGGGATGACATACACGTAGTACAATAGAGTGCATAAATAAATATGACTGCTAAGTTCTAAACTTCATTGTTCTGCAGTGTTGTTGAGATTCTGATAAGCTCCTTCTCCTCTTATCATATATGCTCACCCTTGGTTGTCTTCAACTTGTTGACCTTGGCTGTTGGGGACATCTGTTCCTGTAATGACCACTTTCTCCACACCCGAAGCATATAACTCTTGGTTGTGCGTTGCTACCGGTAGCTACAGTCTTGGCTCTACAATTCTGGGCGAGGTGTCCAGTGTTTTGACAGTGGTGACACTTAGCCGGGCAAGGACCAGAGTGATGGAAATTGCACTTAGTACACTGTGGTTGAGCCCCAGAATATCCACCTTTGGTTGGTGCAGCAACATAAGTTGTTGCAACCCCTTGTCTTTTGTTTTGCTGGTTATGATGGTTGTTGTTGTTGTTGTTGTTGTTACTTCCATGGTTACCATCCCATGGTCGTTTGTTGTTGTTGGTTCTATTGTTATTGGAGTTGTTGAAGTTTTGTCTTTGGGTTTCCGCTGTCTGAACCACCTGATCCATGAGGCTGCGAGACATCCGCATAGCCTCATCAAGTGTTTTGGGACTAGACGTAATCATGTTCTCTTGTATGCTTGGTGGGAGTCCCCAGATATACTCTTCCAAAAGTTTCTCATTTGTCGAAACCATCGTTGGGCATAGTATCCTCAATTCATGGAATCGGCGGTTGTAACTCAGGATGTCGGTTCCTTTAACCTCATGGTTCCAGAATTCTACTTCTGGATGACAACATGGTTCCTTTAACGGCATTTCACTGTGAGGGTAATACCCTTTCTTCATGTTATCCCTAGCAAGCTTATAATCATTTTGGATGTCCATTGGTTGAGACACTAAATTCCACCATGATAATGCTTCATCCAATAGTGGACCGGTGGTATATTGGACTTTCTCATTCTCGGTGCATTTGTTGATCAATACTACTAACTCCGCTTTTTCAAACCAGGGGTTAAAATTTACGGCTCCATTAGTACCTTTGTAATTGGTGGGTTGGCAATTTAAATAACCGTTGAATGTGCAGCTCTTATATACCGGATCAATATTTATTACTGGAGGACCGGATGGGTTTGGTCCTCTGGTATTGATGGTAGTTGCAGCAACTCGAACAGCTTCGGCAGTTCTAGTAGTTTCAGCAGTTCTTGCAGCTTTAGCAATTCGAATAGCTTTAGCGGCTGTTGCGGCCTGTGTAGCTATGGCTGCTCGCTCCGTGATAAGTGCTGCATTGATACTGTCCTTTACAAGTTTGCGGATGGCAGCTTGCGTCATAGTTGGTGGTGTCTTCTTTGTTGGCGCCATGATTCTATTATATAAAAGGTATGTCATGAGTAGAGAGTTGTGGAATAAGCATGATTTTTTATGGGGAATGATAGAATAATTATGGTTGAAGATTTAAAGGCATAACACATGATAGTATAAAACAAAAGTTTTATTCATACAACGTTGGTTGATTTACAAAATCGAAACTTATTACAAGCTTCTTCAAAATTTACTAACTGATACTTTCAGTGTAGTAATTACAACGTTTTTACTATCGCTAGTTATTACATAGATTTCGTAACGTTTACTAACTGAGTCTAATCAGTCTAGTAGTACGAAAGTTAACTAGTATCATCACACTAGTCTATTGTGGATTAGAAGGTCCGAGCAGCTCTGATTGATCGGCAACTTCTTGATTTAGTGTGTCGTAGAGGTACGAGTCGATGAAGTTTGAGAAACTGTAGTTTTCATGTTGACTTTCTTGTTGGATCAATGGTGGTCGAGGTATGATCCATAATGAGTGATCCAAATCATCACACGTAGGGATATCGAAGGGAAGTGATAGTGGTTGTGGTAATGGCTCTAGTACATATTCATACTCATTATCCTCCTCGGAGTCTGCCTCAACATAATTTTGTTCAACATAATTAGAAATATTCATCGTAAAATTAGTTGGCATTGGTTCATCGTCTTCTTCGTCGGTTGAATCTTCGAAAGGTTCTTCTTCGTCATCAGAAGAAAAGGCATTTACGAAGTCAAATCCGAACTCGGGTGGGGGTGGTAATACTTGGAAGTTATTAGGTAGAGTGGGCACATAATCGGGAGAAGTGGGTACGCACATGATTTCTATAAGAAGAATTACAATGTTAATATAATTCTATCGTTTATGGGGAGTGCTCGAAATGTGAGAAGTGTGTATCGTAAAAATGTCTACGGGAAATGCTCAAAATGGGTATATATGAATATACTAATATGTTTGTGTAACATAACATGCTTACTAAGTCCATAATCGTCTGGAGGATGGAAGACACGGAGAGCGGAAGGCTATAAAATGTTTTTGTTTGTAATTGCGGTTATAGTTTAGGTCTCAATTAGACCCGTTTCTCTATAACCATGGCTCTGATACCAATCTGTAACACCCCCAATTCATGGATGCAGCGGAATTCGAACTGGGTGTTACTTGACGGCACAATAGTCACAATAATAGAAAACGAACTCCAATTGAGTCGTTTTAAAAGATTTATCATTCAAATTATATAAATATCAGAGATTACAAAATGAGGTCCCAAATGGTTCCATGTTTACAATGTATAATAAATGTGTTTTTGAATGATAATAAAATTTATAGCCCTCTTGAGTATCCGTGTCCTTCCGTGCCATCCTTGATCGTCATGAACCTGAAATACATGCTTGAGAGGTCAACACAAAGGTTGAGTGATATTCATAGAGTTTGTTTAATCGTTTGAACACAATATGTTGGTAGTGTGAGTTATAGGCTCACACCAATGTTTGGAAAACAAAATCGTTATTTATTTCACTAAGCTTATGACACCATAACGTTAACGTGTACCAATATCGATCGGCAGATTTATCCCGGTAGGTACTTTGCTAACATACCTAATCTCAAATATTAATGCATTTGTTTGAACTTAGTCAATACAAATGGGATTCGTCAATCCCAATAGGCCTATTATTAATATTCGCGCTCACTATTGCTAGTGACTAATGGTTCATAATAAAGGATCTCGGTTTAGCAAGGTTGGTACTTAGTGATAATAAAACATCGTCGTGAAGCATACATTAGAAAGCATCGTGTTCGATTTAGAAATAGCATGTATTCCCCCCAAGGATTTGTAAAACAATTAAGTAATGGAAAGTGGGGCTATGAACTCACCTTAAGTAAGATAGCAAGTAATGAATGTAACGGTTGAATCGTGAAGGTTTCTACGAGCAACCTATAATCGAATGTTGCGACTTAGGATCGGAGTAAAGAATATGAAGTAGTGCCTATATATATATCTTGCATTTAGTCCATGATGTGGTATGATGTATATTGTATGTCTTTGAAAGAAAAGATTCATGAACATGTATGTTTTGTATATCGTTTACTACCGTTCGGGCTGACATATTTCAGAAGTCATGTTAGTAAGCGTTCGAGGAGCCAGGACACTTTAACTCGTAAATCCACAACTCATCTCGACGGCTTACATAATGAACTCCTCACATGAGGCTCCCTACTATTGTAGTAGTTGATAAAATATATAAATATAAGTTTTGATCCGAAAAGTTACATGTCCGATATTTTGAATAAACTTAGGAAAGTTTATTAGTACATGAAGATTGTTATTAGGGGTAGTTTCATAAGTCTTGAATGACCATTTTCTCTTGGTAATATCTCATGGTTTCCTTTTAGGTGAAGTAGATCCAAATTGCTTGTTCAAGTTATCGCCTAACTCATTGTTTCATGTTTACGCCTATGTAAGTTGTTATGGTCATTTCGTCATGGCCTAGCCATGACCTTTGGTCCTTGTTCCAAGGTCATGAGACACAACCTTGGCTCTAGCCATGGTGGTGGTCTTGATTATTGGTCATAAGACCTCTTGTTCCTTTTAAAGTATAACCATAATATAGTGACTTATATATATGTAAATAGCTGTTAAGAAATTGAGAAATATCTCACTCAGAAAGTGTTTTCAAGGCTCGAGCCTCTTTGTTCCTGAAGGAAAACGTGATTCCGGACAACTTTCGTGTTTTAACTTTTTCATGAAACGGATCAGAAAGGCCTCTTTTTGCGTGTTTAAAGTTTCTGTAACAGAAAGTTTTGGCAGCTTTGCCGCAAAGTTTTGGTAATTTCAAATCGTCATAACTTTTGACTCGTATACTCGTTTTAGGTGGTTCAAATTGCTACGGTTTCCTTGTTAGGTCCTCTACCACAATATGTAATGATCCAATATCATGTTTTTACCATTTTAATCAGGTCTTTCCAAGAAAATCACTAGTTTACTTGTTTTAATAACTTGTTTTAACAATCAATAATAATAACATGTTTTACTTATTTTTATACATCATGGACATAACTACAAGACATAATATAGCAAGAATAACATGTAAATAACATGATTATGATATTTAAGCAAGGAAGTGTATTAGGTTTTGCTTACAACTTTGGGCTTTCTAAAGAAAGGAAGTTAAGAACAAGGATTAGGATTTTGATTGAACTAGTATCTTTAGCTTCCAACTTCTCTAATCTCTTGACACCAACTTGTGACTACTTGAGAAGGCACTTGAAGTCTCTACTAGAACACTTCTTGTGTGGATGGAAGATCACCAAAAGAATGAGAAAACTAGTACAAGGATCATGTGAAACTTTACAAGAGCTTCTACAATGATATAGACTTTGTAGCTTGAAATCAAAGATGAATCTCTCTTGGAATATACATATGGCTGGATTTTTGGTATTAAAATGAAGAGGAATGAGCTTATATTTATACTAGGATGAGGAGGTTAGGTTTATACTAATACATGGTTCAAAATGTAA
Organism: Artemisia argyi; assembly: GCA_030686995.1. Taxonomy (NCBI): domain Eukaryota; kingdom Viridiplantae; phylum Streptophyta; class Magnoliopsida; order Asterales; family Asteraceae; genus Artemisia; species Artemisia argyi. The sequence continues at coordinate 6,560,213 of CM060689.1, forward strand.
CACATGAAACCTAGAAATTCTATACTTGTAAGTATTTTGACCACAAAACTTTCCAAGGCTCATCACCAAGCCACCAATGCATGGTGATGTGCATAAATTTCGTCCATATGGTTATATGGATGACTTGGTTGGTCATTTTGATATTATCTTGATTTATGGAGTGAGTTTTGGTCCCGTTAATCGCTAACCGTAAATGATTAGGCCTCAAAACGTAAAACCGGGTGTCGTAAAATTATGGAACTTGAAAGTATTGATAAACATGTCAATAAGTTCCATAATAAAATATAAAATGAGTGGTAGGTTCCATTTGGGTGGTAAACCCTGCTAAAAGCTGGAAACACGGGTCTAAAACGCGTAATACGTAAAATGTACGAATTTTGCGTAAAACTGAGAAAAGTAAAATGTTACTTTTCTAATATGATATAAATGATTTAAAATGACTTATAATGTCTAGACTGGGCTCAGTCTAGTGTCGGTTGGTATTAAATGTCCTTTAGACATCAAACCGTAAGCCTAAAAATCACGAAATGACTTATAAAATCAAGGAATGATTTTTAGTCAATGGAGGAGGGAAAAATATGTTGACTTTTTCTAATAAGTTGAAAACTTAAATCGTTTTAGAAATGCGGTGCAGGTATAGGCTAGGGTTACGGCTGAGTAAAAACGCTTAAAACTGAAAATTCCAGTTTTTCACGGCCGAGGTTTATTTTGGTCATGTTTTTCTCAGTCATGATTTATTCTCAAATAAATCATGAGTGTGTCAAACATTTTTCTGATACGGGGAAAATTAACGCGACCGAATTTCATTGTGCGTAGAATTTTTGAATGACGTTTTACCCTAAAACGTGTAATTCCTTAATAACTTTCACGAAAATGATCTGACGAATGTCAAACATTTAATTTGCCATGGAAATGATTTATCACTCAAGAATATCAGATAAAAATCAACTTTCGGGAAAGTTTCGGGAAAAATGAATAGTAAAAGTGAATAGTGAAATTTTCCGGGAATGGTAATTAACCTGAAATTGCGAGTTGTTACAGTCTCCACCCCTTACGGGGAACTTCGTCCCGAAGTTCTGTGTGTGTTATATGTTGGAGTGGTGTCGATGAAGAGGTGTGGTTACTTATGAGGATTAGAGTGATGTAATTTGATTTGTCGTTTCAGTGTATGGCGTAGGATGAGTTTACTTATGAGAAGTTTGTTTCTAAGAAAACATACAGGTGACTGCTCCCAGCATAACATGATCCCTCCTGAATTAGACATAGGTGATCAGGCTATGTATAATTTAGGACCGATAATGTGATGTTCGGTTTAGTCACGTATGGTATTCAATTTTGTAAGGCTGATGAGGTTGCTTGTGGTGTAACTAAGGATGATTTGAGCTTTAAAAGTGCATCAAGATCAGAAAGTGAGCTTGTGGAATTAAGGGTTGTGAAGATGATGATGGTGAGAAGGTTAAGAAGGTTTGTGTTCTTCATTTTGGTATGTTGAGATTTAGTGGTTTGTGATGAAAGTTGGAAATGAAGGCATGATATCGATTCATAGGGTGGTATCAACAAAGTGATTTTTCTAGGATGGTGGTCGAATATCTTGGAGTAAAATGATGTGAAACAATAAAGTGATAACAAATTAGCTTGAAGTAAAATTTGTTGAATGGTTTATAAGATAACTAAGTAAGTCTCATTGAATGGTAATAGTCTGCTAAACAATCAAATTGGTTTGGAGATAGAAAGTACAATAGATGAGAATTATCACAAAGAGTCGTTTATTGAACAATAAATATTCTTAAGTCATAAAAATCCCATTACTAGGGATGACATACACGTAGTACAACAGAGTGCATAAATAAATATGACTGCTAAGTTCTAAACTTCATTGTTCTGCAGTGTTGTTGAGATTCTGATAAGCTCCTTCTCCTCTTATCATATATGCTCACCCTTGGTTGTCTTCAACTTGTTGACCTTGGCTGTTGGGGACATCTGTTCCTGTAATGACCACTTTCTCCACACCCGAAGCATATAACTCTTGGTTGTGCGTTGCTACCGGTAGCTACAGTCTTGGCTCTACAATTCTGGGCGAGGTGTCCAGTGTTTTGACAGTGGTGACACTTAGCCGGGCAAGGACCAGAGTGATGGAAATTGCACTTAGTACACTGTGGTTGAGCCCCAGAATATCCACCTTTGGTTGGTGCAGCAACATAAGTTGTTGCAACCCCTTGTCTTTTGTTTTGCTGGTTATGATGGTTGTTGTTGTTGTTGTTGTTGTTACTTCCATGGTTACCATCCCATGGTCGTTTGTTGTTGGTTCTATTGTTATTGGAGTTGTTGAAGTTTTGTCTTTGGGTTTCCGCTGTCTGAACCACCTGATCCATGAGGCTGCGAGACATCCGCATAGCCTCATCAAGTGTTTTGGGACTAGACGTAATCATGTTCTCTTGTATGCTTGGTGGGAGTCCCCAGATATACTCTTCCAAAAGTTTCTCATTTGTCGAAACCATCGTTGGGCATAGTATCCTCAATTCATGGAATCGGCGGTTGTAACTCAGGATGTCGGTTCCTTTAACCTCATGGTTCCAGAATTCTACTTCTGGATGACAACATGGTTCCTTTAACGGCATTTCACTGTGAGGGTAATACCCTTTCTTCATGTTATCCCTAGCAAGCTTATAATCATTTTGGATGTCCATTGGTTGAGACACTAAATTCCACCATGATAATGCTTCATCCAATAGTGGACCGGTGGTATATTGGACTTTCTCATTCTCGGTGCATTTGTTGATCAATACTACTAACTCCGCTTTTTCAAACCAGGGGTTAAAATTTACGGCTCCATTAGTACCTTTGTAATTGGTGGGTTGGCAATTTAAATAACCGTTGAATGTGCAGCTCTTATATACCGGATCAATATTTATTACTGGAGGACCGGATGGGTTTGGTCCTCTGGTATTGATGGTAGTTGCAGCAACTCGAACAGCTTCGGCAGTTCTAGTAGTTTCAGCAGTTCTTGCAGCTTTAGCAATTCGAATAGCTTTAGCGGCTGTTGCGGCCTGTGTAGCTATGGCTGCTCGCTCCGTGATAAGTGCTGCATTGATACTGTCCTTTACAAGTTTGCGGATGGCAGCTTGCGTCATAGTTGGTGGTGTCTTCTTTGTTGGCGCCATGATTCTATTATATAAAAGGTATGTCATGAGTAGAGAGTTGTGGAATAAGCATGATTTTTGATGGGGAATGATAGAATAATTATGGTTGAAGATTTAAAGGCATAACACATGATAGTATAAAACAAAAGTTTTATTCATACAACGTTGGTTGATTTACAAAATCGAAACTTATTACAAGCTTCTTCAAAATTTACTAACTGATACTTTCAGTGTAGTAATTACAACGTTTTTACTATCGCTAGTTATTACATAGATTTCGTAACGTTTACTAACTGAGTCTAATCAGTCTAGTAGTACGAAAGTTAACTAGTATCATCACACTAGTCTATTGTGGATTAGAAGGTCCGAGCAGCTCTGATTGATCGGCAACTTCTTGATTTAGTGTGTCGTAGAGGTACGAGTCGATGAAGTTTGAGAAACTGTAGTTTTCATGTTGACTTTCTTGTTGGATCAATGGTGGTCGAGGTATGATCCATAATGAGTGATCCAAATCATCACACGTAGGGATATCGAAGGGAAGTGATAGTGGTTGTGGTAATGGCTCTAGTACATATTCATACTCATTATCCTCCTCGGAGTCTGCCTCAACATAATTTTGTTCAACATAATTAGAAATATTCATCGTAAAATTAGTTGGCATTGGTTCATCGTCTTCTTCGTCGGTTGAATCTTCGAAAGGTTCTTCTTCGTCATCAGAAGAAAAGGCATTTACGAAGTCAAATCCGAACTCGGGTGGGGGTGGTAATACTTGGAAGTTATTAGGTAGAGTGGGCACATAATCGGGAGAAGTGGGTACGCACATGATTTCTATAAGAAGAATTACAATGTTAATATAATTCTATCGTTTATGGGGAGTGCTCGAAATGTGAGAAGTGTGTATCGTAAAAATGTCTACGGGAAATGCTCAAAATGGGTATATATGAATATACTAATATGTTTGTGTAACATAACATGCTTACTAAGTCCATAATCGTCTGGAGGATGGAAGACACGGAGAGCGGAAGGCTATAAAATGTTTTTGTTTGTAATTGCGGTTATAGTTTAGGTCTCAATTAGACCCGTTTCTCTATAACCATGGCTCTGATACCAATCTGTAACACCCCCAATTCATGGATGCAGCGGAATTCGAACTGGGTGTTACTTGACGGCACAATAGTCACAATAATAGAAAACGAACTCCAATTGAGTCGTTTTAAAAGATTTATCATTCAAATTATATAAATATCAGAGATTACAAAATGAGGTCCCAAATGGTTCCATGTTTACAATGTATAATAAATGTGTTTTTGAATGATAATAAAATTTATAGCCCTCTTGAGTATCCGTGTCCTTCCGTGCCATCCTTGATCGTCATGAACCTGAAATACATGCTTGAGAGGTCAACACAAAGGTTGAGTGATATTCATAGAGTTTGTTTAATCGTTTGAACACAATATGTTGGTAGTGTGAGTTATAGGCTCACACCAATGTTTGGAAAACAAAATCGTTATTTATTTCACTAAGCTTATGACACCATAACGTTAACGTGTACCAATATCGATCGGCAGATTTATCCCGGTAGGTACTTTGCTAACATACCTAATCTCAAATATTAATGCATTTGTTTGAACTTAGTCAATACAAATGGGATTCGTCAATCCCAATAGGCCTATTATTAATATTCGCGCTCACTATTGCTAGTGACTAATGGTTCATAATAAAGGATCTCGGTTTAGCAAGGTTGGTACTTAGTGATAATAAAACATCGTCGTGAAGCATACATTAGAAAGCATCGTGTTCGATTTAGAAATAGCATGTATTCCCCCCAAGGATTTGTAAAACAATTAAGTAATGGAAAGTGGGGCTATGAACTCACCTTAAGTAAGATAGCAAGTAATGAATGTAACGGTTGAATCGTGAAGGTTTCTACGAGCAACCTATAATCGAATGTTGCGACTTAGGATCGGAGTAAAGAATATGAAGTAGTGCCTATATATATATCTTGCATTTAGTCCATGATGTGGTATGATGTATATTGTATGTCTTTGAAAGAAAAGATTCATGAACATGTATGTTTTGTATATCGTTTACTACCGTTCGGGCTGACATATTTCAGAAGTCATGTTAGTAAGCGTTCGAGGAGCCAGGACACTTTAACTCGTAAATCCACAACTCATCTCGACGGCTTACATAATGAACTCCTCACATGAGGCTCCCTACTATTGTAGTAGTTGATAAAATATATAAATATAAGTTTTGATCCGAAAAGTTACATGTCCGATATTTTGAATAAACTTAGGAAAGTTTATTAGTACATGAAGATTGTTATTAGGGGTAGTTTCATAAGTCTTGAATGACCATTTTCTCTTGGTAATATCTCATGGTTTCCTTTTAGGTGAAGTAGATCCAAATTGCTTGTTCAAGTTATCGCCTAACTCATTGTTTCATGTTTACGCCTATGTAAGTTGTTATGGTCATTTCGTCATGGCCTAGCCATGACCTTTGGTCCTTGTTCCAAGGTCATGAGACACAACCTTGGCTCTAGCCATGGTGGTGGTCTTGATTATTGGTCATAAGACCTCTTGTTCCTTTTAAAGTATAACCATAATATAGTGACTTATATATATGTAAATAGCTGTTAAGAAATTGAGAAATATCTCACTCAGAAAGTGTTTTCAAGGCTCGAGCCTCTTTGTCCCTGAAGGAAAACGTGATTCCGGACAACTTTCGTGTTTTAACTTTTTCATGAAACGGACCAGAAAGGCCTCTTTTTGCGTGTTTAAAGTTTCTGTAACAGAAAGTTTTGGCAGCTTTGCCGCAAAGTTTTGGTAATTTCAAATCGTCATAACTTTTGACTCGTATACTCGTTTTAGGTGGTTCAAATTGCTACGGTTTCCTTGTTAGGTCCTCTACCACAATATGTAATGATCCAATATCATGTTTTTACCATTTTAATCAGGTCTTTCCAAGAAAATCACTAGTTTACTTGTTTTAATAACTTGTTTTAACAATCAATAATAATAACATGTTTTACTTATTTTTATACATCATGGACATAACTACAAGACATAATATAGCAAGAATAACATGTAAATAACATGATTATGATATTTAAGCAAGGAAGTGTATTAGGTTTTGCTTACAACTTTGGGCTTTCTAAAGAAAGGAAGTTAAGAACAAGGATTAGGACTTTGATTGAACTAGTATCTTTAGCTTCCAACTTCTCTAATCTCTTGACACCAACTTGTGACTACTTGAGAAGGCACTTGAAGTCTCTACTAGAACACTTCTTGTGTGGATGGAAGATCACCAAAAGAATGAGAAAACTAGTACAAGGATCATGTGAAACTTTACAAGAGCTTCTACAATGATATAGACTTTGTAGCTTGAAATCAAAGATGAATCTCTCTTGGAATATACATATGGCTGGATTTTTGGTATTAAAATGAAGAGGAATGAGCTTATATTTATACTAGGATGAGGAGGTTAGGTTTATACTAATACATGGTTCAAAATGTAACACATGAAACCTAGAAATTCTATACTTGTAAGTATTTTGACCACAAAACTTTCCAAGGCTCATCACCAAGCCACCAATGCATGGTGATGTGCATAAATTTCGTCCATATGGTTATATGGATGACTTGGTTGGTCATTTTGATATTATCTTGATTTATGGAGTGAGTTTTGGTCCCGTTAATCGCTAACCGTAAATGATTAGGCCTCAAAACGTAAAACCGGGTGTCGTAAAATTATGGAACTTGAAAGTATTGATAAACATGTCAATAAGTTCCATAATAAAATATAAAATGAGTGGTAGGTTCCATTTGGGTGGTAAACCCTGCTAAAAGCTGGAAACACGGGTCTAAAACGCGTAATACGTAAAATGTACGAATTTTGCGTAAAACTGAGAAAAGTAAAATGTTACTTTTCTAATATGATATAAATGATTTAAAATGACTTATAATGTCTAGACTGGGCTCAGTCTAGTGTCGGTTGGTATTAAATGTCCTTTAGACATCAAACCGTAAGCCTAAAAATCACGAAATGACTTATAAAATCAAGGAATGATTTTTAGTCAATGGAGGAGGGAAAAATATGTTGACTTTTTCTAATAAGTTGAAAACTTAAATCGTCTTAGAAATGCGGTGCAGGTATAGGCTAGGGTTACGGCTGAGTAAAAACGCTTAAAACTGAAAATTCCAGTTTTTCACGGCCGAGGTTTATTTTGGTCATGTTTTTCTCAGTCATGATTTATTCTCAAATAAATCATGAGTGTGTCAAACATTTTTCTGATACGGGGAAAATTAACGCGACCGAATTTCGTTGTGCGTAGAATTTTTGAATGACGTTTTACCCTAAAACGTGTAATTCCTTAATAACTTTCACGAAAATGATCTGACGAATGTCAAACATTTAATTTGCCATGGAAATGATTTATCACTCAAGAATATCAGATAAAAATCAACTTTCGGGAAAGTTTCGGGAAAAATGAATAGTAAAAGTGAATAGTGAAATTTTCCGGGAATGGTAATTAACCTGAAATTGCGAGTTGTTACATGTGCACCGTGGCAGAGAGATCAGATTCTGGTATGGTTGAGTAAAAAGTCATACTATATAGAGTATTTGGAAGAGGTAGATGCTGTTGAAGCTCAACGTGCTGCTGAAGCTCAAGCTGCTGCTGTTGGAGGTGAGGATGAAGCTGAAAGCACGTTTGATGTAGCTGCTACTGTTGATAATCTGGAAAATAGAATAACAGGTCTTGAAGCTACGTTTGCATATCTTAAGGAAATGAGAGCAAGGAAAAGAAGAGATTGTGCGAGTTCAAGCAAAACGGGAGGTAGCCGCAAAAAAAAGTAAACGGGTTGTTTCATTTGGTTGTCGAGTTATTTCGTTTGATTGTCGAGTTGTTTAGTTTGAGTCTGTATGAAAATGTATCTGGTTTACAACTCTTGTGTGGTTTGAATAAAATGTTTGACTTCGGGTTTGGATGTTTTGTTAGATTAATAATTACAATCTTGAGTGTTTGGATAGAAGTTTACGATTTCTAGTGATTAAGCAGTTTTAAGTGTATCTAATCGTGTTTGGACATCAGTTTTCACAACAACAACATTTTATTAAACAACAATAACACAACAAACAACAACAACAACAACGACAACAATAACACAACAAACAACAACAATAACACAACAAACAACAAACAACAAACAACAACAACAACAACATTACATACGAAGATTTTCCATGTCACCTAACAGGTTACGGAGTATTGCATCCGATTGACATGCGTGGTCATTGTTGTTGGGATTCGTTGCCATTTCAAGTCTTGCCTCGAGCAGCCTGACTTTTGTCTCTAGCACCTGTTTTTGTGCCTCTATCATATTTATCTTAAGATTTTTTTCATGGCAGTTTGTGCACCCAGAACCGTGAGATGTTGAAGCAGAAGAAATTACTTATAATTGTTCATCAAATTCACTCTTCCACATAAAATATCCACATCCATGACCTTTCTCTCTTGGCTTCGAAAGAGGACATGCATAATACTCTCATCCAAATGTATCTTTTTGATGTGATGTTCTTTTTTTCATATTTCCTACTCCACAAGTACACATAAAAGGATTATATCGCTGCATCTGGTTGATAGTGTGTGTTTGTAGTTGTGTGTGGTAGAATCGTGATCGGGGCAGCCCGATCTACAAGTTGAGTTGATAAAAGGTGGTGGCCTGAAAAAGATTCCGGCGGCCGAAAACTGTTGGTGTCGCCGGAAAAAGGAAACTGCTAGAGAGAGAGAGATGTAGTGAGACGAGTGTGTGTGTGAGATGATATGGGTTAGATGAGTGTGTGTGAGTTTATATTGTGAGGATAAGTTGTTAGGTGGTAAAATATCTCGTGTATAACCATAGCATCTCGACTCGTTCGTTTAATATCTCGTGTATAACCATAGCATCTCGACTCGTTCGTTTAATATCTCGTGTATAACTATATCATCTTGACTCGTTCGTTTAACATCTCGTGTATAACCATAGCATCTCGAATCGTTCGTTTAACATCTCGTGTATAACCATAGCATCTCGACTCGTTCGCTTAACATCTCGTGTATAACCATATCATCTCGACTCGTTCGTTTAACATCTCGTGTATAACCATAGCATCTCGACTCGTTCGCTTAACATCTCGCGTATAACAATATCATCTCGACTCGTTCGTTTAATATCTCGTGTATAACCATAGCATCTCGACTCGTTCGTTTAATATCTCGTGTATAACCATAGCATCTCGACTCGTTCACTTAACATCTCGTGTATAAACATATCATCTCGACTCGTTCGTTTAATATCTCGTGTATAACCATATCATCTCGACTCGTTCGTTTAACATCTCGTGTATAACCATAGCATCTCGACTCGTTCGTTTAACATCTCGTGTATAACCACAGCATCTCGACTCGTTCGCTTAACATCTCGTGTATAACCATATCATCTCGACTCGTTCGTTTAACATCTCGTGTATAACCATATCATCTCTACTCGTTCGCTTAACATCTCGTGTATAACCATATCATCTCGACTCGTTCGTTTAATATATCGTGTATAACCATAGATCCTCGACTCGTTCGCTTAACATCTCGTGTATAACCATAGCATCTCGACTCGTTCGTTTAACATCTCGTGTATAACCATATCATCTCGACTCGTTCGTTTAACATCACGTGTATAACCATATCATCTCGACTCGTTCGTTTAATATCTCGTGTATAACCATAGCATCTCGACTCGTTCGTTTAATATCTCGTGTACAACCATATCATCTTGACTCGTTCGTTTAACATCTCGTGTATAACCATAGCATCTCGACTCGTTCGTTTAACATCTCGTGTATAACCATAGCATCTCGACTCGTTCGCTTAACATCTCGTGTATAACCATATCATCTCGACTCGTTCGTTTAACATCTCGTGTATAACCATAGCATCTCGACTCGTTCGTTTAACATCTCGTGTATAACAATATCATCTCGACTCGTTCGTTTAATATCTCGTGTATAACCATAGCATCTCGACTCGTTCGTTTAATATCTCGTGTATAACCATAGCATCTCGACTCGTTCGCTTAACATCTCGTGTATAACCATATCATCTCGACTCATTCGTTTAATATCTCGTGTATAACCATATCATCTCGACTCGTTCGTTTAACATCTCACGTATAACCATAGCATCTCGACTCGTTCGTTTAACATCTCGTGTATAACCATATCATCTCGACTCGTTCGCTTAACATCTCGTGTATAACCATATCATCTCGACTCGTTCATTTAATATCTCGTGTATAACCATAGCATCTCGACTCATTCGCTTAACATCTCGTGTATAACCATATCATCTCGACTCGTTCGTTTAATATCTCGTGTATAACCATAGCATCTCGACTCGTTCGCTTAACATCTCGTGTAAAACCATATCATCTCTACTCGTTCGTTTAATATCTCGTGTATAACCATAGCATCTCGACTCGTTCGTTTAATATCTCGTGTACAACCATAGCATCTCGACTCGTTCGCTTAACATCTCGTGTATAACCATATTATCTCGACTCATTCGTTTAACATCTCGTGTATAACCATAGCATCTCGACTCGTTCGCTTAACATCTTGTGTATAACCATATCATCTCGACTCGTTCATTTAATATCTCTTGTATAACCATATCATCTCGACTCGTTCGCTTAACATCTCGTGTATAACCATATCATCTCGACTCGTTCGTTTAATATCTCGTGTATAAACATAGCATCTCGACTCGTTTGTTTAATATCTCGTGTATAACCATATCATCTCGACTCGTTCGTTTAACATCTCGTGTATAACCATAGCATCTCGACTCGTTCGTTTAACATCTCGTGTATAACCATATCATCTCGACTCGTTCGTTTAATATCTCGTGTATAACCATATCATCTCGACTCGTTCGTTTAACATCACGTGTATAACCATAGCATCTCGACTCGTTCGTTTAACATCTCGTGTATAACCATAGCATCTCGACTCGTTCGCTTAACATCTCGTGTATAAGCATATCATCTCGACTCGTTCGTTTAACATCTTGTGTATAACCATATCATCTCGGCTCTCGTTCGCTTAACAACTCGTGTATAACCATATCATCTCGACTCGTTCATTTAATATCTCGTGTATAACCATAGCATCTTGACTCGTTCCTTTAACATCTCGTGTATAACCATAGCATCTCGACTCGTTCGTTTAACATCTCGCGTATAACCATATCATCTCGACTCGTTCGTTTAATATCTCGTGTATAACCATAGCATCTCGACTCGTTCCTTTAACATCTCGTGTATAACCATAGCATCTCGACTCGTTCGTTTAACATCTCGTGTATAACCATATCATCTTGACTCGTTCGTTTAACATCTCGTGTATAACCATATCATCTCGACTCGTTCGCTTAACATCTCGTGTATAACCATATCATCTCGACTCGTTCGTTTAATATCTCGTGTATAACCATAGCATCTCGACTCATTCGCTTACCATCTCGTGTATAACCATATCATCTCGACTCGTTCGTTTAATATCTCGTGTATAACCATAGCATCTCGACTCGTTCGCTTAACATCTCGTGTAAAACCATATCATCTCTACTCGTTCGTTTAATATCTCGTGTATAACCATAGCATCTCGACTCGTTCGTTTAATATCTCGTTTATAACCATAGCATCTCGACTCGTTCGCTTAACATCTCGCGTATAACCATATTATCTCGACTCGTTCGTTTAACATCTCGTGTATAACCATAGCATCTCGACTCGTTCGCTTAACATCTCGTGTATAACCATATCATCTCGACTCGTTCGTTTAATATCTCTTGTATAACCATATCATCTCGACTCGTTCGCTTAACATCTCGTGTATAACCATATCATCTCGACTCGTTCGTTTAATATCTCGTGTATAAACATAGCATCTCGACTCGTTTGTTTAATATCTCGTGTATAACCATATCATCCCGACTCGTTCATTTAACATCTCGTGTATAACCATAGCATCTCGACTCGTTCGTTTAACATCTCGTGTATAACCATATCATCTCGACTCGTTCGTTTAATATCTCGTGTATAACCATATCATCTCGACTCGTTCGTTTAACATCACGTGTATAACCATAGCATCTCGACTCGTTCGTTTAACATCTCGTGTATAACCATAGCATCTCGCCTCGTTCGCTTAACATCTCGTGTATAACCATATCATCTCGACTCGTTCGTTTAACATCTTGTGTATAACCATATCATCTCGACTCTCGTTCGCTTAACAACTCGTGTATAACCATATCATCTCGACTCGTTCGTTTAATATCTCATGTATAACCATAGCATCTCCACTCGTTCCTTTAACATCTCGTGTATAACCATAGCATCTCGACTCGTTCGTTTAACATCTCGTGTATAACCATATCATCTCGACTCGTTCGTTTAACATCTCGTGTATAACCATATCATCTCGACTCGTTCGCTTAACATCTCGTGTATAACCATATCATCTCGACTCGTTCGTTTAATATCTCGTGTATAACTATAGCATCTCGACTCATTCGCTTACCATCTCGTGTATAACCATATCATCTCGACTCGTTCGTTTAACATCTCACGTATAACCATAGCATCTCGACTCGTTCGTTTAACATCTCGTGTATAACCATAGCATCTCGACTCGTTCGCTTAACATCTCGTGTATAACCATATCATCTGGACTCGTTCGTTTAACATCTTGTGTATAACCATATCATCTCGACTCGTTCGCTTAACAACTCGTGTATAACCATATCATCTCGACTCGTTCATTTAATATCTCGTGTATAACCATAGCATCTCGACTCGTTCCTTTAACATCTCGTGTATAACCATAGCATCTCGACTCGTTCGTTTAACATCTCGTGTATAACCATATCATCTCGACTCGTTCGTTTAACATCTCGTGTATAACCATATCATCTCGACTCGTTCGCTTAACATCTCGTGTATAACCATATCATCTCGACTCGTTCATTTAATATCTCGTGTATAACCATAGCATCTCGACTCATTCGCTTAACATCTCGTGTATAACCATATCATCTCGACTCGTTCGTTTAATATCTCGTGTATAACCATAGCATCTCGACTCGTTCGCTTAACATCTCGTGTAAAACCATATCATCTCTACTCGTTCATTTAATATCTCGTGTATAACCATAGCATCTCGACTCGTTCGTTTAATATCTCGTGTACAACCATAGCATCTCGACTCGTTCGCTTAACATCTCGTGTATAACCATATTATCTCGACTCGTTCGTTTAACATCTCGTGTATAACCATAGCATCTCGACTCGTTCGCTTAACATCTTGTGTATAACCATATCATCTCGACTCGTTCATTTAATATCTCTTGTATAACCATATCATCTCGACTCGTTCGCTTAACATCTCGTGTATAACCATATCATCTCGACTCGTTCGTTTAATATCTCGTGTATAAACATAGCATCTCGACTCGTTTGTTTAATATCTCGTGTATAACCATATCATCTCGACTCGTTCGTTTAACATCTCGTGTATAACCATAGCATCTCGACTCGTTCGTTTAACATCTCGTGTATAACCATATCATCTCGACTCGTTCGTTTAATATCTCGTGTATAACCATATCATCTCGACTCGTTCGTTTAACATCACGTGTATAACCATAGCATCTCGACTCGTTCGTTTAACATCTCGTGTATAACCATAGCATCTCGACTCGTTCGCTTAACATCTCGTGTATAAGCATATCATCTCGACTCGTTCGTTTAACATCTTGTGTATAACCATATCATCTCGGCTCTCGTTCGCTTAACAACTCGTGTATAACCATATCATCTCGACTCGTTCATTTAATATCTCGTGTATAACCATAGCATCTTGACTCGTTCCTTTAACATCTCGTGTATAACCATAGCATCTCGACTCGTTCGTTTAACATCTCGCGTATAACCATATCATCTCGACTCGTTCATTTAATATCTCGTGTATAACCATAGCATCTCGACTCGTTCCTTTAACATCTCGTGTATAACCATAGCATCTCGACTCGTTCGTTTAACATCTCGTGTATAACCATATCATCTTGACTCGTTCGTTTAACATCTCGTGTATAACCATATCATCTCGACTCGTTCGCTTAACATCTCGTGTATAACCATATCATCTCGACTCGTTCGTTTAATATCTCGTGTATAACCATAGCATCTCGACTCATTCGCTTACCATCTCTTGTATAACCATATCATCTCGACTCGTTCGTTTAATATCTCGTGTATAACCATAGCATCTCGACTCGTTCGCTTAACATCTCGTGTAAAACCATATCATCTCTACTCGTTCGTTTAATATCTCGTGTATAACCATAGCATCTCGACTCGTTCGTTTAATATCTCGTTTATAACCATAGCATCTCGACTCGTTCGCTTAACATCTCGCGTATAACCATATTATCTCGACTCGTTCGTTTAACATCTCGTGTATAACCATAGCATCTCGACTCGTTCGCTTAACATCTCGTGTATAACCATATCATCTCGACTCGTTCGTTTAATATCTCTTGTATAACCATATCATCTCGACTCGTTCGCTTAACATCTCGTGTATAACCATATCATCTCGACTCGTTCGTTTAATATCTCGTGTATAAACATAGCATCTCGACTCGTTTGTTTAATATCTCGTGTATAACCATATCATCCCGACTCGTTCATTTAACATCTCGTGTATAACCATAGCATCTCGACTCGTTCGTTTAACATCTCGTGTATAACCATATCATCTCGACTCGTTCGTTTAATATCTCGTGTATAACCATATCATCTCGACTCGTTCGTTTAACATCACGTGTATAACCATAGCATCTCGACTCGTTCGTTTAACATCTCGTGTATAACCATAGCATCTCGCCTCGTTCGCTTAACATCTCGTGTATAACCATATCATCTCGACTCGTTCGTTTAACATCTTGTGTATAACCATATCATCTCGACTCTCGTTCGCTTAACAACTCGTGTATAATCATATCATCTCGACTCGTTCGTTTAATATCTCATGTATAACCATAGCATCTCCACTCGTTCCTTTAACATCTCGTGTATAACCATAGCATCTCGACTCGTTCGTTTAACATCTCGTGTATAACCATATCATCTCGACTCGTTCGTTTAACATCTCGTGTATAACCATATCATCTCGACTCGTTCGCTTAACATCTCGTGTATAACCATATCATCTCGACTCGTTCGTTTAATATCTCGTGTATAACTATAGCATCTCGACTCATTCGCTTACCATCTCGTGTATAACCATATCATCTCGACTCGTTCGTTTAATATCTCGTGTATAACCATAGCATCTCGACTCATTCGCTTAACATCTCGTGTAAAACCAAATCATCTCTACTCATTCGTTTAATATCTCGTGTATAACCATAGCATCTCGACTCGTTCGTTTAATATCTCGTGTATAACCATAGCATCTCGACTCGTTCGCTTAACATCTCGTGTATAACCATATTATCTCGACTCGTTCGTTTAACATCTCGTGTATAACCATAGCATCTCGACTCGTTCGCTTAACATCTCGTGTATAACCATATCATCTCGACTCGTTTGTTTAATATCTCTTGTATAACCATATCATCTCGACTCGTTCGCTTAACATCTCGTGTATAACCATATCATCTCGACTCGTTCGTTTAATATCTCGTGTATAAACATAGCACCTCAACTCGTTTGTTTAATATCTCGTGTATAACCATATCATCTCGACTCGTTCGTTTAACATCTCGTGTATAACCATAGCATCTCGACTCGTTCGTTTAACATCTCGTGTATAACCATATCATCTCGACTCGTTCGTTTAATATCTCGTGTATAACCATATCATCTTGACTCGTTCGTTTAACATCACGTGTATAACCATAGCATCTCGACTCGTTCGTTTAACATCTCGTGTATAACCATAGCATCTCGCCTCGTTCGCTTAACATCTCGTGTATAACCATATCATCTCGACTCGTTCGTTTAACATCTTGTGTATAACCATATCATCTCGACTCTCGTTCGCTTAACAACTCGTGTATAACCATATCATCTCGACTCGTTCATTTAATATCTCGTGTATAACCATAGCATCTCGACTCGTTCCTTTAACATCTCGTGTATAACCATAGCATCTCGACTCGTTCGTTTAACATCTCGCGTATAACCATATCATCTCGACTCGTTCGTTTAATATCTCGTGTATAACCATAGCATCTCGACTCGTTCGTTTAATATCTCGTGTATAACCATAGCATCTCGACTCGTTCGTTTAATATCTCGTGTATAACTATAGTATCTCGACTCGTTCGCTTAACATCTCGTGTATAACCATATTATCTCGACTCGTTCGTTTAACATTTCGTGTATAACCATAGCATCTCGACTCGTTCGCTTAACATCTTGTGTATAACCATATCATCTCGACTCTCGTTCGCTTAACAACTCGTGTATAACCATAGCATCTCGACTCGTTCGTTTAACATCTCGCGTATAACCATATCATCTCGACTCGTTCGTTTAATATCTCGTGTATAACCATAGCATCTCGACTCGTTCGTTTAATATCTCGTGTATAACCATAGCATCTCGACTCGTTCGTTTAATATCTCGTGTATAACCATAGCATCTCGACTCGTTCGCTTAACATCTCGTGTATAACCATATTATCTCGACTCGTTCGTTTAACATCTCGTGTATAACCATAGCATCTCGACTCGTTCGCTTAACATCTTGTGTATAACCATATCATCTCGACTCTCGTTCGCTTAACAACTCGTGTATAACCATAGCATCTCGACTCGTTCGTTTAACATCTCGTGTATAACCATAGCATCTTGACTCGTTCGCTTAACATCTCGTGTATAACAATATCATCTCGACTCGTTCGTTTAATATCTCGTGTATAACCATAGCATCTCGACTCGTTCGTTTAATATCTCGTGTATAACCATAGCATCTCGACTCGTTCGCTTAACATCTCGTGTATAACCATATCATCTCGACTCGTTCGTTTAATATCTCGTGTATAACCATATCATCTCGACTCGTTCGTTTAACATCTCACGTATAACCATAGCATCTCGACTCGTTCGTTTAACATCTCGTGTATAACCATAGCATCTCGACTCGTTCGCTTAACATCTCGTGTATAACCATATCATCTGGACTCGTTCGTTTAACATCTTGTGTATAACCATATCATCTCGACTCGTTCGCTTAACAACTCGTGTATAACTATATCATCTCGACTCGTTCGTTTAATATCTCGTGTATAACCATAGCATCTCGACTCGTTCCTTTAACATCTCGGGTATAACCATAGCATCTCGACTCGTTCGTTTAACATCTCGTGTATAACCATATCATCTCGACTCGTTCGTTTAACATCTCGTGTATAACCATATCATCTCGACTCGTTCGCTTAACATCTCGTGTATAACCATATCATCTCGACTCGTTCATTTAATATCTCGTGTATAACCATAGCATCTCGACTCATTCGCTTAACATCTCGTGTATAACCATATCATCTCGACTCGTTCGTTTAATATCTCGTGTATAACCATAGCATCTCGACTCGTTCGCTTAACATCTCGTGTAAAACCATATCATCTCTACTCGTTCGTTTAATATCTCGTGTATAACCATAGCATCTCGACTCGTTCGTTTAATATCTCGTGTACAACCATAGCATCTCGACTCGTTCGCTTAACATCTCGTGTATAACCATATTATCTCGACTCGTTCGTTTAACATCTCGTGTATAACCATAGCATCTCGACTCGTTCGCTTAACATCTTGTGTATAACCATATCATCTCGACTCGTTCATTTAATATCTCTTGTATAACCATATCATCTCGACTCGTTCGCTTAACATCTCGTGTATAACCATATCATCTCGACTCGTTCGTTTAATATCTCGTGTATAAACATAGCATCTCGACTCGTTTGTTTAATATCTTGTGTATAACCATATCATCTCGACTCGTTCGTTTAACATCTCGTGTATAACCATAGCATCTCGACTCGTTCGTTTAACATCTCGTGTATAACCATATCATCTCGACTCGTTCGTTTAATATCTCGTGTATAACCATATCATCTCGACTCGTTCGTTTAACATCACGTGTATAACCATAGCATCTCGACTCGTTCGTTTAACATCTCGTGTATAACCATAGCATCTCGACTCGTTCGCTTAACATCTCGTGTATAAGCATATCATCTCGACTCGTTCGTTTAACATCTTGTGTATAACCATATCATCTCGACTCTCGTTCGCTTAACAACTCGTGTATAACCATATCATCTCGACTCGTTCATTTAATATCTCGTGTATAACCATAGCATCTTGACTCGTTCCTTTAACATCTCGTGTATAACCATAGCATCTCGACTCGTTCGTTTAACATCTCGCGTATAACCATATCATCTCGACTCGTTCGTTTAATATCTCGTGTATAACCATAGCATCTCGACTCGTTCCTTTAACATCTCGTGTATAACCATAGCATCTCGACTCGTTCGTTTAACATCTCGTGTATAACCATATCATCTTGACTCGTTCGTTTAACATCTCGTGTATAACCATATCATCTCGACTCGTTCGCTTAACATCTCGTGTATAACCATATCATCTCGACTCGTTCGTTTAATATCTCGTGTATAACCATAGCATCTCGACTCGTTCGTTTAACATCTCGTGTATAACCATATCATCTCGACTCGTTCGTTTAATATCTCGTGTATAACCATATCATCTTGACTCGTTCGTTTAACATCACGTGTATAACCATAGCATCTCGACTCGTTCGTTTAACATCTCGTGTATAACCATAGCATCTCGCCTCGTTCGCTTAACATCTCGTGTATAACCATATCATCTCGACTCGTTCGTTTAACATCTTGTGTATAACCATATCATCTCGACTCTCGTTCGCTTAACAACTCGTGTATAACCATATCATCTCGACTCGTTCATTTAATATCTCGTGTATAACCATAGCATCTCGACTCGTTCCTTTAACATCTCGTGTATAACCATAGCATCTCGACTCGTTCGTTTAACATCTCGCGTACAACCATATCATCTCGACTCGTTCGTTTAATATCTCGTGTATAACCATAGCATCTCGACTCGTTCGTTTAATATCTCGTGTATAACCATAGCATCTCGACTCGTTCGTTTAATATCTCGTGTATAACTATAGTATCTCGACTCGTTCGCTTAACATCTCGTGTATAACCATATTATCTCGACTCGTTCGTTTAACATTTCGTGTATAACCATAGCATCTCGACTCGTTCGCTTAACATCTTGTGTATAACCATATCATCTCGACTCTCGTTCGCTTAACAACTCGTGTATAACCATAGCATCTCGACTCGTTCGTTTAACATCTCGCGTATAACCATATCATCTCGACTCGTTCGTTTAATATCTCGTGTATAACCATAGCATCTCGACTCGTTCGTTTAATATCTCGTGTATAACCATAGCATCTCGACTCGTTCGTTTAATATCTCGTGTATAACCATAGCATCTCGACTCGTTCGCTTAACATCTCGTGTATAACCATATTATCTCGACTCGTTCGTTTAACATCTCGTGTATAACCATAGCATCTCGACTCGTTCGCTTAACATCTTGTGTATAACCATATCATCTCGACTCTCGTTCGCTTAACAACTCGTGTATAACCATAGCATCTCGACTCGTTCGTTTAACATCTCGTGTATAACCATAGCATCTCGACTCGTTCGCTTAACATCTCGTGTATAACAATATCATCTCGACTCGTTCGTTTAATATCTCGTGTATAACCATAGCATCTCGACTCGTTCGTTTAATATCTCGTGTATAACCATAGCATCTCGACTCGTTCGCTTAACATCTCGTGTATAACCATATCATCTCGACTCGTTCGTTTAATATCTCGTGTATAACCATATCATCTCGACTCGTTCGTTTAACATCTCACGTATAACCATAGCATCTCGACTCGTTCGTTTAACATCTCGTGTATAACCATAGCATCTCGACTCGTTCGCTTAACATCTCGTGTATAACCATATCATCTGGACTCGTTCGTTTAACATCTTGTGTATAACCATATCATCTCGACTCGTTCGCTTAACAACTCGTGTATAACTATATCATCTCGACTCGTTCGTTTAATATCTCGTGTATAACCATAGCATCTCGACTCATTCCTTTAACATCTCGTGTATAACCATAGCATCTCGACTCGTTCGTTTAACATCTCGTGTATAACCATATCATCTCGACTCGTTCGTTTAACATCTCGTGTATAACCATATCATCTCGACTCGTTCGCTTAACATCTCGTGTATAACCATATCATCTCGACTCGTTCATTTAATATCTCGTGTATAACCATAGCATCTCGACTCATTCGCTTAACATCTCGTGTATAACCATATCATCTCGACTCGTTCGTTTAATATCTCGTGTATAACCATAGCATCTCGACTCGTTCGCTTAACATCTCGTGTAAAACCATATCATCTCTACTCGTTCGTTTAATATCTCGTGTATAACCATAGCATCTCGACTCGTTCGTTTAACATCTCGTGTATAACCATATCATCTGGACTCGTTCGTTTAACATCTTGTGTATAACCATATCATCTCGACTCGTTCGCTTAACAACTCGTGTATAACTATATCATCTCGACTCGTTCGTTTAATATCTCGTGTATAACCATAGCATCTCGACTCGTTCCTTTAACATCTCGTGTATAACCATAGCATCTCGACTCGTTCGTTTAACATCTCGTGTATAACCATATCATCTCGACTCGTTCGTTTAACATCTCGTGTATAACCAGATCATCTCGACTCGTTCGCTTAACATCTCGTGTATAACCATATCATCTCGACTCGTTCATTTAATATCTCGTGTATAACCATAGCATCTCGACTCGTTCGCTTAACATCTCGTGTATAACCATATCATCTCGACTCGTTCGTTTAATATCTCGTGTATAAACATAGCATCTCGACTCGTTCTTTTAATATCTCGTGTACAACCATAGCATCTCGACTCGTTCGCTTAACATCTCGTGTATAACCATATTATCTCGACTCGTTCGTTTAACATCTCGTGTATAACCATAGCATCTCGACTCGTTCGCTTAACATCTTGTGTATAACCATATCATCTCGACTCGTTCATTTAATATCTCTTGTATAACCATATCATCTCGACTCGTTCGCTTAACATCTCGTGTATAACCATATCATCTCGACTCGTTCGTTTAATATCTCGTGTATAAACATAGCATCTCGACTCGTTTGTTTAATATCTCGTGTATAACCATATCATCTCGACTCGTTCGTTTAACATCTCGTGTATAACCATAGCATCTCGACTCGTTCGTTTAACATCTCGTGTATAACCATATCATCTCGACTCGTTCGTTTAATATCTCGTGTATAACCATATCATCTCGACTCGTTCGTTTATCATCACGTGTATAACCATAGCATCTCGACTCGTTCGTTTAACATCTCGTGTATAACCATAGCATCTCGACTCGTTCGCTTAACATCTCGTGTATAAGCATATCATCTCGACTCGTTCGTTTAACATCTTGTGTATAACCATATCATCTCGACTCTCGTTCGCTTAACAACTCGTGTATAACCATATCATCTCGACTCGTTCATTTAATATCTCGTGTATAACCATAGCATCTTGACTCGTTCCTTTAACATCTCGTGTATAACCATAGCATCTCGACTCGTTCGTTTAACATCTCGCGTATAACCATATCATCTCGACTCGTTCGTTTAATATCTCGTGTATAACCATAGCATCTCGACTCGTTCCTTTAACATCTCGTGTATAACCATAGCATCTCGACTCGTTCGTTTAACATCTCGTGTATAACCATATCATCTTGACTCGTTCGTTTAACATCTCGTGTATAACCATATCATCTCGACTCGTTCGCTTAACATCTCGTGTATAACCATATCATCTCGACTCGTTCGTTTAATATCTCGTGTATAACCATAGCATCTCGACTCATTCGCTTACCATCTCGTGTATAACCATATCATCTCGACTCGTTCGTTTAATATCTCGTGTATAACCATAGCATCTCGACTCGTTCGCTTAACATCTCGTGTAAAACCATATCATCTCTACTCGTTCGTTTAATATCTCGTGTATAACCATAGCATCTCGACTCGTTCGTTTAATATCTCGTTTATAACCATAGCATCTCGACTCGTTCGCTTAACATCTCGTGTATAACCATATTATCTCGACTCGTTCGTTTAACATCTCGTGTATAACCATAGCATCTCGACTCGTTCGCTTAACATCTCGTGTATAACCATACCATCTCGACTCGTTCGTTTAATATCTCTTGTATAACCATATCATCTCGACTCGTTCGCTTAACATCTCGTGTATAACCATATCATCTCGACTCGTTCGTTTAATATCTCGTGTATAAACATAGCATCTCGACTCGTTTGTTTAATATCTCGTGTATAACCATATCATCCCGACTCGTTCATTTAACATCTCGTGTATAACCATAGCATCTCGACTCGTTCGTTTAACATCTCGTGTATAACCATATCATCTCGACTCGTTCGTTTAATATCTCGTGTATAACCATATCATCTCGACTCGTTCGTTTAACATCTTGTGTATAACCATATCATCTCGACTCTCGTTCGCTTAACAACTCGTGTATAACCACATCATCTCGACTCGTTCATTTAATATCTCGTGTATAACCATAGCATCTTGACTCGTTCCTTTAACATCTCGTGTATAACCATAGCATCTCGACTCGTTCGTTTAACATCTCGCGTATAACCATATCATATCGACTCGTTCGTTTAATATCTCGTGTATAACCATAGCATCTCGACTCGTTCCTTTAACATCTCGTGTATAACCATAGCATCTCGACTCGTTCGTTTAACATCTCGTGTATAACTATATCATCTTGACTCGTTCGTTTAACATCTCGTGTATAACCATATCATCTCGACTCGTTCGCTTAACATCTCGTGTATAACCATATCATCTCGACTCGTTCGTTTAATATCTCGTGTATAACCATAGCATCTCGACTCATTCGCTTACCATCTCGTGTATAACCATATCATCTCGACTCGTTCGTTTAATATCTCGTGTATAACCATAGCATCTCGACTCGTTCGCTTAACATCTCGTGTAAAACCATATCATCTCTACTCGTTCGTTTAATATCTCGTGTATAACCATAGCATCTCGACTCGTTCGTTTAATATCTCGTTTATAACCATAGCATCTCGACTCGTTCGCTTAACATCTCGTGTATAACCATATTATCTCGACTCGTTCGTTTAACATCTCGTGTATAACCATAGCATCTCGACTCGTTCGCTTAACATCTCGTGTATAACCATATCATCTCGACTCTCGTTCGCTTAACAACTCGTGTATAACCATAGCATCTCGACTCGTTCGTTTAACATCTCGTGTATAACCATAGCATCTCGACTCGTTCGCTTAACATCTCGTGTATAACAATATCATCTCGACTCGTTCGTTTAATATCTCGTGTATAACCATAGCATCTCGACTCGTTCGTTTAATATCTCGTGTATAACCATAGCATCTCGACTCGTTCGCTTAACATCTCGTGTATAACCATATCATCTCGACTCGTTCGTTTAATATCTCGTGTATAACCATATCATCTCGACTCGTTCGTTTAACATCTCACGTATAACCATAGCATCTCGACTCGTTCGTTTAACATCTCGTGTATAACCATAGCATCTCGACTCGTTCGCTTAACATCTCGTGTATAACCATATCATCTGGACTCGTTCGTTTAACATCTTGTGTATAACCATATCAACTCGACTCGTTCGCTTAACAACTCGTGTATAACTATATCATCTCGACTCGTTCGTTTAATATCTCGTGTATAACCATAGCATCTCGACTCGTTCCTTTAACATCTCGTGTATAACCATAGCATCTCGACTCGTTCGTTTAACATCTCGTGTATAACCATATCATCTCGACTCGTTCGTTTAACATCTCGTGTATAACCATATCATCTCGACTCGTTCGCTTAACATCTCGTGTATAACCATATCATCTCGACTCGTTCATTTAATATCTCGTGTATAACCATAGCATCTCGACTCATTCGCTTAACATCTCGTGTATAACCATATCATCTCGACTCGTTCGTTTAATATCTCGTGTATAACCATAGCATCTCGACTCGTTCGCTTAACATCTCGTGTAAAACCATATCATCTCTACTCGTTCGTTTAATATCTCGTGTATAACCATAGCATCTCAACTCGTTCGTTTAATATCTCGTGTACAACCATAGCATCTCGACTCGTTCGCTTAACATCTCGTGTATAACCATATTATCTCGACTCGTTCGTTTAACATCTCGTGTATAACCATAGCATCTCGACTCGTTCGCTTAACATCTTGTGTATAACCATATCATCTCGACTCGTTCATTTAATATCTCTTGTATAACCATATCATCTCGACTCGTTCGCTTAACATCTCGTGTATAACCATATCATCTCGACTCGTTCGTTTAATATCTCGTGTATAACCATAGCATCTCGACTCGTTCGCTTAACATCTCGTGTAAAACCATATCATCTCTACTCGTTCGTTTAATATCTCGTGTATAACCATAGCATCTCGACTCGTTTGTTTAATATCTCGTGTATAACCATATCATCCCGACTCGTTCATTTAACATCTCGTGTATAAACATAGCATCTCGACTCGTTCGTTTAACATCTCGTGTATAACCATAGCATCTCGACTCGTTCGCTTAACATCTCGTGTATAAGCATATCATCTCGACTCGTTCGTTTAACATCTTGTGTATAACCATATCATCTCGACTCTCGTTCGCTTAACAACTCGTGTATAACCATATCATCTCGACTCGTTCATTTAATATCTCGTGTATAACCATAGCATCTTGACTCGTTCCTTTAACATCTCGTGTATAACCATAGCATCTCGACTCGTTCGTTTAACATCTCGCGTATAACCATATCATCTCGACTCGTTCGTTTAATATCTCGTGTATAACCATAGCATCTCGACTCGTTCCTTTAACATCTCGTGTATAACCATAGCATCTCGACTCGTTCGTTTAACATCTCGTGTATAACCATATCATCTTGACTCGTTCGTTTAACATCTCGTGTATAACCATATCATCTCGACTCGTTCGCTTAACATCTCGTGTATAACCATATCATCTCGACTCGTTCGTTTAATATCTCGTGTATAACCATAGCATCTCGACTCATTCGCTTACCATCTCGTGTATAACCATATCATCTCGACTCGTTCGTTTAATATCTCGTGTATAACCATAGCATCTCGACTCGTTCGCTTAACATCTCGTGTAAAACCATATCATCTCTACTCGTTCATTTAATATCTCGTGTATAACCATAGCATCTCGACTCGTTCGTTTAATATCTCGTTTATAACCATAGCATCTCGACTCGTTCGCTTAACATCTCGTGTATAACCATATTATCTCGACTCGTTCGTTTAACATCTCATGTATAACCATAGCATCTCGACTCGTTCGATTAACATCTTGTGTATAACCATATCATCTCGACTCGTTCATTTAATATCTCTTGTATAACCATATCATCTCGACTCGTTCGCTTAACATCTCGTGTATAACCATATCATCTCGACTCGTTCGTTTAATATCTCGTGTATAAACATAGCATCTCGACTCGTTTGTTTAATATCTCGTGTATAACCATATCATCTCGACTCGTTCGTTTAACATCTCGTGTATAATCATAGCATCTCGACTCGTTCGTTTAACATCTCGTGTATAACCATATCATCTCGACTCGTTCGTTTAATATCTCGTGTATAACCATATCATCTCGACTCGTTCGTTTAACATCACGTGTATAACCATAGCATCTCGACTCGTTCGTTTAACATCTCGTGTATAACCATAGCATCTCGACTCGTTCGCTTAACATCTCGTGTATAACCATATCATCTCGACTCGTTCGTTTAACATCTTGTGTATAACCATATCATCTCGACTCTCGTTCGCTTAACAACTCGTGTATAACCATATCATCTCGACTCGTTCATTTAATATCTCGTGTATAACCATAGCATCTCGACTCGTTCCTTTAACATCTCGTGTATAACCATAGCATCTCGACTCGTTCGTTTAACATCTCGCGTATAACCATATCATCTCGACTCGTTCGTTTAATATCTCGTGTATAACCATAGCATCTCGACTCGTTCCTTTAACATCTCGTGTATAACCATAGCATCTCGACTCGTTCGTTTAACATCTCGTGTATAACCATATCATCTTGACTCGTTCGTTTAACATCTCGTGTATAACCATATCATCTCGACTCGTTCGCTTAACATCTCGTGTATAACCATATCATCTCGACTCGTTCGTTTAATATCTCGTGTATAACCATAGCATCTCGACTCATTCGCTTACCATCTCGTGTATAACCATATCATCTCGACTCGTTCGTTTAATATCTCGTGTATAACCATAGCATCTCGACTCGTTCGCTTAACATCTCGTGTAAAACCATATCATCTCTACTCGTTCGTTTAATATCTCGTGTATAACCATAGCATCTCGACTCGTTCGTTTAATATCTCGTTTATAACCATAGCATCTCGACTCGTTCGCTTAACATCTCGTGTATAACCATATTATCTCGACTCGTTCGTTTAACATCTCGTGTATAACCATAGCATCTCGACTCGTTCGCTTAACATCTCGTGTATAACCATATCATCTCGACTCGTTCGTTTAATATCTCTTGTATAACCATATCATCTCGACTCGTTCGCTTAACATCTCGTGTATAACCATATCATCTCGACTCGTTCGTTTAATATCTCGTGTATAAACATAGCATCTCGACTCGTTTGTTTAATATCTCGTGTATAACCATATCATCCCGACTCGTTCATTTAACATCTCGTGTATAACCATAGGATCTCGACTCGTTCGTTTAACATCTCGTGTATAACCATATCATCTCGACTCGTTCGTTTAATATCTCGTGTATAACCATATCATCTCGACTCGTTCGTTTAACATCACGTGTATAACCATAGCATCTCGACTCGTTCGTTTAACATCTCGTGTATAACCATAGCATCTCGCCTCGTTCGCTTAACATCTCGTGTATAACCATATCATCTCGACTCGTTCGTTTAACATCTTGTGTATAACCATATCATCTCGACTCTCGTTCGCTTAACAACTCGTGTATAACCATATCATCTCGACTCGTTCGTTTAATATCTCATGTATAACCATAGCATCTCCACTCGTTCCTTTAACATCTCGTGTATAACCATAGCATCTCGACTCGTTCGTTTAACATCTCGTGTATAACCATATCATCTCGACTCGTTCGTTTAACATCTCGTGTATAACCATATCATCTCGACTCGTTCGCTTAACATCTCGTGTATAACCATATCATCTCGACTCGTTCGTTTAATATCTCGTGTATAACTATAGCATCTCGACTCATTCGCTTACCATCTCGTGTATAACCATATCATCTCGACTCGTTCGTTTAATATCTCGTGTATAACCATAGCATCTCGACTCATTCGCTTAACATCTCGTGTAAAACCATATCATCTCTACTCATTCGTTTAATATCTCGTGTATAACCATAGCATCTCGACTCGTTCGTTTAATATCTCGTGTATAACCATAGCATCTCGACTCGTTCGCTTAACATCTCGTGTATAACCATATTATCTCGACTCGTTCGTTTAACATCTCGTGTATAACCATAGCATCTCGACTCGTTCGCTTAACATCTCGTGTATAACCATATCATCTCGACTCGTTCGTTTAATATCTCTTGTATAACCATATCATCTCGACTCGTTCGCTTAACATCTCGTGTATAACCATATCATCTCGACTCGTTCGTTTAATATCTCGTGTATAAACATAGCATCTCGACTCGTTTGTTTAATATCTCGTGTATAACCATATCATCCCGACTCGTTCATTTAACATCTCGTGTATAACCATAGCATCTCGACTCGTTCGTTTAACATCTCGTGTATAACCATATCATCTCGACTCGTTCGTTTAATATCTCGTGTATAACCATATCATCTCGACTCGTTCGTTTAACATCACGTGTATAACCATAGCATCTCGACTCGTTCGTTTAACATCTCGTGTATAACCATAGCATCTCGCCTCGTTCGCTTAACATCTCGTGTATAACCATATCATCTCGACTCGTTCGTTTAACATCTTGTGTATAACCATATCATCTCGACTCTCGTTCGCTTAACAACTCGTGTATAACCATATCATCTCGACTCGTTCGTTTAATATCTCATGTATAACCATAGCATCTCCACTCGTTCCTTTAACATCTCGTGTATAACCATAGCATCTCGACTCGTTCGTTTAACATCTCGTGTATAACCATATCATCTCGACTCGTTCGTTTAACATCTCGTGTATAACCATATCATCTCGACTCGTTCGCTTAACATCTCGTGTATAACCATATCATCTCGACTCGTTCGTTTAATATCTCGTGTATAACTATAGCATCTCGACTCATTCGCTTACCATCTCGTGTATAACCATATCATCTCGACTCGTTCGTTTAATATCTCGTGTATAACCATAGCATCTCGACTCATTCGCTTAACATCTCGTGTAAAACCATATCATCTCTACTCATTCGTTTAATATCTCGTGTATAACCATAGCATCTCGACTCGTTCGTTTAATATCTCGTGTATAACCATAGCATCTCGACTCGTTCGCTTAACATCTCGTGTATAACCATATTATCTCGACTCGTTCGTTTAACATCTCGTGTATAACCATAGCATCTCGACTCGTTCGCTTAACATCTCGTGTATAACCATATCATCTCGACTCGTTCGTTTAATATCTCTTGTATAACCATATCATCTCGACTCGTTCGCTTAACATCTCGTGTATAACCATATCATCTCGACTCGTTCGTTTAATATCTCGTGTATAAACATAGCATCTCGACTCGTTTGTTTAATATCTCGTGTATAACCATATCATCTCGACTCGTTCGTTTAACATCTCGTGTATAACCATAGCATCTCGACTCGTTCGTTTAACATCTCGTGTATAACCATATCATCTCGACTCGTTCGTTTAATATCTCGTGTATAACCATATCATCTTGACTCGTTCGTTTAACATCACGTGTATAACCATAGCATCTCGACTCGTTCGTTTAACATCTCGTGTATAACCATAGCATCTCGCCTCGTTCGCTTAACATCTCGTGTATAACCATATCATCTCGACTCGTTCGTTTAACATCTTGTGTATAACCATATCATCTCGACTCTCGTTCGCTTAACAACTCGTGTATAACCATATCATCTCGACTCGTTCATTTAATATCTCGTGTATAACCATAGCATCTCGACTCGTTCCTTTAACATCTCGTGTATAACCATAGCATCTCGACTCGTTCGTTTAACATCTCGCGTATAACCATATCATCTCGACTCGTTCGTTTAATATCTCGTGTATAACCATAGCATCTCGACTCGTTCGTTTAATATCTCGTGTATAACCATAGCATCTCGACTCGTTCGTTTAATATCTCGTGTATAACCATAGCATCTCGACTCGTTCGCTTAACATCTCGTGTATAACCATATTATCTCGACTCGTTCGTTTAACATCTCGTGTATAACCATAGCATCTCGACTCGTTCGTTTAATATCTCTTGTATAACCATATCATCTCGACTCGTTCGCTTAACATCTCGTGTATAACCATATCATCTCGACTCGTTCGTTTAATATCTCGTGTATAAACATAGCATCTCGACTCGTTTGTTTAATATCTCGTGTATAACCATATCATCTCGACTCGTTCGTTTAACATCTCGTGTATAACCATAGCATCTCGACTCGTTCGTTTAACATCTCGTGTATAACCATATCATCTCGACTCGTTCGTTTAATATCTCGTGTATAACCATATCATCTTGACTCGTTCGTTTAACATCACGTGTATAACCATAGCATCTCGACTCGTTCGTTTAACATCTCGTGTATAACCATAGCATCTCGCCTCGTTCGCTTAACATCTCGTGTATAACCATATCATCTCGACTCGTTCGTTTAACATCTTGTGTATAACCATATCATCTCGACTCTCGTTCGCTTAACAACTCGTGTATAACCATATCATCTCGACTCGTTCATTTAATATCTCGTGTATAACCATAGCATCTCGACTCGTTCCTTTAACATCTCGTGTATAACCATAGCATCTCGACTCGTTCGTTTAACATCTCGCGTATAACCATATCATCTCGACTCGTTCGTTTAATATCTCGTGTATAACCATAGCATCTCGACTCGTTCGTTTAATATCTCGTGTATAACCATAGCATCTCGACTCGTTCGTTTAATATCTCGTGTATAACCATAGCATCTCGACTCGTTCGCTTAACATCTCGTGTATAACCATATTATCTCGACTCGTTCGTTTAACATCTCGTGTATAACCATAGCATCTCGACTCGTTCGCTTAACATCTTGTGTATAACCATATCATCTCGACTCGTTCATTTAATATCTCTTGTATAACCATATCATCTCGACTCGTTCGCTTGACATCTCGTGTATAACCATATCATCTCGACTCGTTCGTTTAATATCTCGTGTATAAACATAGCATCTCGACTCGTTTGTTTTTAGATCTCGTGTATAACCATATCATCTCGACTCGTTCGTTTAACATCTCGTGTATAACCATAGCATCTCGACTCGTTCGTTTAACATCTCGTGTATAACCATATCATCTCGACTCGTTCGTTTAATATCTCGTGTATAACCATATCATCTCGACTCGTTCGTTTAACATCACGTGTATAACCATAGCATCTCGACTCGTTCGTTTAACATCTCGTGTATAACCATAGCATCTCGACTCGTTCGCTTAACATCTCGTGTATAACCATATCATCTCGACTCGTTCGTTTAACATCTTGTGTATAACCATATCATCTCGACTCTCGTTCGCTTAACAACTCGTGCATAACCATATCATCTCGACTCGTTCATTTAATATCTCGTGTATAACCATAGCATCTCGACTCGTTCCTTTAACATCTCGTGTATAACCATAGCATCTCGACTCGTTCGTTTAACATCTCGCGTATAACCATATCATCTCGACTCGTTCGTTTAATATCTCGTGTATAACCATAGCATCTCGACTCGTTCCTTTAACATCTCGTGTATAACCATAGCATCTCGACTCGTTCGTTTAACATCTCGTGTATAACCATATCATCTTGACTCGTTCGTTTAACATCTCGTGTATAACCATATCATCTCGACTCGTTTGTTTAATATCTCGTGTATAACCATATCATCTCGACTCGTTCGTTTAACATCTCGTGTATAACCATAGCATCTCGACTCATTCGCTTAACATCTCGTGTATAACCATATCATCTCGACTCGTTCGTTTAATATCTCTTGTATAACCATATCATCTCGACTCGTTCGCTTAACATCTCGTGTATAACCATATCATCTCGACTCGTTCGTTTAATATCTCGTGTATAAACATAGCATCTCG
Source organism: Artemisia argyi (assembly GCA_030686995.1). Taxonomy (NCBI): domain Eukaryota; kingdom Viridiplantae; phylum Streptophyta; class Magnoliopsida; order Asterales; family Asteraceae; genus Artemisia; species Artemisia argyi. The sequence continues at coordinate 6,592,187 of CM060689.1, forward strand.
ACTCGTTTGTTTAATATCTCGTGTATAACCATATCATCTCGACTCGTTCGTTTAACATCTCGTGTATAACCATAGCATCTCGACTCGTTCGTTTAACATCTCGTGTATAACCATAGCATCTCGACTCATTCGCTTAACATCTCGTGTATAACCATATCATCTCGACTCGTTCGTTTAATATCTCTTGTATAACCATATCATCTCGACTCGTTCGCTTAACATCTCGTGTATAACCATATCATCTCGACTCGTTCGTTTAATATCTCGTGTATAAACATAGCATCTCGACTCGTTTGTTTAATATCTCGTGTATAACCATATCATCTCGACTCGTTCGTTTAACATCTCGTGTATAACCATAGCATCTCGACTCGTTCGTTTAACATCTCGTGTATAACCATATCATCTCGACTCGTTCGTTTAATATCTCGTGTATAACCATATCATCTTGACTCGTTCCTTTAACATCTCGTGTATAACCATAGCATCTCGACTCGTTCGTTTAACATCTCGCGTATAACCATATCATCTCGACTCGTTCGTTTAATATCTCGTGTATAACCATAGCATCTCGACTCGTTCGTTTAATATCTCGTGTATAACCATAGCATCTCGACTCGTTCGTTTAATATCTCGTGTATAACCATAGCATCTCGACTCGTTCGCTTAACATCTCGTGTATAACCATATTATCTCGACTCGTTCGTTTAACATCTCGTGTATAACCATAGCATCTCGACTCGTTCGCTTAACATCTTGTGTATAACCATATCATCTCGACTCGTTCATTTAATATCTCTTGTATAACCATATCATCTCGACTCGTTCGCTTGACATCTCGTGTATAACCATATCATCTCGACTCGTTCGTTTAATATCTCGTGTATAAACATAGCATCTCGACTCGTTTGTTTTTAGATCTCGTGTATAACCATATCATCTCGACTCGTTCGTTTAACATCTCGTGTATAACCATAGCATCTCGACTCGTTCGTTTAACATCTCGTGTATAACCATATCATCTCGACTCGTTCGTTTAATATCTCGTGTATAACCATATCATCTCGACTCGTTCGTTTAACATCACGTGTATAACCATAGCATCTCGACTCGTTCGTTTAACATCTCGTGTATAACCATAGCATCTCGACTCGTTCGCTTAACATCTCGTGTATAACCATATCATCTCGACTCGTTCGTTTAACATCTTGTGTATAACCATATCATCTCGACTCTCGTTCGCTTAACAACTCGTGCATAACCATATCATCTCGACTCGTTCATTTAATATCTCGTGTATAACCATAGCATCTCGACTCGTTCCTTTAACATCTCGTGTATAACCATAGCATCTCGACTCGTTCGTTTAACATCTCGCGTATAACCATATCATCTCGACTCGTTCGTTTAATATCTCGTGTATAACCATAGCATCTCGACTCGTTCCTTTAACATCTCGTGTATAACCATAGCATCTCGACTCGTTCGTTTAACATCTCGTGTATAACCATATCATCTTGACTCGTTCGTTTAACATCTCGTGTATAACCATATCATCTCGACTCGTTTGTTTAATATCTCGTGTATAACCATATCATCTCGACTCGTTCGTTTAACATCTCGTGTATAACCATAGCATCTCGACTCATTCGCTTAACATCTCGTGTATAACCATATCATCTCGACTCGTTCGTTTAATATCTCTTGTATAACCATATCATCTCGACTCGTTCGCTTAACATCTCGTGTATAACCATATCATCTCGACTCGTTCGTTTAATATCTCGTGTATAAACATAGCATCTCGACTCGTTTGTTTAATATCTCGTGTATAACCATATCATCTCGACTCGTTCGTTTAACATCTCGTGTATAACCATAGCATCTCGACTCGTTCGTTTAACATCTCGTGTATAACCATATCATCTCGACTCGTTCGTTTAATATCTCGTGTATAACCATATCATCTTGACTCGTTCGTTTAACATCACGTGTATAACCATAGCATCTCGACTCGTTCGTTTAACATCTCGTGTATAACCATAGCATCTCGACTCGTTCGTTTAACATCTTGTGTATAACCATATCATCTCGACTCGTTCGTTTAACATCTTGTGTATAACCATATCATCTCGACTCTCGTTCGCTTAACAACTCGTGTATAACCATATCATCTCGACTCGTTCATTTAATATCTCGTGTATAACCATAGCATCTCGACTCGTTCCTTTAACATCTCGTGTATAACCATAGCATCTCGACTCGTTCGTTTAACATCTCGCGTATAACCATATCATCTCGACTCGTTCGTTTAATATCTCGTGTATAACCATAGCATCTCGACTCGTTCATTTAATATCTCGTGTATAACCATAGCATCTCGACTCGTTCCTTTAACATCTCGTGTATAACCATAGCATCTCGACTCGTTCGTTTAACATCTCGCGTATAACCATATCATCTCGACTCGTTCGTTTAATATCTCGTGTATAACCATAGCATCTCGACTCGTTCCTTTAACATCTCGTGTATAACCATAGCATCTCGACTCGTTCGTTTAACATTTCGTGTATAACCATATCATCTTGACTCGTTCGTTTAACATCTCGTGTATAACCATATCATCTCGACTCGTTTGTTTAATATCTCGTGTATAACCATATCATCTCGACTCGTTCGTTTAACATCTCGTGTATAACCATAGCATCTCGACTCATTCGCTTAACATCTCGTGTATAACCATATCATCTCGACTCGTTCGTTTAATATCTCTTGTATAACCATATCATCTCGACTCGTTCGCTTAACATCTCGTGTATAACCATATCATCTCGACTCGTTCGTTTAATATCTCGTGTATAAACATAGCATCTCGACTCGTTTGTTTAATATCTCGTGTATAACCATATCATCTCGACTCGTTCGTTTAACATCTCGTGTATAACCATAGCATCTCGACTCGTTCGTTTAACATCTCGTGTATAACCATATCATCTCGACTCGTTCGTTTAATATCTCGTGTATAACCATATCATCTTGACTCGTTCATTTAACATCACGTGTATAACCATAGCATCTCGACTCGTTCGTTTAACATCTCGTGTATAACCATAGCATCTCGCCTCGTTCGCTTAACATCTCGTGTATAACCATATCATCTCGACTCGTTCGTTTAACATCTTGTGTATAACCATATCATCTCGACTCTCGTTCGCTTAACAACTCGTGTATAACCATATCATCTCGACTCGTTCATTTAATATCTCGTGTATAACCATAGCATCTCGACTCGTTCCTTTAACATCTCGTGTATAACCATAGCATCTCGACTCGTTCGTTTAACATCTCGCGTATAACCATATCATCTCGACTCGTTCGTTTAATATCTCGTGTATAACCATAGCATCTCGACTCGTTCGTTTAATATCTCGTGTATAACCATAGCATCTCGACTCGTTCGTTTAATATCTCGTGTATAACCATAGCATCTCGACTCGTTCGCTTAACATCTCGTGTATAACCATATTATCTCGACTCGTTCGTTTAACATCTCGTGTATAACCATAGCATCTCGACTCATTCGCTTAACATCTTGTGTATAACCATATCATCTCGACTCGTTCATTTAATATCTCTTGTATAACCATATCATCTCGACTCGTTCGCTTAACATCTCGTGTATAACCATATCATCTCGACTCGTTCGTTTAATATCTCGTGTATAAACATAGCATCTCGACTCGTTTGTTTAATATCTCGTGTATAACCATATCATCTCGACTCGTTCGTTTAACATCTCGTGTATAACCATAGCATCTCGACTCGTTCGTTTAACATCTCGTGTATAACCATATCATCTCGACTCGTTCGTTTAATATCTCGTGTATAACCATATCATCTCGACTCGTTCGTTTAACATCACGTGTATAACCATAGCATCTCGACTCGTTCGTTTTAACATCTCGTGTATAACCATAGCATCTCGACTCGTTCGCTTAACATCTCGTGTATAACCATATCATCTCGACTCGTTCGTTTAACATCTTGTGTATAACCATATCATCTCGACTCTCGTTCGCTTAACAACTCGTGTATAACCATATCATCTCGACTCGTTCATTTAATATCTCGTGTATAACCATAGCATCTCGACTCGTTCCTTTAACATCTCGTGTATAACCATAGCATCTCGACTCGTTCGTTTAACATCTCGTGTATAACCATATCATCTTGACTCGTTCGTTTAACATCTCGTGTATAACCATATCATCTCGACTCGTTTGTTTAATATCTCGTGTATAACCATATCATCTCGACTCGTTCGTTTAACATCTCGTGTATAACCATAGCATCTCGACTCATTCGCTTAACATCTCGTGTATAACCATATCATCTCGACTCGTTCGTTTAATATCTCTTGTATAACCATATCATCTCGACTCGTTCGCTTAAAATCTCGTGTATAACCATATCATCTCGACTCGTTCGTTTAATATCTCGTGTATAAACATAGCATCTCGACTCGTTTGTTTAATATCTCGTGTATAACCATATCATCTCGACTCGTTCGTTTAACATCTCGTGTATAACCATAGCATCTCGACTCGCTCGTTTAACATCTCGTGTATAACCATATCATCTCGACTCATTCGTTTAATATCTCGTGTATAACCATATCATCTTGACTCGTTCGTTTAACATCACGTGTATAACCATAGCATCTCGACTCGTTCGTTTAACATCTCGTGTATAACCATAGCATCTCGCCTCGTTCGCTTAACATCTCGTGTATAACCATATCATCTCGACTCGTTCGTTTAACATCTTGTGTATAACCATATCATCTCGACTCTCGTTCGCTTAACAACTCGTGTATAACCATATCATCTCGACTCGTTCATTTAATATCTCGTGTATAACCATAGCATCTCGACTCGTTCCTTTAACATCTCGTGTATAACCATAGCATCTCGACTCGTTCGTTTAACATCTCACGTATAACCATATCATCTCGACTCGTTCGTTTAATATCTCGTGTATAACCATAGCATCTCGACTCGTTCGTTTAATATCTCGTGTATAACCATAGCATCTCGACTCGTTCGTTTAATATCTCGTGTATAACCATAGCATCTCGACTCGTTCGCTTAACATCTCATGTATAACCATATTATCTCGACTCGTTCATTTAACATCTCGTGTATAACCATAGCATCTCGACTCATTCGCTTAACATCTTGTGTATAACCATATCATCTCGACTCGTTCATTTAATATCTCTTGTATAACCATATCATCTCGACTCGTTCGCTTAACATCTCGTGTATAACCATATCATCTCGACTCGTTCGTTTAATATCTCGTGTATAAACATAGCATCTCGACTCGTTTGTTTAATATCTCGTGTATAACCATATCATCTCGACTCGTTCGTTTAACATCTCGTGTATAACCATAGCATCTCGACTCGTTCTTTTAACATCTCGTGTATAACCATATCATCTCGACTCGTTCGTTTAATATCTCGTGTATAACCATATCATCTCGACTCGTTCGTTTAACATCACGTGTATAACCATAGCATCTCGACTCGTTCGTTTAACATCTCGTGTATAACCATAGCATCTCGACTCGTTCGCTTAACATCTCGTGTATAACCATATCATCTCGACTCGTTCGTTTAACATCTTGTGTATAACCATATCATCTCGACTCTCGTTCGCTTAACAACTCGTGTATAACCATATCATCTCGACTCGTTCATTTAATATCTCGTGTATAACCATAGCATCTCGACTCGTTCCTTTAACATCTCGTGTATAACCATAGCATCTCGACTCGTTCGTTTAACATCTCGCGTATAACCATATCATCTCGACTCGTTCGTTTAATATCTCGTGTATAACCATAGCATCTCGACTCGTTCCTTTAACATCTCGTGTATAACCATAGCATCTCGACTCGTTCGTTCAACATCTCGTATATAACCATATCATCTTGACTCGTTCGTTTAACATCTCGTGTATAACCATATCATCTCGACTCGTTCGTTTAACATCACGTGTATAACCATAGCATCTCGACTCGTTCGTTTAACATCTCGTGTATAACCATAGCATCTCGCCTCGTTCGCTTAACATCTCGTGTATAACCATATCATCTCGACTCGTTCGTTTAACATCTTGTGTATAACCATATCATCTCGACTCTCGTTCGCTTAACAACTCGTGTATAACCATATCATCTCGACTCGTTCGTTTAATATCTCAGGTATAACCATAGCATCTCCACTCGTTCCTTTAACATCTCGTGTATAACCATAGCATCTTGACTCGTTCGTTTAACATCTCGTGTACAACCATATCATCTCGACTCGTTCGTTTAACATCTCGTGTATAACCATATCATCTCGACTCGTTCGCTTAACATCTCGTGTATAACCATATCATCTCGACTCATTCGTTTAATATCTCGTGTATAACTATAGCATCTCGACTCATTCGCTTACCATCTCGTGTATAACCATATCATCTCGACTCGTTCGTTTAATATCTCGTGTATAACCATAGCATCTCGACTCGTTCGCTTAACATCTCGTGTAAAACCATATCATCTCTACTCATTCGTTTAATATCTCGTGTATAACCATAGCATCTCGACTCGTTCGTTTAATATCTCGTGTATAACCATAGCATCTCGACTCGTTCGCTTAACATCTCGTGTATAACCATATTATCTCGACTCGTTCGTTTAACATCTCATGTATAACCATAGCATCTCGACTCGTTCGCTTAACATCTCGTGTATAACCATATCATATCGACTCGTTCGTTTAATATCTCTTGTATAACCATATCATCTCGACTCGTTCGCTTAACATCTCGTGTATAACCATATCATCTCGACTCGTTCGTTTAATATCTCGTGTATAAACATACCATCTCGACTCGTTTGTTTAATATCTCGTGTATAACCATATCATCTCGACTCGTTCGTTTAACATCTCGTGTATAACCATAGCATCTCGACTCGTTCGTTTAACATCTCGTGTATAACCATATCATCTCGACTCGTTCGTTTAATATCTCGTGTATAACCATATCATCTTGACTCGTTCGTTTAACATCACGTGTATAACCATAGCATCTCGACTCGTTCGTTTAACATCTCGTGTATAACCATAGCATCTCGCCTCGTTCGCTTAACATCTCGTGTATAACCATATCATCTCGACTCGTTCGTTTAACATCTTGTGTATAACCATATCATCTCGACTCTCGTTCGCTTAACAACTCGTGTATAACCATATCATCTCGACTCGTTCGTTTAATATCTCATGTATAACCATAGCATCTCGACTCGTTCCTTTAACATCTCGTGTATAACCATAGCATCTCGACTCGTTCGTTTAACATCTCGTGTATAACCATATCATCTCGACTCGTTCGTTTAACATCTCGTGTATAACCATATCATCTCGACTCGTTCGCTTAACATCTCGTGTATAACCATATCATCTCGACTCGTTCGTTTAATATCTCGTGTATAACCATAGCATCTCGACTCGTTCGCTTAACATCTCGTGTATAACCATATCATCTCGACTCGTTCGTTTAATATCTCGTGTATAACCATAGCATCTCGACTCGTTCGCTTAACATCTCGTGTAAAACCATATCATCTCTACTCGTTCGTTTAATATCTCGTGTATAACCATAGCATCTCGACTCGTTCGTTTAATATCTCGTGTATAACCATAGCATCTCGACTCGTTCGCTTAACATCTCGTGTATAACCATATTATCTCGACTCGCTCGTTTAACATCTCGTGTATAACCATAGCATCTCGACTCGTTCGCTTAGCATCTCGTGTATAACCATATCATCTCGACTCGTTCGTTTAATATCTCTTGTGTAACCATATCATCTCGACTCGTTCGTTTAATATCTGGTGTATAACCATAGCATCTCGACTCGTTCGCTTAACATCTCGTGTATAACCATATCATCTCGACTCGTTCATTTAATATCTCGTGTATAACCATAGCATCTCGACTCGTTCGTTTAACATCTCGTGTATAACCATATCATCTCGACTCGTTCGTTTAACATCTCGTGTATAACCATAGCATCTCGCCTCGTTCGCTTAACATCTCGTGTATAACCATATCATCTCGACTCGTTCGTTTAACATCTTGTGTATAACCATATCATCTCGACTCTCGTTCACTTAACAACTCGTGTATAACCATATCATCTCGACTCGTTCGTTTAATATCTCATGTATAACCATAGCATCTCGACTCGTTCCTTTAACATCTCGTGTATAACCATAGCATCTCGACTCGTTCGTTTAACATCTCGTGTATAACCATATCATCTCGACTCGTTCGTTTAACATCTCGTGTATAACCATATCATCTCGACTCGTTCGCTTAACATCTCGTGTATAACCATATCATCTCGACTCGTTCGTTTAATATCTCGTGTATAACCATAGCATCTCGACTCGTTCGCTTAACATCTCGTGTATAACCATGTCATCTCGACTCGTTCGTTTAATATCTCGTGTATAACCATAGCATCTCGCCTCGTTCGCTTAACATCTCGTGTATAACCATATCATCTCGACTCGTTCGTTTAACATCTTGTGTATAACCATATCATCTCGACTCTCGTTCACTTAACAACTCGTGTATAACCATATCATCTCGACTCGTTCGTTTAATATCTCATGTATAACAATAGCATCTCGACTCGTTCCTTTAACATCTCGTGTATAACCATAGCATCTCGACTCGTTCGTTTAACATCTCGTGTATAACCATATCATCTCGACTCGTTCGTTTAACATCTCGTGTATAACCATATCATCTCGACTCGTTCGCTTAACATCTCGTGTATAACCATATCATCTCGACTCGTTCGTTTAACATCTCGTGTATAACCATAGCATCTCGACTCGTTCGCTTAGCATCTCGTGTATAACCATATCATCTCGACTCGTTCGTTTAATATCTCTTGTGTAACCATATCATCTCGACTCGTTCGTTTAATATCTGGTGTATAACCATAGCATCTCGACTCGTTCGCTTAACATCTCGTGTATAACCATATCATCTCGACTCGTTCATTTAATATCTCGTGTATAACCATAGCATCTCGACTCGTTCGTTTAACATCTCGTGTATAACCATATCATCTCGACTCGTTCGTTTAACATCTCGTGTATAACCATATCATCTCGACTCGTTCGTTTAATATCTCGTGTATAACCATAGCATCTCGACTCGTTCGTTTAATATCTCGTGTACAACCATATGATCTTGACCCGTTCCTTTAACATCTCGTGTATAAACATAGTGTAACACCCCCAATTCATGGTTGCAGCGGAATTCGAACTGGGTGTTACTTGACGGCACAATAGTCACAATAATAGAAAACGAACTCCAATTGAGTCGTTTTAAAAGATTTATCATTCAAATTATATAAATATCAGAGATTACAAAATGAGGTCCCAGATGGTTCCATGTTTACAAATTAAATGAGTTTTGAATGATAATAAAATTTATAGCCCTCTTGAGTATCCGTGTCCTTCCGTGCCATCCTTGATCGTCATGAACCTGAAATACATGCTTGAGAGGTCAACACAAAGGTTGAGTGGAATTCGTAGAGTTTAGTTAAATCGTTTGAACACAATAATCGTAATGTGAGGTAATTAATCACACATTCATAGTTAGAAAACAAAATCGTTATTTATTTCACTAAGCTCATACAACCAAAGCATTAACATCGAACCACAAATTGGCATTATAGAAGCCCTATCCAGGTACTTTTGCCATTATACCTCTAAATCTCAAATATAGTGCATTTGTGTGAACTCGTAGATGTTCAACACAAATGGGATCCGTCAATCCCAATAGATCTATTCACAATATTCGCGCTCACTATAGGTAGTGACTAATGGTTTATGATATAGGGACTTCGAACATGGCAATCGTTACTTAGTGATAATAAAACATCGTCGGGTAGCATACAGTAGAAAGCATCGTGTTCGAGTAGAAAAATAATAGCATGTATTCCCCCCGTGGGTTTGTAAAATAGTTAAACAATAGAAAGTGGGGCTACGAACTCACCTTAAGTAAGATAGCAAGTAATGAAGGTAATGGTTGGATCGTGTAGGTTTCTATGAGCAACCTATAATAGAATGTCGCGACTTAGGATCGGAGTAAAGAATATGAAGTAGTGCCTATATATATATATCTTGCATTTATAGTCCATGATGTGGTATGATGTATAATGTAAGTCGTTGAAAGAAAAGATTCATGAAACATGTATGTTTTGTATATCGTTTACTACCGTTCGGGCCGACATAATTCAGAAGTCATGTTAGTAAGCGTTCGAGGAGCCAGGACACTTTAACTCGTAAATCCACAACTCAACTCGACGGCTTACATAATGAACTCCTCACATGAGGCTCCCTACTATTGTAGTAGTTGATAACATATATAGATATAAGTTTTGATTCGAAAAGTTACATGTCCGATATTTGAATAAACTTAGGAAAGTTTATTAGTACATGAAGATTGTTATTAGGGGTAGTTTCATAAGTCTTGAATGACCATTTTCTCTTGGTAATATCTCATGGTTTCCTTTTAGGTGAAGTAGATCCAAATTGCTTGTTCATGTTATCGCCTAATTCATTGTTTCATATTTACGCCTATGTAAATTCGTATGGTCATTTCGTCATGGCCTAGCCATGACCTTTGGTCCTTGTTCCAAGGTCATGAGACACAACCTTGGCTCTAGCCATGGTTGTGGTCTTGATTATAGGTCATAAGACCTCTTGTTCCTTTCAAAGTATAACCATAATCTAGTGACTTTTGCCTAAAAATGGGCTGTTTAGAATTTGAAGAATTTTATCACTCGGAAAGCATTTTTAGGTCTCGAGCTTCTATATTCCTGAACGAAAACGTCGTTTCGGACAACTTTCGTGTTTTAACTTTTTGATGAATCGGAACAGAAGTGGGACTTTCAAAACCCAAATTTGATCAGAATGGTATTTGGCAGTTTGCCGCAAAGTTTTAGTAACTTCAAATGGGCGTAACTTTTGACTCGTATACTCGTTTTAGGTGGTTCAAATTGCTATGATTTCCTTGTTAAGTCCTCTACTGTAATATGTAATGATCCAATATCATAATTTTACCATTTTGGTCGTGGTTTTCCAAGAAAGTCACTAGTTTACTTGTTTGAATAACATAAGTTACATATATGTATCAATACTTGTTTTACTCACTTTTATACATCATGGACATGAATACAAGACATAATATAGCATGAATAATATGTAAATAACATGAACATGATTATTTAACAAGAATCATGTTAGGGTTTGGCTTACAACTTTTGGTTTTCAAAGATGAAAGGAAGTTAACATGTAAGGAAAAGGACATTGATAGACTTGCTTCAACCCACTTCACTTCATGCAATCTTTCTACCCTTGTAATCTTGAAAGATGGATGATGAAGGTTGAGGTGAATTGAGTGGATTCAAACTCAAGAGAAATCACCAAAGTTCATGAGGTTATGGAAGTGTTTGATGAATGATAACCTATTTAGGGTTTCTACCTTGAACTTGCACTTGATCCTTGCTAGAACTTTGAAGGAAATAAGCTAAGTGGGAAGTGGTTTTGGGGTTGGGGATGCACGGCACAAGGAAGGGATGGGAGGGAGTATTTATAGTCCAAATGAGGAGGTTAGGAAGCTTACTAGGAAAGTGTTACAACTTGGTGACCAAGTTGTAATTAAGTGTTGATTTAGGGGTAAATTCATGAGATGAAGCCACATGGGATGACTCCCCCCCTCCTAGGTCGGTTTGGAGTGCTTGGAGAGCAAGGGTGTGGACTTTTCTTGGTATTATCCAAGATACTTGGTTAGTTTTGACTCCGGGAAATGCCAATCGTAAATGATTAGGCCTCAAAACGTAAAACCGGGCGTCGTAAAATTATGGAATTTGAAAGTATGGTTAAACTTGTCAAAATACTCCATAATAAAATATAAAATGAGTGGTAGGTTCTATCGGGTGCTAAAACCCTGCTAAAAACTGGAAACACGGGTCTAAAACGCGTAATACGTAAAACGTACGAATATTGCGTAAAATTGAGAAAAGTAAAATGTTACTTTTTTTAATGTGATAAAAATGATTTAAAATGACTTATAATGTCTAGACTGGGCTCAGTCTAGTGTCGGTTGGTATTAAATGTCTTTTAGACATCAAACCGTAAGCCTAAAAATCACGAAATGACTTATAACATCAAGGGATGATTTTTGGTCAATGGAGGAGGGAAAAATATGTTGACTTTTTCTAATAAGTTTGAAAACTCAAAACGTCTTAGAAACTCGTTTCGTGGTCTAACGGTTAATCGCCCCTTCGGTTAAGCGTGCTTATGTGAGAGTAGTACCGACATGGGTGACCTGCTGGGAAGTCTTTGGTCATGTTTTTCTCAGTCACGATTAATTCTCAAATAAATCATGAGTGTGTCAAACATTTTTCTGATGCGGGGTCACTTAACGCGGTCGAGTTTCGTTGTACGTAGAATTTCTGAATGACGTTTTACCCTAAAACGTGTAATTCCTTAATAACTTTCACGAAAATGATCTGACGAATGTCAAACATTTAATTTGCCATGGAAATGATTTATCACTTGAGAATATCAAATAAAAATCAACTTTCGGGAAAGTTTCGGGAAAAATGAATAGTAAAAGTGAATAGTGAAATTTTCCGGGAATGGTAATTAACCTGAAATTGCGAATTGTTACAGTCTCTACCCCTTACGGGGAACTTCGTCCCGAAGTTCTATGTGTGTCATATGTTGGAGTGGTGTCGATGAAAAGGTGTGGTTACTTATGAGGACTATAGTCTGGGATTACCAGTGAAGTAGTTTGATTTGTCGTTTCAGTGTATGGTGTAGGACGAGGTTTACTTTTATGTAGGAAAGGTATGGTAATAGTCGAATATCAAAGGAAATTGATATAGCAGTTGAATATTAATAGGAATTTGAGATAGTAATTGCAATCATAGCCTAGTAGGTAATCGGTTGTTGTACCTAGTGTTTATTGACGTCATACTTATGTTATTTCGGATACAAATAAGCCCACTTGTTTATAATTCTTTATTTACATAGAGAGGCATCCCAAACAATGTAGATAAGGAAATATAAACTTATGGTTTAGTGATTTACAATGTCTTTATTTAAATGAAAAGGCATCCCAATCCATTCAAATAATTACAAATCATCCTACACAACATTCATACTTAGTCGGTGAGTTACAATGTAGGGTATTACGAGATGATACTGGTGTTCCAAAAGTACAAGATGAATATTCAATCTTGTAAAGCTGGTAAGGGTGCTTGTGGTGTAGCTAAGGATGATTTGAGCTTTAAAAGTGCATCAAAATCTGTTAATGAGCTTGTGGTTTCAACGGTTGTGAAGGTAATGTTGTGATATGTTGACGAACAAAAGTGTGTAGTGTATGCTTAACATTAATATTGGTAGAGATGTTGAGTTTGCTTTGAAAATCTTAAGAGATTTTAAAGGTTCATGATGAAATGGCATCCTTAGGACCTAAACAGGATAGTACTTCTACAGGATGAAGAGAAGAATTGATAACTATCCCAAGATAGTAGTTCGGATTATCTCATAAATGAAAACTTTCAAGAATGAAATTAGGTAGTACAAATAAGGTGTTAAGATTTCGCTGAGTGGTAAAACACTATCGTGTCTCTAGATCGTTTTAAAGAATTCGGGTGGTTTATCGAGTTCAAGTAGAAAATCAACCTAAACATAACCCTAGTACAACTACTCTCAGTATTTGAAAATTTTAAGTCGAATATAGTTAGTCAGACTATATTCCACTGTCCCTAGGTTAAATATAGGTGACTAGTCTATATTTAGCCAAGGTTCGATAAAATTTTCAAATACCTAAATTAGGTACACTTGTGATACGTCCGTTGCTTTCGGGAAACTGTCCACTAAACAAAGGCGATGTCAAACCCTTCCAGTTGCAAGTCCCGTTCATACAAGACTTGTAACCTATGTTTTCACATTCCATTGCATAGAAGATAATACGGGTAGATACGTGTGGAAAGGAAGTTTTAAGTAGTTCTAAAACAGTCCATACTTGGCCAGGATCACGAACTTTTAACAATGAAGGTTTCAAAAGAAAACTTTGATGAATGTAGAGAAAGTTCAGCTTTTGTCGATGATGGATTAGTTTATCCTTTAGAAATCTCATATTTCTTGTTTGGAAATCGATAGATTGTGATGGGTTTTTGATATCATATGAAATGATATTGATGAGGTGGTGGAATAATTCGAGAGACCATTGCACAAATCACAATGTCTCGGAAGTAGATTAGACCATTGTGTGACTCAAAACATTTGAGAAATGATTAAGACCATTGTGTCATACAATGTTCGGGAAATAGAAAAGACCATCGTAATTCGTTACAATATCTTGGATATAAAATGTTGGAGTAGGAACATGGTTGGGAGAATGTGGTTGTGTCGAAATGCCATAGAATAGGCATGTGTAGATATGTTTAGATAAAATGATTGAAAATAACTCGAATGTATATATAAATATACTAGTATTTGTTCGTGTAGTGGAAAATGCCTAGTGTGTATATATGAATATACTTATGTTCATGTAGTATAAAATGCTTAATAAGTCCATAATCGTCTGGAGGATGGAAGACACGAAGATCGGAAGGCTATAAAAATGGTTTTGCTTGTAGTGTGGTTATAGTTTAGGTCTCAATTAGACCCGTTTCTCTATAACCATGGCTCTGATACCAATCTGTAACACCCCCAATTCATGGTTGCAGCGGAATTCGAACTGGGTGTTACTTGACGGCACAATAGTCACAATAATAGAAAACGAACTCCAATTGAGTCGTTTTAAAAGATTTATCATTCAAATTATATAAATATCAGAGATTACAAAATGAGGTCCCAGATGGTTCCATGTTTACAAATTAAATGAGTTTTGAATGATAATAAAATTTATAGCCCTCTTGAGTATCCGTGTCCTTCCGTGCCATCCTTGATCGTCATGAACCTGAAATACATGCTTGAGAGGTCAACACAAAGGTTGAGTGGAATTCGTAGAGTTTAGTTAAATCGTTTGAACACAATAATCGTAATGTGAGGTAATTAATCACACATTCATAGTTAGAAAACAAAATCGTTATTTATTTCACTAAGCTCATACAACCAAAGCATTAACATCGAACCACAAATTGGCATTATAGAAGCCCTATCCAGGTACTTTTGCCGTTATACCTCTAAATCTCAAATATAGTGCATTTGTGTGAACTCGTAGATGTTCAACACAAATGGGATCCGTCAATCCCAATAGATCTATTCACAATATTCGCGCTCACTATAGGTAGTGACTAATGGTTTATGATATAGGGACTTCGAACATGGCAATCATTACTTAGTGATAATAAAACATCGTCGGGTAGCATACAGTAGAAAGCATCGTGTTCGAGTAGAAAAATAATAGCATGTATTCCCCCCGTGGGTTTGTAAAATAGTTAAACAATAGAAAGTGGGGCTACGAACTCACCTTAAGTAAGATAGCAAGTAATGAAGGTAATGGTTGGATCGTGTAGGTTTCTACGAGCAACCTATAATAGAATGTCGCGACTTAGGATCGGAGTAAAGAATATGAAGTAGTGCCTATATATATATCTTGCATTTATAGTCCATGATGTGGTATGATGTATAATGTAAGTCGTTGAAAGAAAAGATTCATGAAACATGTATGTTTTGTATATCGTTTACTACCGTTCGGGCCGACATAATTCAGAAGTCATGTTAGTAAGCGTTCGAGGAGCCAGGACACTTTAACTCGTAAATCCACAACTCAACTCGACGGCTTACATAATGAACTCCTCACATGAGGCTCCCTACTATTGTAGTAGTTGATAACATATATAGATATAAGTTTTGATTCGAAAAGTTACATGTCCGATATTTGAATAAACTTAGGAAAGTTTATTAGTACATGAAGATTGTTATTAGGGGTAGTTTCATAAGTCTTGAATGACCATTTTCTCTTGGTAATATCTCATGGTTTCCTTTTAGGTGAAGTAGATCCAAATTGCTTGTTCATGTTATCGCCTAATTCATTGTTTCATATTTACGCCTATGTAAATTGGTATGGTCATTTCGTCATGGCCTAGCCATGACCTTTGGTCCTTGTTCCAAGGTCATGAGACACAACCTTGGCTCTAGCCATGGTTGTGGTCTTGATTATAGGTCATAAGACCTCTTGTTCCTTTCAAAGTATAACCATAATCTAGTGACTTTTGCCTAAAAATGGGCTGTTTAGAATTTGAAGAATTTTATCACTCGGAAAGCATTTTTAGGTCTCGAGCTTCTATATTCCTGAACGAAAACGTCGTTTCGGACAACTTTCGTGTTTTAACTTTTTGATGAATCGGAACAGAAGTGGGACTTTCAAAACCCAAATTTGATCAGAATGGTATTTGGCAGTTTGCCGCAAAGTTTTAGTAACTTCAAATGGGCGTAACTTTTGACTCGTATACTCGTTTTAGGTGGTTCAAATTGCTATGATTTCCTTGTTAAGTCCTCTACTGTAATATGTAATGATCCAATATCATAATTTTACCATTTTGGTCATGGTTTTCCAAGAAAGTCACTAGTTTACTTGTTTGAATAACATAAGTTACATATATGTATCAATACTTGTTTTACTCACTTTTATACATCATGGACATGAATACAAGACATAATATAGCATGAATAATATGTAAATAACATGAACATGATTATTTAACAAGAATCATGTTAGGGTTTGGCTTACAACTTTTGGCTTTCAAAGATGAAAGGAAGTTAACATGTAAGGAAAAGGACATTGATAGACTTGCTTCAACCCACTTCACTTCATGCAATCTTTCTACCCTTGTAATCTTGAAAGATGGATGATGAAGGTTGAGGTGAATTGAGTGGATTCAAACTCAAGAGAAATCACCAAAGTTCATGAGGTTATGGAAGTGTTTGATGAATGATAACCTATTTAGGGTTTCTACCTTGAACTTGCACTTGATCCTTGCTAGAACTTTGAAGGAAATAAGCTAAGTGGGAAGTGGTTTTGGGGTTGGGGATGCACGGCACAAGGAAGGGATGGGAGGGAGTATTTATAGTCCAAATGAGGAGGTTAGGAAGCTTACTAGGAAAGTGTTACAACTTGGTGACCAAGTTGTAATTAAGTGTTGATTTAGGGGTAAATTCATGAGATGAAGCCACATGGGATGACTCCCCCCCTCCTAGGTCGGTTTGGAGTGCTTGGAGAGCAAGGGTGTGGACTTTTCTTGGTATTATCCAAGATACTTGGTTAGTTTTGACTCCGGGAAATGCCAATCGTAAATGATTAGGCCTCAAAACGTAAAACCGGGCGTCGTAAAATTATGGAATTTGAAAGTATGGTTAAACTTGTCAAAATACTCCATAATAAAATATAAAATGAGTGGTAGGTTCTATCGGGTGCTAAAACCCTGCTAAAAACTGGAAACACGGGTCTAAAACGCGTAATACGTAAAACGTACGAATATTGCGTAAAATTGAGAAAAGTAAAATGTTACTTTTTTTAATGTGATAAAAATGATTTAAAATGACTTATAATGTCTAGACTGGGCTCAGTCTAGTGTCGGTTGGTATTAAATGTCTTTTAGACATCAAACCGTAAGCCTAAAAATCACGAAATGACTTATAACATCAAGGGATGATTTTTGGTCAATGGAGGAGGGAAAAATATGTTGACTTTTTCTAATAAGTTTGAAAACTCAAAACGTCTTAGAAACTCGTTTCGTGGTCTAACGGTTAATCGCCCCTTCGGTTAAGCGTGCTTATGTGAGAGTAGTACCGACATGGGTGACCTGCTGGGAAGTCTTTGGTCATGTTTTTCTCAGTCACGATTAATTCTCAAATAAATCATGAGTGTGTCAAACATTTTTCTGATGCGGGGTCACTTAACGCGGTCGAGTTTCGTTGTACGTAGAATTTCTGAATGACGTTTTACCCTAAAACGTGTAATTCCTTAATAACTTTCACGAAAATGATCTGACGAATGTCAAACATTTAATTTGCCATGGAAATGATTTATCACTTGAGAATATCAAATAAAAATCAACTTTCGGGAAAGTTTCGGGAAAAATGAATAGTAAAAGTGAATAGTGAAATTTTCCGGGAATGGTAATTAACCTGAAATTGCGAATTGTTACACATAGCATCTCGACTCGTTTGTTTAATATCTCGTGTATAACCATATCATCTCGACTCGTTCGTTTAACATCTCGTGTATAACCATAGCATCTCGACTCGTTCGTTTAACATCTCGTGTATAACCATATCATCTCGACTCGTTCGTTTAATATCTCGTGTATAACCATATCATCTCGACTCGTTCGTTTAACATCACGTGTATAACCATAGCATCTCGACTCGTTCGTTTAACATCTCGTGTATAACCATAGCATCTCGACTCGTTCGCTTAACATCTCGTGTATAACCATATCATCTCGACTCGTTCGTTTAACATCTTGTGTATAACCATATCATCTCGACTCGTTCGCTTAACAACTCGTGTATAACCATATCATCTCGACTCGTTCGTTTAATATCTCGTGTATAACCATAGCATCTCGACTCGTTCCTTTAACATCTCGTGTATAACCATAGCATCTCGACTCGTTCGTTTAACATCTCGTGTATAACCATATCATCTCGACTCGTTCGTTTAACATCTCGTGTATAACCATATCATCTCGACTCGTTCGCTTAACATCTCGTGTATAACCATATCATCTCGACTCGTTCGTTTAATATCTCGTGTATAACCATAGCATCTCGACTCATTCGCTTACCATCTCGTGTATAACCATATCATCTCGACTCGTTCGTTTAATATCTCGTGTATAACCATAGCATCTCGACTCGTTCGCTTAACATCTCATGTAAAACCATATCATCTCTACTCGTTCGTTTAATATCTCGTGTATAACCATAGCATCTCGACTCGTTCGTTTAATATCTCGTGTATAACCATAGCATCTCGACTCGTTCGCTTAACATCTCGTGTATAACCATATTATCTCGACTCGTTCGTTTAACATCTCGTGTATAACCATAGCATCTCGACTCGTTCGCTTAACATCTCGTGTATAACCATATCATCTCGACTCGTTCGTTTAATATCTCTTGTATAACCATATCATCTCGACTCGTTCGCTTAACATCTCGTGTATAACCATATCATTTCGACTCGTTCGTTTAATATCTCGTGTATAAACATAGCATCTCGACTCGTTTGTTTAATATCTCGTGTATAACCATATCATCTCGACTCGTTCGTTTAACATCTCGTGTATAACCATAGCATCTCGACTCGTTCGTTTAACATCTCGTGTATAACCATATCATCTCGACTCATTCGTTTAATATCTCGTGTATAACCATATCATCTCGACTCGTTCGTTTAACATCACGTGTATAACCATAGCATCTCGACTCGTTCGTTTAACATCTCGTGTATAACCATAGCATCTCGCCTCGTTCGCTTAACATCTCGTGTATAACCATATCATCTCGACTCGTTCGTTTAACATCTTGTGTATAACCATATCATCTCGACTCTCGTTCGCTTAACAACTCGTGTATAACCATATCATCTCGACTCGTTCGTTTAATATCTCATGTATAACCATAGCATCTCGACTCGTTCCTTTAACATCTCGTGTATAACCATAGCATCTCGACTCGTTCGTTTAACATCTCGTGTATAACCATATCATCTCGACTCGTTCGTTTAACATCTCGTGTATAACCATATCATCTCGACTCGTTCGCTTAACATCTCGTGTATAACCATATCATCTCGACTCGTTCGTTTAATATCTCGTGTATAACCATAGCATCTCGACTCATTCGCTTACCATCTCGTGTATAACCATATCATCTCGACTCGTTCGTTTAATATCTCGTGTATAACCATAGCATCTCGACTCGTTCGCTTAACATCTCATGTAAAACCATATCATCTCTACTCGTTCGTTTAATATCTCGTGTATAACCATAGCATCTCGACTCGTTCGTTTAATATCTCGTGTATAACCATAGCATCTCGACTCGTTCGCTTAACATCTCGTGTATAACCATATTATCTCGACTCGTTCGTTTAACATCTCGTGTATAACCATAGCATCTCGACTCGTTCGCTTAACATCTCGTGTATAACCATATCATCTCGACTCGTTCGTTTAATATCTCTTGTATAACCATATCATCTCGACTCGTTCGCTTAACATCTCGTGTATAACCATATCATTTCGACTCGTTCGTTTAATATCTCGTGTATAAACATAGCATCTCGACTCGTTTGTTTAATATCTCGTGTATAACCATATCATCTCGACTTGTTCGTTTAACATCTCGTGTATAACCATAGCATCTCGACTCGTTCGTTTAACATCTCGTGTATAACCATATCATCTCGACTCGTTCGTTTAATATCTCGTGTATAACCATATCATCTCGACTCGTTCGTTTAACATCACGTGTATAACCATAGCATCTCGACTCGTTCGTTTAACATCTCGTGTAAAACCATAGCATCTCGCCTCGTTCGCTTAACATCTCGTGTATAACCATATCATCTCGACTCGTTCGTTTAACATCTTGTGTATAACCATATCATCTCGACTCTCGTTCGCTTAACAACTCGTGTATAACCATATCATCTCGACTCGTTCGTTTAATATCTCATGTATAACCATAGCATCTCGACTCGTTCCTTTAACATCTCGTGTATAACCATAGCATCTCGACTCGTTCGTTTAACATCTCGTGTATAACCATATCATCTCGACTCGTTCGTTTAACATCTCGTGTATAACCATATCATCTCGACTCGTTCGCTTAACATCTCGTGTAAAACCATATCATCTCGACTCGTTCGTTTAATATCTCGTGTATAACCATAGCATCTCGACTCATTCGCTTACCATCTCGTGTATAACCATATCATCTCGACTCGTTCGTTTAACATCTCGTGTATAACCATATCATCTCGACTCGTTCGCTTAACATCTCGTGTATAACCATATCATCTCGACTCGTTCGTTTAATATCTCGTGTATAACCATAGCATCTCGACTCATTCGCTTACCATCTCGTGTATAACCATATCATCTCGACTCGTTCGTTTAATATCTCGTGTATAACCATAGCATCTCGACTCGTTCGCTTAACATCTCATGTAAAACCATATCATCTCTAATCGTTCGTTTAATATCTCGTGTATAACCATAGCATCTCGACTCGTTCGTTTAATATCTCGTGTATAACCATAGCATCTCGACTCGTTCGCTTAACATCTCGTGTATAACCATATTATCTCGACTCGTTCGTTTAACATCTCGTGTATAACCATAGCATCTCGACTCGTTCGCTTAACATCTCGTGTATAACCATATCATCTCGACTCGTTCGTTTAATATCTCTTGTATAACCATATCATCTCGACTCGTTCGCTTAACATCTCGTGTATAACCATATCATTTCGACTCGTTCGTTTAATATCTCGTGTATAAACATAGCATCTCGACTCGTTTGTTTAATATCTCGTGTATAACCATATCATCTCGACTCGTTCGTTTAACATCTCGTGTATAACCATAGCATCTCGACTCGTTCGTTTAACATCTCGTGTATAACCATATCATCTCGACTCATTCGTTTAATATCTCGTGTATAACCATATCATCTCGACTCGTTCGTTTAACATCACGTGTATAACCATAGCATCTCGACTCGTTCGTTTAACATCTCGTGTATAACCATAGCATCTCGCCTCGTTCGCTTAACATCTCGTGTATAACCATATCATCTCGACTCGTTCGTTTAACATCTTGTGTATAACCATATCATCTCGACTCTCGTTCGCTTAACAACTCGTGTATAACCATATCATCTCGACTCGTTCGTTTAATATCTCATGTATAACCATAGCATCTCGACTCGTTCCTTTAACATCTCGTGTATAACCATAGCATCTCGACTCGTTCGTTTAACATCTCGTGTATAACCATATCATCTCGACTCGTTCGTTTAACATCTCGTGTATAACCATATCATCTCGACTCGTTCGCTTAACATCTCGTGTATAACCATATCATCTCGACTCGTTCGTTTAATATCTCGTGTATAACCATAGCATCTCGACTCATTCGCTTACCATCTCGTGTATAACCATATCATCTCGACTCGTTCGTTTAATATCTCGTGTATAACCATAGCATCTCGACTCGTTCGCTTAACATCTCATGTAAAACCATATCATCTCTACTCGTTCGTTTAATATCTCGTGTATAACCATAGCATCTCGACTCGTTCGTTTAATATCTCGTGTATAACCATAGCATCTCGACTCGTTCGCTTAACATCTCGTGTATAACCATATTATCTCGACTCGTTCGTTTAACATCTCGTGTATAACCATAGCATCTCGACTCGTTCGCTTAACATCTCGTGTATAACCATATCATCTCGACTCGTTCGTTTAATATCTCTTGTATAACCATATCATCTCGACTCGTTCGCTTAACATCTCGTGTATAACCATATCATTTCGACTCGTTCGTTTAATATCTCGTGTATAAACATAGCATCTCGACTCGTTTGTTTAATATCTCGTGTATAACCATATCATCTCGACTTGTTCGTTTAACATCTCGTGTATAACCATAGCATCTCGACTCGTTCGTTTAACATCTCGTGTATAACCATATCATCTCGACTCGTTCGTTTAATATCTCGTGTATAACCATATCATCTCGACTCGTTCGTTTAACATCACGTGTATAACCATAGCATCTCGACTCGTTCGTTTAACATCTCGTGTAAAACCATAGCATCTCGCTTCGTTCGCTTAACATCTCGTGTATAACCATATCATCTCGACTCGTTCGTTTAACATCTTGTGTATAACCATATCATCTCGACTCTCGTTCGCTTAACAACTCGTGTATAACCATATCATCTCGACTCGTTCGTTTAATATCTCATGTATAACCATAGCATCTCGACTCGTTCCTTTAACATCTCGTGTATAACCATAGCATCTCGACTCGTTCGTTTAACATCTCGTGTATAACCATATCATCTCGACTCGTTCGTTTAACATCTCGTGTATAACCATATCATCTCGACTCGTTCGCTTAACATCTCGTGTAAAACCATATCATCTCGACTCGTTCGTTTAATATCTCGTGTATAACCATAGCATCTCGACTCATTCGCTTACCATCTCGTGTATAACCATATCATCTCGACTCGTTCGTTTAATATCTCGTGTATAACCATAGCATCTCGACTCGTTCGCTTAACATCTCATGTAAAACCATATCATCTCTACTCGTTCGTTTAATATCTCGTGTATAACCATAGCATCTCGACTCGTTCGTTTAATATCTCGTGTATAACCATAGCATCTCGACTCGTTCGCTTAACATCTCGTGTATAACCATATTATCTCGACTCGTTCGTTTAACATCTCGTGTATAACCATAGCATCTCGACTCGTTCGCTTAACATCTCGTGTATAACCATATCATCTCGACTCGTTCGTGTAATATCTCTTGTATAACCATATCATCTCGACTCGTTCGCTTAACATCTCGTGTATAACCATATCATTTCGACTCGTTCGTTTAATATCTCGTGTATAAACATAGCATCTCGACTCGTTTGTTTAATATCTCGTGTATAACCATATCATCTCGACTCGTTCGTTTAACATCTCGTGTATAACCATAGCATCTCGACTCGTTCGTTTAACATCTCGTGTATAACCATATCATCTCGACTCG
This sequence comes from Artemisia argyi, assembly GCA_030686995.1. Lineage (NCBI taxonomy): Eukaryota > Viridiplantae > Streptophyta > Magnoliopsida > Asterales > Asteraceae > Artemisia > Artemisia argyi. The sequence continues at coordinate 6,616,142 of CM060689.1, forward strand.
TTCGTTTAATATCTCGTGTATAACCATATCATCTCGACTCGTTAGTTTAACATCACGTGTATAACCATAGCATCTCGACTCGTTCGTTTAACATCTCGTGTATAACCATAGCATCTCGCCTCGTTCGCTTAACATCTCGTGTATAACCATATCATCTCGACTCGTTCGTTTAACATCTCGTGTATAACCATATCATCTCGACTCGTTCGCTTAACATCTCGTGTATAACCATATCATCTCGACTCGTTCGCTTAACATCTCGTGTATAACCATATCATCTCGACTCGTTCGTTTAATATCTCGTGTATAACCATAGCATCTCGACTCATTCGCTTACCATCTCGTGCATAACCATATCATCTCGACTCGTTCGTTTAATATCTCGTGTATAACCATAGCATCTCGACTCGTTCGCTTAACATCTCATGTAAAACCATATCATCTCTACTCGTTCGTTTAATATCTCGTGTATAACCATAGCATCTCGACTCGTTCGTTTAATATCTCGTGTATAACCATAGCATCTCGACTCGTTCGCTTAACATCTCGTGTATAACCATATTATCTCGACTCGTTCGTTTAACATCTCGTGTATAACCATAGCATCTCGACTCGTTCGCTTAACATCTCGTGTATAACCATATCATCTCGACTCGTTCGTTTAATATCTCTTGTATAACCATATCATCTCGACTCGTTCGCTTAACATCTCGTGTATAACATTATCATTTCGACTCGTTCGTTTAATATCTCGTGTATAAACATAGCATCTCGACTCGTTTGTTTAATATCTCGTGTATAACCATATCATCTCGACTCGTTCGTTTAACATCTCGTGTATAACCATAGCATCTCGACTCGTTCGTTTAACATATCGTGTATAACCATATCATCTCGACTCGTTCGTTTAATATCTCGTGTATAACCATATCATCTCGACTCGTTCGTTTAACATCACGTGTATAACCATAGCATCTCGACTCGTTCGTTTAACATCTCGTGTATAACCATAGCATCTCGCCTCGTTCGCTTAACATCTCGTGTATAACCATATCATCTCGACTCGTTCGTTTAACATCTTGTGTATAACCATATCATCTCGACTCTCGTTCGCTTAACAACTCGTGTATAACCATATCATCTCGACTCGTTCGTTTAATATCTCATGTATAACCATAGCATCTCGACTCGTTCCTTTAACATCTCGTGTATAACTATAGCATCTCGACTCGTTCGTTTAACATCTCGTGTATAACCATATCATCTCGACTCGTTCGTTTAACATCTCGTGTATAACCATATCATCTCGACTCGTTCGCTTAACATCTCGTGTATAACCATATCATCTCGACTCGTTCGTTTAATATCTCGTGTATAACCATAGCATCTCGACTCGTTCGCTTAACATCTCGTGTATAACCATATCATCTCGACTCGTTCGTTTAATATCTCGTGTATAACCATAGCATCTCGACTCGTTCGCTTAATATCTCGTGTAAAACCATATCATCTCTACTCGTTCGTTTAATATCTCGTGTATAACCATAGCATCTCGACTCGTTCGTTTAATATCTCGTGTATAACCATAGCATCTCGACTCGTTCGCTTAACATCTCGTGTATAACCATATTATCTCGACTCGTTCATTTAACATCTCGTGTATAACCATAGCATCTCGACTCGTTCGCTTAGCATCTCGTGTATAACCATATCATCTCGACTCGTTCGTTTAATATCTCTTGTGTAACCATATCATCTCGACTCGTTCGTTTAATATCTGGTGTATAACCATAGCATCTCGACTCGTTCGCTTAACATCTCGTGTATAACCATATCATCTCGACTCGTTCATTTAATATCTCGTGTATAACCATAGCATCTCGACTCGTTCGTTTAACATCTCGTGTATAACCATATCATCTCGACTCGTTCGTTTAACATCTCGTGTATAACCATATCATCTCGACTCGTTCGTTTAATATCTCGTGTACAACCATATGATCTTGACTCGTTCGTTTAACATCTCGTGTATAACCATAGCATCTCGACTCATTCGTTTAACATCTCGTGTATAACCATAGCATCTCGACTCGTTCGCTTAACATCTCGTGTATAACCATATCATCTCGACTCGTGCGTTTAACATCTCGTGTATAACCATAGCATCTCGACTCGTTCGCTTAACATCTCGTGTATAACAATATCATCTCGACTCGTTCGTTTAATATCTCGTGTATAACCATAGCATCTCGACTCGTTCGTTTAATATCTCGTGTATAACCATAGCATCTCGACTCGTTCGCTTAACATCTCGTGTATAAGCATATCATCTCGACTCGTTCGTTTAATATCTCGTGTATAACCATATCATCTCGACTCGTTCGTTTAACATCTCCTGTATAACCATAGCATCTCGACTCGTTCGCTTAACATCTCGTGTATAACCATATCATCTCGACTCGTGCGTTTAACATCTCGTGTATAACCATAGCATCTCGACTCGTTCGCTTAACATCTCGTGTATAACAATATCATCTCGACTCGTTCGTTTAATATCTCGTGTATAACCATAGCATCTCGACTCGTTCGTTTAATATCTCGTGTATAACCATAGCATCTCGACTCGTTCGCTTAACATCTCGTGTATAAGCATATCATCTCGACTCGTTCGTTTAATATCTCGTGTATAACCATATCATCTCGACTCGTTCGTTTAACATCTCCTGTATAACCATAGCATCTCGACTCGTTCGTTTAACATCTCGTGTATAACCATAGCATCTCGACTCGTTCGCTTAACATCTCGTGTATAACCATATCATCTCGACTCGTTCGTTTAACATCTTGTGTATAACCATATCATCTCGACTCGTTCGCTTAACAACTCGTGTATAACCATATCATCTCGACTCGTTCGTTTAATATCTCGTGTATAACCATAGCATCTCGACTCGTTCCTTTAACATCTCGTGTATAACCATAGCATCTCGACTCGTTCGTTTAACATCTCGTGTATAACCATATCATCTCGACTCGTTCGTTTAACATCTCGTGTATAACCATATCATCTCGACTCGTTCGCTTAACATCTCGTGTATAACCATATCATCTCGACTCGTTCGTTTAATATCTCGTGTATAACCATAGCATCTCGACTCATTCGCTTAACATCTCGTGTATAACCATATCATCTCGACTCGTGCGTTTAATATCTCGTGTATAACCATAGCATCTCGACTCGTTCGCTTAACATCTCGTGTAAAACCATATCATCTCTACTCGTTCGTTTAATATCTCGTGTTTAACCATAGCATCTCGACTCGTTCGTTTAATATCTCGTGTATAACCATAGCATCTCGACTCGTTCGCTTAACAACTCGTGTATAACCATATTATCTCGACTCGTTCGTTTAACATCTCGTGTATAACCATAGCATCTCGACTCGTTCGCTTAACATCTCGTGTATAACCATATCATCTCGACTCGTTCATTTAATATCTCTTGTATAACCATATCATCTCGACTCGTTCGCTTAACATCTCGTGTATAACCATATCATCTCGACTAGTTCGTTTAATATCTCGTGTATAAACATAGCATCTCGACTCGTTTGTTTAATATCTCGTGTATAACCATATCATCTCGACTCGTTCGTTTAACATCTCGTGTATAACCATAGCATCTCGACTCGTTCGTTTAACATCTCGTGTTTAACCATATCATCTCGACTCGTTCGTTTAATATCTCGTGTATAACCATATCATCTCGACTCGTTCGTTTAACATCACGTGTATAACCATAGCATCTCGACTCGTTCGTTTAACATCTCGTGTATAACCATAGCATCTCGACTCGTTCGCTTAACATCTCGTGTATAACCATATCATCTCGACTCGTTCGTTTAACATCTTGTGTATAACCATATCATCTCGACTCTCGTTAGCTTAACAACTCGTGTATAACCATATCATCTCGACTCGTTCGTTTAATATCTCGTGTATAACCATAGCATCTCGACTCGTTCCTTTACCATCTCGTGTATAACCATAGCATCTCGACTCGTTCGTTTAACATCTCGTGTATAACCATATCATCTCGACTCGTTCGTTTAATATCTCGTGTATAACCATAGCATCTCGACTCGTTCCTTTAACATCTCGTGTATAACCATAGCATCTCGACTCGTTCGTTTAACATCTCGTGTATAACCATATCATCTCGACTCGTTCGTTTAACATCTCGTGTATAACCATATCATCTCGACTCGTTCGCTTAACATCTCGTGTATAACCATATCATCTCGACTCGTTCGTTTAATATCTCGTGTATAACCATAGCATCTCGACTCATTCGCTTTCCATCTCGTGTATAACCATATCATCTCGACTCGTTCGTTTAATATCTCGTGTATAACCATAGCATCTCGACTCGTTCGCTTAACATCTCGTGTAAAACCATATCATCTCTACTCGTTCGTTTCATATCTCTTGTATAACCATAGCATCTCGACTCGTTCGTTTAATATCTCGTGTATAACCATAGCATCTCGACTCGTTCGCTTAACATCTCGTGTATAACCATATTATCTCGTCTCGTTCGTTTAACATCTCGTGTATAACCATAGCATCTCGACTCGTTCGCTTAACATCTCGTGTATAACCATATCATCTCGACTCGTTCGTTTAATATCCCTTGTATAACCATATCATCTCGACTCGTTCGCTTAACATCTCGTGTATAACCATATCATCTCGACTCGTTCGTTTAATATCTCGTGTATAAACATAGCATCTCGACTTGTTTGTTTAATATCTCGTGTATAACCATATCATCTCGACTCGTTCGTTTAATATCTCGTGTATAACCATAGTATCTCGACTCGTTTGTTTAATATCTCGTGTATAACCATATCATCTCGACTCGTTCGTTTAACATCTCGTGTATAACCATAGCATCTCGACTCGTTCGTTTAACATCTCGTGTATAAACATAGCATCTCGACTCGTTCGCTTAACATCTCGTGTATAACCATATCATCTCAACTCGTTCGTTTAACATCTCGTGTATAACCATAGCATCTCGACTCGTTCGCTTAACATCTCGTTTATAACCATATCATCTCGACTCGTTCGTTTAATATCTCGTGTATAACCATATCATCTCGACTCGTTCGTTTAATATCTCGTGTATAACCATAGCATCTCGACTCGTTCCTTTAACATCTCGTGTATAACCATAGCATCTCGACTCGTTCGTTTAATATCTCGTGTATAACCATAGCATCTCGACTCGTTCCTTTAACATCTCGTGTATAACCATAGCATCTCGACTCGTTCGTTTGACATCTCGTGTATAACCATATCATCTCGACTCGTTCGTTTAACATCTCGTGTATAACCATATCATCTCAACTCGTTCGCTTAACATCTCGTGTATAACCATATCATCTCGACTCGTTCGTTTAATATCTCGTGTATAACCATAGCATCTCGACTCGTTCCTTTAACATCTCGTGTATAACCATAGCATCTCGACTCGTTCGTTTGACATCTCGTGTATAACCATATCATCTCGACTCGTTCGTTTAACATCTCGTGTATAACCATATCATCTCAACTCGTTCGCTTAACATCTCGTGTATAACCATATCATCTCGACTCGTTCGTTTAATATCTCGTGTATAACCATAGCATCTCGACTCGTTCGCTTAACATCTCGTGTATAACCATATCATCTCGACTCGTTCGTTTAATATCTCGTGTATAACCATAGCATCTCGACTCGTTCGCTTAACATCTCGTGTAAAACCATATCATCTCTACTCGTTCGTTTAATATCTCGTGTATAACCATAGCATCTCGACTCGTTCTTTTAACATCTCGTGTATAACCATAGCATCTCGACTCGTTCGTTTGACATCTCGTGTATAACCATATCATCTCGACTCGTTCGTTTAACATCTCGTGTATAACCATATCATCTCAACTCGTTCGCTTAACATCTCGTGTATAACCATATCATCTCGACTCGTTCGTTTAATATCTCGTGTATAACCATAGCATCTCGACTCGTTCGCTTAACATCTCGTGTATAACCATATCATCTCGACTCGTTCGTTTAATATCTCGTGTATAACCATAGCATCTCGACTCGTTCGCTTAACATCTCGTGTAAAACCATATCATCTCTACTCGTTCGTTTAATATCTCGTGTATAACCATAGCATCTCGACTCGTTCGTTTAATATCTCGTGTATAACCATAGCATCTCGACTCGTTCGCTTAACATCTCGTGTATAACCATATTATCTCGACTCGTTCGTTTAACATCTCGTGTATAACCATAGCATCTCGACTCGTTCGCTTAGCATCTCGTGTATAACCATATCATCTCGACTCGTTCGTTTAATATCTCTTGTATAACCATATCATCTCGACTCGTTCGTTTAATATCTGGTGTATAACCATAGCATCTCGACTCGTTCGCTTAACATCTCGTGTATAACCATATCATCTCGACTCGTTCGTTTAATATCTCGTGTATAACCATAGCATCTCGACTCGTTTGTTTAATATCTCGTGTATAACCATATCATCTCGACTCGTTCGTTTAACATCTCGTGTATAACCATAGCATCTCGACTCGTTCGTTTAACATCTCGTGTATAAACATAGCATCTCGACTCGTTCGCTTAACATCTCGTGTATAACCATATCATCTCAACTCATTCGTTTAACATCTCGTGTATAACCATAGCATCTCGACTCGTTCGCTTAACATCTCGTTTATAACCATATCATCTCGACTCGTTCGTTTAATATCTCGTGTATAACCATATCATCTCGACTCGTTCGTTTAATATCTCGTGTATAACCATAGCATCTCGACTCGTTCGCTTAACATCTCGTGTATAACCATATCATCTCGACTCGTTCGTTTAATATCTCCTGTATAACCATAGCATCTCGACTCGTTCGTTTAATATCTCATGTATAACCATATCATCTTGACTCGTTCGTTTAACATCTCGTGTATAACCATCGCATCTCGATTCGTTCGCTTAACATCTCGTGTATAACCATATCATCTCGACTCGTTCGCTTAACATCTCGTGTATAACCATATCATCTCAACTCGTTCGTTTAAATGATTTAAATTAATTATAAATGATTTAACTTAATTAAAATGAATTAAAAATAATTTTAAATGATTTAAATATAATTATAAATAAATAGTAAAAATAATTAATTATGAATGATTTATATATAATTTTAAATGATTTAAATAAATCATAAATGATTTAAATTAATTATAAATAATTAAATTTAAATGGTTTAATTAATATTGATTTAAGCTAATTAAAATGGTACACACTTTCGGCGGGGACATGTCCCCGCTAAAAGATGTTACCAATTATTTTGTTTTTCCCTCTAAGCATTTACTTTATCCCGCCAAAGTTTTTGGCGATGTGTGAAAACTTTTAGCGGGGACATGTCCCCGCCAAAAGTATGCACTAAAAGACAAGACAAACTTTTCACGAGGACTTGTCGCCGCGGAAAGTAAGCAAACAATTACCCCTATTATTATCAGATCTGCAATTCAACACTTGTAAAAAAAATAAAAACCCAAAACTTCTGCTTCTGCTTCTGCTTCACCACCATCTCCACCATCACTGCGTAGCCACACCACCATCTCCATCTCCACCACCACTATTCACCGCACCACCATCTCCACCACCACTACTTCACCGCACCACTATCTCCACCACACTCGCACCACTGTGCACCATCTCCATCTCAAACCCTCTAATTTTTTAATTCTTCCTCAAACCCTCACATTTTTTATTCTTTCTCTTCTTTTCTCCTTTCTTCCTCAAACCATCTCCACCACCACTGCGCCGAGGTATTTTTTTGATTGTTTTCAAAAAAAATTATTTGTAACACAATTATATAAAGGTGTTACCAATAATTAATTGTTTGCGTTTATTGTTTTAATTTTTTGATTTTTTTTATTAATTTTCTTGTTAATTTTTTTGGTACAGTCGCTGAGAATTGAAGCAAGACCCGAAGCCGAGCCGAAGCCGAGACCACATACGAGAGCCCACTGCCAAGAGGTATTTTTTTTTTTGTTTAATTGTTAGCGGGGACATGTCGCCGCCAAAAGTTTATATTAAATAATTTCTGTTTATGTATTTTTGGGTGTATGTTTGTTTGGTGAGGACCAGCCGAGAGCCGGGGACCAGCCTACTGCCAAGACCACAATCGGTACGTTTGGTTTCGGCTTATATCAATAGGCTTGCAGTAGATACATATATATCGGACTTATGAGCTTATGTAAATTTGGAAAATGTGGGGTGTTTGGTTTATGCTGTCCAAACAGGGGTGTTTTGTTGAATTGATGGTTTGGAACACGACACACCATGGGGTGTGCTCGTGATGTGTACCACGACACAAGTAGTGTCGTGGGGACTTTTTGTCTGTTTATTTCAGCCCCTAAAGGGGGCGTTTTCTTTCTGCTTGTTAACCGCAATATATAACCATTCATATATATATATATATATATATATATATATATATATATATATATATATATATATATATATATATATATATATATATATATATATATATATATAGGGGGACTTTCTTACGAGAACCATTTTATCTGCGAGAACTGAGAGAACCACCAAAAACATGCATGCACGCCTTTTAAAATAAAATAAAAATACATGCAAATCATCAATAATCGTAAGCATACACCTATGTTCTTCAATATCATTATGAACTCATCATTTTTTTTCACAAAAACCTTACCCACGGCCGCAATATTGTCGTTGCATGTCTTATAAGAACATACATGCACACCTTCAAAGAAAAATTTTGTATTTTCAATTTCTTATCAAATTCTTTAGAACAACTATGTTTTTTTTAAAACATATGTGTTGTTTTTAAAACATATGTGCAAAAATACAATTATTGAAGGCGTGTGATGCGTGGGAATCGCACCTTGCTTTACCTCTCGAGGGATCCCGAGAAGCTTACAACCCCCACCAGGCAGTGTACCTGATCGTTGTAGTATAGTATAGTGACAAGTACCGGGGGATTGATCGTTCAGCTTAGGAATAGTGTCGCTAGGATTAGAAAACCTAATTAATAGTTCTAGAGGTGAGAGATGATTATTTTTGTATTTTTATATTTTTATGAAAGCAAGTAAAATCTCGGGTTTTAGAAGAATGGGCGGAATTAGTTGCTATTCAACTAACCCAAAGCTATTATATAATTAAAATAGAACAATGAAAATGAAATTAAACTAATTAAACTAAGGTTGTGAGCAGTAATTGGAGAAATTGTGTTTACATAGACTTCATTACTCCCTAGATATCTTTTACATGTTAATTACTTGTTACACTTGTATGAATGACGGATTGTATTCCTTAATACCATTCATGGGGTGGCATACATAACTCCCCAACTCTATGAGCTCTTATCTCCTCCTACACCATGACCCAGCACAACTATAGGGATTGTAAACAGTGGCTCATGCATTAAATACAACCAATAAAGACCTAGTACGCCTCGGTTCATGTTTCTTAAGACGTTCAAGCATGTTACCATTTGGAGATCTGCCAGTTTTCTTAAGCCTAACATATAAATCATTCATTCAAAACAAGAATAGACAAGTAATCAACACATAATCAACATCTAGGTTTCATTAGATCTAAGCAAACACAAGAGAGATCTAGCCTAGCATAATGGAATTGAGATAAGAACAAGAGATAAACAACCAACACATAGACATATTGATTGAATTGAAAGTACACTTATCTCAATTACAATGCAAGGTCTCAAGGGTTTGGAACCCTTGAAAAACCTGTAAAAGAGGCACCAAAATCGTCTTTAGGGTTTCACCAAAACTTCTCTCCTTAATGAAAAAAACTAGAAAACTATATATAGGAAAAACAGTCTGACGGCGTCAAGAGTTAATTCTGACGCCGTCACCTCGCCGCCATATACTTCCTCGGACGGCCTAGATCCAGTTATGACGGCCTATGTGACGCCGTCACCACCCACGGTATAATATTTTTGCCACTTTGACGCCGTCACCAGTCCATCTGACGCCGTCACCAGCTACGATGTTTAATTCTCCATGTCTGACGCCGTCAAGAAGGTAGTCTTGACGCCGTCACCTTGTATCTTCAGCATGGATTTTTGGTACTTTTCCGTTTTCTTCACTTTTATGCTCCAAAAACGTCCAAAATAGCTTCTTTTCCAGAATTCACTCTCCAAACACCTAAAATCACAAAAGGAACGATTTAGGGCAATATTTGATCAAATAAAGTCATATTCGGGCTTAAATGACCCCCTAAAAATGGATCATTTTTCGCCTTATCATATACCCTTACACTTGAGATTTGCTTGTCCTCAAGCAAATGAGCTTTTATTCTACTCAAAAGACAAGTTAGGGGTCATTTAACACTAATATAAAAGTAATTACAACAAATAATCGTTCCACTAAAGACCAATAGACAAGCACGGAGGTCATACACAAGCACCTCACAAATAGTTTAGATACTCACATCTCTCGGGTGTAATAAAGTAATATAACATTATGGAAATGGAAGATATCTCTCACTACCTGTCATAGCAAAATAGATTACCATAGGCTTGGGAAAGGATCAAACCTCCACCACATGGCGTAAGCACCTAGGATAAATTATCAAAGAGGTCTTTTAAAGGGTTATAACGTTAGGTGTAGGGATATGAATTACACGGTTTTGTTGGATAAAGGAAGTTTTACTGGTGGCGAGTTAACAATCTTAGTTAATTACATGTACAAGTTGGCGTTGCTAAGCCAAGACTAGACTCGACTTAAGCTAATAAATGAAAAATAACAAAAATATAAAATAAACATAGAATGAAAACGGGATGGTAGTCCGTATGTTTTTTTTTCTTTTTTTTTTTTCTTTTCTATTTTTTTTTTCTTTTTTTTTTCTTAATTTTTCGATTTTTTTTTTTTTTTTTTTTTTTTTTTTTCATACACTCTTACCCTACCATCCAAAATAATACATCATAGGGGTATGAACGTTCCCCTTACACTTGAATCTTTACATACTTTACAATTAACTAATCTAATGACTCGAATTAAGAAAATCAAAACACTTGGAGCACTTTTAAGATTAACGCACGTATGGGGGTAATAAGTGATGTTCTTCCCCATTACTCCATAAAATAAGTACTTACCCATGAGTCCCAATCGTCCCAAAACAATATGTACAAGGATATGACTCGACTTAGCAACCATGTAATCAATTAGAAAGTTAACTTAGGGTTTAACAAATAACAATAATGCACTAAAAATGAGCGCATACACGGAAGGCTAAGGCGATTTGGGTGTACATTTAAGTGAGGTGTAACAAATTCTTCCTTTAAGTAAAATGCTTAAAGTTAGAAACGAAAAGATAGGCTCGGAGGGGTGTACTAGGGGTATCGTGTACTAAAAATGAGTACAACGCTAAGGGTGTGGGAAAAATTAGTTGACTTAACTAGCCAAGTAATATGACTTAAATGGTCAAGTAATTATAATACGGGTTTAATACAAGGGTGATCCTAATGCCTCTTATCATGTAGTAAATCCTACCACACGAATGTAGTCTCACTAGCGGCCTCGGGATGCATCACTAACGCAAGTTCTAGAATCTAAATGCTACCGGTACACTCATAAGCACTAATAATGAATGCTTTTCCTATCAAATCTAAAGGCGAACCTCACATTTTTGGGTGAAAAATTTTTCTAAATATACGGTTATGTGCTAGTCATACAACCTCCTATCCATGAGACGCTTGCTATGGCTAAAGTTTCACTCCTAAATGTTGTAAAAAATTTTAAATTTGGCGCTAAAATTACACTAACAAGTATTTCTCGTAGTTTTATTACTTATCTACTATCAAACAAAACAAACTCAAGCGAAAGTGCATATGTAAGGTATCATCTTTTTACCCTCCCCTTACACTTAAGATGAACATTGTCCCCAATGTTCAAGTAAAGAATGTAAAAGTTAAAAAGTAAAGAGAATGAAATCAAATACTCTCCTGATTCGCTCGGTATGGATTTTAGTTGGCCAGGTTAAATCTTCCTCCAAGAAAACGAACAAACAAAGCTTCCCTTCCAGAATATAAATCATCTTCTTGTCACAAATAACCTGTAAATCCTGACAAAAGTAGACAAGGCAACCTCGCGTAAAATCAGCGGCATCCTATATAAGTTACTAACTCCTAGAAAACAAAGTAAGATATAATGCTTGTGGAATGAAGTTTGCAGATTTCCTGGAGATTATAAAACTTAATAATTCACAAAAACCATAAGACTCCGTTAGAAAAACAAAACCGGTAAAATTTCCAGATTTTAACTCCTGACGCCGTCAAGAGCAAA